>CM059430.1:106719528-107947805 GCA_030390025.1 Squalus acanthias
TTGTTCCTGAGGGCACCGTAGAGAGCGAGGCGGGAGAAGAGGAGGAGGAAGAACACACCGCGTCACTGCATGTCTCACCCGCAGGCACCTGCTCAGATACTGGCACTACACGTTCTTTAGAGGCTTGTCTCGTAGCGGGATCTGCACAGGGTGAGGCACCGGGGAGGAGTGGGCTGCAGCAAGGCCAGGGCAAAGGGTAGCTCAAGGACTAGCTCCCCGGAGGGTGAGTTCATTCGCGAGTTCTGCTGCACAGGACTCAGATGAAGACCTCGATGGGGAGGCCTTTAGAAGAAGGGTGATGGGCATGCACACGGAGATGATAGGTGCAATGGCAAGGGTGCCCGAGAGCCTGCCAGCAATGGTAAGGAGCATGGAGGAGTCCACCTCCAAAATTGCACAGAGCTCTGTGCACACCATGGAGCCCGTTATTTCCAGTCTGCAAAGTATGGTAGACTCCCAGAGAGACCATGGTGACCCAGGCCTGATGCCATATGTGATGGGCGATCTGGCAGCTTCCATTGCAACACAGATGGAAGCGACGCAACATCATTAGTGCTGTAATGCAGTCTATGCTTGGTGTCATCCAATCTCAGACTGCTCTCATGCAGTCTCAGCTTGATGCCACGCAAGCTCTGACTGCTGTCATCGTGGCTGGGTCTACTACTGTTGACCAGGGCTTTCACGGTGTCACAGCAGGCCAGCAATCTTGCTAGGGATGCTGAGGTGCTGCCCCAGGGGAGTGGCAGTGGGTCAGTGGAGCAGGAACCTGCTGTCCTCTCTCAGGATGACAGCATTCCTGCTCCCACCACTGCCACTCCACCATTGCCCTTGTCGCTGCCTGTCATCCAGCCAGCCCAGACTGCTGCCGCCCTAGCTGAGGTGATGCATTCTACAGCCGGGCCTTCCAGGCCCAGTGCTGGTCGAGGGCATCCTGCAAGGCCATCTGAAGTCTCCCGCATGGACACTCAGCAGCCTTCCGCCAGCCCTGCTGCAGCCACTGGGCCAACACTTCATAGGAGCACTAGAGTAGGCAAAGGCACAGTAATGAGAGGCACTAAGGGATTGCACAAGGGTGAATAGTTAATATTTTTGTTGTAAGTTTGTGTTCACTGATTTTTAATAAATTTATTAATTGACTTACCATTCTTTTGTGCTGTCTCTCATTTCAGCTTTGTGGTGTGAAATGGCCTGCGAGAGGGATGGAATGATGGGGATGTAGTGAGCAAATGGAATGTGGGCTTTAAGTCATTCTGGTGTGAGGCTGGAGGTCTGGTTGCAGGAGGTGGCAACGTTCTGTGACCATCTCCTTGGTGAAGCAGAGCCGTCTAATACACTGCTCCTTGCTTCATTGTAGCTAGAAGAAGTGCTTTTGGAATACCATCAGAGGGTAAGGCCTCCTGCTGAGAGCCCTGATGTACCTCCTCATCTCTCTGCTCACATGTTCCCGCCATTCTCGCTGCCTATACTCCCGCCGCTGTAGATTCTGGAATGCGAGGTGGCATGCCAGTACAGCTCCCATTAATGTTGCCAAGTGTAACAGTTTGATTTTTTTAAGAATAAATGTAGCTACTTTTTAGTTGCCACAACACCCCTGATACAAAATAACCTTGAAAGTATTGAATTAAACTGTTGGACTATGTGAAACTGACAAGAAACCACTGAAACTCCACTAACCTGACAGCTGCGAGTGATTACTGATGATCCCTTTAAATAATGTGCCTGGAGCCGGTTTCTTGGTGCTTCACGCCAGCTCTCCCTGTCGTTGTTTACTCCAGATGCTAAGGTAGCTGGCGACAATCAATTTCGCAGATCGGGCGGTCAGTGAGCGTTGCACACTCACTGACAGCACAATTCACCTGGCGTTGAGGCTCCCGGTGATAACTGTTACCGGTGACGCTGCGGGGGGAGGGGCGGGATTTGGCATGCTGGATTCGCCCGGCGATAATGTTCTCGTGTCCCGTTAGCGGCAGCAGATGGCGCTAACGGGAGGTGCTAAGTTACCGAATTTTTCCCCCTCTGATTACATTCAATGCTGTCAAAAATAGAATGTAGTTTTGAAAGATCAGACCATTACTACTGCCATTGTACATGTGCGTGTGTTGTTATGTATGTATTTACTTGTTTAATTTCTGTAAATAAATGTAGTTAGTCAATTCAGAATCTGAGCCTAGCTAGAGTGTGTAGTGTGCTGATTACTGTCCTCTGGAGTGGCTTGGAGAGAAGGTGCAGTGGGCATTAGTGATCTAGGACCTTGTAAGTCCCAAAGGGTACAAGGTCTCTGTAGGGGCAGAAAACCATGGGACTACAGCTTCCGGCTCATAGGAAGTTAACGTTCACTTTCAGGAAGTTTGGTAAAACCATTGCAAGAGGGAATTAACTTTAATTAATCCCAGCTCTTCCTTTCACAATAATATTGAAATATATTTTATTGAAGTATGTCTTAACTGAGAGAGAAAATAAGGTAAACATATTTCACAAAAATTAGTACCCAAATGGGATATTAGTTTCAGCATAAACAGCTTGTAATAATCATGTTTTGTAATCAAATCTTACCACACTGATGGGATTACAATAATTTGAATGTACAAAGTAATCACTCATTTTACTTAAATGAGGCAGATCTTGCTTCCTTTGATGCTTATGGCTTAACACAGGTGAAATATTTACTGAGTTCTGTTAACATTGGGCCAGAAATTTGGCTCTCCGGCTTCCCGCGGGTGCAAGGATCGCACGCGTACTTACCTAGCACGCCTGCCGTTGTGCTTCGGGCCCACGTGAAATTCAGCTCCTGGGCCTCCTGCAGCTGCCAGCGCGCAGTGCTTGCGTATAGTTTGCAAACACTTTCAGCCTTATAAACCTGTGTGTGGAGCATGTTGTGATCTTTTACCCTGAATTCATCACCATCACACACACTGCTGTGGTGGTAGAACCAGATATTACTGATTGGATGAGCTTAATTGTTTTTATACTGAATAAACTTTATGGAAAAGAGTTTAATTACAAATGGTTGGTTTGTGGCACAGAGGGAGATTTGTAGTGATAGTATCTCCAAAACATCACAAACCAATTTTGCAGCAATCAGATTTTAAGTAATCTTGTTGGTTTAATCATTTTAACTTCTTCAAAAACATTTGATCAAAAAGTTGTAAGGTTTTAGCCTTTACAGTGGTCACATTTTAAACCAAACCAATGATTGAAGAGAAACTCATTCAAATAAATTTAGTTGCAGGAAATGTAACTTTTTTCTCGCAAAAGATACCCATTTGGATATAACTAATAGAACTGAACATTACTGCTTTATGTATGGCCGCATTTCTATTGCTTAATACTGTTCTGTCAGTGCTGATGCTACTTCAATGTCTAGGAATATAGGAGCAGGAGTCGGCCATTCAGCCCCTCGAGCCTGTTCTGCCATTCAATGAGATCAAGAGAGGAGAAACAAGGTGCACAGAGGACTGAGAGAGGCAAATAGCACTACAGTAAAGAATAGTTCAGAAATAGGAGGAATCACACTGGGGCAAATGCAAGGCAGTCTAAATTGGAGATACTCAGCAGGTCAGGCAGCATCTGTGAAGAGAGAAACAGAGTTAACATTTCAGGTCGATGACCTTTCGTCAGAACTGGAAAAAAGCAGGAAATGGAACAGATTTTTAAGCAAGTATGGGAGCTGGGAAAGAGGGGAGGGGATGAAAGAATTTTCTGTTTTTATTTCAGATTTCCAGCATCTGCAGTATTTTCTTTTTGTTGTAAGCAGTCTAAATTGGGTTTGAGTGTATGCATGTAATGGCACAGAGTGCAGTAAATAAGGTTGGTGAGCTGCAGGCACAAGTTACCACATGGGACTATGGTATATTGGCAATAACAGGGACCTGGCTAAAAGAAGAGGAGGATTGGGAACTTAATATTCCTGGCAACAAGGTATTCAGAAAAGATAGGGAAGGAAGAAAAGGAGGAGGGGGGATGGTGGCTGGCAGTATTGAGCAAAGAAACTGTTACAGCACTGGAAAGGGATGATGTCATTGAGCAATCAAAAACAGAGTCTATTTGGTTAGAATTAAGGAACAATAGAGGAGATATTACACTATTGGGTGTGTACTATAGGCCACCAAATAGTGGGAAGGAGATAGAAGAGCAAATTTGCAGGCAAATTACAAAAAGATGCAAGAAGTACAGAGTAGTGATAATGGGGGACTTCACTTATCCTAATATAGACTGGGATATTAACATTGTACAGGGAAAAGAGGGGGAGGATTCCTGAAATGTGTACAAGACAACTTTCTTGATCAGTGTGTTTCCAACTCAATGAGCAAGGAAGCAATGCTGGATCTTGTTCTGGAGAATGAAGTGGGGCAAGTGGAGCATGTTTCAGTGGGAGAGCATTTGAGGAAAAGTGATCATAAGGTTTAGAATAGTTATGGAAAAGGACAAGATACAATCAAGCATAAAAATACTTAACTGGAGGACGGCTAACTTCAGTGAGTTGAAAAGGGATCTGGCCCAGGTGGATTGGAATCAAAAATTGGCAAAACAGTAATCGAACAGTGGGAGGCTTTCAAAGAGGAGATGATGTGGGTACAGAGTAGACACATGCCCATGAGAGGGAAAGGAAGGGCATCCAAAGTGAAAGCTCCCTGTATGACTAAAGATATAGTGGTTAAAAGGAGTTAGGAAAAGGAGGTTTATGGCAATTGTAAGGTTCATAATACAGTAGAGAACCAAGCTGAATATCAAAAGTACAGAGGAGATCTATAAAAGGGAATAAGAGGGGCAAAGAGAGAGTATGAGAATAGATTAGCGGCTAACATAAAAGGGAACTCAAAAGTATTTTATAAACACATAAATAGTAAAAGGATAGTCAAAGGAAGGGTGGGGCCGATTAGGGACCAAAAAGGAGATCTTCTTGTGGAGGCAGAGGGCATGGCTGACATACCAAATTAATACTTTGCATCTCTGTTCACTAGAGAAGAGGATGCTGCCAATGTAATAGGACCACTGCTCTTTTTTATGTATATTAATGACCTGACTTGGATATACAGGGCATAATTTCAAAGGCGCAGATGATATGAAACTCAGAAATGTAGTAAACAAAGAGGAGGATAGTAACAGTCTTCAGGAGGGCATAGACAAACTGGTGAAATGGGCAAATGCGTGGCAGATGTAATTTAATGTGGAGGAGTGTGAAGGGATACATTTTGGTAAGAAGAATAAAGAGAGGCAAAATAAACGAAATGGTACAATTTTAAAGTGGGTGCAGGAACAGAGATACTTAGGGGTGTATGTACACAAATCTGTGGAAGAAGTTGAGAAGGCAGTTGAAAATTCATATAGGGGGAAAAATTGGGTTGTTTTGCACCTCCCGTTAGTGCCCCCGGGGGCGCTAACAGGGCACAAAGCCCCTAGTGCATGGGCGCGGCGCCGCTAATGCCTCCCGTGAAATTCAGTGGGAGGTTAGCGGTGGCGGTAGCCGGTAGCACCCCGCGGCACTGCGCCTCCGGCAATGACATCATCGCCGTGCGCAGCGCCCCGCTCGCGCCTCGGCCTCAAACTTCGGCTGCAGCCCCTAACCTATCGCCGGACGATATGTCCAACAGGGTCAGGGTGGCATTTTTGCAGCCGCGGTGGCGGTATTTAAAAGGGCAGGTGTCGGGCAGCCATTTTTTTTTCTGGCTGCCTGCCAGCACCTGGCCCCTTCCCCTCTTTTATTCGGGGTGCTGGCCACGATCACTCAGCCCGGCACTCCTCTTGAGTGCCGGGCTGCTTTCCCGGCACTCCGCTCCCCGGTGGTCCAGCAGGGTCCCAGTGCGCGCAGCACTAGGCCAATCCCCTTTAATCAGGGGAGGGAGGCCTGCAATACCGCGGCGCTACGTGCCGCCACGCGTGGCTCAGTTGCACGTAGCACTGTGATATTCAATGGTAGCGCCCCAGGAAGGAGGGGGAGCGCTTCCAGTAGCGTCCCGCCTCCTGCTTGGGGCGCTAACAGTGAATTTACGGCCCAGGGGCGCTAAGTTTTTCGGGGGGCTAAAAGTAGCGACCCGGCGAAGTTAGCGCCGCAAAGGGGGTGCCACCAAATTTTTCCCCCATAGAATTCTTGGCTTTATTAATGGAGGGATAGAATACAAAAGCAAGGAAGTTATGCTAAATCTTTATAAAACACTAGTTAGGCCTTAGCTGGAGTATTGTGAAATCTGAGCACCATACTTTAGGACGGATGTCAAGGTCTTGGAGATGGTGCAGAAGAGATTTGCTAGAATGGTACCAGGGATGAGAGATTCCCATTGTTTGGAGAGACTAGAGAAGCTGGGGTTGTTCTCCTTAGAACAGAGAAGATTGAGAGGAGATTTGATAGAGGTGTTCAAAATCATGAAAGGTTTGATAGAGTAAATAAAAATAAATTGTTTCAAGTGGCAGAAGTGTGAGTAAGCAAAGGCCACGGATTTAAGGTGATTAGTAAAAGAACAAGAGGTGACAGGAGGAAACTTTTTTTACGCAGCGAGTTGTTGTGATCTGGAATGCGCTGCCTGAGAGGGTGGTGGAAGCAGATTCAATAATAACATTCAAAGAGAATTGGATAAATACTTGAAGGGAAAAAAAATTACAGGGCTATGGGTAAAGAGCAGGGGAGTGGGATTAATTGGATAGCTCTTCCAAAGAACTGACACAGGCACGATGGGCCAAAAGGCCTCCTTCTTTGCTGAATCATTCTATGATTCTATGGCTGATCAGCTTCCTAACCCCATCCACCCACCTTGGCTCCATATCCCCTAATAACCTTGGCTACCAAAAATCTATCAATCTCAGATTTCAAATTATTGATTGAGCTAGAATCTATTGTATTTTGTGGGAGAAAGTTCCACATTTCTACTACCCTTTACTATACTACCAATCTCTGTGTCATTAGCAAACTTGGATATATGGCTTTCTATTGTGTTATCTAAATCATCAATAAATATCTTCTTAGGCAGTCCCTCGGAACTGAGGATGACTTGCTTCCACATTAAAAATGAGTTCGCATGTGATTGATGAGTCCAATGTGAGACTTACAGTCTCTGTCACAGGTGGGGCAGACGGTGGTTGAAGGGGCGGGTGGGTGGGGTGCTTGGGTTGACGTGCGCTCCTTGCGCTGCTTGCGCTTGGCTTCCGCTTGCTCCCGGCGAAGAGACTTGAGGTGTTTGGCGCCTTCCCGGATGCTTCTCCTCCACTTTGTGCGGTCTTGGGCCAGGGATTCCCAGGTGTCGGTGGGGATGTTGCACTTTTTCAAGGAGGCTTTGAGGGTGTCCTTGAAGCGTTTCCTCTGCCCACCTGGGGCTCTCTTGCCGTGCTGGAGCTCCGAGTAGAGCGCTTGTTTTGGGTGTCTCGTATCGGGCATGCGGACGATGTGACCCGTCCATCGGAGCTGATCGAGCGTGGTCAAAGCTTCAATGCTGGGGATGTTGGCCTGAGCGAGAACACTGACGTTGGTGCGCCTATCCTGCCAATGAATTTGCAGGATCTTGCGGAGGCAACGTTGGTGGTACCTCTCCAGTGCTTTGAGGTGCCTGCTGTCCATGGTCCAGTCGTGAATGGTGGTGGACAATTAAACAACAAACGGGAGGAGGAGGCTCCATGAATATCCCCATCCTCAATGATAGCGGAGGCCAGCACGTGAGTGCAAAAGACAAAGCTGACGCATTTCTAACCATCTTCAGTCAGAAGTGCCGAGTGGATGATTCATATTGGCCTCCTCCTGAGGTCCCCACCGTCACAGAAGTCAGTCTTCAGCCAATTTGATTCACTCCACGCGATATGAAGAAATGGCTGAGCGCACTGGATTCAGCAAAGACTATGGACCCTGACAACATCCCAGCTGTTGTGCTGAAGACTTGTGCTCCAAAACTAGCCGTGCCACTAGCCAAGCTGTTCCAGTACAGCTATAACACTGGCATCTACCTGACAATGTGGGAAACTGCCCAGGTATGTCCTGTCTACAAACAGCAGGACAAATCCAATCTGGCCAATTACTACCCCATCAGTCTACTCTCAATCATCAGCAAAGTGATGGAAGGTGTCGTCGACAGTGCTATCAAGTGGCACTTACTCACCAATAACCTGCTCACCGATGCTCAGTTTGGGTTCTACCAGGACCACTTGGCTCCAGAGCTGATTACAGCCTTGGTCCAAACCTGGACAAATGAGCTCACCCACGGGCACCACGCTGCTCAGGGGACCATGTCTGTGGACCTGAGGCAGGATTTGAATAGCCATTTCTCCAGCTGATTACTTTACAGCTTCAAATGTACAGTAAAAGCTCCCACCTGACAGATCATCACTTTCCTCAGCCACAAGCTGTTTCTCAGTCCATTTCCAGCACAGATTCTGCAGGCTTTCCACTTTCCACTCTCCATCCAGTCTTAACTCATTGGATGAACTCTCTCACCATTGACAGAATGCTTCTGTCATCTCTACTTCACCTGTCATTTATTCCATCAACATGGGTGCCCTTTATACTGTCTCACCTTGGTCCTCAGAATCCCACCACGATCAGCCCCAACACCAGCAGCACCAACAACAACACCAACCTTCTCCGCAATCACCTGATGCTGCACAGTACAGAGGGCATCAGCACCCGACCACATTGCTGCCCGGGAGGCCAGGAATGGCCTCACCATGGCCAGATTTACTTCACTTGATGCTGTACACCCTGGCTGCCACATGAGGCACCAGGTTGGAACCAGCCACACCAACACCATAAAGCATCCCTACAATGTCCAAGCCATTCCTTTCACACTCACCACCATTAAAGAATGGTACCGTTATGTCTCACCATTCACTGCAACTCACTAAGCCACTTCCAAATGTGCACACAAATCTGTCCAAGAACGCAAAGTGTTGAAAATAAAGGTTTCAATGTTTGACAGCACATTAACAGTAACTTTACATGAACATTGCATAAAACACCCAAGTGGCTACCTTTGTGTGTTGTTAGTTGGTATGATTGCACTAGGATGATGGTGAGTGTGAGGGGTGGCTAGTGAGATGGGTATGTGATAATGTAGATAGAGAGGGATGGGTGGAGGTGCAAGATAAGTTGGTGTGAGTAAGAATATGCAGGAGTAGGGTAAGGTAGGCAGAGTGATGGAGATGTGATGAGTGGCACAGCAGGATGAGGTTGAGTGTGACTTTGTACTAACGTTTCGTGATCTACTGAGATCATTGAAATGTCTGCACCACTGCACCCAGGTCCTCCTGACCACATCCCTGCTTGTGCCCTCCTGTGCAATGTGCAACCAGGCTGTGTTGATCTCCTGGGGAGTTCTCTTCCGCCCATCGGAAGGGAAGAGGACCTCCCTACATGCTGTGACTCCCTCCATAAGCATATGGAGGGAGTCATGGAGAAACTGGGTGCAGCTCTGCACCTCTCTGCAGTGATTATCAGTGTTTGCAGCCCTTCAATACTGTAGAACACTGACAGCACAAATGTCAAAAGAAAGTTGGCCGTGGTCCCTTTAAGGAAACCAGCTGATAACGTGTCATGAATGATGTCACCAGACCCAATTCCTCTATTTGGGCTGGGAAATGCGCTGGGTGGGCTTAACAAGCCCCATCAACGTAAATACATTTTCCAGAGCGGGATAGAGCCAGCAGTGGGGCCGCGACCCGCCACCGACATTGCCCGCCCTGGACCCTCCAAGGTAAGGAAAATCGCTGCCTTTGTGTTAATCTTGTTATCCCTCACAAGTTTCTTTTCATATTCCTTTTCGCATCTCTTATTATCTTTTTTGTCTTCCTTCGCTGTTCTTTATATCTATCCCAGTCCCCTGGATGTGCATTATTCTGTGCACTTTTGTATGCTCTTTCCTTTAGATTTATGTTATCACTCACCTCTTTTGTTGACCATGGCTGTTTTATTTGGTAAGTAGAGCTCTTGCCCCTTAGAGGTATATACTGATCCTATATTAAGCGAAATTATTTCTTGAACACCTTCCACTGTTCATTTGTAGTTTACCTGACAACAGTTTTGACCAGTTTGCTGTTGTCAGCCTCTGTTTCATCCTGTTAAAGTTAGCCTTACCAAAATCTAGAATCATAGTAATTGTGTTACATTTCTCTTTTTCAAACCTAACAGTGAATTTGATCATATTATGATCACTGTTAGATAAATGTTTCCTTACTGTTAGATTGTTAACTAAGTCTGGCTCATTACTCATTACTAAATCTAGTATGGCCAGCCCTCTTGTTGGTTCTAGAACATATTGCTTCAGCAAACTATCTTGAATGCACTCAAGAAATTCAATACCTTTCTGACTTGAGCTACTTTGCTCTTCCCAATCTATATGAAAATTAAAGTCTCCCATTAAAACAACTCTGCTTTTGCTATAAGCCTCTTTAATCTCTGAATTAATAAATTCTGCCACTTCGTTGTTGCTATCAGGAGGCCTGTAGACAACTCCCATTACAGTTTTAAGTGCTCTCTTATTCCTCAATTCTAACCACAAATTCTCTGCTGATTGCCTTGCCTTAACTATATCATCTCTTAGTAATAGTCTAATAGTATGTTTAATCAGTAAGGCTAACCCTCCTCCTCTCCAGTTTCCTATCCTTTCTAAAGACCTGTAAAGGAATAGCCATATTTCAGAAAAATACACCATCCTATGAACAGAATTCTGACATTCTTAAAATATGACAAACTGGGTTTAAAAATCTAAAAGCCTCAATGACACAAAGGTGTAAATACAGGCTTCTGAGATAAGATGAGCTTGTTAATACAAAGCTGTAAACACCATACAAGCTTTTGAAATGGGAAATGGTTATTGACAGTGAGACAATGGCCCTATCGAAGAAGCAAAGGCTTGCTTCCAAGGAGTCTGCAGTTTGGAACCAACACAATGCTATACCCAGTTTAAAGTGTTAAAAAATACCACTTCGAACAGAAACACAGAACATTAAAAAACCATGTGCCTTTGTAAAAGTAACATCAAATGAAACAGGAAACACAATTATATATACAACCAATTGAAGTAGCTAAGAAATGCATGGAACACCCTGGTTGAAGTGGTTTTGATTTACATATTGTAAATATGATACCTACAGGACACTTTGAAGATCAATAGATGACACCAAGCAATCACATTGTGTTTGTATTGAAAATGGAACAGTTAGTAGACATAACGTCTGCTTATAACCAGTTAAGGGGATATTAAGAATTGAATTGAAGACCTTCGTAAGAATGGCATCAAAGAGATAAATCTGTAATAACCATTTTATATGTTAAGTTATGAAACACCTATACAGCAGACAGGATTCTGAGAGTTAGCAGCTGAACTAACAGTAAGAATAGAAAGAAGTCAACAGAAAGACTGACTAGAGATAATTAGCTTACATCAGCAGAAACCTTCAAAGGAGATACCACTACAAAAAGAGTATAAGATATGGGATTTTCAAATGGGAAAACAGAAGTCCCTGGAACGGGCAGGCGATTCTCAGCTTCAGAGGCAGGCTCTGTAAGTTTTTAACTGAGTCTCAGGGATCAAACGGTACTTTTATTTGATTTTGGTGGATATTCTGGATTAAGAATAAGTAGAAATGTAAAAATGTAACGAAGTTAAGATTTGAGAATAAGGATCTCTGAGAGTAAGAATTGTAAGCTATCTGTATTTTAAACTGTTAAAGTTGCGATTGACTCACCACTGTTAACCAAATGTCGGTTCCTTAATAAATCTATATATTTTTAGAATTGTCTCATAGAGTACTTCTGTATCAAACTCGTGAACTCAAATCTCTGTACACTCATTTGGGAGGAGTTGCAGAATTCTGGGGGGTTTTCCGAACCCTCATAATATCCGGAAGGTTACAGTCTAGTTAAACTTATTAAAAGTACTATCTGGAAGACGGTAATATCTTCAAGTCATTTCTTTCCTTTAGGGAGAGATAGTCTGGACCTTTAGACCTAATTAAGCGTCTTATAGGATTCGGCTATCTCTAACTTTAGTTGAAGGGGAACGTCTGGGGAATACGCCTGATCCGGGGTGGCCCGAAAAGGGCTACGACTTGTAATTATCCCTTCAGACCTTCTAACCTGGAATATATAACTCCCAATTATAATCAGCTTGTAGCCATGTCTCAGTAATGGCCATTATGTCATACCCTCTAAGCTGTATCTGAGCCTCTAACTCACTCAATTTATTTCTTATACTCCATGTGTTAGTATATAAACCTGCCCTGATGCTGTCTTTCTCCCACCATTTAACTTAACACATTTCTTATTTGTCACTCCTGCTTTAGTTATTTTAGTATTCCTTCACCTGGAGTATCTATCTCACTGTTTGTGACCTGAACACTGCCCTTATCCCTTGTGTTAATCTCTAAACTATAATTTTTACTATTGTTTCTGACTGAGCCCTCCCCGCCACCCCATTTATTCGATTAAAGTCCTTCTTACCACTCTATTTATCCTTTCTGCTTGGACCTTGGTTCTAGCCCCGGTTCAGGTGCAGCCTATCCCAACGGTACAGCTCCCTCCTGTTCCAGTACTGGTGCCAGTGTCCCATGAAATGGAAATCCTCCTTCCCACACCACCTTTAGCCACGTGTTCACGTAGGGAGCCCATTGTTAAAATTAAATTATGTTTCCACTTGTGGGAGAGTGCAAAACTAGAGGCCATAAATATAAGATAGTCATTAATAAATCCAATAAAGAATTCAGGAGAAACTTCTTTACCCAGAGAGTGGTTAGTATGTAAAACTTGCTACTACATGGAGTAGTTGAGGTGACTAGCATAGATGCATTTAAGGGGAAGTTAGATACGTATATGAGGGAGAAAGGAATAGAAGGTTATGCAGATAGGGTTAGATGAAGTAAGGTGGGAGGAGGCTCGTGTGGAGTATAAGCACTGCATAGACCAGTTGAGCCGAACGGCCTGTTTCTATGCTATAAATTCTATGTAATTATTTGTAACCCCAACTCAGGTAACAATGACCTAGAAATTCCCTACCTTACTGCCATGAGTTAGCGGCACAATCCTGGCGAAAAATGATGGCCTCGACTTTAATGCCCTTCTCTGGCACGGGACTCGGCGGCCGCCATTGTGGTGAGGCCCTGATAAGCAAATATGGAGAGCGTGACCTCATATGCCTACTTAATGTCGCGCTCTGCGAACTTGGACCTTAGCGCTGAGTTTAGCACTGGGTCCTAAGCTCGCTCTGAAAAGCAAGCACACAGCAGACTGACAGAAAAGCTGTCAGAACTTCTTAAAGGAACATATACATCTTTCAGGGTAAGTTTGCATGTAAGCTTCTGGACTGGAGTTTTTTGGGGAAAAATTCAGTCGCGCCCCGTTTGGGGCGCAAATATCGTCCGGGCGCAAAGATTAGCGCCTGGCGCTAATTATCGCCACTGACTGGAAACGTCACTTTTAACGCCCCGGGAGGTGATTGGAGCGCTAAATCAGGCGCTGCACACCTGTCTTAAGGCGCAAAGGCCGAGGAGTGAGGCGCTAACTCAGAGCGCTGGCGAAGCTCATGTAATGTCAGTCAGCAATGGAACACACACACAATGGCACGGGCCAGTTCTTAAAGGGGATGGTTGATCTTGCTTTCCATCCACATCCTGCTCATTGCAGCCTTGAATCTCTGCCTGGAGAGACCTGCACATCAAATGTGCTGGAAAGAACAATGGAGAGTACCAGGCAAAGAGCTCAGAGTGCAGCCCCCACAGTCTCTTCTAAATCGATACAAGGAATGGCAAATCAAAATGAACCTGCAAAGTGCTGCTCAGTACCCAAAACTCCTTCACACAACGTTGAATCTCTCCAGAAGTCTCTCTCACTCTCTCTCAGAATGCGTAGTTCAAAAATGGCACCAACAATAAAAGGCAGGAAGCGGTCACCTTTAAATAGCGCTCCCCCTTTCCCTTCATGACAGAAGAACGCTCCTATCAACCTGTCGTTGCTAGCGTCAGGCGGTAAGGCAGGGGGCGCCACTCAATATCCGCTCCGGGGCGATACCGGGGCATTGCACACTCGTCTGACGTCACGATCTGCCGGCGCAGGAGATCGTGGCGGTAGTGTTTAGCGCCGCCGCAAAATGTCTAGTTAATTTCGCGAGCGGCGCAAACTTCGCCGCGCCCGGGCGCTAGCTGCTTTGCGCCCCATTAGCGCCCTCTTAAGGCGCTAATGGGAGGCACAACCAACTGAATTTTTCCCCCTTTATATTTTATTGAAGTAATGGTTTGGTGCAATACATGTTAAAAGTTTTTTAAGTGTGCAAGGAGTGCTGCTGGATGCTTGGATGGCTTCAGATGGTAAAGGAAGGCCGCTGAGAAGACAGAAAATGCTGGAAATACTTAGCAGGTCAGGCAGCTTCCGTGGAGAGAGAAACAGAATTCATGTCTCAGGTCAAGATGCTGCCTGACCTGCTGAGTATTTACACCATTTTATGCTTTTGTTTCAGATTTACAGCATCCGCTCGCAGAGGGAAGAGGAAGACGCAGAAGAGAAAGACACAGAAGAACATAGGAAGATACAGGAACATAGGAACAGGAGTGGGCCATTCAGCCTCTCGAGCCTGTTTCGCCATTCAATGAAATCATGGCTGATCTGTGACCTAACTCCATATACCCGCCTTGGCCCCATATCCCTTAATACCTTTGGTTAACAAAAAGCTATCAATCTCAGATTTAAAATTAACAATTGATCTAGCATCAATTGCCATTTGCAGAAGAGAGTTCCAAACTTCTACCACCCTTTATGCGTAGAAGTGTTTCCTAATTTCACTCCTGAAAGGTCTGGCTCTAATTTTTAGACTATGTCCCCTAGTCCTACACTCCCCAACCAGCGGAAATAGTTTCTCTCTATCTACCCTAACTGTTCCCCTTAATATCTTGAGAACTTCAATCAAATCACCCCCAACCTTCTAACTTCCAGGGAAAACATCCCTAGTTTGTGCAATCAAAATATTGTTCAGAAATTCTGTGGATTGAACGCAGGATCTCATACATGCAAAGCATGTGCTCTACCACTGAGCTACATCCCCAGACAAAGGAAGAAGCAGAAGAGGAGGAAGCAGAAGGAAGGATGCAATCCAGACAGTCCCTTTCTGGCCGGGATATCTTGGATGGAATCATCCGCCTGTGGTACCAGTGACCACAACCCCAATTCCTTTTTCATGCTCAGTCATGCCCCTTCCAAGAATGGCCAGCACCGTCTCCTCCAAGGGGGTGAGGTGAGGCTAGGAATGGAAGGCGTGCATCGTGTTTGGTACAGATTGTTGGTAGGTGAGTGATTGGGGGTGGCAAGAGTCATGCATTGAGAATTGTTTGAGGCTGGTGGTGCAGTTGGTAAGAGACGGCTTTTGAAGATGCATTCACTGACCTTTACCACTGGTCTGAGGTCATGAAGCTTCTTTGGGCACTGGAGCCAGGTCAGGGGAGTTGGGGCGACACTGCTGGCAGTGATGGCCTCGGTGATCTGGTCCCACATCCTTCTTTCTGGCGGGCCTCCTGGCTCCTATGGGCAGAGGACCTCTCTTGCAGTGTTGACCACCTGCACAACACTGGAGTGCTGCGTGCGAGACCCTGGGTGCCCCTTCCCTGGCTTGCTGAGCCATCTGTGTTAGTGCTGAAGCATTTTTCTCATTTTTTTTAGGTGTGGAAGGCAATTCAGCTTTAAGAGCTGAAGACTCCCACTGAGGAATTCTTTTTAATGTTAATTTTTTTTCAAAGGCAGTTGAGCTGTAAGGACTAAAAACTGCCTATTTTTAATTTTTTTCATTTTATTAGGCAGTTCCCCTTTAAGGGGCTTTCTGAAATGATAGCCTTGTTTTAAGAGAAGGCTGTTCTTGCTGCAATGATGCTACATTGGGCCTCCTGCCGGGACCAACACCACGGAAACGGCCTTGCACTGTAAGTTTAGCGCTGGGCTAATGTTAATTAGTAACCAGCGCCAATTTACCAGTCCTGCCATCAATTTCGACGGCCGTTAACTCCGGCCCGCGATGGCACCGGCAGGTTTTTAGCAATCTCCAATTTCTAGGCAAAGTTCCCAGTCCTATTCAGTCTAACAGGATGAAAACACAGCAAGTGACCACTGGCAGGTCATGAGCAAAGCCTTAGCTTGCCTTAAAAAGTAACTATTCTACAAAAATTGATTTATTATTTCACTTTTTTTAAGGAGAAAAATGCAGTAGTACTGAGACCGACCAAAATGAAAGCTGCAACTTATCTCCTGATTTTTCACCAGTAATAGTGTATGTTTCTGTTGTAATGTTTTTAACCACCAGTGGAAATTGGGCTGCTAGAACTGCTGGTATGACTTATTAAAACTGCTAGACACCTTCTCTGACATCTAACAGTCACTTCAAAATGTAATTTGCTACCTCTCTGTTCAGAGATGGGAATTCAATGGTAAAATTAGCTTTAAAAAGTAAGGTTAAGCCATGCTTCTGTCAAAAATTAGTTGAGTTTTTCACCGAAATTTCTGTTTCACCCCATTCCCACAACCCTCCATTTTGATTCCACGTACCATTTCTGGGGGGAATTCTCCATATAAAAAATTAATAAGAAGAAGCAAATAGCAACTTAAGAGAAAAATTATGTTGAGGCATTCAAAGGTTGGTCTGTAAAAATTTCAAGGCTCAAAAGTAGCTGGGTTCCCATTTGAGAGATTCTTAGCATATTTTCCTTTGAAATGAAATCACATCTTTCTCCCAACAATGAGTATTTCTGTCAAATGTAGACAACACTTAAATCTTCATTAAAAGATAGAAATTATTGTTAGAGGTAACAGTGGATGAATGATTAACATATTCATATGACAATTCTTGCATCTTTAAACTTAATGGGTTAAAACTGCATTAAAATGGCAGAGACAAAAATGTCATACAAACAAGCACTCATCTGTTGTAATCACCAACCTTGTAACTTCAAAGCAAAATTCAAAGAAAGGTATTACCACATAGCATCACGGAAGTGTGGCAAGATTAATAGACTTAGAATACAAATCTTAGTGAAATACTTCATCTGGGAGTGGTCTGTGATCTGAATTATTATAGAAAGTATTAACCAAGCTAGCTTATGCTTACACACATTCAAAAAATAGCATCTGCAACAGACAAGTTTAATGTAACAATTAAAATCAGAATATATATAAAACTGCTATACCTTCATGAATGCAATTTGCAAGCCGAGTTTATGGATGCAGTATAATGAATTATTGTCAAAGCACCCAATAACAAATTCCATCATTACTGAACTCTGTTTCTCCAAATCTATAGAATACTTGATTTGATCACTTCTCCATCCTGGGTCAGTGAATAGTCCACTATCACACAAGGGTGTTTTGAAGGGGAAAAGTTTGGGGCTTATCAGCATTCTGAAAGGTTGGCGAATGGGTTTTACTCCAGCAACAATTTTGATATTAACATCTCCAAAGGATGAGGGAACCGATCCAGACTCGGTGGAACCATGGTTGTTACATGTCGTGTTGATTTGTAAGTCTTGTTAACAGCCTGACCACAGGACAGGACAGTCAGTTAAATTTAAACAAACACATGACATTGTGTGGCCTGATTACTCCAGCTACTTCCTTGGTTAGCATATTCATAAAGTCAATCAATCGTGTCTGTGTCTCTGTATGAATAATTTCCTCCTGCATTCCGTTCAGCTCACAGCTTGCTTTAAAAGTTCATTTAAAAGTCCTGTTGTATTAAAAGTCCCGTTGGGTCCTCGAAGCATGCTGGGATACGAAGCTTGGTCAATTTATAAATGCAAGTCTTCCTTTCTTTCTTATGATTGGTCAATTTACAAAACTGCCTGTACAGTACAGCCACTTAACCCTTTTAATGTCGTTTTTTTTCATATTCGTTCATGGGATGTGTGCGTCGCTGGCAAGGCCAGCATTTATTGTCCATCGCTAATTGCCCTTCAGAAAGTGGTGGTGAGCTGCCTTCTTGAACCACTGTAGTCCGTGTGGTGAAGGTACTCCCACAGTGCTGTTAGGGAGGGAGTTCCAGGATTTTGACCCAGCGACGATGAAGGATCGGCAATATACTTCCAAGTCAGGATGGTGTGTGACTTGGAGGGGAACTTGGAGGTGGTGGTGTTCCCATGCGCCTGTTGCCCTTGTCCTTCTAGGTGGAAGAGGTCACGGGTTTGGAAGGTGCTGCTGAAGAAGCCTTGGCGAGTTGCTGCTGTGCATCTTGTAGATGGTACACACTGCAGCTACGGTACGCCAGTGGTGGAGGGAGTGAATGTTTAAGGTGGTGGATGGGGTGCCACTCAAGCGGGCTGCTTTGTCCTGGATGGTGTCGAGCTTCTTGAGTGTTGTTGGAGCTGCACTCATCCAGGCAAGTGGAGAGTATTCCATCACACTCTTGTTTTGTGCCTTGTAGATGGTGGAAAGGCTTTGGGGAGTCAGGAGGTGAGACACTCGCCGCAGAATACCTAGCCTCTGACCTGCTCTTGTTGCCACAGTATTTATGTGGCTGGTCCAGTAAAGTTTCTGGTCAATGGTGACCCCCAGGATGTTGATGGTGGGGGATTTGGCGATGGTAATGCCGTTGAATGTCAGTGGCGGTGGTTAGACTCTCGCTTGTTGCAGATAGTCATTGCCTGGCACTTGTGTGGCGCGAATGTTACCTGCCACTTATCAGCCCAAGCCTGAACATCGTCCAGGTCTTGTTGCATGCGGGCATGGATTGCTTCATTATCTGAGGAGCTGTGAATGGCGCTGAACACTGTGCAGTCAACAGCGAACATCCCCATTTCTGACCTTATATTGGAGGGAAGGTCATTGATGAAGCAACTGAAGATGGTTGGGCCTAGGACACTGCCCTGAGGAATGCCTGCAGCGATGTCCTGGGGCTGTGATGATTGACGTTCAACCACTACAACCATCTTCCTTTGTGCTTGGAATCGCTCCAGCCAGTGGAGCGTTTTCCCCCGATTCCCATTGACTTCAGTTTTACTAGGGCTCCTTGATGCCACACTCGGTCAAATGCTGTGTTGATGTTTACTTTAAGTTAACTGCATTCTTGCTGTAAGACTGGCTATAGTGCTTTTCCACTTACCTGCTGGATCCAGCGTATCTGCCTCGCCAACTCCCCCGCGATCGGACAGCTCTCCCTCCCTTTCCGATCTCCCCCTGACCTCTCCTACAAGGCCTCCGACCTCCCCCCATGAGGCCTCCGATCTCACTACCCCCCCCTCCCCCGCAAGGCCTCCGATCACACCGCCAAGGCCAGCAATCTCACCCCTGAGACATCCAATCTCACCCTAGAGGCCTCCAACCTTATCCTTAGGCCTCCAATCTCACCCACTGAGGCCTCCAATCTCACCCCTGAGACCTCTGATTTCACCCCCGAGGCCTCGGATCCACACCCCCCACCCCTCCGTCTCCCACCCCCGGCCTCCAATCTCGAATCCCACGCCCCGGCCTCTGATCTCCCATTCGCCCCTCTCCGGACTCTGACCCCTCCCGCCCCTGACTTCCGATACCCCTGCAGCCTCCAATCTCCAATACACCCCCCCAGCCTCCGACATCCCATCCGGCCTCTGACCCCCTCCACCCCTGGCCTCCGATCCCTCAGGCCTCCGATCTCCGACCTACCCCCACCCCCCAGGCCTCCGACCTTCCCTCCCTCCTCTCCGCTCCCTGGCTTCAGCCTGATGATGAATGCCTACCCACCTGACAGCCAGCCGGCCTCTCAAGCTGACTGGCTGCGGCCGGGAAACAGAGAAAAAAAATGTTAATCAGATGCTGCCATTAAATTCGGCAGGGCCTGAGGGAAACCTGTTCTTCCGTGTTGCCTAGCCTCAATCCAGCCCTTCCGATCCCTCCCTGCCTCCGAGGAAAAATCCAGCCGTGTCAGTTTGTACAGTTGTTATTGGGCTGAATAAAATAAATTATTTCAGTAAGGAACAAGTGTAACAAACAGTCATGTTCAGTTTTAAAATTATTTATGTCAAAAGAGAGCTTAGTGGTGAGTGTGTGTGTGAACTTCCACCTTATTCCAAACTGCAATGCTTCATAATTTCCACACAGCACAAAAGACAGGAATAAAACAGAAACCCAGTGCAACTAAATCTGTTTTGGATGTTGTTCTGAGGAGGTAATTCAAGTTTTTCCTTTGGGAGAGGAACATTTTTTCAATGTTTTGCCTAGGTTTAGCTTGTTCCAATATATGGGAGACAATTTATTATTATTATTGCCACTTGTTCCCAATGCAAAAAGAATATGGGAGTGAAGTTTGTCTTGGGCGGTAGCACAAAATGGTCGATAGTGAATCGTCAGCCTGTTTTACACTCCACCCCATTTTCTTTTCCATTGATTCATTAAATAATAATGGCATTGTCGACTGTCGTAGGATACCAGTTTACCAGCTTTGATGTGGTATTCATATATGTTTATTAAATGGACCCCCTTTCTATTCATAAAAGAGCCATTGTGGCCATAAGTTCCTTCGATAAGGTTAAACTCTTTGGAACTCAGCCATGTTAAAAAGTGAAGTTCTTTCTTCTGCGGCTGGCAGCGAGCTGATGGAAAAGTGGTGAAGTCATTCACCCTGCAAAGTAAAGGATCATCAGGTTACTGGCGTATGCAGCGAGGCACTGCAGACCAGTTGATACAACAGATGTCCTCTGAGGCAACTTGCATATGAACATATGAAAATGATGGTCAGAAAAAGACCCACTGGGCCATGTAGTCTGTCCCAAAGAGTTAGTTACATTGACATTGAGGTAATAGTGACTTTCACTACCATGGACCATTCCAGTCCTCAGCAAAGTTTGCAGGAGGCAGCAAAGGTCCAAGATTGCCTCTCTGGTGAAATCTAGGCAGTGGAGGCATACTTTCTCGGATGTGCCTAAGTATTTGTGGTGGGGGCTTCAGTCTTTTTAGGCAATGATGGATGATTCCAGATAGCCTCAAGTACAGGCAGACCTGCCTCTCCAAATTTATGTGAAACCTTGGACCTTTGCTGCCTCCTGCAATCCAGCTTCCTAACTATGATGAGGACTGGAATGGTCCTGCCCACGATGGTGAACGTCACTATCAACTTGAACTTCAATGTGCTTTGGGACAGGCTAGATGGCCCAGTGGGCCCTTCTCTTCTAGCTCCCTGTGAGCAGAAGGAATTCCCAGGGGAACGGCCAGATTGCAAAAAGCCTGCCAGCGTGATCCTGCTGCTAAGTAGGCACACAGACTATTCCTGGGAGTTTCTGACTCCCTTACAATGGTTGTACACCAACACATAGGGGCTAATTTCAACCTCACTCATCGGGTGGGAATCCCATGGGATCAGGTTGAACGCCGGTCTTAATATCTCACTCTCCATTGACTTCAACGGAGAGTAAATTCGGGCGGGATGTAAAACTAGCATTGCACCCGATCCCGCATAAAATTGCCCCCCAATGTATCGTAGGATCTACACTTTTATGTCGTCGACAAACCAAGAAAATAAAAACAAGACAGTGACTTCTTCCAGCAATCATAGTGAATTATTCTCATTGCAATTATCAATCACAGTAGAAAAGTGGAAGACTCACCATAAAGAATACAGCATCTCAAAAGACAAAAACAGCTGTACCGCCAGCAGTGCCAACCAATTTGTTTACTGGGAAGGAAACTTGAGAGTTCCACTCATCTTGCTGAGGTACAGGATGTAAATGCAGGATCTCCACTGACATATCTGGCTATGGAAGGAACCATACACAATTGAGATGAGCAGTAATCAAGGACCTTTGGGATAGCAATCATCAGCAGCTACATCAGCAGGAGCTCGCAGTTAAAGTTAGGGTAACTTAAATACCTCAATACTCAAAGGACTACTCAGGAGATGAGTCCTCCGCTTGACATTATAGTGTGGGTTGTTTCTCAACCAGACATGTCCCAGAGTGGTATTTTAATAATTAGGTTTACTGTTATTCCTGCAAAGAATTGGTTATGTGCCAAGGTATAAGGCAAACCTTTTATGTGACTGAAGCAAGATCAGGGAAGCCAGTGAGCAATGGACTCAGGAAACTTTAGCAGTCTGTGACCCTCACCATTATTAAGGAGGAAAGTAGCAAAAAGGAAATAAGTTGGTAGGTTACAGATGTCTTTTTCTGCCCATTCCATGTCTGGCTCTCAGGTTAAAGGTTCAATTCACAGGTTACAGTTTCCGAGCACAGGTTAGCTCAGGGTGAGTATAAATAGTATTGCTGTAGGATGGAGGAGTCCCTGTTGCAGCAGTCCAATGCATCTGATAATTCTACTTTGGATACAAAATGTCCAGGCATGAGATTTTTCAAACTGGCTCAACAGGAGTCCTTTATTAAGTGAACAGTGCCAACCTACTTGATCATGCTGTTGTACAGGGCCTCAGTAACAGGATGCCCATTCAGATTTTTCAATTACATACCATTTCCTTTTCTAGATTCTTCTGTTCATGAAAAAAATGTCAATAACATAACAAACAATATTCTGTATTTTGTTCTGGAAAATGTACTTTTCACTATCAAGTAGCATACAGAGAGATCTATTTTTGTTCAACCACTAGGTATAAGTATCCTGTTGTTATAGCCACAGTTGACAAATATTGTATGTCTTCAGAGAAAAGAAGGGAGGGAGGCTATCATCTCTAAGGCATACTATATTAAGAGATGGGATCAGTATTTATGACTGAATGAGTACATAAACTATGGAAATCTGCACTACAAAACAGCTGAGCACTTTGGGTGTATGGAAGTATTGCACATTGATAAATCTGGGAAAAGGCAGCTAATCTTTCCATCTCTTTCTACTAGGCACTTTAAAGCTCTTGGGCCTTAACATTAAGTTTAACAACTTTAGATTTTAACCACCGCTCCCATTTTCTCTTGGACATTCTGTAACCATTTACACCTCCTCTGGTCACATCTTTTGTTTCTTCCTTGTCTCATTATCATCCCCTTTTGCCTTGTACCATCATCCTTTTCTGTCATTTTATCACTCCTGCCTTCCAACCTATCACAGACCTTTCCCTTTTGTTCTATCCCTGTTCCCCCCGCCTCCACTTCCCCTTTTCACTGGCTCTGTATTTGCTTAAAAGCTGTTCATCTTTAACATCTTCCAGTTCTGATGGAAGATCATTGAACTGAAACGATAACTATTTCACTCCCCACAGATGCTGCTTGACCGGCTGAGTGTTTGCAGTATTTTCTGTCTTTATTCAGATTTCCAGCATCCGCAGTATTTTGCCATTTGTTTCCAATTCTATATTGTTTGAATGGAATTCTAAGTGGCTAAAATGGAACAGCATGAGATGAGATAGCCAAAGCAGCCAACACATAACTAAAAAATGCGATCTGTAGCCTGCGTACCACAATGTGCAGTATGGTGATATTGCCACCATTCTTCTTGTTGCAGGTCAAGATGACAAATAGTGCGAGAATGCAGACAGGAGAAACCAGTGGACCTCTGGGAAGAGCATTTGTAATACTCACTGGAGTTGGCCCCCAGGTGGTTTATACTTGTGTAGCAGCAGTATCTGATGAGAGTTTATTAGAGTACTGGATGAGCAGAAAGTTCCTCCAACTAATATTGGGAAGACCAATATCTTTGGTCCACGTCACAAAATCCGGTTCCCTAGCCACTGACTCTATCCCTCTCCCTGACAACTGTTTGAGGATAAACCAAACCTTTGGTGTCGTATTTGACCCCAAGATGAGCTTCCGACCACATATCCACTCCATCACCAAGACCACCTACTTCCATCTCCGTAACATCACCCAACTCCGCCCCTGCCTCAGCTCATCTGCTGCTGAAACCCTCATCCATGCCTTTGTCACCTTTAGACTTGACTATTCCAATGCTCTCCTGGCTGGCCTCCCATTTTCCACACTACATAAACTTAAGCTCATCCAAAACTCTGCTGTCTGTATCCTAACTCGCACCATGTCCCGTTCACCCATCACCCCTGTGCTCACTGACCGACATTGGCTCCTAGTCCGGCAACACCTCGATTTTAAAATTCTCATCCACATTTTCAAATCTCTACATAGCCTTGCTGCTCCCTATCTCTATAACCTCCTCCAGCCCTACAACCTGCCAAGATATCTGCACTCCTCCAATTCTGGTCTCTTGCGCGTCCCTGATTTTAATCACTCCACAATTGGTGGCCCTCTCTTTAGCTGCCTAGGCCCTAAGCTCTGGAATTCCCTCCCAAACTTCTCCGCCTCTACCTCTCTCTCCTCGATTAAGACGCTCCTTAAAACCTACCTCTTTGACCAAGCATTTAGTCAGTTGTTCTAATATCTCCTTATGTGGCTTGGTGTCAAATTTTGTTTGATAACGGTCCTGTGAAGATCCTTGGGACGTTTTACCATGTTAAAAGTGCTATATCATTGCAAGTTGTTGTTGTTGTTTACACACTGATACAGAAAGTGCCTCTTCATCCAGCTGCAGCAAATAGAGCAGTGTCTGCAGATCCACCTTGAGGCAGGGAACATTGGGAGGTGGAGCAGGCTGAACACCTATAAAAAGAAATACACTCTGCAGAAGATAAGAATCTTTGGGCATTACCGTAAGCACTTAGTGACACTATGGCTGCGATTTCCCCTACCTCGGCGGGTCCGGTTCGGCCGGGGTCGGTGTTGGGTTGCGACCCCGCTGCTGGCTCCAACCCACTGTCCAAAGTGAGTTTACGTTGATTGGGCTTGTTAAGCATTTCCCGGCCAATTGAAGGAAGCGGGTCCGATTACATCACTTGATGACGCGCCATCAGTCGGTTTCCTTAAAGGGACCATGCGCAAATTGATTTTGACAGTTGTGCTGTCAGCGTTCTACAGCATTGAGGTGCTGCAATCACTGACAATCACTGTACAGAGCTGCATGGCTGCACCCAGGCTCTCCCATGACTCCCTCCATATGTTTATGGAGGGAGTCACATCACGCAGGGGGGTCGTCTTCCCTTCCCTTGGGCGGAAGAGACCTCCCCAGGAGATCAACGCAGCCTGGTTGCACATTGCACAGTAGGACACAAGCAGGGATGTCAGGAGGACCAGGCTGCAGTGGCACAAACCTTTCAATGATCTCAGTAGATCACAAAACGTTACTGCAAAGCCACACTCATCCTCATCCTGCTGTTCCATTCATCACATCCTCATCACTCTGCCTTCCCTACCCTACTCCTGCACATCCGTACTCACACCAACTTACCTTGCACCTCCACCCATCCCTCTCTATCTACATTATCACATCCCCATCTCACTAGCCACCCCTCGCACTCTCCTTCATCCTAGTCCAATCATACCAAGTAACAACACACAAGGGTAGGCACTTGTGTGTTTTAGCCAATGTTCATGTGAAGTTTCAGTTAATGTGCTGTCAAACATTGACATCTTTATTTTCAACACTTTGCGTTCTTGGACAGATTTGTGTGTACCATTGGAAGTGACTTAGTGAGTTGCAGTGAGTAGTGAGACATAACGGTATCCCACGCAATGGCGATGAGTGTGAAAGGAATGGCTTGGGCATCGTAGGAATGCATTATGATGTTGGTGTGGGGTGGTGCCAACCTGGTGTATCATGTGTCAGCCAGGGTGTACAGCATCAAGTGAAGTAAATCTGGCCATGGTGAGGCCATCCCCGGCCTCCCGGCCAGCAATGTGGTCAGGCGCTGATACCCTGTGTCCTGTGCAACATCAGTTGATTGCGGAGAAGGTTGGTGTTGTTGGTGTTGCTGGTGTGCCTGGTGTTGCTGGTGTTGGGGCTGATCGTGGTCAGATTCTGAGGACCAAGGTGAGATAGTTTCAAGGGATCCGATGCTGATGGAATAGATGGCAGGTGAAGTTGAGATGACAGAAGCAATCTGTCAATGATAAGAGAGGTTTTTCCAATGAGGTGACACTGGATACAGAGTTTACTCCAAACACTTGCAACCTGCATAAAGCTCAATCTGTCTTCCAAATGCAGTAAGCAGCAGCTTCTGACCTTGGAAAGTGAACAGCTGTGAGATGGGAGCTTTTATAGCACATTTGCAGCTGTCAAGTAAAGAGATGTTTCCGTGGTGACACAACTCCCGACCTGCTTACCTGATGTGATCCCCGAGCAGCGTGGAACCCATGGACAACCTCGTAAAATTTAAAGGTGAGCTTAAAATAGTTTTTAAGTGACTGTTAACAAGCTCTTAATCACTTAAATTGCCTCCCCTGCCACCATTTGGTTTCGGGTCTGTTCAGCGCTGACAAACCCGACATCTGGGAAACCAGCATGGCGGTGGGTTGACAGTGGGTTCCCTACCCTCTTTCAAATAAAAAATGTTCCCACCCGACCCGCCACCAAATGCGCCCGCTGACCCCCCGAAAAGTTACCCCCTATGAATAATACACTGCATGCCGCTCTTGTGGGCAAGAGAAACATGTTGCCCCCAAAGAAAAGCAGGATTTCTGCCCTCTTAGAATCAACTAGGAGACAACAAAATCAATGCCATCCCACAGGAATGTTGCCTTCAATTGAAACACCTGGTTGTCGTTAGTTCCAGTGAGATACCATACCTTTCCTGTAAGCTGCAGGATAACATCAGCACTGCTAAAACTAAGCAAAAGAGATAATCATCCTTACCCCCCTGGACATTTCAGCTCAGTTTTATAATGTGACAATTGACTGTTGAGATTGCTGCTGTCTGACAGTAATTCGTTGTCCACAGCAACCATATACTTAAGTTTTTCTTCATCCTGCTCATCCACTGGAGACTGCAGCTCAATGATGTTCTGCATGCTGATGCCTTTCTTGATCGTGATACTTTGCAGCCTACAGAACGCCATCACCATATTGGATACCTTCTCTGATGCATATTATTAGGCACCCCCAGATGATTCAGGCAATAGAATAGTTGCTTTCATACTTCAAAACACTATTCAATCTGCTTCTTGATTTTGGCATAGGTCTCATTATACCACTCCTCAGCTCTGCAGGTTGCCATGACCCCTGATGTCACTCTGACTATGCACTAAAAACAAACAAGCATTGACAATGCTGCTGTTCTGTAGACTGAGCAAGATTTGTTGAAAGTAAGGACAGGTAACGACTGAAGTATTTAAGTCGAGATTAGCAGAGGGCAATGCCAGTGGAGCCAAAATGCAACAAACAGGTATTCAATGACCATAACTCCAGGGAGGGGGGAGAGTTAGGATCTCTCTGAATGGATGAATGAAATGGGCCAAATGTCCTTCCCCTTAAATAATGATCTTATAATCTTGTCAGCAAGCTTGATGCTGGCAACAAAAAGATGAGCTCCAGTTTACTGTTGACGGAGAAAGCCAATTCCTATCTGGAGTGGCAGTTGTCATTGTTACCTCAATTCTCAATGTTCTCTGCCTGGTATAGTGCAGTGGGTGAAATTAGCCCGAGTGCGCTTTCCTTGCCATGCCACAATGGAATTTAATATACTCGACTGAAAGCTTTAATAAGTTCTGCTCAGATATAGCTTGCTCAATAATTTAAATTTGATACAAAATGAATAATTGTCTTAAACAGCAGATGTCCTGACATCAATGAGCAATATATTTCTCACATTCATCATCTACAGGTTTCACAGCAATGCATGAACATTGCAGACCAAAGGAATACAATGGAGCTACTATTTTTTGCGATGAATGGAATTTCAGCACTATTGTTATGAAGAAATGAAACTTTTTCTGAAACAGTGCTCAATCTGGGCGCCCATTACAGGGTCTGAAGTTTACTCACCTTGCTGTTGACAGAATGATGACTGGGAAAATCACCTACCTTACTCTAAGTATATTAACTCACACACTTTAATGGGCTTAAAGGGTAGCAGCATCAGCTCACACGGGAACAGTTTAATCTCCCATTGAGTGGGGAATCACCTCATGTAGCTGGGGATTTTTACGTGGCGACTTCTCATAAAATGTAAGACAATTGAGTTAGTTAATGAGCCAGCACAAAATTAAATTTCCAAATTAAGACATTGCCCCATTACTTCACCATCAAATACCCCATTCAGAGTTTCAGCAATTTGTCAGCAATTTTAAATTGCTAAAACAAACAGTGGAAAATTAAATTTCTACAGATTTGCAGTGTCTTTGTGAATAGGGGCATTTGACAGCAGTGTTTTATTTGGAAGTTTAATTTATTGTTGGTTCATTGAGCTGGCGCAATCCATATATAAAATTACATTTTTGACTTTATAGTTTTGATGCAAAAATATTGTTCTTAAAAAAATACCTTAAAAAATTATGATGGGCAGGTTATTTGTGACAAGCTGAGAAAGTGTGACACTTTTCACACAGTTCAGTGCTCACATTATTATTATTTAAAGTCAGCGAGTGAATGTTTATGGAGGTCTGAGTGGAGCAAATGTCGTACAAAACAAACAACACTAAAAACTAAACTAAAATTTAACCGTTGTGTTTTAATATCATCTACTGGTGCTTTTCAAAAGTATTTTCTTTTACAATTTCCTTCTAATAATCTTCAGATTTTTCCCAAATTTCTTTCATGTAGTACCCATTTGATTTCTTTATATTACATTTTTTTAAATGTCCTTTGACCCTTTGTTATATCCAGACTTCTATCTTTTTAATTCCATACTGTCCTCCTGCAATTGAGAGATCAAGTATGGGTCAAAATGTATGAAGTCCACCTCTCACTCTAGTCTTAAATACCCGTCTCTTTCCAGTTTCGCTCCCATCTCTTCCCCACCCTCTTTAAGTTCATCTTGCCCATGAGACATATCTCCTGCTTCCTCAACCCAATGCCCACCAAGTTCCTCACCACCCAACTTCCCTTCCTGGCCCCCATGCTGCTTAACTTGTAAATGCATCGTTCTTCTAAGGCACTGTCTCCCTCCACTTTGAAACATGTTGTTGCCTCCCAGCTCCAAGCCCATGTCTCCCACAACTCCTTATTTGATATCTGCTAAAGCACAGAGCTGTGCGCACAGAGCCTGGTGAGAGTTGGGTGAATCTGCTAAATGGAGTGACTTGCTAAACTGAGTGATGATGGGAATATGATGAGAGTGGGAATTCGGTGCAGATGTGGAAGGAGGTACTCAGTCATTTAAACCAAGGCGCAACAGTGCATAAGATAATGCATAAATAAATAATCTGAGTAATTAATGAGATCAAAGGGGATAAAATTAAAATTAACTAAATAGAGGATACCAACATTAAAGGGTTCTGAATTGCATTAAATAAAAATCTGGTGTATGCAAATCATAATTAGGAGGTATGGGGATAATAAAATAAAGAAGACAAATTAGTAACAAATTAACCAAAAATCAAGCTAAATCCATCTACTAAATATAATCAGGATCTCAAGTAATTCTATTATATCTAGAATTAAATTATTATTAACAAATTACATAAAATATACAACACAGAAACAGGCCACTTGACCCAACCAGTCCATTCTAGCATTTATACTCCACTGGAGCCTCCTGCCATCCTTCCTTATCTAATTCTATCAGCATAACCCTCTATTCCCTTTTCCCTCATATGCTTATCTAACATTCCCTTAAATGCATCTATGCTATTCGCCTCAACTACTTCCTCAACTACTTCCTGTAGTAACGAGTTCCACATTCTAATCATTATCTGGGTAAAGAAGTTTCTTCTGAATTCCCTCTTTGATTTCTTGGTAATTTTCTTATATTGATGGCCTCTAGTTTTGCTCTTCCCAACAAGTGGAAACACACTCTCTGTGATTTTTTAATTCATTCATGGGATGTGGGTGTCGCTGGCAAGGCCAGCATTTATTGCCGATCCCTAATTGCCCTTGAGAAGCTGGTGGTGGTGAGCTGCCTTCTTGAACCGCTGCAGTCTGGGTGGTGAAGGTATTCCCACAGTGCTGTTAGGTAGGGAGTTGCAGGATTTTGGCCCAGTGACGATGAAGGAACTGCGATTTGTTTCCAAGTTAGGATGGTGTGTGACTTGGAGGTGGTGGTGTTCCCATGCACTTGCTGCCCTTGTCCTTCTAGATAGTAAAGGTTGCGCATTTGGGAGTTGCTGTTGAAGAAGCCTTGGCGAGTTGCTGCAGTGCATCATGTAGATGGTGCACACTGCAGCCACAGAGCGCCTGTGGTGGAGGGACTGAATGTTTAAGGTGGTGAATGGGGTGCCAATCAAGCGGATTGTTTTGTCCTGGATGGTGTCGAGCTTCTTGAGTGTTGTTGGAGCTGCACTCATCCAGGCAAGTGGAGAGTATTCCATCATGACTTGTGCCTTGTAGATGGTGGAAAGGCTTTGGGGAGTCAGGAGGTGAGTCAGTCGTCACAGAATACCCAGCCTCTGACCTGCTCTTGTTGCCACAGTATTTATCTGGCTGGTTCAATTAAATTTCTGCTCAATGGTGACCACCAGGTTGTTGATAGTGGGGGATTTGACGATGATAATGCTGTTGAATGTCATGGGAGGTGGTTAGCCTCTCTCTTGTTGGAGATGGTTATTGCCTGGCACTTGTGTGGCACAAATGTTACCTGCCACGTATCAGTCCAAACCTGAATGTTGTCCAGGGTTGCTGCATGCGGGCATGGGTTGCTTCATTATCTGAGGAGTTGTGAATGGAACTGAAAACTAAGCAATCATCAGTGAACATCCCCACTTCTGACTTTGTGTTGGGGGAAAGGTCATTGATGAAGCAGCTGAAGATGGTTGGGCCTAGGACACTGCCCTGACGAACTCCTGCAGTGATGTCCTGGAGCTGAGATGATTGGCCTTCAACAACCATAACCATCTTCCTTTGTGCTAGGTATGATTCCAGCCAGAGAAGCTTTTTCCCCTGATTCCCATTGACTTCAATTTTACTAGGGCTCCTTGATGCCATATTTGGTCAAATGCTGCCTTGATGTCAAAGGCAGTCACTTTCACCTCAGCTCTGGAATTCAGCTCTTTTGTCCATGTTTGGACCAAGGCTTTAATGAGGTTTGGAGCCGAGTAATTCTGGCGGAACCCAAACTGAGCATCGGTGAGCAGGTTATTGGTGAGTAAGTGCCGCTTGATGGCACTGGCGATGACCGCTTCCATCAATTTGCTGATGACTGAGAGTAGACTGATGGGGTGGTTTGATTGGATTTGTCCTGCTTTTTGTGGACAGGAAATACCTGGGCAATGTTTTACGCTGTCGGTTTCATGCCAGTGTTGTAGCTGTACTGGAATAGCTTGGCTAGAGGCACGTCTAGTTCTGGAGCTCAAGTCTTCAGCGCTATAACCGGGAAGTTGTCGAAGCCCATAGCCTTCCCTGTATCCAGTGCAGGCAGCCATTTCTTGATGTCACGTGAAGTAAATCGAAGTGCAGAAGACTGGCTTCTGTGCTAGTGGGGACGTCAGGAGGAGTCTACTCTACCAAAACCTTCAATAATTGTAAAGACCTCTATTATGTCACCCCTCAGCCTTCTCTTTTCAAAAGAAAAGAGCCCTAGACTGTTCCACCTTTCCTGATAGGTATAACCTTGCAGTTCTGGTATCTTCCTTGTAAATCTTTTTTACACCCTCTCCAGTGTCTCTATGTCCTTTATATAATATGGTGACCAGAACTGTACACAGTACTCCAAGTGTGGTCTAACCAAGGTTCAATAAAAGTTTACCATAACTTCTCTACTTTTCAATTCTATCCCTGTAGAAATAAACCCTAGTGCTTGGTTTGTTTTTTTATGGCCTCATTAACTTGCGTCACTCCTTCTAGTGATCTGTGTATTTGCACTCCAAGACCCCTTTGCTCTTCAACCCCATTTAGATTCTGGTTTTCCAAGTAATATGTGACCTCCTTATTTTTCTTACCAACATGTACTACCTCACACTTATCCATGTTGAAATTCATTTGACAATTATATGCCCATTCTGCAAGTTAATTAATATCTTCTTGTAATTTGTTGCAGTCCTCCTCAGTATTGACTATTCACCCCACCCCCACCCCGCTGCCCAATTTGGTGTCATCCGCAAATTTAGAAATTGTGATTTTGATTCAAAAGTTTAATTAATTAATATAAATTGTGAACAACAGTGGTCTCAGGACTGATCCTTGTGAGACCCCACTTCCCACCTACTGCCACTCTGAATAGCTACCCTTTACCCCTACTCTCTGCTTTGTGTCTTGCAGCCAGCTAGTTATCCATTCTGGTACTTGTCCCCTGACTCCGCACGCTCAGACCTTATTCACTAGTCTATTATGTGATACCTTATCGAAGGCCGTTTAGAAATCTAGATAAATTACATCTACTCCATTACCCTTATCAACCCTCTCTGTTACTTCTTCAAAGAATTCAATGACTGGGGAGAGAGAGATAGACTGGGGGAGGGGAGAGAGAGAGATTGGGAGAGGGAGAGAGAGAGAGACTGGGGAGGGGGAGAGAGAGAGACTGGGGGATGGGGAGAGAGAGAGACTGGGGAGGGGAAGAGAGAGAGACTGGGGAGGGGAAGAGAGAGAGACTGGGGGAGGGAGAGAGTAAGAGACTGGGGAGGGGAAGGGAGCGAGACTAGGGGAGGGGAAGAGAGAGAGACTGGGGAGAGGGGAAGAGAGTGACTGGGGGAGGGGAAGAGAGAGAGAGACTGGGGAGGGAAAGAGAGAGCGACTTGGGGAGGGGGAGAGAGACTAGGGGGAAGGGGAGAGAGAGAGACTGGGGGAGAGAGAGACTGGAGGAGAGATCGACGGGGAGGGGGAGAGAGAGAGAATGGGGGAGGGGGAGAGAGACTGGGGGGAGAGAGAGAGATAGAGATGGGGGGAGAGAGACTGGGGCAGAGAGAGGGATTGGGGAAGGGACTGGGGAGAGAGAGAGATGAAGGAGGGGGAGAGAGAGAGACTGGGGAGTGGGAGAGAGAAGGGGAGAGAGAGACTGGGGGCTGGGGAGAGAGAGGGGCTGGGGCGAGAGAGAGAATGGAGAGGGGTGAGAGACTGGGAGAGGGAGAGAGAGAGAGACTGGGGAGGGAGAGAAAGAGACTGGGAGAGGGAGAGAGAGAGACTGGGGGGGAGAGAGAGAGACTGGGGAGGGGGAGAGAGAGACGGGGAGAGAGAGAGAGACGGGAGAGGGGGAGATAGAGAGACTCGGGGAGAGGGAGAGAGAGAGAGACTGGGGAGGGAGAGAAAGAGACTGGGAGAGGGAGAGAGAGAGACTGGGGGGGAGAGAGAGAGACTGGGGAGGGGGAGAGAGAGACGGGGAGAGAGAGAGAGACGGGAGAGGGGGAGATAGAGAGACTCGGGGAGGGGGAGAGAGAGAGAGACTGGGGCAGGGGAGAGAGAGAGATGGGGAGAGAGACTGGGGAGGGGAAGAGAGAGAGACTGGGGTGGGGAAGAGAGAGAGACTGGGGGAGGGGGAGAGAGATAGAGAGTCTGTGGGTGAGAGAGAGACTGGGGAGAGAGAGAACGTGACTGGAGGAGAGAGAGAGAGACGGGGTGAGAGAGAGAGACTGGGGAGGGAGAGAGACTGGGGAGGGAGAGAGAATGGGGAGAGAGAGAGACAGGGAGGGGTGAGAGAGATGGGGAGGGGAGAGAGAGAGACTGGGGGGAGGGGGAGAGAGAGACTGTGGGAGGGGGAGAGAGAGAGAGGGGGAGAGAGAGATGGGGAGAGAGATGGGGGAAGAGAGAGACTGGGGAAGAGAGAGACTGGGGAAGAGAGAGACTGGGGAGAGAGAGACTGGGGGAGAGAGAGACTGGGGAAGAGAGAGACTGGGGAGAGAGAGACTGGGGGAGAGAGAGACTGGGAAGGAGGAGAGAGAGAGACAGGGAGGAGGAGAGAGAGACGGGAGGAGGAGAGAGAGACAGGGAGGAGGAGAGAGAGACGGGAAGGAGGAGAGAGACGGGGCGGAGGAGAGAGAGACGAGGAGGAGGAGAGAGACGGGGAGGAGGAAAGAGAGACTGGGAAGGAGGAGAGAGAGATGGGGAGGAGGAGAGACGGGAGGAGGAGAGAGAGACAGGGAGGAGGAGAGAGAGACGGGGAGGAGGAGAGAGAGACTGGGGAGGAGAGAGAGAATGGGGAGGAGAGAGAGAGATGGGGGGAGGGGTAGAGAGAGAGACTGGGGAGAGGAAGAGATACTGGGGGAGAGAGATACCCTTCACTTCTTACAATAGCGGGAAAAAAAATCTTTAACATCCACCAACGGGGCCTCATTTAATCGTCTCTTCTAAAACCTGCAGGCAGTTATCACGCAGGATTTCACTGAGCTGGGACACTAAGGGCATTCAATTAATTGCAAACATGTTAGTGGAGCTGCTGTTTGATATAAGCACCTTCATTATCACAAGAGCACAAATAGGAAAGCATTGTCAAGAAGCATTTCCCTGAACGGAAAGAATTCTGCTCATTTTTCAACATTGACAGGATTTGAAATATTTTTAAAAATGGGAGTAAAGCTCTCTCCTCAATTGACACTGATTCTCTGCTTCTCCTTTTGCTCCAATGTTCTTTGCACAGAGAGACAACGAAACAGAGACAGACACAGAGAGAGAGACAGGGACAGAGAGAGAGAGAGAGAGAGAGAGAGGGACAGAGAGAGAGAGACGGACAGAGAGAGACAGGGACAGACAGAAAGAGAGAGACAGGGACAGAGAGAGAGAGAGGGACAGAGAGAGAGAGATGGACAGAGAGAGACAGAGACAGACAGAGAGAGAGAGACAGAGAGAGAGAGACGGACAGAGAAAGACAGGGACAGAGGGACAGGGACAGAGAGAGGGAGACAGAGAGAGAGAGACGGACAGAGAGAGACAGGAACAGACAGAGAGAGAGAGGGACAGAGAGACATGGACAGAGAGACAGAGCACAAATCACCAGGTGCAGCATCGCTAATGCCACCCGCGAAATTCAAAGGCAGGGTAACAGCGGTGGTAGCCGGTGGGGCCCTTGGCACTGTGCCCCCAGCGATGACGTCATCACTGCGTGCAGCATCCCGCTCGCGCACCGGCCGCAAACTTGCGCCCCCTGACCTAGCGGCGGACGATTGAGTGCCGGGCTGTTAACATGGCACCCCGCTCCCCGGTGGTCAAGCAGGGGCCCGGTGCGCGCAGTGCTAGGCCCCTCTCCTTTAATCGGGGAGGGAGGCCTGCAATGACGCGGCGCTACGTGCCAATGCGTGTGGCGCTGTTGCACATAGCGTCGCGATATTCAGTTGTAGCGCCCCAAGAATGAGGTGGAGTGCTTCCAGTTGTGCTCCACCTCATGCTTGGGGCGCTACAACTGAATTTCAGGCGGAAGGGCACTAACTTTTTCGGGACACTAAAATTAGCGCCCCGGCGACGTTAGCACCCCAAAAGGGGCGACACCCAATTTTGTCCTCAAAGTACCTAAAATAATTCAACACTTTTTGTGATAAGAGCAGGAATTAATATTGTGGAGAATGTTTGAGAGAAAAACATTAGAAGCGAAATTTGTAAATTAACATTTTTACGTCAACATATTAGTAAACATTTCCAAGTCAATCTGATTGGTTCTCCTGTCCAGGAGGAAAGGTGAATGTTTATTTCTGTTAAATCATAGCTTTTCCTGCTTTTCGTTTTTAATTCGGTGATGCAAATTGTGTATGTGTTGTCCTGCACTTGTGAATAAATGCTGCTTTTCTGACATCTTACATGGAGGGTGTGCTGGTTCAAGAAGACAACGTTTATTAATGGAAGTGATTGAAGTTGGAAATACGGATACCTGTTTTTGTTCAATTATTTTTAATACTGTGAACTAAAGAACTACAGCACTTTATATTTGTTGGTTGTCTGGTTGCATTGTGATTAATATTCTAATTACGTATCTGGACGTACAGCACGTCAGCGCCATAGGAAAGCTGCTGCTTGCACAGCCATTGTTATAGTGACATGAGGGATGGGCTAATACGTTGTAAACTTTAAAATTAATACAAATTGCACGAATAGATATGCCTCCTTCAGCTCACCTTGGGCTTTGGATTGTTTGTCGATGCATAACCATGTAACTGAGTGATATTTCTGAAGTGTTAATGCATTATTATGCAGTTCTTTTATATCCCAGTCATTTCTGACAAGTATTTTTTTTTAAATAAAGATTGTACATGACGAACTAAAAGCTTTTAATTAATTCTACCGTAAACAAACTTGCAGAATGGGCATGTAAATGACAAATGAATTTCAATATAGATAGACATGAGGTGGTGCATTTTGATAGGAGGAATAAGGAGGCGACCTACTCCTTGGAAAATAAGAGTCTAAATGGGGTAGAGGTGTAAAGGGATCAAGGGGTATAGCTTCACAAATCATTAAAAGTAGGTTAAAAAAGCCATAAAAGTGCAAAAAAAGCACTGGGGTTCATTTCTAGAGGAATAGAATTCAAAAACAGAAGTTATGTTAAACTTGTATGGGCCCTTGTTGATTGTCTCATGATTTGAGACGATAGGGTGGCAATATGGCATTACTGTAGATACGGTTTTAAGTGGTTGCTGTTGCTGTCGTTGTTGTAAAGGTTGTTGTTGTAAAGTTGTTGTTGTTTTTAAATTTGCTCATAGCCGAAAAGGTCGTGCTCAAAGGAGTTTGTGGCCCACTCAGTACAAAATAAAATTAGGGGGAACATTGGTCAAGGGTAATGTGGGACATTTAAAAAAAGTTGTGTTAATATTGCAAATGAAAATAAGGAAATGGCAGACTTGTTGAAAAATTACTTTGGCCCGTAATTTCCGATAGGAGGCTTCCTGCGTGTGGATGCCTCCTATCGGAAAAAAATCTACGCACTTACCTGAGGACTCCCGAGGTCCGGACACTTCCGCTCCTGGGCCTCTCCACAGTCGAAATGCGCAGAGCCCACGTATCACAGGGGCGCAGGCGGTTCGCAAGCGTCCCTGGGATCACGTGGGCCAGGCGAGCCAATGAAAGAAGGGAATTCCCCCTTCATACTTTTGACAGATAGACCTGTCAAAAGTATGAATGGGGATCACAGAAAAAAGACACTAAAACAGTGGCCCAGAAATTCGCCTCTCCGGCTTGCCGCGGGGGTAAGGATCGCGCGTGCACTTACCTACCGCGCCTGCCGTTGTGTTTTGGGCCCACGGGAACTTCAGCTCCTGGGCCTGCTCCAAGTGCCGGTGCGCGGTGCTTGCATGTTCCAGGGGCGCAGTTAGTGCGATGCGACCCCTGGGATCCCGTGGGCCATGGAGAGCCAATGGCAGCAGACCATCTTTCATTCATAGATTTGACAGGGAGACCTGTCAAATCCGTGAATTGAAATCGGCCCCAAAAGAACAGCTAAACTTAAAATAAATTTTAAAAAACCCCATCACATTTATAAAATAACTATAGTTAAATAAATTAACCATTTTAAACAAAAATTTAAATTTTGGAAAAAATTAAAATACTTTTTAAAAGTGATAAAAATAAACTTACCTTTCTTTAAAGTATCTAAAAAGATAAACCTGTTGAAAATTTTTTTAAATTATACTTAATTAACCACTTACCTTGTTGAAAACGGCTTCTGCGCCTCCTTTTTATAAGCATAGGTTCTTCACTACTTACCCTCCCGTAGAAACCTGAAAAAAAATCTAAGTTCGCTGCGTGCGCGCAGCCTCTACCGCGCACGCGGTTCACCTAGGAACCGCCCCCTTCACCAGACCGGAAGTTCCGGTTTCCCGCGCATGCGCAGTGCATGCAGGAAACCGGCACTTCGGGACGCCTTACGGGTGAGTACGCACTGTGTACTCACCCGGGAAGGGCCAAATTTTTGGCCCATTAAATAAATTTTTTAAAAACCATCACTTTTTTAAAATGAGTTAAAATTACATTAAATTAAATATCTTAAACAAAAATGTAATTTTTTGAAATAAATAATTAAAGTTTTTTTTACAGGGCTAAAAATAAAATTACCTTTTTTAAAAGTATTTTTAAATTATAAATGAGTGAAAATAATTTTTTTTTTACTTTTTTAAACTCTTATGCTGGTAAAAGCAGGCCTTACATCTGATTTTACCAGGCGTAAGATTTCTAAGGGTTTTCAGCGGGCAGAGGTTCTATAAAGCGGAACTCTCTGCCCACAGAGGCCCTTCTCTAGGGCAGGTGTCCGATCTGTCAAGAGGATTCTTGACACATCGGAAATGCCGGTTTTCAGCGCATGCGTTTCGCATGCCTGAAACCGGCATTTCCAATGTCCCTACGGGTGTGAACACAGCTCGTACACACCCGTGGGCATCGGAAAATGCAGGCCAATGTGTCAGTCTTTACAGTGGAGGAAGAGGATAATACACCTGACATTCCAGGGAAATGAATACTAAATCAAGGATTGGAACTCACTAAAGTTAACTTAAGCAAGAAAACAGTATTAGAAAAAATAATGGCAGTTCTGATTGCAAATTCCCAGGACCTGATGGTTTCCACCCCAGGGTTTTAAAGGAAGTAGGTGAGGAAATTGTAGGTGCTTTAGCCATAATCTTCCAAAGCTCTTTCAATTCAGGAATTGTCCCTTTAGATTGGAAAATTGCAAATGTAACTCCATTATTTAAGAAAGGTGAGAGAGAGAAACCAGGAAATTATAGACCTGTTAGTCTAACATCTGTTGTGGGGAAGATATTGGAATCTATAATTAAGGACAGAGTGACTGAGCACTTGGAGAAATTTGAGCTGATTAGAGAGAGCCAACATTGATTTGCAAAGGGTAGGTCATGTCTAATGACCCTTATTGAATTTTTTGAGGAAGTAACTAAAGTAGTAGATAGTCTGTGGATGTAGTTTATATGGACTTTCAGAAGGCATTCAATAAGATTCCACATAAGAGACTATTAGCTAACATTAAAGCTCATTGAATTAAAGTCAATTTATTGACCTGGTTAGGAGATTGGTTAGCTGGTAGAAGACAGAGAGTAGGGATAATGGGTATTTACTTGAATTGGAAGAAAGTGACTTGTGATGTTCCAGTAGGATTTGTGCTGGGGCATCATCGATTCAATATATTTATTAATGACTTGGATAACGCAATAGAGAGCCATATATCGAAGTTTGCCAATGACACAAAGATTGGTAATATAGTAAGTAGTGTAGACGAGAGCATAACATCACAAAGAGACATTGATAGATTAAGTGAGTGGGCAAAACTGTGGCTAGTGGATTTCAACTCAGGTATGTGTGATCTCATCAACTTTGGACCAAAAAAGGATAGAGCCAAGTAATATTTAAATGGTGAAAAGCTAGGAACAGTCGAGGTCCAAAGAGAGTTAGGGGTCCATGTACACAGGTACAAAAACTCATCAAAAAAGCTAAGGGAATGTTAGCCTTTATAACTGGAGGACTGGAATATAAAGGGGAGGAAGTTTTGCTAGAGTTATACAAAGCCCTGATTAGACCACATCTGGAGTACTGTGTACAGTTCTGGGCACCGCACCTTAGAAAGGATATATTGGCCTTGGAAGGAGTGCAGCGCAGATTCACCAGAATGTTATCAGGGCACCAAGGGTTATTTAATGAGGAGAGATTACATAAACCAGGTTTGTATTTCTAGAGATGGCTTCTCTTTCTATCCCTGCACAATAATCTGTGAAGTCTCCCAAGGCATCATCCTCGGCCGCCTGCTCTTTGTCATCTACATGCTACCACGTGGTGACATCATCTGCAGACATGGGGTCAGCTTCCACACATATGTCAAAGGTACCCAGTTTTACCTCTCTGCCACCTCTCTCTCAATCCTTTTACATTGCCTCTGTCCTGTCAGACTACTTATCTGATAACCAGTCTCATAAGAACATAAGAACATAAGAACATAAGAAATAGGAGCAGGAGTAGGCCAATCGGCCCCTCGAGCCTGCTCCGCCATTCAATAAGATCATGGCTGATCTGATCCTAACCGCCAATCTACTATCTATCACAGAACCATCTCCTGCATCTAACAGAATTGCACACACGAAATAGGAGCAGAATCAGGCTACACAGTCCCTGGGCCCGCTCCACTACCCACAGGGCCATGACCGATCCGAACCTAGACTCATGTCCAAATTCCTGCCCGCTCCCCGTAACCCTTAATGCCCTTTACTTCTAGGAAACTGTCTATTTCTGTTTTAAATTTAATTAATGTTGTAGCTTCTACAGCTTTTTGTGGCAGCATATTCCATGGACCTACCACCCTCTGAGTGAAGTAGTTCCTCCTCATCTCAGTTTTGAAAGAGCAGCCCCTTATTCTAAGACTATGTCCCCTAGTTCTCGTCTCACCCGTCATCGGGAACATCCTCCCCGCATCCACCCGATCCAACCCCTTCACAATCTTATATGTTTCAATAAGATCGCCTCTCATTCTTCTGAACTCCAATGAGTAGAGTCCCAATCTACCCAACCTCTCCTCATATGACCACCCCCTCATCCCCGGGATTAACCGAGAGCAAGGATGTCTTTCCTTAAGTAAGGACACCAAAACTGTATGCAGTATTCCAGGTGCGGTCTCACCAAAACCTCTCAGATCTGTCTTATCTTCCTCCAGCTAAATATTGTGAAGACTGAAGCCATTGTCTTTGGATCCAGCTACTTTGCCATTGACATCATTCCTGATTCATCAATGATAGCTTCCCTGGTCACTGTCTCAGCCTGAAACAGACTGTTTGCAACCTCAGTGTCCTTTTCAATCCCGACCTGAGTTTCCAATCCCATATCTTCTCCATCCCAAACACAAGCTACTTCCACCTCTGTAACTTCACCAATCATGGCCCATACCTCAGCTTATCTGCCACTGAAATTCTCATAGATGCTTTCATCACCTCCAGACTCAAATACTCCAATCATCTCCTTGATCATCCTTCAACCTCCATAAACTCCAGCTCATATAAAATTCTGCTGCTTGTATCCTCAATTAACTCTCCTACACCAAGTCCCACTCACCCATCACTTCTGTCTTCATTGACCTACATTGGCTCCCAGTCCCCCAAAGCTTTAAATAAAAATTCCAGTATTTGTCTTTAAATCTCTCCATTTGTCTTGCTACCCCTTATCTCCATAACCTCTACCAGCCCACATTTTCTGTTCCTGCCTCTTGTGCATCCCTCTCCCTTCTCCCAACCATTGCTAGCTAGACAGGCCCCAATCTTTGGAATTATCTCTCAAAATATCTTCATCTTTCCTCTTGCCTCTCCTCCATTAAGAACATCCTTAAAATCAACCTCAAAATCCAACTGCTTCAACAAGTTTTTGGTCACTCCTCAACATCCATTTTTCATATGCCTCTGTGAAGTATCTTAGGATGGGTTTCCATGTGAAAGGTATAAGATAATTGGAAATTGGTGTTTTGTTGTTGTGTCACAATCCTTCCCATAGTTTCCAACAAATATAGCCCTTACATTCAATGGCTGGAGATAATAAGTGTGTCTATTTCTTCATAATGATATTTCCTCTCTGAATAAGATTCTCACTGTCACAAGGAATGTAATATTCCAGCTTCGAACTAACAGAACCTGTCCATTGACGTTAGTCAACTTTAAATGTTGAGGATTAAACCTGGGGGTCCCAGCAAGAGTCCAGAATTGATAGAGACTTGTAACTTTCACCATTCAAACAATTCCTTGTCATAATAGTATTGTTTCAACTATCAATTACTGGAGGTTCTACTGAGCGTTTGCAACCATCTTCAGCCAGAAGTGCCGAGTGGATGATCCATATCGACCTCCTCCTAAGATCCCCAACATCATAGAAGCCAGTCTTCAGCCAATTTGATTCACTCCACGTGATATCAAGAAACGGCTGAGCGCACTGGATACAGCAAAGGCTGTGGGCCCTGACAACATCCCGGCTGTCGTGCTGAAGACTTGTGCTCCAGAGCTAGCCGTGCCTCTAGCCAAGCTGCAACACTGGCATCTATCCGATAATGTGGAAAACTGCCCAGGTATGTCCTGTCCACAAAAAGCAGGACAAATCCAATCCGGCCAATTACCGCCCCATCAGTCTACTCTCAATCATCAGCAAAGTGATGGAAGGTGTCGTCGACAGTGCTATCAAGCGGCACTTACTCACCAATAACCTGCTCACTGATGCTTCAGACCGCATTACAGCCTTGGTCCAAACATGGACAAAAGAGCTGAATTCCAGAGGTGAGGTGAGAGTGACTGCCCTTGACATCAAGGCAGCATTTGACCGAGTGTGGCATCAAGGAGCCCTAGTAAAACTGAAGTCAATGGGAATCGGGGGGGAAAACTCACCACTGGCTGGAGTCATACCTAGCACAACGGAAGATGGTTGTGGTGGTTGAAGGTCAATCATCATAGCCCCAGGACATCGCTGCAGGAGTTCCTCAGGGCAGTGTCCCAGGCCCAACCATCTTCAGCTGCTTCATCAATGAACTTCCCTCCATCATAAGGTCAAAAGTGGGGATGTTTGCTGGTGACTGCACTGTGTTCAGTGAAATTTGCAACTCCTCAGATAATGAAGCAACCCATGCCCACATGCAGCAAGACCCGGACGACATTCAGGCTTGGGCTGATAAGTGGCAGGTAACATTCGCACCACACAAGTGCCAGGCAATGGCTATCTCCAACAGGCGAGTGTCGAACCACTGCCCCTTGCCATTCAACGGCATTACCATCGCCGAATCCTCCACCATCAACATCCTGGGGGTCACCATTGACCAGAAACTTAACTGGACCAGCCACATAAATACTGTGGCAGCAAGAGCAGGTCAGAGGCTGGGTATTCTGCGGCGAGTGTCTCACCTGACTCCCCAAAGCCTTTCCACCATCTACAAGGCACAATTCAAGAGTTTGATGGAATTCTCTCCACTTGCCTGGATGAGTGCAGCTCCAACAACACTGAAGAAGCTCGACACCATCGAAGACAAATCAGCCTGCTTATTTGACACCCCATCCACCACCTTAAACATTCACTCCCTCCACTATTGGTGTACTGTGGCTGCAGTGTGTACCATCTACAAGATGCACAGCAGCAACTTGCCAAGGCTTCTTCGGCAGCACCTCCCAAACCTGTGACCTCTACCACCTAGATGGACAAGGGCAGCAGGCGCATGGGAACACCACCACACCCAAGTTCCCCGCCAAGTCACACACCATCCTGACTTGGAAATATATCCCTGTTCCTTCATCGTCGCTGGGTCAAAATCCTGGAACTCCCTCCCTAACAGCACTATGGGCGTACCTTCACCACACGGACTGCAGCGGTTCAGAAAAGCAGCTCACCACCACCTTCTCAAGGGCAATTAGCGATGGGCAATAAATGCTGGTCTTGCCAGCGATGCTCACATCCCATGAATGAATAAAAAAAATAACATTTATTGGAAAAAATAAATGTAGTCAGTGTGATGTATGTGAGTGCATCACTATAATAAATTAATATTATTTATCATTCTGGTTTATTTTAAGTCTAATTAAAGGCAACCACCTGGTAATCACTGTGGCATGACAGTTCTCAGTATAAGACACGCACTTACTCTAATTTAAGCTATTGACATTACCATTACATGCTCTTTTGTGTTTTAATTTTTTTTTTAATTTAAATTATTCTAGACATGCATACAGCACTGGTATAGACTCAGTTAAGGAAAGATCACATCGGTGTCTATTACTCTGGTAGAAATACCAAAGTAATCATTGTCAAGCCTGCTCAACAGTGCCAGAAAGAAGAGTGCAGCATTGGGATTGAGCAGCACAAATGGAACCCCTCCTCCAGAAGCACTTCTGATTCTAATCATGAGAAAATACATACATTATACATAAGAACAGAAGAACATAAGCAATAGGAGCAGGAGTAGGCCACTTGGCCCTTCGAGCCTGTTCCGGCATTCAATTTGATCATGGCTGATCTTCTAACTCAACTCCAATTTCCTGCACTATCCCCATACCCCTTGATTCCCTTAATATTCAAAAATCTATCGATCTCTGTCTTGAATATACTCAACGACTGAGTCTCCACAGCCCTCTTGAGTAGAGCATTCCAAAGATTCACCACCCTCTGAGTGAAGAAATTTCTCCTCATCTCAGTCCTAAATGGTCGACCCCTTATTCTGAGACTGTGACCCCTGGTTCTAGACTCTCCAGCCAGGGGAAACATCCTCCCTACATCTACCCTGTCAAGCCCTGTCAGAATTTTGTATGTTTCAATGAGATCACCTCTCATTCTTCTAAACTCTAGAGAATATAGGCCTGGTCTACTCAATCTCTCCTCATGGGACAATCCCCCCATCCCAGGAACCAGTCTGGTGAACCTTCGTTGCACTCCCTCTGTGGCAAGTATATCCTTCCTTAGGTAAGGAGACCAATACTCCAGGTGTGGTCTCACCAGGGCCCTATATAATTGCAGTAAGATGTCTTTACTCTTATACTCAAATCCTCTTATAATAAAGGCCAACATACCATTTGCTTTCTCAATTGCTTGCTGTAACTGCATGTTAACTTTCAGTGATTCGTGTACAAGGACACCCAGGTCCCTCTGAACACCAGCATTTCCCAATCTCTCACCATTTAAAAAATACTCTGCTTTCCTATTTTTCCTACCAAAGTGCATAAATTCACATTTCTCCACATTATATTCCATTTGCCATGTTCTTGCCCATTCACTTAGCCTGTCTATATCCCCTTGAAGCCTCCTTGCATCCTCCTCACAACTTACATTCCCACCCAGCTTTATATCATCAGCAAACTTGGATATATTACATTTGTTCTCCTCATCCAAATAATTGATGTAGATTGTGAATAGTTGAGGCCCAAGCACTGATCCTTCCGGTACCCCACTTGTTACATCCAGCCAACCCGAAAATAACCCGTTTATTCCTACTCTCTGTTTTCTGTCCATTAACCAATCCTCAATCCATATTACTCCCAATCCCATGAGCCCTAATTTTGTTTAATAACCTCTTGTGTGCCACCTTATCGAATGCCTTCTGAAAATCCAAATACACCACATTCACTGGTTCCCCCTCATCTATTCTGCTAGTTACAACCTCAAAAAACTCTGAGATTTGTCAAACACGAATTACCTTTCATAAATCCATGTTGACTCTGCCCAATCCTATTATTATTTTCTAAGTGCCCTGTGTAAGAAAATCATGTTCATATTCAATTTCTGTGGGTAAATCATGTACATGTGCAACATTAATGCTGGAGTTTAGGCTTTGAGCGAACCCTTGACCTCAAACTGTGTACAGGAAACTCTTTATTAACCGGCACCGACGGGACCGGCATGGTGCCGGTTAATCAAAAAGTCCGGATAATGGAGAGTTATATCTCCCAACATACGAGAGCCCCGTACACATTGACATGCGCCTGCATTCGGAGCTCCGTCTCCCCGGGGACCGCCAGCTGACCATCTGTCGTGTCCACTGCCTACCCGGGCTGCACATTCCCCTCCCAATCTACATGCTCCGATACAAGGCAAATGCCTCGGGGTTTTTTTAAAGTTATTTTTAAAGGAGAGATGAAGGAAAACCCCGGTTACCTACTCAAGAATTTTGCCGGTTAAGAGAGATTTCCGGTTATTTGGGTGCCGGTTAAAAGAGAGTTTCCTGTACATGCCTGAAACTGCTTATACTTGCCTCGGTTTGACCTGGTCTGTAACTGCTAAAATGTGCTTGTGTAATTAATGTGATTAACTCATGTGTGCAATTAATGTGATTAACTCGTGTATGTGATTAACGTAATTAACTTGTGTACACAAAAAATATCACATGGAGAGACTTTACGTCCGCCACTAGGCGAGGGCCAGGACTAAGCCAACAGGGACCAATCATGGACAGATCATGCGCTTGAAGAGCCAATCACTTGGCCAGAAGGGCTCATGCACGAGCAGATTATGCACTCAGGCCTGTATAACAAGGACAAGCTGAACACTGATTGTTACAGTGGAGAAGACAGAACTACAAGCAAGAGAGGACACAGTGACATAGACGTAACTGAAGCCAAGTCGCGTGCTCCATTGTCCAAGACCGACACGGGAAGTAAAGCCTGTCTAGGCCTGTTAATTACTGCCTCTACTTATTAAGCTTTGATACTTTTATACTTAATAAATTGTCCCTACTTGTTGGAATGTGGTGGTCTCACTGTCGATTCTTTTGCCGGGTCTGAACGAAACCTTAGACCTGTTACCACGTCCTTAATAATAGATTCTAGCATTTTTCCCTACCTACTACTAATACACGCTAATTGGTCTGTAATTCCCCGTTTTCTCTCTCCCTCCTTTCTTAAATAGTCTTCTTCTTAGGCAGTCCCTCGGAACCGAGGATGACTTGCTTCCACATTAAAAATGAGTTCTCAGGTGACTGATGAGTCCAATGCGGGACCTACAGTCTCTGTCACAGGTGGGGCAGACGGTGGTTGAAGGAGCAGGTGGGTGGGATGCTTGGGTTGATGTGTGCTCCTTGTGCTGCCTGCGCTTGGCTTCCGCTTTCTCCCGGCGAAGAGACTCGAGGTGTTTGGCACCTTCCCGGATGCTTCTCCTCCACTTTGTGCGGTCTTACGCTTCTGCCAGAGGATTACGTGGCTCCGGATGGGTGCTGAGTGTTTGTGTTGTGATGCACTGGGCATTACAAGTGTATGGGACAGGCTAGATGAACCAGTGGGTCTATTCCTGTCCGTCATTTCCATGACCTGCTCTGGCTTGCCTCTATTCCTGCCCCGATCTGGTTCTGCATTTGGCTAAAGGGGTAACCCCGTTTGCAACGCCTTCTTCTTTAGTAGTGGAGTTACATTTGCTACCTTCCAATCCTCAGGAACCGTTCTAGAATCTATGGAATTTTGGAAAATGACAACCAATGCATCCACTATCTCTATAGCCATCTCTTTCAAAACCCTAGGATGTAGGCCATCAGGTCCAGGGGATTTATCGGCTTTCAGTCCCATTAATTTCTCCAGTACTACTTTTTTACTAATACTAATATCTTTCAGTTCCTCATTCTCGCTAGACCCTTGGTTCTCCACTATTTCTGGGAAGTTTTATACATTAGAAGCTAATGCTGTTTGAGTACTTAACATAATTTAATATTTTCAAATCAGTCATTAAAAATGCCGCTTTTGTGACCTGGCAGAAATCCAACCTCAACCTATTTTTGAACTTGATTACTTTCACTGGGCAAGATCAGCTGCCAAATGATGTACTGCAAAGCGGCCTGCCTTCCCTTTCAGGCAGAGGCAGGAAAAACGGTGGGTCAGCTGTATCCTGGTGAAATATAGCTCCAATTATTGGCAGAAGACATGAAGAGGCCTGCAGCACAGTTCTCCACTACTAAAGAAGAAGGCGTTGCAAACGGGGTTACCCCTTTAGCCAAATGCAGAACCAGATCGGGGCAGGAATAGAGGCAAGCCAGAGCAGGTCATGGAAATGACGTACAGGAATAGACCCACTGGTTCATCTAGCCTGTCCCATACACTTGTAATGCCCAGTGCATCACAACACAAACACTCAGCACCCATCCGGAGCCACGTAATCCTCTGGCAGAAGCGTAAAACCAGATCAATTCCCAGGCCAATTAAGGAATAAAATCTAGACAATTCCTCAACTACCCTTTTTGGTGATCAAATGTAGTGCAGGAGATGACACTAACTCTGATTCATATTGCAGAATACCTACCTCTCGTACGAGGTAATCTCCACAACAGCCAGAAACAGGTCCAACTCTCTCTTGAAACATTCACATACTCGCCAGCCAGACTTCTAAAAGTCACAAGGCAGGGATCTTTATACAATGGTCACACTCTGGAGTGAATCTCCAGGTGTGTCAGAAACTCAACCAGGTAATATCACATTGTACACTCTATCATGTATGCTGTATACTATGAATACAATGTGTTTGGTTACATCTCAGTAAGATATAAAGAAATAAAGGAAAACAATAAAAAATACCAGACTGTGGTATCTGGTTTACCTCTTAGAAGCTTAGAAATTATTACTGTCCATATCAGTAGATAAATGTTTAACACATTCACATGACAGTTCTCTCTCTCTGCCATTTTTAACCTTAAACCCATTAGTTTTAAGTGGATGAATGCCTCTGTTAAAATTGAGGAAATGAGGACTGTGTTAAGCCCTTGTCCACTAAATACCGCCAACAATAACGTGTAGACTCGAGATATGTAGACAGCCTGCTGAGACTAAAAAGCTATCCAGTCCAATGTTGGCTCAGTAGCAAGCCTAGTTACAGCTCTTTTTTAAATCCTGGAAATATAGTCATTTCCTATCAAGCCATCAATTTAGCGCCATGAGACTGAAGTACAGCAGCTGAGTATTTCCGGCATTTTCTGTTTTTATTTCAGATTTCCAGCATCCGCAGTATTTTGCTGGTGCATCCATTTCGGGTAATTATCAGTTTCAACATTGCGAAGGGATCAACCAATTTCTGAGTGCAGCAGAATTAAAGCATATCTGAAACATAGCAGCATGAAAATCAATTGACATTCAACGTTTTGTCTGTTGAAATAAAATATGACTCGTGTTTAGGAGCACTTTATTATTTAAAATGCTTGTCGTACTTGTTTTTTTTATCAGCTACATTGAGTGATAGTCTGTTTGGAACACTTTCCTCACGTATAATACAGAATATGTGACACCCTGATGGTTTCTAAATGCCGATAGCAATATGCTTCCTCCTCCGAATTGATTTTAAACTTCCCTGTTCACTTGTCTCAATCCATCTCAGCTGCTGTGCTTCAGCCTCACGGTGCTGAACACTGCCTATTCAAAACAAAACTAATTTCTCCCTGCCGTTGGATTCTTTGCTGCAATGCAGAATAAAAGGTTTTGGAGCCGCAGTTTGTTGCTCCCCTTGCTGTGAATTCCGTCACACGAGCCGCGCATTGTGTACACTGAGCACTGAAATGCGCAGCCGGTGCATCAAGCAGACATTGCGCCGATTGGGTCACTGTGGATGGGAACAGAAGGAACCATCGATCTTCGTGACTTCTGATGCACACGATTGCATCTCTGCCTTCTTAAGTAGAGCATGTGAGGTGATTGAATAATCAGCGGGATTACCCTGGAGGAATATAAATCCCCCGATCCAGCCAGTCAGCAGAGAGGCTGACTGCTTCTAAAAGCAGTGAAACGGGGTCTCCAGGCAGGATAGTTACAGGCCAGACGACTGGAGGAAGAATGAGGTTTGCGGTGCCTTTTAAGATACCCAGCCATTCAAATCTATAAACAAAAATTTAAAAAGCAGCTAGAGGTTTGTGAGAAATTTGCATTTTACTCTAGTGACTGATTCTAGAAGAATTGGAAACCATTTTGCAAAGCTATAACTGGAAGTGGTCAAAATTAATGATGCCATAACACATCTTGCAGGATTTAATTTAAATTTTTTAACATATAATAATTCTTTATCAGTAAAGCAGGAAAACAAATTAATCAAAACAAAGAAAAATGTCTTATTTTTAAAGAGAAGAGTTCTAATCTTCAAATGACAGTTGGTTTCAAGCCACAATTATATCACCATCAGCATTGCTCATGTCCAGTGTGTCAGCTTATCGCCAGTCCCTCGTTAAACCAATCTGAAAGCAGTCAGCACTTGCCCTGGTCTGAGGCTTATTGTCACAGTTCATATCTCCTGTGAGGTTTTGTTGTTGACCAGGTCCTCAGCTTTAGCATTATCCTTTCATGATACTTTATTGCACAGCTTGGGACAGACAACCAAAACAAAGTCAGGAACACGCACTAGAAATACGCAGCTATCATTCTATATTTTTTTTAAATAGAAAGATCATTATCTATCGATGTGCTGACATCTGCATTGGATAGCTACTATTTCACAAGTCAGTTAATCAATTTTGAGCCTTAAAGGCCCATTCTTGCTGACAAACTTATGGCGAATATTTGGTCTTTCCATATGGTTGTCAATTTAATGAAGGCCGCTAGATTAACAATAAGTTTTATAATTTTATGGCTGCAGGTCTACCTAGTATCATGAATGAGGAAGTAAACGTATTGATATGTATTCGACACTTTGGGAGTAAACAAGACCCCGATATTAACGGGGAGGCAGGGAGGGAGCAGGGCGGGCAGGCAGGTTTGCGGCCGGGAAACCTGGAAGAATGGGTTACCCTCAGGTCCTGCCGAATTTAACCGCAGGTCCTGATTACCATTTTTGGACTCTGTTTCCCGACCGCAGCCAGCCAGCTTGAAAGGCTAATACAATAGCAAAATACTGCGGATGCTGGAAATCTGAAATAACAACAGAAAAAGCTGGAAACACTCAGCAGGCCAGGCAGCATCGTGGAGAGAGAAACAGAGTCAACGTTTCGGGTCGAGGACCCTTCGTCAGAACTGGAAAAGGTTCGAGAAGAGAGATTTTTAAGCAGGGGCAGGTAGCGATTCTGCCATCGCCATTCGCACCTCATCTAGAGTCATCTTTTGTCTCTTAACTTGTCCCATTACCTCTCTTTATGCCTTGCACCATCATCCCTTTTGTCAGTCAATCTCTCCTGCCTTCCAGCCTGTCACAGACCTTCCCTTTGTTCATTCCTCCCCTCCTCCCTGCCCCTGCTTAAAAATCTCTCTTCTCAAACCTTTTCCAGTTCTGACGAAGGATTCGACCCGAAACTTTGACTCTGTTTCTCTCTCCTCGATGCTGCCTGACCTGCTGAGTGTTTCCAGCATTTTCTGTTGTTATTTCAGATTGAGAGGCTGGCTGGTTGGCAGGCGGATAGGCCTTCAGCACCAGGCCGCAGTCGATGAGCATAGAGGAGGAAGGGAGAGATCGGGAGTCAGGATGGACATCGGTGGGGTGTCCAGAGCGAATGGGGGCGGAGGGGACATCGATGAGGGTTCGGAGAAATCGGGGGAGGAGGGGACATCGATGGGGGGAGAGATCGGGGGGAGGAGGGGACATCGATTGGGGGGAGAGATCGGGGGAGGAGGTGTCATCGATGGGGGGAGAGATCGGGGGAGGAGGGGACATCGATGGGGGGAGAGATCGGGGGAAGAGGGGACATCGATGGGGGGGAGAGATCGGGGGAGGAGGGGACATCGATGGGGGGAGAGATCGGGGGAGGAGGGGACATCGATGGGGGTGTCGGAGAGATCGGGGGAGGATGGGACATCGATGGGGGTGTCGGAGAGATCGGGGGAGGAGGGGACATCGATGGGGGGAGAGATCGGGGGAGGAGGGGATATCGATGGGGGGAGAGATCGGGGGAGGAGGGGACATTGATGGGGGGGAGAGATCAGGGGAGGAGGGGACATGGCTGGTGGGAGAGATCGGGGGAGGAGGGGTCATCGATGGTGAGTCAGAGAGATCGGGGAGCAGGGGACATCGATGGGGGGAAGAGATGGGGGGGAGGGGACATCGATGGGGATTGAAGAGATCGGGGAGGAGGGGACATCGATGGTGGGGTCGGAGAGATCGGGGGAGGGGGGACATCGATGGGGATGTCGGAGAGATCGGTGGAGGAGGGGACAGCGATGGGGGGAGAGATCGGGGGAAGAGGGGACATCGATGGTGGGGTTGAAGAGATCGGGGGAGGAGGGGATATCGATGGGGGGGTCGGAGAGATCGGGGGAGGAGGGGACAGCGATGGGGGGAGAGATCGGGGGAGGAGGGGACAGTGATGAGGGGGTCGGAGAGATCGGGGGAGGAGGGGACAGCGATGGGGGGAGAGATCGGGGGAGGAGGGGACATAGATGGGGGAGAGATCGGGGGAGGAGGGGACATCGATGGGGGGGAGAGATCGGCGGTGGAGGGGACATCGATGGGGGGGAGAGATCGAGGAAGGGGGACATCGATGGGGGGGATAGATCGGGGGAGGAGGGGACATCGATGGGGGGGAGAGATCGGGGGAGGAGGGGACATCGAAGGTGGAGTCGGAGAGATCGGGGGGGAGGGGACATCGATGGGGGTGTCAGAGAGATCGGTGGAGGAGGGGACAGCGATGGGGGAAGAGATTGGGGGAGGAGGGGACATCGATGGTGGGGTCGGGGAGATCGGGGAGGAGGGGACATCGATGGGGGGGTCGGAGAGATCAGGGGAGGAGGGGACATCGATGGGGGTGTCGGAGAGATCGGGGGAGGAGGGGACAGCGATGGGGGGAGACATCGGGGGAGGAGGGGACATCTATGGGAGTCAGAGAGATCGGGGGGTGTGGAGGGGACATTGATGGGGAGTCAGAGAGATCGGGGGAGGAGGGGACATCTATGGGGGGGTCGGAGAGATCGGGGGAGGAGGGGATATCGATGGGGGGTCGGAGAGATCGGGGGAGGAGGGGACATCTATGGGTGGTCGGAGAGATCAGGGGAGGAGGGAATATCGATGGGGGGGTCGGAGAGATCGGGGGAGGAGGGGACATCGATGGGAGTCAGAGAGATCGGGGAAGGAGGGAATATCGATGGGGGTGTCGGAGAGATCGGGGGAGGAGGGGACATCGATGGGGGGGAGAGATCGGGGGAGGAGGGAACATCGATGGGGAAGAGATCGGGGGAGGAGGGGACATCGATGGGGGAGAGATCGGGGGAGGAGGGGACATCGATGGGGGTGTCGGAGAGATCGGGGGAGGAGGGGACATCGATGGGGGAAGAGATCGGGGGAGGAGGGAACATCGATGGGGAAGAGATCGGGGGAGGAGGGGACATCGATGAGGGGAGAGATCGGGGGAGGAGGGAACATCGATGGGGGTTTCGGAGAGATTGAGGGAGGAGGGGACATCGATGGGGGAGAGATCGGGGGAGGAAGGGACATCGATGGGGGGAGAGATCGGGGGAAGAGGGGACATCGATGAAGGGGAGAGATCGGGGGAGGAAGGGACATCGATGGGGGAGAGATCGGGGGAGGAGGGGACATCGATGGGGGAGAGATCGGGGGAAGAGGGGACATCGATGGGGGAGAGATCGGGGGAGGAGGGGACATCGATGGGGGGAGAGATCGGGGGAGGAGGGGACATCGATGGGGGGAGAGTACGAGGGAGGAGGGGACATCGATGGGGGGAGAGATCGGGGGAGGAGGGGACATCGATGGAGGAGAGATCGGGGGAGGAGGGGACATCGATGGGGGAGAGTACGAGGGAGGAGGGGACATCGATGGGGGGAGAGATCGGGGGAGGAGGGGACATCGATGAAGGGGAGAGATCGGGGGGGAGGGGACATCGATGGGGAGGAGAGATCGGGGTAGGAGGGGACATCGATGGGGGAGAGATCGGGGGAGGAGGGGACATCGATGGGGGAGAGATCGGGGGAAGAGGGGACATCGATGGAGGAGAGATCGGGGGAGGAGAGGACATCGATGGGGGGAGAGATCGGGGGAGGAGGGGACATCGATGGGGGGAGAGTACGAGGGAGGAGGGGACATCGATGGGGGGAGAGATCGGGGGGGGAGGGGACATCGATGGGGGGAGAGATCGGGGGAGGAGGGGACATCGATGAAGGGGAGAGATCGGGGGGGGAGGGGACATCGATGGGGAGGAGAGATCGGGGGAGGAGGGGACATCGATGGGGGGAGAGATCGGGGGAGGAGGGGACATCGATGGGGGGAGAGATCGGGGGAGGAGGGGACATCGATGGTGGGGTCGGAGAGATCGGGGGAGGAGGGGACATCGATGGGGGGGAGAGATTGGGGGAGGAGGGGACATCGATGGGGGGAGAGATCGGGGGAGGAGGGGACATCGATGGGGTTTCGGAGAGATCGGGGGAGGAGGGGACATCGATGGGGGGAGAGATCGGGGGAGAAGGGGACATCGATGGTGGGGTCGGAGACATCGGGGAGGAGGGGACATCGATGGGGGAGAGTACGGGGGAGGAGGGGACATCGATGGGGGGGAGAGATCGGGGGAGGAGGGGCCATCGATGGGGGGGAGAGTACGGGGGAGGAGGGGACATCGATGGGGGGCAGAGATCGAGGAGGAGGCGTCATCGATGGGGGGGAGAGATCGGGGGAGGAGGCGTCATCGATGGGGGGAGAGATCGGGGGAGGAGGGGACATCGATGGGGGGATCGGAGAGATCGGGGGAGGAGGGGACAGCGATGGGGGGGCCGGATGGATCGGGGAGGAGGGGACATCGATGGGGGGGGAGATCGGGGGAGGAGGGGCCATGGATGGGGGGGTCCGAGTGATCGGGGGAGGAGGGAACATGGATGGGGATTTGGAGAGATTGTGGGAGGAGGGGACATCGATGGGGGGTCGGAGTTATTGAGGGAGGAGGGGAGAAGATTGTGAGGTGCCTGTGGAAGACATGGGGGTGCTGGGAGGAGATCGTTGGCCGCGGAGGACATCGAATGGGCATCAGATTCCTGGGTGGGGGGTCCGATCACTAGGGAAGTTAACAGGTTTGCTTGGGGAGGCTGGGGACACACACTCCCTCTCCGACTGGCCCATAAGCAGTGCTGAATAGGTACTTAACTGTTCCATGCAGCAGTCCTTGCCATCCTTTAGCTGCCGGGTTTTCCAAGGCCCAGTAAAGCTGACCTGACAGTGTTAAAGCTGCAACAGAGAAAAAATCTGAGGCACGCAGCCTCACTAAAATATTAAAATGTTCGTCTCCTGAGAGCGAGTTGGCCACCCGCTTCTCGTCCCGCTTCCGTTAAAACCAGAAGTGGACGGGTTCGAGGCTGGTTGGGTTCGGGTTTGAGATTTTTTTACATTTTTACTTCCCACCCGACCTTACCCCACCCATTTCTGGGGGTTAAAATTCCCTCTCCCCCCCCCCCCCCCCCCCCCCCCCATAAGACAGAGGCAGCTGGAAAGTCAGGCGGACAAATGGAGAGACACTATGACACAGAGAAACAGAAAGAGAGTGGGCTGAAGTGACAGACCTCCCGACTGGTGGAAAAGGGGCGATAGTGCTGCATAATTGCGGGAAATGATCTACCACCCCATTCCTGCCGTCACTGTGGCTACATCAATGATGCCTCAGGCCTAATGCTGGGTAGCCGGAACACCCCCCTGTGTCAGGCGGAAGGCCAATTTAAAATGCCATTTTTGCCATGCACACTATTACCAGCATCAGCTGGTGGCCTGGCACATTGTAGCCCAGATGTTACCTCTTAGTTTTTGTGGAGCCGAGAGGAGCAGGACCGCAAAACCAGCCTGTACTGCTACCCCACTGGCCTCGGCCGCTCCAGAAATCGACCCCTTCCCCCGCCCCTCCCACGGATATACCTTCTTCCGGCCTAGCTGCCTGATATTGAGATAGCACGGAGACAGTGGTCTACCCGGGGCACTCGATCTTCAGCCATAGCCCATTGCCCTGACCCTAATGAGGCCTTGCTCTCAAAATGTTGGTTGAGCGATTAACAATGGCCAGGACACCGGGGGAACTACCCAGCTCTTCTTCAAATAGTGCCGTGAGATTTTTACGTCCCACTCAGGGCAGATGGGACCTCAGTTTAACGCCTCATCCAAGTGACAGCACCACCAACAGTGCTGCACTCCCTCAGTACTGCACTGAAGTGTCAGCCTAGATTTTGTGCTCCAAGTCTCTGGAGTGGGACTTGAGAGAAAGACAGAGAGAGAACTCCTCAGCACTCCAGAGCCTAGCACCTTCTCAGTACTGCCAATTCTGAACACTGCCCCCCTCCCCTGAAGGTGCTTACAGACCCTAACATATGTCATAGGAACAGGAGTAGGCCATTCAGCCCCTCGAGCCTGTACCGCCATTCAATTAGATCATGGCTGATCTGTGCCTGCCCCATTTACCTGCCTTTGAGCCATATCCCTTGATAACTTTACCGAATAAAAATCTATCAACCTGTCATGAAAGTTTCAATTGACACAGCATCCATAGCCTTTGTGGGAGGGTGAAGGAGAGTTGCAAATTTCTACTACCCTGTGTGTGAAGAAGTGCTTCCTGATTTCATCCTGAATGGCTTGGCTCTAATTTTAAGATCATGTCCCCTTGTTCCGGATTCCCTCACCAGAAGAAATAGTTTTTCTTTATCTACCATATCAAATCTTTTTATCAGTTAAATACCTTGATTAGGAAGCCTGCCATTACTGCTAGACTCCACCCAGTAAACCTGACCCCAAACTCCAGCTGTAGTGCTGCCAACTCCAGGTTCCTCCTCTATAGGACTTCCAGAAAATCTGCTGCGAAACACTACACCCCATCCTCCCTCCAGTATTACTAAACTCCCACATGCCTCCAAATTAGCAAACCTACTACTATCTTCCTGAGTAGTAGGATGTTAGAAAAGGCAAAAGATTAAAATTAAAAACACAGGTGAGTAAGCAAGTCAACTTATTCATTAAAAAATGGAGAGATTTGCAGGATTTAATCCCCAAAACAATGATAAAAGTCCCAGAATACCAAGTAATAACAAGGAAAGATGTTCAATCACCATAAATCGCTGCTGTAAAACAGCATATCCTCTGACTCGCTGTGAGAAATGTTGCCGTTAGCTCACTGGTAGTTAAATAAAAAAACAATATTTTTTTCATTTAATTAATAAGGTCTTCTCAATAATCTGAAACAATCAAATTCCAGAATAGTAATTCTAAATTTAACAGTTGATTTATCAAAACATTAGCGCTACTACCTCGAGGGAAAAGTGGGATAAAGTGGTCAGTTGTAAGGCAGAAATCAGTGGCAGAGTTTGAAAGACACCTTCCTTTGTACTTCTTCAAGGACCATCTCTGTAAATGTGAAAATCCTTTTTAAAAACAAATACCATGATTTCCCCGACCTCGGCGGGTCCGTGGCGGGCGACATCGGTGGCGGGTCCCGGCTTCGCGGCCAGCTCCGGCCCACTGTCCAAAATGATTTTCCTCTGATTGGGCTTGTTAAGGCCATCCAGCGCGTTTGCCGGCCAATTAAGGAAGCGGGTCTGAATACGTCAATTGATGACACGTCATCAACCGTATTGCTTAAAGGAACCATACGCAAATTGATTTTGACAGTTCTGCTGTCAGTGTTTTACAGCATTGAAAATATATTTGTTCATGGGATGTGGGCGTCGCTGGCAAGGCCAGCATTTATTACCCATCCCTAATTGCCTTGGAGAAGGTTGTGGTGAGCTGCCTTCTTGAACCGCTGCAGTCCGTGTGGTGAAGGTAATCCCACAGTGCTGTTAGGGAGGGAGTTCCAAGATTTTGACCCAGCGATGATGAAGGAACGGCGATACACTTCCAAGTCAGGATGGTGTGTGACTTGGAGGGGAACTTGGAGGTGGTGGTGTTCCCATATGCCTGCTGCCCTTGTCCATCTAGGTGGTAGAGGTCGCCGGTTTGGGAGGTGCTGCCGAATAAGCCTTGGCGGGTTGCTGCAGTGCATCTTGTAGATGGTACACACTGCAGCCATGGTACGCCGGTGGTGGAGGGAGTGAATGTTTAAGGTGGTGGATGGGGTGCCAATCAAGTGGGCTGCTTTGTCCTGGATGGTGTCGAGCTTCTTGAGTGTTGTTGGAGCTGCACTCATCCAGGCAAGTGGAGAGTATTCCATCACACTCCTTACTTGTGCCTTGTAGATGGTGGAAAGGCTTTGGGGAGTCAGGAGGTGAGACACTTGCCGCAGAGTACCCAGCATCTGACCTGCTTTTATTGCCACAGTATTTATGCGGCTGGTCAGGTTAAGTTTCTGGTCAATGGTGATCCCCAGAATGTTGATGGTGGGGGATTCGGCGATGGTAATGCCGTTGAATGTCAAGTGGCGGTGGTTAGACACCCGCTTGTTGGAGATAGTCATTGCTTGGCACTTGTGTGGCACGAATGCTGCCTGCCACTTATCAACCTGTCATCCAGGTCATGCTGCATGCGGGCATGGACTGCTTCATTATCTGAGGAGTTGCGAATGGAACTGAACATTTTGCAGTCATCAGCGAACATCCCCACTTTTGACCTTATGATGGAGGGAAGATTATTGATGAAGCAGCTGAAGATGGTTGGGCAGAGGACACTGCCCTGAGGAACTCCTGCAGTGATGTCCTGGGGCTGTGATGATTGGCCTCCAACCACCACAACCATCTTCCTTGATGACTCCACCCAATTCCCATTGACTTCAGTTTAACTAGGGCTCCTTGATGCCAAACTCGGTCAAATGCTGCCTTGATGTCAAGGGCAGTCACTCTCACCTCACCTCTGGAATTCAGCTCTTTTGTCCATGTTTGGACCAAGGCTATAATGAGTTCTGGAGCTGAGTGGTCCTGGCGGAATCCAAACTTGGTATCAGTGAACAGGTTATTGGTGAGTAAGTGCTGCTTGATAGCACTGTCGATTACACCTTCCATCACTTTGCAGATGATTGAGCGTAGACTGATGGGGCTGTAATTGGCCGTATTGGATTTGTCCTTATTTTTGTGGACAGGACATACCTGGGCAGTTTTCCACATTGTTGGATAGATGCCAATGTTATAGCTCTACTGGAACAGCTTGACTAGAGGCATGGCTAGTTCTGGAGCACAAGTCCTCAGCAGGACAGCCGGGATGTTGTCGGGGCCCACAGCCTTTGCTGTATCCAGTGCGCTAAGCCATTTCTTGAAATCATGTGGAGTGAATCGAATTGGCTGAAGACTGGCTTCTGTGGTGGTGGGGACCTCAGGAGGAGGCCGATATGAATCATCTACTCGGCACTTCTGGCTGAAGATGGTAACAAACGCTTCAGCTTTGTCTTTTGCACTAACGTGCTGGGCTCCACAATCATTGAGGATGGGGATATTCATGGAGCCTCCTCCTCCCTTTAGTCGTTTAATGGTCCACCACCATTCATGACTGGATGTGGCAGGACTGCAGAGCTTTGATCTGATCCATTGATTGAAGGATTGCTTGGCTCTGTCTGTAGCATGCTGCTTCCGCTTTTTAGCATGCATGTAGTCCTGTGTTGCAGCTTCCCCAGGTTGGCACCGCATTTTTAGGTACACCTGGTGCTGCTCCTGGCAGGCTCATCTACACTCCTTATTGAACCAGGGTTGGTCCCCTGGCTTGATGGTAATGGTAGAGTGAGGGATATGCCGGGCCATGAGGTTACAGATTGTGGTGGAATACAATTCTGCTACTGCTGATGGCTCACAACGCCTCATGGATGCCTAGTTTTGAGCTGCTAGATCTGTTCTGAATCTATCCCATTTAGCACAGTGGTAGTGCCACACAACACGATGGAAGATGTTCTCAGTGTAAAGCGGGACTTCGTCTCCACACTGACTGTGCGGTGGTCACTGCTACCAACACTGTCATGGACAGATGCATCTGTGACAGGTAGATTGGTGAGGATGAGGTCAAGTAGGTTTTTCCCTCGTGTTGGTTCTCTCACCACCTGTCACAGGCCCAGACTGGCAGTTATGTCCTTCAGGACTCGGCCAGCTTGGTCAGTAGTGGTGCTACTGAGCCATTTTTGGTTATGGACATTGATGTCCCCAGAGTATATTCTGTGTCCTTTGCTACCCTCAGTGCTTCTTCCAAGTGGTATTCAACATGGAGGAGTACTGATTCATCAGCTGAGGGAGGGCAGTAGGTGGCAATCAGCAGGAGGTTTCCTTGCCCATGCTTGATCTGAAGCCATGAGACTTCATGGGGGATGGAGGGAATAATGGTAAAAAATTTAAATTAAAGGCTCTTTATCTGAATGCACAAAGCATTCATAACAAGATAGATGAACTAGTGGCACACATAGAGATAAATGGGTTTGATCTAATAAACATTACAGAGACATGGTTGCAAGGTGGCCAAGGTTGGGAATTAATGTTCAAGGGTACTTGATGTTTCGAAAAGACAGGCAGAATGGAAAAGGAGGGGGGTGGTGCGGTGGCACTGATAATAAAGGATGACAAAAGGACAGTAGCGAGACAGGATCTCAGCTCAGAAGATCAGGAAGTAGAATCAGTATGGGTGGAGATAAGGAATAACAAGGGGCAGAAAACACTGGTGGGAGTAATATATAGGCCCCCTAACAATAGCTATACCGTTGGACAGAATATTAATCAGGAAATAGTAGGAGCTTGTAACAAAGTAATTAATAATTGTGAGGGACTTTAATCTTCATATAGACTGGACAAATCAAATTGACAAAGGTAGTCTGGAGTGCATTCGGGACAGTTCATGGAATGCATTCGGGACAGTTTCCTGGAACAACATATCATGGAACCAACCAGGGAACAGGCTATTTTAGATCTTGTATTGTGTAATGAGACAGGGTTAATTAGCAATCTCATAGTAAAGGATCCTCTGGGGCAGAGTGATCATAATATGATAGAATTTCACATTAAGTTTGAGAGTGACTTGCCTAAGTCCGAAACTAGAGTCTTAAACTTAAATAAAGCCAATTACATAGGTATGAAAGGCGAGTTGGCTAAGGTAGATTGGAAAAATAGATTAAAAAGTATGGCGGTAGATAAAACAGTGGCTAGCATTTAAAGAAATATTTTACAATTCTCAACAAAAATACATTCCATTTAGAAACAAAAATTCCATGGGAAAAGTGATCCATCCATGGCTAACTAAAGAAGTTTAAGGATAGCATTACATTGAAAGAAAAAGCTTATAATGTTGCGAAGAACAGTTGTAAACCTGAGCATTGGGAGAGTTTCACAAACCAGCAAAGGATGACCAAAATATTGATTAAAATGGAAAAAATAGAATATGAGAGAAAACTAGCAAGAAATATAAAAACAGATTGTAAGAGCTCCAAAAGTATGTAAAAAGGAAGAGAGTAGCAAAAGTAAATGTTGGTCCCTTAGAGGCTGAGACAGGAGAAATTATTATGGGGGGATAAGGAAATGGCAGAAGCGTTAAACAAATATTTAGTATCTGTCTTCACAGTAGAAGACACAAAAAGCATACCAAAAATGGTGGGGAACTAAGGGTCTAATGAGGGTGAGGAATTTAATATAATTAATATAAGTAGAGAAAAAGTACTAGAGAAACTAATGGGACTAAAAGCCGACAAATTCCCTGGACCTGATGGCCTACATCCTAGGGTTCTAAAAGAGGTGGCTGCAGAAATAGTGGCTGCATTGGTTTTGATATTCCAAAATTCCCTAGATTCTAGATCGTTCCCAGCGGATTGGAAGGTAGCAAATGTAACACCGCTATTCAAGAAAGGAGGGAGAGCGAAAACAGGGAACTACAGGCCAGTTAGCCTGACATCAGTAGTAGGGAAAATGCTGGAATCCATTGTTAAGGAAGTGGTATCAGGGCACTTAGAAAATCATAACATGATTAGGCAGAGTCAACATGGTTTTATGAAAGGGAAATCGTGTTTGACAAATTTATTAGAGTTTTTTGAGGATGTAACTAGCAGGGTAGATAAAGGGGAACCAGTGGATGTAGTACAATTGGATTTCCAAAAGGCATTCAATAAGGTGTCACATAAAAGATTATTACACAAGATAAGGGCTCATGGGGTTGGGGTAATATAGTAGCATGGATAGAGGATTGGTTAATGGACAGAAAACAGAGAGTAGGGATAAATGGATCTTTATCAGGTTGGCAGGCTGTAACTAGTGGGGTGCCGCAAGGATCAGTGCTGGGGTCTCAGCTATCTACAATCTATATTAATGACCTAGATGAAGGGACCGAGTGTAATGTACCCAAGTTTGCTAGGTGGGACAGCAAGATGTGAGAAGAACACAAAGAGTCTGCAAAGGGATGTAGATAGACTAAGTGAGTGGGCCGTAAGGTGGCAGATGGAGTATAATGTAGGGAAATGTGAGGTTATTCACTTTGGTAGGAAGAATAGAAAAACAGAATAATTTTTAAATGGTGAGAAACTTTTAAATGTTGGTGTTCAGAGAGATTTGTGTGTCCTCGTGCAAGAAACACAGAAAGCTAGCGTGCAGGTACAGCAAGCAATAAGGAAGGCAAATGGCATGTTGGCTTTTATTGCAAGGGGGTTGGAGTATAAGAGTAAGGAAGTCTGGCTACAATTAAACAGGGCCTTGGTGAGACCATACATGGAGTACTGTGCACAGTTTTGGTCTCCTTATCTAAGGAAGTACATACATGCCTTGGAGGTGGTACAACGAAGGTTCACTGGATTGATTCCTGGGATGAGAGGGTTGTCCTATGATGAGAGATTGTGTAGATTGGGCCTATACTCTCTGGAGTTTAGAAGAATGAGAGGTGGTCTCATTGAAACATACAAGATTCTGAAGGGGATTGACAGGATAGATGCTGAGAGGTTGTTTCCCCTGGCTGGAGTGTCTAGAACTATGGGGTACAGTCTCAGGATAAGGTGTAGGCCATTTAAGACTGAGATGAGGAGGAATTTCTTCACTCAGAGGGTTGTGAATCTTTGGAATTCTCTGCCCCAGAGAGCTGTGGATGCTGAGTCTTTGAGTATATTCAAAGGCTGAGATAGATAGATTTTTGGACTCTAGGGGAATCAAGGGATATGGAGATCGGGCGGGAAAGTGAAGTTGAGGTGGATGATCATCCATGATCTTATTGAATGGCAGAGCATGCTCAAGGGGCCGTATGGCCTACTCCTGCTCTTATTTCTTATGACTCCCAGGGCCACTCCTTCCCGACTGTATACCACTGTACTGCCACCCCGGTGGGTCTGTCCTGCTGGTGTGACCGGACATACCTAGGGATGGTGATGCTGTTCTCATGTCCGTAACTGGTGCCGAGGTCGATGCCGGGTAGTCCATCCGGTTTTATTCTTATGTTTTTTGTAGTGTTTTTTTTTACAATTGAGTGGCTTGCTAAGAGGGCAGTTAAGAGTCAACCACATTTAGGTCACATATAGGCCAGACCAGTTAAGGACAGCAGATTTCCTTCCCTAAAGGACATTAGTGAACCAGATGGTTTTTTACGACAATCTGATAGTTTCATGGTCACCAGTACTGATTGTAGCTTTTTATTCCATATTTATTTAATTAACTGAATTTAAATTCCCCAGCTGCTCCAACTCACGTCTCCGGATCATTTGTCCAGGCCTCTGGATTACTAGTGCAGTAACATAACCACTATGCTACCGTTCCCTTACAGCATTGAGGTGCTGCAAACACTGACAAGCAATGCACAGAGGTGCACGGCTGCACCCAGGTTCTCCCATGACTCCCTCCATATGCTTATGGAAGGAGTCACAGCACGCAGGGAGGTTCTCTTCCCTTCCAATGGGCACGAGACACCTCCCCAGGAGACCAACGCAGCCTGGTTGCACATTGCACAGGAGGACACAAGCAGGGATGTCATCAGGAGGACCAGGCTGCAGTGGCGCAAACCTTTCAATGATGTCAGTAGACCACGAAACATTATTGCAAAGCCACACTCAACATTATCCTAGCACGATAGCAAAATACTGCGGATGCTGGAAAATTGAAACAACAACAGAAAACGCTGGAAAAACTCAGCAGGCCAGGCAACATCCGTGGAGAGAGAAAAACAGAGTTAACGTTTCAGGTCGAAACCCTTCGTCAGAACTGAGAAAAAAGCAGGAAATGAAACAGATAAAAAAGCAAGTGGGAGGCTGGGGGGAGGAATAAAAGAACAAAAGGGGTGGTCTATGGTAAGTAGAGACATTAAGAGATGCTCAAGGCAAGACGAGATGGTAATAGGACAGGCTAAGAAACAAAAGGTGGCTCAGAAGTGTGAAATGCTGGCAGAATGAGAGACGGCTGCCGTAGGGGGAGAGAGAGAAAAAAAAGGGAAAAGGCACAAACCAAAAGGGTGGATAAAATGTATATATATATATATATATGTGGTAGGGGCCGAGGTTATGATCTGAAATTGTTGAACTCGATATTGAGTCCGGAAGGTTGTAAAGTGCCTAATCGGAAGATGAGGTGCTGTTCCTCGAGCTTACGCTGAGCTTCCGTGGAACAATGCAAGAGGCCGAGGACGGTGAGGTCTGAGTGGGCGTGCAGCGGTGAATTAAAATGACAAGCGACCGGAAGCTCGGGGTCACCCTTACGGACTGAACAGAGGTGTTCCGCAAAGCGGTCACCCAATCTGCGTTTGGTCTCCCCAATGTAGAGGAGACCACATCGTGAGCAGTGAATATAGTATACTAGATTGCAAGAAGTACAAGTAAATCGCTGTTTCACCTGGAAGGGGTGTTTGGGGCCCTGGAGAGTGAGAAGGGGAGATGTATAAGGGCAGGTGTTGCATCTCCTGCGTTTGCACGGGAAGGTGCCGGGCGAGGGGGAAGGGGTGCTGGGGGTGATAGAGGAGTGGACTAGGGTGTCTCAGAGGGAGCAGTCCCTACGGAATGCTGAAAGGGGAGGTGAGGGGAAGATATGTTTGGTGGTGGGATCACGTTGGAGGTGGCAGAAATGGCGGAGGATGATCCATTGAATGTGGAGGCTAGTGGGGTGAAAGGTGAGGACAAGGGGAACTCTATCGTGGTTCCGGGAGGGAGGGGCCGGGGTGAGGGCAGAAGTGCGGGAGATAGAACGGACACGGTCGAGGGCTGTGTCGACCACGGTAGAGGGGTATCCTCGGTTGAGGAGAAAGGAAGACATGTCGGAAGCACTGGTATGGAAGGTGGCATCGTCGGAGCAGATGCGGCGCAGACGGAGAAACTGGGAGAAGGGAATAGAGTCCTTACAGGAGGCAGGATGGGAGGAAGTGTAGTCCAGGTAGCTGTGGGAGTCAGTGGGCTTGTAGTGAATGTTGGTTAATAACCTATCCCCAGAGATGGAGATGGAAAAGTCGAGGAAGGGAAGGGAAGAGTCAGAGATGGACCATGTGAAGGTGAGGGAAGGGTGGAAATTGGAGGCAAAGTGAATGAAATTGTCTAGTTCAGGGCGAGAGCAGGAAACGGCACCGATACGGTCGTCAATGTACCGGAAAAAGAGGTGAGGGAGGGGACCAAAGTAGGACTGGAACAAAGAGTGTTCCACATATCCCACGAAAAGGCAGGCATAGCTAGGACCCAAATAACAACAGAAAACGCTGGAAAAACTCAGCAGGCCAGGCAGCATCCGTGGAGAGAGAAAGAGAGTTGACGTTTCAGGTCGATGACCTTTCATCAGAACTGGGAAGAGCTGGAAATCAAATAGATTTAAGGCCAGGGTAAAGCTGGGAAAAGGGGGAGGGGATAAAGGAACAAAGGAGGAGATGAAGAGACATTAAGAGACATTGAGAGATATGCAAGGCTAGAGGTGGTGTTAATGTGACAGATTAAGGCTGAATGAAGTGTGAAATCTACTGGCAGAATGAAGGACAGCTGCCAGCTTCTAGGAGGAAAAAAAAGGTGGGGGGGACAAATAAAAGGGTGGATAAAATAAAATATAAATGTGATTGGAGCTGAGGTTATGATCTAAAATTGTTGAACTCGATATTGAGTCCAGAGGGCTGTAGCGTGCCTAAACGAAAGATGAGGTGCTGTTCCTCGAGCTTACGCTGAGCTTCCGTGGAACAGTGTATTAGGCCGAGGACGGTGAGGTCAGAGTGGGAGTGAAGCGGTGAATTAAAGTGACAGGCCACCGGGAGCTCGGGGTCCCCCTTACGGACTGAACGGAGGTGTTCCGCAAAGCGGTCACCCAATCTGCGTTTGGTCTCCCCAATGTAGAGGAGTCCACATCGTGAGCAGCGAATACAGTATACTAAATTGCAGGAAGTACAAGTAAATCGCTGTTTCACCTGGAAGGGGTGTTTGGGGCCCTGGACAGTGGGAAGAGGGGAGGTATAAGGGCATGTGTTGCATCTCCTGCGCGTGCACGGGAAGGTGCCGGGCGAAGGGGAAGGGGTGCTGGGGGTGGTAGAGGAGTGGACTAGGGTGTCGCGGAGGGAGCGGTCCCTGCGGAATGCTGAAAGGGGAGGTGAGGGGAAGATGTGTTTGGTGGTGGGATCACGCTGGAGGTGGCGGAAATGGCGGAGGATGATCCGTTGAATGTGGAGGCTGGTGGGGTGAAAGGTGAGGACAAGGGGAACCCTATCGTGGTTCCGGGAGGGAGGGGCAGGGGTGAGGGCAGATGTGCGGGAGATAGAACGGACACGGTCGAGGGCCGTGTCGACCACGGTAGAGGGGAATCCTCGGTTGAGGAAAAAGGAAGACATGTCGGAAGCACTGGTATGGAAGGTGGCATCATCAGAGCAGATGCGGCGGAGACGGAGAAACTGGGAGAATGGAATAGAGTCCTTACAGGAGGCGGGGTGGGAGGAAGTGTAGTCCAGGTAGCTGTGGGAGTCGGTGGGCTTGTAGTGAATGTTAGTCAATAACCTATCCCCAGAGATGGAGATGGAGAAGTCGAGGAAGGGAAGAGAAGAGTCGGAGATGGACCATGTGAAGGTGAGGGAAGGGTGGAAATTGGAAGCATAGTGAATGAAATGTTCTAGTTCAGGGCGAGAGCAGGAGACGGCACCGATACAGTCATCAATGTACCGGAAAAAGAGGTGAGGGAGGGGACCCGAGTAGGACTGGAACAAAGAGTGTTCCACATATCCCACGAAAAGGCAGGCATAGCTAGGACCCATGCGGGTACCCATAGCAACACCTTTAATTTGGAGGAAATGGGTAGAGTCAAAGGAGAAGTTGTTCAATGTGAGAACAAGTTCAGCCAGGCGGAGGAGGGTGGTGGTGGATGGGGACTGGTTGGGCCTCTGTTCAAGGAAGAAGCGGAGCGCCCTCAGGCCATCCTGGTGGGGAATGGAGGTGTAGAGGGATTGTACGTCCATAGTGAAGAGGAGACGGTTGGGGCCGGGAAACTGGAAACTGTTAAAATGGCGGAGGGCATCGGAAGAGTCGCGGATGTAGGTGGGAAGAGACTGGACAAGGGGAGAAAAAATAGAGTCGAGATAGGAAGAGATAAGTTCCGTGGGGCAAGAACAGGCTGAAACGATGGGTCTACCGGGGCAGTCCTGTTTGTGGATCTTGGGAAGGAGGTAGAAGCGGGCTGTGCGGGGTTGGGGAACTATGAGGTTGGCGGCCGTGGGGGGAAGATCTCCAGAGGAGATGAGGTCAGTGACAGTCTTGGACACGGTGGCTTGATGTTCGGTAGTGGGGTCATGGTCCAGGTGGAGGTAGGAGGAGGTGTCAGAGAGTTGGCGTTCAACTTCCGCTAGGTAGAGGTCGGTTCGCCAAACAACAACAGCGCCACCCTTGTCAGCAGGTTTAATGACAATGTCAGGGTTGGATCGGAGAGAATGGAGTGCTGCAAGTTCAGAGGGAGGTAGGTTGGAGTGAGTGAGGGGAGCAGAGAAATTGAGCTGGCCGATGTCACGGCGGCAGTTAGCAATGAAAAGATCAAGAGAGGGTAAGAGGCCAGAGGGAGGGGTCCAGGTGGAACGAGAATTCTGAAAGCGGGAGAAAGGGTCAGCCGTGCGGGGGGAAGACTCCTGGCCAGAGAAGTGGGCACGGAGACGGAGGCGGCGGAAAAAGAGCTCAGCATCGTGCCGAGCTCGAAATTCATTGAGATGGGGGCGTAAGGGGATGAAGCTCAGGCCTTTGCTGAGGACTGATCGTTCGGAGTCAGAGAGGGGAAGGTCAGAGGGGATAGTGAAAACGCGGCAGGGGGTGAGATTGGGAGAAGGGGGGTCAGAGGAAAGTGAAGGGGAAGAAGGTTCCGGAGGGGCTTTAGTGTCCAAGAGTTGTTGAAGCTTGCGATCCTTGACATCGGAAAGGAAGAAGAAAAGTTTTTTGTTGAAGCGTCGGATGAGTCTAAGGATGAAATGGAACTGTGGACCCGGACAGCTTTGAGATAGAGTGCGTCGGTGCTGCTGAAGAGAGATGTCGAGAGTGTTCATGTGGCGCCGCATGGCATTGAGCGTGGATCTCAAGATGCGGCGAGAGCAGTAGTTCGAGGAACGATGAATATCTTGGAGATATTTGTAATCCTGGGTGGATCCGAAACACGAAGGGTGGAAGTTTAGTTGGAATCCACGTGGGATAAGTCGGAACCGGAGACAGTTGCTGAGGAAAGTAATGTGGCTGTGAAACCGAGTCTTGGCAGATACCTGATCAAACACGAGAAGGGAAACTGAAATCAATGAAGATGAACAAGGTTGAAGAGCCAAACGGAAATCCCGTCGAAGAGAAGAGCAGAACTTCTTCAAGGTAGGCATTCCAAGAAGAGAGGTGGCAGTGAACCAAACACTAATACGATAGCAAAATACTGCAGATGCTGGAAATCCGAAATAACAACAGAAAACGCTGGAAAAACTCAGCAGGCCAGGCAGCATCCGTGGAGAGAGAAAGAGAGTTGACGTTTCAGGTCGATGACCTTTCATCAGTACTGGGAAGAGCTGGAAATCAAATAGATTTAAGGCCAGGGTAAAGCTGGGAAAAGGGGGAGGGGATAAAGGAACAAAGGAGGAGATGAAGAGACATTAAGAGACATTGAGAGATATGCAAGGCTAGAGGTGGTGTTAATGTGACAGATTAAGGCTGAATGAAGTGTGAAATCTACTGGCAGAATGAAGGACAGCTGCCAGCTTCTAGGAGGAAAAAAAAGGTGGGGGGGACAAATAAAAGGGTGGATAAAATAAAATATAAATGTGATTGGAGCTGAGGTTATGATCTAAAATTGTTGAACTCGATATTGAGTCCAGAGGGCTGTAGCGTGCCTAAACGAAAGATGAGGTGCTGTTCCTCGAGCTTACGCTGAGCTTCCGTGGAACAGTGTATTAGGCCGAGGACGGTGAGGTCAGAGTGGGAGTGAAGCGGTGAATTAAAGTGACAGGCCACCGGGAGCTCGGGGTCCCCCTTACGGACTGAACGGAGGTGTTCCGCAAAGCGGTCACCCAATCTGCGTTTGGTCTCCCCAATGTAGAGGAGTCCACATCGTGAGCAGCGAATACAGTATACTAAATTGCAGGAAGTACAAGTAAATCGCTGTTTCACCTGGAAGGGGTGTTTGGGGCCCTGGACAGTGGGAAGAGGGGAGGTATAAGGGCATGTGTTGCATCTCCTGCGCGTGCACGGGAAGGTGCCGGGCGAAGGGGAAGGGGTGCTGGGGGTGGTAGAGGAGTGGACTAGGGTGTCGCGGAGGGAGCGGTCCCTGCGGAATGCTGAAAGGGGAGGTGAGGGGAAGATGTGTTTGGTGGTGGGATCACGCTGGAGGTGGCGGAAATGGCGGAGGATGATCCGTTGAATGTGGAGGCTGGTGGGGTGAAAGGTGAGGACAAGGGGAACCCTATCGTGGTTCCGGGAGGGAGGGGCAGGGGTGAGGGCAGATGTGCGGGAGATAGAACGGACACGGTCGAGGGCCGTGTCGACCACGGTAGAGGGGAATCCTCGGTTGAGGAAAAAGGAAGACATGTCGGAAGCACTGGTATGGAAGGTGGCATCATCAGAGCAGATGCGGCGGAGACGGAGAAACTGGGAGAATGGAATAGAGTCCTTACAGGAGGCGGGGTGGGAGGAAGTGTAGTCCAGGTAGCTGTGGGAGTCGGTGGGCTTGTAGTGAATGTTAGTCAATAACCTATCCCCAGAGATGGAGATGGAGAAGTCGAGGAAGGGAAGAGAAGAGTCGGAGATGGACCATGTGAAGGTGAGGGAAGGGTGGAAATTGGAAGCATAGTGAATGAAATGTTCTAGTTCAGGGCGAGAGCAGGAGACGGCACCGATACAGTCATCAATGTACCGGAAAAAGAGGTGAGGGAGGGGACCCGAGTAGGACTGGAACAAAGAGTGTTCCACATATCCCACGAAAAGGCAGGCATAGCTAGGACCCATGTGGGTACCCATAGTAACACCTTTGATTTGGAGGAAATGAGTGGAGTCAAAGGAGAAGTTGTTCAATGTGAGAACAAGTTCAGCCAGGCGGAGGAGGGTGGCGGTGGATGGGGACTGGTTGGGCTTCTGTTCAAGGAAGAAGCGGAGCGCCCTCAGGCCTCCCTGGTGGGGGATGGAGGTGTAGAGGGATTGTACGTCCATGGTGAAAAGGAGGCGGTTGGAGCCAGGAAACTGGAAACTGTTAAAGTGGCGCAGGGCGTCAGAGAATGTAGGTGGGAAGAGACTGGACTGATCGTGGTGAGATTCTGAGGACCAAGGTGAGATAGTTTCAAGGGCACTGATGCTGATGGAATAGATGACAGGCGAACTTGAGATGACAGAAGTGATCTGTGAGTGGTGAGAGAGGTTGTTCCAATGAGTTGACACTGGATAGAGAGTTTACTCCAAATACTTGCAACCTGCATAAAGCTCAATCTGTCTTGCAAATGCAGCAAGCAACAGCTTCTGACCTTGGAAAGTAAACAGCTGTGAGATGGGAGCTTTTATAGCACATTTGCAGCTGTCAAGTAATGAGATGATTCCATGGTCATACAACTCCCAACCTGATTACCTGATGTGAGCCCCGAGCAGCGTGGACCCCGTGGGCGACCTCGTAAAATGTAAAGGTGAGCTCAAAATACTTCTTAATGGGCTGCTAACAAAGTCATAATGACCTGAATTGCCTTCCCCCCACTCCCCGCTATGTGTCGGGTCTATTCAGCACTGACAGACCCGACATTTGGGAAAGGCGCATGGCGCCACCCGACCCACCACCAAACGTGCCTATTGACCCCCTGAAAAATTCCCCCCATAGTTGTGAAAATGTTCTTGTCTTGATAAGTGAGGTCAATCAGTCAGTAGAAACACAATTCAAGTGACTAATCTGATTAAATCAGATTATGTGGTCATTATCTCATTGTTTGAGGGACCTTGCTGTGTGCAAATTGTCTGCCGCATTTCCTACATTACAACAGTGACAGCACTTCAAAACTACTTAATTGCCTATAAAGTGCTTTGGGACATCCTGAGGTCATGGAAGACTTTATATAAATGCAAGTTTTTCTTCTGTCTATGTAAGAATTTTTTTTTTTTTGCCAATATGGCTTAAACACATGCAGCACTAAATTAATCTGGATTTGATCAGCCCACAACATTAGATTGCCAACAAACATAGATGCATCTCCCCTGCCCCATGCATAAACGGGTATTGATCACCAGGATTTAAATGCTAATAGACTGTGAGGGATTGGATATCGCCATGAAACCACCAGGAATCTTATAATATACAAACAGCTACATGCATGCATTTTTATTGCTTTAGTTGCAGCTACCGATAATGGTTTCTGACCATGATAGCAAGAAACAAATAAGAAGATACTTCAAATGGCTGAATATATGCACAGCAGCATTAAGTTCCAACAATAACAATAAGATATAAAACGTGGTGATGCACATCTACAGAGGAGAATTTTTAGTGAAGTTGGGGAAAATATATCTAACAACGTTTTGATATACTATCATTTGAATTTTGATGTTTACAAACTGGAGTGTGGACAAAGGTAAATGAAGAAAAAAGAAGAAAGCATTTATACAGTGCATTCCATGTCATCCCAAAGTGCTTCCTAGCCAAGTAATTACTTTTGAAGAGTAATCACTGTTGTTTCGTAGGCAAACAAACAGCCAATTTGTGCACAAAAACGTCCCACAAACAACATTGAGATGAATGACCAGATAATCTGTTTTTGAATGCAATGGATGAGGGACAAATGTTGACCACGTCACTGGGAGAACTCCCAGCTCTTTGTGATCTTTAACATCCACCTGAACAAGCAGATGGGGCTTCGGTTTAATGCCTCATCTAAAGAACGGCACCTTCAGCAGTGCAGCAATCCCTCACTACTGCACTTAAGTGCCAGCCTAGATTATGTGCTCCAGTCCTGACGTGGGACTTAGAACACACAACCTCTGACTCGGAGGTGAGAGTACTACCAACCAAGCCAAGCTAGCAGCAATTCTAATAAATATTTATAAATGTACATATATATATATATATTTCATCATGTGCTATTTTCTTAATTAGAGCTATTATAATGCTGCTGCTGGAAACCCTCACCAATGCTTTAGTTACCTCCAGACTCAATTATTCCATGCTTTCCTGGCCAGCTTCCCATCTTGCACCCTCCATATACTTGAGCTCATCGAAAACGCTGCTGCTTGTGTCCTAAATTGCACCCAGTCCCATTCACCCATCTCCCCTGCGTTCATTGATCTACATTGGCTCCTGGTCCGGCAACGCCTCGATTTTAAAATTACACTCCTTGTTTTCAAATCCCTCCATGGCCTTGGCCCTCCCTAACTCCGTAACCTCCTCCAGCACTACAACCCTCCGAGATCTCTGCACTCCTCCAATTCTGGCCTCTTGCGCATCCCCAATTTATATCGCTCCACCATTGGCAGCCGTGCCTTCAGCTGTCGAGGCCCTAAGCTCTGGAATTCCCTCCCTAAACCTCTCCGCCTCTCTACCTCTCTCTCATTCTTTAAGGTGCACCTTGAAGCCTAACTCTTTTACCAAGCTTTTGCTCATCTGTCCTAATATCTCCTTATGTGGCTTGGTATCAAATATTGTTTGATAACGCTCCTGTGAAGTGCCTTGGGATGTTTTACTAAAATAACAACTTGTATTTATATAGCGCCTTTACCGTAGTAAAACATCCCAAGGCACTTCACAGGAGCATTATAAAACAAAATTTGACACCGAGCCACATAAGGAGAAATTAGAGCAGATGACCAAAAGCTTGGTCAAAGAGGTAGATTTTAAGGAGCATCTTAAAGGAGGAAAGAGAGCTAGAGAGGAGGAAAGGTTTAGGGAGGGAATTCCAGAGCTTAGGGCCTTGACAGCTGAAGGCACGGCCACCGATGGTTGAGTGATTAAAATCAGAGATGCTCAAAAGGCCAGAATTAGAGGAGCGCAGATATCTCGGGGGGGGGCGGGGGCGGGCGTGTGGTTGTGGGGCTGGAGGAGGTTACAGAGATAGGGAGGGGCGAGGCCATGGAGGGATTTGAAAACAAGGATGAGAATTTTAAAATCGAGGCATTGTTTAACTGAGAGCCAATGTAGGTCAGCGAGCACAGGGGAGATGGGTGAACGAGACTTGGTGCAAGTTAAGACACGGGCAGCAGAGTTTTGGATGACCTCAAGTTTACAGAGGATAGAACGTGGGAGGCCAGCCATGAGTGCGTTGGAATAGTCAAGTCGAGAGGTAACAAAGGCATGGATGAGGGTTTCAGCAGTGGATGAGCTGAGGCAAGGGCAGAGACGGGCGATGTTACGGAGGTGGAAATAGGCGGTCTCAGTTATGGCGTGGATATGTGGTCGGAAGCTCATTTCAAGGTCAAATAAGACACCAAGGTTGCGAACAGTCTGTTTCAGCCTCAGACAGATATTCGGGGGAGGGATGGATTTGGTGGTTAGAGAATGAAGTTTGTGGTGGGGACCAATGACAGTGGCTTCAGTCTTCCCAATATTTAGTTGGAGGAAATTTCTGCTCATCCAGGACTGGATGTTGGACAAGCAGTCTGACAATTTAGAGACAGTGGAGAGGGGTCGAGGGAAGTGCTGGTAAGGCAGAACTGGGTGTTGTCAGCGTACATGTGGAAACTGACACTGTCGGATGATGTTGCCGAGGGGCAGCATGTAGATGAGAGAAAGGAGGAGGCCAAGGATAAATCCTTGGGGGACACCAGAGGTAACGATGCGGGAGCAGGAAGAGAAGCCGTTACAGGTGATTCTCTGGTTATGATTAGATAGATAAGAATGGAACCAGGCGAGTGCAGTCCCACCCAGCTGGACGACGGTGGAGAGGCGGTGGAGGAGGATGGAGTGGTCAACCGTGTCAAAGGCTGCGGACAGGTTGAGAAGCACGAGGAGGGATCATTTATCTTTATCACAGTCACATAGGATGTCATTTGTGACTTTGATAAGAGCCGTTTCGGCACTGTGGCAGGGATGGAAACCTGATTGAAGGGATTCAAATGTGGAGTTCCTGGAAAGATGGGCATGGATTTGGGAGGCGACAACATGTTCACGGACATTAGAGAGGTAAGGTAAATTGAGGATGAGTGGTAGTTTGCAAGGAGGGAGGGGTCAAGTGTTGATTTTTTGAGGAGAGGGGTGTTGACGGCAGATTTGAAGGAGCGAGAGACAGTACCTGAGGAGAGAGCACCAATATCAACTAACATGAGAGCCAGAAACGGTAGCATACTGGTAATGTCACTGGGCTAGTAATCCAGTGGCCTGGACTAATGATCCAGAGACGTGAGTTCAAATCCCACTATGGCAGCTGGGGAATTTAAATTCAGTTAATTAAATAAATCTGGAATAAAAAGCTACTCATGGTATCGGATGGTCGTAAAAACGCATCTGGTTCACTAATCCCCTTTAGGGAAAGAAACCTGCCATCCTTACCTGGTCTGGCCTATATGTGACTCCAGACCCACAGCAATGTGGTTAACTCTTAACTGCCCTCTGAAATGGCCTAGCAAGTTACTCAGTTGTACACAACCACTACGAAAAACAATAATAAGAATAAAACCAGAGGGACCACCCGGCACTGGCTTCAGACACGACAATGGCACTCCCAGCCCAGTCGATCCTGCAAAGTCCTCCTCACTAAGATCTGTTGCCAAAATTGGGAGACCTGTCCCACAGACTAGTCAAGCATCAGCCTGAATCTTACCTTTCAGCCAATGTCCCAGATTCCTCCATCACCATCCCTGGGTATGTCCTGTCCTGTCCCACCAGCTATACAGTGGGGAGGGAGTGGCCCTGGGAGTCTTTAACATTGACTCCGGAACCCATGAAGTCTCATGGCTTCAGGTCAAGCATGGGCAAGGAAACCTCCTGCTGATTACCACCTACTGCCCTCCCTCAGCTGATGAATCAGTATTCCTCCATGTTGAGAAGCACTGAGGGTAGCAAGGGCACAGAATGTACTCTGGGTGGGGGACATCAATGTCCATCACCAAGAGTGGCTCGGTAGCACCACTACTGACTGAGCTGGCCAAGTCCTGAAGGACATAGCTGCCAGACCAGGACTGCGGCAGGTGGTGAGAGAACCGACACGAAGCAAAAACCTACTTGACCTCGTCCTCACCAATCTACCTGTTGCAGATGCATCTGTCCATGACAGCAGTGATCACCGCACAGTCCTTGTGGAGACGAAATCCCGTCTTCACACTGAGGACACCCTCCGTTGTGTGGCACTACCACCATGCTAAATGGGATAGATTCAGAACAAATGTAGCAGCTCAAAACTGGGTTACCATGAGGCACTGTGGGACATCAGCAGCAGCAGAATTGTATTCTACCACAAACTGTAACCTCATGGTCCGGCATATCCCTCACTCTACCATTACCATCAAGCCTGGGAACCAACCCTGGTTCAACGAGGAGTGCAGAAAATAATGCCAGAAGCAGCACCAGGTGCACATAAAAATGAGGTGCCAACCTGGGGAAGCTGCAATACAGGACTACATGCATGTTAAACAGAGGAAGCAGCATGCTATAGACAGAGCTAAGTAATCCAGGGATCAGATCAAAGCTCTGCAGTCCTGCTACATCCAGTCGTGAATGGTGGTGGACAGTTAAACAACTAATGGGAGGAGGAGGCTCCGTCAATATCCCCATCCTCAAAGATGACGGAGCCCAGCACGCGAGTGCAAAAGGCAAGGCTGAAGTGTTTGCAGCCAGAAGTGCCAAGTGGATGATCCATATCGGCCTCCTCCTGAGGTCCCCACCATCAAAGAAGCCAGTCTTCAGCTAATTTGATTCACTCCACGTGATATCAAGAAACGGCTAAGCACACTGGATGCAGCAAAGGCTGTGGGCCCCGGCTGTCATGCTGAAGACTTGTGCTCCAGATCTAGCTGCGCCTCTAGCCAAGCTGTTCCAGTACAGCTACGACACTAACAACTGCCCAGGTATGTCCTGTCCACAAAAAGCAATACAGCCAATTACCGCCCCATCAGTCTACTCTCAATCTTCAGCAAAGTGATGGAAGGTGTCGTCGACAGTGCTATCAAGCGGCACTTATTCACCAATAACCTTCTCATCGATGCTCAGTTTGGGTTCCACCAGGACCACTCGGCTCCCAGCCTCATTACAGCCCTGGTCCAAACAATGTCAAAAGAGCTGAATTCCAGAAGTGAGGTGAAAGTGACTGCCCCCCACCATCAACATCCTGGGGGTCACCATTGACCAGAAACTTAACTGGACCAGCCACAGAAATACTGTGGCTACAAGACCAGGACAAAGGCTGGGTATTCTGCAGCAAGTGTCTCACCTCCTGATTCCTCAAAGCATTTCCACCATCCACTAGTCAGGAGTGTGATGGAATACTCTCCAATTGCCTGGATGAGTGCAGCTCCAACAACACTCAAGAAGCTTGACACCATCCAGGAGAAAGCAGCCCATTTGATTGGCATCCTATCAACCACCTTAAACATTCACTCCCTGTACCACCGCTGCAGTGTGTACCATCTACAAGATGCACTGTAGCAACTCACCAAGGCTTCTTTGGCAGCACCTCCCAAACCCGTGACCTCTACCACCGAGAAGGACAAGGGCAGCAGGCGCCCTGGGAGCACTATCACCTGCAAGTTACCCTCCAAGTTACACACCATCCTGACTTGGAAATATATCGCTGTTCCTTCATCGTTGCTGGGTCAACATCCTAGAACACCCTCCCTAACAACACAGGGCTAGGGCAGAGGGGCGCCTTAGAGGAAGTTTAGCCTGGTGGGCTAGGGGAAGGAAGGAAGTGACAGAGGCAGCTGATCAGATGGTTTCAATCTTAGAGACAAAGAAGTCTGTGAGCTCCTCACACTTGTTGGAAGTGAGGGTGGAGGAGACAGGGGAGATGGGTTTAAGAAGATAGTTTGCAGTAGAGAAAAGAAGCCGGGGGTTATCTTAGCATTCCAGAATGATCCTGGAATTGTGAGCAGTTTTGGCAGATGAGAGCAGGACTCGATAATGCTTTATGAGGTCCAGCCAGATCTGGCAGGGAATGGATTAACCAGTTGTCCATCATATCTGTTTAAGTCTGCTTTCCTTGGACTTAAAGGAGCGGAGATGAATGGAGATTACGTTACAGGTGCTATATAAATGCAAGTTGTTGTTGATTAGTATTATACGGGGAATATAATACAAATCAGATGTTATTGCAGAGAAAGCCTTTGTTCTGTTACATAAGTAATAGTGAACATAAAAATGTATTCATAAATATACAGAGCCAAGATACAATGCTGAATTAATGGTAGTCTTAAAATGAACAAAATAGCAGTAACTTTGTCATATTTTGGATTTTTGTACAGAAATGCTGTTGCATTAATCAAGAGCTCCATGGCACTTGGTTGTGTAAGACAAAGTATGTGAGTTATCTATTGAACAATATACAGTGTAAGTGATAGATAATTAGTTAACCTGTAGTAATGGTTTATCTACATCAATACAATGAAATAGGAATGCAACTATTTATTCTAGGGCTCTTCATTTTTGTATCAGATAAATATTTGGTTCTGACATAACACATGATTTTATTGTTGTACATGTTTGTAAATAATGTTACACAGATTTTAATTAATATTGTTACACCTATTCACATCACGTCTTAGCCATACTGTGAAAGCAACTTTGAGATTGAAGTTGGTGATTAAATGTGGATTATCTTACAAGGATGCAGAAAATATTGAGGGCATCAATGTCTTCCAACTGATTAATCAGTAGCACTTCATCTTGTGCAAGTGTTCTCCCGACTCTTTGCAGAATACAGAGGCACAGGCTCGAGCTATTGTTTTGACATCAATCGTCTCCACATTCTTGTAAGATAATACATTTATCTTCCATGGTTTTTCGCCTTTTGAAGGGACGTATCTGATCCTGAAAGCTTGTGAAAAATATTGTCATCTGATAGTCAGCTAAATAAAAGTTGTGACATTCACTGAAACAAACCTTCTATATCATATTTTATATTCGACAAAAAACAGCCAATCTTAGCCAGATCAGACTGTAATATCTTCACACCCAACCTGCTCACACTGACTGCTGTCCTACACTTCACCTATCATTCAGATGAAGAGAGCTATTATTTCTCAATTACCCACCTCTCCTCCGTCACCTCACTGCAGAGGACAACCAACTTTAAATTCAAAGAGAGCTGTCAGTATTAGAAAGCCCAAAATCATCAGCAGCACCTAGATGTTTGATGGCTTTTGAGTCATGTACACGCCGTTGTTTCTATGGCATCCCATGTTCTTAACCACACTGCTATATACTCTGTAAATCTGAAAAGTTGCTTGTCCTTCCTTTAAACTCTAATTTTTGCTTCTTAAGAATGTGCCAGATGGTACTATGCTCTGTGTCGAAAGTAAATTGTACAGAACCTATTTGGTAAATTCCTGAACTTACCTTAATGTTGACTTTTACATTAAAATGTCATCAATACCTGTTCAGCCTCATTTGGCACATGCTACTCAGTATTTACTTGTGTTATTAACAGGATGAACTCTGACTTTCACTTTGGTAATGTATTCAGATTTTCTTTCTAATTTAAACTGGCTCATGTTTTAAGTGCTTGTCATTTTTACTCAGAAACTCTCTGCTTTTTTCTTGGCATTGGGTTTTATTCCTTTGAAGCCACACTTTTATCTTAGCATTAGATTACAGTTCTTCATTTTACCTGCATTTAAATCTCTCAAAAAGCATGTACCAAAGTCTACCTTTTTAAATCTCACCAACAAATAGATGTGCACTGGCTGAGGTGTGGGGGTGGGGAAGCACTTATCTCAAGCTATCAGAAGCATTAGCTTCTGACCATATCGTACACAACACAAGCAATAAAGAAGGAATGATAATTCTTGATTTAGTATCTATCTGCCAACTGGTCCAGTAATTCATGCTGACTCACATCAATCATTGAAACACCCCTTACCTAAGCACTCTACCTTATATCGCTTGCTTAAAAGGGGCAAAACACAGAGGGAAAGATTTGTCCAACCCTCCCTGATCAGATTCAGTAAAACTTTAGAAACAATACTCAAGGAAAAAATTAATGGGCACTTGGAGAGGTTTAAGCTAATTAAGGAGAGCCAACACAAATTTGTAAAAGTCAGATCATGTTTGACTAACCTAACTGAATTTTTTGATGAAGTAACAGGGAGGATCAATGAAGGGAATGCAATGGATGCTGTCTACATGGATTTTAGGAAGGCGTTTGACAAAGTACCACATAGAAGGCTGGTTAACAAAATTGAGGCTCATGGAATAGATGGGTCAGTGGCAGCTTGGATAAGCATTTGGCTTAAGGACAGAAAACAGCGAGTTGTGGTAAATGGCTGTTTTTCAGACTGGAGGATGGTAGACAGTGGTGTTCCCCAAGGGTCAGTGCTGGGGCCACTGCTTTTTTGACATATATAAATGACCTGGATATTGGAATAGAGAGTAGAATTTCTAAATTTGCCGATGACACCAAACTTGGGGATGTGGCAAACAGTGACGATGCTACCAATCGACTGCAACAGTACATAGAAAGGTTAGCAGAATGGACAGACAAGTGGCAGATGGAATTTAATACAGAGAAGTGTGAGGTGATGCATTTTGGCAGAAGGAACAGGGAGAGGCAATATACACTTAATGGCACAGTTTTAAAGACTGTGCAGGGACAGAGGGACCTGGGAGTTAATGTGCATAGGTTCCTGAAGGTGGCAGGACATATTGAGAGAGTGGTTAGCAAAGCATATGGGATCTTGGGTTTCATAAATAGAGGTATTGAGTACAAAAGTAGAGAGGTTATGCTGAACCTTTATAAAGCGCTGGTTAGGCCACAACAGGAGTATTGCGTCCAGTTCTGGTCACCACATTTTAGGAAGTATGTGAAGGCCCTTGAGAGGGTGCAGAGAAGATTTACCAGAATGGTTCCGGGGATGGGGGATCTTAGCTACAAGGATAGGTTGGAGAAGCTGGATTTATTTTCATTAGAGCAAAGGAGGTTGAGGGGTGATTTGATAGAGGTGTACAAGATTATGACAGGTTTGGATAGGCTAGACGGGGAAAGGCTGTTCCCACTAATTGATGGTACAAGGACGAGGGGGCACAGATTTAAGGTTTTGGGCAAGAGATACAGAGGGGACGTGAGGAAAATCTTTTTTACGCAATGAGGACCTGGAACTCGCTGCCGACGGAAGTGGTGGAAGCGGAGACACTCATTGTTTTCAAGGTGAGACTGGATAGGCACTGGAGGGAAATAAACTTGCAGGGCTACGGGGATAGAGCGGGGGAATGGAACTGACTGGATTGCTCTACAGAGAGCCGAGATGGACTCGATGGGCCGAATAGCCTCCTTCTGTGCTGTTATGAATGTGGGGGAAAAATTCAGTTGGTTGCGCCTCCCGTTAGCGCCTTAAGAGGGCGCTAATGGGGCGCAAAGCAACTAGCGCCCGGGCGCGGCGATGTTTGTGCCGCTCCCGAAATTAACTAGACATTTTGCGGCGGCGCTAAACACTACCGCCACGATCTCTTGCGCCAGCAGATCGTGACGTCAGTCGAGTGCCCAACGCCCCGATAGCACCCCGGAGCGGATATTGAGTGGCGCCCCCTGCCTTACCGCCTGCCGCTAGCAACGACAGGTTGAGGGGAGCATTTTTGCAGTCAGGAAGGGACTGGGGGAGCGCTATTTAAAGGCGACCACTTCCTGCCTTTTTTTGTTGGTGACATTTTTGAACCACACATTCTGAGAGAGAGAGAGAGAGACTTCTGGAGAGATTCAACGTTGTGTGTAGGAGTTTTGGGTACTGAGCAGCACTTTGCAGGTTCATTTTGATTTGCCCTTCCTTGTATCGATTTAGAAGAGACTGTGGGGGCTGCACTCTGAGCTCTTTCCCTGGTTCTCTCCATTGTTCTTTCCAGCAGATTTGATGTGCAGGTCTCTCCAGGCCGAGATTCAAGGCTGCAATGAGCAGGATGTGGATGGAAAGCAAGATCAACCCTCCCCTTTAAGAACTGGCCAGCGCAATTGTGTCTGTGTTCCATTGCAGACTGACATCACATGAGCTTCACCAGCACCCTGAGTTAGCGCCTCGCTCCTCGGCCTTTGCGCCTTAAGACAGATGTGTAGCACCTGATTTAGCGCTCCAATCACCTACAGGGGCGATAAAAGTCAAGTTTGCAGTCGGAGGCGATAATTAGCGCCAGGCGCTAATCTTTGTGCCCGGCCGATAATTGCGCCCCAAATGGGGCGATACTGAATTTCTCCCCCAATGACTCTATGACTCATTACTGACACTGAAAAATATAAGATACCATTATGTAAACTGTTTTGCTAATGAACAGCCATTTCCTGCTATATCATACTGTCATCATTTACCATTTTTCAGGGAGAGCTTGAGGGATTTCCTCCCATTTAAAATTTATCTTGTCAATGAGACCATTTTGACTCCTTGATGTCCAAGTTGACGGTATTATTGGGTAATTGTAAGCACCACGGTGGCTATTGTGTCACTTCACTTAGCGGTTGACCTTATAGAATCATAGAATGATACAGCACTAATGGAGACCATTTGGCCCATTGTGCCTGTGCCGGTTCTTTGAAAGAGCTATCCAATTAGTCCCACTCACCTACTCTTTGCCCATAGCCCAGCAAATTTTTCCCTTTCAAGTATTCATCTAATTCCCCTTTGAAAGTTATTGGGCTGGATTTTCCGATCAGAGGCTTCCTACGGGCGGATGCCTCCATTCGGAAAAAATCTACGCACTTACCTGCTGGCTCCGTAGGTCCCGAGACTTCCGATCCTGGGCCTCTCCTGGTGCGCACGCGCAGAAGCCCAGGTATCCCAGGGGCGCATGCGGTTCACAAGCATCCCTGGAATCATGTGGGCCATGGGGAACCAATGAAAGAAGTATGCACGGATCTGTCAAAAGTATGAATGGGGATTACTTAAAAAACAGTTAAACATTAAATACATTTTTTTTAAATCACGTATTTAAAATTAGTTAAAATTACATTAAAATATTTCAAACAAAATTACATTTTTTGAAAAAAGTAATTAAAGTTTTTTACGGGGCTAAAAATAAACTTACCTTTTTTAAAAATATTTTAAAATTATAAATGAGTGAAATTTTTTTAATTTTTAATTTTTTTTTAAACTCTTATGCTGGTAAAAGCAGGCCATACACCTGCTTTTACCAGGCGTAAGATTTTTAAAGGTTTTCAGTGGGCGGAAGTTGTGCAGAAGGCGGAACTCCCTGCCCGCAGAGGCCCTTCTCCCGGGCAGGCGGAGGATCTGTCAAGAGAATTCTTGACAGATCGCAAGTGCCGGGTTTTAGCACATGCACTTCACATGCCTGAAACCGGCACTTGCGAGGTCCCTACGGGTGTGTACACACCTCGTACGCACCCGTGGGGGTCGGAATATCCGGCCCATTATTGAATCTGCTTCCACCACCCTTTCAGGCAATGCATTCCCGATCATAACAACTCACTGCGTAAAAAAAATTCTCCGCATCTCGCCTCTGGTTCTTTTGCCAATTACCTTAAATTTGTGTCCTCTGGTTACCGACACTTCTGCCAGTGGAAACAATTTCTCCTTATTTACTCTATCAAAACCCTTATGGAGGAAGCTTTTGCAAATGACATCTGTTAAAATATTTTTTTGAATGGAATGTTTAGACAATGAAAACTTTTTTTCCAGTACTTTTCAGCAATGCATGGAAACTGGTCATCATTTTAAATACATGCACCTGCTGAATAAACTTGTAATTTAGTGTTACAGTTGACTAACAAGAAATACAAAGTAAGACTTTTTTTAAATGAAAGGACTGTGCTGTGAGCTATGCCTTTCACATTCTGGAGTGGTCTGACAAATAGCCAGCAGGCAATTCATCATGAGTGTAATTACGATCCATATAATATTTGTCCCTGTCCACTTATGCATATAGCATAATAGTCTAGAAACTACAGTGTGTGAAATTAGTGCATGAACACTTACCGCATTTATATCAAATGACTTTGTCCACCATTTTAAACGAGGTCATTAGCCTGCCATCGTTCAAATAGTGGACAAACTAATTTCACGCAATAAGGTAAGGGTTCATGCAGTAATATCATAAAATATATTCTGTACAGAGTCAGGTAAACAAGCAGACATTTTGAATGATATTTGCAGGCTAATATTGTTAATTATTGCAGCTAAATCACAGATTGCTCACAGATTCCAAAACCACTTTATGATTGTATCTTCGTTACTCTTAAGAGAAATTTCAGTAGTTTTAAAAATTACAGTAGTTTCACATGCAGCTTTCTGTGATTTATGAGAAGGTATTTTTAATAAAAAAAGAATTAAACTTTAATTTAAATATGCCTTTTCAATCACTTGTTTAGTGCTTCGAAAGTGACAATTGGGATAAGTTTGGTTTGTCCTTTTTCCCTAATTATTAGTTTAATTGGGGATTTTCTACTTTGGTGGTAATGCTTAGCATTGCAATTAATTCAGAGCACAAAAAGCAAAAGGCAGTAATGACAACCCAAGTAGTTTTAATAGCCCCGAGTCTTTCTATTGAGCAATGATAGCACACCAACATTGTCACCGGCAGGATGATTCCACATTTATATTTTGAAGTGATATTAGTTTTTCTGGTAATTATAACAATATACTTCTATTCACTTGTCATTCTCATTGCTAAATTTGTGTCTATTTCTGCTTTGTTTTGCCAATTTTTTTAAAGCCAGAATATGCTTTATACAAATAGTCATCAGTTTAATCAACCTGGGTATTACAGTTCATGATGCGGAGATGCCGGTGTTGGACTGGGGTGGACAAAATTGAGAGGTCGCACAACACCAGGTTATAGTCCAACAGTTTTATTTGAAATCACAAGCTTTCGGAACTATCGCTCCTTCCTCAGGTGAAGTTACAGTTCATTACAGTTCATACAGTTCAAGCTCTTTCTCAACACTTTTGTTTTGTGCTCACAGCAAAAAGATGCACAGCAACAGTCCTACAAATTAAATAGGTTCCTTTATCTGGTTCCCCTCCTCATCCCTTTCAGCATTCTGAAGGGACTGTTTCCTCCGTGACACCCTGGTTCACTCTCCCATCTTCCCCAACACCCGCTCCCCTTCCATAGAACCTTTCCACGCAAATGCAAGAGATGCAACACCTGCCCTTTGACCTCCTCCCTTTCCACTGTCCAGGGCCCCAAACACTCCTTCCAGGTGAAACAGCGATTTACTTGCACTCCTTTCAACTTAGTATACTGTATTCGCTGCTCACAATGCAGTCTCCTCTACATTGGGGAGACCAAACGCAGATTGAGCTCCGTTCAGTCCTCAAGCGTGATCCTGATCTTCTAGTCGCTTGCCATTTTAATTCACCTTCCCACTACCATTTTGACCTCTCTGACCTTGGCCTCCTACACTGTTCTAATGAAGTTTAACGGAAACTCGAGTAACAGCACGTCATCTTTCAATTAGGCACTTTACAACTTTCCAGACTCAACATTGAGTTCAATAACTTCAGATCATAACCGCTGCTCTCATTTTTTCAGACAACAGGTGCTGGTAATGATTCTGCTGTTGTCATTTACACCTCCTCCAGACCCATCTTATGTTTCTTTACTTGTCCCAATACCATCCCCTTTTGCCTTGCACCATCATCACTGTTGTCATTTAGTCACTCGTGCCATCCACCCTATCACAGAACTTCCCTTTTGTTACTTCCTCCCCCCTCACCCTTTTTCCCTGCCTCAGTATTTGCTTATAAACTGTTACATTTCTAACCTCTTCCAGTTGTGATGAAAGGTAAACAACCTGAAATGTTAACTCTGTTTCTCTCTCCACAGATGCTGACTGACCTGCTGAGTGTTTCCAGAATTTTCTGTTTTTATATCAGATTTCCAGCATCCGCTGTATTTTGATTTTGTTCCCTTATATGTGCTGTGTATAGATTAGTGCGCCCCTAATTGGGGAATATTGTTCCCTGGGGATCACATGAGATTACAATGGTTGTCTTCTACCCCTCTGAAAGGCCAAACATAGCACAGTGCTGAGCCAACACGTATCATCTAAAACTACTTAGCCACATGTATTTACTGGTTAAATAAAAAAGTTAGGTTTGTCACTTGGCAGATCTTCAGGTTGCAATGTTGAATATGAATGATGCAAATCTCTGTTCATCCATAGACTTTGTATCTCTTGCTAGGACTAAAGTTGAGCATCCAGAGCTGTGCTTTATGCCATGGGATTTATTTCATGTTATAGCTTCTTCTTTGACATAAATAAATGGACAGAGTTTAACAATCTCACACCTTGTGAAGTGACGTGTGAATACCAAGATGCTTGCTGTTTTCTCAATATATTTTTCTTAATGGCTTAGCGGTCAGAGAGATTACAATAATTTCTCCACAGGCTATCCATCCACAAACATTAATATTTAAAAAAAATTGTTCCAGTCACCAAGCAACAGTTTGACATGAATTAGTTTCTGAGCAAAGGCATTGAAACAAACAAGAAAAATGCATTTAGGACAGATATCGCCAATTGAACACAGTGTCACGGTCTATTTATGTGCTTCCAGTTATGGGGCTTGGTCACCATTGCAACAGAACCAGAGGAGAAGTAAAGAATCATAAAGGTTTGGCAGCACAGAAAAAGGCCAGTTAGCCCATTTCTAATGCTATACTAGAAGAGTGGCATTCTCCCAACGACTCAGCTGGTTAAAGCTAATTTTAAAATCAGAATTACCCTAACTATTTGGCATTACATAAAATAAACAATCATAAAAGTAAGAAAGACTTGCATTTTTATAGCACCTTTCATGACCTCAGGATGTCCCAAAGCACTTTACAGCCAATGAAGTACTTTTGAAGGGTAGTCATTTTTGTGATGTCGGAAATGCATCAGCCAATTTACGCACAACAAATTCCCACCGTCAGCAATGTGTTAATGATCAGATAATCTGTTTTTGTGATATTGATTGAGAGATAAATATTGGCCAGGAATAGTGCCATGGAATCTTTTACATCTACGTGAGAGAGTAGACTCAGTTTAACGTCTCATCTGAAAGAATGCAACTCTAACAGTGCAGCATTCAATCAGTATTACACTGGAGTGTCAGCCTGGATTATGTGCTCAAGTCTCTACAGTGGCAAGAGTGTTACTACTGAGCCACAGCTGACACAATGACCAGAATTTTCTGGGGTCCGTGCGGGTGCGATCGGAGGCGGGTGGGAAATATGAAAAAGTTGGAGCGGGTTGGGAACCTGCCGTCATCCTGCCCCCCATGTGCCTTTCCCTCAGGCGCGTTTGCCGGTGCGGCAGAGACCCGACTGGCAGAGGCGGGCGACCTAATTGAAATCATTATCAGCTTGTTGTCAGATACTTAAGAGCCTTTTTCCCCTACCTTTCAAATTTCCCTGCATGGCCATGGGATTCATTTCTGTCAACCTGAGGCGGGAGTTGAGTGGCCATTGATCCAGCTGATTACTTGACAGCTTCAAATGTACTATAAAAGCTCCAACCTCACAGCTGATCACTTTCCTCAGGTTGTTGCTGACAACATTGCCAGCACAGATTTAACTTTCTGCAGGCTGCAAGTGTTTCCAGCAAAGTCTCCATCCAGTGTCACCGCATTGGAAGAACCTCTCTCACCACTGGCAGATTGCTTCTGTCATCTCTACTTGACCTGCCATCTAATCCATCAGCATGGGTGCCGTTTATACTGTCTCACCTTGGTCCTCAGAATCTGACCACGATGTGCCCCAACTCCAGCAGCATCAGGCACACCAGCAGCACCAACAACAACACCACCAACCTTCTCCACAACCACCTGATGCTGCACAGGACAGAGGACATCAGCACCGGAGCACATTGCTGCCCAGGAGGCCAGGGATGGCCTCATCATGGCCAGATTTACTTAACTTTACACTGTACACCCATATGGCTGCCACATGCTGCGCCAGGTTGGCACCACCCCAGAGCAACACCATAAACCATCCCCACAATGACCAAGCCATTCACCATTGGTGGAGGTTCAGCAGAGGTAGAGGCAGCCTGCTCACTTCCCTGATGCGACTGCTGAGACACACTTGGTGGACATCCTCTGGGTTTTGGAGCCTGTGATGGCCCCGCCAAAGTTTGCTCCTCCTGCGACTGTGCAGGGGCAGACTTGGCCATTGCAATCTGAGGAGCTATCTGGGGCTCTGACTGAGGGGGTGGCAATGGGGGAGAAGTGTAAGCGCTTTGAGAAGAGCCCACACTTCCCTCTCCCTTTTCACTGTCATCCCTCTCATGGGCCACCCACACCTCCCTGCTAGCAAAAAGAGCAAAAAGCTGGAGAGCACCTTGCTGCACAACAATGGGGCCATGAGGACCCACGCCTATGCTGACATCCCTCCTAGAGAGGAGGTCTATGAGCTTCTGCCATCTATGCTCCATAGATAGCCATCTATCCTCCATAGATAGCCGTCTATTCTCCATGGAGACCATGTGCTCCTGTGAGTGGCGCATTAGCTGCTCCATGAAGGTGGCCATCCTATCCATAGTAGAGCCTACAGTCGCCATCGCCTGCGACACGGTGGTGCTCATGTTGGAGATGGACTCCTCCATTCTCTGGACATTTGCAGACATCATACTCGCAACACCTGTCCGAGCCTCCTGCACTTCTTCCTGCACCTCCAGGATCGCCCTCTTTCTGGATCACCCCCGAGGCTCAGCGTCTGCATGCAGCTGAGCAGAGCTGGAAGCGTCCTGCACTCTCCGGCGAGAAATCTCCTCTGCTGTCCCTGTCTCCACCATCTGCTCTTGCTCACTTGTGACTTGTGATGGACCCGGTGACAACAATTCTCTATCTCACGTGGGACCCACCGAGGTGTGCGTCTCTGCGCTGGTTCTGGATGCGCTCATGTCAGGTAATGCTGCGCCCTCAGAGGCTGGAGGCTCCTCTGAGGAGTTGTCTTCCTCTTCCTCCTGGACAGTGGGAGGGGGGCTGCGCTTGATGGACCTGTGGGAGAGTAAAGAGATGAGTTAGATATGCCATATGAAGAATGGGTACAGATACCATTATGCACATGATGAACATTCAATGGCTGCCGACATCAGTCCCCATATAAGTGACTGATACATGCCATGTAGCTGTATGATATGTAATTCTGTCACCAGGTTGCTGAGATGTCCCCCTCTCTCCACCACCCAGCTCCAGCTGCTCAGCTACTCCCGAGACTTCCAATACAGCCTCTTCTGCTGTTGTGAGGGTCGCAAATGATGGAGGCCCACCTTCAGTTCTCTCCCTCGCCCTCTTATCGCTCTCTTCTCCTGCAAGGAGGGAAAGAAGAGAAGGTTGAGTGGAAGTGATGGAATAAGTATAAGGAATGGATGGGTTACATCTTTAGAGGGAGACGATGATGGATGGGGTGGCAATGCCAAGTGGGCTCCTTGCATGTTATTAGTTGGTATGATTGCATTAGGATGAGGCTGAGTGTGAGGGGTGAACATAAGAACATAAGAAATAGGAGCAGGAGTAGGCCATTCGGCCCCTTGAGCCTGCTCCACCATTCAATAAGATCATGGCTGATCTGATCTTGGCCTCAACTCCACTTTCCTGCCCGCTCCCCATAACCCTTGATTCACCTGTTTTTCAAAAATCTATCTATCTCCGCCTTGAATATATTCAATGACTCTGCCTCCACAGCTCTCTGGGGTAGAGAATTCCAAAGATTCACAACCCTCTGAGAGAAGAAATTCCTCCTCATCTCCGTGTTAAATGGTCGACCCCTTATTCTGAAACTATGCCCCCTAGTTCTAGATTCCCCCATGAGGGGAAACATCCTCCCTGCATCTATCCTGTCAAGTCCCCTCAGAATGTTTCAATAAGATCATCTCTCATTCTTCTAAACTCCAATGAGTATAGGCCCAACCTGCTCAACCTTTCCTCATAAGACAATCCCTTCATCCCAGGAATCAACCTAGTGAACCTTCACTGAACTGCCTCCAATGCAAGTATATCCTTCCTTAAATAAGGAGACCAAAACTGTACACAGTACTCCAGGTGTGATCTCACTAACGCCCTGTACAGTTGTAGCAAGACTTCCCTACTTTTATACTCCATCCCCCTTGCAATAAAGGCCAATATTCCATTTGCCTTCCTAATTACTTGCTGTACCCGCATGCTAACTTTTTGTGTTTCATGTATGAGGACACCCAGATCCCTCTGTACCACAGCATTCTGTTTTCTGTTAGTTAGCCAATCCTCTATCCATGCTAATATATTACCCCCAAAACCGTGAGCTCTTATCTTGTGCAGTAACCTTTTATGCAGCACCTTATCGAATGCCTTCTGGAAATCCAAATACACTACATCTATTGGTTCCCCTTTATCCACCCTGCTTATTACATCCTCAAAGAAATCTAGTAAATTTGTCAAACATGATTTCCCTTTCATAAAACCATGTTGACTCTGCTTGACTGTATTATGATTTTCTAAATGTCCTGCTATTACTTCCTTAATAATGGATTCCAGCAATTTCCCAATGACAGATGTTAGGCTAACTGGCCTATGGTTTCCTGCTTTCTGTCTCCCTCCTTTCTTGAATAGGGGAGTTATGTTTGCAGTTTTCCAATCCGCTGGGACCTCTCCAGAATCCAGGGAATTTTGGTAGATAACAACCAGCGCATCCACTATCTCTGCAGCCACTTCTTTTAAAACCCTAGGATGCAGGCCATCAGGTCCAGGGGACTTGTCAGCCTTTAGTCCCATTAGTTTGCCTAGTAATTTTTCTCTAGTGATAGTGATTGTTTTAAGTTCCTCCCTCCCTATAGCCCCTTGATTATCAATTATTATTGGGATGCTTTTAGTGTCTTCTACCATGAAGACCGATACAAAATATTTGTTCAAAGTCTCTACCATTTCCTTGTTTCCCATTATTAATTCCCCAGTTTCATCCTCTAAGGGACCAATGTTTACTTTAGCTACTCTCTTCCGTTTTATATACCTGTAGAAGCTCTTACTGTCTGTTTTTATATTTTTTGCTAGTTTACTCTCATAATCTATCTTCTCCCTCTTTATTATTTTTTTGTCATCCTTTGCTGGTTTCTAAAAATTTTCCAATCCTCTGGCCTACCACTAATCTTTGCAACATTTGCTAGTAAGATGGGGATGTGATAATGTAGATAGAGAGGGATGGGTGGTCATGCAAGGTATGTTGGTGTGAGTAAGGATGTGCAGGAGTAGGCTTGGGAAGGCAGAATGATGGGGATGTGATGAGAGGCACATCAGGCTGAGGTTGAGTGTGGCTTTGTACTCACCTTTCCAGATCTAATGAGATCATTGAAACGTTTGCGGCACTGCACCCAGGTCCTACTGAACACATCCCTGCTGTTCACCTCCTCTGCAATTTGGAGCCAGGCTCTTTTTGTGTCCTGGGGAGGTCTCTTCCGCCCATTAGAAGGGAAGAGGACTTCCCTGCGTGCTCTGATTCCCTTCACAAGCATATGGAGGGAGTCATCGGAGAAGCTGGGTGCAGCCCTCTGCCTCTGTGCAGTCATGTCTCCAAATGTTTGGAGCAATGAAAACCTCCAGTGTGCTGCCTGCACACTCCTAGATGAATCTTCAAATGCAATGTGGCCATGGCTCCTTTAAATATCCTGGCTGAAAACGCGTCTGGATGACGTCATCAGACCCGCACCATTTAATTTGGCCGTATAACCCACAGGGCGGGCTTAATAGGCCCCATCATCACAAAGTTGATTTCTGCAGCAGAATGGAAGCAACTACGGGGTCGCGACTCGCCATGCCAACCGCCCACGCCCGACCTGCCCAGGTACAGAAAATTCCGGCCAATTAAGTCAATTTTAAGTTTGAAATGCACTTTTGTTATCTTTCTGTGTAAGGATAATTTTTTTGCAATGGTGGGAAACACTTCGGGTTCAATTTTAATGTACCTCAGAGGGCGGATTTGGAGGCGGGTCAGCTGTGAAAATCGGAAAAATTGCCAGTTGGCTGCAACCCGCCGCCACGCTAATTTTGTGTCGGGTCAGCTGTTTCCGAACTGACCCGACACCAAATGGCGGGACAGGCAGTTAAGGCAGTTAACAACCTGTTAACTGCCTTGCTAATCCTATTTTAACATGCGATTCCGATTTTGGTGCTTTTGACTCCTGTTTCCCGTCATCCGATAAACACGCCAGCTGCAATGAGTCGGGTTTCTCGAGGACATGATTTGTTGTCAATTGCTGCAGCCGCTTAAAAGCGCTCCTGCAGCATGGATGTCATTCAAATGTCACTACTTTGTTGTTGGAGGTTTGGGATAAGATTTGGCAAATCTACTGACCTTGTGATTGTTCAAGCTGACACCCATATGCAGTGTGACCTGATTGGAATAATCTCAGGCCACTTTGACTGTGCGCTTGCAAGCTTCTTGCCTCAACTGAAATCTATAGCAACGGGATGGGAACCATTTATATCCTCTCATCCTGGTCGTTAGATTCAGAGGAAGAGCAGCCACAGCAGCAGCACAACCCACCACAACAGCAGCACCAGCACCAGGAGCGCCAACCTCCTCCTCACCCATCTGATGATGCATAGGGTTGGAGGGCCGTCAGCGCAGGGCTGTACCTCGCCACAGGAAATACCCCCAACACAGGGTTTACAGGCAGAGGATCAGCTTCCTCAGCATGACTGAGCAGCAGTGCCAAAGGAGGCTGAGACTTTCGGGAGAGGTAGTCGCTGACATCTTCATAATGCTGCACCAACACCTGGAGCCCAGAGGAGCGGGTGGACACTCCTTACCAGTGGCTGTCAAAGTCACCACCGCACACAACTTCTTTGCTTCGGGCTCCTTCCAGGGATCAGCTGCAGACATCAGCAGCATCTCCCAGTCGGCCGCACACACCTGCATCATGCAGGTCACCGATGCCCTCTTTGCAAAGGCGCGCAATTACATCCACTTCTCCACGGATGGCCCAAGTGTGACGGTGCGTGCGGTTGGCTTTGCCAATATGGCTGGCTTGCCAATGGTGCAGGGCATCATAGACTGCACACATGTAGCCATTAGGGCCCCCTATCACAACCCAGCTGTATTTGATAACTGCAAGGGATTCCACTCCCTGAACGTGTAACCACAGGAAGACCATCATGCATGTTTGTGCTAAGTACCCTGCCAGTTGCCATGACTCCTTCATCCTGCGCCAGTCTACTGCGCCTCAGCTCTTCCATCCGCCAACCCAACTTTCGGATGGCTACTTGGAGACAAGGACTATCCCCTGAAAAAGTGGCTTATGACACCGATGAGGAGGCCAACAAACGATGCTGAGGAGCGATACAATGTGAGTCACATATCCACCAGAAGCATCATCAAGAAAACCATCGACTTGCTCAAAATGCACTTCCGATGCCTGGACAGATCTGGTGGAGCCCTGCAGTATGCACAAGCCAGGGTGTCCAGAATCATCGTGGTCTGCTGTGCCCTGCACAACATCACACAGCAGCATGGCTTAGTGCTGCCGGACGAACAAGTGGCTCAGCACATAGCCTCCTCGGAAGAAGAGGAATAGGACGAGGAAGAGTATGAGAAGGAGCATGAGGAGGAGGATGAGGAGGAGGATGAGGAGGAGGATGAGGAGGAGGATGAGGAGGAGGATGAGGAGGAGGATGAGGAGGAGCATGAGGAGGAGGATGAGGAGGAGGATGAGGAGGAGCATGAGGAGGAGGATGAGGAGGAGGATGAGGAGGAGGATGAGGAGGAGGATGAGGAGGAGGACGGGGAGCCACGCGTTGCAGGGCCGGATGTGGCCAATGCAGCCGCACGCAACCACATTGCTGGTCGTCTGGCAAGGGAAGCACTCATCCATGCCAGATTCGCATAAGCTTATGCTTCAAACACAGGTGGCTGGCAGATGGAGATGAATTTAAGGCCGACATTCTCAAAACCTCATGCATCATCTGTCCAATAAACGGTGGTTTCCGCTCTCTCTTACCACCATCATTATAAATGGAATTAGCCCTGAGCCCTCACTCTTGAACTTCCATTTCCTAGAACACATAGGCCACAAAAGGATGACACTCGATATTTAACAACATTATAAAACATCCAAGTGACTACCCAGGTGACTATTTGTGCTTTAACTTCCTCTTACGCGTGCTCCTACGTGTTGCTTCCCCTGGGGCTTCAGCAGATGTAAAAATACCTTGCTCACTTTGTTGCCACGCCTGCGTAGACACCTTTGGCGGTCGTCCTCTGGGTTTTGGAGCCTGTGAGGGCTCCTCCACAGTCTGCTCTTCCTGTGGCTGTACAAGGGCTGAGAAGGCCTTCTCAGTTGGGTGAGGAACCTGGGGCTCTGACCGAGGGCTCCACAGTGGCATGGTCATGTGAGCGCTTGGAGAGGAGCCCACACTTCCTTGTTGTCGACCACCCACATCCCTCTCATGGGTCACCCACACTTCACTGCTAGCAAGTGATTGGAGAGCACCTTGCTGCACATCAGTGGGGCCATGAGGACCTGTCTCAGTACTCACAGTCCTCATAATGGAGACATCCATGTACCTCTGGTGTCTCTCATCAATAGATGCCCATCTATCCTCCATAGCAGACCATCTATTTAGAAGAGTCAACTTGCTCTGTTGAATTTGGTGAATTATATCCTCCAAGGAGGTTGCCACTCTCTTCATGGCCTCCATAAAGTCAGTGCTCATGTTAGGGATGGACGCCTCCATTCTCTCCACACTCGCAGTTATCCTAGATGCAAACCCTGTCAGAGACTCCTGCACTTGTTCCTGGAGTTCCAGCACTGCTCTCTTTCTGGATGGCCCCAGTGGCACAGCGTCTACATGCAGCTGAGCTCAGCTAGGAGAGTCCTGCAACTTCTGACAAGGACTCTCCACTGCTGTCGCTGTCTCCACCATCTGCTGATGCTCACTTGTGAGCTGTGATACACCAGGTGACAACACTACTCTATGTCGTGAAGGACCCCCCGAGGTGTGCGTCTCTGCGCTGGGGCTGGGTGCGCTGTGTCCTGGTGACGCTGCTCCCTCAGAGGCTCCAGGTTCCTCTGAGGATTCGTCTGGCTCTTCCTCCTGGGCAGTGGGGAGGGGGGCTCTCGATGGTCCTGTGGGAGAGTAAAGGCATGAGTTAGACATCAGATTTGGAGGTAGCAGACACATCCTATTGTGAAGATCATCAGAAGTCAATCTCTCTGAGCAACATATGCCATTGCAGTCAATACAGAATTGTAAATGCGAGGGATGAAAATGCCATCTGTCAACAGCTTGCTCTAGTGTGCCCGTCTCTCTGTCTCCTACTTCCAGCTCCTCGCCGCCTTCCATGATCTCAGCGTGAGCTAATGTGGCCAGGGATGGTGTGCCTCCTCCTGTCTTGGCTCTCTCCCTCTTATTGTGGGCTATCTTTTCCTGCAAGGAGGCACACAAGTGGAGTTTCAGCGAGAGTGATGGAGTGAATGTTAAAAATCCATAAGGTAGAATCTTAGAGGGAGGCCAGGATGGAGTGAGGTGGCAAGAGGAAGGAGCCTCCCTGTGCGTTGTTAGTTGTTGTCTTTGCATAACAATGAGAGCGAGTGTGAGGGCTGCATAGCAGGATGGTGAAGTGATTCAGTACAGAGAGAGAGATAGAAAGGTGTAACCGGTTTCTGCGGTGGCTAATTTCCTATAGGCCCTGCCGCAATCGCCAATTATTGTAAGTTAATGAGCTCATCTTCTCCAGAAACAATGAGTCGCCAGCCTCGTTATTCATGACTTGGGAGTGGGCCTCTCGGGCCATTGTTCCCAAGGACAGTCCGTTACCATACGAATGCAGCCTGGTTACGACAGCCACCTTCAGCTTGAGTGGTTTTCCACTGCTTCCCCCCAAACAGCCTGTCTAGTTTTTAATAAGGGTATATGTTCATAATCTAAAAATATCCATGGAGTCTGCGCCAACGGCTACAGGCCCCCCTTTGATATTTCAACTTTTCCCAAACAGAAATATCATCAAAAGTTCTGTCGTCTTCCACTGCGGGAGGCGCACTGTATATCCCAACCAAACCGTACATCAAATTTTACCCCAAGGTCCTGTATCTCACACTTTATACAACAAATCACATCACAGTTACAGGTATATATACAAACAGACAGTCAACTCCGGGCTTTTCTTTGATCAAAGCTTGCCACTGGTTTTACTTCGCTTTCTGCATGACAATCAGTGAAGGTAAAACACTAACACACATTGAACTACTACAATCACATGAGAAACCACACGAATCCATGGGGGAATCTCGATATTCAGACCGATGTCCCACCATGGTGGAGAATCCAGTTCTTTTATCTCATCCCCCGTTTCCCTGTTCTGTTGCTCGAGGGTATAGAAATGCTTTTGGGAGAGTTCAACTTCCTTTATTAATTTTGTGAGGTTTTCGAGCAGAGGAGGAATTTCATACCCGAACCGTGTTAGGTATTGTTGCAGGTCTTGTATTGTATCATTCACCGTGAGGTGTACCGTGGTGGGCTCTGGAATGAGAATGATGCGCTGTTGAGCCACCTGAACTTCTGTGTGGGGTTTGAAGCAGAAAGTCTTATCGGTGACCGGGTACCAAGTGTCGTTCTGTACCCGGTACTGGTCCACGCTTGTCGTGATGCAGTACGCCCCTCTGCCTGCATATGCTACCTGGTGTGGAACGTGGCTTTGGGCCATCACCTCCATGGCGCAATGAATGGGCTCCACACCCATTGATTCAAACTCGCACACCGGCCGATTAAACACATTCAAATGCTGGGGACACAACACCACTTGTGCGCCCCTGCTCTGGCTTCCATTGAGGTCAGTGCCGGTCATGGCTGTGCTCCCACTTTACAACAAACGGTGGGGCCCCATGATGTCGCACGTGCACCCCGTCCCTTAGGACGCCAATATTCTCTACTCGGTATACTGGCACTGGCCGCAGTGACCCGCCCATTACCGGCATCCAGAGTACAATCCCCATTACAGTGTGGTTGGACTGGCCACAGTCAACTGGGACCGGGTATGCCTCTGAGGCCAGTCGGAGTTGGCACGGGCTCATTAAATTTTCATGCGGGCTGAGCGCAGTGAGGTGCCGGTTGCTGACCCACGAAGGGACGCGACCTTGCTGTAGGTCCTCCAAATTACTGCGCCCTTCGTTCAGCAGCCACGCACCGTACAACATACACGCATCGTTTTTCGCTGCCTGCGCCGAGGCATTCTGATCCTCCCTGATCAAACTATTAATCATCTGAGCGTGTGCCTCCAGCAAGGCTATGACTTCCTTTAAATGTATAGTCATAGCCTGATCTTCCCGTAACTCTGACCCCTCTAGCTCGTTACCCTCCACCAGTATCTTTCGCAGCTGGTCCCTTAAGGTGTTGACCTGCATCTGCAACTGTGCATCATCCATACTGTTGATAATGGACATGCCCGTGCTGAAGGCTGTAGCCGCATCATTAAATACCCCCCGTCTATATCTCTCCGAACCAATGCGATGGTTTACAGTTAACTCGTAGAGACTTTCCCGATTCACGTCCCCGTAACTTAATTCATAAAATTGTCAGAACATTTCCTTCAACAGGGCCTCATATAATTTTTCCGTTTCTACCGGACACCACCGGGGCAGCTGTACCCGGGTTAGATTTAGAATGACCAACGCGACTTCATATTGAACGTCTTGGTACAAGATCTTGCCGGTCGGGACTAACACTAACCCATTCCTCAGTCCCGGTGTGGTGGCGGGGCAACTAATCTGTTTCCTGTACCAGTGGGGCTGTGGGCAGGGGCTTCCTCTCGTGTGCTACCAGTTCCGTGGAATTTACTGTGTTGGGAGAGTCTAGGATCACGCAGGAGTCCCCACTCTGATCTCATCCGATCCTGGCCCCGGAATCCTGTCATCGCCGCAAGAAGGCGATCGACACACCCGACGGGCAGACCCGTTCCGACCCCCACATACACACGTAAATTCCCTGTTCCTCTTTCCACCATTTGTTCCAGCACACTTCTACTCCCCCCCTAACCCCCGTAATCTGTCGGTACGTATCGTCCCCCAGTTTCGCCCAGTCTGTGGATCAGTTACAACTTCCTCAACTTCCTTAACCACCACCACCGTCCCAAGAGAATGTGCCCCTCACATCTTAGACAGCCACGTTTCCTCTCGGTCACCCTAACCCGTGTGGCTGTGACCTGCAGTTTGGGACATGGTATGGAAGCTTCACCATACCTGAAACCCTCACTGCCGGTGTACCGAGTCGAGTTCGATTCCAGTCACCCTGGCCACCTTCCCTCGTGGAAGTAAGTGGCCATTCCATCCGTGTCCCCTGTCCTACCCCCTGTGTCATGGTAGGCCCGTTCCCTCCTGTGCAGCCGTAGAGGAAGGACACCTCGTGTCTCCTCTTTCCATGCTGCCAGTCCCGATCATCATTAGGAATAGAAGTACGATAAATTTGTTGGCCATATCTCCTTGTTCCTCCGATCTCCTTTGGTTCCCTTCCAAAACAAAAGCAAAACAGTTCCGTTCTGTGAGAGGGTTTTCCTCCACGGATCTGGTTTTGGTTATTTACAATATATTTACAGTGTTCCCTGCCGCATTAACGAGTGCCCCATTTAAGACCTCTCCTGTCAGGGCCTCTTGTGGCTCACGGTCGGCGAGTAGGGAGGTGTCCCCGGCACCCTAGGCCGTGGGACCCGACTGCTCCTCCTTACCGCCCCGTCCTCCGGGTCATCATCGTCCCACACCAGGGGAGGAAGGCCCGTGTCCACCAGGCTCATGACTGTGCCCTGGTGCCTCTTGGCCTTTGTTTTCCCCTCCTCGGGGTTAAACAAATTGCACTGGTTTACATGAAACCATTTTGTGCGTTTCGGGAGTTTTACTGCATATACCATGGGGCTCGCTTTATCCACGATATTATAAGGCCCCATGTACAGCGGCTCGAACGCCCCTACTCGGGCGTAATTACGGACCATTACCTGGTCTCCCACCTCCCACTCGTGGGTTCTCTGAGGTTCTAACAGCAGCCGATTTTTCTGGTGCTGGCTCCCCAGGTTACTGGCTGCCTGCCAGTGAATCCGTTTCAATGTCTCGTAAAGATTCTGGACAAACCTGTCCCAGTTTACCTCCCTGACCTGCGCTTCGGTGAGGACCGGCGCCAACACATGGGTTGGGGTGCGTATAATCCTCCCGGTCATAAGCTCGTGTGGGGAGTACCCTGTGCTTCTGGAGGGGCTGGCCCGGACACCCATTAAGAATAGAGCCAAGACCTCGTCCCATCTCTACAGGAACGGGCCTATCTCCTTCCTCAGTCGTTCTTTCAGTGTCCGGTTCATGCGCTCCACAATCCCCGATGACTGGAGGTTGTGAGCATCATGCCACTTCCCTTGTATTCCCAAGAGCTTTAAGGTGGCCTGCATCACCTGCCCTGTGAAATGGCTCCCTTGGTCGGACTCCACGACCTGTGGCAGCCCCCACCGGGAGAACACTTCCCTCACCAGGATTCTAGCTGTTGCTAGTGCCGTGGCTGCTCGGCAGGGGAAGGCTTCCACCCACTTGGAGAATACGTCCACCAGGACGAAACAGTACTTGTTGCCTGCTTTAGTGGTGGGTAGTGGTCTGATGAAATCGACCTGCAGGGACTGCCACGGCCCCTCTACCCTCCTGGTGTGTCCTATGGGGGCTTTCCTGTGCTGCGCATCGGGGTTATTGGCTGCGCACACCAAACAGTGCGCACAGAAAACTCGGACATCCTCCCTGAGCTGGGGCCACCACCCTGCCTCCTCCAGCCTTTGCCAGGTAGCTTCTGGACCTGGGTGTCCCGCTCCCGGGTCCCCATGGCCAACTGGTGGAACTCCTCTCGGTGCTGTGCTGGGACTACCCACCGATCCCCTTTGAAGAGCATCCTCTCTTTGATACTAATGTCTGCTGCCCCGAACGGACCTTCTATGGACTCCCCATTCTCTCTCTTTACCAGGACGGCCTTAAGGACGGGATCCTGGGCTTGGACCTGCTTTAAGTCCGGGGCCAAATCTACCCACTGTGTACCTCCCTTCTCCTGGATTGCAGCTACCTGCTTTGTACGGATCCCAGAATACTCCTTCCCTGGCCCCCTGTTTGACCAGCTCGTCTGCCTTTTGGTTGCCCTCCCACTTGGGCTCTGTCTTTGAATGGGCTTTAACTTTGTGAATATAGTGATCTCCCCGGGTGCCTGTGGCCTCCAAAATTTTACCTAGCAGCGGTGCTGTTGCTAGGGGCTTCCCATCTGCGGACTTGAATCCGCGCCTGGCTCAGATTGCCAAGTATTCCATGCATGAATTGCATGTGAACATAGAGTCCGAGCAAATGGTGTAGTGGGTGGGGAACTCGTTGGGGTGGGTGACCGCGTATGCCACCACCGCCAGTTCGGATTGCTGAGCGCTCAGGGTGTTGGGGAGCTTAATGGCCTTCACTATTTTAGCCGTAGGGTCATTGATTCCGCACCTGGTGAGACGCTCCCCCTTCACGACCGAACTGGACCCGTCTATAGAGATGTCCTGGCCCATCGGGTATATCCCAGCCCAGAATCCTTCATCTACATCCCACACCCCTTCTACCGTACACATGTGGGCCGTCCCTGGGTAAATCATCTTGGCTGCTAGCTTTGGCTCGGTCAACTCTGCACTCTCAAGTTCAACTGTGAGAGCAGTAGTGTCCAGCGAGCAATGCGGGCACTGCTCGCCGTCCCATCTTTGATTCTCCCGTCCAACAGCATTGTAGGATAGAGGTGTACCTGTAGGATTTAGTAAACATTATTAAGATTCTATAACCATTTTTATATAACTATAAAAAGTGAAATTGTATGTTAAAAACCTAAAAGCCTGTATAAAATGGCGAATGGCTGAGAGCAAAGCAGGATGGGAAATTATGCCAACCTGAATAAAAACCTCTGTTTTAGATTACTGAAGTAATGGAATGTTGTGCTGGATCAACAGGGAGACTGGCGAAGACGAGGAATTCGGTAATATTATGCTTAAAGAGATAAGAACCAGAGAGAGAGATAGGAGTTGGAGACATCCCTCATTCGTACAGCTATAGGATGGACAGAATGTTTAGACAACATCTTGAGAAATGGTCTGTGAAAAATGAACATCTAAAGATAAAGGCACTTTGTTATGTACAGAGAAAGACCTAGTGGGATTAACAAGGTCATAAGATGTCATAAGATGGCTAACGAGGGAAGCGAGACATTTACCAGGTGTCAGAGGGTTAATTACTGCCACGTAGGCAAAACAAGAGGAAAAAGGGTATAAAAGATACAGGTATTGAACAGCAAAGGAGCGCACCACGTAACCAGAGTTTGAGAAGCTTCAGTCAACAGAACACAGCAACAATCCAAAAAGCGAGCTTCAGTCAACAGAACACAGCAAGACACATCAGGAAGCTGCGCCACAGTCACTCGGAAGGAACGCCAGGGTTCGAACGAACAGACTGTGACTATCTTCTTGTTAAGTATTACTTCTTTGTACTGGATGTTTAATGCTTAATAAACCTGTTTTACTTATACACAATATGCCTGTACCCAGAGTGGTTTGTGCAGTCACGGACAAATTATTATAAGAGCTTTTGAAAGCTACAAGTGTATGCACCATGAAACCCAAAGGGAGTTACGACCTGGAACAGTTGGTTAGTAGCGCCCCAGCCCAGTACCAGGCGAATGTACGGGACAACCTCGCCGCATTCGCCACCCATAAACACGATTGTGGCAGGGTGACTGGGGTAGAGGTCTGGGTGCAAGGGGACCCCATGTCACGGCCACAAAAGCAGTATAGTTTCCCCCGGGAGGCAGAAGCCGACTTGGAGACGGCACTGGGATCCCTGGTAAAACAGGGGGTGTTAAGACTAATAGCCACTCATGTGAACTCACCACTCTGGCCGGTAAAGAATTCCGACAGTCGTGGAGAGCCACCATGGACTGTCGGGTCCTTAATAAGAACATCCCAGCTTGCGCGCCCACAGTCGCAGCTGTCGCCGATCTGATAGGGAGCATTCCAGCAACCGCAACCACATTCACGGTGCTGGATATCTCCAACGGGTTTTGGTTGATTCCCCTCAGACGGCAAGACCAATACAAGTTTGCATTCACTTTTAAAGGGCAGCAGTATACATGGACATGCCTTCCCCAGCCCCTCCATATTCCACCAATGCATGGCGGATGCATTAAAAGGCTTTAGCCGACCCCACCAGTTAATCCAGTATGTGGACGACCTGCTTTTGTTCTCTGCAGAGGGGGAGAACCATGGGCCACTGCTGGACGAGCTGCTAAAGCTGTTGCAGGAGGCGGGGTTCAAGGACAACCCCAAGATCAGCCAGGAGGAATCAAATTCCTCGGGCTGACTGCAAGGGCTGCTAAAAAGGGCCATAGACGAGGCTAGGAGGAAAGCAGTACAGGAGCTACCAGCCCCCAAGAATGTGACCGGGGTGAGGTCTTTTCTGGGACTCACAGGGTACTGCTGGGACTTTATAGAGGGTTACGCAGCCACGGCAGCCCCTCTGCTTCGGCTCCTCTGCAAGGGAGTCGAGTGGGAGTGGGATCAGAACTGCCACGAAGCGTTCACTCGCCTCAAAGGGGATTTGCAGACGGCACCCGCATTGGGAGCCATTAACGGTGGGGAAGAATTCTTCTTAGATGTAGCAGCCAGCGGGGATAACTTGAGCGCTGTGTTGCTCCAGGAGCGACACGGCAAGCTACGGCCCGTGGTATACTCATCTAGGGTTCTCACCGAGGTAGAACGGGGATATTCCAACTGCGAGAGGCACCTCCTAGCCACGCATTGGGCCGTAAAACGCTCTCAGCTTTTTACGGGATCATCTCCAATAGTTCTCTTGAACCACCACACACCCACTCAGATGCTGTAGCTTTCAAAAGCTCTTATAATAATCTGTCCGTGACTACACAAACCACTCTGGGTACAGGTATATTGTGTATAAGTAAAACAGGTTTAATTAAGCATTGAACATCCAGTACAAAGAAGTAATACTTAACAAGAAGATAGTCACAGTCTGTTCATTCAAACCCCAGCGTTCCTTCCGAGTGACTGTGGCGCAGTCTCCTGATGTGTCTTGCTGTGTTCTGTTGACTGAAGCTCGCTTCTCTGGGTTCTTGCTGTATTCTGTTGACTGAAGCTTCTCAAACTCTGGTTATGTGGTGCGCTCCTTTGGTGTTCAATACCTGTATCTTTTATACCCTTTTTCCTTTCGTTTTGCCTACATGGTTGTAATTAACCCTCTGACACCTGGTAAATGTCTCGCTTCCCTCATTTGCCATCTTATGACATCTTATGACCTTGTTAATCCCACTAGGTCTTTCTCTGTGCATAAAAAAGTGCCCTTATCTTTAGATGTTCACTTTTCACAGACCATTTCTCAAGATGTTGTCTAAACAGTCTGTCCATCCTATAGCTGTACCAATGAGGGATGTCTCCAATTCCTATCTCTCTCTCTGGTTCTTATCTCTTTAAGCATAATATTATCGAATTCCTCATCTTTGCCAGTCTCCATGTTGATCCAGCACAACATTCCATTACTTCAGTAATCTAAAACAGAGGTTTTTATTCAGGTTGGCATAATTTCCCATCCTGCTTTGTTCTCAGCCATTCGCCATTTTATACAGGCTATTAGGTTTTTAACATACAATTTCATATATTATAGTTATACAAAAATGGTTATAGAATCTTAATAATGTTTACTAAATCCTACAGGTACACCTCTATCCTACAGATCCCTACCTTGACGTCGAGGCATTTGCCGACCCCTCAAAACTAAAATCTTACATATGGATTAGTTTTCTTTTGTTTATGTAACTCTAAGATATTTTGGGCTGTGATCAGATTTAAATGCGATTGGGTATTGGAGGTGTTTCAGGTCGCAGGTGTATAATAGTAAGCATGTTAGTACTATGAGTTGGGCTATGACCAGTACATGGGAAATTATTCTAATCCAAGGAGGAATTTCCATGTTGGTCCCTATGTTGTATTATTAGTCCTAACAATTTTTGACTCCCTACATTGTGGCATTTGTGTTTAACTGGGTAGATCTTAATCAAACTTCTGTTCTTACATAGTTCAAATTCATACTACATGGGTTACATATATCAAATACACTATCATTACAAATAGAAAATACTGCAGATGCTGGAAATCTGAAATAAAAACAGAAAATGCTGGAGAATGTCAGCAGGTTAGGCAGCATCTGTGAAGAGAGAAACAGAGTTAACATTTCAGGTCGATGACCTTTCGGTTGTCACGGCACTTGACCGTGTCCATTCTATCTTTCGCACTTCTGCCCTCACCCCTGCCCCTCCCTCCCAGAAACACGACAGAGTTCCCCTTGTCCTCACCTTTCACCCCACCAGCCTCCACATTCAACGGATCATCATCCGCCATTTCCGCCACCTCCAGTGTGATCCCACCACCAAACGCATCTTCCCCTCACCTCCCCTTTCAGCATTCCGTAGGGACCGCTCCATCCGCGACACCCTAGTCCACTCCTCTATCACCCCCAACACCCCTTCCCCTTCGCCCGGCACCTACCCGTGCAAGCGCAGGAGATGCAACACATGCCCTTATACCTCCCCTCTTCCCACTGTCCAGGGCCCCAAACACCCCTTCCAGGTGAAACAGCGATTTACTTGTACTTCTTGCAATTTAGTATACTGTATTCGCTGCTCACAATATGGTCTCCTCTACATTGGGGAGACCAAACACAGATTTGGTGACCGCTTTGCGGAACACCTCCGTTCAGTCCGTAAGGGGGACCCCGAGCTTCCGGTCACCTGTCACTTTAATTCACTGCTCCACTCCCACTCAGACCTCACCATCCTCGGCCTCTTGCATTGTTCCATGGAAGCTCAGCATAAGCTCGAGGAACAGCACCTCATCTTCCGATTAGGCACTTTACAGCCTTCTGGACTCAACATAGAGTTCAACAATTTCAGATCATAACCTCGGCCCCTATCATATATATATATTTTTTATCCACACTCTTTGACTGTCTTCTTTTCTTCTCCCCCACATGGCAGCTGTCTTTCATTCTGCCAGCACAATTCACACTTCATCTAGAGCCATCCTTTGTTTCTTAACCTGTCCCATTACCATCTCCTTTTGCCTTGAATATCTTTTAATGTCTCTTAACCTCTTCCAAATGTTATCCTATCACAGACCTTCCCTTTTGTTCTTTCATTCCCTTCCCCCTTTCCCAGCTCCTACACTTGCTTAAAAATCTGTTCCATTTCCTGCTTTTTTCCAGTTCTGATGAAAGGTCATCGACCTGAAACATTAACTCTGTTTCTCTCTTCACAGATGCTGCCTGACCTGCTGAGTTTCTCCAGCATTTTCTGTTTTTATTTCACTATCATTACAAGTTGGAGAACTACCAGAGCATGTGAAATAATACGAACCTAAGGGCGTGCTGATGTATTAAGCCCAATATCCCACCAGTGTGAATTGTCCTTATGCTTTCAATTTCAATATTTATTCTCGAGTTGTCTTGCTCCAAAACATAAAAATGCTTTAGGGAGGAGTTCAGTCGCATCATTAGATCACTGAAACCCTCAAACAACAGGGGAATGCCGTATCCGAATTGTGCCACATAATTGTGCAGCTCATACTTAAAAACGTGTTAGTTGATGGGACAGGTCCTGTTAGACTCGTAAAGCATGGTAGTTGCAGTAGTAGTGACACAGGAGGTACCACCAAAACCACCTCATACTGGATTCGTACTGTTTTTTCCCACGCTCTGTTACCTACAAAACACAATGATTACAGTCACAGTTAAATTCAATCTTACAATCATTTCAAGCGACATTACAGTTTAACATCCAATCAGCAAATCATGGACTTAAAAGATTCTCCAGATCTCTCTTTTACTCGTATCCATCTTGTGGATAATTCTTACTAAACATGCTTTCTCCTTAGCCCTCAATTGTCCCAATCCAGATTCCATATAACTCTCTACTTCAACTACAATTTCAATCCCTCAAACAGGTACCAGTGTGTTTAACTCTATTCTGATTGTTTCATTAATTAGATAGTTTCTCGATGGAGTATGTGTCAATGCTTTAAAAATTGTATCGCTCTCCTGAGCCACATTAACCATTTCATGTCTTGCTGTTGTCAAGTAACTAAGCATGTCTGAGACCCGTTCTTCAGTGCAGATTCACCACGCATTTACGGATGGTAATTGCTTCATCCGTAACAAATCACATTTGCACACTCATATCAGTATCTCCATATTATGCCACACGTGCCATCCGATACAAGCCTTTCTCGGGCTTTCAGGTGATCTTATCAAAAGACTGTCTGGAGATCCTTGCTCATCTTCCACCGTATGGTTCTGATGTCTTGGATAGTGGCCAGACTATCAAATTCAGTTTTCTTAAAAAGTTCATTATAGGCAGGGACACAAATGTCTCCAAGAGAAAGCTATCAATTTACTATTCTTAACTGCACTTTCCTGACTTTCACTAGAAAGTTTTGAAAATTCCCATTCAGTAGTGTAATTCTCCTGTTTCAATCTTACACCCTCAATCACTTTCCTTTAATTACCATTCATATCTCATTCATGAGCCCTGGAGAAACTTTACTGTCCAGTACAATATTTAAGATTGAAAACATCGATCAAATGTTCTCACTTAGTCCAAGTTATTATCACTTTTTATATATCATTATTTTAGAGGATTTTTTATTTTCCCAAAAGTAACCCACTATATAGTGCCTGAGTCCATTTTGTCATTTCAAAATTATCCCAAAATCCAAACAGCATAACTGTTGAACTGACAAGTTTTGTCAATGTTCAATTTCATTTCTATCAATTTATCTTATCAATTCCAATTTCAGAAACAAATGCTTCCCAGGCTAGGTGGCTTACACAGTGTTTTCTTCCATATAACAAAAGAAAGCAGAGACTCCATTGTGGCTGTGCTTAAGAACCCAAGGAGTTAATTTATCAAATCATAATTTTCCTTCTGTCGCTGTGGGGAAATATTCAATTAAAATTAAGTAACTTAAATTTAATAATGTCCAATATCTTTAAATGTCATACTAAAGTTGTTGCTTGGTGAACTTAAACAGCTGTCAGTGGAAAGGGTTAACTCCTTTGCAGGTTTTTAAGAAGGTGGAGCGAAATATTGTCAGGCGCACGCAATTGCGTCACTTCACGTAAATTTAAAAAACTTTCCCGATCGAAAAAAACAGTTGTGTTTTCACACTAACTAAACGCGAACAGAACAGATAAAATAAAACAATTTAACACATGCTTGCAGAAAACAGTAAATTACGTCATATTTCTTATTGTCCTTTCTTCAGATGCCTTTCCAAAATACTGTAAAAACATTGAGTATAACTGGAGAAAAATTAGTTTTTCACATTTAAACAAATCAAATCAAACTGCTTTGGAAAATTTCACCATAGCAACCACAACTCCAAGGTTAAATCTTAGACTGAAACTTAATGGGCTAAAAATTCAGCTGCTTGCGCCTCCCGTTAGCGCCTTAAGAGGGCGCTAATGGGGCGCAAAGCAGCTAATGCCCAGGCGCAGCGCCGCCCACGCCTCCCGCAAAATCCAGCGGGAGGTTAGCGGCGGCGCCAGCCGGTAGCGCCCTGTGGCGCTGCGCCGCCGGCGATGACGTCATCGCCGTGCGCAGCACCCCGCTCGCGCTCCAGCCGCGATCTTCAGTCGCGCCCCCTGATTTACCGCCAGACGCTATGTCCGACGGGTTCAGGGGGGCGTATGTGCGGCCGGGGCGGTGATATTTAAAGGGGAGGTGGCAGGCGGCCATTTTTGTTGCTGGCCGCCTGCCAGCACCTGCCCCCGTTGCTGTCCCCGGCCCCCGTGAAGCCCCCCCACCGTGAAGTGCCGGCTGCGCTCCAAGAGCCCGGCACTTCTCTTGAGTGCCGGGCTCTTTTGCCGGCAGTCCCGATCCCTGGGGGCCCAGCTGGGCCCCGGTTCGCGCTGCGCTGGGCCCCTCCCCTTTAAGAAGGGGAGGAAGGCCTGCAATACCGCGGCGCGACGTGCCGCAGCGCCTGGCGCTGTGGCACGTAGCGCCAGGATATTCCCTCGCAGCACCCCAAGAGGGATGCGGGGTGCTTCCAGTAGCGCCCCGCTTCCCTCTTGGGGCGCAACCACTGAAGTTCCGGCGCGGGGGTGCTAATTTTTTCGGGGCGCTAAACGTAGCGCCCCGGCGAGGTTAGCGCCCCAAATGGGGCGATACTCAATTTTTCCCCCAATATTTTGTTAAACAAACTTTTTGTTGTTCTTCTCAGTTTTTACACACCAGCTTAACTTAAATTATAGTTCAAAGTTTTTTTCCAATTCTTGGGGCACAATCTTATTTGCACATTCTTAAAACTTCCAAAATCCAAGACAAGGCAAAAGTTTTTAATGCTTTTAACACAGAGAAGTGGGTGGAGCTAAAACAAACATAACAATCTTTCTTTTAAAGACAGACTTTTCAGACAAAAGAAATACTGTAACCTCTTAAACATTCAGTAAGGAAAATTTTCACACTTTAATACATATTTTCATACAAACTGAAACTCGAGAATTTTTTTTTAAGGTTCCTTTCACTCAGCAAATCTTGGGGGAGAAATTCAGTATCGTCCTGTTTGGGGCGTAATTATCGGCCGGGCGCAAAGATTAGCACCTGGCGCTAATTATCGCCTCCGACTGCAAACTTGACTTTTATCGCCCCTGGAGGTGATTGGAGCGCTAAATCAGGCGCTTCACACCTGTCTTAAGGCGCAAAGGCCGAGGATCGAGGCACTACCTCAGAGCGCTGGCGAAGCTCATGTGATGTCAGTCAGCAATGGAACAGAGACACAATGGCGCCGGCCAGTTCTTAAAGGGGAGGGTTGATCTTGCTTTCCATCCACATCCTGCTCATTGCAGCCTTGAATCTCGGCCTGGAGAGACCTGTACATCAAATCTGCTGGAAAGAACAATGGAGAGGCCCAGGGAAAGAGCTCAGAGTGCAGCCCCCACAATCTCTTCTAAATCAATACAAGGAAGGGCAAATCAAAATGAACCTGCAAAGTGCTGCTCAGTACCCAAAACTCCTTCACACAGCATTGAATCTCTCCAGAAGTCTCTCTCTCTCTCAGAATGCGTGGTTCAAAAATGTCACCAATAATAAAAGGCTAGAAGCGGGTGCCTCTAAATAGCGCTCCCCCAGTTCCTTCCTGACTGCAAAACGCTCCCCTCAACCTGTCGTTGCTAGCGGCAGGTGGTAAGGCAGGGGGCGCCACTCAATATCCACTCCATGGCACTACCGGGGCGTTGCGCACTCGACTGGCGTCACGATCTGCCGGCGCAGGAGATCGTGGCGGTAGTGTATAGCGCCGCCGCAAAATGACTAGTTAATTTCACGAGCGGCGCAAACATCGCCGCGCCCGGACGCTAGTTGCTTTGTGCCCCATTAACGGCCTCTTAAGGCGCTAACGGGAGGCGCAACCAACTGAATTTTCCCCCCCTTGTGTTTTATTTGTCTCGGCACAGACGTTACTAACTTCCATGTCAGTAAAACTTTAGGTTTCTCTCTCTTTTTTTTCCTTTTTTAAATCGGCGTCTCAGTAACTTAGGGGTTACTTGAGTTCCAGTTAGGACACTAACTGGTTTCTCAATGTATGCAAAATCGTCCAGCGGGGGTTTTCCATGTCACTGCTGACATAGGCTATGGAGGCTGCCATAGGAGGAGGTGGTAAGAGAGGATATAATTCTCCACTTACCTCCTCGCATTCTTTATCATAACTCGCGGGGGGGGTCTACTCCCGTGACTGCCGCTATTACAGCCCGTTGTTTACCCAACTATTTCTCTAATTGTTGTATAGTGATGTTACATTGCCGGTAGTCGGCCTCTCTTTGGGTGCGCTGAAGAGCCTCCCTTAGGGCTCCTCGTGAATCATTTAATTGGCTGGTAAGACGGTCATTGTCTTTTGTTAAGAAGGCTACCTGACACCTAGCCTCCACAAGGTTCTGCATTGCAGCGCTGGCGTGAACTGCATTAATACTCTGTTGCTGTATTATTGCTGTTGAGGCACCGACCTGTCCCTGAAGAACTTCATTCTTATTTTTTAACTCTGCAGCTTCTTTCTCCCATTTTGACTTCTCGTCCAGTAACATTAGATTCTCTTCTATAAGCCGTAGCTTGTCTTTTTCTAATTTGGACTTTTCACTCGTTAACATTAGATTCTCTTGTATAAGCCTCAGTTTGTCTTTTTCTAATTTATCCTGATCATCTTCCATCTCTAGGAAGGTTTCTTTATCTTGTTCTACACTATACACTGCCGCATAAGCCAATAGCTGCACTGCCCTATTTGGTTTCCATCTCTTCTCCTTAACATGTTTTTCAATGAACGCAACAACATCCTCGAGAGGTACTTTCACATCCTTTATTAGACATTCTACTATTAACATCTGCAACTGTGCATCCTCACACTTCTTCATTAATTTCGCTTTAAAGTCTATTAAAAAATTCTCACTCGACATTCTTACTGTACATAAAAGAGACACTATCTGTTAGATAACCTAACCTTCCACAAGGACCTTCGTTGATCAGATGAAAATCCAAGCACCTGCCTTATGCGCAATGGACCTGGTTTCAGTTAATAGTCACAGCCCCACGTTGGGTGCCAATTTGTAGCTTTCAAAAGCTCTTATAATAATTTGTCTATGACTACACAATCCACTCTGGGTACAGGTATATTGTGTAAAATAAAACAGGTTTATTAAGCATTAAACATCCAGTACAAAGAAGTAATACTTAACAAGAAATAGTCACAGTCTGTTTGTTCGAACCCCAGCGTTCCTTCCGAGTGATGGTGGCGCAGTCTCCTGATGTGTCTTGCTATGTTCTGTTGACTGAAGCTCACTTCTCTGGGTTCTTGCTCTGTTCTGTTGACTGAAGCTTCTCAAACTCTGGTTATGTGGTGTGCTCCTTTGGTGTTCAATACCTGTATCTTTTATACCCTTTTTCCTCTTGTTTTGCCTACGTGGCAGTAATTAACCCTCTAACACCTGGTAAATGTCTCACTTCCCTCGTTAGCCATCTTATGACATCTTATGACCTTGTTAATCCCACTAGGTCTTTCTCTGTGCATAACAAAGTGCCCTTATCTTTAGATGTTCACTTTTCACAGACCATTTCTCAAGATGTTGTCTAAATAGTCTGTCCATCCTATAGCTGTACCAAAGAGGGATGTCTCCAATTCCTATCTCTCTCTCTGGTTCTTATCTCTTTAAGCATAATATTACCGAATTCCTCGTCTTCGCCAGTCTCCATGTTGATCCAGCACAACATTCCATTACTTCAGGAACCTAACACAGAGGTTTTTAGTCAGGTTGGCATAATTTCAGCCATTTGCCATTTTATACAGGCTATTAGATTTTTAACATACAATTTCACATATTATAGTTATATAAAAATGGTTATAGAATCTTAATAATGTTTACTAAATCCTACAGGTACACCTCTATCCTACAACTACCCCCTCCTCCCTTATCTCTGGGGATCACTATCATCTCCTCTGTCTTGTCCGAGACCATTGCCCCCCACAGGCAGTGATTCCTCAGGTCCACAATGACCCGGTTGGCTAACATGAAATGAGCACCGAGGACTCCCCACCCTGGTTGCTCCCATTTCATTAGCATGCACTTCCACGTGGTGCGGAGGGACGCTAGCTCTATTCTCAGAGGTTTGGACATTGCCCCCGCCTGCTCGTTCCCTGTGAATCCCATTAGGCTAAATGGTACCTTGTTAGACCAGAGTAAATGGGTCAGATCCTTTAAATGGACCACCGTGCTGGAAGCTCCGGTGTTCACCAAATATCTCCCTTGCACCGTCTCCACCCCCAACTTAACACAGGGCCTGTCCCACTCATCATATGTGAGCGGACACAGGTACTCAGGCTGGGCGCGTTCTAGTCAGGGTGAAGGGCGACATGCGGGTGCGGTTCGCGTTATGGTGCTCCTTTCTCCTTCCCCAGCACCATGCAAAGGGAAGCCACTAGAACATCAATTGGTTCATTGGTCGCCTCCTTTGCCTCGGTGACCTGGGATTTTCGCATGGGAGGACCCCCTCGGCCTGACCCCCCCTTTTAGGCCAGGCAATCCCACCTCCAGTGTCCCGTCTTCCCACACTTGAAACAAGTCATAGACTCGTCGGTGTTACCCCCTACCTGACGCCATTCCTTTCTATCCTCCTTACTGGCCTTCATCTCATGTACCCTCCCCTTGTGTTTGACCTCCTCCCTGGAAACGGCCTTAAAAGCTAAGCCAAATTTCCGGAGCATGCCTGCCTCCGTGTTTGCGAGGTCCTCGGAGTCAAACCATGCTTCTGCCTTGGCTTTAATCCGTGGCATTTTGTTTCCTACTCGGGTCCTGAGCCAGTGATTTATGGGGACCCCTATCAGTTGCGCGCGGTCTGGCGCACCTCCAGTTGCCTTTGCGTACACCAGCCATAGCCTGTCAGCAAATGCAACTGGTGCCTCGCCGGCCAACTGTAGAGTCCGTTCCACTTGTGAGAATGGACTACCCTGGGTATTCCCCATGGCTCTCAGGATCTCCTCTTTCAACCCCTCTGTGGTGCCTCGCCCACTTTTGTGGCTGCGGACAGGCTCTGATACAGTTTCCCGTCAAGGGAGAGCAGCATCAGCCTGTGGGTCTCGCCCTCGCTACATCCGTTGATCCCCCCTACCTGCTCGACCTCCATAGAGTGAACGGAGGGGCCCCCGTCCTGTTTTAGTTTGGACAACACTGCTACCATGGCTTGCAACTGCGGGGTGGTGAATGGGACCACGTAATCGCTCTGCAGAGGGCCCTGGTCACCGATTGGTGTGGGTGGACCATACTTTTGCTGCCGCAGAGGATACATTGGTCTCGGTGGCGCTTCCGGCGCCGGTGGGACTTCCCTGTCCTGAACCTTATCCTCTGCTTCCTGACCCTCCTCATCCCACTCCACCCGGGTTTCCCCTGGTGCCATTAAACAGACCATGCCTCTGGCCCCAGACAAGGCTTGGGTCAATTTTTTAATCCTTTCTTCGCACGGACCGTGATCAGAGTCTTCATAGCCCCTAGTTCTAGCTACCTTATGAGCTATTTTAATGTCCCTTAGCTGACCCTCCAAACCGTCAGCTCTCGTTGTTAATCTTGCGTTCTCCTCCCATAAGGCCTGCTCATTTAACCTGGCCTCCGTAACCTGGCACTGCAGGTATTCCCCCATATTACGGGAGGTCACTTCCTGCGTGTGTCTTTCCTGTCTTTCCTCGCACAACTCCTCCACTAGTCTACTCCCGACTATCCCCCTTGCGTCTGAGTTGTCTTCAGACTCCGTCAGTTCGTTTTGAGCTTTTCAACCTGCCCCTGGAGCAGTTGAACTTGCTTTTGGAAGCACAGGAGCCAAATGGCCTTCTCTTTGGACTTCCTGTGCTCCTTGCTCCCTGTCCACTCTGCGGCCCTATCCTGGGGATTCTCAAAGCGCAACATCTCCAGCACCCATTGCTGGGATACATTAACCTTTATAAACACGTAGGAGGAAATTCTGTCCTCCATTCCGGATCTCTTGCCCTCCAAACTGGACATATCTAATCCACAACCTATCGTCCTGCCGCGGTCGCCAATTCTGTAACCTGTTTCTGCGGTGGCCAATTTCCTATAGGCCCTGCCGCAATCTCCAATTATTGTAAGTGGTTTCGCCCCGCCCGTAGCGAGCACGCGAACCCCCTTACTACAAGTTCTGGATGTTAGGGATTACTGAGGACAGATTGGAACCCAGACAGCATTTTCGGGCTCACCCGTACAGTGTTTATTAAGGTTGACAAAACCACTCCACTCGCATACAGTACAAGTGGTGTGAACACAACAGTACAGTTTAAAACAGTACAACCCTGACTTGTCCAACAAGCCCCGGCCGTGCTGACTTACCACAGCCTAAAAACACCCTCCCGTGAACTAAACTATCACAGGACCCTTCCAACGCTAAACCCCCTCTGGTTTGGTAGGAACATACAGGCACCCCCTCACACAGCTAAGTGATCTTGTGGGTGTGCAGGCTTGGCAATGCACACCTAGTTTGTCCTTGATCTTGCTTGCAGCTTCCTCCCGTACATCTTGGCTACCTGGTTCTGTACCAGCCTTGCGGCATGCGAGTCCCAGTCTGAGTCGAAGTCCGTCTCGGTTGGAAGAGCAAGGCTCAGCTCCTCTTGACGTTCCGTTGTGGGGAGGGCAGGGGAGAGAGAGAGAGCTATCCAAACTGCTCTCTGATATACCCCCCAAATACACAGACCGCTGTCTGTGGTTTTAATGGACACATGGCCTCAGGGAAATGGTTTCCAGGCCTCCTCCCAGGTTTGGATGGTTTAGATCTTGTTTCGATCTCCCAGCCAATTTAACTTAATGAGCTCATCTTCTTCAGAAACAATGAGTCGCCAGCCTCGTTATTCATGACTTGGGAGTGGGCCTCTCAGGCCATTGCTCCCACGGACAGTCCATTACCATACGAATGCAACCTGGTTACATTGTAAAGGAATAGCCATATTCAGAAAAATACACCATCCTATGAACAGAATTCTGACTTTATTAAAACATGACAGACTGGGTTTAAAAATCTAAAAGCCTCAACAATACAAAGCTGTAAACACCATACAAGCTTTTGAGATAAGAATCAGTTGTTGACACTAAAACAATAGCCCCATTGAAGCAGCAGAATGGAGCTTCCAGAAAGTCTGAGCTTTCGGAAGAACACAATAAGAATACCCAGTTAAATTGTTTTAAACCAACACTTTGAAATGAATCACATAAATTAAAGAAACATATAACTTTATAAATATGACATCAAATGAAAGACAGGAGAAGAAGTTTGTAATACAACCAATCGAAGTAGCTAGCAAGACAATCATGTACTCAGTTGAAGTGTTTTTAATTTACATGTTGTAAAAGATACAAACAGAAGACTTTGTAAATATGACATCAATAGATGCACCAAGCAATCACATTGTGTTTGTGTTGAACTTGGAACAACTAGGAGACATGAAGTCTGTATACAACCAGCTGAGGTGATTTAAAAATTGAATAGAAGACCTTCGTAAGAATGGCATCAAATAGATACATCTGTTATAACCATTTTTTATGATAAGTTTTGAATACCTAAAGGTAGAGATGCAAGTCTGCAAGCTAACAGCTGAACTGACAGTAAGAATAGAAAGAAGTCAACAGAAATATAACTAGAGATAATTAGCTTACATCAGCAGAAAACTTCAAAGGATATACCACTGAAAAAAGGGTATAAAATATAAAACTTTCAAATAGGAAGACAGAATTCGCTGGAAGGGGCAAGCGATTCTCAGCTTCAGAGACAAGCTCTGAAAGCCTACAACTCTTTCAGTCTCGGGTAATCAAAGGTATTTGATTTTGGTGGATATCCTGGATTAAGACTAAGTAAGAAAAGTAAAAATGTAACGAAGTTAAGATTTGAGAATAAGAATCTCTGAGAATAAGAATAGTAAGCTATTTGGTTTTAGAACTGTTAATGTTGCGACTGAATCACCAACTGTTAACTACATGTCGCTTCTTTAATAAATCTATAAATTTTTAGAATTGTCTCCCATAGTACTTCTGTATCAAACTCGTGAACTCAATCTCTGTACACTCTTTGGTGAGGAGTTGCAGAATTCTGGGGGAGTTTTCCGGACCCTCATAATATCCGGAAGGTTACAGTCTAGTTAAACTTTAAAAAGTGCTATCTGGAGGATGGTAACATCTTCAGGCTGTTCCTTTCCTTTAGGGAGAGATAGTCTGAACATTTAGACCCAATTAAGCGTCTTATAGAATTCGGCTATCTCTAACTTTAGTTGAAGGTGAACGTCTGGGGAATATGCCTGATCCGGGGTAGCCCGAAAAGGGCTAGGACTAGTAATTATCCCTTCAACGTCAGCCACCATCAGCTTGAGTGTTTTTCCACAGCTTCCCCCGCAAACAGCCTGTCAAGTTTTAATAAGGGTATATGTTCATAATCTAAAAATCCATAGAGTCTGCGCCGACTGCTGCAAAGATAAGGGTGCAAGGGAAGTAAGGGTGAGGTGGGATGTGGATGCCAACAAATGAGGCTGAGGAGCGGTACAATGTGAGTCACTTATCCACCAGAAGCATCATCGAGAAAACCATTGGCTTGCTCAAACTGCGCTTCCAATGCCTGGACAGATCTGGTGGAGCCCTGCAGTTTGCACCAGCCAGGGTGTCCAGAATCATCGTGGTCTGCTGTGCCCTGCACAACATCGCACAGCAGCATGGCTTAGTGCTACCGGACGAACAAGTGGCTCAGCACACACACTCCTCGGAAGAAGAGGAATAGGACGAGGAAGAGTATGAGAAGGAGCATGAGGAGGAGGATGGGGAGGAGGATGAGGAGGAGGATGAGGAGGAGGATGAGGAGGAGGATGAGGAGGAGGACGGGGAGCCACACGTTGCAAGGCCGGATGTGGCCAATGCAGCCGCACGCAACCACATTGCTGGTCGTCTGGCAAGGGAAGCATTCATCCATGCCAGATTCGCATAAGCTTACGCTTCAAACACAGGTGGCTGGCAGATGGAGATGAATATAAGGCCGACATTCCCAAAACCTCATGCATCATCTGTCCAATAAACAGTGGTTTCCGCTCATTCTCACCACCATCATTATAAATGGAATTAGCCCTGAGCCCTCACTCTTGAACTTCCATTTCCTAGAACACATAGGCCAGAACCTCAACTCTTTGCCATCACTTTTGTTTAATTACATCACAAGAGGACGACACTCGATATTTAACAACACTATAAAACACCCAAGTGACTACCCATGCGACTCTTTGTGCTTTAACCTCCTCTTACGCGTACTCCTACATGTTGCTTCCCCTGTGGCTTCAGCAGATGTAGAGGGACCTTGCTCACTTTGGTGCCGCGCCTGCTTAGATGCCTTTGGCGTCGTCCTCTGAGCTCAGCTAGGAGAGTCCTGCGTCCTCCAATGAGGACTCTCCAGTGCTGTCACTGTCTCCACCATCTGCTGATGCTCACTTGTGAGCTGTGATACACCAGGTGACAACACTACTCTATGTCGCAAAGGATCCCCTGAGGTGTGCGTCTCTGCGCTGGGGCTGGGTGCGCTGAGTCCTGGTGACGCTGCTCCCTCAGAGGCTCCAGGTTCCTCTGAGGATTCATCTGGCTCTTCCTCCTGGACAGTGGAGAGGGGGGCTCTCGATGGTCCTGTGAGAGAGTAAAGGCATGAGTTAGACATCAGATTTGGAGGTAGCAGACACATCCTATTGTGAAGATCATCAGAAGTCAATCTCTATGAGCAGCATATGCCATTGCAGTCAATCATGAATTGTAAATGCGAGGGATGAAAATGCATTTCGTCACCAGCTTCCTCTAGTGCGCCCGTCCCTCCTTCCCCCACTTCCAGCTCTTCGCCACCTCCCATGATGTCGTGAGCAGCCTCCTCAGCGTGAGCTAATGTGGCCAGGGATGGTGAGCCTCTTTTCCTGCAAGGAGGGACACAAGTGGAGTTTCAGCGAGAGTGATGAAGTGAGTGTGAAGAATCCATAAGGTAGAATCTTAGAGGGTGGCCACGATGGAGTGAGATGGTAAGAGGAAGGAGCCTCCATGTGCGTTGTTAGTTGTTGTCATTGCATAACAGTGAGAGCATGTGTGAGGGTTGCATAGTAGGATGGTGAAGTGATTCAGTACAGAGGGAGAGATAGAGAGGTAAGGGTGCAAGGGAAGTAAGAGTAAGGTGGTATGTGGAGGAGCAGGCTGACAAAGCAGAGTGCTGGTGATGAGAAGAGAAGGGAAGCAGAGTGAAGGTAAGTGTGATGTGATACTTTTGATGCTCGGACAAGATCATTGAAGCGTTTGCGGCACTGGAGCCAGGTGCGTCCACACAGCGACCTTGCGCTGACCTCTTCAGTTATCTCCAGCCAGGCTGCCTTCGTCTGTTGAGGAGGCTTCCTGTCACCATCGGCAGGGAACAGAATGTCCCTGCGCTCTCTTACTCCCTCTACAAGAGCTTGCAGGGAGTCGTCATTGAATCGAGGAGCAGCCTTCTTGCCTGTGGCAGCACTCATGGTGATCCTGGCCCTTTCCAGCAGCAGCAGCAACGAGAAATGAGAGGCTGAGGCTACATGGAGCCCTTAAAAACAAGTGCAGCAAAGACCTCATCAGTGCAGACCAACAGACTCGCTCCAACTCATTGCAGCAGGCAGCGCGCACGGCGGGAGTAGTTGGAGCAATTAGATCAAAATGGGACACCAGGAGTGGCTGAAACCAGCAGCGGGTCCGAAACCCGCCCAACAGGCAACCCGACTCCATCCCGCCTCCTCCATTAAAATCGAGGCCTTACTGTTTAAAAAAATACAGAATTACATTTCTGCACTGTCTTGCGTGTCAGGCCAAGTAGACTGCCATTTGCAAATACAGATTCTTGCCGTGAAAGCCAGTAATTCCTGATACCGTGTTCCTTAAATCCTTGGTGGGTAATTCTTTGCATTCACTGACATGCCAACCTCCTGATGATTGTAAGTATGATGGTTTCCTTTTCTCATTTTTCAGCACCAGGCAGACAATCCCACCTTGGGACACTCCATTTGTCTTTGTCGATCTGTGATGCAACATTCAAACCTCTTCTCCAGTATTCTTGCAAATGACTAGCTGTAGGGAAGACAAGAGAACATAAGCAAAATACAGAATAAAAGAACCTGAACATCCCAAATGTAATAGTTTTACGGTGCGAGTTGACAGTATTTAAGAATGAGAAGTTTATTTTTATCTTTAGTAGTAAACTAACAACTTTCAGTCAAGTATAATAAGTGCCAAAACTCAAAGCGTACTCCTTGCCGATTGAACTGTTTTAATGAAAGATTGGTAAGAAAAAGAGAGATATAAATATGTTTGGCAACAACATTTTTTCTTCATACAGGGCACTGCTTAATACTAGCTGGGAAATGTCAATATCTATCACCAATATAGTCTGATTTGATTTGAGCCAACTAAAATCCATCAAAATTATAGCAGGACTTGGGCCTAAGAACATTCAACTTAAGTAGCAAATCCTTACATCCACGCAGAGTGCAAGGGTTTTCCTCCATCTGGGTCAAAAATGTTCTCGTGCTCCTGGGTGCACCCTCGCTGGTGGCAGTCCAACCCTGTTAGATTACACAGGGATAGTTTAGATAGTTTAGGTTGTCTGTTCAATTCTAACTGTTTTCCTGTACAAACGCTACTGTACCAATTAAAGGAGAATGTCCACAGTTCTCAATCTATCATATCTCGTTAATCTGATTCTATGGTCACTCAAAGCACAAAGAATGGTAAGAGTTAATACTGAACACATGCATAATTTTACTTTAAAGTGATCCAGGCACTAGGGGGTAATTTTGGTCTCTCCACCTCCTGTTTTCCCAGCAGGAATAGGGCAGCAGCAAGACCAAAATCCCAAATAAATACTTCCTACTATCTTCCCACCTGAGGCTTGCCCACTGTCATTTTCCAGCGAACCTTGAAATAGGCGGCCAGCGCTGCACCAGAAACAAGCAAGAGCCTCATTAGACCATGCAGATCAGATTCCCATAACATGGATAGGACGCCAATGCCGTTTCAGTCCTCCAATGCGGCACAATGACCCCAAGCAGAAAGCAGCCAAGCCAACTACCCTTAAAGGGATCACTGGAGGCTGCAAGGAGAAAATTAAAGTCATGGTTGGGAATGATATTTTGACAGCAGTATAATTACCCTTCCTGCTCCTCCCTAAAAGTCCTCCCAAAATTTGACATACCTGTCTGTCGACCTCAGGCTCTGGATGGTTCACCGGATTCCCCCCTCCAGAACAGTGAGCTGCCGATCAGCACTCAGAACAGGCTGGTAGTTCACCGTATCCATGCAAATGAGGCCCGACCATAAAAGTAGTTTAGAGCCTCTTGCAAGTGATGGTGGTGTCAGTCCACCCACCATTCACTGTATGGAGGCTGCAATCCAAAATCACCCTGATATTTCAACTACAGTCTCTCGGCTCTGCCTGTACAAACAACATCGATGTTTGTCTAGATTTTTTTTTGCAGCATGTAAATGAAGGTTCTGCTGAGAAAAAAACTGACCTGGCAAAAAGACTGTCTCAGTTTCATGCAAAATGAGTTATGTATTTCAAAGCTTATGATTCCATCGCCCTGCCAGTTATCCTTTCTGTTTTTACTTGCAAGTAAAGCTCATGTGCAGATATTTGTAGATTAATGATTATACAGATGCCAGAAGATCAATGCTGTGGTTTACACTTTGATGGTTCAACAAATGAACATCAGGGAGCTGCCCCAGCAACAGGAAACTCGACCAGATTTCAGGTTTCTGAAACTCCTCGCAAAATTCACTGTCATAATTCCGAACTACCTCAATGATATAAACTTATCTTGTGTCATAAGATAAATTAAATAGAAAATGTTATTTATAATTTGCTGCATCAAAAACAGCTTCCTGTTGCAAAATCTTAATATGCATGATGATGTCCCTCAAAAATCACTCATTGAGAAAAATAAATACACCATATTGATGGGAGCATCTGAATACACATGATAAATGTTTATTTGAAATAAATTTTGCAAGGCCTCACTATGGTCAGCATTACTTAACACTTTTATGCACATGTTTTATGCTAATAGAATATTTTATCATCCTGAAGAAAATTGGTTCAGCCTAATTAAAGTTATGTAGAAGTCAACAATAACTGAAGATAAACTACTGCCATTGCTTGTTGTAGGCTGTTAAACAAACTGAAAACCGCTATCCTTGTTATATTTAGTGTTATATTTAGCACAGATATACTTCATTAGCTTAAATGGCTAATGCTACAGATGGGAAAAATTATCATAACTATATATCAGAGGTTAAAGACTTTCAATTTTTTAATGTATTCATTGTTAACTCTATTTATTAGGCAAGGCATAATACAGTGGAACTTTTTGATTGCCACAAAATCAATTCACCATTTCTAGAGTTTCACTGCATCAGTATGTTGGCTGATTGACCTGCATTAAATCAGAGGAAGTTGAATCAATGTTTGCAGACTGGGTCTTCGACATGTTACAACAAATATGCATTCCTTTAAGGCACAAAAACCCCACAGGAAAAGTGGTCCAACCGTGGCTAACAAGAGAAGTTAAAGATTGTATTAGATCAAAAGAAAAGGCTTATAATGTTTCCAAAAAGAGTAGTAAGCCTAAGGATTGGGAGGATTTTAGAATTCAGCAAAGGAGGACCAAGAAATTGATAAAGAAAGGGAAAATAAAGGGAAAATAGAATATGAGAGTAAACTAGCAAGGACATAAAAACAGACTGTAAAAGCTTCTGTAAAAGCTTCTAAAAGTATGTAAAAAGGAAAAGATTAGAGAAAGTAAATGTGGGTCCCTTACAGGCTGAGACAGGAGAAATTATAATGGGGAATAAGGAAATGGCAGAGAAATTAAACAAATACTTTCTGTCTTTCTTCACGGAAGAAGACACAAAAAACTTCCCAGAAATAGTGGAGAACCAAGGGTCTAGCGAGAATGAGGACTGAAAGAAATTAGTATTAGTAAAAAAATCGTACTGGAGAAATTAATGGGACTGAAAGCCAATAAATCCCCTGGACCTGATGGCCTACATCCTAGTGTTTAGAAAGAGGTGGCTATAGAGATAGTAGATGCTTTGCTTGTTATTTTCCAAAATTCCATAGATTCTAAAATGGTTCCCACGGATTGGAAGGTAGCAAATGTAACCACACTACTTAAGAAAAGAGGGAGAGGAAACGGGGAACTACAGACCAGTTAGCCTGACATCAGTAGTTGGGAAAATGCTGGAATCTATTATTAAGGACATGGTAACAGGGCATTTAGAAAATAATAATAGGATTGGGCAGAGTCAACATGGATTTATGAAAGGCAAATTGTGTTTGACAAATCTTTTAGAGTTTTTTGAGGTTGTAACTAGCAGAATCGATAAGGGGAAACCAGTGGATGTGGTGTATTTGGATTTTCAAAAGACATTCGATAAGGTGTCACACAAGAGGTTATGAAACAAAATTAGGGCTCATGGGATTGGGGGTAATATACTAGCATGGATTGAGGATTGGTTAACTTACAGAAAACAGAGAGTAGGAATAAACGGGTCATTTTCAGGTTGGCAGGCTGTAAATAGTGGGGTACCGCAAGGATCAGTGCTTGGTCCTCAACTATTCACAATCTACATCAATGATTTGGATGAGGGGACCAAATGTAATATATCCAAGTTTGCTGATGATACAAAGCTGGGTGGGAATGTAAGTTGTGAGGAGGATGCAAGGAGGCTTCAAGGAGATATAGACAGGCTAAGTGAGTGGGCAAGAACATGGCAAATGGAATATAATGTGGAGAAATGTGAAGTTATCCACTTTGGTAGGAAAAATGGAAAAGCAGAGTATTTTTTAAATGGTGAGAGATTGGGAAATGTTGGTGTTCAGAGGGACCTGAGTGTCCTTGTACACGAATCACTGCAGGTACAGAAAGCAATTAGAAAAGCAAATGGTATGTTGGCCTTTATTACAAGAGGATTTGAGTATAAGAGTAAAGACATCTTACTGCAATTATATAGGGCCCTGGTGAGACCACACTTGGAGTATTGTGTACAGTTTTGGTCTCCTTACCTAAGGAAGGATATACTTGCCATAGAGGGAGTGCAACGAAGGTTCACCAGACTGGTTCCTGGGATGGGGGGATTGTCCTATGAGGAGAGATTGAGTAGACTAGGCCTATATTCTCTAGCGTTTAGAAGAATGAGAGGTGATCTCATTGAAACATACAAACATCTTACAGGCTTGAAAGGGTAGATGCTGGGAGGATGTTTCCCCTGGCTGGGGAGTCTAGAACCAGGGGTCACAGTCTTGAATAAGGGGTCGGCCATTTAAGACTAAGGTGAAGAGAAGTTTTTTCACTCAGAGGGTGGTGAATCTTTGGAATTCTCTACCCCTGAGGGCTGTGGAGGCTCAGTCGTTGAGTATATTCAAGACAGAGAGTGATAGATTTTTGAATATTAAGGGAATCAAGTGATATGGGGATAAGAACATAAGAACATAAGAAGTAAGAGCAGGAGTAGGCCATATGGCCCCTCAAGCCTGCTCGCCATTCAATAAGATCATGGCTGATCATCGACCTCAACTCCACTTTCCCACCCGATCTCCGTATCCCTTGATTCCCCTAGAGTCCAAAAATCTATCAATCTCAGCCTTGAATATCCTCAAAGACTCAGCATTCACAGCCCTCTGGGGCAGAGAATTCCAAAGATTCACAGCCCTCTGAATGAAGAAATTCTTCCTCATCTCAGTCTTAAATGGCCTACCCCTTATCCTGAGACTATGCCCCCTAGTTCTAGACACTCCAGCCAGGGGAAACAACCTCTCAGCATCTACCCAGTCAATCCCCTTCAGAATCTTGTATGTTTCAATGAGATCACCTCTCATTCTTCTAAACTCCAGAGAGTATAGGCCCATTCTACACAATCTCCCATCATAGGACAGCCCTCTCATCCCAGGAATCAATCTAGTGAACCTTTGTTGCACCGCCTCCAACGCAAGTATATCCTTCCTTAGATAAGGAGACCAAAACTGTGCACAGTACTCCAGGTGTGGTCTCACCAGGCCCTGTACAATTGTAGCAAGACTTCCTTACTCTTATACTCCAACCCCCTTGCAATAAAGGCCAACATGCCATTTGCCTTCCTTATTGCTTGCTGTACCTGCATGCTAGCTTTCTGTGTTTCTTGCACGAGGGCACACAAATCTCTCTGAACACCAACATTTGAAAGTTTCTCACCATTTAAAAAATATTCTGTTTTTCTGTTCTTCCTACCAAAGTGAATAACCTCACATTTCCCCACATTATACTCCGTCTGCCACCTATTGCCCACTCACTTAGTCTATCTATATCCCTTTGCAGACTCTTTGTGTTCTCCTCACAGCTTACTGTCCCACCTAGCTTTGTATCAACAGCAAACTTGGATACATTACACTCGGTCACTTCATCTAGGTCATTAATATAGATTATGAATAGCTGAGGCCCCAACTCTGATCCTTGCGGCACCCCACTAGTTACAGCCTGCCATCCTGAAAAAGATCCGTTTATCCCTACTCTCTGTTTTCTGTCCGTTAACTAACCCTCTATCCATGCTTCTATATAACCCCCTACCCCATGAGCCCTAATCTTGTGTAATAACATTTTATGTGGCACCTTATCGAATGCCTTTTGGAAATCCAAATATACTACATCCACTCGTTCCCCTTTATCTACCCTGCTAGTTACATCCTCAAAAAACTCTAATAAATTTGTCAAACACCATTTCCGTTTCATAAAACCATGTTGACTCTGCCTAATCATGTTATGATTTTCTAAGTGACTTGATACCACTTCCTTAACAATGGATTCCAGCATTTTCCCGATGACTTATGTCAGGCTAACTGGCCTGTAGTTCCCTGTTTTTTCTCTCCATCCTTTCTTGAATAGCGGTGTTACATTTGCGACCTTTCAATTCGCTGGGACCATTCCAGAATCTAGGGAATTTTCGAAGATCAAAACCAATGCATCCACCATCTCTTCAGCCACCTCTTTTAGAACCCTAGGATGTAGGCCATCAGGTCCAGGGGATTTGTCGGCTTTTAGTCCCATTAGTTTCTCTAGTGCAGGAAAGTGGAGATGAGGTAGAAGATCAGCCATGATCTTATCGAATGGCGCAGCAGGCTCGAAGGGCCAAATGGCCTACTCCTGCTTCTATTTCTTATGTTCTTATGAAGCGTTAACTTATTTTTTCTCCACAGATGTTGCCTGACCTACTGAGTATTTCCATTTTTGTTTCTGTTTTTGTTTTCAGAATCCCAGCATCTGCAGTATTTTGGTCTTTGGTTACAGAGTGAAAGCTGCGAATGAGCACAAAATCTAAAATCAAATCCACAAAATCTGTTGTGGCATGTTAGCTACAGGTGCTTAACGTTTTGTCTGAAATTCCTCCCTCTGTTATTTTAGCAAAGATGTAACCCATTTGTTTTAAGTAGATTAGCAGCTTCTCTAAGATAACAGAGAGAGAAATGTCAGATGAAACCACTAACTGTTTGTACGCTAACATCGCATAGTTGTAATTTTAAATCCATTGTGGGTGCAATTGGTCTACATTACCATAGGAAAAGAAAATCGGATGCGGTGTAAAATGGGCTGCCAATTCGATATAAGCCCATTTCGTGCTACTGGCGAAGATCAATTTTACCCCCTTGTCTCATACAGTAAAGAGGCACTTCATGCCTGTACAGTAGGAATGTACAAGGGCGCTGATCCACTACCGTCCACTTTGTCCCCAGCTAAGTTGAATTTCACCTCCTATAAAGCTTCAATTCACAGTAATGCTGATAATTTAAAGGAAATGTGCTTATTGTGTGTGTGTGTTTTGACATCAAATGGTATTACACAGAAATAAGACAATCACACCCAGATGTATGATGGTCTTTAAGACAAATTTAAGATAACAATTTTTGAATTGCCTTGTTGAAAGCGATCATCCCCAAGTTTTCTCCCTTCCTCTGCTGACCCATGCTGAGGTGCAGTTCTTCAGCTGGCAGCAACCTTAGGTACCTTGCTCAAACGGCCATTCTTCAGGTGCTGGCCTCAATGATGAGTGTTGCCAAGCTATTCAATTATGAGGTGGCGGCATCAGAACCAAGGCTGATGCTGTTCTCACTCAACGCCCATACGCATATATTTTCTAACCGGAATTGCTGGATAGCCAGCAAGTGTAGGAACCCTGGGTGATTTTTTCCCTTTCCTTAGCTAGGGGGACTGAAGCAAATCATAGTGCTCCTATTGTTACACACAGCAAAGATCAACTAACTCAATATAGCCTGGGGATCAAAGCTGTACTTTCTTGGTCTGGCTCAGCCCACATATTGAGGATGCTCAACTGGTGTATTTTGAAATGTCATTATGTAACTAGTCCTCTTGTTATTACTTATGTGTATACTAACAACAGTGCCTGGTCTGCACTCAAGGCCTCCATAATCAGCACCTGTGAAGAGACACTCGGTCACTCGACCAGGAAACACCAAGATTGGTTCGACGAGAATGACCAGGAGATCCAGGAGCTAAGGAGCTAATAAGCCGCAAGCGTAAGGCATTCCTGATCTGGAAACAGCAACACAACTCAAGAGCAAGAAAGCAGTTCTACAGACGCCTGAAGGCCGAGGTCCAACAAAAAACTCGCGACCTAAAGAACAGATGGTGGGTGGAGAAAGCACAGGAGATCCAGCAGCTAGCCGACAACCACGACGTGCATGGATTCTTTAGCGCAGTCAAGACCATCTACAGCCCAAGCACCCAAGGTCCTACCCCACTGCGGGTCAAGAACGGGGAGGTACTCATCAAGGACAGAGAGGCAGTCAGTGCCCGCTGGAAGGAACACTTCAAAGATCTCCTTAAACGAGACTCTGTCTTCGACGCGAGTGTCCTCAGCTCCATCCCGCAGCATGCTACCCGCCACCATCTCAGCACAACCCAAGCCCGGCATAAGGCTGAAAAGGCCATCTGACAACTGAAGAACAACAAGGCCTCAGGAGCAGATGGAATCCCTGCCGAGGCACTAAAGCATGGCAGAGAAGCACTACTGGTGCGAATTCATGAACTCATTTCTCTTATCTGGAAGGCGGAGAGCATGCAGGGGATCTCAGAGATGCCGTAATTGTGATCATCTTCAAGAAAGGTGACAAGTCCGATTGCGGTAATTACAGAGGAGTTTCCCTGCTGTCTGCCACAGGGAAAGTAATTGAAAGAATCCTCCTCAATCACCTTCTCCCAGTGGCCGAAGAGCTCCTCCCAGAGTCGCAATGCGGATTCCGCCCACTAAGGGGCACAATAGACATGAACTTCACCGCACGTCAATTACAAGAGAAATGCAGGGAACAGCACCAACCGCTGTACATGGCCTTCTTTGACCTCACAAAGGCCTTCGACACTGTCAACCGTGAGGGATTATGGAATGTCCTCCTCAAATTCGGCTGCCCTCAAAAGTTTGTTACCATCCTCCGCCTGCTCCACGACAACATGCAAGCCGCGATCCTGACCAACGGTTCCACCAGAGACCCAATTCACGTACGGACCGGGGTCAAGCAAGGCTGTGTCATCGCACCAATGCGTATCTCGATGTTCCTGGCTGCAATGCTCCATCTCACCCTCAGTAAGCTCCCTGTTGGAGTGGAGCTAATTTACAGAACAAACGGGAAACTGTACAACCTCCGTCGCCTCCAGTCCAGATCCAATGTTGTCCCATCCTCTGTCGTCGAATTACAATATGCAGACGACGCTTGCGTCTGCGCTCACTTGGAGGTCGAACTCCAAACTATCGTCAACACCTTCACCGAAGCATACAAAAGCATGGGCCTTACACTAAACATCCATAAGACAAAGGTTCTCTACCAACCTGCCCCCACCACACAGTACTGCCCCCCAATTATCAAAATCCACGACAAGGCCTTTGACAACGTGGACCACTTTCCATACCTCGGGAGCCTTCTGTCAACAAGGGCAGACATCGATGACGAAGTCCAACACCACCTTCAGTGTGCCAGTGCAGCCTTCGGTCGCCTGAGGAAGAGAGTGTTTGAAGACCAGGACCTCAAACCCGGCACTAAGCTCATGGTCTACAGAGCAGCAGTGATACCCGCCCTCCTGTATGCCTCAGAGACATGGACCATGTACAGCAGGCACCTCAAAGCACTGGAGAGGTACCACCAACGCTGCCTCCGCAAGATCCTGCAAATCCATTGGCAGGATAGGCGCACCAATGTCAGTGTTTTCGCTCAGGCCAACATCCCCAGCATCGAAGCTTTGACCACGCTCGATCAGCTCCGATGGACGGGTCACATCGTCCGCATGCCTGATACGAGACTCCCAAAACAAGCGCTCTACTCAGAGCTCCAGCATGGCAAGAGAGCCCCAGGTGGGCAGAGGAAACGCTTCAAGGACATCCTCAAAGCCTCCTTGAAAAAGTGCAACATCCCCACTGACACCTGGGAATCCCTGGCCCAAGACCGCACAAAGTGGAGGAGAAGCATCCGGGAAGGCGCCGAACACCTCGAGTCTCTTCGCCGGGAGCAAGCAGAAGCCAAGTGCAAGCAGCGCAAGGAGCGTACGTCAACCCAAGCACCCCACCCACCCACCCCTTCAACCACCATCTGCCCCACCTGTGACAGAGACTGTAGGTCCCGCATTGGACTCATCAGTCACCTGAAAACTCATTTTTAATGTGCAAGCAAGTCATCCTCGGTTCCGAGGGACTGCCTAAGAAGAAGAAGGCTTATATGTATACTAACAATACCCTCATTTTAGAAGCTTAGCATATTGTATTTCCTTCTTTCTGTGACTTTTTATATATAAATTTGTATGCGAATAGCAAGAAGTTTAAATAATATTGCTTCCTCAAGCATTGGTGTCTATTATGTGCACTGAGAACGCATTAGCATCCAGTTACGGATTACTGTACTTTTCATGGTTCATCGCATTTCTGCTGAAATTATGTATCTTGTGAAAATATAGTTTTATTTGTAAGATGTGCAAATTCTTTGTCAACAAAAACAATTTGTTTTGTTTCCTGAAAGTAACATCCAAGAATGAACTCAAAATTATTTACCAATTTAAAAGGACAACTAAATGTAAAACTGAACCATGGTTGTAAACCATCAGGTTAGATTCTAGGGGGGTAAAATTCCCCTCGTTTGTGCCTCAGTGCTAACGGGACGCAAATGGCTTTGCATCCACCCCGAGGCGATAACTGCACCTCCCGTGAAATTCCACGGGAGGTTAGCAACGGCGCAACCGGGTAGCGCCCCAATCGCCTGCACCCGGAGATCATGACATCATCTCCGGGCAAAGCGCCCCGGTAGCGCCTCGGAAGAAAAATTCGCCATTGCGCCCCGCAGCAGCGCCGGGCGATGTTACCGACTGCTGCAGGGGGTGCAAACACTGAGGCCGGCTGCTCGCGGGGTGCAACTTAAAGGTGCAGTGGGCGGCTGGCCAAAAATTTTTTTGATTTTTTTAAATATTTATTTTTGGCCACTCCGGGCCCCTAAGCAGCCATCTAGCTATTGTTTAAGGACCAAAAATGCCCTAAAACCAGAAAAAAAACCACCAACAACATTTTACAAACTTACTCCTACTCCCTGCAGTAATCAAGCACCCAGCAGCACATGCTCACGCCTAGCCCCTCCCACCTACAGAGTGCTACTAACTGAGCCACGGCTAACACATAAAACAGCAAAGAGAACATTAATGGGCCGGATATTCCGTTCCCTACGGGTGGGTACGCGCTGTGTACCCACCCGTAGGGACATTGGAAATGCCGGTTTCAGGCATGCACTGCGCATGCGCTGCAAACCGGCATTTCCGATCTGTCAAGAAAGCTCTTGACAGATCCTCCAGCTGCCCAGGAGAAGGGCCTCTGCGGGCGGATAGTTCCGCTTTTTGGAGACCCTCCGTCCGCAGAAAACACTTACAATTCTTGTGCCTGGTAAAAGCAGGCGTGAGGCCTGCTTTTACCAGGATAAGAGTTGAAAAAAGTGAAAAAAAAAAATTTCCACTGATTTATCATTTAAAAATACTTTAAAGAAAGGTAAGTTTATTTTTAGTCCCGTTAAAAACTTTAATTATTTTTTTCAAAAATTTAAATTTTTGTTTAAAGTAGTTAATTTATGTAATTTCAAGTCATTTTAAAAATGTGTTTTTTTTTATTTATTTGAAGTTTTACTATGTTTTGGGGGTGATCTCCATTCATATAATTGACAGGTCTTCCTGTCAAATGTATGAAGGGAGATTCCCTTCTCTGATTGGCTCCCCATGGCCCACGTGATCCCAGGGACGCTGCGAACTACCTGCCCCTGCGATATGTGGGCCCTGCGCACCAGCAGTTTGGAGAGGCCCAGCAGCGGAACTGTGCACCTCCCGGGAACCCTCAGGTAAGGGCGCAGATTTTTCCAGATCGCAGCCCTCCGCCTGCGGGAGGCCTGCGATCGGAATATCTGGGCCATTATATCCTCCAATATGATACCAATTACTTCTGGACATCAAAATGCTGAGGCCAGAATGCTCAAGAAAGTAGAGTCCTGTAAAAAATGCCATTTGACCTGAAAAATGTGGTTCAATTCAGAGGCAGTCCATATCAAAGGTCTAAAAGAAGAATGCCAAGGGTGGGGGAGTTGTTCCTCGAAACTTAGGGTTGCAAACCCATCAGGATTGTCCTTGAGTCTCCAGGAATTAAAGATTAATCACCTGGATACTGCTGCGAGCAACCCAGGAGAAAAATCATCGGGTCATTAAAAACAATGTTTTTGTTGTTTAACATTTTCATGTATTAGTTATCAAAATATTGGAGATGGGAAAAGCGCTGTTTGACTGCTCGGGGCAGTGGGAGGCAGGAGGGCATGTGATGAAACCTCCAGGAATATGCCCAACCAGTGCTGGATCGGGTGCTAAATCAAGCAGATCTCCAAAAATAACTTTTTCCAGCTTTACTTCAAAATGCTACCCTGTAAACATCTCATCTTTGAAACTAGTACACAAGTGAAGAGTATGAGAAAAGTTATTTTTTATCAAAAAAAGTGTGTAAGTTTTGAAACTGGCCCCCATGCAATTGCAGTTTTTTACTCTCAGTAATATTTCAAGGTGTGATGTAAAGCCTGGAATCTTGCTTTAAATATATTGTAATAAAAGCAGAAAAGGCTGGAAACATTCAGCAGGTCAGGCAGCATCTGTGGAGCGAGAAACAGAGTTAATGGCCCGGATTTTGCAGTGGTAATGACGACAAAACTGTCAGGGTCCGTGACGTCTCGGACCGTTTTTTCAGAATCCTCAAAGGGGAAGGAGAACAAGCACAAGTCGTGGTACACATCGGTACCAACGACATAGGTAGGAGAAGGGACCGGGATTTAAAACAGGAATTTAGGGAGCTAGGTTGGAAGCTGAGAGCCAGTACAAACCATGTTGAAATTTCTGGTTTGTTGCCGGTGCCACGTGCTAGCGAGTTGAGGAACAGGGAGAGAGTGCAGATAAACACGTGGCTGCAGGGATGGTGTAGGGGGGAGGGTTTCAGTTATGTGGATAATTGGAGCACATTCTGGGGAAGGTGGGACCTGTACAAACAGGACGGTTTGCACCTGAACCAGAGGGGCACCAATATCCTGGGAGGGAAATTTGCTACGGCTCTTCGGGGGGGTTTAAACTAATTTGTCAGGGGGATGGGAAAAAGGGCTGTAGTCCACGAGCCAGTGGTGAGTGTAGGGAGGTACTGAGGAGGGTATCAAGGTCGCAGGAATGTACCGGCAGACAGGAAGATGGCTTGAAGTGTGTCTACTTCAATGCAAGGAGCATCCGGAATAAGGTAGGAGAACTTGGAGCGTGGATTGGTACTTGGGACTACGATGTGGTGGCCATTACGGAGACATGGTTAGAACAGGGACAGGAATGGTTGTTGGAAGTTCCGGGGTATAGATGTTTCAGTAAGAGTAGGGAAGTTGGTAAGAAAGGTGGAGGAGTAGCATTGTTAATCAAGGATAGTTTAACAGCGGCAGAAAGGCAGTTCAAGGGGGATCTGCCGTCTGAGGTAATATGGGCTGAAGTTAGAAATAGGAAAGGAGCGGTCACGTTGTTAGGAGTTTTCTACAGGCCCCCAAATAGTAATAAAGATGTGGAGGAAGAAATTGCAAAGCAGATTATGAATAGGTGTGGAGGTCACAGAGTAGTTGTCATGGGTGACTTCAACTTTCCAAATATTGATTGGAACCTTTATAGGTCAAACAGTTCGGATGGGATAGTTTTTGCACAGTGTGTGCAGGAGGGTTTCCTGACACAATATGTGGATAGGCCGACAAGAGGTGGGGCCACGTTGGATTTGGTACTGGGTAATGAACCGGGCCAAGTGTTTGATTTGTATGTGGGAGAGCACTTTGGAGATAGTGACCACAATTCGGTAACTTTCACTATTGCAATGGAGAGGGATAGGGCCATACGGCAGGGCAGGGTTTATAATTGGGGGAGGGGTAATTATGATGCGATTAGGCAAGAATTAGGGAGTATAAGATGGGAACAGAAACTATCAGGGAAAGGCACAAACGAAAAGTGGAGCTTTTTCATGGAGCAATTACTGCGTGTCCTTGATAGGTATGTCCCTGTCAGGCAGGGAGAAAATGGCCGAGTGAGAGAACCATGGTTCACAAAAGAGGTTGAATGTCTAGTCAAGAGGAAAAAGGAAGCGTATGTAAGGATGAGAAAACAAGGTTCAGTTGGGTCGATTGAGGGGTACAAGGTAGCAAGGAATGAGCTAAAAAAAGAGCTTAGGAGAGCTAGGAGGGGGCATGAGAAGTCCTTGGCGGGTCGGATCAAGAAAAACCCCAAGGCTTTTTACTCTTATGTGAGAAATAAAAGAATGACCAGGGTGAGGGTAGGGCCGGTCAAGGACAGTAGTGGGAACTTGTGCATGGAGTCAGAAGAGATAGGAGAGGTGATGAATGAATACTTTTCGTCAGTGTTCACCGAGGAGAGGGGCCATGTTCTTGAGGATGAGAGTGTGATAAAGGTGGATAGGCTGGAGGTGGTAGATGTTCTGAGGGAAGATGTTTTAGCAATTTTGAAGAACCTGAGGGTCGATAAGTCCCCTGGGCCAGATGGGATATATCCTAGGATTCTTTGGGAGGCAAGGGAGGAGATTGCAGAGCCTCTGGCTTTGATCTTTGGGTCCTCACTGTCCACGGGGATGGTGCCAGAGGACTGGAGAGTGGCGAATGTTGTTCCTCTCTTCAAGAAAGGAAATAGGAATGACCCTGGTAATTATAGGCCGGTTAGTCTTACTTCGGTGGTTGGTAAGATAATGGAAAAGGTCCTGAGGGATAGGATTTATGACCATTTGGAAAGGGGCAACTTAATCAGGGATAGTCAACACAGATTCGTGAAGGGTAAGTCTTGCCTAACAAATTTGATTGAATTCTTTGAGGAGGTAACTAAGTGTGTAGATGAAGGTAGAGCAGTTGATGTCGTATACATGGATTTTAGTAAGGCGTTTGATAAGGTTCCCCATGGTCGTCTCATGAAGAAAGTAAGGAGTTGTGGGATAGAGGGAAATTTGGCCGATTGGATAAGTAACTGGCTATCTCATAGGAGCAAATCGATAGCTCCGAAAGCTTGTGATTTCAAATAAAACTGTTGGACTATAACCTGGTGTTGTGCGACCTCTCAATTTTATCTCATAGAAGGCAGAGGGTGGTGGTGGATGGAACATTTTCGGACTGGAGACCAGTTACCAGCAGTGTGCCACAGGGGTCGGTGCTGGGTCCTCTGCTGTTTGTGATTTTTATCAATGACTTGGAGGAGGGGACTGAAGGGTGGATCAGTAAATTTGCTGATGACACCAAGATTGGTGGAGTAGTGGATGAGGTGGAGGGCAGTTGTAGGCTGTAAAGAGACATTGATAGGATGCAGAGCTGGGCCGAAAAATGGCAGATGGAATTTAACCCTGATAAGTGCGAGGTGATTCATTTTGGTAGGGCAAATTTGAATAAGGATTACAGGGTCAACGGCAGGGTTCTGAGGAACCTGGAGGAGCAGAGGGATCTGGGGGTTCATATCCACAGATCTCTGAAGGTTGCCACTCAAGTGGATAGAGCAGTAAAGAAGGCCTATGGTGTGTTGGCGTTTATTAACAGAGGGTTTGAGTTTAAGAACTGTGAGGTTATGCTGCAACTGTACAGGACCTTGGTGAGACCGCATTTGGAATATTGTGTGCAGTTCTGGTCACCTCACTATAGGAAGGACGTGGAAGCATTGGAAAGAGTGCAAAGGAGATTTACCAGGATGCTGCCTGGTTTGGGGGGGAGGTCTTATGAGGAAAGATTTAGGGAGTTGGGGCTTTTCTCTTTAGAGAGGAGGAGGATGAGAGGCGACTTAATAGAGGTTTATAAGATGATGAGGGGGATAGATAGAGTGGATGTTCAGAGACTATTTCCTCGGGTAGAGGCAGCTGTTACAAGGGGGCATAACTATAAGGTGCATGGGGGGAGATATAGAAGGGATGTCCGAGGTAGATTCTTTACTCAGAGAGTGGTTGGGGTGTGGAATGGACTGCCTGCTGTGATAGTGGAGTCGGACACTTTAGGAACTTTCAAGCGGTTATTGGATAAGCACATGGAGCACACCAGAGTGATAGGGAGTGTGATAGCTTGATCTTGGTCTCGGACAATGCTCGGCACAACATCAAGGGCCGAAGGGCCTGTACTGTGCTATACTGTTCTATGTTCTATGTTCTATGTACACCTCTGAAAGTGACAGCAACTTCTGGAATCAGCACATGCGCACATAAACCCGGAAATCCAAAAGTTGCTGTCAATCATTCCCTGCTCCTCCACAGGTTGCGCTGTGAAACTCCCCAGAGCTGGCAATCAATTCAAATCACAGTTGCAGACGAAGACTTCCCCTATTACACTGGAATGTCACTGTTAGACCCGCTACCCGTACCACCCCCCCCCACCAAAAAAAGGTTAAGCCTTGTTGAAAGAGGTGTAGCTGGGTTTTTAATGGCGTAGTGGCTGCTGAACAACCATTTTGACCCTGAAAAACTAATGTTATATTTGTGGAATGTCACATTTTTCCATAATATGGTAAGAATTACGTGGCTCTTAATATTATAATTTTTTTTAAGTTTGCTTATGATATTTCAGCTTCTACCTTAATCCTACCTGTATGTCCCAATCTTTATTTCGCTCTTTATAAAATTTATAAAGCTGAGCATTTTACTTCCTGGTTTGCAGTCTGTGAGAATTCTTCAATGTGATTGGCTGCTTAGTCTGCTTCATGACATCACTGTTTCTGGACGCCGGAGATTTGCTTGATTTGGTGCCAGATTCAAACTAAGGTTGGGAGAGCTAACATTCATACCACAGAGATTGCTAGATCTTTGTGGGCAGCTTTCTTCGGGGTCAGCGGCGAGTGCCGTCGCTTCGCTGCGTACCGCAAATTCTAGGCCATTGTTACAGGTCATCAGAACTGGAAGAAGTTAGAGATTTAATAGTTTTTAAGCAAGTGCAAAGCCAGGGAAAGAGGGGTGGAGGTTGGGGGAAAGAACAAAGGAAAGGTCTGTGATAGGGGTGGAAGGCAGGAGAAATTAAATGGCAAGAGGGATGATGGCACAAGGCAAAAGGGGGTGGTAATGGGATAAGTAAAGAAACAAAAGATGGGTCCAGAGGAGATGTAAATGGTTAGAACAGAATCATTATCAGCACCCACTGTCCAAGAAAATGGGAGCAGTGGTTATGATCTAAAGTTATTAAACTCAACGTCGAGGCTGGAAGGCTGTAAAGTGCCTAATTGAAAGATGAGGTTTAAATAAACTGTACTTGGAACAGTAGCCACAAACACATTATTACTAAACAGAATAATAATCATCCATTTTTCAAACTCTACGGATTAATTTAAAATATGGCTTTCAAAAGGGAATCGGTTAAGTACCTGAGGGGAAAAGATTTGCAGGGCTACAGGGAAAGGGCGGGGGAGTGGGACTAGCTGAAGGGGTCTTGCAGAGGGTTGGCACGGGCTCGACAGGCCGAATGGCCTCCTTCTGTGCTGTAACCATTCTATGATTCTATGATTTTATATATATTAGGGCACAGATTTTCAAATGGGCCCCCGGATCCCAGGGTTATTAGATTTCTGTCTGTCTGCCATCAGATTTTTCAACTTTAAAGTTGCTAGCAATGTTAACAGTATTTTCCTTTGAGTCGATAACACTGCCTTTGAAAGTGAGGATGGGGCTCAATAGGACTGTGTTCATGTTTGCAGGGGGTGCCCAGCAGCATATCAATATTTGCAGGAGATTCCCCACAAATTTGAAAGTTGCTGAATTAGAGACAGGGAAGCTGACTGAAGGAAGTACGACAAACAAACTGCAACAGTCAGGTTTAAAAAAGGAGTGGCAAGGGGATAGGGAGAAGAGTACCTGTATGCATTGCGTGTTTAGCATGCTTGTGACATCATCACGCACGTTGCTTGATAAATTGGTAATGTAGTGGTTATGTTACTGAACTCGTAATCCAGAGGCTTGGAATAATAATCCAGGAAAATGTGAGTTCAAATCCTGCCATTGCAGTTCGAGAATTTGAATTCAGTTTAAAAAATATCTGCAAATAATACTGGTAAAAGTGACCCTGAAGCTGTCAAATTATTGTAAAAACACAACTGGTTCACTGTATCCTTTAGGGAAGGAAAACCTGCCATCCTTAACCCAGTTTGACCTATAGGTGACTCCAGTCCCACAACAGCATGGTTGACTCTTAACTCCCCGCTGAAGAAAACCACTCAGTTGTGTCCAGGGCAACTAGCAATGGGCATAAATGACAGCCTTGCCAGTGATGCCCACATTCCGAGAATGGATGAAAAAATAGTATGTCGGCATAATGCACAATGACATTCCTTGCACATCCCAGCACCTGACTGTCCTTCATTGCCAGGAAACAAGCGAATGCATAATTGTCTCATTAGCAGAATGCTCCATTTGAAAAGTTAGATTGTATTTCTGAATTACATATGACATTACACCTTCAGCATATTTATGTTAATTAGCTACTGCAAGATTGAACATTTAACAGGCGTAACCAGCTTGCTATGATCAATTGGCATTATCAAGGACTGTGAAGTATTCCCACTAACTTTTTTTGCATATAGAAATCCACAACATTGTTATAGAAGACATATAACTGCTGTAGCACTTAATTTATGTGGTGAAAGCAGAATATATTTCTACGTAAGGAACTAGTGCAAGAAAAAATTTACAACAGCATTGCAATAGAAACAATATCCATGACGATAGCTGTTCGTGTGCACAATGGGTTCGATGGGGAAATTTTAACCCCAAAAATGAGTGGGCTTGGGTCGGGTGGGATGTAAAAATGTTAAAAATCTGAATCCCGACCCCAACCCGCCTCCTGCCCACCCAGTTCCAGTTTTAACGGAGGCGGGACAGGGGCTAGGCAACCAATCTGCTCCCAGGAGGCGGGTTGTCCATTTAAATATTATAATGTGGCTGCGAACCTCATATTTAACCACCATTTTAAATTTAACCCTGGTCAGCGCATTTTCCGGGCCTCAGGAAACCTGGCAGATAAAGGGAGGCGTGGTATGCTGGATCTAGGAGGTAAGTGCCTTTCCACTTACCTGCTGGATCCAACCTACCTGCTTCACCCACCCCCCGCAATCAGACACCCCTCCCGACCCTTCCAATCTCCCTCCCGACCATTCCGATCTTACCATTGGCCTCCGATCTCCCCCGACCCTGGTCTCCGATCTCCCCTCTGGACTCGGATCTCCCTCTAACCCCGGCCTCCGATCTCCTCTTTGGCCTACCTGCCAATCTCAAGCTGACTGGCTGCGGCCGGGAAACGGAGGCAAAAATGGTAATCAGGTCCTGCCGTTAATTTCAGCAGGACCTGAGGGAAACCTGTTCTCCCAGGTTTTCCGACAGCAAAACTGTCCCTCCGCTCCCTCCCCGCCTCCGAAATAAGATCTGGTCCAATGCTTTTATCCTGCCGCACATGAATTGTGAGTTTCAACCACCCATACATACATTTTACACAAGTAAGTAACTGTTGAGAAAAAAAATGGACGTATAATTTGATGTACATATAGTCAGCATTCATTTTTGGAGGGGTTTCCCTGATTATTCGACATATCGTTAGTGGTAGATCCACGGAAACCATGGAGAAACAAGAGTTAATGATTTTCAAAATAAGAACTGATTTGCTCTGATGCCTGCTACAGATGAACCTTGTTTGACCTGTGTACATTAAGTGTAAGTTTATTTTTTGTTTGAGAAATGCAATAGAACATGTCTTTTCTGTGTGTTAATGAGCATCGTATAGTTGGTTGAAAGGAGAAATGTGAATTTATAACAGCTGGAACTCCTATGTAGTCAAGTTCAATCAGCAGCAAGCACTTATATTTTGCGACAAAAAACTTTGGCTGTGAAATTCGGCACCTTAGCGCCAGTTGATAAAGCCAGTTTTGGAAGAAAAATGGCAGCCGCCTCGCTTCCGGTCACTTCTGGTGGGATCAGCGGCGGCCGCCATTTTGATCAGCACTCCAATCATTATAATGAGCAGGCAGCACAAATTCTGCGTGCTGCCTGCACCACTTTGAACGGGCGTGGGAACATTGCGCTTCATGCTCCCTGCGCCCATTTTTAAGCTTTACCCAATTTTACCCCGTGTCTGAGTTTCTTTGCAATGAGAACAATAGGAAAGTGATTAGATGCAGAACTGCAGCTATTGGAGGAAAAATTCGCAAGCGACCGCCTTGGGTTGCTGACATCACCTGGGCGCTAAATTCAGCACCCAGCGAAAAATAGCGCCGGTGAGTGCAAACTTCAGTTGTAGCGCCCCAAGAGGGAGGTGGAGCACTAAAGCAAGCGCTTCACTTCCCTCTTAGAGCGCTAACCCCGAATATCGGGCCGGTGCGTTCTGTAGCGCTATGCACTGGGCCACGTAGCGCTGCCAAATGGAAGGGCTCTTCCCTCATTAAAGGGGAGGGCCCAAGCCCACAACTGTGTGGGGCCCTACCTGGACCACCGGGAGCGGGCTGCCGTGCCAGCAGGCCGTTACTCAAGAGGAGTGCTGGGCTGCCAGATCGCGGCACGGACCCCGCGTTCAACGACGCAATGGGCCACGGCACGTAAGTCAGACGATTTTTTTTCTTCACGCCCACCACCTCCCCTTTAGTTAGCACCCCGCTAGCCTCCTGCCACTCCGTTCCCACCCCTTGAATCGGTCGCTGTTATCGCCCAGCGCAGATTCAGGGGGTGCGGAGCAATTTTGCAGGCGGGGCGAAAGTGGGGCACTGCACATGGTGATGACTGAATTTAGCGGGAGTCGTTAACGGCGCCGCACCCGGGCGAAAGGCAATTTGCGCCCTGTTAGCACCCCCCGGGGCGCTAAGGAGGGGCGCAAATGCACCGAATTTTTAGCTCATTGAATCTGTGACCACTGGGCAGACCGAGCACTGGGCTCGGCTGTGGAGACTTTAATCTGATTTGCTCTGCTGGTTTTTACTTGCTAGCCTCTCTGCTATAAAGAGGACAAAGTAAAGCAAAACAAACCCGCCACTGGGTTAACAGAAACCAGCAGCTGAGGAAAGCTGATGCTGAGATCTTAAGGGTGAATCGCTTGTTTCGTTGCGCTGTCAGATCATGTCCTAGAATCCAAACAAATGGCATCAGGAAAGGATTAGAGACACTCTATGCATCACAACTGATTGGTCACTAAACCATCGGAGATTTAGCACAGACCAGGGATCGGTGCCTTTACCCAATAAACCATCGGGGATTAAGGATAGGTCAGAGATTGATGCCTTTACCTAGCAAACCATCAGGGAATTAGGATAGACCAAAGATCAGTACCTTTACCCAATAAATCCACAGAGGGAGACTCAGCAAAAAAAAAGGACACCTTCTGTGGAGTTTGTGGGCCCTGTTTTGTGAAGTGCTTTAGTGTTCGATGAGGGTGATAATCCAGTGAAGTTTTGCACCTGTGGACTGTTAATGAGATATTGTAACATTTTATTATGGTACTTGGAGTATGGGGGAGGTCTTCTGTTTACAACCAGGATATTCTCTTTTAAACTCTGTCATGCCTACGTAACTCAAATTCCCTCTGTGTCCATTTGAATGCGCACTTTGGCTGCCGCTCCAGACACAAGCCCATTCGTTTTATTTCCCTCTTTTAATCTCTTGGACCCTCCATTCCCATCTCCACCCCTTCACCCAGTCCTGCCATCTTTCATTTCTCCTCTCTTGAGTGTTTTTGGTGAATGTAATTGTAGAAACATGCTCTTGCTGCCCGTAATTTAAAATTGTAGTTGGCCAGATCAGGGCAGGAACAGAGTGGGTAAATCCCCCGCTTCATTTTAACTGCACTCCTCCTACCCAGTTTCTGCCAGGTGTGGGGAATTAAAATCGATCCCAGACTGTTTCACCAAACCTGAGAGAGAGGTAATGTAAATCCTTGGTTCACAACACACAATAGAGCATTCAAATCAGACTGAATCATAACCTATATACAGAATGTCAGTCAGTCAAGTACATGGATTCATTCTGATAAATTGCTTGAAAATTGTATGTTAAGGATTATTTGTCCATGTGAATAAACTTAAAGAAGTTTTGCTGTGTGTCAGCCAGTGGCTCAGTTGGTAGCCCCCTCACTTCTGAGTCAGAAGGTTGTGGGTTTGAAATCCCACTCCAGAGACTTGAGTGCAAAAATCTAGGTTGACAAGTTTGCAAATTAATGATTAAAGCTGCAATTATTTTTTTAAACTCCACAACAATAAACACTGCAGTGCAGCTGAGGAGTGCTGCACTGTCAGAAGTGCTGTCTTTTGGATGAGATGTTAAACTGAGGCCCTGTCTGCCCTCTCAGGTGGACATATAAATCCACGGCACTATTTCGAAGAAGAACAGGGGAGTTATCCCCAGTGTTCTAGCCAATATATATCCCTCAATCAACATCACTAAAACAGATTATCTCATTGCTGTTTGTGGGAGCTTGCCGTGCGCAAATTGGCTGCCGTGTTTCCTACATTACAACAGTAACTACACTTCAAAAAGTAAAACGTTTTGGGTCATTTGTTGGTCGTGAAAAGTGCTACATAAATGCAAGTCTTTCTTTTTTTTCAATCCAGGTATGTTTAAAAGAACATTGTCGGAGTTTAGAATAAAAATATTAATTACATATATGGAATGAAGTTGCTTTTATCTGAAAAATAAAAGTCTGCAAATTAATGATTAAAGCTGCAATTATTTTTTAAAAACTCCACAGCAATAAACACTGCAGTGCAGCTCCACATATGACATTCATCTCCATATGTAGAAAGGAGAGTAATTTCCCAGTCATTTGTAAGTGTGAGTAACGTGTTTCGTTCACACTGTCTATGAGGACCGCCATAGCCAGGATATAAACTTGGGGGGAAAAATTCAGTATCGCCCTGTTTGGGGCGCAATTATCGGCCTGGCGCAAAGATTAGCGCCTGGCGCTAATTATCGCCTCCGACTGCAAACTTGACTTTTATCGCTTCTGGAGGTGATTGGAGCGCTAAATCAGGCGCTACACATCTGTCTTAAGGCGCAAAGGCCGAGGAGCGAGGCGCTAACTCAGAGTGCTGGCGAAGCTCATGTGATGTCAGTCAGCAATGGAACACAGACACAATGGCGCCGGCCAGTTCTTAAAGGGGAGGGTTGATCTTGCTTTCCATCCACATCCTGCTCATTGCAGCCTTGAATCTCGGCCTGGAGAGACCTGTACATCAAATCTGCTGGAAAGAACAATGGAGAGACCCAGGGAAAGAGCTCAGAGTGCAGCCCCCACAATCTCTTCTAAATCGATACAAGGAAGGGAAAATCAAAATGAACCTGCAAGGTGCTACTCAGTACCCAAAACTCCTTCACACAGCGTTGAATCTCTCCAGAAGTCTCTCTCTCTCTCTCTCAGAATGCGTGGTTCAAAAATGTCGCCAACAAAAAAAGGCAGGAAGCGGTCGCCTTTAAATAGCGCTCCCCCAGTCCCTTCCTGACTGCAAAATGCTCCCCTCAACCTGTCGTTGCTAGCGGCAGGCGGTAAGGCAGGGGGCGCCACTCAATATCCGCTCCAGGGCGCTACCCGGGCGTTGCGCACTCGACTGACGTCACGATCTGCCGGCGCAGGAGGTCGTGGCGGTACTGTTTAGCGCTGCCGCAAAATGTCTAGTTAATTTTGCGAGCGCCGCAAACATCGCCGCGCCCGGGCGCTAGTACCTTTGCGCCTCATTAGCGCCCTCTTAAGGCGCTAACGGGAGGCGCAACCAACTGAATTTTTCCCATTTGAGGTTCACAAACACTTCAATTCTACAGACTTTTTGCATTCCACAGCTGGATTAACAACATTTTCAGGATATCTAACAATTAAACAGCTCATTAGCCACTTCAGATGTGGAAAACCAGCATAAATACAGGTGTGTCATAATTGAAACACTTTGGGACATTAACATGATTGAATTGCGTTTTATGAGCTCACCAGCAACAAAATGTCTGCCTGACACCATTTTGATTGGCAGCTGCTAAAACAAGGAAAATAAACAAGAGAGGAAAATTGTTTTGCTATAAAAGAGAAATACGCCCACATATCTCTAAATAGAACTATAGCTAAATATTCTATATGAGAACCCCACTTTGAAATAATCAATGGCTTTCCTTCACTACATTTCATCATATCGCTAAAATGCAAGACCTTGAACTTTTTCAAATAACAAGCCTCTGCAAATTGAAGAAAACGCTGGGTAATTGCAACCTGAGGTTAAATCTCACTCTAATATGGCTAATTAAACATGTGCCTTAATCCAGGTATAATGTTCCATTGTAATCATCACAATTTGTCGGCAAGTGGTGAAAAATGTTTGAGTTGCAGAACAATAGCTGACACTAAAGAAAATAATGAATTTCCCAGTAAACCATTATATCTCCATTATTCTCTTTCAGTCGTGCCTTTAGGGTAGAATGCATCTGTCAATTTGTCTCACTTCATCACAAGCAACTAATACGTTTCCAAATTTTGCTTTCTTCTAAATGTCTGTTCTTCAAAGACATGGTGATTAAACTAAACACAAGTGCAAAAGCAAATATTAGACTGCACTGCAAAAGCTTTCTTGAAAATGAGATTAGACTCTTTAGAGTTTTATTATACTTGGCAAAAACCTTGGCACTGTTGCATCCCATTTCCAGGAATGTGTGCATGGTGTTTAGGGCAATGTAACATTTTATTGCCATTGAGATACAGCAAACATGTGGTATTTGGTATGTGTTTATATATAAACCTAATAGCTAAAATTGAAACACAACTGACCCTCAGTTGTGCTGTTTAACTTGTATTATTTTGCTGTCATTTGTGCTCAGTCACTGAGAATTGTTCCTTAAGTGCCGATTTTAACCCCTCCTACTCGTCCAACGAGAACGGGGTATGCGGGCAGTTAAAATAGAGGCCAGCATCCTTTCCTCTTTGCCTGCGCTGCACTCCCGCCTACCGCCAATTTAGCAGCTGTGTTTCGGGCAGCGTATGAATCCCTCGCCGCAGGCAAGTGAGCGCCTCATAAATAGGAACACAGGAATTGCTAGATGAAAAAATGCCAAGGTCCATCTAATTATCCCACTGTATCTGTGAAAGGGCTGGTTACTGTCTGAAGAAAATGATCTATTGATCACAATTATCTCATCTGATTAAATATATCAGATCCCTGCTAATAAAGTGGGAGTTTCCTGATCCGTAATGATCCTCAGTGTGCCGGTTATAAACAAGTCCCAGTCTGGAGAGGAAACGCAGGTAAAGCGACAAAAATCTGTTCAGCATTGGCAGAATCCTAGCTCCAATTGAATGGGTTGCTGAGCATTAATGGTCCGACCACATTACTGATCAAACTAAGTGAACTACAGGACGGCGTAAAACAATTAAATAAACGCAATATTCTGTGAAACTGTTTCAAACACAATCCCATCCCCGAATCTATTCAGTCCCACACTGATCACAGTTAAATTTATTGAACCCACACTGGACCTGTCACTAGTCCCACATTGAACCCCAGCTCCAGTTACATCCATTGTAGGACTAATCCACAGTCTAGTGCTGCTCAGACCAACATTTATTGCATTTTTCCGGACTAAAGGTTGCCTGTTTATTGGACTCTTTCTACAGGCTCTGCTGCCATGCCGCACTTCGGGTTAGACTGGGGGAGATTTCAGACCCGGGAAAGGTATCTGATACCTTCAACACCAGTGTAAGTTCATAGAACATAGAACATAGAACAGTACAGCACAGTACAGGCCCTTCGGCCCTCGATGTTGTGCCGAGCATTGTCCGAGACCAAGATCAAGCTATCACACTCCCTATCACTCTGGTGTGCTCCATGTGCTTATCCAATAACCGCTTGAAAGTTCCTAAAGTGTCCGACTCCACTATCACAGCAGGCAGTACATTCCACACCCCAACCACTCTCTGAGTAAAGAATCTACCTCGGACATCCCTTCTATATCTCCCCCCATGCACCTTATAGTTATGCCCCCTTGTAACAGCTGCCTCTACCCGAGGAAATAGTCTCTGAACATCCACTCTATCTATCCCCCTCATCATCTTATAAACCTCTATTAAGTCGCCTCTCATCCTCCTCCTCTGTAAAGAGAAAAGCCCCAACTCCCTCAATCTTTCCTCATAAGACCTCCCCCCCAAACCAGGCAGCATCCTGGTAAATCTCCTTTGCACTCTTTCCAATGCTTCCACGTCCTTCCTATAGTGAGGTGACCAGAACTGCACACAATATTCCAAATGTGATCTCACCAAGGTCCTGTACAGTTGCAGCATAACCTCACGGTTCTTAAACTCAAACCCTCTGTTAATAAACGCCAACACACCATAGGCCTTCTTTACTGCTCTATCCACTTGAGTGGCAACCTTCAGAGATCTGTGGATATGAACCCCCAGATCCCTCTGCTCCTCCACGTTCCTCAGAACCCTGCCATTGACCCTGTAATCCTTATTCAAATTTGCCCTACCAAAATGAATCACCTCGCACTTATCAGGGTTAAATTCCATCTGCCATTTTTCGGCCCAGCTCTGCATCCTATCAATGTCTCTTTGCAGCCTACAACTGCCCTCCACCTCATCCACTGCTCCACCAATCTTGGTGTCATCAGCAAATTTACTGATCCACCCTTCAGTCCCCTCCTCCAAGTCATTGATAAAAATCACAAACAGCAGAGGACCCAGCACCGACCCCTGTGGCACACCGCTGGTAACTGGTCTCCAGTCCGAAAATGTTCCATCCACCACCACCCTCTGCCTTCTATGAGATAAAATTGAGAGGTCGCAGTTACTTATCCAATCAGCCAAATTTCCCTCTATCCCACAACTCCTTACTTTCTTCATGAGACGACCATGGGGAACCTTATCAAACGCCTTACTAAAATCCATGTATACGACATCAACTGCTCTACCTTCATCTACACACTTAGTTACCTCCTCAAAGAATTCAATCAAATTTGTTAGGCAAGACTTACCCTTCACGAATCCGTGTTGACTATCCCTGATTAAGTTGCCCCTTTCCAAATGGTCATAAATCCTATCCCTCAGGACCTTTTCCATTATCTTACCAACCACCGATGTAAGACTAACCGGCCTATAATTACCAGGGTCATTCCTATTTCCTTTCTTGAAGAGAGGAACAACATTCGCCACTCTGCAGTCCTCTGGCACCATTCCCGTGGACAGTGAGGACCCAAAGATCAAAGCCAGAGGCTCTGCAATCTCCTCCCTTGCCTCCCAAAGAATCCTAGGATATATCCCATCTGGCCCAGGGGACTTATCGACCCTCAGGTTCTTCAAAATTGCTAAAACATCTTCCCTCAGAACATCTACCACATCCAGCCTATCCACCTTTATCACACTCTCATCCTCAAGAACATGGCCCCTCTCCTCGGTGAACACTGACGAAAAGTATTCATTCATCACCTCTCCTATCTCTTCTGACTCCATGCACAAGTTCCCACTACTGTCCTTGACCGGCCCTACCCTCACCCTGGTCATTCTTTTATTTCTCACATAAGAGTAAAAAGCCTTGGGGTTTTTCTTGATCCGACCCGCCAAGGACTTCTCATGCCCCCTCCTAGCTCTCCTAAGCTCTTTTTTCAGCTCATTCCTTGCTACCTTGTACCCCTCAATCGACCCAACTGAACCTTGTTTTCTCATCCTTACATACGCTTCCTTTTTCCTCTTGACTAGACATTCAACCTCTTTTGTGAACCATGGTTCTCTCACTCGGCCATTTCCTCCCTGCCTGACAGGGACATACCTATCAAGGACACGCAGTAATTGCTCCATGAAAAAGCTCCACTTTTCGTTTGTGCCTTTCCCTGATAGTTTCTGTTCCCATCTTGTACTCCCTAATTCTTGCCTAATCACATCATAATTACCCCTCCCCCAATTATAAACCCTGCCCTGCCGTATGGCCCTATCCCTCTCCATTGCAATAGTGAAAGTTACCGAATTGTGGTCACTATCTCCAAAGTGCTCTCCCACATACAAATCAATCACTTGGCCCGGTTCATTACCCAGTACCAAATCCAACATGGCCCCACCTCTTGTCGGCCTATCCACATATTGTGTCAGGAAACCCTCCTGCACACACTGTGCAAAAACTATCCCATCCGAACTGTTTGACCTATAAAGGTTCCAATCAATATTTGGAAAGTTGAAGTCACCCATGACAACTACTCTGTGACCTCCACACCTATTCATAATCTGCTTTGCAATTTCTTCCTCCACATCTTTATTACTATTTGGGGGCCTGTAGAAAACTCCTAACAACGTGACCGCTCCTTTCCTATTTCTAACTTCAGCCCATATTACCTCAGACGGCAGATCCCCCTCGAACTGCCTTTCTGCCGCTGTTAAACTATCCTTGATTAACAATGCTACTCCTCCACCTTTCTTACCAACTTCCCTACTCTTACTGAAACATCTATACCCCGGAACTTCCAACAACCATTCCTGTCCCTGTTCTAACCATGTCTCCGTAATGGCCACCACATCGTAGTCCCAAGTACCAATCCACGCTCCAAGTTCATTGAACTATTGGGCGTCTGTTGTCAGTTAGAAATCAGGGAACAGAAGTGTCCCTCTTCAAATAGTTCTGTAAGGGTTGTGATGGATTATGCTATGGTAATTATTGTATTTAATGTTCAAAATCATGAGGGGTCCAGACAGAGTAGATAGAGAGAAACTGTTCCCATTGGCAGAAGGGTGGAGAACCAGAGGACAGAGATTTAAGTGCCATAACCTACAAGGCTACGGATCAAGTGCTGGAAAGTGGGATTAGGTTGGATAGCTCTTTGTCAGCCGGCACAGACAAGATGGGCTGAATGGCCTCCTTCTGTGCTGTAAATTTCTATGATTTCTATGATTCTATGATAGTTAACCTTCCGTTATCCTGATAGTCGCATGGTATAATGATAATGGAGTTGTTGACGAATCATAGCAATCAATCTCTATCAATTAGTCTACAACAGACCTGGAATTTCAATTAAGCCAATTCGATTCACTCCAACTGATAACAAGAAATGACTAAGCGCACTGGATACAGCAAAGGCTATGGGCCCCGATAACATCCCGGCTGTCGTGCTAAAGACTTGTGCTCCAGAACTAGCCGCACCTCTAGCCAAGCTGTTCCAGTACAGCTACAACACTGGCATCTATCCGACAATGTGGAAAACTGCCCAGGTATGCCCTGTCCACAAAAAGCAGGACAAATCCAACCCGGCCAATTACTGCCCCATCAGTCTTCTCTCAATCATCAGCAAAGTGATGGAAGGTGTCATTGACAGTGCTATCAAGCGGCACTTAATCACCAATAACCTGCTCACTGATGCTCAGTTTGAGTTCCGCCAAGACCACTCGGCTCCCAACCTCATTACAGCCTTGGTTCAAACATGGACAAAGGAGCTGAATTCCAGAGGTGAGGTGAGAGCGACTGCTCTTGACATCAAGGCAGCATTTGACCGGGTGTGGCATCAAAGAGCCCTAGTATAACTGAGGTCAATCAGAATCGGAGGGAAAATGCTCCACTGGCTCGAGTCATACCTAGCACAAAGGAAGATGGTTGTGATGGTTGAAGGTCAATCATCACAGCCCCAGGACATCGCTGCAGGAGTTCCTCAGGGCAGTGTCCTAGGCCCAACCATCTTCAGCTGCTTCATCAATGAACTTCCCTCCAGCATAAGGTCAGAAATGGAGATATTTGCTGATGACTGCACAGTGTTCAGTGTCATTCACAACTCCTCAGATAATGAAGCAGTCCATGCCCGCATGCAACAAGACCTGGATGACGTCAGGCTTGGGCTGATAAGTGGCAGGTAACATTCGCGCCACACAAGTGCCAAGCAATGACTATCTCCAACAAGCGAGAGTCTAACCACTGCCCCTTGACATTCAACGGCATTACCATCGCTGAATCCTTCACCATCAACATCCTGGGGGTTACTATTGACCAGAAACTTAACTGGACCAGCCATATAAATACCGTGGCAACAAGAGCAGGTCAGAGGCTAGGTATTCGGCGGCAAGTGTCTCACCTCCTGACTCCCCAAAGTCTTTCCACCATCTACAAGGCACAAGTAAGGAATGTGATGGAATAGTCTCCACTTGCCTGGATGAGTGTAGATCCAACAACACTCAAGAATCTCGACACTATCCAGGACAAAGCAGCCCGTTTGATTGGCACCCCATCCACCACCTTAAACATTCACTCCCTCCACCACCGACGTTCCATGACTGCAGTGTGTACCGTCTATAAGATGCACTGCAGCAACTCGTCAAGGCTTCTTCGGCAGCACTTCTCAAACCCGCAACCTCTTCCACTTAGAAGGACAAGGGCAGCAAGTGCATGGGAACACCATCACCTCCAAGTTCCCCTCCAAGTCACACACCATCCTGACTTGGAAATATATCGCTGATCCTTCATCGTCGCTGGGTCAAAATCCTGGAACTCCCTCCCTAACAGCACTGTGGGAGTATCTTCACCACAGGGACAGCAGCGGTTCAAGAGGGTGGCTCACCACCACCTTCTCAAGGGCAATTAGGGATGGGCAATAAATGCTGGCTTTGCCAGCGACGCCCACATCCCATAAACGAATTAAAAAAAACAACAGACCTGGAAATGACGCAAGGAAAACCCCAGTGGTGGAGAGCTTTGGGCATCATAGGTCCAAGGTCACCTTTTTGCTCCCAAGCATTGCTACACTTACCACATGTCACGTCTCAATTTACTCATATTCTGTATCCCAAAATGTTAGGCCAGAATTTGCGGTTGGTATGACAGCGTAATCTGTCATACCCCCTTTGAAATGGACTGCAAGTTTAGGATTAATCTCGAACTTGCATTCTGTCAAGTTCTGACTTGACAGATGATCTGCACCGACATTGAAATCCTAATTGCTGGTGCAGAGTTGGGCTGATTGCCCACCAACTGCCCAGCAATTACGTATGAAAAATTTGACGACTGGTGCAAACAGGCACAGGGCCTGCTTGCACATTGTAAGGGGATAACTACTGACAAGATAATTAAGAAATTGAACTCCATTAATTAAAAAAGAAGGTTAAACAGTAATAGGAAGTGGTGAAAATAGCTTTCCAATTTGTACATGAAAAAAATAAATGATTTGCTTAGACGATTCTGAAATGCATATTATGGAAGATCGAGCAGAGCTCCCAGAGACTATAGGAATTCCCCTGTGTATAAGAAAGCCGCACTTCAAATTTGCTTTGCAGAGAGAAAATTTCTCCAGCTCTACTCGCAGCAGGTCTGGGGTCAGTCCTGTCTGGATGGAAGCATTCTAACTGGAGAACACTTGGTTGTGTGTAGCCCAGAAGGGTAGCGGTGATTTTCAATCTAAATTATTGGAAATGTAACTTGCTCTAAATCAGTACTTTTTTAAATAGCAAAGTAGCACCACAATTTTGAGCTATCCATACGTATTTTTGAAACATCCCAGACATCTCTCCACATAACTTAACTCTTGAAGTCCAGGTATCATTCCGGTGAACCTACGCTGCACTCCCTCCAAGGCCAATATATCCTTCCTAAGGTGTGGTGCCCAGAACTGCTCACAGTTCTCCAGGTGTGGTCTAACCAGGGTTTTGTATAGCTGCAGCATAACCTTCTACCCCCTTGTATTCTAGTCCTCTAGATATAAAGGCCAGCATTCCATTAGCCTTTTTGATTATTTTCTGTACCTGTTCATGACATTTTAATGATCTAAGTACCTGAACCCCCAAGTCTCTTTGGAAATCCACTGTTTTTAGCTTTTCACCATTTAGAAAGTACCCTCTTCTATCCTTTTTTGGTCCAAAGTGGATGACCTCACATTCGCTTACAGTAAAAGACTACATATTTGTCTTGAAAACTTAATGTTGATGCTAGCTCGGCTTAGTGGTAGCACTCTCATCATTGTATCAGTAGGTTGTGGATTCAAGCCCACTACAGGATTTGAGCACATCATCTAGGATGACACTTCTGTGCAGTGCTCAGGGAGTGCTGCATTGTCGGGGGTGCTGTTTTTTGGAGGATATCCAAACAGAGGATCTGTCCACCTGTTGAGATGTATGTAAAAGATCCCACAGCATTATTTAAAGAAGAGCCAGGGAATTATCCCAGTGTGTTGGCCAACATAATCCCTTAACCAACACCAAAAATCAGATTAACTGGGCATTACTTCATTGCTGTTTTTGGGACCTTGTTGTGTCCCAATTGACTGCCATTATTTGCCAGTGTAACACTGTGTCATTGACTGCACTTGAAAAGTAATTTATTGGCTGTAAAATGCTCTGGGACATCCTGAGGGCTGGAAGCGCATTGTATAAATGCAAGTTCTTTGAGGCTGTAATGGAAAAAAATCCATTCTCCATCTTTATATAAAGTTTGAGCTAGATCCAACTGAACAAATTTAAAATGTATTTTTGTGGTTGCTTGATGAGAGGGGCTAGCTTGCCTTTGTGTGGGCGGCTAATGTATACATCCTTATATTTCGGGAATGATGCTGACTATGGAGTATTTATGTGAGATGGAAGTTCTCACTGCATTGTTTGCATTATGATGCTGCAGAAAGACAGTCTGTACAAGTAGGCCAGGTTGTTTAACCCGGTAATTAAAACGACAAGGGATAAGGGACAAATAGTTGGCTATTCACACACTTCCTGTCCAGGACAATGTCATTGATTAACAATCTTTTCCCTGCTTATTGCAAGAGGATCTGAGACTTATTCAAAGAATCTTGCATATAATTTAAAACCACATTTTGTTTAATTAAAACTTATTACATTTACATTGAAAAGGATGAAGAATCTTGAAACTATTAAATAATTTGGTCTTAGAAAACATTTCAATGTATCAGTGGGTCAAGTGTTCTATTTATTATTTTTTAATTTGTTTGTGCTTCTGGATTACTTTGCATATGAAAAATAGGACTGTTTCAATGTAGCAGTTAGATCAAACTATGAGGGCTAAATTTGGCCGTGTAGCGCCCGTTTTTTAGGTGCTACGTTGCCAAATAAGACTTGAAAATGGGGTCAGAGATGCGGAAGTGCGCAGGACACCATCTTGTTAAAAGGTTTTGCGCATGCTCCGAACGACCGCCGGCAACATGCAGAGGAACGAGATGATGATGTGAATGAGTGTGCAATGCTGATTTGAAGCCACCACTGCCATTTTCCAACTCCACACTCCAGCCAACAGCCTGCCTTAACCTCGCACAGCTGAACACGACGTTAAACGGAATGAAGGACCCCCGCCTGCGCTGTTTCAAGGGATTATGAAGTACTCACAGGTTAGTTACTGGAATATTTCTTCTGGCTCCTGGTAAAATTTACACATTTTTGGATGTTTCCTGTATTTGCTTAAACTTTTAATACCCTAAGGGAGTGGTCTGGCTGGTCTTGCAGTACTTTCTTTGTCATATAAAATATTATGCTGAAAGACATGGTGGGTTTCCTCTAGGAATTGAGCATGACTGGGCGAATGAAGAGAGGCCATGCAGAGCAGTGTAAGCTGCTAGAAAAGGAGGAGGAGGGGGAGAAGGGCTCTCAGCAGGAGGTCATATCCACTGAGGGTCTTCAGGGAGCAATTCTCATTCCTCATCTTCAGTGACGACCAATGCATTAGACATCTTCACTTCATAAAGAGGTTGTGAAGGAAATCTGCCAACTGCTGCCGCCAGAACTGCAGCTTCTAAGCAGGGCAAGGACAGCATTGCTTGTAGCTGTCAATGTGACCGTGGGTCTTAATTTTTATGCGTCTGGCTCCTTTCAGGCTGCTGCTGGAGATATAAGCAACATCTTTGCAGTGCACTTTTGTATAAGGGAGGCCACAGAGAGACAGCTTCATCTCATAGAATCATAGAATCATAGAATCATAGAATCTAGGAGCAGGAGTAGGCCATTCGGCCCGTCGAGCCTGCTCCACCATTCAATACGATCATGGCTGATCATTCAAATCCAGTACCCTGTCCCTGTTTTTAATCCCCACAGTACACATATCCCACACTACCCCCGTAACCCCACGTATTTAATTCCCCCTAACATATCCCATCCTATCCCCATAACCCCACATATTTAATCCCCCCCTAACACTAAGTGTCAATTTATCATAGCCAAATCAACCTAACCCGCACATTTTTGGACTGTGGGAGGAAACCGGAGCACCCGGAGGAAACCCACGCAGACACGGGGAGAATGTGCAAACTCCACACCGACAGTCACCCGAGGTCAGATTCGAACCCGGGTCCCTGGCGCTGTGAGGCACCAGTGCTAACCACTATGCCACCGTGTTGCCCTCTTGCAAACTCATTCCCTCTTGCAAACAGGAGGAGTGAGCATAAGGTTTTACACAGATTGCAGGCTTTCCCACGGTGCAGGGTGCCATTGAATGCACACACATTGCTTTGTGAGCTCCTGATCTGAACTCATCCATTTTCATTCTGCGGCAGTCCTCTGTGCCACCTGTATTTGAACCACCATGGCAAGGCAAAGGCTGGTTACTTGTCGACAAGGGTTATCCGCTCATGACATGGCTCATGACTCCAGTCCGGAACCAATACACATGTACACAGCAGGCCTACAATGAGAGCCATGAAGCAACAAGGAATATTATAGAGCAGACCATTGGTGTCCTCAAGCAATGCCTCCGCTTCCTGGATGGCTCTGGAGGAGCTGTAAAATTCGCAATTATCGCGATTCGAAATAACGAGATAAAGCAGATTCGTTTCATCAGTTTTATTTCAACGAAATGCTGTCATGATTAAACAGGACACAGAAGCCTGTAAAATGGCCACCGCGCCTCGTGGCAGAAGCTTCCAGAATTTTCAGTGGGCAGACAAAATGGCGTTCGAATAAACATTTCAATATAAGATTGGTTAATACGCAGCAAACACTGATAAAGACAGGATGCAACCTGTCTGCATTCGACACAATAGCAAAGATATAAGAGCTGGAATCATTTTCCATGCACAAGTAAGGACCATTGTAATGGGCAATCGAAGGCCCATCCAGATACATCAATATGCAAATTCCCCACGGCTCTACAATGAGAGAGCCATTCTCAGGTGATTAAGTCAGTATTCGAGGAGGCCCCAAAACCAGTCAGGGAGACTCCTAGCCGGTTCGACACTGGGGAAAGCATTAACGGGTAGTTGGCCAGTTTAAGGTGCTACCGAAACCCATTAAATGAAAGAATCACCCCATACTGGGAATTTTGAGCGCAAGATTTTACAAAGGATGAACATTAAGATTTGGGCGGGAGATAAGGGAACACAGCACTATAACTATAGTGAACAAATGTCCATCGGTCTCTTGACTCTTGACTCTTATCTTGCTGCTGGCTGCTGAACTCTCTTATTCCTCTGATCCTCCCGGGGCTGATTCGTTTGAACTGACTCTTGACGCGGGCTGAACTTTTATTCTCCTATGTTGGGTGGAGCTCAATTTGGAGCGAGCCGCCTCAACGAAGGCCAGTGACCGGGTGCACCATCCCGAGGGTCGGTAAACGGTGTTCTGGACCCGAAGGCCCGAAGAGATGAGACGAGACGAGATGAGAAGAGAAGAAGAAGAATCCACGTGCCGCCGCGGTCAGTAAACCCCGACCGCGCCCGAAAATATATAGACCATTTTTGAACTCTACAGGTTACTGCATGAACTGGTCAAAGACTCTTCTTTGAATTCTACCGGTTAACTGGTGTCGGTCCAGAAAGACTTTTCTTTGAGTTCTACAGCCGGGCCCGAGCACTGTCGAGTTCTTCATGACAACGGGGAGCCCAGCCTGCTAGCCGGAGCAGAGAAGATAAACAAGTGGGGTACAGAGACCCCTTCCAACACGTGACAGTCAGGTGTTGCAGCAAAACAAGCCGAGTGCCTCGTTTAAAATTCTCTGAAGTATCACGAGTGGTGAGCATGTTTCCCGATCCTACAAATCTAGATTAGTGTAGGTATTGATAGGGGAGGGTGGTTTTATTAAGGATAAATATAATGTGTTCCCCTTTTTACGATGTGCCGTGCGTTCCTCATTACCCTAGACCAAGTTTTATGAATGTATGTATACTTGTACTGTCATTAATTTGTGCCTATGACATGTACTTCATGATTTTGGACGTTATGCAATAAAGATTTCCATTTCGTACTATTCAACCGGGTCTATTTGAGTTTTTCTCTGCATTACTGCTCTCGCACCTAAGTCCAGTGTTAGAACCGTAAGGGCGAGTGGGTCGAACCACTCACAGGTGCTTATTGCAACAAGGCTGGCTGGAGACCAGAGCAAGCAATAGTATTAGGCAACGAAGGCCTAACTCCGCACAAGCACCTACGAACTGAAACCCCTTACAGAGCCCTGCAGTACTCAGCTGAGCGGTTATCAAGATTTGTGGTAGAATGCTGCATGCTGCACAACCTCGCTATTATGAGGGAACAGCCCTTGCTATTACCTATCAGGTGAGAAACTGAGGAGCAGGAGCATGAGCAAGAGAAGGAGGAGGAGGAGGAAGTGCAACAGGAAGTTGAGGAACAGGAACAGGAAGGAAGGCTACAATGTAGAAAGCTCCTTTCTCCCCAGGTTCTACGTGATCAGATTATGCATGAGAGATAACAGTAACCTCAACTACACCTCCCCATTCAGCAACAGTCTCACACTCCTTACTTTTCTTCTTTCTGACAACACAAAAATATAAACCACCAGAAAATGCACTTTCAAATCCAATTGTATAAATTCACTCATTAAATAATGCATTCAAAATTAAACTAATCACCCTTGTACATTCTGTGTGCATTTGACTATCCTAGTGCTCCTAAGAGGTGCTTCCCCAGTGGCTGCAGCATGGGTTGTGGAAGGCTGCTGACCTTCAATTGAGAAGACTGCAGATGGCCTTGGAGGATGACCTCAAGAAGCTCTGGGCCTAGAGGGCATGGATTCATACTGCAACATCTCAGCCTGGGTGGCAGCAGTCTGTGCTGGCTGGCTGACAGACAACAGCAAGGGCACTGGAGGAGTGGCAGGAATGGGAGTTGGTTCCTTTTCCATAGAGCCACTGCCACTCTCCCGGGGCGGAGCCTCAAAAATCCTACTGATCTGTTGGAGAACAGTTTGATGGACTGCTGTGATGCCCTGGAAGCCCCTTGAACAGTAGTATCCAGGGCCATGATGGCAGCAGTCTGAGCTTGCAAGGCAGCAGTCTGAAATTCCATTGCAGCACTCAGACCTTTGGTGGAAGCTGTTGTGCTGCAATGGAAGCTGTGACATTGGCCATCAGACGCTGCATTGTGGTGGGCTCCACAGGCTTGCTGATGGAGGTGACTACATGTTCCATGTTGGAGAGGATGAGCTCCAAGCTCTGTGCAAAGCCCTGTGCCAAGTTGGTGCTAGACTCCTCCATGCTCCTGGACATTGAGCGCAGGCTTTCTGGCAGGCTTTCCAGTGCACCAAGCATTTGGTTATATACACCCATCAGCCTTCTTCTGTAACCTGGGCCATTAAAGTCCTCATCTGACTCCTCTGCAGCAGAACTAGTTTGCAGCCTCGTCCTCTGGCGAGCTAGCACCTGCATTATCCTTTCCCTCCACCCTGGCTCCTGTGCACTTGTGCCTGGTGTCTCAGCACACGCAGATCCCTCCTCTATCCTAGCCTCTAAAATACGCGCTGTATCAGTCTCTGAGCTGGTGGCTGCGAGTGTAAGATCAAGTGACAGTGTCTTCTTCCTCTTCCTCCTCTGACTGGGAAGGTTCCAGTTCCTGGGTATCTGAAATGAAAAAGGGACAAGGATTGGGTTGTGGTGAGGGGAGAGGAGAAATTAAGAAGTGCGTTCTTACATCATCTGCAGCTTGTGAGTCAGAAGAGATTGTGGGATGAGGGAGAGGTGGGAAGAAAGAAGGCGGATTAGGTATGCAGCTACCCTCATCATTGATCCCCCCAACCCCTGCCAGTGGCCACGGCCTCAGCGATGCCCCTTCCCATGATGGCCAACACTGTCTCCTCCATGGGGGTTAAAACGTGCAGACACTCTTGTCCTCCTCCAGTTAATTCCTGCTGCCTCCTGTTATGTGCCACCTTCTCCTGCAAGAAAGAGGGAAGTATGTCAGTGAGTGTTGTGCAATATGTTTGGTTGATGTGGCTACCATGTTTGAATAGCTGGCAGTGTGTGCGAGCTGTGAGATGTGGGTGTGAGGCTTGCCACAGTGCTAAGTGTGTGAGCATGAAGTGGAGCATATGAATTGGAGACAAAAGCAAAATACTGCGGATGCTGGAAATCTGAAATAAAAACAGAAAATGCTGGAAATACTCAGAAGGTCAGGCAGCATCTGTAGAGAGAGAAACAGAGTTAACGTTTCAGGTCGGTGACCCTTCGTCAGAACTGGTAAAAGTTGGCGATGTAACATCTGTTACAACTCCAACTTTTTCCAGCACTGATGAAGGGTCATAGAGCTGAAAAGTTAACTCTGTTTCTCTCTCTACAGATGCTGCCTGACCTGCTGAGTATTTCCAGCATTTTCTGTTTTTATTTTATATTATATATGAATTGAAGAGTTGTGTACTGATTGATAAAGATTGCTGGTAGGTGGCTGATGGGGGTGTAGTGAACTGAGCAGTGGATGAGGCTAGTGGTGCACTTGGTAGGATATGGCATTTGAAGATTGAACTCAATCACCTTGACAACTCGTATCAAATCATTAAATTATTCCTGCACTGCATCCATGTTCTTGGAGCTACACTCTTAGCATTGACCTCCACTGCTACTTCTTCCCACTGCCTCCTGAGCATATGTCTTGAGGACTTCCTGCCCCCCCTTGCAGATACAGGATGTCTCTCCTTCTCTCCACGTCTTGCACCAAGGCCTCCAGTGCATTATCGGAAAATTTGGTGCACACTCTCTCGCAGGTTGAGCCATTTTGAAAAAGTCTTCAAAGCCAATTAACATCCTGACACCATTTCCAGCAGCCACAATGCACCTCCCCTTTAAGAGGTGTAGACTACCTTTAAGCAGCGCTAACCAATGTTCCTATTAAGCGGCATGGCTGCGTGACAGTCTGTAGGTCCCACAGAGCAGGCTCACCAGCTTTTAAATGGAAAAAACACGCATGCATGGAAATTTTAACTGGCCGCACAGCCCGTTAAAGGGGCTACATACCCAAAAGAAATTAGAGGGAACATTGGCACTAGCCACTCACATTATCAGGGGCCCCTGCTGATGCGTGCAGCCAATGAACAGCGCGGGTAGTGTTGGCTGCATGCAGCAATAATGGAAATCGGCAGACAGCATGAATTTAATGTGCTGCTTGCAACGCAATGAACGGACGCGGATTGATTGCACACCATGATCCCCACTCCTATTTTCGGATCTTATCCAATTTAACCCCCAATGTCTTTATATTAATACATATATAGATTTCAACTGGAAGAAGACAATTGTCAACTGCTACTTTACAAAATAAACTGAATAGGAGTAACTTTGGAAGTGTCTTGCTGTAATCACTAAACTAAATATTACTTATCTACTATGTCATGTTGTACCCAGGTAATCCTTGGATACTGCCTTTCAGAACTGTGTTATGCTGTATTAAATTGAGCACAGTTAATACTGTGATTATAATTCCAAAACCAAAATACTTTGGAATGATTAAGTTGACAATCATCTTATCCTTAATGCAGAAATAATGTCATGAAGTAGTTACAAGTCGTATATCAAACTGTGCTCACTCTTTGATAGCTTGGAGTAAATGAAGAGTTAAACATATTTAACTAATAGTTTTCATGCTTCCTGCTAGTGATCAATCAGTAACTGGAATCCTTTCATTGCAAGACAACTTAATAATTAGGCATCACATAAAAATCCCCTAGAAACAAATCTCAGTTATTTCAACAAGCCTGACAACTGGCAGCACATCAGTCCTGCTGTGTAAGGGCAAGTCTTTCCTCCTATTTTCTGCTTTCCTCTTTTTTTCTTTAACTACTTGTTTGTTACACCTTTGTGCAAACCTTAAAGTTACGCAGAACATTTCATGTAGTTTACAGTTGCTGTTTCCAACATGAATTTAAAAGAACTATTTCAACTAGGGAGTGATGCGAAGACTCCAGTGATTGTCATTTTCTTCTAACTAATTTGTGAATGGCTACTAAGAATAGTAACTTTTATTAAAAAATTTAAGGTTTTAAAGAATCTATAGGTCCGCCAGCAGAGGAGCTTCTAGGACTGCCACTATGGCCAGATGATTTGGTTCTTCAACTGTCACCTCCACATCCTCCTCGTCCTCAATTGTGACTTGTGCATCACCCAGTACTTTCTCCTGACTGGTGTGGATATCTCTGATGTCTGATACATGTGGCATGCAGCTGAAAAATAGTGTCAGTACTTTGCATGCTACCTTGCTTATGCAGCAGCAGGTTGGGATTTCTTTGTGGCATGTGTTCTCTCAACATATACTGATGGAAGGCGCTGTCCAAACATTCTTACTTTTGCCCTCCTCATGAGGACAGATTTTTTTTGTTGCTCTTCTTCTGTGACGCCCCATGGAAGTAAGAGACTTGTAATTACTCAGTCTGCCACCTCAGGCTATGCCTACTGCACAGTAGGGTGCAAAGGAAAGGGCCCTTCGCTACCAAAAATGGCAACAGTTTCAAGGAGCACCTCCTCCCAATTATGTCCAATCCTTTTTCAAATAGGGAAGTATTGCCCAACTTTCTCCCCCCCCCGCCGCACCCCCCCCCCCCGCCCAAAGTCTCTGCTAGCTTCCAGAAGGCGTAAAAATAATCACAATTATGATATTTCCTTTTAATGCAGATATCCTGCACCCATCCCCGCCCCATCCACCCCACCAACCAAAATAATTATGATCCCGGAACCCATGTAAGGATCATTTTAGAATATGTTTTTGAAGCTAACCTGGCAAGATCTCATACTGTCAGCCTGCCTCACTTTTGGTTGGATTGTAGGCCTGCTGTTAGTGGCATTAACATTGGGAACACAACACTGGTGGTAATGGCCCAGAAATTAAACATCGATGGTTCCCGCGGGGGTAAGGATTCCCCGCGATATCGCACTCCGCGCCTACCTTTTTGTTTGGGGCCCACACGAACTTTAGTTTCAGAGCCTCTCCCTGTTGCAACCGTGCAGTGCTTGCGTATCCCAGAGGCGCAATTAGTTTGTGCGAGCTCTGGGATCACGTGATTCAGTTAGAGCCAATGGCAGCACACTATCTTTCATTCATAGTTTTGACAGCAAGGGCTGTCAAAGCTATGAATACTACAAGCCCCCAAAAGAACAGCTAAACGTCAATTAAATTTTTTAAAAAAGCCATCACATTAATAAAATAAGTATAGTTAAATAAATTAACCACTTTAAACAAAAAATTAAATTTTTGAAAATTTTAAAAAATCTTTTTAAAAGTTATAAAAATAAATTTACCTTTCTTTAAAGTCTCTAAAAAAGATAAACCTGTTGAAAAAAAATTTAAAATAACACTTAATTAACTACTTACCTTGTTAAAAGGGGGTCCTACGCCTGCTTTCTTTATGTGTAAAATCTTCACCACTTACCTGCGCGTTCAAACCTGAAAAAAAAACTAAGTGCACTGCGTGCGCACAACCTGTAGCGCGCACACGGTTCACTTAGGAACCGCCCCCTTTGCAATTCACGAAGTGCCGGTTTCCCGCGCATGCGCAGTGTATGCAGGAAACCGGCAATTCGGGATCTAATACGCGAGAGTATACAGTGCGTACTCTCGCGTATTAGGTTTAATTTTCGGGCCATTAGGTTTAATTTTCGGGCCATTATCTCAGTCATTTGCTCCCATGATTTAACTGTTTAATAAATGGAAATATAAAAGAAACATAAGTTACTCCAGTCTCCTAGTTTGCTAGTGACAGGTTTACTGCAGACAACAGTAAATGTTTTTATATCATCTTTTACCCTTGGAGTTTTCTTTCATACGCATTTTTACACTGAACATCTGTGTTTACCAAATTTTCTATGGAGTTGTAGACTGAAGTGTGAATGTACTCGTATGTGCTGATGTAAGCAGGCAGGTACGTGCTAACTGAGCTGTGGCTATAAAAGGTACCCGCTGCTAAAATGTTTATCAAAGCCATAACTTCAGAAAATGCTTGGAACAGAAGGCAAACATGAACCCATCTTTTGTTTATTTGTTTGGCATCTGCTGTGTTTGAAAGGAACTGCAGCAAAGGCAAATCATATTTTAAATAAGGGAAACACATTCGGCAATACAAACAAGATGTTTAATTAAATCAGCATCCGAAGTGTAAAATACTCCCAATTCTCAGTTCATGCCATTGTGGTTCCTGGGTGCATATCAGCACTGGATGACATTGAAACTCAATAACCACATGTGTGGGCCTGATTTGGGCCATTAGCTTTGCTGTTTTATGGTCACTAATTAACTCGCCCTTCTTAAAAAAAAGCCACTCATTCTGCAGTAAACAGGCCTACTTTCAGCTATGCAGTGCAAGTCTTGAAACTGTGGAAGGAACTCACAATTAATTTAACTGCACTCCTAGTTTAAAAGATGCATGAACACTTTTTCAGGTCTTGGTACAATATATAAAAACAGCATGCAACTTGATGACAACTCAATAGCAGTAAGATAAAATTATTTTTGCAGAAAACAAAAATAAGGGGTGTAATGATGTGTGTCAACTTGAGCATGGCAATTTGTAGGTGCTCCCTTAATATCAACAAGTGTTAATATATCAATTTAAATATGAAATGTTCTCAATTAAGCACAGCTGATTTGAAATCCGAGTGAAGAAGCCAGTCAGTCTGCAAGACGGAGTTTGTAAGTAAAGGTTGATTGACTGTGTGTTGCCTGATTGTGAAGTTGTTTTTACTTTTATCATCTGATGCTGAACTTTTAGGAACCCTTATAACAGAACAGCATAAAAGGAATATGCAATCTTAAAGGTGAAGAAAAATGTGATAAATTATAAATAAAGTAAACCATAATCTTGGAGTGCAGCAGATGGAGGTAGACCTGGAGACTAAACTGGCTTTAAAAAAAAAGCTGAATGTTTTATCCTAATGGCATTGCAGACCCATGTAAGCCAATGATTCTGTCTTTGGGAGAAGGGAACTGGTTGCAGTTTGTTCACTCTCATTGGGGCTCTGGATAAAACCTGAGCATAAAGACCTGTGGGGATTGGCTCCATGGCTTGAATATAAAAGCAAAACAGTGTGGACAATACTGTATGAAGTATATTGTGCAAATGTGAAAGTGTTTAATGAGTCTGCAGTGTGGATTGTTTAATGCTGCTGTTACTGCTTGACTTGTAATGTAGCTTAACTTTCCAAATATCACTTTCTGTGTGGGAATGTTCTGTAGGTGAAGTAATTTAATAGATGGCTAAAGGGATATTTTTGCTGAAATTTACTTCCTTTTTTGAAGTAGTAGTAATGGGTGGATACATACGAACATACAAATTAGGAGCAGGAGTAGGTCACTCGGCTCCTCGAGCCTGCTCCGCCATTCAATAAGATCATGGCTGATCTGATTACTCCACATTCCCGCCTACCCCCGATAACCTTTCACCCCCTTGCTTGTCAAAAATCTGTCTACCTCTGCCTTAAAAATATTCAAAGACTCTGCTTCCACCACCCTCTAAGGAAGAGAGTTCCAAAGACTCACGACCCTCTGAGAAAAATTTTCTCCTCCAGGGCGATTTTGCCAATGGGGGTGCGTTGGAGGTGGGACTGCTGCTTGTCAGGTTTTAGTCCCGCCTCCATCGACTTCTGGCCAACCCACGCTATTTTACCTTGATTGACCTTGTTAAGCCCACCCAGGCCAATTAAGGGGAAGCCGGTTACAGAGAACGTCAGCGTATGACATTTCATCTGTCAAAAATTTTTGACAGATGAATTTTCATCGTTTGACAGCTCTGTGAAGCTGTCAAACACTGACATTCTATGTTGTTTGATGAGTCCTTGTATTCAAGACTCATCAAACCTCTTTTGTGAGCAGAAATTAGATGACTGTTGCATCAGAGAATGCAGCAGCCATCTGTCATCTCTGCCAGTGAGATGCGAGACTCTCCGCACCCCCAACTGTTGAAGCCTGCAGGAAGAAACAAAGGTAAGTAAACATTTTCTATCACTTTCCACTCACCTCACATACTTACCTCTCCACACTTGCACCCATCACTTACCTTCGCAATGCACTTTTGCATCCCGAAGACCCACTGTTCGCCTTGGTGACCCTGGCGGGGTTTCTCAACGTCGGGAAGCCCACACCTCTCCTGGAAAAATGGGGATAATCCTCTTAACTGCATGTTAACTACCTGTTAACAGGGAGTTAAGTGGCTGTAATCCCCTTCCCGCCTCCAGGAGATGGGACCCGGCGCAGGTCGGCTACCCGCCTCCTGGGAAGATGGCACGGAGGCGGGTTGGGGGCAGGATGGGCACCCGCCCCCAGATTCTGCCATTTTCCCGGCAGTCCCGCCTCCATACCCGCCTCCCCAGGGCTGGCAAGATCACACCCCAGATCTCTGTCTTAAATGGGCGACCCCTTATTTTTAAACAGTGACCCCTAGTTCTAGATTCTCCCACAAGAGGAACCATCCTCTCCACATCCACCCTTTCAAGACCCCTCAGAATCTTTTATATTTCAATACAACAAGAAGACATCTTTTAACGGGATAAGTGACATTTTAGGGAGTTGAACATTCAGTTTGAACATTTTATGATTGTAACCTTAAGAGGAAAAGAAAATGACAGCAGGTCAGGTTAAGCACCAAATTTGGAAACCATGGCAGAAGGGTCACAATACAAGTGTGGGAAGAGACAATTACAAGACCCAGTTTAAGCAACTGCTGTAAGTACACTATTTTCTTTAGGTTGGAAGATTGCATACAAGTTTAGTTTTATTTAGATACTTACATTTTCTTTGTGACTGACATGTAGCAGGAACATACTGCAGATTTATTTGTTTTTTTTTGCACCCACTAAGGTAAGGAACTTTAGCACTGGGAATTGAAGCTCGTTTTGTAGTGTTGATATCCTGGGACTACAGATCAAGTATAACACAACCAGCTGTAGAGCTCTCTTTACTTTGCTTAATGATGAGACTTATCCCAGCCTCACAAGAACACCCGCTCTTGCACCAATATGACACTTTCATTTACCATTGTAGGAATTTTCCTCTCGCACCTCCTACAGTGGCTGTTAATGTAGGGTCCGTGGACCTGAATCCACCTTAACAGAAACACGTGGGCACACTATCTCATGCAGAGGTTCTTTATTTAACCACCAATACATAGATTAAACAAAAAACACAACGAGACCTGTCCTGGAGTTTTCAAGTGCCCCGGTTGGCCAGACTGACAATTGCCCAAAGTCTGTTGAATCTTTAGATGTCTTCTTTCCGTTAGACTAGGAACCATCTGTCCTAGCTGACTGCAATACAGCAGCTTGGTATTATCAAGTTCTTATCCTTTGTGTCCACACATTCTTTGTGATCTTCACATGCACACCTCGATAACTTGTTCCTTCAGGTGTGCCTATACCCCTTGTTGGTCATGGTTGGTTCAAAGTTTAGTGGGGTTACCTCATAGTGTATGCTACTTGTGACTGTTGTTCAGTGGTTTCTTATCTCAAAACCATACTGGTCAGTTCCTCTGATTCCCTAGCAACACAAGATTTTGTCTTTGGTTAGCAACTGCCTTTGTCTGATAGATAATGTCTGTTAATGTTCCTTTTTATATTCCTGTTCCTCAGCTTGCAGTTAATGTGGTTTAGTCATCATTAAAGTTAATTTTGTTTAGAACAGATTTTCCCTACACCATCTCAATTTACAAGCAGTTTTATGCTGTGGGTCGTGCATTGTTTAAGGGACTAAATACATTACATGGGATAGCAAAATACTGCGGATGCTGGAAATCCGAAATAACAACAGAAAACGCTGGAAAAACTCAGCAGGCCAGGCAGCATCCGTGGAGAGAGAAACAGAGTTAACGTTTCAGGTCGAAGACCTTTCGTCAGAATACATTACATGATCTGACTTGGAGTTTTTTTTACCAAATGACCATATTTTAGAATCTGCTTTATTTTAATACAAGCTCCTCTGTTCAATGAACAACCAGCTTGTATTGGTTATTTACTTCACCTAATAGATTCTGTGTCCTTTGGAGGTCCAGCAACAATCAATCTCATTGCAGGCCCATCTCCAATAAGAACTGCTCAAACTCATTTTTTCTAGTGAGTAGAGAAAGGAGACTTTCAGCTCCTCAATTTGAGTAAGGTTTCAAAACTGGTGAGGTTAAAGGCTAGTGTGTTACTCAATGAAGCAAATCACTTTTTTGAGGATGGGATTCCTATTTTGTGGCATCTTTGACCCTTCTGACAGTCTCCTCACACCACACTAAATCAAGAGGACAAATTGTTCATAGTTTTTTTTTACTAATGTGAATACAGCCACTAAAAGGTGCACAAGATAAGGGGTGGGGGAATGTAGGCCACGATTTTATCAATGGAGGCGGTTGGGTGCAGGTCAAGTGGTTTCTGGCTCCCAGTCCCACCCCCAGCTGCATCCGGCCCACAGACGTGATTTTGCCTTGATTGACCTTGTTAAACCCGCCCTGCCGGCTTGCCGGCCAATTAAGAGGAAGCGGTCAGATGACGTCATTTGATGACGTGTCATCTGCCGGTTTCCTTAAAGGGACCATGCACAGTTTTATTTTGACAGTTGATTTCTCGATGTTTGACAGCATTGAGGTGCTGAAAACACTGACAATCACTGCACAAAGGTGACCTCTTGCATCCAGGCTCTCCAATGACTCCCTCCATAGGCTGGAACAGATGACAGGTGAGGTGGCAGAAGCGATCGGTCACTAGTGAGAGAGGTTCCCCCAATGAGGTGGCACTGGACATGGATTTAAAAACTTGTAACCTAAAGAAAAGTGTAAATGTATAAAAAAATGCAGTTCCCAACATTTTCTTTCCTCTGAGACACACCATGTGCAACATTGGATCCTTCACACCACTTCTGCAGCTGTCATCAATCCAGAAACATTACAGCAGACTCACAACACGCCACACTTACCTGGTGTGGTGTCCGGACATCGGGAAACCCGAGCCAGAAGCGGCAAAATTCAAAAATAGGCTGTCAACTACTGGCAACTACCTGTTAATAGGCAGGTAATTGCCTTTAATCCTCTTCCCGACGCTAGGTGTCGGGTCCATTCACAAATCGGGGACCCGACACTTGGGAAAATTGTTTGGAGGCGGGTTGGTGGCGGGATCGCAACCCGCCGTCAATCAAAATGATTTTAACCTTCGACCCGCCTCCAAACCCGCCCTCTGAGCGCCGGCAAAATCCAGCCCGTAGTGTCTGACTGCTGCTTGCCACCTTTGTGTATACCAGTATGGTTAAGATCATGACCTGTGTGTGGGGAACTGCATGAGTAAATTCATGTCCCACCACTCCATGGCAACAGCATATCGATGATTCAACATACTTCCAACACAGTGCAGACCTTTCTCTAAATGCATTAACACAAGTGCTAAATTAATAAATTGTCAACAAAATTGCCAGTGTTGGCAACATTATAATTGACTTTTTTCAAATAAAGGACTTGTGCAAACAAAGTCAAAAAGAAATGGCTGCGATAAATTTTCATTTTTTCAATGCTGAATTTAGAGCAGGTTTTGTTGGTGATTACTGTGTAAAATGTATTTATCAGCACAGGTTGTCATGCTGAATCCACATAAACAAACATTGGCAATGAAAAATCCAGAGCAAGTTTAATCATCATCCCCTTTTTTTACACTGTCCATATGCTCTCTAATTGTTTTTTTTTCTCCCTTATTTTTCTGATGAATTCTTCAGTTTCTCCTGTTTTAAAGCACAGCTATGGAAAATATAAGGCACCGGAACTTGGGGAAAATGAATATATTTGTCGTAAGAGATGTGATTTGAAAACTAGAGGATATTTGAGTTTCATGTAATGAAGTCTTGAGGGGATGGAAAATAAATTGGGGAGGGGTGGTTAGAGATTGCATTGGTTGTAAAGCAGCGTGTGATGGTTGTCAAAATAATTGATTTAATTTTGGATGAGTGGAGGTTTAAGTTCATTTAGGTGAAAATCTGTAATTGAAAGGAAATGAATTTCATATTTGGGAATTGCTAGAATGCATTGAAAGTCACTGTAGTATTATTTGAGCAAATAATGACTCCTTCAGGAAAATGGTGGATTCTAATAATTTTAATTATCTTGAATTAAAGGGAAACTCCAATGGAATTATTTACTTAAATTCCTGGATTAATATATAGCATGGCAGAAGCTACAATTCATTTTCTCGCATCTGTTTCCAGTAAAGAAATTGGGAGGGTGGGAAAGCATGGAGGAAACAGTGAGTGTAAGAAAATTGTAATTTTAAAAAAAGGTCCAGTGCTTAAATATTCATAAGTCACCATGACCAGATGTAATGCATTCAAGGGTACTTAAAGAAATGAAGGTAACAGTATGGGAGCGTTGTGGCAGAAATGTTATGTAGTTCTTTTGACACAGACATAATACCAGTAAGCTAGACAATAGTTAATGTTATTTGAATCATTAAAAATGTCAGAAGCATGATCACGGGAATTATAAGTGTGTTACCTTGAGAACTACAATATGAAATATTGGAGTCTAATCAATGGAAAAATTCAAGCACATTTAACAATCAAAAGCAACAATTCCCAGCTAGCATGCATTTAGCAAGGCAGGTTATAAAAGATTAGGTGAGTTAGCACATTGGCCCAGAAATTGATCTCGCTCTGTTCCCGCGGGGGTAAGCCTTCCCCGCGATGTCTCACCTCGCTTGTGCTTTTTCAGATCCAGCTCGCACGAACTTGATGTTCCAGACATCAGCTGTGCTGGGCTTGCGTATCCCAGCGGCGTAGTGAATTTGTGCGAGCTGTGGGATCACGTGACTCAGTTAGAGCCAATGGCAGCACACCATCTTCCATTCATAAGTTTCACAGACCTGCTGTGAAATCTATGAATCTTACACCCCCCCCAAAATAACAGCTAAACCTCAATTAAATAAAAAAAAAACCATCACATTAATAAAATAAGTATAGTTAATTAAATTAACCATTTTAAATAAAAAATTAAATTTTTGAAAAAATTTAAAATCTTTTAAAAAGTTATAAAAATAAACTTACCTGTCTTTAAAGTCTATAAAAAAGATATACCTGTAAAAAAAAAAATTCAAAAAAATACTTAATTCACTACTTACCTTCTTAAAAGCGGGTCTTACTCCTCCTTTTTACATTTCCAAAATCTTCAGTACTTACCTGCGCGTCCAAAGCATGAAGTGCACAGCGTGCGCGCAGCCTGTAGCGCGCACGCGATGCACCCAAGACCCGCCCCCTTTTCAGAAGAGCAATTGCCGGTTTTCAGCGCATGCGCAGGACATGCAGAAAACCGGCAATTGGAGTGGGAATACGCGAGAGTACGCAGTGCGTACTCTCGCGTCCCGGGATCAAGTTTCGGCCCATTGTCTTTTCAATGAATACTGGCTCACTTGTAGCATTGAAAGAGAAATAGATAGATTTACAGTTCAGCAGCGAGGAAGGGGATATGGAATTGGTTTATTGACAGGAGAAAGACAAGAAATGGTCACTATACGCGCTGAAAAGAGACTCTGAATTAAAACAGCACCTTGCATTTATATAGCATCTTTAATATGTAAAATGGTCCAACGAGCTTCATAGAGGTGCAAAAAAAACTAATGCTGAGGTGAATAAGTTATTAGGAGGTGTCATCAAAAAACTTGGTCAAAGAGGAGGATTTTAAGGATGATCTTGGAGATGGAGGTGGTGAGGAAGAGGGTTTAGGGAGGGAACTCCAGAAAGTGGGACCTAGGTGGTTGAAGGCATAGCTGGCAATGGTGGGGTGAGGTGATTGAGGAAGCACAAGAGGTTGGAGCCAGGTGGAGGGGGTTGTAGTGGTGGAAGAGTTTAGATAGGTAGGGGGTTGCCCATGGGAGAATTGCAATACAAAGTTGAGAATTTTAAATTGAGGCATTGGGGAATTGAGAACCAATGTAGGGCAGCAAGGGTGATGGAGGGAATGGGATTTGATCAGGGATAGGCGACGGGCAGCTGAGATTTGGTTCAGCTGAAGTTTATGGACGGTTGAATATTAGAGGTCAGCAAGAAGAATGTTGGGAGTAATCAAATCTGGGTGATCAGGAGCTTTGTAGGAAGGGGGTCAATGTAGGTCTCATGGCTGATATAAGCTTGGAAATGGCATGGGATGAGACAGAGGAGAAACTAAGGAATGGTGAGGGTTCCGTGATAGGATGAGGGTGGGATGGTACTGAGGGAGTGGTTTGGCTTAGTGGCAAGGGGTAGTAGGAGGAAAGTAGCAGAGATAATGGAATGGATGGTCTCTTTTTGTGGAGACAGAAGTAATCCATGAGTTCCATGCACTTGTTTGAGGTGAGGGTGGAGGGAACAGGGGAGAATGTTTTAATGTGACAGTAGTTGAGAAAAAGGATTATCCTAGAGTAATGGGCCATTTTGGCACAAGAACTTGATGTGGTCCAGCCAGATCTGGTGATGGGTAGCTATGCCAGTTGTGTGCTCGGTGCACTCCAGTTTATGTCCCTTGGACTTGAGAGAGTGAAGATGGGACCTTTAAAAGGGGGAATGACTGGGATGGGAGACAGTGCAAGCTTTGTTGTGAACAAGAGGCGTTAATCATGTATTTTAAATTGAAATCATCATGTTACAATATTAGTAATGTATTCTTAGGAAATTCCTTTATTTTAATGAAGGTGTTATTATTACACTTTCTTAAATGCTTATGTTATTTCTTTACTGAATCTCTATCTGTGAACAATTGGATATTTCCCCCATCATATCGGTTGCTGTAGTCTGAAATCAATGCAAAATAAATATGGGATTTTCACTTTTTTCAGTAAGTTCATGAAGTGGAACTTAAAGGGGGAAAAAAAAAAAATATTTTTGTTTGTTTTTCATTTGGTGGCTGTCCCTTTGAATCCAGCCACAGTGCATAAGGAGGTCAATTTTCCTTTGTCTAACACCTTTTATGTTCCCATTGGACCTGATCGCTACCCTCTTTGTGCTTGATGCACATTACCTTTTGCGGCTTGGGCAGGAGAAGAGAATTCGCATCTAGAAGAGGTGTTCAGGTGCTGAGATTTCAAATTATATTTAAGAAATGTCAGAATGGCCTCTGCATCACATTCCTCCCCAATGATGGTCGCAACCTTTGCTAATGCTATCCATATAAACTGGGCATTCTCAGTTGTGAGGCTGCACTGAAATCCATAGTATTGTAAAGGGACAGGCACCAACTTGGATTTGGAGTGACAAATCAACTTTTGGGCAATTAGTGACATTGGTGGCAAAGATTCTCTCTACATCGATGTATCTGTACTCTCCATAGCTCTCCATAGGTATTTTGAAGGAAGAAATGCGCAGCATGAAGGTGCTAGTCATTGAAGGATTTGGCAGACAGTTGTCCTGTGCAGAATTCTACTAAAGGAATTGATGGTGGGCAAGGGAGCCTCTTGGAAACATGCAGTGCTGTGTAATGATGACCCATGGGAAGGTGCAGACAAAAGGAAGGGATGCATGGGTAGGAAGGAAGAGTTGGCAGTAGAGTACAGAAACATGAGATGACTTTCCCATACCCTACCCGATGCTACTTGAATTGATGGAATCTGCCACCTATTCTCAAGTTCATTCCAAACTGTCCTGGTCACCCAACTCCAGTCTCAGAAAAATAGAAGGTCCCTCTTGAGGTGTACTTGCTCCATCAAAATGTTAATTCCCTCCTCATCAAAGTAAGGTCTCCTGTTACTCACCAGACTGTTTCCAAACATGTCTTCAGTTGCACAGCTTGTTTCTGCCACCAATGTTGCAGAGTGGCATTTTTCCTTTAAGCTATTGCAAGCATTGAAGCACATGAATTCCTTTCCCCACTCCCAGGTGCTAGGACCACCCAGTGCTCACCTGCAACATGGCAATGACCTAAACCAAGAAATATGAGCAGGTTCAAGTCTGTTTAAGTTGGGCTGTTCGTAAATATATATGTGGTGTCATACTTCTATTTGTTTAACTGTGGTTAAATAAATTCACTTGATAGTCCTTGAACAAGGTCTGGTGTTGTGATGCTGTTCTGCTTTTTGTGGATGGGGAAAAGATTGTGTGGAGACACAGGATAATTCTAGTAGCTTCTGTAATTAACAGGTCTTTCTACATCCTGGACCAGTTAGTGAAAGCTTGCCTAGATATCTGGGTAATGAAGAGCTTACCTAGATATCTGGGGTACTGGCGATACTTTTGAGATCACAGACAACTGGGACTCACCAGGAGGTTAATCAAAATATGTAAAATAAGATAATCTAGAGTAAGGAGCATAGAAAAGTCCCTAAAATATAAACAATGGTAATATGATCAGTCTCAATTGCAGACATGGATATATATGCAAATTAGCAGGTATGAATTTAAGACATCTTGCTCTGTTAAAATATATAATTTGTGGACTGAAGAAATAAAGGCCCGTATTTTCCGATGCCTACGGGAGTGTACGCGCTGTGTACACACCTGTAGGGACCTCGCAAATGCCGGTTTCAGGCATGCGAAGCGCATGCGCTGAAAACCGGCGTTTCCGATCTGTCAAGAATCTTCTTGACAGATTCTCCACCTGCCCTGGAGAAGGGCCCCTGCGGGTGGAGAGTTCCGCTTTCTGCAGAACCTCCGTCTGCTGAAATCCCTTAAAAATCTTATGCCTGGTAAAAGCGTTGTGATTTTCTTTACATTATTAATTTTACTGTAACTACCACAAATTTTTTGTACACCATTTTAGCTTCACGTTTAAAATGAGATGATGAAAGACCCACATGCACGGGCCTTGTTATGATAGAAATGTATACTCTGGCTTCTAGCCATGTCTGTTTCTCTACTTTTTTAATATGTAAAGATGTTGGTGCAATAAACTATTTGTTTTCTCATCAACATAAATTGAGATGAGCCTAATCTTTAAATCAGGAAAGCCCTTCCCACTGCAGTTTTGAGCTTTGTTACTGCAGAGAGGAATAAAACAGAGGTAGCATTTGTGCAGAGATTAAAGCTGATTCTGGCAGCATTAGTTCTCCGGGCAAGTAGCTGGCTTCTGCTCACTATGTAGCCATTTTGAGCAAATTGAGAATGAGAGCTCATCATGTGGTGAGTCAAGAGGATGAAGACAGCAGACTCATTCCGTATCACTGTGCTCCTGTCCATGAGGTGTAAAATGTCTATTGAACATTGTGTTGTTTTACCATGCACATGTACCAAGAATTACAGATTATAACATTTTATATCAAATGTGTATAGGTTCCATCAGTTTATAACTCTCTCTCTCAATCTACTTTTTGGAACAGCTTTGGAACACTTGCACAATCCCTCTAAAAGATGCCAAACCAACAGCTTATTTCTGGCAGGTGGGAGAAGATTACATTAGAGCATTTCACTTGAGCCTTTAATCCTTTTGTCCACTGACTTTTAGCTGTCTGTTGTTTGGCTACGATGTAGATGAAAGCAACTTTAATTAGTGGTTGTTGAAAAAACTGTTAGTAGTCAGTGTATAATCAATGTTTTTATCCAACTTTGCAGTCCTCTGATGATCGATACAGTAGAATTCTTGGCACTTCTAAATGTACCACTTTGAGGCTGATTCTATGGAGCAATCTGACCATGATGCCTCCTCCCAAAGTCTCGGTGTCTAGATTTTTGTTTATAAAGAAAATATGGGCAATTTTGCTGTCTTTCTCTTCCTATTCCACCCCTTTGTGCAGGTGCTGGGAGGTGGAGTGTTGGCCAGTCTGCTGACTGGGTCTTGTACTAGGAACCATGGGCAGAAACGGGAGTTGGGCAGCTTGCAACAATGGTTCTGGCTGCTGGCCTTGGGACAAAATCCAAAGACCGTGCTGGGGAGGGAAGAGAAAAAGGTTTACCTGCTGCCAGTGGACATCTTCAGGTTTCTTCTGGCACCTACCAATCCCTCCAGTCTGAGGAGGGTCCCAGCACAAACCCCACCACCAATGTATTTTAGGCACCCCTGTGATGAGGCGCTCCATTGATGAAAACCAGTGGAAAGTGAGATGGGAAGGCTGGGAACCTGCCTCATTTCAATACCATCACTGGGCCTACATTGATTGCGCATGCAGTGATGACCATTTTAAGGAACCCTGGAGTAACCTAGTGGGGGCGGAGACCTGATCTCATGGGATTGTTTTTGTCCTCTTTCCCAGGTGCACAATAATTACAAATGTTTCCTCTAATCTTTTCTCCTTAATAAATATTTGTATTTATAGAATACCTAATCATACTTTGAAGACATTTCAACAAAACATTTCATGTGGAAAAAAATGCTGCATCCAGTCTCTCTTTGTTCAATGACCAAACACAGTCAACCATTTCAAAATCATTGAAACAAATTAATCTTTTGGTCAGGAGAAGAATATTGGTCCATCTAGCCTACCCTTCCAAACCACCCATTGGTTTCCTTACTGTGATTCTGGAATTAATAGCCTTCTTTCTAAAACTTTACTGCCCGTATCCTAACTCGCACCAAGTCCTGCTCACCCATCACCCCTGTGCTCACTGACCTACATTGGCTCCCGGTCCGGTGACTCCTCTAGTTTAAAATTCTCATCCTTGTTTTCAAATCCCTAAATGGTCTCGCCCTGCCTATCTCTGGAGCCTCCTCCAGCACTACAACCCTCCGAGATCTCTATGCTCCTCCAATTCTGGCCTTTTGTTCATCCCCGAGTTTAGTCGATCCACCATAGATGGTCGTGCCTTCAGCTGCCTCGGCCCTAAACTCTGGAATTCCTTCCCTAAACCCCTCCATCTCTACCTCTCCTCCTTTTAAGACACTCCTTAAAACCTACCGCTTTGACTAAGCTTTTGGTCACCTGTCCTAATATCTCCTTGTGTGGCTTGGTGTCAAATTTTGTTTGATTACGTTCCTGTGAAGCATCTTGGGATGTTTTACTATGTTTGAGGTGCCATATAAATGCAACTACTTGTATCAGCTTTTCCAATAGGAATTCATTCAGTTCTTTTATAACACTTTGCATGGATTTCTATTCCACAATGCTATCTCTTCCTCACTACCAAATGCTACCCAAGTTTCTTATTGTGCCCCCTAGTCCTTGATGTGCACCACAGAAAATCTTGCCTGGATGAAATTTTCCACTCCCATGGAAATCTTAAAAGACCTTTTTATCAAGTTCTTCCTCATCCTCCTTTTCTCCAAAAAATAAAATCCCAGCGTAGACCATATTTTAAAGTTGTTTAAGTGGTCAAGTATCCCAGCTTGCTTTGCTCCAACATGTTAGTCACAGAGCAAATGTGGAGAAAAGGGGAAGTTAAGTCTTGTCTCTGCGTGTGAACAAAAAACAGTTTTGAAGCTAAAAGACAGAGAATGCTGAAGTTTCAAAACTATGATAACACCCTAGCCAAGAGAGTCAGGAACTGTAGAATTCGCAATATATCGCAATTTTATAAATAAGGAGAAAACACATAGTTTCGTTCAAACAGCTTTATTTCAGCAGAATGCTGTCAGGTTTTCAAAGTGGACACAAGCAGCTTGTAAAATGGCCGCCACGCCTCGTGGCAGAACATTCTAGATTCTTCGACAGGCAGACAAGATGGCGTTCCAATAAACATTTGTGCGAGATCGATCAAGACTCAGCACATTTAAGATAATACACGAGACATCATGGGTTTGCAGTATACACATAAATACTGAAATCGGTCTCCCAGGTGCGAATAAGGGCTATTGTACCAAGTAATCAAGAACCCATCCAAAGACATTAATATGCAAAATCCCAACGACTCTACGATGAGAGAGCCGTTAGCGGGTAGTTACAGAAAACATTTGGAAGCCCCAAAACCCCTCCAGGGAGAACACCGACCGATTAAACAATGGGAAAAGTATTAACAGGTACTCAGACAGTTACGAGTATCCCCGAAACCCATTAAAACGAAGATCACCCTATACAAGAAATTTGAGCGCCAAACCCTAACAAAAGAAAAGACATTAAGGTTGGGCGGGAAAAAGGAAGATTTTGCACTATAACTGCAAGCTCCAACCATCCATCTTTCTCTTATCCTCTTATCTTGCTGGCGTTTATCCTCGTGGCTGCTCCTGTGCTCTTATCCTTTCGACTCCGTGCCGTTTGCCTCGTGTCTCTTTTCAAAAGACTGTTGAACTTTACGATCCGCCCGGATCTGCCTCGTGGCGTGCCGCGAAGATCTGTGTGGAACTGGGCTGTGAAGCCTTGAAACGGGCGCACCATCCCGAGAAGTCGGTAAACGGTGTTGGAACCGAAGGCCCGAGATGAGATGAGATGAGATGAGAAGAGAAGAAGACCATACGTATCGCCACGGTCAGTAAGCTCCGACCGCGCCTGTAGGTCGAATAGACACTTTCCTTGCCCAGGAAGACCATTTTTGAGTTCTACAGAACTGGCAGGAAGACTATTCTTCGAATTTTATCGTATCAGTGCGAGGGCACAGGAAGACTCTTCTTTGAGTAGTATCGGAACTCCGAGGACAACACAGATCTTCATGACAGCAGACGTTACAGCCTGCTAGCCGGAGCAGAAACGAGTAAACAAGTGGGGTACAGAGACCCCTGATCGACACGTGGGTGATCAGGTGCTGCGGTGAAAAACATCCGATCAGAGTTTTCGGAATTCTCCGAGTTATCACGAGTGGTGAGCATGAGTCTCGATCCTACAAGTCTGGTTTAGAGCAGATATTGATAGGGGAGGGTTTAAGTTTTAAGGATAATTGTAATGTGTGCCCCCATTTACGATGTGTCGTTCGTTCCTCGTTTCCCTGAAATTAGTTACATAACTGCGTGTAAGATTGTACTGTCATTAATCTGTGTTTATGACATGTATTTCGTAATCTTAAATAATATGCAATAAAGATTTTCCATTTCGTACCATTCAACCGGGTCTACCTGAGTTTTCTCTCCATTACTGCTCTCGCATCTAAGTCCAGTGTCAGAACCGTAAGGGCGAGTGGGTCGAACCACTCACAGGTGTCTAGTGCTCCCAGACTGGCTGGAGACCAGAACAGGCAATAAGGCCTAAACTCACACTAGCATCCAGGCTGCACAGAGCCACACGAATCCCACAGGTTCAGAGAGAAACCCTTACAGAACCTAGATAAGGGGTGCAGTTGCTAAGACGCCAACATACCACAGTAAATGCTAGCATTGAATGACTGCTAAGGCAGCTAACACACGACCATGAGAAACAGAAGAGTAGAGAAGAATAACAAGTCTGTAAGACAAAGATGGCAGCAGAGGAGATTAGGACGTGGCCTCCTACTTAGTTCATAAAAATAATTAAATAATGGCTCCAACCATGACCCCTGTGGAACACTACTGACAACTGACTTCCACTCTGACCCCCACATACCACCATTCTTTGCTGGCTATCTTTCAGCTACCCATCAACTCAGACTAATACTTTAGCATCTGTCTGATCACTTTTCCCATAACTGAGGTAAGGATCATCGCACACTACCTTTTAGTTTTTTTAAAAGATGGGGAGCGCACTTTCTGTTTTCCAAACCATTGGGACATTATCTTTCAAAGCTCATTGAAATTAGGTAATTAATTAATTAATTCTGCTCGCCACACTATAGGAAGGATGTGCTTGCATTGGAGAAGGTGTAGAGGAGATTCACCAGGATGTTGCCTGGGCTGGAGCGCTTCAGCTATGAAGAGAGACTGGACAGGCTGGGGTTGTTTTCCTTGTTGCAGAGAAGGCTGAGGGGGGACCTGATTGAGGTGTACAAAATTATGAGGGGCATAGATAGGGTAGATAGAAAGGAACTTTCCCCCTTAGTAGAGGGGTTAATAACCAGGGGGCATAGTTTCAAGGTAAGGGGCAGGAGGTTTAGAGGGGATTTGAAGAAAAACTTTTTCACCCAGAGGGTGGTTGGAATCTGGAACTCACTGCCTGAAAGGGTGGTAGAGGCAGGAACTCTCACAACATTCAAGAAGCATTTAGATGAGCACTAGATAGCATACAAGGCTACGGACCAAGTGCTGGAAAATGGGATTAGAATAGACGGCTTGATGGCCGGCGCGGACACGATGGGCTGAAGGGCCTCTTTCTGTACTGTATAACTCTGACTCTATGACTCTATAATTGGAGAATTGCAATTTCCTCAGCCAACTTAGCAACACACTTGGATAGAAATTGTCAGAGCTTCGAGTCGTGTTAACTTTAAGCTTCCTAAACTTACCTAAATGTAGAAAGAAATGAAGATAGAGCCCCCCTCATGGTGTAGCAAGGTTTTTCTGTGGATTAACTGAGCCATACAGACCAAAAAGTTCTCCTGTTCAATTTCTGGTGCGTGCTGAGTTAGTTGATCTCAGTGGCCAATGCTGGGTGATTCCTCCTCTTCCCTCCTACAAATGATCAAATAGGTTATCAAGGGATATGGAGAAGAGGCAGGTAAATGGAGTTAAGGTACAGAACAGCCATGATCTTATAGAATGGCAGAACAGGCTTGTGGTGTGTACTCCTGTTCCAATGATCTTACCAACATTCACTAACAAGCCTGACACATGAATAATGGCCACTTGGATTGACCAGGGGTCAACCAATGCTTTTGGAACCATGTGGCAGCAAGAGGTCAGTGGTCTAACAATTTATCTTGAGCGGTAATGCAAAATAAATTTATACGCCAGTGTCTTCAGGAAAAGGAAGGGAGAGAAAATCCAAGGAGAAAGTAAGAAAATGGAGAAAAAATGTTTGGGGCCGATTTTTCCGATGCCTACGGGTGGGTACGCGCTGTGTACACACCCGTAGGAATGTCGGAAATGCCGGTTTCAGGCATGTGAAGCGCATGCGCTGAAAACCAGCATTTCCGATCTGTCAAGAATGCTCTTGACAAATCGGACGCCTGCCCTAGAGAAGGGCCTCTGCGGGTGGAGAGTTCCGCTTTCTGGAGAACCTCCGCCCGCAGAAAACCCTTAGAAATCTTACGCCTGCTTTTACCAGCATAAGGTTTGAAGAAAGTTAAAAAAAAATGTTTTCACTCATTTATCACTTAAAAATACTTTTAAAAAGGTAAGTTTATTTTCAGCCCCGTAAAAAAAAAATTTTTTGCAAAAAATTAAATTTTTGTTTAAAATATTTAATTTATTGTAATTTCAACTAATTTTAAAAATGTGATTTTTTAAATTTTATTTAATGTTTTACAGTGTTTTGGAGGTGACCTCCATTCATACACTTGACAGGTCTATCTGTCAAGTGTATGAAGGGAGATTCCCTTCTTTGACTGGCTCCCCATGGCCCACGTGATCCCAGGGACGCTTGCGAACCGCATGCGCCGCCCCTGTGATACCTGGGCCCTGCGCATTTCGACTGTGGAGAGGCCCAGGAGCGGAAGTGTCCGGACCTCGGGAGCCCTCAGGTAAGAGAGTAGATTTTTTTCAGATCGGAGGCCTCCGCACACGAGAAGCCTCTGATCGGAAAATACGGCCCATCGTTTATGTATTCTGTATTTCTATTTGCTGGGTTAAGCGTCTTGGGGCGTTTTACTACATTAAAGGAGCTACATTAAATACAAGTTGTTGTTCTGGCAACGGAGTGCCCTATTTGTCTCCTGGATTCTCATCACCTTACTGCAAACAAATAGATGGTAGCTCCCTTCTTCTTGGCAATTTATAAAAGGAGTTGGATAGCATGCAATCCACTTAGCTAACCTGTGATTCGTGCTCACTGGCTATGTGACCAATTTCGCTTCTGCTATCAAAATCATATTGTATTCCTCCTCTAGTTATATTTTAAACATGACATTATGAATAGCAATTTTAAAAAGGATAAGAAAACTTCAAATGTTGGAAATACATAGCACATCTGCTACATTTGTAAAGAGAAAAGATAAAGGTCTTTCACACAAGGTTAGAAATAGCTTTTTCTTTAAAGTGAAGATACAATAGCTGGAGTGGCTAAAACAATAATGGCCCAAAAATTAGTCTCACTACGCGAGAGTACGCACTGTGTACTCTCGCGTATTCTGTCTCCAATTGCCGGTTTTCTGCATGCACTGCGCATGCGCTGAAAACCGGCACTTGGTGATTTCAAAAGGGGGCGGTTCCTAGGTGAACCGCGTGCGCGCTACAGGCTGCGCGCACGCAGTGCACTTAGTGCTTTGAATGCGCAGGTAAGCATGGAAGATTTTGCACATAAAGAAAGGAGGCGTAAGACCCTCTTTTAACAAGGTAAGTAGTTAATTAAGTATTATTTTGAATTTTTTTCAACAGGTATATCTTTTTTAGAGACTTTAAAGAAAGGTAAGTTTATTTTTATAACTTTTAAAACGATTTTAAATTTTTTCAAAAATTAAATTTTTTGTTTAAAGTGGTTAATTTATTTAACTATACTTATTTTATTAATGTGATGGTTTTTTTAAAATTTAATTGAGGTTTAGCTGTTCTTTTGGGGGAGTATAGTATTCATAGCTTTCACAGCCCTTGCTGTGAAAACTATGAATGAAAGATGGTGTGCTCTAACTGAATCACGTGATCCCACAGCTCGCACGAATTAACTGCGTCTGCTGTCTAGAAACTCAAGTTCGTGCGAGCTCGGAAGGAAAAGGCAGGCGCGCAGTGAGATATCGCAGGGAAGCCTTACCCCCGCAGGAAGGCTCCGTCTTTAATTTCTGGGCCAATGCATTCAAAGCAACAAAAATGTCATAATTAGGAAGCATCATTAAAATATAATTTTGATGGTCACTATGGTTTCTAGTATTCAAAAATCTAATGCAACATTTTCCTGACTAAAGAAGAAAAAATAAGCCCAGCAAACAGATAATGCAAGAACCAATTAATAAACACAGATTCATGAGCGTTCTAGTTGCCAGGCATGTCATCAGTTACTCTTGCACTCATTTGGTGGCAGTTAAAAGCCAAAACTGCTATTCTTCCACTCGCACCAAAAAGAAAGAGTTACATAGAATCCTACAACACAGAAGGAGGTTATTGCATCAATATCATGGCCCTGACAGAAACTTGGTTGAGGGGTGATGACACCTTATCCTTAAATGAAGCCCCCCCCACCTGGCTATATCTTCCACCACTCAGACCGCTGTGGTGGCGGTGTGGCTCTCATCACCAAATCACACCTTGATCTGTCCCCCTATTCCTCCGGCACTTTCTCCTCCTTTGAGTATCTCACCTTATTCCACCCCTCTCACCTCTCATTTAAAATTCTTGTTCTCTACCGCCCACACAAGTACCATAAAAATGTTATTACCGAGATACCTTCACTGTTCTCCTCCCTCAGCCCCTGCACCGAACGACTTCTCATCCTCGGTGATTTCAACCTCCATCTCAATTCATCACACTCTCTCTCCTCTGAGTTCACTAGCCTCCTATCCTCCCTTAATCTCTCCCTCCATGTAAATTCCCCAACCCATATTCACGGCCACCCCCTCAATCTTGCCATCTCTCGTGGCCTTGCTACTCCCATCGTGTCAATTGCAGATAAGGCCATCTCTGACCATTTCCTCGTATCACTCTCCACCCACATCCCCCTTCCACCCACCACCCCCAACCCCACCCCCAACCCTACTTCCTTCTGTGTCCGCCCCTGGAAAAAACTCTCTCCCAACTCTCTTACAACTGCACTTATGAAATCCCAACTGTCCAGCTTCTGACCCTCCATTCACCGTGACATTTCTGCAGCTACCGATCTGCTCAACCATACCCTTACCACTATCTTTGATGCCCAAGTCCCTACTAAAACCCTCTCTCACCCTGGCCGTTCCCCCTGGTACGGCTCTCATCTTCGCTCCCTTAAGTCCAAGGGACGCAGACTCGAACGGATATGGCGGACAACTTGTTTAGCCATTCACCGCCAGATCTGACTGGACCACATAAAGCATTATCTGGCTTTGCTCTCATCTGCCAAAATTGCTCACTCTTCCAGAATCATTCTGGAATGCAAAAATAAACCCCAGCTCCTATTCTCTACTGCTAACCGTCTTCTTAAACCCCTCTCCCCTGTCTCCTCCACCCTCACCTCCGATAACAAATGTGAGGAGCTCATGGACTTCTTTGTTTCTAAGATTGAGACCATCCATTCAGCTGCCTCTGCCACTTCCCTTCCTTCCCCTAGTCCACTTGGCCAAACTTCCTCTAAGGTTCCCCCCTGCCCTAGCCCTGAAATCACATCTTTCTTCAGTTTCTCTCCGATCTCCCCTCATTACCTCTCTGCGCTCATCTTGTCCATGAGACCCACCTCCTGCTCCCTCGACCCTATTCCCACCAAACTGCTGACCACCCGACTTCCTTTTCTGACTCCCCGATTAGATGATATTGTTAACAGTTCTCTCTCCTCAGGTACTGTCCCCCTCTCCCTCAAATCTGCCGTCATCACCCCTCTCCTCAAAAAAAACAAATTTTGATCCCTCCGTCCTTGCAAACTACCGCCCCATCTACAACCTCCCTTTCCTCTCCAAAGTCCTTGAACATATTGTTGCCTCCCAAATCCGTGCCCATCTTTCCCGCAATTCCATGTTTGAATCCCTCCAATCAGGTTACCGCCCTTGCCACAGTACCGAAACGGCTCTCATCAAAGTCACAAATTACATCCTTTGTGGCTGTGGCAAAAGTAAACTATCCCTCCTCGTCCTTCTTGACTTGTCTGCAGCCTTTGAAATGGTTGACTACTCCATCCTTCTCCAACGCCTCTCCACCGTCGACCAGCTGGGTGGGACTAAACTCACCTGGTTCCATTCTTATCTATCGAATCGTAACCAGAGAATCACCTGCAACGGCTTCTTTTCCCGCTCCCACATCGTTACCTCTGGTGTCCCCCAAGGATCTATCTTTGGCCCCCTCCTGTTTCTCATCTACATGTTGCCCCTTGGCGACATCATCCGAAAACACAGCGTCAGTTTCCACATGTACGCTGACGACACCCAGCTCTACCTCACTACTTCTTCTCTCGACCCTTCCACGGTGTCTAAATTGTCAGACTGCTTGTCTGACATACAGTACTGGATGAGCAAAAATGTTCTCCAATTAAATATTGGGAAAACCGAAGCCATTGTTTTTGGTCCCCGCCACAAACTCCGTTCCCTAGCCACTGACTCCATCCCTCTCCCTAACATCTGTCTGAAGCTGAACCACACTGTTCGCAACCTTGGTGTCATATTGAAATGAGCATCCAACCAGATATCCGCAGCATAACTAAGACCGCCTACTTCCACCTCCGTAACATCGCCCGTCTCCGCCCTTGCCTCAGCTCATCTGCTGCTGAAACCCTCATCCATGCCTTTGTTACCTCTAGACTTGACTATTCCAATGCACTTCTGGCTGGCCTCCCACATTCCACCCTACGTAAACTTGAGGTCATCCAAAACTCAGCTGCCCGTGTCCTAACTCGCACCAAGTTCCGTTCGCCCATCACCCCTGTGCTCGCTGACCTACATTGGCTCCCGGTTAAGCAGCACCTCAATTTCAAAATTCTCATCCTTGTTTTCAAATCCCTCCATGGCCTTGCCCCTTCCTATCTCTGTAATCTCCTTCAGCCGCACCCCCCCCGCCCCCCCCCCCCCCCCGAGATATCTGCGCTCCTCTAATTCTGCCCTCTTGAGCATTCCTGATTATAATCGCTCAACCTTTGGTGGCCGTGCCTTCTGTTGCCTAGGCCCTAAGCTCTGGAATTCCCTGCCTAAACCTGTCTGCCTCGCTACCTCTCTTTCCTCCTTTAAGACGCTCCTTAAAACCTACCTCTTTGACCAAGCTTTTGGTCACCTGCCCTAATTTCTCCTTATGTGGATCGGTGTCAATTTTTTTTGTCTGAAAATACTCCTGTGCAGTGCTTTGGGATGTTTTACTACGTTTAAAGGTGCTATATAAATATAAGTTGTTGTTGTTGTTATTATTGGGCCCATCATACCTGTGCCGGCTCTTTGAAAGAGCTATCCATTTAGTCCCACTCCCCTGCTCTTCCCCCATAGCCCTGTAAATGTTTCCCCTTCAATTATGACCCTTCTGTGAAAAATTGTTAAAATATAACCTATCATTGTTTGCCTTCAATCTATTATATAGCTTTTGCAAATGCATTACACAGATTGAAGAACACTGCCTGAATGTTCCACTTTATGAATAAGCAAATTGTACAAACCTTTCACTGTATAAATAAATAATTCCAATCATCCCATAAGACCCATTACTCCCCTTTTCAACATGTAATAGCATTCCTTGCTTTAGTTGAAATGGAATCAGTATATTGCAGGATGTAATTGTAGCTATGTCTATTGTGGAGTGAGAACTAACCTGATGGGAACATATGAGCAAGAGTCGGCCATTTAGCCCCTCGAGCCTGTTCTGTCATTCAATGAGCTCATGGCTGATCTGTGACCTAACTCCATATACCTGCTTTTAGCCCATATCCCTTAATATCTTTAGTTAACAAAAATCTGTCAATCTCCAATTAACAATTGACCCAGCATCAATTGCCGTTTGCGGAAGAGAGTTCCAAACTTCTACCACAATTTGCGTGTGGAAGTGTTTCCTAATTTCACTCCTGAAAGGCCTGGCTCTAATTTTTAGACTCTGCCCCCTAGTCCTAGACTCCCCAACCAGCGGAAATAGTTTATCTCTCTCTATCCTATCACTTCCCCTTAATATCTTGAAAACTTTGATCAAATCACCCCTTAACCTTCTAAAGTCCAGGGAATACAACCCTAGTTTGTGTAATAGCTCCTCGTAATTTAACCTTTGAAGTCCAGGTATCATTCTGGTAAACCTATGCTGCACTCCCTCCAAGGCTAATATATCCTTCCTAAGGTGTGGTGCCCAGAACTGCTCACAGTACTTCAGGTGTGGTCTAACCAGGGTTTTGTATAGCTGCAGTATAATTTCTACCCCCTTGTATTCTAATCCTCTAGATATCAAGGCCAGCATTCCATTAGCCCTTTTGATTATACTCTGTACCTGTCCATGGCATTTTAATGATCTATGTACATGGACCTCTAAGTCTCTTTGGACATCCACTGTTTCTAGCTTTTCACCATTTAGAAAGTACTCTGTTCGATCCTTTTTATGTCCAAAGTGGCTAACCTCACACTTGCCTACATTGAAATCCTTTTGCCACAGTTTTGCCCATTTGCTTAATTTATTAACATCTCTAATTGTATGCTTCCATCTACACTGCTTACAATGCCGCCTATCTTTGTGTCATTGGCAAACAAATATGTGGCTTTCAATTCCATCATGCATGTCATTAATAAATACGGTGAACAGTTGAGACCCCAACACAGATCCTTGCCGGACACCACTAGTCACATCCTGCCAATTAGAGTACCTGCCCATTATCCCTACTCTCTGTCTCCTGCCGCTCAGCCAATTTCATAACCAGGTCAATAATTTGCCCTCAATTCCATGAGCACCAACTTTAGTTAACAGTCTCTCATGAGGGACTTTATCAATGCTTTATGGAAGTCCATATAAATAACATCCATTGACATTCCCCTGTCCACTACTTCAGTCACCTCTTCAAAAAAATTCAATCAGGTTCATCAGGCATGACCTACCCTTTATAAATTCATGCTGGCTCTCTCTGATCAGCTGAAAATTTTCAAGGTGTTCAGTCACTCTATCCTTAATTATGGACTCAGAAGTTAGGCTAACTGGTCTATAATTCCTTGGTTTCTCTCTCTCCCCTTTCTTAAATAGCGGAGTGACATGTGCAATTTTTTAATCTAAAAGAACAATTCCCGAATCGAGAGAACTTTGGAAGATCATAGAAAAGGCATCTGTAACATCTCGCCTACTTCCTTTATAATCCTGGGATGGAAACCATCTGGTCCTGGGGATTTGTCACTTCAAGTCTAACTTTTACTTTACTTTCAGAAACTACCTTTCATGTGTTTACATTTTTGTTCCTCTTCTGACTGGTTCCTGTGATCCATTTTGGAAGTGGGTACTACGAACAAAAAGATTGTGCTTGATTGGCTACGGAAGCAGTGATTGTTAGCCAATTGGAAGCCTGAACATTGAACATTGATGTGTTTGCAACTATATAATCCCTGACATAACATCAAAACTGCAAGAGCTGTTAATATATGCATATATCTGTAAGAGACGCCTGTAACTCAGTTGCACCTGGACAAGTAAATTTGTCCATTGGCTAAAAACCTGAGGAAAGGTTCTGTAACGTTTTTCCCTGATTTCCAAAGGTAAATCCAGCAAAGTTCCACAAAGCATTAAATCAGCATTAGCTGTACATAATTCTCTCAATTGTGTTAATGACTAGTTATTGTGTGTCACCTTCGCTCATTGGTAGTACACTTGCTTCTGAACCAAAAGGTTGCAAGTTGAAGTTCCAATCCTGGATTTTCACACATAATCTCGGCTGACACTCTAGTGCAGTATTGAAAAAGTGCTTCACTGTTGGAGGTGCTAACCTTCAGATGAGATGTCTGCCTGTGCCCAGCTTGGTTAGATGGTAAAGATCCAATGACCTTGAAGAATTCTCCCTATGTCCTGGTCAACATTCTTCCCCAAGCAACCCCACCAAAAAGAGATCAACTGGTCATTCAGATGAGTGCTGAAATAGGAAGACTGAAGGATGTAAGATTACCAGCAGATGCTAAATCATGCCCCATATGTACGGAATGTATTATTGGCATTTTCTCTCTATCTGCATTAAACAGTACTGGACCAATCTTTTGTCTTTTTCCCCTAGAACTAGACTGTATTTTTACTATTACATTTCTTAACATTTATAAAATGCCCAGTTTTTCTTGCCTCCTACATACTACATGTATGTTAATAATTACATATGAATTACAGTACCAGACAGAGTGCAATAAATCAACTTTTTGTCAAAATATCAAAGGTGAAGTATTGAAATATATATCAAAGGATGCATTCCAATATAACGTTATTCACCTCTAAATTAACACAACTAATACCATTGCATGGTTAAGGACTGAAAAATCATAATAGGCACTTAAAGGTTATTAACATAGTCACTGGTACAAATTCAATTGATGTATATTTCAGTCTCTCAGCCATAACCAGGTGCATTTATTTCCGATATGGCAGTCGTGTTTAAGGTCCTAGGTTACCATATGACTTATCATCCACAGTTTGGATTCAACATGTCACTCATGAATTAACAGCTTCCAATATACAGCTTATACCAATTTTATGGTACATACAAATATTTTTGTCCTCCACATTCGTCTTCTTTCTTCAGTCATTTTCTTCTCATCTGGCTTATATAATCTTGTACCTACATGTTTCTCTGTATTGTCATACTGCCAACATACTCTCTCTCTCTTTGCTCAAAGCATGAATTATTAAATATAGTTGTGAGACATTTTACATGTCTACTTCTGTCATCTGTCATATTAAACTCTTAATCTTACAGTTTCACGCGTAACACTTTCTCTCTGCTTCTCTACAAAATCTGCTTAATTTTGTCCTTTTTTAGAAAGTTTCCTAATCTCTTGGCCCCTTCTTTTAGCTTCAGTTTTTGTTCTCTCGCTCGCTCTCTCGCTCTCTGCCTTTCCCCTTTCTGCCATATTTCCCTTTATCCTCTGCTCTCCTCTTTCTCCATTTTAGGGGTAGGAAAAAGCAGGGCTTTATAACTTAAATTCGATAGCACAAGCCCATTGCCATGACTAATTCTTAGTGACGAATTCAAAAAGGATTAATTCGGTCACATGCTCCTTCCCAAGATGTCAATCAACTGGACAAGCACATGTCAGAAACTGACGGTCAAATTTCAAGCATTTTGATGAAAACCAGATCTTTTGGTAATTTTTTACACACTTTAGCTTTCCCAGCACCGAAGATACCACCAGACTGCTAGTTCCTGTCCTAAAGTTTTTATAAAAGCCTTTCTGTTTCTCAGTCATTTACATAAACAATGTGACCCATCAATTTACTCTAAAGTTTGCCATTTTGACAGGTCTATCAGCTTGTAGCTCCAGAGTCAGTGTGTGTGTGTGTGTGTCTTCATCTCAGCTTTTCTGCACAATCTTGTTTACCCAGAATTTCAGTATGAATCTTTTTGGACTTTCCCAGCATTCAGTCGTGTGTTTCAGAGACTTACAGAAAGCAGATGTGGAAGGAGCAACAGCTCTGAAATGAGAGGAGTACATGTAAACAAAACATCTGTATGTTACAGGTCAGGCTTTCATTCAGGATTTTTATCTTGTGCTCAAAGCAAATAGGCAGCTAAGCAAAGTATCTTACAAACCAAAACACAACCATGTGTGTGCCATAAATCAAATAGCATGTTCAAGATTAATAATTACCCCCTAATTGCAATATTGAACAGAGAGGATAATGTGGGATGCACTTCACATTCACCATGTTCTCGCTACTCTTTCAAAAGGCAGTATATACCTTTGGGAGGGGTGAAGCCATGCAAGGATTTGAAGATGGCGATCAAATGCTTGTCAATTTTCTGGGACAAAGGAAGGTGATGGTTCTTGGCTAGAAATGAACAAACGGGGATGTGGGCCTTGGTGAAGGTAAGGACATGAACTGTGGTATTCTGGATTACTTGTAGCTTATGAATGGCAAACGTATGAGGCCAGCAAGGAGTGTGTTGAAGTCCAACTATAAGATGACAAAAGTATGGATTAGAGTTTCAGAGACATGCAGAGAGGGGCATTAATTGATGATATTGTGGAGGTGAAAGAAAATGGTCTTCAGATCAGCTGTGGGGGAGGAAAGCAAATCTGGGTTAAGCATATGCTACTGTTGTGCACAGCAATATACTGAGAATACAATACTTAAAAAGTAAAAATAGAATCAGTTCACGAGCAAAAACATTTTTATATAGATTAATAAACAACAGGATGCTTGAATGTAACAATCTTTTGCAGATTTTTATAATGTAATGTAACATATGGACAATGTGAATTTGTTTGTCCATGAGGATTAGATCTTTAGCCAGGACTAAAGCTGAACAAATTGAGCTGTGATTTGTGAGCTGTGAGCTGGGATGTCTTTCCTATTAAACCCATCTACTTTTTGCACATCTCACACCTTGTGGTGTGAGGCAAAGTTTTAGGCCCCGATATTTACGGGGAGGTGGGGAGGGTGGGGGGTGAGGCCGAAAACGGTCGAAGAACCCGTCAAGGCTGGGGATGCGGAGGTCCTGCTGAACCTAACGGCAGAATCTCATTAACATATTTCAGCTACGTTTCCCACCCGGCAGCCATCCAATGGGACAGCCTGGCGGGTGGGCAGGAGGCAACACCAGCGGCAGGAGGCCATAGCCGGGACCCCTTGGGACAATCAGGAAGTGGGAGAGGCCCGCAATCAGGGCTGGTGGGAGAAGCTCGCAATTGGGAGGTCGAAGACTTCCTTGAGCCTTGGGAGAGTACTCCTGCTTCTCTTGGCCCACAAGGAGTGCTGAAAGAGGCACTTGCCTTGTGGAAACCTGTGCAGTAGCACTGAACTTTAAATTGGGCTCCCAATCGCACTGTGGGAGCCTAATTTTAAATATGTTGCGTAAGTGTCTCGCCTCTGCACTGTGGGACACTCGAACGCTCCAATATCCGCTGCTGTAAAAATGGTAGCGCGCACGTGTTGTGGTCACGTTCCTCGAATTTAACTCTTTAACCCGCCTGTCACGGGGTTGTTAATATCGAGGCCTTAGTGTCTGGGTATTGCTATCTTCCTCCAAATCATTCCCTTAATGGTTCAACAGTTCGAAACTAAATTCATCTATTCCACAGACTGTCAACATTTCAAATAGGCTGGTCTAGCCATCAATCAACTTTTTTTGGCTTAATTAGTTTCTGAGCAAACGACAGATATTTTGTCTTGAATACACTGATAGGTCTGGCCAAATACATGTATTAGTTATCACTGTCACAGAAACAAAGGGGGCAATTTTCTGACGTCAGAGGAGGCGGGTTTGGAGGCGGGAAAATCAGAATCAATGAGGTCGGGTTCGAAATCCGCCTCCAACCTGCCTCCGTGGGATTTTGCCGGTGCCGGTTTTGGAGGTCGGGAAACGGTCCCGCCTCCAGCTGGCCATAGCGCTAGTTATCATTAAATGCTCATTAAGGGCCTCTCTAAGCCTATTTTGAGAGGCCCTTGTGATTTTTCGAGCATTTCAGCGTGTTCCACGACCCTCCTAAACCACGCCAGGTAAACCTGGCGGGTTGACTCGTGGGTGGTGTAAGGTTTCCAAAATTTACAGATCCCCAAAACCTAAGGAAAAAGGACTTTGGAACTACCTCAGAGTGATAAAAATGCATTTGGGCCTAACCTAAGAGACTGTAAGACCAAAAACCAAGTTTTGGCATTTTAAAACTATGTCTGGGCCTGTAAAGGAACAAAAGGTGGGGTCAACCTCTGTAAAAGCAGTTTGGGTATTGCAGTTAATTGCAATGTCTGGGGAACCGGGATGATCTCACTCAAAGCCCCAGCAAGCATTAACATTTTGACAATAGATCCTAGGAGAAGACAGTCCCACCCAAAACAACAGGTCCCATCAAACCGATTACAGGGCCCATCAGGAAACATGCATAATACAGAGCACCCAGGACTAGGCTATAGATTAGCCTAGGAACCCAAAACACGCAACCAGCAATCAGCCAAGAAGATCGACAGGATGCAAACCATCCCAAAACCCATTTGACACTTACAGAGCAGTTACTGGTAGCAGGCCCGCCAAATTCAGACAATGAACTGAACAGATTTGGCGGCTAGATAAGGCCATGTTCAATGGGTGAGATTGAAGGCCTGTTAATACCCAGTTAACGTGCTGGTAAATCGTTACCGATTTACGAGCCCGCCAAAACTACACAATGAACCGAGTAGATTTGGCGGGTAGATAAGGCCACTTCAATTCTGTATAATTGAAGGCCCTCCAAGCGCACACCAAGCAAGAAGAGAGAGAAACACCACAGTTCAACGTCGTTGGGTCGAGCAGTCAGTCGCAACCGGTGGTCATCAGAAGGAGGAGAAACCAAGAAGAAGAAGGCCCGAGCTGGAAGCGAGTCGGCATCGCTCACCACTCAGACACACCTGAGTCCAGCTCGCGAAGACACCACTTCGACAGACCTCCAACAACGGCCCCAACACAGTAACCCGGAGCAACAAGTCACCGACGGCGCCACGAGATCGACTGACACACTAAACAAGGCCTAAAGCCATCACGGAAACCAAAGGCCTCACGAAACCAACAATCGCGCATTACCCCCAACTGACCGGGTAATAGCAGGCCACAGCAAACAACAAAGACCAACTCCAGGGAAGAAAACCCGAAGAATCGCAAAGTTTCCACACTACAAGCTACTCCTGACTTACCCCAGGGTAAGATTTTCCCCAAAGCCCTACTACTCAACTAAAGAAATTGGGTACTCACCAGATAAATCCATAACGACATCCTACCGTATCAGCGGACTCGCGAAAACTGACCAGAGACCTAGGTGAAGTCTTCTACCGCGTACGGGGTACGGCAGACACTAACCGCCATAAACAGCGAACCCCAAAACCGCGATTTAGCCCAACTGTCAAAGGATTGGTGAGCATTATCCCTGGTCCTTCAAAACCTAACCTAGCTAGAGAAGTGGGATTGGGAGGGGTGAAGTATTCTTCTAATGTTATTTCCCTCACTTGTACCGAAGTGTTCCCCACCTTTAAAGTGTTAAGAGTGTTATTATTTCTATCTTACCTTTTAATAAAGATTGAAGTTCTTTCATCAAACTCAGTTGTCTGCTGCACCTTTTGTATCACAACCCCCAAATAAGTCCAAGGTCTAGAACCAAGGGAGTGGGAGCGATTCGAACCGCTCAGAAGTCAGAGGTAAAGCTGACACAAAAACACCACCCCCTACAGTGGTCTCCTGACAGCTGCAGGTCCAATAATACGTCATTTATTTCATCAAGGATTACTTGCAGGTGCCAGAACTTCGCTTTAAAAGGTCTTTGAGCACTTTTAGAAGGCCTTCCGAAGTTGGAGCTGCTGCAGCTTGAATCTATCAACTGTGGGACCTCCTTTGAAGACCCTCTCCCCGCTTGCAATGAGCGCTTCCCCAACGGAGGCATCTGCAAGCAGCATGGGAATCATTCGTTCTCTCTCTCCATGGATCTCAGATGAGGATGAGGAGCATCCACGGCAGCAGCAGAACCAGGCAGCTCAGCAGCAACACCAGCAGGAGCCCCAACCTCCTGCTCAGCCACCTGATGCTGCACAGGGCAGAAGGCGCCAACGCATCGAGGCACCTCGCCGCAGGAGATACCCCCGACAGAGGGTATACAGACAGAGGATGAGCTACCTCAACATGAGTGAGCAGCAGTGCCAAAGGAGGCTGAGACTTTCGCGAGAGGTTGTCCGAGAGATCTGCGGACTGCTGCAGCAAGACCTGGTGCCCAGAGGAACGGGTGGAACACCCTTACCAGTGGCTGTCAAAGTCACCACCGCACTCAACTTCTTTGCCTCAGGCTCCTTCCAGGGATCATCAGCAGACATCAGCGGCATCTCCCAGTCGGCCGCCCACAGTTGCATCACGTAGGTTACCGATGCCCTTTTTGCTAAGGGCCACAATTACATCCAGTTCTCAAGGGATCAAGCAAGTGTAACCGCCCGTTCGGTTGGCTTTGCAAATATGGCAGGCATGCCAATGGTGCAGGGCGTCATAGACTGCACACATGTGGCCCTTAGGACACCCCATCACAACCCAGCTATCTTTGTCAACCGAAAGGGCTTCCACTCCCTCAACATACAGCTGGTGTGTAACCACAAGAAGGAGATTTTGCATGTTTGTGCCAAGTTCTGTGGTAGTTGCCATGACTCTTTCATCCTGTGGCACTCTAGTGTTCCTCCGCTTTTCAATCCGCCAAATCAACTTAACGGATAGCTCCTTGGTGACAAAGGCTACCCCCCGAAGAAGTGGCTAATGACGCCGATCAGGAGGCCAGCTAACGAGGCTGAAGAGCGCTACAGCGCCAGCCACACTTCGACCAGGTTCATCATCGAGCAAACCATTGGGTTGTTGAAGATGCGTTTCCGTTGCCTTGACCGATCAGGTGGAGCCCTGCAGTATACACCATACAGGGTCTCCAGAATGGTCGTGGTCTGCTGTGCACTGCACAACATCGCACAGCATCGTGGCTTGCAGCTTCCTGATGAGCAACTGGCTCAGTTCCAGCCCTCCTCAGATGAAGAGGAGGAGGAGGATCAGGAGGAGGTCAGAGTGCCGGTGTATCGACCAGCAGCAGCGGCAGCATGCGAACACATGGCTGCCCGGGATGCAAGGGATGAACTTATCATGGCCAGATTTGCATCGGTTGCCCAATTTGCATAGGAGCACATGTCTTTGGCTCCATCCTAAGACATCATTGACAATGGACATGACTCTCTGGCCTCCTTTCACTCAGGCCACCAACCTAACAACGTAAGTGTGGCGGAGCCCACAATGTGGAACTGCCTAAGGCGAAAGAACAGATGCCACAACGCCAACATTTTGGCATCAAATCATTTTAATCCTTTCCAACAGGGATGGCATTTCATCAAGACACAGAAACAGTCTCCCAATCTGCACACAGATCTGGAGGTTATATCCCTTGCCAGCTGTACCCACACAGCCTTGGTTTCTTTGGGAGGCCTCTTCCTCCCAGATGAGTGGAAGAGCACCTCCCTGCTAGCTCTCACCCCCTCCAACAACATTTGCAGTGCCTCATCCGAGAAACTTGGGGAGGCCCTTGCCTTGGAATTGGACATAGTGGTTTCTCAGAATATGTTGCAGGTGGTGAAGCATAGGCAGAAATCCTGTGGAATGAGCCAAGGGAGCAAGAAGCCATAAAACCAAACTGGAAAAGTGATGTCAGCAGAAGCGAGTTTCAGTCCCAAAACACTAATTGACCAAGGGCATCCCACACCTCTGAAATCAAGTGGCCAATCAGGGGAAAATCGCAATTTTTTGAAAACTATCAGTGGAGTTGGGTTTCAAACCCACCCAAACCGAAACCCGCCTCCATCTCGCCTCCAGTGAGAAAATCGCCCCCAAAGAGATTGCCCAAGAGATACAAAAGCAAAATCCTGCAGATGCTGGAAATCTGAAATAAAAACAGAAAATGCTGGAAATACTGAGCAAGTCAGGCAGCATCTGTGGAGAGAGAAACAAACTTAACATTTCACTGTGCAGTCGCACAGCGCTCCAAGGATCCCGCGCAGTCTGCTTTTAAATTGAAAAACCGTGCATGCGCGGATTCTGAATAGGCTGCGCAGCCCGTTAAAGGGGCTGTGTGGTCCAGAAAAAGATTATGGGGAACATTGGACAGAACTGGAAAAAGTTATAGATGTAACAGGTTTAAACAAGTACAGAGGCAGGGAAAGGGGTGGGTTGGGGGGGGAAAAAAGAACAAAAGGAAAGTCTGTGATAGGGTGGAAGGCAGGAGAGATCAAATGATAAAAGGGATGATGGTGCGAGGCAAAAGGGGGTGGTAATGGGACAAGTAAAGAAACAAAAGATGGGTCTAAAGGAGGTGTAAATGGGAATAGCAGAATCATCACCAACAGCTGCCATCTGGAAAAATGGGGGCAGAGGTTATGATCTGAAATTGTTGAACTCAATGTTGAGTCCGGAAGGCTGAAAACTGCCTAATCGAAAGATGAGGTGCTGTTCATCAAGCTTACATTGAGCTTCATTGGAACAATGTAGGAGGCCGAGGTCAGAGTAGGAGTGAGACATCAGTGAGGGAGTCTAGAGCTAGAAATGAGAATAGGCAGGTTAAAGGATGAAGTGGTGAAAGGAGTTGTATAATTAACTTAGACATTTTAATAAGTTGTGACTTACTTTTTTAGGAATAGTATATCAATGACTCTAACTTATTAAATTCTTTATTGATCAATCCTCAAGGAAATGAATTTATTAAGTTGTTGGCTGTCTTTAACGGATTATGCAAAATTGAAGTAGGAAGAGCTCGAGGGATAATTAAGGTAGTTGTAGTTTCGACTCCTGTATATATCTTGTAGTGAATTGATTCCTAATAATTTATATTGCAGTGCCATATTGATTGGCTGACTAAATCTGAGGTAACCTAATTGATGGGAAGTGAAGATAAGGCATAGCCAATCTGATTAACTCATGAAATGACAGTGCAGTCAGTGTGTGATATAATTTAATTACGAAAATTATTAATCTTGTTATTGGGAGAAGATGGCAGGTGTGATGTTGATTTATTATCGATTGTATGAAAAGACAGTGACTCAAATAACTTATAATGTATGTGCAAATATGACAAGGTGCCAGAAATCACCAAGCAGACACCAGACAAATCCTGAAGAAAGGTATTGTGTAAAGTGGACACAAGCTATGGCCAGAAAAGTTGTATGGAGTGGGGAGAGAAATACAGGATCCGAAGAATAAAAACAGTGTTCAGTTAGTAATAGTTGGGATCTAACTGACTTCCAAGTGGAGTAAAGAGCTGAGTGAGTACCTGTGAGTTGCTTTAGCAGTCTTATTTCTGTTTCCTTACACTTCTGAGTTTTAATATGAAGTTGTAAATATACACAGACCCTTAATTTTAATTTTGGTATTTATTAAAATGTTTTGCCAGGCCAAAAGGTTTTTTTCGAAGTGAAATAAAGTTGTAACAGACACTGATAAGTGGACATGGAATGTGCTTTGATGTGCTTTACTAAAAGGCAGCAAACATGGTTGTGACTGCAGGGGGTAGACACAGACAACAGAGATAAACAAACCCCCTTAGATTTGCAGACTTCGTGTCCACAGCAAAATAGGTCACAAGGTTGTAGAACGACTTTTGGTGGCTATAGGGGAGGAGTCAAGCCTTTGAAGTTCTGAAATACAAGATGCAACGTAACACGTGAAATGTGACCAAGTGGTTTACTGCCACTTCTGTAAACTTTTATGAGTGAATGAACAATTTTGGGCTTTGATAAAGGCAGCTAATGGGTAGCCACACAAGATGTGTGAGTGTGAATGTTTGACAGCTCAAACAACTTAGGTCGAACATTAAAGGAACATCTCACAATCTCTGAATGATTGATTTACTGAAAAGGCAATGAACACTGTATAAGAACCAGTGACTAAAAATATCGCCACTGCAGTCGGAAGGGGCCTGGCTGATCATCTCAACTCAAAGATCTACTGCAGTCGAAAGGCAAAGAACTACTGCAGTTGAAAGGAAGTGGCCTACAATCAACACTGGACTGATCATCGGCAGTGGATGTATGTATGATTTCTTGTAACATAATTGGTGGACTGCTCGAATAGTGGTTGGGGTTTTGAATCTGTCTTAGGAACAATAAAAGGTTAAAGACAGAACCGGTGTGTCTGGTGGAATTTCTCATAAGTCTCAAGTCCGAACTCTCTAACCTGTTGAACAGGGCAAGGGCTATTTCCGCACGTCCTACAATGTCCAAACTATCATTAGAACGCACTGGCTGGGGAATACCTCAGATCTGCTCCTGCTTTGCTGGCTTTACTTTACTGGAAAAGGGCGGAAACCTGATTTACACGTGTAAAGGGTGTTTCCACTGCACCTCCAGCAAAGCGGGAGCAGATCCAAAGAATTTCCTAGCCATTATGTCCTCCTCTTGCTCCCCTAATAACCTGGTTCTGCTCCCTAGTTTGGCAGCCTCTAGTCTAAGGCACTTGCTATAGGGTTACCATAACTCGACCATTGAGCTCCAAGTAGAACAAGTAGTGAACAGTAGCAACGTCTGTTGATTTCCAGAGGTACAGCAGGAGAGCAAACGATGAATCCACTGAATCTTGAGGTAAAAAGTTGTATAAGGCAGATATAATGTATAATGCTGAGGTTGGGGATGGCATTAAATGGGAAATTAGAGATGCGTGCAATAAGGGCACAGCAGTTATCATGGGTGACTTTAATCTACATATAGATTGGGCGAACCAAATTAGTAACAATACTGTGGAGGAGGAATTCCTAGAATATATACGGGATGGTTTCCTGGACCAATATGTCGAGGAACCAACTGGAGATCAGGCCATCTTAGACTGGGTATTATGTAATGAGAAAGGATTAATTAGCAATCTTGTTGTGCGAGGCCCCTTGGGGAGGAGTGATCATAATATGATAGAATTCTTCATTAAGATGGAGAGTGAAGTCGTTGACTCAGAGACTAGGGTCCTGAATTTAAATAAAGGAAACTACGATGGTATGAGGTGCAAGTTGGCTAGGGTGGATTGGGGAACGTTACTTAAAGGGTTGACGGTGGATAGGCAATGGCAAACATTTAAAGATCACATGGATCAACTACAGAATTTGTTTATCTCTGTTTGGCATAAAAATAAAACAAAAAAGGGGACTCAACCGTGGCTAACAAGGGAAATTAGGGATAGCATAAGATCCAAGGAGAGGACATCTAATTTTCCAGAAAAAGCAGCAAACCTGAGGATTGGGAGCAGTTTAGGATTCAGCAAAGGAGGACAAAGGGATTAATTAAGAGGGGAAAATAGAGTATGAGAGTAATCTTTCAGGGAACATAAAAACTGATTGTAAAAACTTCTATAGATATGTGAAAAGAAAAAGATTGGTGAAGTCAAGCGTAGGTCCCTTGCAGTCAGAATCAGGGGAATTTATAATGGGGAACAAAGAAATGGCAGACCAATTAAATACATACTTTGGTTCTGTCTTCACAAAGGAGGACACAAATAACCTCCCAGAGATGTCGGGGAACATAGGGTCTAATGAGAGGGAGGAACTGAATGAAATCAGTATTTGTAGGGAAATGGTGTTAGGGAAATTGATGGGATTGAAGGCTGATAAATACCAGGGCATGATAATCTACATCCTAGGGTATTAAGGAAGTGGCCCTCGAAATAGTAGATGCATTGCTGGTCATCTTCCAAAATTCTATAGACTCTGGAACAGTTCCCATGGATTGGAGGGTAGCTAATGTAACCCCACTATTTAAAACCGGTGGTAGAGAGAAAACGGGGAATTATAGACCGGTAAGCCTGACATCGGTAGTGGGGAAAATGCTAGTGTCCATTATAAAAGATGTAATAGCAGAGCACTTGGAAAACAGTGACAGGATCGGACAAAGTCAACATGGATTTACAAAAGGTAAATCATGCTTGACTAATCTACTGGAATTTTTTGAGGATGTAACTGGTAGAATAGATAAGGGAGAACCAGTGGATGTGGTGTATTTGGACTTTCAGAAGGCTTTCGATAAGGTCCCGCATAAGAGATTAGCGTGCAAAGTTAAAGCACATGGGATTGGGGGCAAGGTATTGTCTTGGATAGAGAACTGGTTGGCAGACAGGAAGCAAAGAGTTGGAATAAACGGGTCTTTTTGCGAGTGGCAGGCAGTGACTAGTGGGGTACTGCAGGGATCGGTGCTAGATTATCCACTTGTTGGCAAAAACAGGAAGACAGATTATTATCTGAACGGCAATAGATTGGGAAAAGGGGGAGTGCAACGAGACCTGGGTGTCCTTGTGCACCAGTCGCTGAAGGTAAGCATGCAGGTGCAGCAGGCAGTTAAGAAGGCAAATGGTATGTTGGCCTTCATAGTGAGAGGATTCGAGTACAGGAGCAAGAATGTCTTGCTGCAGTTGTACAGGGCCTTGGTGAGACCACACCTTGAGTATTGTGTGCAGTTTTGGTCGCCTTATCTGAGGAAGGATGTTCTTGCCATGGAGGGACTGCAGCGAAGATGCACCAGACTGATACCTGGGATGGCAGGAATGACGTATGAAGAGAGATTGGGTCGATTGTGCTTGTATTCGCTAGAGTTTAGAAGAATGAGAGGGGATCTCATTGAAACTTATAAAATTCTAACAGGACTAGACAGACTCGATGCAGGAAGGATGTTCCCGATGGGAGTCCAGAACCAGGGGTCACAGTCTAAGGATAAGGGGTAAACCATTTAGGACTGAGATGAGGAGGAATTTCTTCACCCAGAGAGTGGTGAACCTGTGGAATTCTCTACCACAGAAGGCAGTTGAGGCCAATTCATTAAATATATTCAAGAAGGAGATAGATATATTTCTTAAGGCTAAAGGAATCAAGGGATATGGGAAGAAAGCAGGGACAGGGTACTGAATTTGGATGATCAGCCATGATCGCATTAAATGGCGGAGCAGGCTCGAGGGGCCGAATGGCCTACTCCTGCTCCTATCTTCTATGTTTCTATACCAAGACTGAAGATCCAGGGTCAGGAGAAGTGAACTCTTAGATAAGCCAACAATGCTGAAAGAATTCTAATGGTTAAAGTGGGCCTGCAGGCTCTCGGATCAAATTCTCATCCTTAACCAAACGTGATTCTTGGCTTACAATGCCACTTTTGATTAAAAACTAGACTGAATGTTCTGGCCCGTTTTACCCATTCTAAACTGAGTTCACTGGCTGGCTGCAGGCACTGTAGACCACTGAAACCTGAAGTAAGGAACAAGAGCTGGCAACAGGAATATGGGTACACAATGTGGTATGAATGAACTGAGGGACACAGAATTCTAGATGAGCACCAGCACTTTCTATAGGAGGACTAGTTGGACATCAGTTGTAGGCCAATAGGCCTATGACAGAGTAAAAGCGCTATGTTGATGGCAGTATATGGTTAAACAAGCTTTGGTAGCTGGGTTCAGCTCAGCAGCGATTAGAATGAATGATTTATAATTTGAATGTTAGCCTGTATGTTGCATGGTAAAAGGTAAGTGTGTGTAAGGAGGAGAGAGAGGGGTAGATAGGTGCAGGGGTTTAGTGTGTGAATTCCAGAGCTTAGGATCAAGGCAGCTGAAGGCAATGGTGCTGCAATGAAAATTGGGGATGTGCAAGAGACCAGAATTGGAGGCATGCAGAGATCTTGGGAGTGTTGTAAGGCTGGAGATTACAGAGCTGGGGAGGGGTGAGGCCATGGAGGAACTTAAAAACAAGGATGAGAATTCTAAAATTGAGGCATTGCTGGAGCAGGAGCCAATGTAGGTCAGTGAGCACAGGGATGACATTCTCAAGCCAAGATCGACACCTCCTTGAGCATATAATTTACTGGCAACATGACCTGCAGGACCTAAACGATTACAAATGCAAACTGGCGAAGTACAGTGGGCTCCTTCTTCTTCTTAGGCAGTCCCTCGGAACCGAGGATGACTTGCTTCCACATTAAAAATGAGTTCTCAGGTGACTGATGAGTCCAATGCGGGACCTACAGTCTCTACAGGTGGGGCAGATGGTGGATGAAGGGGCGGGTGGGTGGGGTGCTTGGGTTGACGTGCGCTCCTTGCGCTGCCTGCGCTTGGCTTCCACTTGCTCCCGGCGAAGAGGTTCGAGGTATTCGGCGCCTTCCCGGATGCTTCTCTTCCACTTTGTACGGTCTTGGGCCAAGGATTCCCAGGTGTCTGTGGGGATGTTGCACTTTTTCAAGGAGGCTTTGAGGGTGTCCTTGAAGCGTTTCCTCTGCCCACCTGGGGTTCTCCTGCCATGTCAGAGCTCCGAGTAGAGCGCTTGTTTTGGGAGTCTCGTATCGGGCATGCGGACCTGTCCATCGGAGCTGATCGAGCGTGGTCAAAGCTTCGATGCTGGGGATGTTGGCCTGAGCGAGAACACTGACATTGGTGCGCCTATCTTGCCAATGGATTTGCAGGATCTTGCGGAGGCAGCGTTGGTGGTACCTCTCCAGTGCTTTGAGGTGCCTGCTGTACATGGTCCATGTCTCTGAGGCATACAGGAGGGCGGGTATCACTGCTGCTCTGTAGACCATGAGCTTGTTGCCGGGTTTGAGGTCCTGGTCTTCAAACACTCTCTTCCTCAGGCGACCAAAGGCTGCACTGGCACACTGAAGGCGGTGTTGGACTTTGTCATCGACGTCTGCCCTTGTTGACAGTAGGCTCCCGAGGTATGGAAAGTGGTCCACGTTGTCCAAGGACTTGTCATGGATTTTGATAATCGGGGGGCAGTACTGTGTGGCGGGGGAAGGTTGGTAGATGACCTTTGTCTTACGGATGTTTAGTGTAAGGCCCATGCTCTCGTACGCTTCGGTGAAGGTGTTAACGATGGTTTGGAGTTCGACCTCCGAGTGTGCGCAGACGCAAGCATCGTCTGCGTACTGTAATTCAACTACAGAGGATGGGACGACCTTGGATCTGGACTGGAGGCGATGGAGGTTGAACAGTTTCCCGTTTGTTCTGTAAATTAGCTCCATTCCAGTGGGGAGCTTACTGAGGGTGAGATGGAGCATTGCTGCAAGGAAGATCGAGAAGAGCGTTGGTGCGATGACACAGCCTTGCTTGACCCCGGTCCGTACATGAATTGGGTCTGTGGTGGAACCGTTGGTCAGAATCACGGCTTGCATGTCGTTGTGAAGCAGGCGGAGGGTGGTGACAAACTTCTGAGGGCAGCCGAATTTGAGGAGGACACTCTATAATCCCTCACGGTTGACAGTGTCAAAGGCCTTTGTGAGGTCAAAGAAGGCCATGTACAGCGGTTGGCTCTGTTCTCTGCATTTCTCTTGTAATTGGCGCGTGGTGAAGATCATGTCCATTGTGCCCCTTAGTGGGCGGAATCCGCATTGCGACTCTGGGAGGAGCTCTTCAGCCACTGGGAGAAGGCGATTGAGGAGATTCTTGCGATGACTTTCCCTGTGGCAGACAGCAGGGAAACTCCTCTGTAATTACCACAATCAGACTTGTCACCTTTCTTGAAGATGGTCACAATTACGGCGTCTCTGAGATCCCCTCGCATGCTCTCCTCCTGGGCTCCAAGTGGGCTCCAAGCTACTGCTGGCAATCCAAATACATTGTTGCAGAACTGCCTCAAAGCCCATTTGGATATTAGATGTGAAGCAGATGAAGGACCTCAACAGAAACAGTGCAACGGCATCATGGCTTGCCTTCAGTGTAGTGCCTATTGATAATGCTGAAGACAAATAGAAGACTTTGCATATTGCATAATACAAAAGTGCTGCTGATACAATCAGCCTTGACGAGCATTGGAACCAGGATTGGATTGATGAAAGTGACCAACAATGCTTCATAAAAATAGTATTCTGTCTGATTGCAGCTTTGCTACAAATGAAGCACATCACCAAAACATTATTGCAGTATTGCCAACTCTCGCAATTTAATCGCGAAACAAGCGATTCTTAATTAAAATCTACCCCAACTCGCGATCTCATGATTCGACGCTGAAAACTCATGATTTTTTCTACTCTATTAATCTTCGCCACACCTCCTATGGTTGGCTGCTGGGACATGTTGGTTCGGTCAGGGATTATTCTCAACCGGAGGTCCTCGGCCCTCTCGGGGTCCACAAGAAGATTTCAGGGGGTCCGCGAGTTGATTTGTTCAATTAGTAGTCTACCACAAGTTGGCTTCCCATCAGTTGTTTCCCCTGTGTATTTAGACAATTGGGATAGTCTCAGAGACAAAGACTGGGCATGTGCACTGTTGGATATTATTTGCAACATGGTTGGGTGAGTTGAACCTCTTTAGTATTGCAGCCTGCGTATCACTGGCTTCTAATCTAGCGATTATATCTCAGTAAGTTTTTTTTTGATTGCTTCAATAGCTCACTCACTGCTTTCAATAAAATAGAGGGAGCTTAATAAGAGCTTCTCATCTTGAAACCTGAGCTGGAGGTGGGAAGGTTAGTCCGGCGTTGCGTGGGCCAAGGGCAAGCCTTCCTTTTTTTAAACCCTTCTTTCCCTCACCTCATGCGGAGTCGCTCACGGCCCAGTGTGGGTTGGAAGCCGGTCGCGGGGTTGAAAAGAGACTGGCGGCGTTTCCTCATTGAACTGGGGAGGAGGGGGCACCATCAATGGAGAGTGCGCCCGCCACGTGGCCTTGGAGGAAGGGGCGAGGGGGGCGTAAAGAAAGAGACTTGCCAGTCTCTGGGCCTGCAGCAAGGCTGTAACCAGTGTTGGTGTGTGGTATTGAGAGAAGAGGAAACAGGGGCTTCGAGACCAATTGTAGCATCGCTACTGCCACCCTAGCTCAGATCTGGTAACTCCACATAGGCCAGGGAAAAAACCCAGGCACCTTCCTGCTCTTCCGCTAAGTAACTAAAACAAAAATAATGGCCCAGAAATTCGCCTCTCCGGCTTGCCGCGGGGGTAAGGATCGCGTGCGCACTTACCTACCGCGTCTGCCGTTCTGCTTCTGGCCCACGGGGACTTCAGCTCCTGGGCCTGCTGCAACTGCCGGCGCGCAGTGCGTGCGTGTCCCAGGGGCGTAGTTAGTGCGATGCGTCCCCTGGGATCACGTGGGCCATGGAGAGCCAATGGCAGCAGACCATCTTTCATTCATAGATTTGACAGGACCTGTCAAATCTATGAATTGAAATCGGCCCCAAAAGAACAGCTAAACTTCAAATAAATAAAAAAAAAACCTCTGAACCGCTCCCTTCACGAGACCGGAAGTTCCGGTTTCCTGCGCATGCGCAGTGCATGCAGGAAACCGGCACTTCAGGCGGCCTTACGGGTGAGTACACCGTGCGTACTCACCCGGCAAGTGCCGAATTTTTGGCCCAATAATAAATATATGCTTAACTGTATAACTAATTTTTATACAGAAAAAATACTTACTGTGTTACAGGGGGTCCGAATTTTTTTATAACACGGGAGGGGGGCCTAGGAAGCAAGAGGCCCAAGAATCAATCGAAATTGATCCTTGGGCCACATCTGCATACTCGGGGCGTGCTGCTGACACTGGTCGCGCCTGCACGGGCAGCTTGCTCGAGCGAAGACATCAATGCCAGCAGCCCTCAGGCAATTCCCAGGAAGGGGCTTAGAGTGGCCACTAATGAGGTTTATAAACCAACTGTCAATCTATATTGGTTTATGTTCGGAAAAAATAGCAACTCGTGATTTCTATACCAAATTTCATGATTTTTAAGAGTTTGTCTCCTTATTTACGAGGCGGTGAGGTTGGCAATACTGTTCATGCTATGTTGTGGCAAATGAAAGGTCATTGGTGGGACAAAAGATCTGATGAAATTCATTCCTATACAAACCACTGGCATTGAGGCTATGCTTATAAGAGCACAGCTGTGCTAATCATGACATGTTGTCCTTCGAGAAGACTCCAGAATGTGGTTGAAACAAATCTGGGACATGGCAAGCAGAAGTGGAATGGACAGCAAAAGAGTGATAAAGAAATGTACAAGCACAACGTTAAGCGATGTAATAACAATGGTTTTTTTATTCATTCTGGGATGTGGGCATCACGGGCAAGACCAGCATTTATTGCCCATCCCTAATTGCCCTTGAGAAGGTGGTGGGGAGTCACCTTCTTGAACCATAGCTGTCCCTGTGGTGAAGGTACTGCCACAGTGCTGTTAGGGAGGAAGTTCCAGGATTTTGACCCAGCGCCGATGAAGAAACGCGGATGTATATCCAAGTCAGGATGGTGTGTGACTTGGAGGGGAACTTGGAGGTGATGGTGTTCCCATGCACCTGCTGCCCTTGTCCTTCTAGATGGTAGAGGTCGTGGGATTGGGAGGTGCTGCCGAAGAAGCCTTGGCGAGTTGCTGCAGTGTATCTTGTAGATGGTACACACTGTAGCCATGGTGCGCCAGTGGTGGAAGGAGTTAATGTTGAAGGAGGTGAATGGGGTGCCAATCAAGCGGGCTGCTTTGTCCTGGAGGGTGTTGAGCTCCTGACTTGTGCCTTGTAGATGGTGGAAATGCTTTGGGGAGTCAGGAGGTGAGACACTCACCGCAGAATACCCAGCCTCTGACCTGCTCTTGTTGCCACAGTATTTATGTGGCTGGTCCAGTTAAGTTTCTGGTCATTGGTGACCCCCAGGATGTTGATGGTGGGGGATTCAGCGATGGTAATGCCATTAAATGTCAAGGGGCGGTGGTTAGACTCTCGCTATTGGAGATAGTCATTGCCTGGCACTTGCGTGGCGTGAATGTTACTTGTCACTTATCAGCCCAAGCTTGAATGTTGTCCAGGTCTTGTTGCATGTGGGCATGGACTGCTTCATTATCTGAGGAGTTGCGAATGGAACTGAACACTGTGCACTCATCAACGAACATCCCTACTTTTGACCTTATGATAGAGGGAAGGTCATTGATGAAGCAGCTGAAGATGGTTGGGCCTGCTACACTGCTCTGAGGAACTCCTGCAGTAATGTCCTGGGGCTGTGATGATTGGCCTCCAACAACCACAACTATCTTCCTTTGTGTTGACAGCGGGGAAAATATTATAGTTGATTGCACAAGCTGGTGAACGGTGATATCAGCCGGTACAAGTACCACATCTGGATCTACTGAAGAAAAAGCATCAACACCTGAAACATAAAGCAACAGCAGCCAGTTTACCCGAGAAGAGCTGTTTTGTTTTGTGAAATTTGTGGGAAAGCTTGTCGTTTTCATTCTGACCTTAGTAGCTATTAGCTCAAGACTGATTCTCCTTCCCAACGGAGATTGTCATTTTGAGAACAAAAGGACGACCATCACATTAGCCATGCACTTTCAGTTTGCCATGAGAAAATAAAATTGATGTTGTACTGCATCTAAGGTTTGTCAGTAGAGTGAGGTTATCTTTGTAATGCAGCTGGTATTAATTCCATTGCACGGACCATGAGGTGAAGGGCAGCTGAACTGAGTATTCCAGTAATGCGTAGAAATCTGACTGGGTACGAAGGTCAAGGAGAAAGCTTTGATTTCAAAGAATAAACTTCTGTAGTTGACCAATACATTACTGATCTGGGAAAACAGCGAACAAGCACTATATGTTTTATTATAACCTACCATGAAATTAAAATTTCCTCTTAAAGATAGACATGAATTCAGCAAAACATGAATATGCCTGATGAGTGATTGCTTGATAATGGAATTTTAGTGATGGCGGTGAACTAGCTTCATACCATGATGTATCATTTTGTCCAGAAATTTTTTTTTAATTGAAATCACAAGTATATTTTATTCCAGGACAGTTGAAATAAATTGGAATTTATTGTTTTAAACTGTTGTTTGATGCAATAAAAACAATCGCATCATCTCCAGATTAGTTGCAAAACTTTTCCACAACAGCTCGTGGTGCAGTGCTCATTTTAGAAGTCGGAAAATTGCACATAAAGGTGAGAATTTATTTGTCTGTCACGTTTGATGCTTTATTTTTTCATTTTCCTGCATTGTGTAGTAAACTTTTTATATATAAGTAAATATTTTCTGATGTGTATACTACAACTTGCATTTATATAGGGCCTTTAATATAGCAAAATATCCCAAGGCGATTCACTGCAGTGTTATCAGACAAAATTTTACATAATTTCACATGAAAGAATACATCTCTGTCATGATTTGAGATTTTTTGATCATTTTTTTGAATAGGAAGGATCTACAATGATTTACATTTAAGAGATATGTTAAAAAAATCAAAGCGGGTTCACACAGTTTAAAATTCTATTTACAGCCCTGTGCTAGCACTGCTGAGACCGAGTTTATTTATTAATGAGCCAGGAAATGGCATTGAAGGTGTATTTTAAAGCTAGCAGTTTGCGGAATGTCCCTGCTCGCAGCCCACTCAAACTAAGCCAAATTACTCATCCCAGACTCATTAAGCCAGGATGGTCTCATTCATTTCGAGAATAACAGGACAGGGTTTCTCGTGACCCACATCCAGTTTTATAGAGAGCTTACTGGCGAATCACGAGTGAGGAGGGTTAAATTGGAGGAACAGCCCATCCACGTCCTATGGTCAGAAATGACAAGAAAAGTAGAAACCAAAGACACATGTGAAGGCCAATCCATCCAGTTAGGTCTGAGAAGGGAGCCTGGCCTAATGGGAGAAAACTCTCTCATCATAAGCTCAGGGTCAGTCAGAATCAAATGACTGAACAGGAAAGGTTAAGTTAGCCCACTCATGTCGGATAGTGTGGCGTATTCTTTTTTATTATTCATGAGGAAGGGTTTGAAGTTAAGTGAAGTAAGTGTCACCTGGGTGCACGGTCATTTGCTGTATGTAAAAAATAAAGCAGCTAAACAATTTATACCTGGCCTCATCTCCCTGAAGCTCTTTCAGTCCATCTACTGAAAAATTGGAGAAGCACATATGAGGGCAAGTGAGAAAGACACTATCTGGCTTGGATCACAAGGGTGTGCTATTGTTATGGTATATCCCCTGAGTTACACCATCATATTGGGATATTCGATATTGGGCACTCTGGAGCAGGGAAAACCTGCGAGAGTGACCAGCGCTGTTGAACTGAAATATCGAAGATAAACTCAATTTATCCAGCCAATTCGGTTCACTCTATGTGACATTCAGGAGTGGATGAGTGCACTGGACACAAAACGTTATGGGCTTTGACAACATTCTAGTGGTAGAGATGAACACCTGCCCACCAGAGCTAGCCAGTTCCCTAGCCAAACTGTTCCGGTAGAGCTATGACACCTACCTAACAATGGGGAAGATTCTCTGTCTATCTTATCCACAAATAAAAAAGGATAAATCTAATCCAGCCAATTGCTGCCCTATCATTGTCCTCCCAATCATCAGTGGGGTGATGGAAGGAGTTAGCAATAGTACCAACAAGCAACACCTACTCATCAGCAACCTGCTTGCTGATGCTCATTGTGGGCTTTGCCAGACCTCATCAGACTTGATCCGGACATGCTCACAAGTGCTGAATGCTGAAGGAGAGGTGAAAGTAGCTGTCCTTGACCTCAACCAGCATTCAACCAAATATGGCACAAAGGAGCCTGCAAAACTAGGTTAATGGGAGTCATAGGGAAAACCCTCTGGTGGCTAGAGCCACACGTGACACAAAGGAGTCGGGTCATAGTTATTGGAGACCAATCATCGTAGCCCCAGGGCATCACTGAGTAGATAACTCCTCCGACATTGAAGCTAATCATGGCGGCCTGTAGCAGGATTTGGGCAACATCCAGGCTGACCGGTAACTTTCATTCCACATAAATGGCAGGTATTGATCATCTCGGAAAGAGAAAGCGCAACCATTAACCCCTGACCTTCAATGGTTCCACCATTACTTAGTCCCCCAACGAGTAAATTTTGGCGGTGAACATGGACCAGAAACTTAACTGGACCAGCTATCATCATTGTGGCTACATGAGAAGGGCAGAGGCTGAGTACTCTGCAATGAGTGGCTCACCTCTCAAATGCTCTCGATTATTTACAAGGTACAAGTCAGGAGTGTGATGGAATACTCACTACTCGCCTGGATGGGTGCAACCATAAAAACACTTGATGCTTGATACCATACAGGACAGAGACGCTCATTTGATGGTCACCCCTACCACTGGACTCATTATCCATCCACTCCATGATCAGTGCACTGTAGTTTCCGTATGTACTATCTACAGGATGTACTGCAGCAACTCGGCAAAATTACTTCAGCCGTCCCTCCCAGCCCTGCAACCTTAACCACTGGGAAAGACAAGAGCAGCATAATCATGGGTGCACATGCACTTCCAAGTTTCCCTCCACATCTTACACCATCCTGACTTGGACATATATTGTGTTCCTTCATTGACGCTGGGACAGTATCCTGGAAATTCCTCCCTAACTCCATCATGGGAGCACTATCACCACAAGGGTTGTCACAGTTCAAGGAGAAGGATCATCACCATTATTTCAGGGTGACTTGGGATGGCCTTGTCAAGAATCAAAAAATCCTTCATTAAAATAATGGACAAAGGAATTTCATATGAATAGATTATTAATGTCGCTAATGGTAATTTCCATGCACGAGTCTCAAAATCAATCCTTGATTATATAATGTAGTATTACAAAAAAGTGCTTCATTGCATTAACTGGCACAAAGTCTTACAATCTGCATCAGGCAATAGCTATCATCTTTAACCTGTGTGATTTTTCATCTTGTCCTTTTTGGAGCCAATACCGTTTCCTTCAAAAATAAAAAGTGGGTCTATACCCTCAATTACATTCTAGCAAAAATAACAAGTTGTTATACGGGTGATACCCCGCTATACCATTCATCATACCCCTAATAACTGCAATTTTTCTATCATATTTGTTTTTCTGAGTAAATTTCAAAAGATAAAACCTAAATATCTGAATCTCATATTTTTCGGTTTTGTAACAGAGATGATTTTCTGGATGGTAGCAATGAAAGATGTATAAATATACATAGGGGAAGCCGCGCATGTTAACAAACAATGTAATTGAATTGTCTTTGAATTGAGGTCCTTTACAAGATAATGCTTCGTATCTGAATCTAGTTGAGATCAAGAGGCTAAACATAATGGGCTGTATTTTGCGACCCCTACGGGTGCGTATGAGGTGTGTACGTGCCCGCAGGGGCCGCACAAGTTCCGGGTTTAGACATGCGAAGCGCATATGCTAAAACCCGGAACTTGTGATCTGTCAAGAATCCTCTTGACAGATCCCCCGCATCCCCGGGAGATGGGCCTCTGCGAGTGGAGAGTTGTGCTATTTGCCCAACTTCCGCCCACTGGATGCCCGTGAAATTCTTACGTAAGGCGTAAGGACTGCTGTTACCAGCATAAGAGTTTTAAAAAATAGAAAAATAAAATTTTATCACTCATTTATACATTAAAAACCTTGTCCAATAAGGTAACCCGGGAGAGTTCAAAAGCAGCGGGAGCAGAGCGAGAGCACCAAAACCCGGGAGAGGTCAAACGCAGCGGGAGCAGAGCGAGAGCGCCAAAACCCGGGAGAATTCAAAAGCAGCGGGAGCAGAGCGAGAACGCCAAAACCCGGGAGAGTTCAAAAGCAGCGGGAGCAGAGTGAGAGCGCCAAAACCCAAGAGAGTTCAAAAGCAGCGGGAGACGCTGAGATACAACGGACCGGTGAGTGTAAAGAAGTAAAAAGTAATCGAAGTGTGATGTCACCAGAAGCAGGTAAGTGATTGGTTGGTGAGTATTTCTCTATTTCTCGCTTTTTTTTCCAAACTTGAGCGTCTAAATTTAAGTGCCTTGGTGTAGATTAAAAGATATAAGTGTTCCAAATTTTAAAACTAATTCATTAATTGAGATGGGAGACCAGGCAATGTGTTGTTGTTGTTGCATGTGGGAGCTCGTGGACACCATTGAGGTCCAGGGCGACCACATCTGCAGCAAATGTTGGCTGCTCGAGGAACTTCGGCTCAGAGTTGATGAGCTGGAGTCCGAGCTTCAGACACTGCGACACATTAGGGAGGGGGAGCGTTACTTGGACACTATGTTCCAGGAGGCAGTCACACCCACTAGAATAATTACTTCCAAGTGGCCTATTCCTGCTCCTATTTCTTATGTTCTTATGTAAGTTTATTTTTAACCCTGTTAAAACATATACGTTTTTTTTCAAAAAATTAAATTTTCATTTGAAATATTTAATTAAATGGCATTTTAATTAATTTTAAATACGTAATTCTTTTTGTGGTTTTGTAATTTAGGAAAAGCTTGAATTTATATCGTGCCTTCACACAAATTGAAGACTTCCCAAAGAAACTTCACAACAATGAATTAAAAATGCAGTCACTGTTACGTACGCAACTCCCAGAAGTATGATTGGGGATTCCCTTCTTTTATTGGTTTGGCAGGCCCACGTGATCCCAGGGGTGCTTGCGAACCGCATGCGTCCCTGGGATACATGGGCCTCTGCCCGCGCATACCCGGAGAGGCCCAGGATCGCAAGCCTCCATTCCTCCCAGGTCACCAGGTAAATACGTCGATTTTTTACAGGTGGAAGGCATCTGCCCGCGGGAAGCCTCCGATCGCAAATTTTGGGCCCATGTGTAACAGTGCTGGAAGCACAATCTTGTAGTTGATTTGGTTAGTGGATATTGTTGTTTAGAAGTTACTTTTTCTATTCTAACAGTATTTTTGAAGTTGCACATTCCACAACATACAGGTATTTTTGGTGCTTTTCTTCACCTAACAACTACTGTATATGTAAAGAATACTTGTACATTATTAGAGCTGGGGGTTAACAGGTTGTTCAGGTGCTCTGGAGTCCCACCAATTGAGAGGTTGACGTGTTTATTTAGTGACATGAGTTGACACCGCAGAGCGTAATTCTAAACGGGACTGCATAAAATGTAAAGATTAGATAGTCTATGACATAGCCAATTGCCAACATTGGCCTGTGGGAAGAGCGAACTTGGTGAGCTGAATGGCCTTCTACATTCCACACTTTAATTTATTCTTATTTGATGACGTCCTCTCCATGAAACAATTTTTATTTTTCATGGAGAACATCAGAACTGAGAACAGATGGTGCTGTGAGAGAAAATCACAGTGTTGTTATTGGAACCAGGCCACAATCCACACATCACTTTAGTTCCTAACTAATTAAAGTTTACATCTAAGTTTTTTTTTAATCATTTTAGATTTAAATTACTTGCTTAATGTGATGCATCAACAGAATACACCATGATGAATCTTGGGAATACAATCTGTATTCTGGTCATGGTATTGTTTAAAAATATCCTATGACTATCACATGTAAGATATGAGGTCAGTACCCTCGGGGGAAATAAATCGGTTCCTATGGCTCCTAATTCAAGTATTTTCTATAATCTGGCACAAGTTTCTGTTGACCAGATTTCTTAGATTTCCAGGCAGAAAAGAAAGTATCCCATCTTGGCGAGGGGAAAAACGTAATTGTCTGGCTTGCTGTCCGATAACACAGATCACTTGTCTGTTGGTGACAGAAAAACACTGATGGCAGTCCTGAAGAAGTCTTCCAATTAAAATGGAAATAGAGCAATTAACAATTTAAGCAATCAGACAGGCAAAAAACAGGTAGGGAAGTTTCAGGAAGTCCACAGGGAAATGCTAAAACAGACCAAAAATGATGTTTGGGGTGTAAAGAAGGCACCAGAAATAACCATAATAAAAATGTTAAGCACAATAATGAAAGCATTTTTCAGTACTTTAACAGTAGGAAGGAAGTCAGAATGGTGAACGATAAAAGTGTTTTTTGTAATATAGAAAGAGCTTGAATTTATATCGTGCCTTCACACAAATTCAAGACTTCACAAAGAAGCTTCACAACAATTAATTCAAAATGCAGTCACTGTTATATAGACAATTGTGGTAGCCAATTTGTGCACCGCAAGGTTGCAAAAATAGCAAATATTTTTGGTAGTCTTGGTTGAGGAAGGAATACTGGTCAGAACACCAGGAGAACATCCTGCTCTTCATTGAATAATGCCATGGGACCTTTTTACCATTCCATGGGAATGGCCAGATAGGGCCAAGGTTTAATGTCTCAACCAAAAGGTGGCGACTGTGACAATGCAGCAGTCCCTCAGTACTGCACTAAAATGCCAGACTAGATTATGGCCCAGAAATTGATCTCGCTCTGTTCCCGCGGGGGTAAGCCTTTCCCGCGATGTCTCACCTCGCTTATGCTTTTTCTGATCCAGCTCGCACGAAATTGATGTTCCAGACATCAGCTGTGCTGGGCTTGCGTATCCCAGCGGCGTAGTTAATTCGTGCGAGCTGTGGGATCACGTGACTCAGTTAGAGCCAATGGCAGCACACCATCTTCCATTCATAAGTCTCACAGCATGGCTGAGAGACTTATGAATCTTACACCCCCCCAAAATAACAGCTAAACCTCAATTAAATTAAAAAAAAACCCCATCACATTAATAAAATAAGTATAGTTAATTAAATTAACCATTTTAAATAAAAAATTAAATTTTTGAAAAAATTTAAAATCTTTTTAAAAAGTTATAAAAATAAACTTACCTGTCTTTAAAGTCTATAAAAAAGATATACCTGTAAAAAAAAATTCAAAAAAATACTTAATTCACTACTTACCTTCTTAAAAGCGGGTCTTACTCCTCCTTTTTACATTTCCAAAATCTTCCCTACTTACCTGCGCGTCCAAAGCATGAAGTGCACAGCGTGCGCGCAGCCTGTAGCGCGCACGCGATGCACTCCGGCCCCGCCCCCTTTTCGGAAGAGCAATTGCCGGTTTTCAGCGCATGCGCAGGGCATGCAGAAAACCGGCAATTGGAGTGGGAATACGCGAGAGTATGCAGTGCGTACTCTCGCGTCCCGGGATCAATTTTCGGCCCTATATGTTCAAGTGCTGGAGTAGGTCTTGAACCCACAAAATTCTGACTCGGAGGCTAATTGAAAATGAAGGGGAAAATAGTAGAATTAGTTAATATTTTCCAGGATATCAAAAAATTGCAAGACAATAAATATCCTAGAAAATATCAATCTTTGTGGAGAAGATAGGTTAAAGGGACTGAAGATTAACAAATCACCTTGGGCAGAGGCCAGATATTCTAGGCAGCTGAAGGAGTATAGCTAGGAAATTTGTGAATTGTCCGGAGTTATGAAAGAATAACTGGGTACTTGTGAGGTTACACAGGTTTGGAAGCAAGCAAACATAGAACCCATACATAAAAAGCTGGATAAATCTGACACCAACAATTACAGGCCTATTGGCCCAACATCAATAGTAGATAAAATAATGATGACCATTTTAAGGAATGGGTTGTAGGAGTACTTATAAGAGCAATAGTTTAGTAAGAAACTGCCAACTGGATTCCCCTCCACCTCCTTCTCCTTTTAAGATCCTCCTTAAAACCCAACCCACCTAATATCCCCTTCTTTGGCTCAGCATCCATTTTTGTCTGATTATGTTTCTCTGAAGCGCCTTGGGACATTTTTCTACAGCAAAGGCGCTATATAAATGCAAGTTGTTGTTGTTACCTACATTTTGAGGACTTTACAAATGAAGTACATTGTTAAACATCCTCTGAGATTTAGATTTTTGTGTCACATGAAAAACTTGTAAGAAAGCTAAAATCCATGGGACTGGATAAGAAATTGGATGAAATATAGGAGGCAATGAGTACTCGTGTAGTGTCAGACTGGGGAGAGATATTGAGTGGAGTACAGCAGTGCTCAGACCCTGTTGGTTCTTGTCCACCTAAAATTACCTAGATGCAGAAATCAACTATAAGCTTGTTAAATCTGCAGACAGCATTAAAATAGTATGAACAGAAAGGGTAGAGGGTGCAGTTAATGATATATAGAAGGATTTAGATCAGTCGTGTAAATCAATAAATAAAGTTTAATACTAACATGTACACCATTACATATGGAGTGAGGAAATAGCTTGTGTACAATAAAGGGAACAGAATGAACAGAAAGGGAACTGGGAGTAATAATAGATGCATCACTTTCATTGTTGAGACAATGTGGAGAAGCAACTTTTTAAAAAGCCAATAGAATGTTATGGAGCATAGCCAGAACAGTGGAAGTTGTACAAAGGCTTTATCACCCACTGGTTAGACTACATTGTACTGTGTAAAATTTTGGTCACTCTGCTTCACAAGCACAATATATGCATTCAACATGGTGCCCAAAAGAGAAACAAGAATGATCCCAAGTGTAAAGTAGATGAACTAAAAGGAAATATTAGAGATGCTCACGCTCTTATTCTTAAGAGAAGATGGTTAAGGGGGATCTCACTAAAGTATTAAATAATACAGAAGAGGTGAACCCAGAATATTACTTCAAGGTAGGCCAGGTAAGTAGGGCAGGAGGACATTGTGATATCTTGGGACACAGCATATATATACAACAGCGCAACATGGCTTCCGGTAAGAACTGTACTGCACATAGCTTTATTATTATATACATCAGTAGTCCACCAGGTGACTCTATTACACTTCTCCCTCCTTATTGAAGAAGTTAATCATAGCAAATAATCATTGTACATGACTTGCATGGTATACACAACTCTTGGTATACATTTCTCAAACGGAACCCATTTTATGTTTCCAAATTCTGTAACACAAACAAAAGATATGAATTTATTTTCCATATTTACAGATTAAACTTAACCACTAGTTCTCTGTTTTGAAGAGGATACCTTCTTTCTTGAACAGAACTTTCAGATCTCGTTGTAGGACTTTGACTCATTCTAGGCTGAGCCTGCGGAGAACGTTTCCCCAAGAGCTGACCTTGATCTACATTTGGACTCTTTACACTTTCAGACTGTTTGTCTGCCTGACTCAGGCTCAGACTTAAATTCTGACTTTGTCTTGGGCTTGTTTCTGGTACATCTGATGTAGGATTTGCTACTTGTAACAAAACTATCTGATTCATCAGAATAAATTGAATCATCCCAGCTTTCAACTCCTTCCACATCTGTAGGCAAGATATGATCAATGTGAACAAACCTAACCTTTCCATGATCAAACATTTTGACCAAATATGTGCGAGGGCCACATATCTTCACTACTCTTCCTGGTAATCACTTTAACTATTTATGGTGATGGTTCTTCACTCTAACCTTCTGGTTCAACTTCACACTTCTCTCTCTAACTCTATCTTTATCATGACTCTCTTTCTGCCTTGATTGTTTCTTTTCTACGGACTGTGCCAAGTTTGGCTTTAACAACGAGAACCTGGTTTGTGGCTGTCAATTGAGAAACAACTCTGCTGGTTTTTTACCAGTAGTGGTATGAGGAATATTCCGATAGGTAATCAGAAAATTTGCCAGTTTGTGGTCCAATGACAACTGACGTTTCTTTGGATTTGGATGCAACATTTGCTTGATGAGGGCACATTTGACAATTTGTACTGTGCGCTCTGCTGCACCATTTGAAGCAGGGTGGTACGGTGGAACTTTGGTATGTTTCACACCGTTACTGCTCATGAACTGTGTGAACTCTTCTGAACAAAATTGCGGCCCATCATCAGACACAATTTCATCTGGGAGGCCGTATGAAGAAAACAATCTTCGCAAATTGTCTAGTGTTTTGCTTGTTGTTATTATCTGCACCGGAACCACCTCTACCCACTTCGAGTGACTATCACTATGAACAATTGCTGTCCTTTTAGCTCAGCAAAATCTACATGTAACTTTTGTCACACTCTGGGAGGCCATTTCCATGGCTGTAATGGTACTGATAGTGGTTTCTTGCTCACCGATTGACATGTTGTACACTGACTGACCATGTACTCTATCTCTTTATCTAAACCTGGCCACCATAAGTAACTGCGTGCAAAGCTCTTGGTCATGAAGATCTCCTAACAATTTGGGGCAACCACTCTTGCTCCCCACATGATACAATCTTTATCCACTGACAATTCATTCCTACGAATGAAGTATGGATGGATATCTTCCTCTGATACCTGGTTTGGCCATCCATTTGCTATGTAATCATACACCTTTGACCTAAGTGGGTCACGTTTGGTTGCCCCACCAATCTCTTCAGCTGTGACTGGCAGCTCATCAATGTATGAGAAATAGAACACTTCTTCCTTATTGGGTGTAACTTGTGATGGGGATGGCAACCTGGACATAGCATCAGCATTAGTCAAGCATGACTTGGACTCTTCATCTAACTCAAGCTGTAGGTAGGCGTTCGATAGATCTAACTTCGAAAAGATCTGACCACCTGTCAGTGTTGTGAACAAGTCTTCCACATTTGGCAACGTATTGGGTAGATTACACTCTAGAACCTGGTTTATGGTTACCTTATAATCACCACACAACCTTACCTTACCATCTGACTTAGGTACAACAACAATGGGTGTAGCCCAATTACTCAGATCTACCTTAGAGATAATGGTCTCAGTTTCAAGTCTTTTGAGTTCTTGCTCAACTTTCTCCTTGAGTGCGTATGGTACGGGACGTGGCTTGCAGTAAACTGGTCTTGCGTCCTTCTGCACTCTGACACTCACCTTGAAGTCTTGGGTCGGACTGCCCGTTTCGCTGAACACCTTCGGATACTGCTTGATGACATCATCTTTCGATGCAAATTTTGCTTTCACAAGAAAAATCTCATTCCAATCCAGCTTCAGTGATCCCAGCCAATTTCTACCTATCAAGACAGGCTTGTCTCCTGCCACTACTATGAGAGGCAAGCTCTGACACTGATTCTTGTATTTCATTGGTATGGTGACATTCCTACTACAGGGATTTGCTCTGCTGAGTAGCCTCGCAGCTCTACCTTCGATTTCTCTAGTCGATAATCATGCAACTTGTAGCGATGTAGTGATTCCGGTACTACACTCACGATGCACCAGTGTCGATTTCCATGGTTATCCTGGTTCCTGCGACATCCACTTAAATGACAATACCTCGCGAATCGCTGTTAGATACCTTCGTGCTCCTGATGACATGAATCACCAGAAACTCCTCGCCCTGCTGCTTCTCTTCAACAGTATGTAGTGTCTGGCGATTTCTACATCTAGCATTTACTCTTCTGTCAGCACACCTTTGCAAGATGCTCAGTTCTCTTGCTGTAGAAACACTGTCCTTCACATATGGACAGCTTTGGGCGATGTGTTGTCCCAGGCACCGATAACACGACTTCAATGCACTGTTACCTTGGCTAGTTGCTGAGGCCTTGGGGCCCAACTGCCTTTTACTTTTAGCCTGCAGCCAATTCACCTCAGTTGTCTAATGACTTGAAATTGCGTGGAACTCTCGGGAGTATCGGTCGGCCATATCCATCGACATAGCTGTCTGTCAAGCTAAGTCAAAAGTCAAGTTAGGGGTTGTCAACAATTTACTTCTGATGCATTCATTTTTCAACCCACAAACAAAGCGGTCACGTAAAGCTTGGTCCTGAAAGTTTCCGAAATGACAGTGAATGGATACTCACTGATACCCTCATCATTTAATTGATCACGTGATCCAAAACGATAACTTTCAACAATTTCCAGGGGCTCAGGACTGTAGTGCTGTTCTAACTTGGTTCGGATTTCCTTCAATGGCGTGTCCTTCGGCTTGGCAGGAACAAGCAAGTTTTTCAGGGTTTCATACACCTCGGGGCCTGCTTCAGTTAAAAAAATAGCCCGTTTCATTTCTAAAACCGCCCGGTTATGGTTTACATCATTGGGGACTTTGACGATACTATTCGCGGTGAAAAACATTTCTAGCCGCTCCATATATGCTCAGAAAGTCTCTCAGTCACAACGGAACTCACCCAAGCGCCCTATTATTCCAATAGGCGCGACCATCTGGACTCCGGCAATGTCAACATTTCAGCCACGTGTCCTCAAAATTTACCTTGGATTTTTAAGTTTTTCTGCAAAACGAAGAACCTCTAACAGTCCCTCCGTCGGTTGTCAGGATTACACTCCAAAAAAAATTTCAGCTAGGGAATTCGCAATCGCATCCTCATTGCCAATTCTGTGATATCTTGGGACACAGCATATATATACAACAGCACAACATGGCTTCAGGTAAGAACTGTACTGCACGTAGCTTTATTATTATACACATCAGTAGTCCACCAGGTGGCTCTATTACAGACGTAAATTTTAATATGGTGAAAATAAATTTAAAACACTTATTGGAAAAATATCTTTACTGAAAGAATGATAAACATTGAAATAATCTACTAGGGGAATTGAAAAAAAATATTACTGGTGTTGGAGTTGGTTATTGGGTAGAGTGAATTCGAGTACTAGATTGATGAGATGAGTTTTGATGAACCAAATGACCTGTTCTGGTCTTTGTTTTTTTTTTGTCCTATTCTCAACAAGAGGAAAACTAAGGGTGAATGAGTAATACATTTGATACAAGCTTCGAGCCCCTTTAAATATTGACTTCAAATTGCCTTGCCCTTTGAGTGCGAGACAATAGGTGAATTGTGCAGACCACAATGACAAAAACATAAGAATCTGATTTTTATTTTAGGAACGGGAGAAAGCCAAACAAGCCTATCCCTTTTTCATAGATACAAACCCATGTACTTCTCAATCACTTCTCTCTTCACAAATGTACCCAATTGTTTCATGAACCCATTTATACTTCTTGTTTTTCCTGGTAAGTTGTACCACAACTGGGTGAAAAAATTACATGAGACTTCTTCCTTCATTTTTAACTTGTGTCCCTTTTATATTTGAATTTCACTATAGAGAACAGTACCCTGGATCACCTTTCTTAATGCCTTTCATAATATCGAAAACTTCAATTAGTTTTCCAAAATATTCTCTTTTTTTCCCAAAGAAAATAAGCCTAACTTTCAGAGCCTTCATGATATTCCAGAATCATCTTTGTTCTGTGCTTTTATCTCTTGTCAAGGGCAATAATATATTTTCTACGATTAGGTAACTAGACCTATACACAGAATTGTAGATGTGTCTGACCAATGGCTTATATACAACAACACGGCGTCTTTAGATTTGTACTTTGTTAATGCAAAACTATGACCTGTAAGTGATCAGGCTTTGATAACTAGTTGACAATTATGGGAGCACTTTTCAAGCACCATATACAGAATGTCGAAAACGGATCATTTGAGATTTAGCAGCTTATTAATTATGCATGTTGTCTGAAAAAAGGACAGTAATGTTGTTTAAAAATATAAAATATTTTCATAAGTTATTTAATTAATTACATAACTCCTTGATATTATAGTAATCACATCATTTAGTCAAAATATTGCACCGTCAAATGGTGAAGGGTTTATTATTAAAAAGTAATAATCCGATAACAAAGTCATTAATCAAGTACAGACATGACTGATTGCTAATCAAATATCCAAATGCTGTTGAGCTACTAATTTAATTTTTGATCACTTAATAATAATTTTTAAGTTCTCGGACAGGATTGCTTATGATGTGTGTATGAATTCTGCTCAATCCGGTAAAGCAATTGTATGAAATGTTGCACATGATGGTTAGCCAGATACTCGAAGAATGAAATTTTGGTTGCAGTAGAAAAAATCACGGAGGGATCCCACTCCTAAAAGCAATCCAGTGGAAACTACACGTGTGTATGTTGTGTAAAGGCAGGTTTGGGCTTGGCTGTGGTAATCGCTGAAGCAGATCAGCATCTGACACTGTCTCAGGGCTCACACTTGAAGATGGTCACTTCGATAAAGTACTGGAAGGCTGGTTGTACCCATGGATTGTACCCCAGCATGAGCCACCATCTATGAAAAGGGGTGAAAATTGGAGAGAAAATAGGCTTGTTATTACAGTTTTAAGAATGCATGTGTTTTTCAAGTTTTTGTTATCCAAACAATTATACTGTCCAAAGGTAAAGCTCCTTTATTCAAATGCATCAGTAATGACAAATGCCCAAGTAATTGTATTTGCTTGGCTGAGTGGTACCTTCCTATCACTTAAAATTTATGGAGATTACCATATGGTTACCAACAGAGGTTCCTTTGAATATCTTTATTATTTGAAAAATTACTTTAAGTTAGCAAATAAACCTCTTATGAACAGTGCTGGCTGTGCTTTTGCTTTCACCAACAAAGGAAATATCTCAATTCCACCTACTGTGTTGGTGAGTTATAGAATTTTACAGCATAGAAATAGGCCATTCGGCCCAACAGATCTATAATCGGTGTTTTGTTCCACACGAGCCTCTTCCCAACCCTCTTCATCTAACCATCTCAGCATAACCTTCTAGTCCTTTCTCCCTCATAAGAGTTTTATTTGCTAATATTAAATAATTTTTCAAATAAAGATATTCAAAGGAGCATTTGTTGGTAATCTCCATAAATTTTAAGCAATAGAAAGACGACCACTCAGCCAAGCAAATAAAATTACTTGGGTGATTTGTCACTTCTTACGTACTCCCTTTGCATAAATATATCTATACATTTCATGCCATCTCAGAAACACTGATATCTCCGCCTCAGCCTCCACTGTATATTTTTCTCGACTGTTGTTTACTCTCCTTCGATTTAGAGAATATTATAAATATGTAAGCACTCCACACATCAGTACTGAGGCAGAGTATGAATTTTTAAAACAGCATGAGTTTGTGCACATACCTATTAATTTCTTTAAAGCTCTATGAAATTTGGGAATCTGATTGATTAGCAGCACTGTTGTCAGAAGATTGAGAGTGATCTTTTAAAAGATGTCATTCTCTAATAACATGCCCTAAAGCCTTTGCATTGTTCTTTTGTAAGTGCTTTCAGATAACATCAACACTATTGCAATAATTTTGTCACATTATTTGCAAATTTCAAGTAAACTCCTTGGAGATTAATTTCCTCTGGTAGGACAGGAATTTTACACGAGCACATTAACCAGTACCCTACCAGAAGAAATGAAAACCCTTCTGTTGAAGAATTTGTTCTGGCCATGTAGATTTTATTAACCAGGTTTGCTAACATTTGGATATGAGGGCATAAAATGAACAATGATCCCACTCCAGCAACTTAAGCCACAAATTTAGGCTGAGAATTCAGTGCAGTACTGAGGGAGTGCTGCACTAATGGAGATGCCGTCTGGTGGACGTAAAAGATCCCATTGCACTATTTTGAAGAAGAGCAGGGGAGTTCTCACCGGTGTCCTGGCCAACATTTATCCCTCAACCAACATCACTAAAAACAGATTGTCTGGTCATTACTGCATCGCTGTGCGCAAATTGGCTGCCACGTTTCCCTACATTACAACAGTGACTATACTTCAAAAGTACTTTGTTGGCTGTAAAGAGCTTTGGGACATGCTGGGGTCATGAAAGGCGCTATATAACTGCAAGTCTTTTTCTTTTAATTCCTCAAGTCTTCATTGAAAATACAAAGAAACTATTTGTAATGGATGCAGTTACACTGTAGGAAGCAAACTGAATGTTTTTCGCTCTCAAGTTTGCTGTGGTTCTGGAGAGCAGTTGTACTGTCCGAGAGTCCACATAACTCCCAATCCGAGCAAATGAATTAAGAGACATATAATACGCTAACGTGATAAGAGTTGGTGGTTAGAACCCCATTGAAAAAAGGACAGTAGTGGATTTATTTATTTTTATTCTACAGGTGGATTGTTCCCTATAGACTGGGAAGGTCTTCTTGACTTGGAAAAACAATTGGAGCTTAAACATCAATTTACATCACACTGTCATGGTGTTGTGCTTCGAAGTCATTTGGAACTGGGAAAGCCAAACTGCCCAAGACCTTGCTTTTGCAGAGGTAAGAGATGTGTGCTTCTGGCATGAAGACCCCTACTGCTCGGAGTTTCAGTTTTGGGACCTGAGTGCTTTGAGGAGTCTGGTTGCAAAAGTTGGGAGTGTAGACGTCCCCAAAATAACCAAAGGGGTATTCCACAGTTATTGCGTGGATGCCTCTAAAAATGATGATCCATAGGGATGAAGCAGGTATGAGATTGATCATATTATTTCACGCATTTAATATTAAACCTGCACTTTCAATCAATATCACTGAAAAGGTCTTTGAATTCATTCCTTCTAACTGGGCTTCCAAAGTAAATGTAAAAATGCAATCCAATTATCACCGCCTGGTAGGAAAATTTTAAGCCACAAAATTAATTAGTATGAGCTTATCCATTTCCTCTCTGTATAACATGACAGTTGTAATTTGTGATTTTCTTCTAAAGATGCTATGTGTGTGATTTAATTAACTTGTTATCCAACTCGACCATATGAGTTGCTTTTGTTATACACAGTCTGACTAATCACAATGCAGTTCCAATTAAATTCCAGATTGAGATGGTTAACTGTAATATGTTTTACCCCAATTACACCAGGTAACATCAAATGTAGCAGCCTACAACCAATTCTTGAGTTTGTTAAACTTCCCTGTAAAGGGCTCTTTTTGGCAGACTGCTCAAATTTAAGGTTTCCTAACTTGCTTCATAATTCTGACTGTTTTTTGCTGAAAGCAGTGCTTTTAGTTTCATCTAGTGTTTCTGAAGACATCACCATGTGTTACTGTGTCTGGGGAGTTTTCAAGGGATATTTGAAACACAGGCTTCCCTATCACAAAGTTCTCTCCACTTTTGCAATTTACAGATATTCATTTGTAACCGTATGGTCAGCTTGTTAATATGCAGGAGCAAGAGGGTATAGAAACTGTCACATTGTGTGAGATTCTCTAGCTGCATTCAGATCGCCTTTTGTCTTCATTTCTACATTCAATTTTGCAACATTTTGTTTAGGACAACTTTTAATAAATTTAGATAGCCTTTGGGTTCACACTAATTGCATTGATGCCACTGCAGCTTCACTGGACCCTTCAAGATGGATGGAAAGTTAAGCAGTTAACAGTCCTATAGATGTTAAGTAGGGTCATTTGAGTAAATGCATGATTACCAATGTAAGTTGTGAAGTGCCTTGTTCTTTATATATGATTGCAATTATGAACTGTAAAAGCAGAGCTAATACATAATTTTAAGGCACTGTAAGGGTCAGCTTCCCAGTGTGGGTCAGTAGGAGGAAGCATTCTTGCACAGCAAAGAAATGTATGATTACGAGGGAATGCTGCACTTTCCTCTCAGCAGCCCATGTTACCAGCTATTCATGAAATTTAACAAACTTATGAGAACACCCCTATACGTCTAACAGTTCAGCAAATGATTGCCAGTAGAAAGAGTATCTTCACCCGGAGGAAACAAATTCAGCACTACTATACTTGTGTTGATCAGAAACTTCATACTTCATAGCTGTGCTGCAAAAATCTACCATGAAACACATTTTACTGAGATGGAAATTGCAGCAATTGTCCACCAGGTCATGAGGTCCATTACTTTTGGATCAGGCAGCTCAGGTGGCAAGAATCAAGCCTGGGAATAAATTACAGTGAGGGTCAATGCAATGCCATGTCCATCACTAGTAGGATCTAAAATGAGATCTGTAAAAGGCCAGGCAGCATCTGTGGAGAGAGAAACAGAGTTAAGGGGCTCGATTTTAATTCCCAAGGCGGGTTGGAGTTGGGTTGCGTGGTGGGCGGCTTCCGAAGCCGCTTCCGGCGGGATCAGCTGCTGATGTCCGATTTTGATTTAATGAGCTTGTTGATTTCAATGAGGTGTGCTGGCCGGTCCAATGAGTGCGATCGGGTCGGCTGGCCGCCTCTGATGACATCATCATAGCAGCTGCTTTTAAAGCTGCCATTCAGTCTAAGCCTTTCTCTTGTGGATTCCTGGACTCATTGAAATTGATCCATACACAATTACTTCTTCCAGAAGCAAGGCAGCTCCTCGTTTTAATGATGACTCCCTCCATGCTCTTGTGGATGCTGTCAGAGGGCGCAGGGAGATTCTCTTCCCTCCTGATGGCTGGAGGAAGCCTCCTCAGCAGACCAAGGCAGCCTGGCTGCGCATTGCTGAGAAGGTCAGCGCAAGGTCCATATGTTCACGCTCATGGATCCAGTGCCAAAAAAGGTTTAATGATATTGTGCGAACATCAAAAGTGAGTATCCCATCACACTTGCCTTCAATCTGCTTCCCTTCTCTTCTCATCACCAGCACTCTGCGTTGTAAGCCAGCTCCTCCACATCCCACCTTACTCTTACTTCCCTTGCACCCTTACCTATCCATCTCTGTCTCTGCACTGAATCACTTCAGCATCCTGCCTATGCACCCCTTAGACTCACTCTCACTGTCATGCAGTGACAACAACTAACAATGCACAGGGAGCTAGCTTCTTCTTGGCACCTTACCCCATCTTGGTCTCCCTCAAAGCTTCTATGGTAGGGATTAATCACACTCACTCCATCACTGTGGCTGAAACACCGCTTGTGTCCCTCCTTGCAGGAAAAGATAGCCCACAATAAGAGGGAGAGAGCAATGACTGGAGGAGGAACACCTAGCCTAGCAACATTAACCAGTGCTGAGGAAGCTGCATATGAGATTGTGGAGGTGGCGAGGACCTGGAAGTGGCCGATGGAGAGACGGGCACACTAGAGGAAGCTGGTGACATAATAGAGTTTCATCCCTCTCAGAAAGCAATGGCATATGATGTTCATAGAGAATCGCGTTGTATCATCTACTCAAAATGATATATGTGCTACATCAATATCAGATGTCTAAATCATGCCTTTACTCTCCCACAGGACCATCGAGAGCCCCCCTCCTGACGTACCAGGACGAAGAGCTGGACAACTCCTCAGAGGAACCTGAAGCCTCTGAGGGAGCAGTGTCACCAGGACTCAGCGCACCCAGCAACAGCGCAGCAACGCACACCCTAGTAGGGGCCCTCGCGAGTTAGAGTAGTGTTGCCACCTGGTCTATCACAGCACACAAGTGAGCATCAGCAGATGGTGGAGACAGCAACAGCAGTGGAGAGTCCTCGGCGGAGGTCGCAGCAATCTCCCAGCTCTGCTGAGCTGCATGCAGATGCTGTGCCTCTGGGGCCATCCAGAAAAAGAGCATCTCAGGAAATACAGGAACAAGTGCAGGAGTCTCTGGAAGGGTTTGCCTCCAGGGTTAGTGCGAGTGTGGAGAGAATAGAGGAGTCCATCTGTAACATCAGTACTGCCTTGGTGGAGGCAATGGCGCATAAACGCACCTCCATGGATAGGATGGCAACCTCCGTGGAAAGGCTGGCTACCTCCATGGAAAGGCTGGCTACCGCCATGGAGGAAATAAGTCGCTAGAGTCAGGAAAACATGGTGACTGTTCAAAATAGAATGTCATCTCTGGAGGAGAGATGGGCAGCTATTGAGCAGAGAGACCAGAGCTCCTTGTGATGAGGACTGCCAGTGCAGATACGGGTCCTCATGGTGAGGGCTCCCCTCAAAGCACTCACATGACCATTCCACTGCGGAGCCCTCAGTCAGAGACCCACTTTGCGGAGACAACTGAGATGGCCGTTTCAGCACCTGCACAGCCACAGGAAGAGCAAACTTTTGAAGAGCCCTCCCAGGCTCCCAAACCCAGAGGATGCCCACTAAAGGCCTCTAAGCAGGCGCAGCATCTAGTCAGCAAGGTGCCTCTACATCTGCGTGAGCCACAGGGGAAGCACCACGTAGAAGCACGCCTAAGAGAAAGATTAAGCACCTATAGTCACAAGGGGACTCACTTGGGTGTTCTGACTGTTGGTTTATTAGCAAGGCAGTTAACAGGCTGTTAACTGCCTTAACTACCTGTCCCACCGGTTCCAGTTGGGTCAGTTTGGGAGCGGCTAAATAGACACTCACGAAAATCGGGTGGGGGCGAGATGGAGGTGGGTTGGGTGTCTGAAGGCATTTTTTCCGATTTTCGCTGCAGACCCGCCTCCAAACCCACCTCCTCGGTGCTATTAAAATCGAGCGCAACGTTTCAGGTTGATGACCTTTCATCAAACGAAAGGTCATCGACCTGAAACATTAACTCTGTTTCTCTCTCCACAAATGCTGCCTGACCTGCTGAGTATTTCCAGAATTTTCTGTTTTTATTTCAGATTTCCAGCATCCACAGTCTTTTGCTTCTGTAAAAGGTCTTGTGATTTCATGAGATAAATTCAGATAAGGAAAGCCATTCAGCCTATCTTAGCTCACTCATCCAAAAAGTCCCTACAATTCTCCCCTTCACAGCATTCAATAGTTTCTTAAATGATTCTTCCACTAATCTATGCAGAAGTTGTTCATTCCATATGTTATTTATTCTTTGTATGAAGAAGAAATCTCTGATATCATTCTAACTTTGCCTTTTACCATCTTGATCCTATGTCCCCTTGTCCTGTTCTCACAGTTTAGTTTGAAGTCATTTTCCAGATCTACCTTTTCCATACTATTTACTGTCTTATATATTGCTTTAAGGTCACTTCTCCATCACCTCCTTTCAGGAAAAGCTCAAGTTTCTCCAGACTTCCTTCATAATTATGTCCTCTGATGCTAGGGATCACACTCCTGATTGGTAGTCTACTGTTTTGACTGCATAGTTGAGCTTTGTATTTATAGGAACAGGAGTAGGCTATTCAGCCCCCCTGAACCTGTTCCATCATTCAATGAGTTCATGGCTGATCTGTATCCTATCTCCATTCACCCGCCTTGGCTCAATATATGTTAATACCCTTGGCTAGCAAAACTCTATCGATTTCAGAATTATAATTATTAATTGAGCTAGCATCTATTGCTTTTTGTGGGAGAGAGTTCCACACTTCTACCACCCTTTGCTTGAAGAAGTGTTTCCTAACTTCTCTCCTGAATGGCCTGGCTCTGATTTTAAGGTGATGTTCCCTTTCCCTAGACTCCCCCATCAGCGGAAAAGTTTCTCTCTATCTACCCTATCAATTCCTTTCAAAATCCTAAAAACCTCAATCAAATCACCCCTTAACCTTTTATATTCCAGAGAATGCAAACCTAGTTTATGTAATCTCTCCTAATCTAACCCTTGGAGCCCTGGTAACACTCTGGAGATCTGCACTGCACACCTTCCAAGGCCAATATATCCTTTTGAGGATGTGATGCCAGAATTTACACAGTACTCCAGATGTGGTCTAACCAGGGCTTTGTATAGCTGTAGCAAAACTTCTTTCTCTTTATATTCTAGCCCTTTAGTTATAATGGTTAACATTCCATTAGCATTTTTGATTTTTTTTTGTACCTGACCACTACATTTTAGTGATCTGTGTTCATGGACTGCTAAATCTCTTTGGACCTCCACTGTTCCTAGCTTTTCATCATTTAAATATTACTCATATCTGTCCTTTTTTGGTCCAAAATGGATGACCTCACACTTGCCTGCGTTGAAATCCATCTACCACAGTTTTGCCCACTCACTTAATCTATCAATGTCTCTTTGTAATTTTATGCGCTCGTCTACACTACTTAATATGCCACCAATCTTTGTGTCATTGGCAAACTTGGATATATGGCTCTCTATTGGATTATGTAAGTCATTAACAAATATAGTGAATAGTTGAGGCCACAGCACAGATCTTTGTGGGACACCACTAGTCACATCCTTTAATTCAAGTACGTATCCATTATCCCTGCTCTCTGTCTTCTACCATCTAACCAGGTCAATAATTTGCCTTCAATTCCATGATCTTTAATTTTAGCTAACAGTCTCTTATGTAAACCTTATCAAATGCCTTCTGGAAGTCCATATAAACTACAGGTACATCCATAGACATTCCCCTGCCGACTACTTTAGTTACTTCCTCAAAAAATTCAACTTGGTTAGTTATACATGACTTACACTCTACAAATCCATATTGGCTCTCTCTAACCAGTTCATTTTTTTTCTAAGTGCTCAGTCACTCGGTCCTTAATTATAGATTCCAATAACTTCCCCACAACAGATGCTAGACTAACAGGTCTATAATTTCCTGTTTTTCTCTCTCACCTTTCTTAAATAATGGAGTTACATTTGCAATTTTCTAACTAAGTGGACAATTCCTGAATCGAGAGAGCTTTGGAAGATTATGGCTAAAGCATCTGCAATTTCCTTACCTACTTCTCTTAAACCCTGGGGTGCAAACTATCAGGTCCTGGGGATTTGTCAGACTTTAGTGCCATTATTTTTCTAATACTGTTTATTTGCTTATGTTTACTTTAGTGAGTTACAGTCTTTAATGCATTATTAGTTTGCCTGGAATGTCAAGTATATTATTCTCTTCCTCTGCTGTGAAGACTGATACAAAGTAATTATTCAACAAGTCTGCCATTTTTAAATTTGCATTATTACCACATCTGTTTTAAAAGGGCACACATTACCCATGACTACCTATTTCCTTGTAATATAATTGTAAAAACCTTTTGTGTTAATCTTGATGTCCTATGCAAGTTTCTTTTCGTTAATTTGTTAATTGCTCCTCTACAGTGGCTGGACATTTTAAATGCCAATTCTATTAAAACATGATAATGTCTTTCAACTTCATTCTCAGTGACTAACACCATTCATAGAGTATTTACAGTGTCCGTGTCAGGATAAGAATAGGTTAAAGCTGGCTTTTAATTGATGAGCATAAAAGACTAATCTGCAATTTGTGCATCAATTTAGTTCTATTTAAAATTACATTTATAGGGCTTCTTTGGATTGCTTTAGGAGCTGGTAACTGATCCATAAAGATCGCAGGTACAATCGCTGGTCTGGGCTGAGTTAGCTGAGAGACTCTGGGCTGGAAAAGAGAAAAACACAAGAGTTCTCTCTTCTAATTATGGTTCCAGAACCCTTACTGTGAAAGGAGTATAAGGATACCAGGTGAGAACAAGAGCTTGTCTGATAGCATTTATTTTCTCGAGTCACAGGAAGAATAGCTATTTGTGTGAGGCACCATCAACGCTGGAAGAGATGGTGAAACTCTACCCCAACATGAATCAATTAATTCAGCTGAGGAAGAGAGAAAGTTAAGGAAATTTGCATCTAGCTCTTATTTTAATATTAGTTACTTATCTAAAATGGTGTAAACATGCAGGAATGCTCTGTATTCCACTCTTTATGCGCGCAATAACGCATATCTTTGCTTATCACAACCCTTCACAAAAAAAAACCTTGATACCTCTGTTCTTGCAAACTATTGCCCCATCTTCAACCTCCCTATCCTCAAGTCCTTGAATGTGTTGTTGCTTCCCAAATCCATGCTCATCTTTTCCACACCTCCCTTGTTTGTATCTTTTGAATCAGATTTCTGGCTCTGCCACAGAACTAAAAATGACCTTAATCAAAGTCAGACTGTCACAATATATCTTATTCCATCGTGTCCTTGACCTTTGCAGTCTTACAGATGGTCAACCACACCATCCTCCTCCAATGCCTCTACTCTGTTGTCCAGCTCAGTGGTACTACCCTTGATCCATTCTTACCTATCTTATTGTAGCCAGAACATCTCCAGCAATGGCTTCACTTCCTGACCCTGCACTCTTACCTCTGGAGCTCCCAAGGACCTATTCTTGGCTCCCTCTTCTTCCTCAGCTATGTGCTGCCCCTTAGCAACAGCTTCGACATGCATGCTGTGAAACTTAGCTCTACCTCTCTCGACCTTTCCACTGCCTTTGTGTTGTCTGGCATTAAATCTTGGATGATCCACAATTTAATCCAGCTAAACATTGGGAAAATGGAAGCCATCATCTACAAACCTCATGCAATCTCCATACCCTGGCCACCAATTCCATCCTCCTCCCTGGACACTGTCGCAAGTGGACCAGATTGTTCGCAACCTCAGCATTCTTATTCAGCCTTGAGCTGAGCATCCAACCCCATGTTCTCTCCATTGCAAAGACTGGCTACTTCCACCTGATTAACATTGCCTGCCTCCACCTCAACCTCAGCCTATTTGCTGCTGAAACCCTCACCTATGCCTTTGTCCAGACTCAACAATCCAATGCTCTCCTTGCTAGCCTCCCATCCTCCACCCTCCATAAACCTCAGCTCATCCAAAGCTCTCCTGTCCTTTCCTGTCCTCACTGACCTATATTGGCTCAAGGTTCCCCAATGCCATATATTTAAAATTCTTATCTTTTTATTAAAATCCTTTTATGGCCTACCTATTTCTAACCTCTTCCAGCCTTACAACTCCCTGCCCCACTCCCAAACTCTCCATTCCTCTAACTGACGTCTTCCGTATCCTCCATCCCTGAACCATGCCATCAGTCACTTAGGCTCCACATTCTGCAAATCCCTATCTAAATCCCTCTGCTTCTCCACCACCCTCCCCTACTTTTAAGACCATTTTTAAAACCTCTCCTCATATCACCTTCTTTGACTTGCCATTGTTTTGATCATGCTTCTGTAGACAAGGGTAATGCAGCAGATGTAATTTATCTAGATTCCAAAGGCTTTCGATAAGGTACCACATAATAGATTAACAAACAAAGTCAGAGTCAGGAGTCAAGTAGCATAATGGATAGCTAGCTAGCTTCAAGATAGAAAGCAGAGAGTAGCGGTAAAGGTTAGCTATTAAGAGTGGCAGAAGGTGGAAAATAGGGCCCACAAGGATCAGTGCTGAGACCACTGTTGTTTACAACTTATATTAACAATTTAGCCTTTGAAGCAAAAACACAATTTCTAAATTTGCGGATGACACCAAATTAGGGGGATAGTCAACACTGAAGAGGACTGCAACAAATTACAAGAAGACATTAATAAACTTGCAGAATGGGCATATAATTGGCAAATTAATTTTAACACAGATAAGTGTGAGGTATTACATTTTGGTAAGAAAGATAAGGAGGTCACATATTACTTGGAAAATATGAATCTAAATGGGGTAGAGGAGCAAAGGGATCTCGGAATACAAATACACAAACCACTAAAGGTTGTGACAAAGAGCAATATGGCCATAACAAAAGCAAACCAAGCACTAGGGTTTATTTCTAGAGGGATAGAATTGAAAAGTAGAGAAATTGTGCTAAACTTGTATTGAACCTTGGTTAGACCACAATTGGAGTACTGCATACAATTCTGGTTGCCATATTATAAAAAAGATATAGAGGCACTGGAGAGGGTGCAAAAAAGATTTACAAGGATGATACCAGAAATGCGAGGGTATACCTATCGGGAAAGGATGAACAGGCGGTGTCTCTTTTCCCTTGAAAAGAGAAGGCTGAGGGGTGACCTAATAGGTCTTTAAAATTATGAAAGGTTTTGATAGAGTGGATACAGAGAGAGTGGGCTAAATTTTCTGGGGTGGTAGCAGGTGAGATCGGTGGCGGGTCGGGGGGAAAGTTGTTATTTTTGACAGCGGGTCGGGAACCCGCTGTCATCTTGCTCCCACATGCCTTTCCCCCAGGTGCGTCTGTCATCGCTGTCCATTGTTGACTTCAATGGAAGAGCTGCAGAAATCCCAGAAACACATTGTAAGCACCATTTACACTGTTTGTCAGGGATTCCGTAGCTCTTCCACTGAACTTGCATAAGATTGTAAATCCACCCCTTTAAAATTACAGTTAAAATCTGCTTAATGTTATATTACCTAGACACACACATCTTTTATTTATACCGGTTACTGATACAAAAGTCTATAGATTTGTGACTAAAGCACGAATAACTTCCCAATTAATGTACTTTTTAAATTATGTTCTTGATCGTATTTGTAGATGGCGTCATGTTACTTAATGATATTATTTAAATATTTCTTTGTCACTCATATATAACTTTTATTATATTATTGTAGAGTAAAGATTCAACACCCACTTTTTTAGATTAAACGTTAAATGTAATGTGGCCATGGTCCCTTTAAGGATCCTGGCTGAAAACGCGTCATGAATGACGTCACCAGACCTGCTCCATCTAATTGGACCTGGTAACGCGCTGGGTGGGCTTAATAGGCCCTATTAAGGTAAGTTCATTTTCAACAGCGGGATGGAGCCAGCAGCAGGGTTGGGACCTGCCATGGACACCAGCCGCACCAGACCCGCCCAGGTAGGCAAATTTCTAGCCAGTATTTCCATGTGTGGGGAAGAACAACACTAAAGGCCATCAATATAAGATAGTCACCAAGAAATCAAATAGGGAATTCAGAAGAAACTTCTTTACCCAGAGAGTGGTGAGAATGTGGAACTCACTACCACAGGGAGAGGTTGAGGCGAATAGTATAGATGCATTTAAGGGGAATCTGGATAAGTATATAAGGAAGAAGGGAATATGAAGTTTATGCTGATAGTTAGATGAGGATCAAGTGGAGCATAAACACCAGCATGGACTGTGTGGGCCAAATAGCCTGTTTCTGTGCCATATATCCTATGTAATTTGACGTAAGCACCTTGGGATGTTTTTCTACTCTAAAGGTGCTATATAAATACCATTGTTGTGGCTATGGGTTATCAGTTCTGCCCAAGCCCATTGCTGTTGTCATGCATTCTGTATTATTTCAAGAATACTAATTGGTTCACAATTTTTAAAAAAATATTTGTGACTGAACTGTAAGACACACTGGCCATTCAAGATAATTATGTATGTGTATGTGAGTTTGTGTGTTTGTGTATACGTGCCAGCTAATGAATTCTAAAAAAAGTTAATATGTGTACGTACTCCTCCGCTCACAGCAGATGCTGCAGCTTTTTATTCAAGAAACATACAGAAAAAAATAAACACTTCTAAATTACAGAAATCTTAGCAAATTGTGCTAATTCTGACACCAGTCGTCTAGTCCAAATACTAATCTTTCCAATACTGTTTACTAACATATTAATAAGAGTTTCTGTATCCTACAATCAGCGATCATATAATTAAGTCTCTTTTAGATCAGCTTCTTTATTGAAAAAAGAAAATGATAACTCTGTTAAAGCACCTACGAGTTCATAAGCTTTCCAGGATATTCTTGAAACTGCAGGCCGAAATCATTTGTTGTGGGAAGTGGCTCTGACTGGGTGAATAGTTACAGGAGATATGTTATTGTCCTACTGTAAAATATTGGTCAGAAAAAATGGTGCCTCTATATCCTTTTTATAATATGTAGACCAGAACTGTGCACGGTACTCCAAGTGTGGTCTAAACAAGGTTCTATACAAGTTTAACATAACTTCTCTGCTTTTCAATTCTAATCCTCTAAAAATGAACCCCAGTGCTTGGCTTGCTTTTTTTTAACAGCCTTATTAACCTGCGTCGCTACTTTTAATTATATTATTAAAAGGATATAGAAGCACCTGTGAAGGTGCTTAAAAGATTTACTAGAATGATACCAGGACTGAGAGGATATACCTATCAGGAAAGATTGAACAGGCTGGGGCTCTTTTCTCTAGAAAATAGAAGACTGAGGGGTGACCAGATAGAGGTCCTTAAGATTATGAAAGGGTTTGATAGGGTAGTTGTAGAGAAGATGTTTCTACTTGCGTGGGAGACCAGAACTAAGGGACATAAATATAAGATAGTCACTAATAAATCCAATAGGGAATTCAGGAGAATCTTCTTTACCCAGAGAGTGGTTAGAATGTGGAACTCGCTACCACAAGGAATAGTTGAGGCGACTAGTATAGATGCATTTAAGGGGAAGCTATAGAGAAAGGAATAGAAGGATATGCTGATAAGGTTAGATTGAGAAACGTGGGAGGAGGCTTGTGTGGAGCATAAATACCAGCATGACCTGTTGGGCTGAATGACCTGTTTCTGTGCTGTAAATTCTATGTAATACTACGGCCCGGATTTTGCATAGGTAATGACGGCGGAACTGTCAGCGTTCGCCGTCATTACTCCTCTGAAAGTGACAGCAACTTCTGGAGTCCGCGCATGCGCACATAAACCCAGAAATCCAAAAGTTGCTGTCAGGCATTCCCTGTTCCTCCACAGGTTGCGCTGTGGAACTCCCCAGAGCTGGCAATCAATTCAAATCATACTGAAATGCTGTTCCTGACAAAAGTTCCCCTATTACGTTGGAATGTCGCTGTTAAATACACCCAAAAAAGTTAAGCCTTATTGAAAGAGGTGTAACTGGGTTTTCAATGGTGTATTGATTGCTGAACAACCGTTCTGGCCCTGAAAAACTAATTTTATATTTGTGGAATGTCAAATTTTTCCATTATGATAAGAATTACATGATTTTTAATTTAATTTTAAAGTTTGTTTATGATATTTCACCTTCTACCTTAATCTTATGTGAATGTCCCAATCTTTATTTCGTTCTCTGTAAAATTTATAAAATGTAAATTATAATCTGTGCATTATAGTTTCTGGTTTGCTGTCTGTGAGAATTCTTTAATGTGATTTGACGCTGGAGATTCGCTTGATTTGGTGCCATATTCAAACTAACATCGGGAGAGCTGAAATTCACGCCACAGAGATCACTAGATCTTTGTGGGCAGCTTTGCCGCTGACCGCAAATTCCGGGCCTATGTGATTAATGTATTTGTACCCTGAGATCCCTTTGCTCCTCTACTCCATTTAGACTCTTATTATCCTACCTCACACTCTGATATCTCTGGTTAAAGGCACAATAATAAAAATTGTTTTCACTATTTTCATTCAAAAATTACATGAATATATCTTGAAAAGTTACTATGGAATTTTATAGTAGATCGACTTCTCAAATGGTGGGTGCAAAGGAGAGTTCTCCTGCTGTCCTGGCCAATATTTATTGTTTGACCCAACATTGTTTAAAATTGTCTCTAACAGTGTGAGGAGAGAGGTTAGGAGAAATTTCTTTATGCAGATGGTGGTTGCTGGGGCTTGGAATGCTTTGTTAGCGGGAATGGTTAAAACAAAGGCCATTTCATCTTTTAAGTGTAAAGTGGATAAATATTTGAAGCAAAGGAAGATGCAGGGCCATAAGAAGCACATGGCAGTGGGATTCATTTTGGATTGCTTTAGTAAAGAGCCAGCACAGACACAATGGCTGAATGGCCTCCTTTCTGCAATAAATACTTCTGGCTCTATGGTAAAAAATAAGCATATTTGACAATTTTTTATGGGTTTCTTCTGTTATAACTGTTACCTATGTGGGTTTCAATGGTGGCCCAAACCAAGTTCAAAAATTTACTTGAGTGATTTGGTTCTTTAGTTTCTCATAGTTACCAGTAAAGGATTGGTAAATTTGGGGAATCTGAATTTTCAATTTTCTACTACTTGTGTTTTCCTCAGAGGTACCTGACTGATTCATTCATTCACATTTAGTAAATTGGATATTTCATAAGTCGATAAACAAGCTTTCCTTTCAACCTATTTTTGTCCTATGGAAGTGCAACACCCTGAAATGTGACAGCTCTGAGGACACACTTTCAGATCTAACACAATAAGAGCATGTCAGACACAAAACTTTCAATTTTATATATCTCATTCATTTATATCATACCTAATCAGATTGAAAGATCTGAAAGTGCTTCACAAAATAAATAATTTTTTGAAGTGCAGTGATTGTTATATAGGCAAATAATTGTATTCTGCACCAATACCCCACAAGCAAACAGATGAACGACTAGTTAATCTATTTTTTGGTGCTCTTGTTTGAGGGGGGAATGTTGTCTGGGACAGTGTGAGAAGTCACTGCTCATCAACAAGTAGTACCATGGGATCTTTTAAGATCCACCTGAACAGACAGACAGGAACTGTTTAATGTCTCATACAATATTAGAAAAACTGCCACCGTATTCTTAAATAAAATAGTCAACTAACAGCCAGCAGACATTTCATTAACCTGATTGAGCCAATGAGAAAACAGCCAAGTGATAGCCTTACTGGTAGTTGATGAGTAACTCAGCCTCGGACTTGATTGTGGGTTCCTTTATCCCTCACTATGGTCTGGCTATGAATTAGGGAATCATCGAATCAAGCTGATGTTCATGACCTAGTTTATGTGTACAGCTCTTGTATGTGTATTATATATTCATAAAATAAAGATGCTATAAAGCTTTCTCCACATTGGTTATATTATTTAAGCTGGAGAACTGCTGATTTAATGGACTTTTATTAAGAGTTATACTGCCAGGTAATGTGGGCAGATACTAATGCTACAGTGTGTGGTATAAACTGTGCCACACAATGGAATCTCTTTAGCTTGTCTGGGCCAATAGCAGAATGAAATGAAGACAGAAGCTGCCTTTAAGGTACTCATTAGCAAATGTAATGGAAGCCATAATCAATTTAATTACCATCTGGGGAGCTGTTTGAAAGAGGGTTGCTAGTTTTTTTAGTTGCCTCTGTGTGTGTCAGAATTATTTTGCCCTTTCTAGAAGCAACCCTGTGTCCTATTTTCCATGAGCTGGAGTAAGTTGTCCAACTTCTGCAGCATGTGTGTGTTGGGGCAGAAATTAGGCTCGCCACGGGTGAGTACGCACTATGTACTCACCCGTGGACGGAACTAAAGTGCCGGTTTCTTGCATGCACTGCGCATGCGTGGGAAACCGGCACTTCCGTTCCCTTGAAGGAAGGGGTTCAGAGGTTGAACGCGCACGCCGGAGGGCCAGCGCGTTTGCCTCGCACTTTCTTTTTTTTTACAGGTTCCTCCGTGAGGGTAAGCACGGAGAAGATACACTTTGAAAAAGGAGGCGCAAGGCCTTCTTTTAACAAGGTAAGTGGTGATTTTATTCAAATTTAAACATTTTTTTCACAGATTTATCTTTTTTAATTACTTTAAAGAAAGGTAAGTTTAGTTTTAGCCCTGTTAAAAAGTGTAATTATTTTTTTCAAAAATTTAAATTTTTGTTTAAAATAGTTAATTTCTGTTATTTATAGTTATTTTAAAAATGTGATTTTTAAAAAAAAAATTATTTGTAGTTTTAGGGAGGTTTTGGGGCCGATTTGTATTCATAGATTTGACAGGTCTCCTGTCAAATCTATGAATGAAAGATGGCCTGCTGCCATTGGCTCTCCATGGCCCACGTGATCCCAGGGGACGCATCGCACTAACTACGCCCCTGGGATACGCAAGCCCTGCGCGCCGGCAGTTGGAGGAGGCCCAGGAACCGAATTCCCCGCGGGCCCAGAGGTCAACGGCAGGCGCGGTAGGTAGGTGCGCGCACGATCCTTGCACCCGCGGGAAGCCAGGGAGCCGAATTTCTGGCCCAATGTTATGATACCTGTGTTTAGATATGCATTTTCTGTTAATTAATTCCATCTGTGTCGTGTGTATGGTTCATTGGACGAAAGTGCTGTCATTTCAGAAAGTAAACTGCCGCAAATTTTTGTAATCTCAATTGTTTTTTAAATTAGAGCAAAATATCTTATTGCTTTGTAACCATTTATGTACAGATTTGATAGACATAGGCCCAGAAATTCGGATCGGAAGGCTTCCCGCGGGTGGAAGCATAGCGGGTGCACTTACATAGCGCGCCTGCCGTTGTGCTGTGGGCCTGCGTGGATTCCGATCCTGTGCCTCCTCCAGCTGCCGGTGTGCAGTGCTCGCGTATCCCAGCGGCGCAACTAGTTTGCACCGTCCCCTGGGATCACGTGGTCCATGGGGAGCCAATCGGAGCAGGGAATCTCCATTCATAGATTTGACAGGAAGACCTGTCAAATCTATGAATAGAGATCGGCACCAAAACCTAAGTAAAACTTCAAATAATTTTTTTTTTAAATCACATTTTTAAAATAACTATAAATTACATAAATTAACTATTTTAAACAAAAATTAAAAATTTTTGAAAAAATGTATTAAAGTTTTTAACGGGGCTAAAAATAAACTTACCTTTCTTTAAAGTATTTAAAAATGATAAACCTGTGGAAAAAATGTTTCAATTTTACTTAATTTACCTCTTACCTTGTTAAAGCAGGCCTTGCACCTGCTTTTTCCACGTGCAGCTGCTAGGGACTTACCCGCATGGACAAACCTGTAAAAAAAGCGGAAGTTCAATGCGTATGTGCTGTCTCTCCCACGCACGTGGTTGACCCGCGAACCCCTTCCTTCAAGAGACTGGACGTTCCAGTTTCCCGTGCATGCGCGAAACCAGCACTTCTGGTGGCCCTACGGGTGAGTACGCAGCGCGTACTCACCCGTGGGGACCCGAATTTCTGGGCCTACAATTTCATTGTTGTATTATTCTCTCTAACATCTTGAGGGCGATGGGTTGCCTGGATTTTCAATCGTTTTTATTTTGTTTTATATTAAAATTTAATGGAAGAAAAGTTAAATACTGGCTAAATTATTTCCCTCAGGGAGAGCCTGGCAATATCTGTCCTGACCACTATAATGTCTTGTAAGTGCGCGCTAAAGTGCCAGAAAGCCCGTATCAAAGCGAGCCTGGGAAGTAAAGATGGTGCATCTGCTAAAGTGATGCTGTTCCTGATATTGCAGAGTAGTCAGATAATGTGTAGAATACATTGGTGTACACAATTCGTATGGAGAGCTTGAAAATGCAGCTGCAGGTATAAGTGTGCACTTAAGGAGGGAAAATTCCTGAGTCTCTGAAGATTCCAAATAATGACAACTCCTGAGACAAAAGATAGCCATGTTAGGTAATCCTTTTTGCTGAATATAAAAGTGCTTTTGTATAAGAAATGTTAAATAACAAATGTGACTGGTTAACAAACCATTATGATGACAAACTACCCTCAGGCAAAGCAGACAGCGAGACCATTTGCAAGTTAACTTGGGAGAAGGGTCTGCAAAGGGTGAGAAATAGCTGTTAATGTTTCAGTACCTCAACTGTGATCTTTCTCAGGATGCATTTAAACTAGTGAATGTGAAATAGCTCCCGGAATCATCGAGGGTATTTAAGAACATCATTGTTCATTGGCAAGTTCAAACTACCAATTTCGGGAGGAAAGCTATCACTCATCAGAACAAAAAAAAAATAAAGCATAGTTCTCAGACTGAAGTGTTTGATAGAATTATGGCTTTAAGCACATGACAAATTTATAACTTTGTTTTAATCTGACCAAATTTTTTCTGTTAGAAATTCTAATTTATTTTGTCCGTCAGGCTGAAATTCAATTTTGGAAAAATAGTAGATGGAATCAAAAGATTAGCAAATTGCCATTAGCATTTCACAGGCCCCTGCTATTCATTTTCAGGGTTAAGTCGCAGCAACAACTCATTAAATTGCCATGGCTTAATGACTAGAATTAGTAATTAAAATGAGAAAACGACTGCAGATGCTTTTCAGAATTCAGCCCTTAGTTTTCTCCACAGGGAGCAACCAGGTTGATATATACTGAAGACCAAAGGGATTTGCCTGGTTTGAGATGAAATAAAGTTCCCTGTGATTAAGACTCTGGCTAATTCTATCCTATCACAACAGATGGCAGACAAATGTCTCCATTAGGATAGATGTGGAAAATACAGCAAGGCAAGCTTTGCTGTGAGCAGCCAGGTCTGTACTGTGTTTGAGGATACTGTTGACTTCAACACATGATTAAAAGAAGAATGCAGACAGCAATGTAACGGTTCAGGCACTGGCTTTACATGGTATGGCTCTCAATTGAAATTGATTAAAATCGAGAGAGATTTATATAATCTCTTCGTGTTTCGCAGAAATATCTCAAAACTAATCACATACTTTTACTTTTTGAAATATATTGACTGTTATGTAAGCAAATACGATGACCTTTTTGTGCACAGGATCCCAAAAATGACAATGCCAATGACAATAGATCTGTTATTGGTGATGTTGGCTGAGGGGAGAATGTTGGCCAGGCCATGGTACTATCATTTCTCTTAATCAAATAGTGCCATGGAATCATTAACGTCTGCCTGAACCACCGAGCAGGCAAATGCGGATCCTGTTTCACAACAACAACTTGTATTTATACAGCGCCTTTAACATAGTAAAACGTCCCAAGGTGTTTCGCTGGAGTATTATAAGACAAAGAATTTCACCGAGTTTAACATCACATTGAAAGTATAGCACCTCCAATAATACAACACTTCCTCAGAGCTGCAGTGGAGTCTATATAATACATTAGCAGATATTCCACCATATTGATCTCAATGAATCAGGGGTTGTAATGTTTCTGGGGTGTGTAAGTGGGGTAGAGATCAACATCTCCACTCTTAGAATTTGGATCTTCAACAGTGTAGTGAGTATTTTTGATTGGTTTCATGCTTGTAGACAAAAAAAGAAATGGTTTTACCTTAAAAACCCAAATGTCTATTCTGTCAACAATTTTCAGTCAATAGGATAAAAGGGATACAGGCAGGGCTCATAAACAGCATATGATGGCATAGTTTAAATGGCTAGTCCTGATATTAATCATAACCAATTCTGGAATTTCCAGACAATAAAGTGACTTTATCTCCAATAAAGATTATGCACCTCTGATAATCTTAAAGCTCAGCTCATGGCTTACTCGATCAGGTTTTCACACAAATAATGTTATCTCATCTTTTGGCTTTTTCCACCATACTGTAAGGATTTGTGAACAGTGAAACTCATGAAAATCTAACACAGAAATGAAGCATTTTCAGCAATATTTGGAGTGAAATGAACAAAGGAAGGGGATTACTGTGATTGACATGAACACCTACCAATCAAGAGGAACAAAGGCATTTGCAAACGAGAAGAGTCAACAAAACCCAATGAAATAAATCAAGCTATGGCCAGCACTCCAAACTGAGCATTAGGTCTGAGGACTTGGGCTCTAGGGGTAGGGGGGAAATTCCAGGGATTTTTTTTTCCCAGGGAGAAAACACCTTTTTTGTTTATTAGATCATTTTTGTGGGTTTATTAAGTTATAGAAGTTAGCCTTACTTACAATTTTCAGCTAGGCCCAAAAATCTTAACTGATTTTATTGCTTTTTTTAAATTTTGCAACTCACAGTTCCCAAGTTCTATTTTTGTTGCAGCCAAAAGGGCTTTAAAAAATAAAGGGGGAGAAATTTGGCATGTTAGTGCCTCCCGTTAGTGCCTGGGGGGGGGGGGGCGCTAACAGGGCGCTAATGGGTTTACGGCGGGGCGTGGTGAATCAAACACCGCACACGACATTCACCCGGGATTTAGCGCTGCCGCTAATATTTAGCGTCTAAGCCTTTAGCGGCTCCCAGATCATGACGTCACTGACTTTTGAACGCCCTGTCAACAGCCCAGATGAAATGTTGACGTTCGGCCCTTGCCTTAGCGCCTGGCCTGAACAACAGCAGGAAGAGGAGGCGTGATGCACCCGGATGGCCGCTGTAGGAGCGGTATTTAAAGGGATCAACATCCGGTTTAATTTTAGTCGCCAATCAATGCTACCTTCTCAGTTTCTCATTGCGAAAGTGTCGTTTTCAGTGAGTTAAACATTTGTAACTTTCAGGAGTGTTCTGCCACCTAAAAATGTGTCAGTTTCATTCTGCTAACATTTGGAAGTCCTACACTTGGTAATGTTAATGGGGGCTGTACTGGCACTCGACCTCGCCCTCCAGTAGCAGCGGAGGCAGAGACAAACATTGGAAAATGTGGCCAGAGGGAGGAGAACGGCTCTCAACAGGAGGCCTTACCCTCCCAGCTTATTCTGGGAGCACTTCTCCTACATAAATTTAACTGAGGAGCTGTGTCTTAGAAGGCACCGCTCCACCAAGGAGGTGGTCAGAGAGCTCTGGCACCTCCTGCAGCCAGACCTCGAGCCTCAGATCAGGACCACCACGGCTCTCTCAGTGGCAGTCAAGGTCACCGTCACCCTCAATTTCTATGCCAGTGGATCCTTCCAGTCTGCTGCAGGAGACATATCTAATATCTCGCAGTTCGGCATCCATTGCTGCATCCGGGAGGTCACAGAGGCTCTCTACAGAAGGAGAAGGGATTACATTTCCTTCCCCATCACCAGAGAGAAGCAGGACGAGCATGCATGTGGCTTTGCCAGGATAACGGGCTTCCCCATGGTGCAGGGCGCCATTGACTGCACCCATGTGGCTTTTCGGGCACCCCATAACAATACTGAGGTCCTCTGTAACTGCAAAGGCTGCCACTCACTTAATGTGCAGTTGGTGTGTGACCACAGATAGCGAATCCTCACTCTTCCAGCCATCACATCAAGCTCGCTGCTGGCTGCTCGGAGACCAGGGCTATCAGCTGTTCACCTGGCTCATGACACCCCTCCGCAACTCCAACACTCCTGCCCAGCACTCATATAATGAGAGTCATGCTGCCACCAGGAACATCATCGAGCAGACCATCGGCCCGCTGAAGCAATGGTTTCGCTGCCTTGACTGCTCGGGAGGAGCCCTCCAGTACTCGGCTGAGCGGGTGTCCCATTTCATTGTGGTGTGTTGCCTGCTGCACAACTTGGCCATCATGAGGGCCCAGCCCTTGCCAGCAGGCATAGCAGGGCCACCTCAGGAGGAGGAAGAAGGAGAGGAGGAGGAGCAACAGGAGGAGGAGGAGGAGGAGGAGGAACAGCAGCGAGGGAGCAGGCAGCCACTCAATCGTCCATGACCGCCTCATCAGACTGCGGTTCCAATAAATTCTACCCCACATCCCGGTTGCTCAGCACATCCCCATCATTCTATTCATTTCGCATTACATATCACAGCGCAAAGCTGAAATGAGACACACCACAAATTCTGCAAAATAATACATTTATCAACATTCTGAAAACAACAACAATATTAACTAATCACCCTTGTGCAAACCCTTACTTCCCCTCTTTACAATCCCTTTTCCTACGTAGTCTGTCCCCAGTGGCTGCAGCACGGCTGGTGGAAGACTGCTGAGTGTCGGTGCCAGAGAATACAGATGGCCTTGCAGGATGCCCTCAACCAGCTCTGAGCCTGGAAGGCCCGGCTGTACACTGCACCACCTCAGGCTGGGTGGCGGCAGTCTGGCGTGGCTGGATGACAGGCAGCGACTAGGGCAATGGCAGAGTGGCAGTGGTGGGAGCAGGAATGCTGTCATCCTGAGAGAGTACAGCAGCTTCCTGCTCCACTGACACACTGACCACCCGAGTGAGGTCGTTGAATTTTTTACAGCACTGTGTGAGGGTCCTGAGGACCACACTGCTGGCTGAGACGTCCTGGGTCACTTCCCTCCACGTTGCCCTGAAGACCTGGGGCAATGGCCTCCTGCCAGTGGCCAGGAACAGCACTGCCCTCCTTCTTTCGACTGCCGTGACCAATGTCTGGTCGTCGAAATGGCGAGCTCTCTCCCTGGGACTGGGATCAGCCATGAGGATAAGAGGTGTAGCTGTTGAGGTGCTTGGAGGTCGCCTTCAGAGCCAGCAATGTTGAGAATGAGGTTGTGCAGAATGATTGAACCTCCCCTTTAAGAGCTGGAAGGAGCCAGTGTGAATGATGAGTCCCGATTGGAGTGCACCTGAAATTGGTTATTGCTCTGCGGGTAGCGCCTCGCTCTCTGTAGCGCCCTAAGATAGGTGATAAGCGCTTGATTTAGCGCTCCAGTTCTCTCATGGAGCGCTAACAATCAATTCAGCGGGAGGTCAGAAGGATTAGTGCCTTGCACTAACTCTGCAACTTTTTAAATTTTAGCGCCCCAGCAGAGGCGATACCAAATTTCTAGCCCTTTGGATTTGTTGGTTCAGATTCAGCTTTTTTTGTTGGTACAGAATTTCAAAATTAAAGTCAGTCAACCTCAAGAAAACTAGGGGTTTAGTTGTTTAATAGTGCAGGGAAAGCAACACACTGGGAAGGTATTCTGAGAAGATTTCTTTTCCTGCACTTGATTTTTAATCATAAAGCTATATCTGGAACAAAAAATGTAATTACTGGGATAAGATTTGAAAGCACCAGACTTTCATGATTGGTAGCACGATTGTTCATTTATACAGAATGACCACATCTTCCTGTTGTAAGCCGCTCTTCCCTGTAGCATACAGCTGGATAGGTAGAGATAAGGCAGCAGATTTGATCTGTATTCTCCAGAGTGACATTGGAACATTCTGGAACTCTGATGGCTGCTTCAGCCTCTTCATTCAGGGACCTGGAAATCAGCAAAACCCACATCCCAAAGCAGACTGTAGGCGATCCACGTTCTGATTGAAGCCCCTATCCAAGTCTGAGGAGCTGATGAGATCTAGAGGCTGCATGGCCCAAGTATGAACATTATGAGAGAAGCTACTGCTGGTACTCCAGACTCCTGCAAGCAGGGCCCAGCTGCAGCGTTGATTGAAACGACCACAAGCTCCATGGTTGACTGCAAAGTGCTGACACACTGCGGCAGAACCCTACACAAGTTGGTCGTGGATTCTAAGGGCTGGATTTTGATACTGGGGCGGGTTGGGGTCGTGTAATCCACTTTTCGTGTTATCCACCCGACTGCAATTGGATGTGGGAGATTGATGCGATTTTCACCTAATTGGGCAATTGATTTCCAACATGTGGGAACCCATGACCCAATTAGTGTTTTCAGTCTGAAAGTCACCTCTGATGATGTCATCATTGCTGCTGCATTGAAGGTCTGCAAACACTGCCTGGCCTTTGCTGTGAGAGGACCTGGAGGCAAAATGAGCAGCAGCAGCCCTTAGTCTGCTCCCAGATATTTTTGCACCACCACTCCCAGATATGTCTCCCATCCACCACCACTCCCAGATATGTCTCCCATCCACCACCTCAGCCAGCCAGCCAGCCAGTGATAGTCAGCTATCCAAATGTGCTCCCGCCAGGTTTCACATTCGTGGTTCAGAACAGGCGTGCTTCACGTAGAAAAAGGGTTAAAATCACAAAGGCCTTTCAAAATGGCATTATAAAGGCAATTTAGTGCTTGTTAAAGGTCTTAACAGCCTATCCCACCTCTTGGAGGTGGGACGGAGTCGGGACCAGCAGACACGATTTAATGAAAATTGCATGGAGGCGGGATGGAGGCGGGCTTGTGCCGCCCGCCAGTTTTCACCATTTTAACCCCTCACACGCCTCCAAACCCGCCTCCACGTGTCAATGAAAATCCAGCCCAATGAGAGGGAAATTATTGTGAATGCAGTAGTGAGTGCAAGCAGAAGGAAGTGTCCCATTGTGATTGGAGGATAGGCTTGTGAAGCAGTGGGAGGGAAGGATTGCTAGTGCTGGGTCTAAAGTCTGGTGTGGCAGGGCTGTCTAGAGATGTGAAGAGGAGGCTTACTTGTAAATTCTGGTAAGGTCTTTAGATTTCATCTCTGGGCAGGTCAATCCTAGGAACTATGCTGCTGGCATTGACCTGCCCAGTCACCTCTCCACAACTACTGGCTAATTTGCCAGGTTATCCATTGACCATCTAAAGGAAAGAGCATATCTTTCCAGGCCCTCACTTGTTCCACAAAGACCTCCATGGTAGTGTCTGAAATTCAGGGTACCCTGGTCATCATTCTGCCCGCTGCTTCAGCAATGCACTGTCCACTTACCAACAGTGTAATCTCCACCTCCACTTTAAAGGCTGCAGACTGGCCTTGAGAAGTGGCAGGCCTGCTGGATTTCCTGAGCTGCCTATAAGCAGTGTGGTCCCATTTCCAACCTACCTTTCCTCTCAAGTCCTTGAACGTGTTGTTGCCTCCCAAATCCATGAGCCATCTCTACCACAACTCCATGTTTGAACCCCTGCAATCAGGTTTCCACCCTGCCACAGCACTGAAACTGCCTTATTAAAGTCACAAATGACATCCGATGAGACTGTGACCATGGTAAACTATCCCTCCTCATCCTTCTCGACCTGTCTGTAGCCTTTGACAAGGTTGACCACACCATCTTCCTCCAACACCTCTCCTCCGTCTTCCAGCTGGGTGGAACTGTCCTCGTCCGGTTCTATTCCTATCTGTAGGTGATTTATATTAGATTCGGTCTGTGATAGAGGGAGCCTTGTTCCAAAGTTTATTACAGTTGCAAAAATAACTAAAATAAAAGAAGTAAAGAAGTTAAAATATGAAGGTAATACTTGTAGCATAGTCAGTTAAAGACAGATACAACCTGCAAACACGTACAAGGTTTGAAAGTGATCAAACTCGAATGGTCTTGTGATAACACATGAGCAATTCAGTTTCACCCCGAGAACGTTCTGATAATTATGCTCCAATTCAAGACCTATATATATTAAAAGCACCCTTATTCCCACCTATCCTTGTTCTCCTGAGAGTCTCCCATCAATCGACGCTCACATCCCAAGAACGAATAAAAAAAAGTAATGGGCCTAGATTTTGTGGGAGGTCAGCAGGCGTGATCGGTGGCGGGTCAGGTGCGAAAGTGCTTTTTTTCCCAGCGGGTCAGGATCCTGCTGTGAATCCACCACCATGCGCCTTTCCCTGATGTCAGGTCTGTCATCGCTGAGCAGACCTGACACACAGCGACGGGGGATCCAATTCAGGTAATTATGACCTTGTTTAGAGATTATTACGAATACATTTGAGCTCAACTTTTGATCTTACATGCTCGCCCAAAGGGTCCTCGCTGGTCGTGGACCACGTCTGTGAAACTGAGAGTTGACAGCTTCAAATGTAAAGTAAAAGCTCCCACCTTCGAGATATCTTCCCTCAGCCACAAGCTCTTCCTCACTGCATTTCCACAACAGATTCTGTAGGCTGCAAGTCTTTATACAAGTCTCCATCCAGTCTTACCTCATTAACTCTTTCGCCATTGACCGATCGCTTCTGTCATCTCTACTTCACCAGCCATCTATTCCATCACCATGGGTGCCCTTTATACTGTCTCATCTTGGTCCTCAGAATCCCAGCACGATCAGCCCCAACACCAGCAGCACCAACAACAACAACCTTCTCTGCAATCACCTGATGCTGCACAGGACACAGGGCATCAGCACATGACCAGATTGCTGCCCAGGAGGCCAGAGATGGCCTCACCATGGCCAGATATACTTCACTTGAAGCTGTACACCCTGGCTGCCACATCATGCGCCAGGTTGGCACCACCCCACAACAACATCATTGTAGGCTTCGCAAAATCCCCCAGAAACTTGTATAGAACCCTAAAGGGGGTGAGTTTTGGATCTCAACACGAATTTGGAATGATGGGACCTTTCAAGTGCTCCATTTAGCCTTTGTGCCCTGCAAGGATAAATTGGCCTGGGATCTCATTCCTGATTGTTACATGGTGACTCCTGCTGGAAGTGCATATGGTCAGAAAAGAATTGGGGTGATGGCTAAGGTGAAGTACATGACAGCTGTTCATGCCTATGGAACCATATCCTAGTTAGAAGCACGACCTTGACTAGAAATGAGGGCTGTCATTGCTGAGGGTTTCAGTTGCCGTTTGCAGTCTGGTCTTCTGAACCAGTGAAATTATAGCCTATAATTCACTGCCTGCAATTGCACCATATTTAGTTGCGTGCCAATGTGTAGAATAAAGTTAGTTCATTCATTGTAAAACTTGTAGATCATGTGTTATGTCAGGGTGGGGGGAGGGGCTGGTGGGCAAACACTCAAATTGGTGTGGTAATAACCAGCTGCTTTTATTTCCAGATCATCTCGAATATTCTGTGAAATAATAACAAGGTAATACAAGGGAAGATATTGGAGTGTACTTGCAATGTGCTTACTTCCAAGAACCATGTATATCAATGCATTAAACCAGTGGCTGTGCCAGTGCCTGGTGGGAACATATGCTAAGCCATTACTACACATTACTCAGATGCCAGTCTTGTTGCTTGACAAATAGTGCCATCATTAAATATTGCATGTGTTTTTATTAGAACTGTAGCACTTCTTGTCCATTATCTTTGTATTTGCTTTTACATTTGAGCTGGTGACTGGAAGTGACTTTTTTCTTGGGAGGGAAGGGGTCAGCTTCACTTAGCACCTAACTTTTAGATATTTTTAATTTAAAAACATCAAAAAATATCTTTATCCTGCTAATACTCATAAATGCTTTCAGAGATCACCAGCAAATAGATGCATTTTCCCACAAGCCCACTTAGAATATGTCTACTTAGACACAGTACACCAGCAATGATTGGATAGAGCCCAAGTGCACTGGCAGTGAATGGATCAAGAGAGAGAGACAAGACACCAATGGCTGTAATTGGATAGAGTGAAAGAGAGAAAGGCTTGGCATAAATTGTCTCTATACATTATTAATGCCACGTCGTATTTATCAGTATGGGTTTATTGTAATATAAAAATGCCAACTGAAAGCTTTCTCGCTGGCTCGGTGAATAGCTGGAAGGGTCCAGGTTCAAGCTCTAGCCTATGTCGAGTTAAATGCTCAAACTAAATTATCAAACAACATACTCCGCCAAAGCTCATATATGATAGTGGGTGAGGAACAGGATGCCAGCAAGGTGTTGATAATTGTCAGATGTCACCATAGGCAAATGTATCTGCTCAAAACATCCCAGTAGGGTTTTGATAAAGCTCTGGAATCTAAGGTGATTCACAAGTATTTTTTAATTGTTAATGAACTATTCCCTGGGTACATTTATCATTTACAAATGCATTATTTAACATCATTAAACAGTTCAAGAAGTTTAAACAACATCACTTAATTTTGCAATGCGTCTTTTAAGATTATTTCATGCTCTACAGCACACCCAATGCACAATAAGGTGACAGTCAGACTTGCAATGCATCGATTCATTTTGAAATTTCCTGGAACATTGTGCTAGCCATCTAAAGCATGATTGGTCTGCTGAAAATCCAAATGTCACTTTCTTTTTCCTTTTATTTAAGATTAAAACATTCGATTGATTATTGAAGTAGAAAGTGCCTAAAATTAACCAGTATGAATTCAAAACCTTTCAGGGGAGCTTGCCTCCAGAAACTCCTTACCAATTTAGTGCCTTCAACATTTGCATTTCACCTCCTGGTGAAAGGGTGTAATTACAGCACGACAAGTTTACTAAGGCAGTTTCCATTATAAGGGTTCATGTTGAAATTTCTAGTGGAAATAAAGAATACGGACAGAATGTATGAATTAAAAATGGAAACTGAATTGTGTTTGCACAGCCTGGTTCAAATATCCCCCACTGTCTAAATTGATTTCATCCGAAGACCGCACTTGGGGGAAAAAAATTAGTTAGCGACCATTTTGGATAATAGTGCCAATGATCACTCATTTTAGTTTTAGTGCCCCAAACGCTCCACTTCCTTCTTAGAGCGCTAACCCCGAATATCGGGGCGGTGCGTTCTGCAGCGCTATACACTGGGCCATGTAGCGCTGCCGCATGGAAGGGCTCCTCCTCTCATTAAAGGGGAGGGCCCAAGCCCACAACTCTGCGGAGCCCTACCTGGACCACCAGGGAGCGGGGTGCCGTGCCAGCAGCCCGGCACTCCCGGATCGCGGCATGGACCCCACGTTGAAAGACGCAACGGGCCGTGACAAGTAGGTTGGCCGATTTTTTCCCCCCGCCTGCCACCTCCGCTTTACTTAGCGCCCCGCGAGTCTCCTGCCGCTCCGTTCCCGCCCTTGAATTGGTCGCTGTCATCGCCCGGCACAGATTCAGGGGGTGCAGGCCAATTTTGCAGCTCAGGGTCAAATAAGACATTGTCATCGCCTGCGTTGCGGAGCAGGGCGCTACCGGTTACCGCCGCCGCTAAACTCCCGCTGAATTTAGCAGAAGTCGTTAGCAGTGCCGCGCCAAGGCGAAAAGTCGTTTGTGCCCCGTTAGTGACCCCCCCCCCCCCCCGGAGGCTCTAACGGGAGGCGCAAATGCACCGAATTTCTAGCCCCAGTCTTAAATCCTCGTGTGCAACAGCAAAGTAGTGAGTGAGGAGGACATAAAAAACCTGCAAGGGGACATAGACAGGCTAAGTAAGTGGGCAGAGATTTGGCAGATGGAATACAACACTAGAAAGTGTGAGGTGATGCACTTTGGCAGGAAAAATCCTAGAGCAATTTATTATCTTAATGGCAAGAAACTGGAGAGTACTGAAGTGCAAAGGGATCTGGGGGTCCTGGTGTACGAAACTCAAAAGGTTAGTATGCAGGTGCAGCAAGTGATTAAGAAGGCAAATGGAATGTTGGCTTTCATTGCTAGGGGGATAGAATATAAAAATAGGGAGGTATTGCTTCAGTTGTACAAGGTATTGGTGAGACCGCATCTGGAATACTGCATACAGTTTTGGTGTCCTTACTTAAGGAAAGACATCCTTGCTCTCGAGGCAGTGCAAAAAAGGTTCACTCGGTTAATCCCGGGGATGAGGGGGTGGTCATATGAGGAGAGGTTGTGTAGATTGGGACTCTACTCATTGGAGTTCAGAAGAATGAGAGGCGATCTTATTGAAACATATAAGATTGTGAAGGGGTTGGATCGGGTGGATGCGGGGAGGATGTTCCCGATGACGGGTGAGACTAGAACTAGGGGACATAGTCTTAGAATAAGGGGCTGCTCTTTCAAAACTGAGATGAGGAGGAACTACTTCACTCAGAGGGTGGTAGGTCCATGGAATATGCTGCCACAAAAAGCTGTAGAAGCTACATCATTAAATAAATTTAAAACAGAAATAGACAGTTTCCTAGAAGTAAAGGGCATTAAGGGTTATGGGGAGCGGGCAGGAATTTGGACATGAGTCTAGGTTCGGATCGGTCATGGCCCTGTGGGTAGTGGAGCGGGCCCAGGGACCGTGTAGCCTGATTCTGCTCCTATTTCGTGTGTGCAATTCGGTTAGATGCAGGAGATGGTTCTGTGATAGTAGATAGTAGATTGGCGGTTAGGATCAGATCAGCCATGATCTTATTGAATGGCGGAGCAGGCTCGAGGGGCCGATTGGCCTACTCCTGCTCCTATTTCTTATGTTCTTATGTTCTTAAGGGAGTTGACCAGTATTTTATTTTTGATCTACTACATCAGATTTCTGAACTCTTTGTTTAGATCTTCATAATCTTGATTAAACTAATGTAAGATTAAAATTTGGTGCATCCAACAGTTATTAAAATACTAATTTAAGGGGAAAAAAATCACAATTCCCTTTTGTATGCTGCAGAAAGTAAAATATAAAGGTTATAAATATGTAAACTGCCATATATGTTCATTTTAACAAAAATAATTTTGAAACAAACGTGGAGCTCCTAAGTTTAATTTTTATGGTTTCTAAATTCAAAAGAATAAAAACTGAAACTCAGTATTTTATTATCATGTCTAACATTTCTGTGAATCTCATTGACCTAGTCAAAAATTCCAATTGCTGTTACAGACAGTGGGGGTCATTTTAAGCTAACTTGCCGGGCGGGAAACCCACGGGATTGGGTGGAATGCCGGATTTACAGAGTGAGTAAAATCGGGCGGGGTGTAAAACCAGCGTTACAGCCGATCCCGTCAGGTTCCTGACGGGCGGATAGGTTAAAATTGCCCCCACTGTGACCGATAGATAGGAACACCTTTGGTGTGATTCCTCGCTAGCTTTAAAAAAAAAATCCACCCACGTGCTTTCTGTGGATGAAAGGACAGACAACCTCATTCCAGGCTTCCATTGATCCATTCTTCAAGCAGCTGCAGGAGGGTGGGGGAGAGCTTCTCAGTGACTATTTGTCATGTGTGCTAAGCTTCCTCTTTTTTTTGTCTCTTCAATAAACCATAAACATTATTTAGAGTTTCTGCTAGTTTTGGCAATGTCATCCTGTGGCACTTTAAAGCATATTGTTAATTTATGGCAATGACTGCAACCATAAAACCCATAAGGTCTTGGGGAAAATTCAGAGACAGCAAAACAGCCCTAAAATGTTGCGATGCGATGCAGACTCGCATTTGGCTGATTCTGCGCAGGAGAAAAGGAAAGGACATTTTCTACAAAGGTGCTGGTGCGAGAGGATGCCTTCTGCTCTGCTTGTTAATAAAGCTCGTTGCATGCTTCATATACTATAAATTAGTGATTTTACAGTGTTTTATCTGTTAGATGGGTAATTACCAGCTACTAGTTGATGCTGCTATTTGGCAGGATTCTTGTGTGCATTTTTGCAATGGTACAAATGTTTGAGAACTTCATGAGACACACAATCTGTGTGGTTCCACCTCCACACAGCTTATATTAATATTTATGTCAATGCCATTATTCTGGTCTTTCAGCAAAACGTTGTGTGTTAGTGCCACAAAGTGCAATGATATGACACTGAGGTCTAGAATATAGTTGGAGACTTGGACAATATTCTTAATGACAGTTATTACTGGACACAGAAACCTAATAGAGGGTAAATTCACACAGCAAAATAAGTGACATTCAGCAAAATGAAATTGAAGATGCGTTTCCTGAATTGCCTGGAACATCACAAACAAAGTGCCCAAAATATATCAAGTGCAATAGAAAGCACTGATCCTAATGAAAACATAATTATCTAATTCTGCAATTACTGAAGAATATTCAATGTAATGTCTACCAAATAGAACAATCTATTTACATCACACACACACACATTCAAAAATGACCATACATTCTGATTGCTGTTCATGAGAAAGCAATTAATGGATCCTCTTGGGGGGTGGAACAAACCAGTGACAGTCCTAAGTTCAATCTCTGTCCTATGCTGAGTTGGCTGATCTAAGCATGTGTACAACAGGCCTTGACTTTGCCAGGAGTCCACACTCTCATGCATGCATTGTGCTGCTAATTTATGATATTCTCTCAATAAAAAGCAAGGGATCACTAATGGGAGCAGAGCTACCCTGATCTTCATAGCAACAGTCAAGGCCCTTTATTAAAACTGTAAGCCCTGTAGCTTTAATAAAGGGCTTTCATAACCATAATGAATACAATTAGACTGCTTCCACAGTGAGCTTTTGAGCAAGAGACAGCAAGAAGAAACACTTGCAAATCCTGCATCCAGGTGGACTTGAAGAGAGAAAGAGAACTTTAGGAAAGAACATAAGAACATAAGAAATAGGAGCAGGAGTAGGCCAATCGGCCCCTCGAGCCTGCTCCGCCATTCAATAAGATCATGGCTGATCTGATCCTAACCGCCAATCTACTATCTACTATCACAGAACCATCTCCTGCATCTAACAGAATTGCACACACGAAATAGGAGCAGAATCAGGCTACACGGTCCCTGGGCCCGCTCCACTACCCACAGGGCCATGACCGATCCGAACCTAGACTCATGTCCAAATTCCTGCCCGCTCCCCGTAACCCTTAATGCCCTTTACTTCTAGGAAACTGTCTATTTCTGTTTTAAATTTATTTAATGATGTAGCTTCTACAGCTTTTTGTGGCAGCATATTCCATGGACCTACCACCCTCTGAGTGAAGTAGTTCCTCCTCATCTCAGTTTTGAAAGAGCAGCCCCTTATTCTAAGACTATGTCCCCTAGTTCTAGTCTCACCCGTCATCGGGAACATCCTCCCCGCATCCACCCGATCCAACCCCTTCACAATCTTATATGTTTCAATAAGATCTCCTCTCATTCTTCTGAACTCCAATGAGTAGAGTCCCAATCTACCCAACCTCTCCTCATATGACCACCCCCTCATCCCCGGGATTAACCGTGTGAACCTTTTTTGCACTGCCTCGAGAGCAAGGATGTCTTTCCTTAAGTAAGGACACCAAAACTGTATGCAGTATTCCAGGTGCGGTCTCACCAATACCTTGTACAACTGAAGCAATACCTCCCTATTTTTATATTCTATCCCCCTAGCAATGAAAGCCAACATTCCATTTGCCTTCTTAATCACTTGCTGCACCTGCATACTAACCTTTTGAGTTTCGTGCACCAGGACCCCCAGATCCCTTTGCACTTCAGTACTCTCCAGTTTCTTGCCATTAAGATAATAAATTGCTCTAGGATTTTTCCTGCCAAAGTGCATCACCTCACACTTTCCAGTGTTGTATTCCATCTGCCAAATCTCTGCCCACTTACTTAGCCTGTCTATGTCCCCTTGCAGGTTTTTTATGTCCTCCTCACTCACTACTTTCCCTCCCATCTTAGTATCATCTGCAAATTTTGATATGTTACACTTGGTCCCTTCCTCCAAATCGTTAATATAGATTGTAAAGAGTTGGGGACCCAGCACTGACCCCTGTGGAACACCACTAGTTACTGATTGCCAGTCTGAGAATGAACCATTTATCCCAACTCTTTGCTTTCTGTTAGATAGCCAATCCTCTATCCATGCCAGAATATTACCCCCAATCCCGTGATTTTTTACCTTAAGCAATAATCTTTTGTGTGGCACCTTGTCAAATGCCTTTTGGAAGTCTAAATACACTACGTCTACTGGTTCCCCTTTATCCACTCTATATGTTACTTCCTCAAAGAACTTCAGCAAATTTGTCAAACATGACTTCCCCTTCGTAAAACCATGCTGACTTTGTCCTATTAAATTATGATTATCCAAATGTCCTGTTACTGTTTCCTTAATAATGGACTCCAAAATTTTACCTACCACAGATGTTAGGCTAACCGGTCTATAGTTACCAGCCTTCTGTCTACTGCCCTTTTTAAATAAGGGTGTTACATTAGCAGTTTTCCAGTCTGCCGGGACCTTAGCGGAATCCAGGGAGTTTTGAAAAATTATTACCAATGCATCTACAATCCCTACCGCCACTTCCTTCAAGACTCTAGGATGTAAGCCATCAGGTCCAGGTGATTTATCCGCCTTGAGTCCCATTATTTTACCGAGTACCACTTCCTTAGTGATTTTGATCGTGTTTAGCTCCTCTCCCCCTATAGCCCCCTGTTTGTCCAGTGTTGGGATATTCTTAGTGTCCTCTAATGTAAAGACTGACACAAAATATTCATTCAGTGTTTTTGCCATCTCCATATTTCCCACCATTAATTTCCCGGTCTCATCCTCTAAGGGACCAACATTTACTTTAGCCACCCTTTTTCTTTTTATATAACTATAAAAACTTTTACTATCTGTTTTTATATTTTTTGCTAATTTACTTTCATAATCAATCTTCCCTTTCTTAATCAATCTTTTTGTTATTTTTTGCTGCGTTTTAAAGTTTTCCCAATCCTCTGTCCTCCCACTAGATTTTGGTACCTTATATGCCCTTGTTTTTAGTCGAATACTATCCTTAATTTCTTTACTTAGCCACGGATGACTGTCCTTTCTTTTACACCCTTTTCTTTTCAGTGGAATATATATTTTTTGGAAGTTGTAAAATAACTCCTTGAATGTACACCACTGATCATGTGTTGTCTTACCCTTTAATCTATTTTCCCAATCCACTCTACTCAATTCCGCTCGCATACCTTCATAGTCTCCTTTATTCAAGCTTAGCACGCTTGTTTGTGACTGTGTGAAAGATAAAAAGGAAAGGAAGAAGAAACAAGAAGAATACATTCATGCCTCTTGGCTGCCCCAGTATGGCCGATGTGACAGATAGTTTTAGTCATTTTTGGCATATTTGAATATCAAATATCCTCAGCAGCTGTGGATCTTAGGAAGGATGGTAATCGGGGTGCTCCAATTGACCTCAGTACTCCTGGGCTATGTAGGGAAAAATTAGGCATGATTCACACTTCAGATCGCTGTTCAATGGCTTCTGTTGAAAAGTGCTTGTACATGGACACTTAATGAGGAAAGGACTGGACTTGGCAGTTCATGCCTCCATAGTGGAATACCTGCTGACCCTGTCGAGGTTCAGACATGAAAAATAGCCCTTTATGTGCAGTGCCAGAGACTGGTCAATGGCCATGGGTCAGACACTAGGAGGAAAGGGGAGGAAACTTATTAAACAATGAAGGTAATAACACATGATCCAAAAGAAAAAGCCAGCTCCTTGTTTATGGAAAGAAAAACGTCTTTTAAAAAAAAAAGTTAAACTATTCATATTTTTTTATTCAGTATCTCACAAATAAATGCAATTTTAAAATCCAAAAATGTTGCCTCAACACTGTCAATCCCGAAATAATGCCCCAGCAAATTTATCTCAGCACCTCAAGCTCAGGTCTCGGAGTGACACAAGTAGGACAGCAAACTTCACCTCATCAAAAGTAGCATGCATCAAAGGAGCTCGGAGGGTGGAGAGGAGAACAGCTCAGAGGAGGGAGAGATGAGGGGATCGGAGCGGGGGGCGAGGAGAGGAGCTCAGAGTGGGGAGAGCAGCTCGGAGTGGGGAGAGGAGAGGAGCTCGGAGTGGGGAGAGGAGCTCGGTGTGGGGAGAGGAGAGGAGTTCGGAGTGGGGAGAGGAGCTCGGAGTGGGGAGAGGAGAGGAGCTCGGAGTGGGGAGAGGAGCTCGGAGTGGGGAGAGGAGCTCGGAGTGGGGAGAGGAGAGGAGCTCAGAGTGGGGAGAGGAGCTCAGAGTGGGGAGAGGAGAGGAGCTCGGAGTGGGGAGAGGAGCTCGGAGTGGGGAGAGGAGCTCGGAGTGGGGAGAGGGGAGAGGAGAGGAGCTCAGAGTGGGGAGAGGGGAGAGGAGAGGAGCTCAGAGTGGGGAGCGGAGCTAGGAGTGGGGAGAGGAGCTAGGAGTGGGGAGAGGGGAGAGGAGAGGAGCTCAGAGTGGGGAGAGGAGCTCGGAGTGGGGAGAGGGGAGAGGAGAGGAGCTCAGAGTGGGGAGAGGAGCTCGGAGTGGGGAGAGGAGCTCGGAGTGGGGAGAGGCGAGGAGTTCAGAGGGAAGAGAGGAGCTCGGAGGGGGGAGAGGAGAGCATCTCGGAGAGGGTAGAGATGAGGGGATCGGAGCGGGGGGAGGTGAGGAGCTCAGAGGGGGAAGAGAAGGTCAGGAGCTGATGGGGGGGAGGTCAGGAACTCGGGGGGGAAAGGTCAGGAACTGGGTGGGTGGAGGAGAATGTCAGACGGTCAGGAACTTGGGGGAGGGGGTGTTAAAGCAAGGAGAAAACAGTGGGGATGGGGGAAGAATGTGATCCAGGTCTAAAGGGCGGGGGGGATGAGCGCGAGAACATGATCCAGATGGGAAGACGGATCATGTTCTCCCCCCTCCGTTAGACATGGATCACGTTCTTCCCCCTCTGTTAGGTGTGGATCACATTCTTCCAACTGAATGAATTAGTGAATCCCTTCCCACACATGAAGCAGGTGAACGGTCTCTCCCCAGTGTGAACTCTCTGTTGTGTCAGATGTTTGGATACACACATGCACCCCACACACAAATGCACCCCAGATGCACCCCACACACACGCACGCATACGCACCCACACGCACGCACCCGCACACACACGCACTCCCACACACATACACATCACACACCTGCACATCACACACACGGCCCCCAAACACACGGTCCCTTCATTCTGAATTAAAGAATTTTTAGCACTTCCAGAAGGAAAAATAAACATAAAACTCCAAAGAAGTAACAAACCCACTAATTAGAGTACAGATCTTTTATTTTCCAGCAAAGGACAACTATAATTACAACTGTAGAACACTAGAACAGAAGATCTTCACAAAGCTAACTACAATTCTACTTTCTGCATGCTGCCTGACAAGAGTGGATCAAGTTACACATTGCAGGTACTCTGCAGCAGACAAGTACAAATTACACATTCCAGACAAACTGTTGGATGTGTTATGTCCTCCGAGGGGACCAATCAGAAATCTGGTCCAATCCACTGGTGTTGCAAATAAACGTAGCCAATAAAGATTGTCCCATGATCCATTCCCTAATCCCTGTCTTTTGAGGATTGGCTCTCTGAGTTTCCAATCAAACATGACTACCTTGAATGAAATGTCATCCTCCTTAATGGGGTAGCTTATGGCACCAACAGTGTCTTTTCAGCTAAGAATCTCTAACGGGCAAATTGAATGATAACCCATTCTTACCTCAGTGCAAACTGCTATGGGATGTAATTATCAATGCTGCATTGTCTCAAAGCTAATTCAACATGCAAAATACACATTTTAAAGGATGTATCTTGTGTGGTACTACCAAATCATCCTAATCCACATTCAAAATTGCCTGTGTCTCGCTGGGAGTTAATCCTTTATAGCTGACTTAATATCAATAATATAGCATTAACCAAGATCCCTTCTAAACCATAGGTAAAAGTCCAGTAATGCTTTAACATGTTAATCTATGAACAGTCAATTCACTAACAACAAAGTCATTGTAGTCCATTTCCGGCCTATTGTTTTGGAAATTGTTTCCACTTCAAAAATAACAGGTGGGAGCCAAAAGGGAGAAAAACACATTAAGTATCGTGTTTTTTTTAATTAGAGTTTAGAGAAGAAAAGATACAGAATAGATAGATTTGGTTAGAAAAGTGAAAAGAATAAAAGCAGGAGAGAGATTTGAGGGAAGAAATAACAATACACGGAGAATTAAAATGTTTTGCAAATTTTTTAATGCATTTTCAGTTGTGTATTTTCATTGTGTGGGGCTATTATAGGAAAAAAATGTAGCACCAATCATATCTGAGATTTGGTCTCTCTAAGTTGAATTGACCTCATTAATATTACATCTGTTGCTTATTAAATACCCGTCTGTCACAATCTGTGCATTCTTGCTGCATCTAGGACCACACACATTCAAATTTGGCCAGCCCTGTCAAGTCTCACTGATTTGAAGTGATAGTCAGTCAACGTGCTTTAAAATTGTAACCTATTTTGATACATGTTGTAATGAAAAATAAACACGGCTAAATAGCCATAAATGGGTTTGCAATGTCTGTCACATTATCCGAAACCTAATTCTTCCCATTTTCTAAGTGTTGGCACCTGTATGTGGCCATAAGTCAGTCAGTAAATACAGTGAAATTCAAAAACAATATACCCAATCCACTCAGATTTCACAATCTCTTAAAGCTCCCAAGGTTAAAAGAACAGCAGATATGGAGTGACCAACTTGCTCTAATAGAGGTCAGTAGCTTCAGCAGGTCAGGATAACAACTAGAGGGAAAGCTTTTATCCTGCTTAACCTGACAGAATCCTTAACTGTTCTGAACTAGTCTTGCAGCTCCTACAATCTTCTTCAATCTCACTGTTACATCATGCATGTACACAAACAGATACACTGAGCGTAGTAACAGATAACCATAATTTGTTCTAAACTCACAACTGTAGTCTTCTAAATCTGCCTTGGAAAACAATGAAAGTCTCCCGGCTTTCATTCAGCAGATCCTTGTTGCCTCAATGGAACAGACAGCCTTCCTTCTTTTCCAGGAAACTACTTTTTTTTGTCGTTGTTTATTCCTCTCCTTCACTTGCACACCCTCACTCTGTCAAGGGGTCACTGCTTTGAGGGATTCCTGGCTTCTCCCTTTCATTCCCCTTCTTTAAATTTTCAACAGGTTCAATTATAGATCTTGGCTGCATCAGTGGCCCTGAATTTTCTGGATCACAGTAACACAGATATTGCAGTGGTTTCTGTGCCGATGTTGCCAATGGGATCGTATGCTGAAATTTACTGCAGAGCTCATTTGCCTACACTGGAATATAAAAACTGGTGTTAAGCAAGCGCAAATGCGATGCCACCAATAGAGGTAATAGTGAGTGTGTTGCTGTCTTCTGCTGCTCCTCTTCTTCCGTTATTATGCAGAACAGGGTCCTGTCCGTTGGGAAGGCCATTCCATTCCTTCTGAACCTGTGGGGGTGGGGGGGGCGAGGTCTGAAAGATTTTGGGTGCAATGTGACTGATGGCACTTTGATTAAATATAATGCAGGTCTCAGTAAGAAAAATTCAAAAAAATTGCAAAAAAAATCGCTATCAAGCTTTAGGGATCGCAGTTACACTGATATCGAGTGAGTTTGGGCTGTAATACAGGGGCATAGATCTACGTCAGCATATTACTGGCATAAATACAGGAAACTCTTGTGAACTAGTCTTTTGCATGGGGGTGTGGTGGGTTGGAGCTATGAAAATGAGTGGCGGGGGTTTTGGGGGACAGATCTCAGTGCAAACGAACGAGGCAATTCGTGTATCCTTGTTGTCTCGATGGAGCAGACAGCTTTCCTTTATTTTCTGTCATGGTTGGAAACTATGTATAATTTATGTGTCGACGTAAAACCGGCATAAATCAGTTACATGCAATTTTCTTTTGCATAAAATGATGTAACTCTGCTCTTATGCCGTAGTTATGCAGGAAAGTTGCAGGAAATTCCAGGCCGACATCTCCTTGTTGCTGAGTCTAACTTGTTTGGAAATGGTATCCACATTTGAAAAGCTCCTGGTTTTACAAGCCCAGGTATGCATGGTTGGATTTGGATTGCTGTACTCTTCATGGTCTTGCTGAAATTTTAGATACAAGTGCCACCATTTTGAGCAGTACTAGGCCTTACTGCCATCCATTTTGTACTTCTAAAATCGGGAAGATACGTGACTGGGTGGCAGTACTTACATCTCGTATTAGGTGTGACTGTTCTAATAGAATAATGTCACCTGTGCTAAGGAATTCTGCTTAATCTGAGAATCTATACCTCCTTTCCACTACAGTATTATATTCCTCAAATATATGTGCAGGGTAGCCTATCTCACTCTGCACTTGACTACAGTTGGACAGTCATTAGGATGGCATATTTCCTATTTGCCAATAGCCTACCAGGAATAAAAGAAAATGAATGAACACCAGTCAATTTATTTATCAATAATTTGGGTTTTTAATCTCATTTAGAGCAGTATCGATTTAGCATTTTATCCTTAAAATGCAGGCCTTCTCTAGCAATGTAATAGTTGCATTTGAACCATCCAGTTCAGTTTAGTGACCTCCAGCTTTTAAAATTTAAGGTTGCTGATGTGTGAAACATCAATGTTCTACACTCATTATACCACGTTGCCTATCTTTAAGATTAATCACAGCATTGTAAAAAGTACTATATTTTGTACAACTACATTTTATCAGATTAATGATTTGGCACATGAATATAGGTTAGGATGGATTGATACAAGTATGTTGGTGGAAAGCATTAATACGAATAGGAATATCACATTTCAGAGACTAAATCAATGAATTTTATTCAACATTTTACTGCCTTCATGGGATACCATTCTCTTGCCATTTCATATCCTGTGTAGCTGTCAAGCGATAGTGTAGCTATATGGATACTTCATTCTGTAATCAAATATCATCTTCTCACTGAAAACTGTGAAAAGTCATGGGGTCAATGCTTCAATTTTCAAACTGGTTGTCTTCTAAAGTAGACAAATCAGCTGGAGGGCCAGCTGTTAATAAATGATTATGGTTCCAACTCTGCCCCCTGCATATTGCACTTATTGTTTTACTGCTGTGTAGCCAACACTATTTTGACCACTCGTTGTACAAACAATATCCTGCAACTTCACAAAATTTCAACTACTTTTCAAAATAGACAATCGGGTTGAGTCTCAGCCGTAAATTATTTCCTCACTCACTTCCTCCCCAACCCCACAAAAAAAACAATTTTTTAAGAGGGAAATTCACAAGAGAAACTAACCATAGAGCTCATAAAAGTCAAAGGCTGTACGCTGTTCTGTACAAAGCGAAGCATGAAGCTAGGCCTGGGACTAAACGGGAAATTTTGTGATGGTGCTCGTGTCAGGATCACCAGGATCACGCAGGCCAGGTTTTTCCGATGGGACGGTGCTGCTGCCAATTGAGGTCCCTGATGGTGGTGCATTGCAAACACATTACAGGCTTGAAGAAGGTGTCGAGGAAAGTGGGGCTTCTCTACCCCTCATTTTGTGTGGTTGTCCCCAGAGAAGTAACAACTTAACACTGAACAGATAAAAAGCAGCAAGTGCATTTCAAACCTTAAGTCACGGTAAGTTTTCTTAAAGGTGCTTATGGTGACAGACATTGTTTCAGCCTTTATAAAGCTTTCAAGATGCCTATGATGTGTTTGATCATGATTGATTGCAGGAGCTGCATGAACCTCATTATATCTGTGCTTGAAAGCTTTTTGTAGCTGTTATAGTGGTGTCATAAGCTTAGGCTCAAGAGAGCAGCCTTGGCCTCATAGAAGCCAACCTTTCAGTCTTTCGCGTGAGTCAAATAATGGAGCAGAATGGATTGCCTTAAAATAAGCACATCATGACTCCTGTCTGGAATCCAGGCATTAAGCATGATCCAGAGCTAGCAGTCACAGATGATATATATGTTGACAGAGTTGTAACCTTTGCAGTTTAGGAATGGATAGCTGTTGTGAGCAAGAGCCATAAGGCCACATGGGTGTCATCAATAATGCCCTGGATGTTGAGGAATTAACGCCCTGTCAAGCTTTTTCTGGTTGTTTGTGGGAGATGTGATTTATTTGCTTGCCCTGACAAAAAGACAACAATCATTTGCTTGATACATCTATGCACTGCAAATTGATATTTCTGATGTCTCCTGTAGTGCCCTGGAATGAAGGCATATAAGTTGAGCGCCATTGTGACATTGGCAGCCATGAGCAGTGCTGTGCCCATGTTGGTGATTGGCTGGAAGTCGGGTTCCAACATGGAGCACAACTCTATCACAGTTTCTCTTGTGAATTGCAGTCTGCCAAGATCGGAGAAAGAACAGAGGAACAAAGAAAGGATATTAGGCAGGTGTGTGATTTGTTCAGTTATGTGTATGACTGACGATTCCTTTAGAATTTTGCTGACAGTTATTCAAATCCACAAAGTCGCATTAACAGTTTCAGTGATACAGTCACCACCACTTAAACCGCCCATGTTTAAATCGCATTATAGTCAGTTGGAAAGTTGCCACTTATAGCGTATTAAGTGCTCGGTGTTTCTTGGGTAGAAACAGGTGCTTGTTCAGCAGTTTGCACTGTGTTAAGGTGCAATTCCCTTGTATAGTTAACTGGTGTTGGTTACAGCTTGCACTACTCAGCATTGACTTTTTCTTTATTCATTTATGGGATGTGGGCATCGCTGACAAGGCCAGCATTTATTGCCCATCCCCAATTGCCCTGGAGAAGGTGGTGACGAGCCGCCTTCTTGAACCACTGGTGTCCCTGTGGTGAAGGTACTCCCACAGTGCTGTTAGGGAGGAAGTTCCTGGATTTTGACCCAGCAACGATGAAGAAATGACGGTATATTTCCAAGTCAGGAGGGTGTGACTTGGAGGGGAACTTGGAGGTGATGGTGTTTCCATGCACCTGCTGCCCTTGTCCTTCTAGGTGATAGAGGTCGCGGGTTTGGGAGGTGCTGTCGAAGAAGCCTTGGTGAGTTGCCGCAGTGCATCTTGTAGATGGTACACACTGCAGCCACGGTGTGCCGGTGGTGGAGGGAGTGAATGTTTAAGGTGGTGGATGGGGTGCCAATCAAGCAGGCTGCTTTGTCCTGGATGTTGTCGAGCTTCTTGAGTGTTATTGGAGCTGCACTCATCCAGGCAAGTGGAGAGTATTCCATCACACCCCTGACTTGTGCCTTGTAGATGGTGGAAAGGCTTTGGGGAGTCAGGAGGTGAGACACTCGCCACAGAATACCTAGCCTCTGACCTGCTCTTGTTGCCACAATATTTATGTGGCTGGTCCAGTTAAGTTTCTGGTCAATGGTGATCACCAGGATGTTGATGATGGGGGATTCGATGATGGTAATCCCATTGAATGTCACAAGGAGGTGGTTAGATTTTCTCTTGTTGGAGATGGTAATTGCCTGGCACTTGTGTGGCGCGAATGTTACTTGCCACTTATCAGCCCAAGCCTGAATTTCATCTAGGTCTTGTTGCATGCGGGCATGGACTGCTTCATTATCTGAGGAGTTGTAAATGAAACTGGACACTGTGCAATCATCAGCGAACATCCCCACTTCTGACCTTATGTTGGAGGGAAAGTCATTGATGAAGCAGCTGAAGATGGTTGGGCCTAGGACACTGCCCTGAGGAACTCCTGCAGCGATGTCCTGGGACTGAGATGATTGGCCTCCAAGAACCACAACCGTCTTCCTTTGTGGTAGGTATGACTCCAGCCAGTGGAGGGTTTACCCCCTGATTCCCGTTGACTTCAATTTTACCAGGACTCCTTGATGCCATACTCGGTCAAATGCTGCCTTGATGTCAAGGGCAGTCACCCTCACCTCACCTCTGGAATTCAGCTCTTTTGTCCATGTTTGGACCAAGGCTGTAATGAGGTCTGGAGCTGAGTGGTCCTGGCAGAATCCAAACTGAGCATCGGTGAGCAGGTTATTGGTGAGTAAGTAAGGCTTGATAGCACTGTTGATGACACCTTCCAGCACTTTGTTGATGATTGAGAGTAAACTGATGGGGCAGTAATTGGCCGGATTGGATTTGTCCTACTTTTTGTGGACAGGACATACTTGGGCAATTGTCCACTTTGTCAGGTAGATGCCAGTGTTGTAGCTGTACTGGAACAGCTTGGCTAGAGGTGCGGCTAGTTCTGGAGCACCAGTCTTCAGCACTACAGCCAGGAATGTTTTCGGGGGCCGTAGCCTTTGCTGTATCCCGTATGCTCAACCATTTCTTGATATCATGTGGAGTGAATCGAATTGGCTAAAGACTGGCTTCTGTGATGGTGGGGACCTCAGGAGGAGGCCGAGATGGATCATCCACTCGACACTTCTGGCTGAAGATGGTTGCAAACACTTCAGCCTTGTCTTTTGCACTCATGTGCGAAATACAAGACAACAATAATAAACATGTTCAATAAGTAAATAGCACCTCATTAAAGTCCAATTACCTTGTGTATTTAATACCCTCTAAGTTGTATAGAGGTATAGCTTCAATAGTGATAGCTACAGGCTTGTTCAATATAAATAGTGCTACCCCTTTAAATAGTCCAATGTGTATAGTGTGCAAATGACATTAACACCAACACACCCACTATAAACGGTGGGGATTGTGCACAGGAGAACTTACTCGATCAATATATCTCCAGTCCAACAAGGAAGGAAGCAGTGTTGCATCTGGTTCTGGTAAATAAAGTAGTGCAACTGGAGTGTATTACTGGAGGAGATCATCTAGCTAACAGTGACCAGAACATAATTCAGTATAAAGTAATTACAGAAAGAGACCAGAAAATTTCAAAAGTAAAAATGCTCAACTGGGGAAGGGCTAATTTCAGTAACTGAAGAAGGGACCTAGCTCAGGTAGATTGGAAAATGCGATTGCAGGGTAAAGCAGTCATGGAGGTCATTCAGGGAAGAGATAGTTCAGGTGCAAAGTAGGCATATTCCTTTGAAGGGAAGAGGTAGAGCATCCAAAGCTAATGTGCCCTGGATGACACAGGAAATAAAAGTTAAAATAAAACAGAAAAAGGAGGCTTATGACAAATGTCAGGAGCAAGATTCAGTTAATAACTAGGAAGATTATGGAAAGTACAGGAAGGAATTGAGTAAGTTAATATGGGAGGCAAAGAGAGGTTACGAGAAATGATTACCAGGCAACATTAAATTGAACCCAAAAACTTTTTATAAACATATAGGCCCAATAATTGGAGGGTTTAGCGCTGGCGACCCCCATTTTCATCAGGTTGGCAGCGCTGCTGATGCCCGCGCTCACTGGAGATATTTAGATTAGGCATTGCTTACATCTCCCAGTTCGCCATCCAATGCTGCATGCGGGAGGTCATAGAGGCTCTCTACACCAGGAGAAGGGAATACGTTGTCTTCTCTCCGAACAGAGAGAAGCAGGAGGAGCGCACATGTGGCTTTGCCAGGATAGCGGGCTTCCCCATGGTCCATGGCACCATCGACTGCACACACGTGGCTTTGCGGGCGCCATATACCAATCCTAAGATGTTCCGTAACCGCAAAGACTACCTCTCACTTAATATGCGGTTGTTGTGCAACCACGCTCAGCGCATCCTGATGGTCAATGACCGCTATCCTGGCAGCAGTCATGATGCCTTTATCCTGCCTCAGTCCGCTGTGCCAGCATTCTTCCAGCCACCACGACAAACCCGAGGGTGTCTGCTCGGAGACCTGGGCTATCCGCTCTGCACCTGGCTGATGACTCCCCTCCACAACCCCACCACTCCTGCCCAGCACTCTTATAATGACAGCCCTGCTACCACCAGGAACATCATCGAGCAGACCATCGAGCTGCTGAAGCAACGGTTCCGCTGCCCTGACCACTCAGGACGAGCCCTCCAGAACTCGCCAGAGCGGGTGTCCCATTTAGTGGTGGCCTGCTGCATGCTTCACAACTTGGTCATCATGAGAGCGCAGCCCTTGCTACCAGGGATTACAGGAGCACCTCAGGAGGAGGACTAGGGAGTGGATGAGGAGGAGGAGGAGGAAGAGGAAGAGGAGCAAGAGGAAGAGGAAGAGGAGGAGGACGAGGAGCAGGAGACTGGCAGCAAATCCCCCGGACTGTTCATGATGCCTCATCAGACTCCGATTCGAGTGAATGAAACCCCAGATCCCCATTGCTCACCACACCCCCATCATACCATCCCTGTGCCTCACCATGTGCAGATACCGCCTCTAAACTACCCTCTACATTGTTAGCTGCAATGGCAAGCCTGCCAGTTTCTGAGCTGGTGTCTGCGAGTGTCAGATGCAGGGACGGTGTGTCTTCTTCTTCACTCTCCTCTATTGCATGAGGGACAGGCTGGCCTGCTGGCAGTTCTTGGCTTTCTGAAAGCAGAAAGACACAAGAGTCAGTTTGTGGTGAGGGGAGGGGGTGAAGCTGAAATGAGAGTCACCACAAAATAAACATTCCAAACAAAATTAATGAATTTATCAGTATTCATTTAACATTACATTATGAACTAATCACCCTTGTGCAATCCCTTCGTGCCTGTTGTTCGTGTGCCTATTCCTACTCTAGTACTCCTACACAGTGCTCCCCCAGTGGCTGTAGCATGGCTGCTGGAAGGCTGCTGAGTTTCCGTGGGGGAGACTACAGATGGCATTGCAGGGCGACCTCAACCAGCTGTGGGCCTAGAAGACCCAGCTGTAGACTGCACCACCTCGGCAGGGGCGGCATAAGAGCAGTCTGAGCTTGCGTAGCAGCAAGCTGAGCCTGCAGGAGATCAGTCTGCGCTTCCACTGCAGCACTGAGACACTGGGCTGCTTCCGCCTGTGCTGCAATGGAAGCCGCAACATCACCCATCACAACCAGTATCATGGCTGGGTTCACAAGGTCTCTCCTGGAGTTGTCCATCATTTCCAGCCTGGAAATCATGGGCTCCAAGCTCTGCGGAAAACCCCGTCTAATGTTGGAGCTGGACTCCTCCATGATCCTTGATATTGGGAAGAGGCTCTTTGGCAGGCTTGCCATTAGCATTTCGGTGTGCAGGCTCATCACCCTTCTTCTGAAGGCCGCCCCATCGAGGTCATCATCTGAGTCGTGTACAGCAGAACTTGTGCGCAAACTTGCCCTCTGGGGAACTGGCCCCCGAGATACCCTTTCCCCCGGCCTTGCTGCAGCCCACTCGTGACCGGTGCCTCACCATGTGCAGATACCGCCTCTAAACTACCCTCTACATTGTTAGCTGCAATGGCAAGCCTGCCAGTTTCTGAGCTGGTGTCTGCGAGTATCAGATGCAGGGACGGTGTGTCTTCTTCTTCTTCTCCACTCTCCTCTATTGCATGAGGGACAGGCTGGCCTGCTGGCAGTTCTTGGCTTTCTGAAAGCAGAAAGGCACAAGAGTCAGGTTGTGGTGAGGGGAATGGGTGAAGCAAGATATCTATGCATACAGCATCAGCAGCTTGTAAGTGAGAGGAGATTGTGGGACAAGGAGGAAGTGGGATGTGAGAAGAAGGATTAGGACTGATCATACCGTCATTATCAGCAAGGGCTTCAACTTCTCCCATTGCCACGGCCTCAGTGATTTCCCCTCCAATGATGTCGAACATGGACTCCTCCAGTCGGCTCAAGGTCTCTACAGAGGCTTGGCCACCTCCCATTTGTCATTGTTCCTGGCAATTGTGGGCCACCTTGGCCTGCAGGAGAAAGGGAAATGTGTCAGTGAGTGTGGTGCAATGTGTTTGGCTGATGTGCCTGTCATAGTTAAATAGCTGTCAGTGTGTGCAAGGTGTGAGATGTGGGTGTGAGAGTTGCAGCAGTGGTAAGGTTGTGAGGGTGAAGTGAAGCCATGATTGTGAGGTATGAGTGGTGATAGCTGGAGATTGTCGGTAGGTGAGTGCTGGGGGTGTTGTGCATTGAGCAGTGTGTGAAGCTTGTGGGGCAGATGGTGGGATATGGCATTTGTTGAAGCCTTCACTCACCTCCTGCCGTGTGCGGTCATTAAACTTCTTTTGGCACTGTATCCATGTCCTTGGCATGTCACTGTTGGCTGTAATGTAGGTAGCTATCTCCTGCCAGAGCCTTCTACTGGTAGCCTTTGATGGCTTCCTGCCACTCTGCAGGAACAGGACACACCGCCTTCTCTTCACTGTCACTACCAAAGCCTCGAGCGCAGCATCCAAAAACCTTCTGGCTCTCTCTCTGGGTTGTTGTTGCTGTGCCATGGCTTCAGTCCACAATGACATGAGGTGCTGCTGCATCAAAGCACCTCCCCTTTAAGTAGGGCAGAGAGCCTTGGCCAAACATTATCGGCCATTTGACTGCACCCGCTATTGGGCCACCTGTTCAGAGCTAAGCCAATCAGCAGCGTGTTTAGCGCTGAGTTCAGTGCTGCAATCATTATTATGAGCAGCCAGTACGAGTATAGCATGCTGCCTGGACCACTTTCAACAGGTGCAGGCAAATAGCGTTGTCCCTTGACACCGCCCGTTTTTGGGCCTAATCCAATTTATAGTCCATAAAGTGCAAGCGGTTTGCTCGGGAAAAAGTTGGGCCTATTAGGGATCCAAAGGGAAACCTTCATGTATCAACAGAGGACAAGCAAAATATTAAATAAATACTTTGCATCTCTCTTCACAAAGGAAGCGGATGATGTGAAGGTTACACTAAAAGAGGAGAGGGAAGTTATGGACTGGATAATAATAGATAGAGAAGACGTACTAAAAAGATTAGCATTACCGAAAGTTGGTACGTCACCTGGTCATAGAGTCATAGAGTTATACAGCACAGAAAGAGGCCCTTCGGCCTATCGTATCCACGCCGGCCATCAAGCCCTATCTATTCTAATCCCATTTTCCAGCACTTGGTCCATAGCCTTGTATGCTATGGCGTTTCAAGTGCTCATCTAAATGCTTCTTGAATGTTGTGAGGGTTCCTGCCTCTACCATCCTTTCAGGCAGTGAGTTCCAGATCCCAACCACCCTCTGGGTGAAAAAATCCCCTCTAACCCTCCTGCCCCTTACCTTGAAACTATGCCCCCTGGTTATTGACCCCTCTACTAAGGGGAAAAGTTCCTTTCTATCTACCCTATCTATGCCCCTCATAATTTTGTACACCTCAATCAGGTCCCCCCTCAGCCTTCTCTGCTCTAAGGAAAACAACCCCAGCCTGTCCAGTCTCTCTTCATAGCTGAAGCGCTCCAGCCCAGGTAACATCCTGGTGAATCTCCTCTGCACCCTCTCCAATGCAATCACATCCCTCTTATAGTGTGGTGACCAGAACTGCACACAGTATTTCAGCTGTGGCCTAACTAGCGTTTTGTACAGCTCCATCATAACCTCCCTGCTCTTATATTCTATGCCTCGGCTAATGAAGGCAAGTATCCCATATGCCTTTTTAACCACCTTATCTACCTGTCCTGCTGCCTTCAGGGATCTATGTACATGCACACCAAGGTCCCACTGATCCTCTGTCCTTCCTAGGATCCTACCATTCATTGTGTATTCCCTTGCCTAGTTTGTCCTACCAAAATGCATCACCTTACACTTTTCAGGGTTAAATTCCATTTGCCACTGTTCTGCCCATCTAACCATCCCGTCTATATCGTCCTGTAGCCTGAGGCTTCCCTCCTCACTATTTACCACTCCACCAATTTTTGTGTCATCTGCGAAATTACTGATCATACCTCCTACATTCATATCTAAATCATTGGAAAAGAGTAGTTAGAGCAGTTAAGTTCTGTAGTTGTTAAGGTCATAAGAAAAAACAACTATGTATACATGAAAGTTATTTATAAAATTATAGTTTAGCATAAAGCAAATTTGTTTGGCTTTTACAAGGTCTGTTGTTAGTGTTGTTCTACCACGTTTCAAGATTAGAACCCTGTGGAGGTACAGGCTAGATCTAGTAGCTAAAGACAAGTTTTCTGCTTGTTATTCTGGGCATGCTAACAAAACTTACCTGGAAACCACAGCAAATGTAAATAGTCTCAAAGTTGTAGGGCAGTAAGACTCACTATAAGAGCAGTTTAAAAGAAGGCAAAATATCTAGAACAAAAAAGGCAGCGAGGCACAAAAATATAACAGCTGCTGGCCCAGGGAATCTACAATTTCCTTGGAAATGCGAAGGGTTAAATAACAAACTGCAAATGCACTGAAATAAATTGATACAAATAAACAAGACAAATTTATGGTATCTAAATAGTAATTCAAGTTTAAAGATTGATTGGGGATTGTTGCTGTTGAGAGATCAGTAATGAAGCATAATGCACATCCTGAGATGTCAATCATGACAGACAAGACATTCATTTTTCAAACGTCCTTAAAGAGAAACAAGGCTTGATTTTGCTCTCTAGCTGCAATCTTGGCCAAGCTCAGTAGAAGTGCACTCTGCTGGGACCGAGGCCACACCAGCCGAACTTCCTCTTGGCCTGAATTAAAGTAATGCAGCTGCACGTGGGGATGCTCTATTGGGTACAGGCAAGAAAGGAAGACAAAGTGAGGCTGCTTTTTGTTAATTCAAAATGGGATGCAGTCATCGTATCTTGAAGGAGAGGGACGACTTTCCCCCTGTGGTAGGGAAACAGTTGTGAGATGCTCAGGAGAGCTGCAGGCACATTTCCCCAGCAGCTGTCAAGGGAGCTTATGGTATTTTCTCCTCGTATGTTCCAAATAAGCCATATCACAAAAGGGGATGGGAGAAGTTGGAACAATACTGAACACTGCCTCTATTGCAAAATGTAAGAGGCAGGGAGCATTCAGCAACAAGCCCTGAAGCAGCAAAACTATATGGGACGGAAATTCGGTGGTTTAGCGCCTCCCGTTAGTGTCCCCAGGGGGCGATAACAGGGCGCTAACGACTTACCGCCCAGGCGCGGCGAGATGAACGACTCGCGCGAACTTCGGGTGCGAGATTTGCGGTGGCGGTAATACTTCGCGCCATGTTCTCCTTCGCCCGGAGATTGTGACATCATTGCTGTGCACATCGCCCCGGTAGCACCCCGGACCCGAACTTCGGACCCACCCCCTGCAGCATCGCCGGGCGATGACACCGACAGCTGCAGGAGGCGTTGATCGGGAGGCCGGGCGCTTCGGGGGCGAAAGTTAAAGGGAAGGTTGCCGAGGTAAGCACCTAAATTTCCGAAATGTTTTTGGTCAATTTTTTTTACTTCTCCTGGGCCGCGATCGATCAGCCCGGCACTCTGCTGGAGTGCATGGGGCTGATCGACCCGGATTGTGGCCGTCGTCGGAGACCAGCTAACTGAGCCTGCAGCGATGGCCCTTCCCTTTAAAGGAGGGAAGGAGCCTCGGAACGCGACAGCGCTGCATGGCCCATTGTGCAGCGCTGCACAACTACCATCCCACCTGCGTCCTTTAGCACTCCACTTCTTTCCTGGAGCGCTAAACCCAATTTCGTGAAAGCTGGGAATCATTAGCGCCTGCCGCTAAGTTTCCCAGCTTTCAAAAGTAACCGCCCCCCAAACGGGGCGATAATGAATTTCTCCCCCTTTATTTTTGAATTTAAGAAACCAAAGATAAAGCTCCGTGTTGACAATGCCAGCCTGTCACGTTAAGACTAAAAATGATTAAATGGCAGTTGAGGAAGCAGTACTGTCAGGATATTATGCCGCTAATCTTCCTCGCCCAGATCTGCTATCAGAGGAAATAAAAACAGAAAACGCTGCAGACAAGTCAGCATGTCAGGCAGCGGCAGTGGAGACAACGGAGGAGATGACATTTTGAGTGTGGCCCCTTCACCAAATGGAGGACATTACAGACGAACACCATGTAACAAGCAACAGAACAAATGGAAGAGGGAGGGGAAACACACACACACACACACTCGACAAAAGAAATAGAATTACCTGTAAAGTGGAACACGGCAGATGGTTAAATAGGAGAAGTGATACTGAAATGAGAAGGCATAATGAGGGAAATTAAAGTCATTTATGAGACACGGGGAATGTGTGAGTAGCTGGGAGGTGCATGATAAGGCAGGTAGAAAGGGAAGCACAAAAAAACTGGCAAAGCAGAACAGGCTCCAATGGCTCAGAAGTCTGGGAGCAGAAAAAAGCAGCTTAACACCAGGGTACAGACCACCTCACCGGCACAGTGTTCCACTGGCCCCACACAACAAACTGATCCTTCCACCACCCCCCACATATTTACTCACTTGAAACGTTAAATCCTCTCATCTCTCCATAGATGCTGCCTGACCTGCTGAGTGTTTTTGTTTTTAGACATTCAGCATTTTGTTGCTATCAGAGGATAGTTACAAACCCATTTGCTATCTATTTGCATCTAATTTACATTGCTGCTCCCTCTCATGCAGTCAGGTGCAGCTGCCAAAGTTCACGGGCAGCACTATTCAGGCATAAAAAAGGGGATTAGGTTTCACACTCGTTTTCCCTTCCTGTATACCTTTATGAGGTGCTATTTAGGAACAGAGCAAAGGAAATTCTACCCTATGTATTGAGGCCTGTTGGATGCAATGGAGTATGTTACGGGAATGGTTTTCCGGTTAGGCTCAAATGTGGCAATCATTTTAGGAGTTGGAAACTTTGAGCTATAATAAACCCATAACAGAATTAAATTGGGCAGGATGGGAGCTGGGACACACTCGGGCCATTCATCTCTGGGTCTAGGTTTGAACCCAGCCCAGCAAATGGGATTAAAGTCTCCTTAGTCTGTTGCTTGTAAATGTCCTATGTGGATTGAGTTTGGTCCGTGTCAATTCAGTTCCGAGTGGGCATGGATACACAGCACAAAAGAGTTCATAATTTGACACTTGAGAGACCGTCAGGACAACTGCTGATGCAAAATAGAAACAATATCATTGGTTCAGTATGGGGTTCACTCTGAGGTTACTCTGCATTCCTCCAGCTCTATCCTCTTGTGCATCTCCCATTCCCCTTGCCCTAGCATTGGTGGCCATGCCTTCAGCCGTCTAAGGCTTATGCTCTAGAATTCTTTCCCTAAATCTCTCTGCCCCTCCACCTGCCTCTTCTCCTTTAAGACCCTCCATAAAACCCATCGCTTTGACCAAGCTTTTAGTCACTCCTCCTAAGATTGGGCCAAAATCTGCTGTCAAATTAACAACAAGGCTAATGGCGCTTGCCGTTATTTCTGGGTAAATGGTACAGCAACTTCAGGTGAGGAGCAAATGTGCGGTTAACTGTGAATATCCAAAAGTTGCTGTCCAAGTATCTTGGCGAAAATGGCATCTCGCCCTTAGCCTCCCTTTTTTTTATGAACTTGCTGTGTTTGTCCATTAATTGGCCATTAAACTCACCACAGAAAGTTAAGTCTTGTCATTACAAGTGTAAGTACCCTTTTAACGATGTGATAAGTGTTAATGACTGCCAATCAACCTCTCTGGCACCAAAAATTAATTATTACAAGCGTGGAGTCTCATTCCTTCAGGTTTTGAATTTTTCAGGGAGATTTTAAAACTGTCAAATTTTTAATTTAAAATTTGTTTTCTTTTACTTTCTGTCTCTATCTTTCAGTACCTGATTTGATATTTAATTCACCTTCCTTCTCCGTCCTTCCTGTGTTTATTTCCCAGTGCTTAAATCTCATTGGTTAAGGAAATGATACCCCGTTGGTTTCCCTGTTCACTCAGGTCCCAGATGCCCTGTTTCCCTCACTGCACCGTTATCAGCTCACAATGTCAGCAACTTTGTGGGCAAAAACTTTTGATCTGATGGGTGCAGGGGCTAGTCTTAACTAATGGCACATACCGTTAGATGCTCTGCTACAGCAAATTCTGGCCTATTACCTGCTTTGGCTCAGCTTCCATTTTATCTGATTATGCTTCTGTGAAGTGCCTTGGGTCATTTTCTACATAAAAGGGGCTATACAAGTGCAAGTTGTTGTTGGGCTGAAGTATATTGTTAGGGCACAGTAGAGGGACTGTGCTATATTTGATCTTGGAATGCTTGATGTGGATATTGGGTTATTCAAAGAGAACATCTGTCACCTTGATGAGCACAAAAAAATTAAAGAAAAAATAAATTTCTTGTGCATGTTTAATAGCAAAACACATATCTAGACTTCCCTGTAGTGACCAATGGGTACAACGTGTCCAGGTCATCTGGCTCCAAAAGTATCTGTTATTATAGGGTCAATATGGATTTAATTTCAGGTTGGGAATGATGACAGTTTTTCTTGGACTCTATTCATTAGAGCCAAATGTAACAACAATGAAGCATTTTGGTCTATATGATTGTCTACTGGTTTCTTTTTTGATGGCCAAACACTCACACAGGGTTAAGGTCAATTATTGCTAGCTATTTCCTGCAAGCTGGATGAAGTTTACATTTCAATATGGCTAATAGTCACATCTCAAGGCAAGGCATAAACTTGTTCTGGAAGTTATTGTTATTCATTGTTTGATCGTTTGCATTATACCTGGAAGAGGCCAGTCTAGCAGGGAATCCAAAGTATTTGGCACAGATAAATTAATTAAGTAATCTCATTTAATTCCAAATATCCTAGATGATTAACACCCTAGAGTAATGGTTTTCAATAACAGCTATCTTTGGGGTGAAGGGATGAGAAAGGGAAATCGTGTTTGAAAAATGTATTAGAGTTTTTTGAGGATGTAACTAGCATGGTAGATAAAGGGGAACCAGTGGATGTAGTATATTTGGACTTTCAAAAGGCATTCGATAAGGTAGCATATAAAAGGTTGCTAAGCAAGATAAAGGCTCATGGGATTGGGGATAATGTATTAGCATGGATAGAGGATTGGTTAACAGACAGAAAACAGAGTAGGGAGAAACGGGTCAGGTTGGCAGGCTGTAACTAGTGGGGTGCTGCAATGATCAGTGCTGGGGCCTCAGCTATTTACAATTTATATTAATGACTTAGATGAAAGGACCAAGTGTAATGTACCCAAGTTTGCTGACGATACAAAGCTAGGTGGGAAAGTATGCTGTGAGGAAGACAGAAAGAACCTGCAAAGGGCTATAGACAGATTAAGTGAGTGGACAATAAGGTGGCAGATGGAGTATAATGTGGGGAAATGTGAGGTTATTCACTCTGGTAGGAAGAATAGGAAAACAGAATATTTTTTAAATAGTGAGAAACTATTAAATGTTGATGTGCAGAAAGATTTAGGTGTCCTCGTACAAGAAACAGAGAGTTAATAATAAGGTACAGCAAGCAATTAGGAAGGCAAATGGCATGTTGGTCTTTATTGCAAGGGGTTTGGAGTACAAAAGTAAAGAAGTCTTGCTACAATTGTACAGGGCTTTGGTGAGACCACACCTGGAGTACTGTGCACAGTTTTGGTCTCCTTATCTAAGGAAGGATATACTTACCGTAGAAGTGGTGGAATGAAGGTTCACTAGATTGATTCCTGGAATGAGAGGTATGACCTATGAGGAGAGATTGAGTAGAATGGGCTTATACTCTCTGGAGTTTAGAAGAATGAGAGGTGATCACATTGAAACATACAAGATTCTGAGGGGGATTGACAGGGTAGATGCTGAGAGATGGTTTCCTCTGGCTGGAGAGTCTAGAACTAGGGGGCATAGTCTCAGGATAAGGGGTCGGCCATTTAAGACTGAGATGAGGAAGAATTTCTTCACTCAGAGGGTTGTGAATCTTTGGAATTCTCTGCCCCAGAGGGCTATGGATGTTGAATCATTGAGTATATTCAAGGTAATTAGATAATTAGATTTTTTGGACTCCAGGGGAATCAAGGGATATGGGGATCAGGCGGGAAAGTGGACCTGAGGTCGAAGATCAGCCATGATATTATTGAATGACGGAGCAGGCTCGAAGGCTGTATGGCCTAGTCCTGCTCCTAATTCTTATGTTTTTATGTTCTTATGTAGGCCTGTGTTGGGGAGATGGGGCCAATGATTCTATGCAGTTCCTGAGGACAGCTTTGTAGTCATGAGCTTCCGATTCCGGGCCTATATTTTGTTGCCTGAGCTCAGGGAGTCGGTGAGCAAATTCAGTGGCTCTGTGGTAGTGCTTTGCTATGCAAGAAGTGAAAGATCATGTTTCAAGGATCCCTTTTATGTTGAGAAGTAGCATGGGAGAAGTGTCTTTGTTGTTCTTAACATTTTGATGAGAATAGTAAAGGTTTTAACTACTACAAACAAACCATATGTACCAACGGCAATGCAGTGGTTTAGCGGCAGATGCACGTGTTGCCTTCTTTCTGGATGTCAGCACGTCTACTTCCTCGCCATCCACTCAACCAATACTAGCTATGGTGCCAGAAAGCCACCTGGGCCAGACTGACCTGGGAGCAGCCAAAGTCCTGAAGTAGTAGCCGGCCTTTCTGATCCGAATCAGCTCCGGAGTATAAAATGGCTGCCGGCGCGTTTCTGGTGGGAATGGGGAGGCGAGTGGACTTGTAGTATTTTAACAGCTCACCCATCCTGGGTGGGCTGATTTAAAATCGGGGTCATTGTTTTGATTTTTACAGTTTGAAATACTGGCTGACGAAATGTGGATTGTGCTTGCATTTCATTCCCTTTTAAATATATAGTTTTACAATCGACTGAATAATATTCTTTCAGCTTTGGAGCAGTGGAAAAGATCTTTGGATGTACAAACTGCAGTATGTGCATAACGCAGTGCTCCAAAGAGTAAATCATTCAGTCCTCGCTACCCTGCCATGGAATCAGCATCATTTTTTAATGTTAATCTTTTCTTCAGCATTCGGGTTTTGAGCCGAATTTCCCTGCAAGGTGGTAATTTTTCACTCTCCTGCAGGCCAGAAGGGCCTCATAAAAACCAACCTGAACTCCTTCACTGCAGCGCCTGCCTGCACAGAGACAGGATCCTATCTATTTCTGTCATAAAATGCCACGTTGGTGCTGCACTGTTAATTATGCTGCTAATTAATGGGACACATTTAAAGCCTTTCCACTCCATCTCCCTGTGCTCATTAATGCCATTTATGAGTTATTTGTCCTCAGCTTATTGCTTCCACCAAGTCCTGGTGTTCGTTCATGCTGATGTAATATGAGGATATGAAAACTCGTTTTATCACATTTTCTAGGGTGCATTTTTAAAACATACACTTCATTTTAATCCAGTTGCTGTGGCTCAGTGGGTAGCGCACTCACCTCTGAGTCAGAAGGTTGTGGGTTCAAGTCCCACTCCAGAGACTTGAGCGCAAAAATCTAGGCTGACACTCCAGGGAAGTGCTGCACTGTCAGAGGTGCCGTCTTTTGGATGAGACGTTAAACCGAGGCCCCGTCTGCTCTCTCAGGTGGACATAAAAGATCCTATGGCACTATTTCGAAGAAGAGCAGGGGAGTTATCCCCGGTGTCCTGGCCAATATTTATCCCTCAACCAACATAACAAAAACAGATTATCTGGTCATTATCACATTGCTGTTTGTGGGAGCTTGCTGTGTGAAAAATTGGCTGCCGTGATTCCTACATTACAACAGTGACTACACTTTAAAAGTTCTTCATTGGCGCTTTGGGACGTCCGGTGGTCGTGAAAGGCGCTATATAAATGCAAGCCTTTCTTCTTTTTCATTTTAGTTGTTAGGATTTTTTTTCTAGACGTCAGCAAGAAATATAGTCACCATTCTAAGCATGAATACATAGTTAAATTATGGCCATATTTCCCTCTTTTAGCAAATAAAAGTTTAATTGACTTAACATCTAGAATTTAACAAAGCCAAATCAAAATGGCAGGTGCCCATGACTTTGCACAGATCATTTTCTGCAATACAATCTCGGTGGTGGGAATGGAAGCAAATGGCCTATCATGACACGTCAATATTAATGCTTATTTCATATGTATCAAGCAGCTAAATTGCTACATAACCAGCATAAATGGTCAATATTTCATTCATCCAGTTGTCAAAATGGGAAAACTTTTGAAAAATGGCACAATGGGACTAACAAATCTAGAGCCCACTGGATGTCTAGAGACATACAGGGGAGGATAAAAAAAAAGGGAGGCCTATGACAGATACCGAGGGCTAAATACTCCAGAATCTTTAGAAGAGTACAGAAAGTGTAGGGGTGCAATTAAAAATGATATTAGGAAAGCAAAGAGAGAGCATGAAAAATTCTTGGCAAGTAAAATAAAGGAAAACACAAAGATGTTTTATAAATATATTAAGAGTAAGAGGATAACTAAAGAAAGAGTAGGGCCTATTAGATATCATGAGGGTAATCTGTGTGTGGAGGCAGGAGACGTCAGTAGGGTTCTTAATGAATACTTTGCGTCTGTTTTCACAAAGGAGAGGGGCGAAGCAGACATTGCTATCGGGGGGGGGGGGGGTGGGGGTGGGGGGAGGAGTGTGAAATATTAGATGAAATAAACACTTTAAAAGTGAATTAACCCCCAGGCCCGGATGAAATGTATCCCAGGCTGTTAAGCGAAGCAAAAGTGGAAATAGCAGAGGCCCTGACCATCATTTTTCAATCCTCTCTGGCTTCAGGTGTGGTGCCGGAGGACTGGAGGACTGCTAATGTGGTACCCTTGTTTAAAAAGGGAGAAAAGGATAGACCGAGTAATTACAGGCCAGTCAGCCTAAACTCGGTGGTGGGAAAATTATTGGAAAGAATTCTGAAGGACAGGATAAATCTTCATTTAGAAAGACACGGATTAATCAAGGATAGTCAGGGATTGGTTAAGGGAAGGTCGTGTAGGATAGGGCATATCTATATGATTTAGTAAACATCATTAAGATTCTATAACCATTTTTATATAACTATAATATGTGAAATTGTATGTTAAAAACCTAAAAGCCTGTATAAAATGGCGAATGGCTGAGAGCAAAGCAGGATGGGAAATTATGCCAACCTGACTAAAAACCTCTGTTTTAGATTATTGAAGTAATGGAATGTTGTGCTGGATCAACATGGAGACTGGCGAAGACGAGGAATTCGGTAATATTTTGTTTAAAGAGACAAGAACTAGAGAGCGAGATAGGAGTTGGAGACATCCCTCATTGGTACAGCTATAGAATGGACAGACTGTTTAGACAACATCTTGAGAAATGGTCTGTGAAAAATGAACATCTAAGATAAGAGTACTTTGTTGTGCACAGAAAGAGACCTAGTGGGATTAACAAGGTCATAGATGGCTAACGAGGGAAGCGAGACTTTTACCAGGTGTCAGAGGGTTAATTTCTGCCACGTAGGCAAAAAAAGAGGAAAAAGGGTATAAAGATACAGGGTTTGAACTTCGAAAGTAGCGCACCACATAACCAGAGTTTGAGAAGCTTCAGTCAACAGAACGCAGCAAGAACCCAGAGAAGTGAGCTTCAGTCAACAGAACACAGCAAGACACATCAGGAGACTGCGCCACAGTCACTCGGAAGGAATGCCGGGGTTCGAACGAACAGACTGTGACTATCTTCTTGTTAAGTATTACTTCTTTGTACTGGATGTTTAATGCTTAATAAACCTGTTGTACTTATACACAATATACCTGTACCCAGAGTGGTTTGTGTAGTCACGGACAAATTATTATTAGAGCTTTTGAAAGCTACAGTCGTGTCTGACAAACTTGATTGAATTTTTTGAGGAGGTAACAAGGAGGGTAGATGAGGGTAGTGCGTTTGATGTAGTGTATATGGACTTTAGCAAGGCTTTTGATAAGGTTCCACAAGGCAGACTGGTCACAAAGTTAAAAGCCCATGGGATCCAGGGCAAAGTGTCAAATTGGATTTAAAACTGGCTCGGAGACAGGAAGCAGAGGGTAATGGTTGATGGGTGTTTTTGTGACTGGAAGGTTGTTTCCAGTGGGGTTCCGCAGGGCTCAGTACTAGGTCCCTTGCTTTTTGTGGTATATATCAATGATCTTGACTTGAATATAGGGGGTATGATTAAGAAGTTTGCAGATGATACTAAAATCGGCTGTGTGGTTGATACTGAAGAAGGAAGCTGAAGACTGCAGGAAGATATCAATAAATTCGTCAGGTGGGCAGAACAGTGGCAAATGGAATTCAATCCGGAGAAGTGTGAGGTAATGCATCTGGGGAGGGCTAACAAGGAAAGGGAATACACATTAAATGGTAGGACACTATGTAGTGTAGAGGAACAAAGAGACCTTGGAGTGCATGTCCACAGATCCCTGAAGGTAGCAGGCCAAGTAGATAAGGTGATTAAGAAGGCATACGGAATGCTTGTCTTTATTAGCCGTGGCATAGAATACAAGAGCAGGGGGGTTATGCTTCAACTGTATAAAACACTAGTTAGGCCTCAGCTAGAGTACTGCGTGCAGTTTTGGTCACCACATCGCAGGAAAGATGTGATTGCACTAGAGAGGGTACAGAGGAGATTTACAAGGATGTTGCCAGGAGTAGAGAATCTTAGCTATGACGAAAGACTGGATAGGCTGGGTCTGTTTTCTTTGGAACAGAGGCAGCTGAGGGGAGACCTTATTGAGGTGTATAAAATTTTGAGGGGCATAAATAAAGTGGATAGAAAGGACCTATTTCCCTTAGCAGAGGGGTCAAAAACCAGGGGGCACAGATTTACAGTAATCGGGGGAAGGTTTAGAGGGGATTTGAGGGGAAATTTCTTCACCCAGAGGGTTGTGAGGGTCTGGAACTCACTGCCTGAAAAGGTGGTAGAGGCAGGAACCCGAACCACATTTAAAAAGTACTTGGATGTGCACTTGGGATGCTCTAACCTGCAGGGCTACGGACCAAGAGCTGGGAAGTGGGATTAGGCTGGATAGCTCTTTGTTGGCCGGTATGGACACGATGGGCCGAAATGGTCTCCTTCCGTGCTGTAACTTTCTATGATTCTATGTTTCTAAGAAATGTTTAGGAAAGCCCTTTTCACTGACTGGGACCCAAGAGTCACAAATTAACATTTTTTTGGGCTGGGATGGGTTAGTGCAGCTCATAAATTTTCACTGGGCGCAAAGAACTTGGCAGCACATCGCAGACCATATGAACTCAAGGTCACTCTACTAAGAGTATCTGAGATGAGATCTGCAAGAAGTTCATGACTGGAGAAATAGGGGGTGATTTTCCCAATGGAGGCGGGTTGGAGGCGGGTCTTGGTTTGGGTGGGTTCCAAACTCGCCTCCACTGAGAGGCGGGAAAAAATTGCGATTTTCCCCTAATTGGCCAGTTGATTTCAGAGGTGTGGGTTGCCCTTGGCTAATTAGCATTTTGGGACTGAAACTCGCCTCTGCTGACGTCACTTATCCAGCTTCATTTAAGGGCTGCTTGCTGCCTTGGCTCATTCCACTGGATTTTGGTCGATGGTACACCACCTCCAACAGTTTTTCTGCTTCAACAATTGCCAATTCCAAGGCAAGGGCCTCCCCGAGGTTCTCAGATGAGGCGCTGGGAATGCTGGTTGAGGGGCGAGAGCCAGTAGGGAGGTGCTCTTCCCCTCATCTGGGAGGAAGAGGCCTCCCAAAGAAACCAAGGCTGTGTGGGTACAGCTGGCAAGGGAGATCACCTCCAGATCAGTGTGCAGCAAGACATGGCTGCAGTGCCGTAAAAGGTTCAATGACCTTGTAAAGTGAGTATACCTTCAGCTTGACCCTCCTTCTGCTCCCCTTCTCCTCTCATCACCAGCACTCTGCATTGTCAACCTCCTCCTCCACATCCCACTTTACCCTTACAACCCTTGCACCCTTCACCATCCCTCTCACTCTATGAACCCAATCACTTCACTATTCGACTATGCTGCCCTCACACTCCCTTTCAATGTTATGTAATGACAACGACTAACAACGCACAGAGAGGGCCCTTGGACATGGAACCTCACTCCATCTTTGTCTCCTTCTAAGCATCTATGCTCAGGACTCTCTACACTCACTCCATCATTCTCACTCCAACTCTAATTGTCTCCCTCACTACAGGAAAGGAGAGCCCACAATGGAAGGGAAAGGGTGAAGACAGGAGGAGGGCCACCTTTCCTAGCCATTCTCAACCAGGCTGAAGAGGCGGCCCTGGACATCGCCGGCGCCGAGGTGGAGGTGTAAGTGGGGGACGGACAGATGGGCGAGGCAGAGCAAGCTGGTGACAGAATAGTTTTGCATCTCATTTACACTGCTTGAGTGACTGAAATGGCTGCTGGTGTACATTATTAGAATGCCACTTGAGCATCTGCACTATTGCATGTGCATGCCAGACTTCCGTCAAATGTCTAACCCATGCCTTTACTCCCCCACAGGAACATCCACAGAGCGTCCCCCCACCCCCCACCCCCACTGTCGATGAGGAAGAGGCTGAGCAGCAAGACTCCTCAGGGGAACCTGCAACCTCTGAATACGCAGCGTCAGCAGAATTAAGCGCACCCAGCACCAGCGCAGATACGCACACCTCGGTGGGACCTTCGGGACATAGATTAGTGTTGTCACCGTGTGTATCACATCTCACAGGTGAGCATCAGCAGGTGGTGGAGACAGGGACAGCAGTGGAGAGTCCTCGGCAGAGGGCGCAGGACTGTCCTCGCTCTGCTCCGCTGCATGTGGACCCTGTGCCTCTGGGTCCATCCAGAAGGAGAGCGATGCTGGAACTCCAGGAGCAGGTGCAGGAGTCTCTGACCGGTCTTGTCTCCAGGGCCACTGCGAGTGTGGAGAGGATGGAGGAGTCCAACTCTAACCTGAGCAGTGCCGTTGGGGAGGCAATGGCGCGTATATGCAGCACCACGGAAAGGATGGCAACCTCCGTGGAAAGGCTGGCTACGGCCATGGAGGCACTAAGTCGCCAGAGTGAGGAAAACATAGTGATTGTTCAGAATAGACTGACAACTCTGGAGGAGCAATGGGCAGCTATTGAACAGAGAAACCAGAGCTTCATGGAAGTCCTTTTGAGTAGGACTGCCAGTGCAGATACGGGTCCCCATGGCCCCCCTGATGTGCAGCAAGGTGTTCTCAAGCCACTTGCAAGCGCTGAGGTGGACCGGACCCATGAGAGGGAAGGTGGTGGCAGACAACAAGGAAGTGGGGGCTCCTCTCCAAGCGCTCACACTTCCATGCCACTGTGTAGCCCTCGGTCAGAGCCCCACCAGAGTCCGCACCTAACTGAGATGGCCGTCTCAGCCCCTGCACTGACGCAGGAGGAGCAGACGTTTGGCGAACCTTACAGGCTCATAAACCCAGAGGACGCCCGCCAAAGGTGTTGAAGCAGGAGCAGCATGAAAGTGAGCAAGGGGCCTCCACTTCTGCTGAAGCCACAGGGGGAGCACCACATAGGAGCACGCGTAATAGAAAAATAAAGCACCATTAGTGACAGGGATAGCCACTTGGGTGAATGTTTATGTGTATTGACGAAATGCCATCCCTGTTTCAAAGTATAAAAATGATTTGATGGCAAACTGTTGGCGTGATGGCATCTGTTATTTCGCCTTAGGCAGCTCCACATTGCGGGCTCCGCCACACTTGCATGGTCAGGTTGGTGGCCAGAGTGAAAGGAGGCCAGAGACTCATGTCCATTGTCTATCATGTCTTAAGATGGAGCCAAGGATATGTGCCAACATGGGCAAACTATGCAAATCTGGCCAGGATAAGTGCATGCCTTGCATCACAGGCAGCCATGTGCTCGAGTGCTGCCGCTGCTGCTGGTCGATAGGCCGGCACTCAGTCCTCCTCCTCCTGCTCCTCCTCCTCCTCCTCCTCCTCCTCCTCATCTGAGGAGGCTATGAACTGAGCCACTTGCTCATCAGAAAGCTGCAAGCCAAGACTCTGTGCCATGTTGTGCAGTGTACAGCAGACCACGACCATTCTGGAGACCCTGGCTGCTGAATACTGCTGGGCTCCACCTGATCTGTCAAGGCTTCGGAATCGCATCTTCAACAAGCCAATGGTTTGCTCGATGATGGACCTGGTCAAAATGTGGCTGGCATTGTAGCGCTCTTCAGCCTCGTTAGCTGGCCTCCTGATCGGCGTCATTAGCCACTTTTTCAGGGGGTAGCCCTTGTTACCAAGTAGCCATCCGTTAAGTTGGTTTGGCGGATTGAAGAGCGGAGGAACACTAGAGTTCCGCAGGATGAAAGAGTCATAGCAACTACCACAGAACCTGGCGCAAACATGCAAAATCTCCTTCTTGTGGTTACACACCAACTGTACGTTGAGGGAGTGGAAGCCCTTGCGGTTGACAAAGATAGCTGGGTTGTGATGGGGTGCCCTAAGGGCCATATGTTTGCAGCCTATGACGCCATGCACCATTGGCAATCCTGCCATATTTGCAAAGCCAACTGAACGCACGGTTACACTTGCTTGATCCCTTGAGAAGTGAATGTAATTGTGGGCCTTTGCGAAAAGGGCATCGGTAGCCTGCGTGATGCAACTGTGGGCGGCCGACTGGGAGATGCCGCTGATGTCTGCTGATGATCCCTGGAAGGAGCCTGAGGCAAAAAAGTTGAGTGTGATGGTGACTTTGACAGCCACTGGTAAGGGGTGTCCACCCACTCCTCTGGGCTCCAGGTGTTGGTGCAGCATTGCGCAAATGTCTCCGAAAGCCTCTCGCGAAAGTCTTAGGTCTGGATTTTGATACTGGGGTGGGCTAGGGTCGTGTTATCCACCTTTTGTGTTATCCACCCGACTGCAATTGGTTGTGGGAGATTGATGCGATTTTCACCTAATTGGGCAATTGAGTTCCAGCATGTGGGAACCCATGACCCAATTAGTGTTTTCAGTCTAAAAGTCGCCTCTGATGATGTCATCATTGCTGCTGCCTTGAAGGTCTGCAAAGACTGCCTGGCCTTTGCTGTGAGAGGACCTGAAGGAACAATGAGCAGCAGCAGCCCTAAGTCTGCTCCCAGATATTTTTGTACCACCACCCACCGCCACCACCGCCACCACCTCCTCTCCGTTGTAATAGTGAACCTGCAGCTGATAGTCAGCTATCGAAATATGCTCCCGCCAGGTTTCACATTCGTGGTTCAGAACAGGCATGCTTCATATAGAAAAAGGGTTAAAATCACAAAGGCCTTTCAAAATGGTATTATGGAGGCAATTTAGTGCTTGTTAAGGGCCTTAACAGCCTATCCCGCCTCTTAGAGGCGGGACAGAGTCGAGACCAGCAGACACGATTTAATGAAAATTGCGTAGAGGCGGGTTGGAGGCGGGATTGTGCCCGCCCACCAGTTTTTGCAATTTTAACCCCCCACACACCGCCAAACCACGGGTCAATGAAAATTCTGCCCTTAGCCTTCTTTGGCACTGCTGCTCACTCATGTTGAGGTAGCTCATCCTCTGTCTGTAAACCCTGAGAGGAGGGTATCTCCTGTGACAATGTGTTTCCATGCGCTGCCGCCTTCTGCCCTGTGCAGCATCAGGTGGGTGAGCAGGAGGTTGGGGCTCCTGCTGCTGTTGCTGCTGAGCTGCCTGGTTCTGCTGTTGCCGTGGCTGCTCCTCATCCGAATCTGAGCTCCATGGTGAAAGGAAATAAATGGTTCCCATGCTGCTGGCAGATACCTCCATTGGGGAAACGCTCAGTCCAAGCAGGGAGAGGATCTTCCAAGAAGGTCCCACAGTTGAGATATAGAAGCTGCAGCACCTCCGACTTCGGTAGGCCTGCTAAAAGTGCTGAAAGACCTTTGGAGCAAAAGTTCTGCCACCTGCAACTGCTCCCTGATGAAAGCTCCGTTTTAATGGTGGAGCTGCAGCTGTGAGGAGGCCACCCACTTGTCAACCCGCCAGGATTAGCTGGCGTGGTTTAGGAGGGTCGTGGAACATGTTGAAAATGTGGTAAAATAACGAGGGCCTCTCAAAATAAGATTATAGAGGCCCTTAACTACTATTTAAGGGCCTTAACTACCTCTCTCGACTGATGGAGGTGGGACCAAATCGCACCCATCAAACCCGCCTCTGGCAAAATTGCGCGGAGGCGGGTTGGAGGCGGGTTCCGAACCCGCCTCAGTTTTTGCCATTTTGCCAACTGTCCCACCTCCAAACCCGCCTCCTCGGGGCTGGGAAAATCGCCCCCATAGCATCAAGATAAGACAAGAATATCACTCTGTATTAATGTGGAGATTATATGGGTAAGCTAAGTTTAAGTTGTTAAATGTATTAACCTAAATAAAATTAAACCTCACACACAGACAAATAAGGGATTGAAATGCCTGGTGCCAAATCAGCCTCTTAGTACACAGATGAATTAAATTCATGGGAGATGCCTTTATATCTGAGCATCCATGGTAAGGCGCCATCCAGATGCCATATGTTGCGGTACATTTGTTGCCTGGACAAGTTTGTTCTGCAAGTGATGCTTCTGCTATGCCCTCTGTGTTCCTCTTGTCAACCTGCTGCTGCACTGTGAGATAATCCTTATGCTGCATTCATGGTGTGGGGTTGAAACCTCTGCCGTACTTCTGTCCGGCTGTAGTAAAACTTGGGAATCTTGCCCTTTCCTCATACAACTAATTCACAGATTTGAATGTGAGTTCACAACTCAATTTCTGTCTTTTTCCCCCCTCCCCCACCCCGTCCCCCCAGACACCAATTGCTTCTGATTGGTCTATTTCAAAAAACGCCCTTATCTTGCAGCTATACTTGGACTAATATTAACCAACTCATTTTAGCATGAGAGCAAGAGTATTGGTAAGAATGGAAAAAAATTCCATTCCCATCTTCTGTTGGTCTTGTTCACCTGTTTAGTATATTATTTCTGTACTAATCTGTTTATTTTTTAATAACAACTGAAATGCAGGGAATCTGATTTTTTTGTTGGTAGGGGGGCTGATTTTCAAAATCTGCTCTCTCACCGTGGACCTCAGCCCCCAGGCAGTCCGGAGTGAGAATCTTGGTAAGGTCCCCACAACTTTCTGTTCAGCGACGGGCAATCATGGGGAGCACACCTGCAATTTCCCGAAATGTAATGCACGAAATCGAGTTTTATGCGAGGATCGCACTTTCATACCATGTTCCTTTCATTGTTCAAATGTCTTTCTCCTTACATAGATAAAGATTGGTGAACCTTCCCTGTGCTATATTGTTTCCCATATAAATGTTCTATGCTGTGGTGATTCTTAAATATGTTTCCAAGTAAATAATTTCAATACTGCATCGTACTTGCAAGCACTAATTTGTCAGACGTACATTTATTCTTAAATTTACGAAGAAATTAATTTGAGTTCTTTTATTCACTATAGTTTTAAAATAAACTTGGTTGAATGATCAAAAGCTAGAAGAAATCATTAATTTATCTCGCTTCATGTTTGAGTTGATGTTGCACAGCAGGTTGATTTGCTGACATGCTGTGCCACAGGCTAGTGGGACTCTTGCTTCACAGCGGAAATTCCCACACATTCCTTGCATTCGTCAGAAACGATAGGGAGCATGGCAAAATCAAATAGGGATATTGACTAATGCATTTCCTACCTCCCACAAATTTATTCTTACATTTGGAAAGGCATTGGTTTCATTTGTTATTCACAATAGTTTTTACACAGCGGCATCAGCAACACTTGGGAACTTATCACTGCCCACCTTTTCAGTCAGCAGGGCTAGTGCAGGGGGAGCTGTGTCTTTCTTAAATGTTGCAAATAGTCATTGGCCCGTAATTTCCGATAGAAGGCTTCCCGCGTGCGGATGCCTCCCATCGGAAAAAAATCTACGCTCTTACCTGAGGGCTCCCGAGGTCCGGACATTTCCGCTCCTGGGCCTCTCCACAGTCGAAATGCGCAGGGCCCACGTACCCCAGGGGCGCAGGCAGTTCGCAAGCGACCCGAGGATCACATGGGCCAGGCGAGCCAATAGGAGAAAGGAATCTCCCTTCATACTTTTGACAGATAGACCTGTCAAATACAGGAAACTCTTTGGTATCCGGCACCGACGGGACCGGCGTGGTGCCGGTTGATCGAAAGTTCCGGATAACGGAGAGTTATATCTACCGAGGCTATTTTTAACATAAAAAAATCAAGAAATGTGCAGTATACAGTATTTGGTTACTCACCTACAGAATGTTGTGTTAAATGGATGGTGGAAGATGCTTGATTAAGTACAGTACTGCCAGTTGAGGGTAATCCATAACTCTTTAATTACTTAACAGTAAGTGAGACTCCCGGCAGCGCGGGAGAATCAGACTCCTGTTACTGCAGTGTTCGGACTTCCGACAGCGCCAGGAGGCCGAGTAGTGGCACTTTGGAGAACTACCCCCACTGACTAACTCGGCGTTTGCGGGAGACTCGGACTCGGACTCAGCAACATTGCCGGTTATTTGAGAGGAGTTTTCGGAGTACTCGGCGTTCGCGGGAGACTCGGACTCGGACTCGGCAACATTGCCGGTTATTTGAGAGGAGTTTTCGGAGTATGATTTCTGACAGTTAATAGAGAATTTCGGATATTTAGGTGCCGGTTAAACAAGAGTTTCCTGTATATGAATGGAGATCACACCAAAAACACATCAAAACATTAAATACATTTTAAAAAACCATCACGTTTTTAAAATGAGTTAAAATTACATTAAATTAAATATTTTAAACAAAAATTTAATTTTTTGAAAAAAGTAATTGAAGTTTTTTACGGGGCTAAAAATAATCTTACCTTTTTTAGAAGTATTTTTAAATTATAAATGAGTGAAAATTAAAAAAAACTTTTTAAAACTCTTACCAGGCGTAAGATTTTTAAGGGTTTTCAGCGGGCGGAGGTGCTGCAGAAAGCAGAACTCTCCACCCGCAGAGGCCCTTCTCCAGGGCTGGCGTCCGATCTGTCAAGAGGATTCTTGACAGATTGGAAATGCCGGTTTTCAGCGCGTGCCTGAAACCGGCATTTGCGATGTCCCTACGGGTGTGTACACAGCGCGTACACACCCGTAGGCATCGGAAAATACGGGCCATTGTTTCCAACCCAGTCATAACAACACTTCCTGTAAACCTTGTGGCTGGCATAAGAACCTTATCTGCCTTTTAAACAGCATCTTTCTCTTCACTACAAGCCCACCGACTCCCACAGCTACCTGGACTACACTTCCTCCCACCCCGCCTCCTGTAAGGACTCTATTCCATTCTCCCAGTTTCTCCGTCTCCGCCGCATCTGCTCTGATGATGCCACCTTCCATACCAGTGCTTCCGACATGTCTTCCTTTTTCCTCAACCGAGGATTCCCCTCTACCGTGGTCGACACGGCCCTCGACCGTGTCCGTTCTATCTCCCGCACATCTGCCCTCACCCCTGCCCCTCCCTCCCGGAACCACGATAGGGTTCCCCTTGTCCTCACCTTTCACCCCACCAGCCTCCACATTCAACGGATCATCCTCCGCCATTTCCGCCACCTCCAGCGTGATCCCACCACCAAACACATCTTCCCCTCACCTCCCCTTTCAGCATTCCGTAGGGACCGCTCCCTCCGCGACACCCTAGTCCACTCCTCTACCACCCCCAGCACCCCTTCCCCTTCGCCCGGCACCTTCCCGTGCACGCGCAGGAGATGCAACACATGCCCTTATACCTCCCCTCTTCCCACTGTCCAGGGCCCCAAACACCCCTTCCAGGTGAAACAGCGATTTACTTGTACTTCCTGCAATTTAGTATACTGTATTCGCTGCTCACGATGTGGACTCCTCTACATTGGGGAGACCAAACGCAGATTGGGTGACCGCTTTGCGGAACACCTCCGTTCAGTCCGTAAGGGGGACCCCGAGCTCCCGGTGGCCTGTCACTTTAATTCACCGCTTCACTCCCACTCTGACCTCACCGTCCTCGGCTTATTACACTGTTCCACGGAAGCTCAGCGTAAGCTCGAGGAACAGCACCTCATCTTTCGTTTAGGCACGCTACAGCCCTCTGGACTCAATATCGAGTTCAACAATTTTAGATCATAACCTCAGCTCCAATCACATTTATATTTTATTTTATCCACCCTTTTATTTGTCCCCCCCCACCTTTTTTTTTCCTCCTAGAAGCTGGCAGCTGTCCTTCATTCCGCCAGTGGATTTCACACTTCATTCAGCCTTAATCTGTCACATTAACACCACCTCTAGCCTTGCATATCTCTTAATGTCTCTTAATGTCTCTTCATCTTCCCCTTTGTTCCTTTATCCCCTCCCCCTTTTCCCAGCTTTACCCTGGCCTTAAATCTATTTGATTTCCGGCTCTTCCCAGTTCTGATGAAAGGTCATCGACCTGAAACGTTAACTCTCTTTCTCTCTCCACGGATGCTGCCTGGCCTGCTGAGTTTTTCCAGCGTTTTCTGTTGTTATTTCGGATTTCCAGCATCCGCAGTATTTTGCTATCGTCTTTCTCTTTATTGTTAGGTAAAAGGAAGAATTTGACTTTCTTTGCTTAGTCCCAATATTGAGGAAGATTGAAACTTGAATATTAAATAACACTAATCACAGCCTCTTTTTTATGTGGTACTAGGTTCACTCACATAAGAACATAAGAAATAGGAGCAGGAGTAGGCCATTCGGCCCTTCAAGCCTGCTGCACCATTCAATAAGATCGTGGCTGATTTCTACCTCAACTCCATTTTCCCACCCCATCCCCATATTCATTGATTCCCTTAGTATCCGGAAATCTATCGCTCTCTGTCTTGAATATACTCAACGACTGAGCATTCACAGCCCTCTGGGGTAGAGAATTCCAAAGATTCACAACCCTTTGAGTGAAGAAATTTCTCCTCATCTCAATCCTAAATTTGACACTGAGCCACATAATTAAACCAAATATTAAGTCAAAGGAGGAAGCTTACAAAGTTGCCAGAAAAAGCGGTCAGCCTGAGGATTGGGATCTTTTTAGAAATCAGCAAAGGGGGACCAAGAAATTGACAAAGAAAGGGAAAATGGAATATGAGCACAAACTAGCGAAAAATATAAAAACGTATTGTAAAAGCTTCGATAGGTATGTGAAAAGGAAAAGACTGGCGAAGGTAAATGTAGGTCCTTTACAGTCAGAGATGGGAGAATTTATAATGGGGAATGAGGAAATGCCTGAGAAATTAAATAAATACTTTGTTTCTGTCTTCACGGAGGAAGACACAAAAAACCTCCCAGAAATATAAGAAAACCAAGGGTGTGACGAGAATGAGGAACTTAAAGAAATTATTATTAGTAAAAAAACAGTACTAGCAAAATTAATGGGACTAAAAGTCGACAAATCCCAAGGACCGGATGACCTACATCCTAGGGTTTTGAAAGAGGTGGCCATTGGAATAGTGGACGCATTGGTTGTCATCTTCCAAAATTCTATAGATTCTGGAACGGTTCCTGCAGATTGGAGGATAGCAAATGTAACCCCACTATTTAAAAAAGGAGAGAGAGAGAAAACGGGGAACTACAGACCTGTTAGCCTCACATCAGTAGTTTGGAAAATGCTGGAATCTATTATAAAGGATGCAATAACTGGGCACTTAGAAACTAATAGTAAGATTGGGCAGAGTCAACATGGATTTATGAAAGGGAAATCCTGTTTGACAAATCTATTGCAGTTCTTTGAGGATGTAACTAGTGGAGTAGACAAAGGGGAACCGGTAGATGTGGTGTATCTGGATTTTCAGAAGGCCTTTGATAAGGTCCCACACAAGAGGTTGGTGAACAAAATTAGGGCACATGGAATTGGGGGTAATATACTAGCATGGATTGAGAACTGGTTAACAGACAGAAAACAAAAAGTAGGGATAAACGGGTCTTTTTCAGGATGGCAGGCTGTGACTAGTGGGGTACCGCAGGGATCGGTGCTTGGGCCCCAGCTATTCACAATCTATATCAATGATTTGGATGAGGGGACTAAATGTAACATTTCCAAATTTGCTGATGATACAAAGCTAGGTGGCAGTGTCATTGCGAAGAGGATGTGAAGAGGCTTCAAGGGGATCTCAACAGGCTCAGTGAGTGGGCGAGAACATGGCAGACGGAATATAATGTGGATAAATGTGAAGTTATCCACTTTGGTAGAAAAAACAGAAAGGTAGAGTATTTCCTAAATGGTGAAAGACTGGGGAATGCAGATGCTCAAAGGGGACCTGGGTGTCCTTGTACATGAGTCACTGAAAGTGAATGTGCAGGTGCAGCAAGCCATTAGGAAGGCAAATGGTATGCTGGCCTTCATTACAAGAGGATTTGAGTACAGGAGTAAAGAAGTCTTACTCCAATTATATAGGGCCTTGGTGAGACCACACCTGGAGTACTGTGTACAATTTTGGTTTCCTTACCTAAGGAAGGATATACTTGCCAGAGAGGGAGTGCAACAAAGGTTCACGAGATTGATTCCTGGGATGGCAGGATTGTCGTATGAGAAGAGATTGAGTAAACTAGGCCTGTATTCTCTTGAATTCAGAAGAATGAGAGGGGATCTCACTGAAGCATACAAAATTATTACAGGGCTTGATAGGATGGATGCTCGAGAATGTTTCCCTTAGCTGGGGAGTCGAGAACCAGGGGCCACAGCCTCATGATAAAGGGTAGGCCATTCAGGACTGAGATGAGAAGAAATTTCTTCACACAGAGGGTGGTGAATCTTTGGAATTCTCTACCCCAGAGGGCTGTGGAAGCTCAGTCATTGGGTATATTCAAAACAGAAGTCGATAGATTTCTGACTAGTAAGGGCATCAAGGGGTATGGTGATAGGGCCGGTGAATGGAGTTGAGGCAGAAGATCAGCCATGATCTCATTGAATGGCGGAGCAGGCTCGAAGGGCCGAATGGCCTACTCCTGCTCCTATTTCTTATGTTCTTATAAGGAGATATTTGGAAAGATGACGGAGATAGGTTTTCAAGAGCATCTTAAAGGAGGAGAGAGAGGTGGAGAGGTTTCGGGAGGGAATTCCAGAGCTTAGGGCCCAGGCAGCTGAAGGCACAGCCGCCAATAGGGGACTGATTAAAATTGGGGATGCGCAAGTCGCCAGAACTGGAGGAGCGCAGTGATCTCGAAGGGTTGTAGGACTGGAGGAGGTTACAGACCTAGGGAGGGGTGAGGTGATGGAGGTACTTGAAAACAAGGATGAGAATTTAAAAACTGAGGCTTTGCCGGACCGGGGCCAACGTAGGTCAGCAAGCAAAGGGGTGATGGGTGAACGGGACTGCTGCGTCCCACAAACAGAAATGCGATAAATTACCAAAATAAATAATCTGACTTTGGAGTTGTTGGTTCAGGGATGAACGTTGGCCAGGACAACTCCCTTGTTTTTCAAATAGTGCCTTCTACACTCACATAAACAGGTGGACAGGCCGTCAGTTTAACTTCTCATTTGAAAAACAACACCCCAGTACCTCACTGAAGCGTCAGCCTAGGTTACATGTCAAATCATTGGAGTGGGGCTCAGAACCCACAATTTTCTGATCCAGAGGGAGAGTGCCACCACTGGGCCAAGTTGACATTTGATGTTCACAAGAGGGTAAGGGGCATGGAGAAACTGTAATGTTTGGCTAGTGAAATGCTCTGAAGACTTTGACTTAGCATCTTGAAGTTGTCTTCATCAGATTACTAGAATGAGGGTACTGATTTCAGTGTTTGTGTAATTTTTACTTTGTTCCAATGTTCACGTTGTTTATTTTTCCTGTTTGCCTGTTCATTGTTGACCGGACAAATGAAATTAATGTTATGTCAAAGGGCTGCGAAGGGTTTATTTGCTGAGACAAACTCTGTACACAGACAAGAACTTGTCGATATTAAATCAATATTTTGTTATCCTTTTAATAAAGTTCACATCGGTACTGCCATCAGTGCGAATATAGCAGTGGCCTTGTACACGATGACACAATTTGCTTTTTAGCAATTTGCAAGTGGAATATAATATTGAATATGTGACACTTCTGTGAGCCCTTTCTCTTGTTTCTGCTCATTGCATGTTTCTTGTATCAATCGGAAAATATGGTGCAGCGCCACAACTGTGTCATTATCAATTGGCCACCTCCCAAACCCACAACCTCCAGCATCTAGAAGGACAGCAGGTGCATGAGAACACCACCACCTGCAGGTTCCCCTTCAAGTCGCACGCCATCCTGACTTGGACATATATCGCCGTCACTGGGTCAAAGTCTTGGAACTCCCTACCTAACAGTATTGTGGAAGCACCTTTACCACACGGACTGCAGAGGTTCAAAAAGAAGGCTCACCACCACCTTCACAAGGACAACTAGGGATGGGCAATAAATGCTGGCCTTGCTAGCGATGCCCATATTGCAAGATGAATTAAAAAACATTTTTTTAAATGAACACAGGTGCTGTATGAGTGGTATTAATAAATATATTTGTGGCCCACTCCTCAGTGACAAAATACAGAATTCTACCATTATGATGGGAGAATTTTTTTTTAAGCATGCTAGCATCATACTTCACGACTCAAGTTACTTAACAGTTTTACAATTGGAACATAATTCTGTTCTACCAGTCAGCTGTGTCTCAGTGGTAACATTATCGCTTCTGAGTCAGAAGGCTGTAGGTTCAAGCACCACTCCAGAGACTTGACCACAAAATCTAGGCTGACACTCGGATGAAATGTCAAATCAAGGCCCCACCTGCCCTCTTGAGTGTAAGTTGACAGATGCCATGGCACTATTTCGAAGACGAGCAGGCGGATTCTCCCTGGTGCCAATATTTATCCCTCAACCAACACCATTAAAGCAGATTATCTGGTCATTATCACATTGCTGTTTGTGGGACCTTGCTGTGCGTAAATTGGCTGCTGCGTTTCCTACAGTACAACAATGAATACATTTCAAAGATACTTCATTGGCTGTAAAGCACTTTGGGACATCCTGAGGTCTTGAAAGGCACCATGTCAATACAAGTTCTTTCTTTATTGACCTGTATGCAGCAACAGCCGAAAGAGAAAGTAATTTGTTTAACAAAGATAGTGTGCATTTCATTACTTGCAGGCTGTCTATTAGTATCCCAGCATTCAGGCAACATGATTATTTTTCATTTGAAAATATACAAGCATAGTTTGGTCTGTGAATTATGGCATTCCATATACAAGAAAAGGGATAGAATTGCAAATGTTATACCAATATTCAAAAAAGGGGAGAGGAATAAACCTGGCAAGTATAGGCCAGTGAGCCTACCGTCAGTGGTGGGGAAACCTTTAGAGACATTAATCTTTCAGAATCTACCCTGTCAAGTCCTCTAAGAATTTTATACATTTCAATGAGATGACCTCTCATTCTTCTAAACTCCAGAGAATATAAGCCCAATTCTACTCAAGTTTTCCTCATACGACAACCCTCACATCCCCAGAATCAATCGAGTAAACCTTCATTGCACTGCCTCCAAGATAATATTTCCTGTGTTAGGTAAGCAGACCAAAACTGTACACAGTACCCCAGGTGTGGTCTCTTCAAAGCCCTATATAATTGCAGCAAGACTTCCTTACTCTTATACTCCAACCCCCTTGCAATAAAGGCTAATATACCATTTGTTTTCCTAATTGCTTGCTGTACCTGCATGTTAACTGTCTGTGATTCGTGTACAAGGACCCCGAAATCCCTCTGAATACCAACATTTACTAGTCTCTCACCTTTTAAAAAAAAATCTGTTTTTCTCTTCTTCCTAACAAAGTGGATAATTTCACATTTCCCTACATTATACTCCATCTGCCACCTTCTTGCCCTCTCACTTAACCTGTCCCTCTCCCTTTGCAGCCTCTTTGCTTCCTCCTCACAGCTTACTTTCCCATCTAGCTTTGTATCATCAGCAAACTTGGATATATTACACTTGGTTGTTGTTGTTCTCCTTAGAGCAGATAAGGTTAAGGGGAGATTTGATAGAGGTGTTCAAAATCATGAAGGGTTTTGATAGAGTAAGCAAGGAGAAACTACTTCCTGTGGTGGGAAGGGTCAGTAACCTGAGAACACAGATTTAAGATAATTGGTAAAAGAACAAGAGGTGAGATGAAGGAAAAAAAATAAGGCGAGTTATTGTGATCTGGAATGCACTGCCTGAAAGGGTGGTGGAAGCAAATTCAATAGCAACTTTCAAAAGGGAATTGGATAAATACTTGAAGGGATACATTTGCAGCGCTATGGGGAAAGGGCAGGGGAGTGGGACTAATTGGATAGCTCTTTCAAAGAGCCAGCACAGGCACAATGGGCCAAATGGCCTCCTTCTGTGCTGTATCATTCTATGATTCTATGAATTGAGCACATTTTGTTTCATTTGTTCTTAGGATGTGGGCAACATTGACAAGGCACCATTTATTGCCCATCCTAATTAACCTGAGTGCATTAAGATAAACACATACTTTGGAACCAGAGTTACAAGTAGGCCAGACTGGGTAAGAATGGGAGGTTCCCTTCCCTGAAGGATATTAGTAAAACAGTAAGGTTTTATGATAATCCAGCAGCTTTCATGGTCAGTTTTCCTCATGCCACACCTCAATTTTATTTAGTGCTTTCATAGCAATACAAGTCCATTAATATCAAGTGTTGATGTGTTAAATAGATTGGTAGTAGGAGCCATTAGGTCAGGATGTAGTAGACGTCCTATGGGTTACTACAGATGCGTTTCTGGTTCATGATTCAAGGTAGGAGATACCATTCTCGGATCCCTTCGAACGAATACATGTGTTGCAGTAGTTTGTACTGGAAATATGTATTCTCCTCAGGTTTTCAAATAATACATATCACGTTTGTGCACAGTGAAATTATCCCAAGAAGCGATACAAGGATGGCCTTATTGGGAAAGTCTGGTGAGGAATTGATAACAAATCTCTCATTTAGATTGTGCTACACAGAAGCCCCAGGCAAAACGTGTTTGCAAAACTATAGAAAAAGGCAGTTTTAAACAGTTGAATACTGCACAATTCACTTTTGATGGTGTTGTGCTTGGAGCCAAAACAAAATTAACAAATACTTGCTGAGCTCCACAGAATGAATACATTTTTCTTTAAAAAAAACAATGGTTCTGCATTTCTAATTGGCACTCTCATAATTAGATAGTGTTTCTGAATAGAATCTTTATATTTTGACCTATAACACATCTGTTTCTAACATGGATAAATAACAAAATTAAATTCCACTCTCAGACTGCCAGTCAGTCCTCTAATATGTACAAAAATACAACACTTATCTTTTCAGTTAAGGTGTAAAGGCGTGCCATGTGGGATGGCCTCACAGTATTTGTTATGGGAGTTGTGGTGCTCCTGTTCACAAACAATATTGTGACATTGGTGGACTCGCATGGAGAACTAGTGCGCTCTACTTACTGTCTTGAAGTGACAGCTTGGCTCAGTTGGCAGCACTCTCACCTCCTGAGTAAGCACGTTGCGGGTTCAAACACCACTCCAGGATTTAAGCATATAATCTAAGCAAAAGCTTCAGTGCAGTACTGTCAGGGTACTGTATTGTTGGAGATACTGGGGTGAAAATTATGTTTGCCGGCCCAGACTTGACGTCGTTCAAGCAGCATGCATCCCAACAAGAGATGCCTGAGGCTGGCCCAAAATTGGGCCTTGGGCCGCATTAACATTTTTTGCGTGAGCTGCTGGCACCTGTTGTGCCTTTACAGGTTGCTCGCGCGTTTGAAGATGATAAATGTCGGGCCATTTGCCTTGCCGGCAGTGGCCCAAAGATATGTCCCAGGAGGGGGTTTGGAGCAGGCAACAGGGGTGGGTGATCGCAATGACTGTCGAGTCAGGGGAGTACTCCTGCTCCTCCTGGATCCACAGGAAGGATTTTTGTTTCATTTTGGTTTAAAAAAAAACTTACCTTTAGTTGACGGTTGCAGCAGCTGCTGAAGAATCCTGAGCTGGGCAGGCCCAACACCTGCCCCACTCATCACTGCCCAATTTCTGTGATGAGACCGAAAACAGGCAATCGACCCCTTATTTACACATGAAAGGGATCTAATGCCTGTTTTAAGCAGCTGTCAGAGACGCCTGAAAAATGGCTTGACCAATTCAGGGTCGGATGTTTTTCAGGCAGCCTAGGGGCGCAAGACTTTGGTCTCCAACATTGGGCCTCATTGCGCCAATTTTATATCCGTAAAACGAGTGCAATGAGGTCCAATTTCTGCCCCACTGTCTTTCTGATGAGTCATTAAACTGAGCCCCCTCTGCTTGCTCAGGTGGATACAAAAGGTCCCATGGCACTATTTTGAAGAAGAACACAGAGCTTTTCTAGTGTCCTGGCCAACATCCCTCTGTCAACCAACAGAAACCAGAAAAAAAACTAACTGGCTATGCATCTGATTTGCACTGTTTAAACTGTCATGTTCACCTACATAACTAGTGAATTTATTTTTTTCGTTCTCGGTATGTGGGTGTTGCCGGTAAGGCTGGTATTTGTTGCCCATGCCTAGTTGCCTTGAGAAGGCGGTGGTGGGTCCCCTTCTTCAAGATACAACTGAGTGGCTTGCTAGTCTATTTCAGAGGGAAGTTGAGAGTCAATCACATTGGTGTAAGACTGGAGTCACGTGTTGGCCAGACCGGGTAAGAATGGCAGGTTTTCTTCCCTAAGGAACATTAGTGAATCAGTTAGGCACACACTTCAAAAAGCAATTAAGTGGCTCTGAAACACCTTTGGGCATCGTTAAGGATATAAGAAGATGCTATGTAAATGTAGGCTCCATGGCCCAAATTTTATTAGAAATAACAGTGAGGCTAACAGTGCTCACCATTATTAAAGTGTAAATCGGACAGCAATGTTCAACGACCGTACATGCACAGTTAAATGTGGAAATCAGGAAGTTGCTGTCCGAGTTGCCCTGTTCCTCAGAAGCTTCACGATACTGGTATCTCGCCGAGCGACTTGGCATTGAAACACATGGAACGGCGCGAAGTTGCTGTCCTTGCGTGATAGAAGCACAATAAACTCGCCAGTAAGAATTAGGGCTTATCCATTCCAGTGTAAGTACATTTTTAATGGCGTGATAAGTCTTAATTACTGCCAAACAACCTCTCTGGTACTGAAAATGAACTTTCCTGCATATTTTAATTATTGTTGGAGATTTTTAAAAAATTAAAAAATGTAAATACTTTTTTTCTTTTTAACTTTTTTTTTCCAGTCTCCTATCTCTCTCTTTAATCCCATAATTCTTTCCCTCTCTTTATTTTGATTTGTGTACATGATTTGACATTGAGTTAACTATTGTAACTGATTGGTTCTAACTCTGCGTGGCTCAGTGAGAATCCTTCAATCTGATTGGTTAAGGAGATGCACAGTTGCTTGTCCTGCTCACACAGGTCCCCTGCAGAGGGCGCTGTGCTGGAATGGCTTTGTAATCACCACAACTTCCAGTGCAAAAGCCCCAATAAAGTCTGTGGGCAAGTATCAGTGTAATGAATGGCTGGCGCCGATCGTTCACCGCTGACCGCAAAATCTGGGCCATTATTTACATAAGATTACATAGGATATACGGCACAAAAACAGGCCATTCGGCCCAACCAGTCCATGCCGGCGTTCATGCTCCACTCGAGCCTCCTCCCATCTTTCCTCATGTAAATCTATCAGTGTAACCCTCTATTCCCTTCTCCCTCATATACTTGTCTAGCCTCCCCTTAAATGCATCGATACTATTCGCCTCAACCACTCCCTGTGGTAACAAGTTCCACATTCTCACCACTCTTTGGGTAAAGAAGCTTCTTCTGAATTCCCTATTGGATTTCTTGCAGACTATCTTATATTGGTGCCCTCTAATTATGCTCTTCCCCACAAGTGTAAACATTCTCTCTGTATCCATCTATCAAAACCTTTCATAATTTTAAAGACATCTATTAGGTCACACCTCAGCCTTCTCTTTTCAAGAGAAAAGAGACCCAGCCTGTTCATCCTTTCCTGATATGTATAAGAACATAAGAAATATGAGCAGGAATAGGCCACTTGGCCCCTCGAGCCTGCTCCGCCATTCAATAAGATCATTCCTGATCTTGGGCTCAAAGCCACTTACCTGCCCGCTCCCCATAACCCTTCACTCCCTTATCTTGCAAAAATCTGTCTATCTCCACCTTAAATGTATTTAATGACCCAGCTTCCACGGCTCTCTGGGGCAGAGAATTTCACAGATTTACGACCCTCTGAGAGAAGAAATTCCTCCTCATCTCAGTTCTAAAAGGGCGACCTTTTATTCTGAAACTATGCCCCCGAGTTCTAAATTTCCCCACGAGGGGAAACATCCTCTCTGCATCTACCTTGTCGAGCCCCCTCAGTATCTTATATGTTTCAATAAGATCACCTCTCATTCTTCTAAATTCCAATGAGTATAGGCCCAACCTGCTCAACCTTTCTTCATAAGTCAACCCCCTCATCTCAGGAATCAACCGAGTGAATTGTCTCTGAACTGCCACCAATGTAAGTATATACTGCCTTAAATAAGGAGACCAAAACTGTACCCAGTACTCAAGGTGTGGTCTCACCAATACCCTGTACAGTTGTAACAGGACTTCCCTGCTTTTATACTCCAACCCCCTTGCAATAAAGGCCAACATTCCATTTGCCTTTTTGATTACTTGCTGTACCTGCATGTTAACTTTTTGTGTTTCATGCACAAGGACCCCCAGGTGCCTCTGAACTGTAGCATTTTGTAATCTCTCTCCATTTAAATAATAATTTGCTTTTTTATTTTTCCTGCGAAAGTGGATAACCTCGCACTTTCCCACATTATACTCTTGCATTTCTGGTATCATCCTTGTAAATCTTCTCTGCACCCTCTCCAGTGCCTCTATATCCTTTTTATAATATGGCGACAAGAACTGTACGCAGTACTCTAAGTGTGGTCTAACCAAGGTTCGATACTGGTTTAGCATAACTTCCCTACTTTTCAATGTTATACCTCTAGAAATAAACCCTGGTGCTTGGTTTGCTTTTTTTATGGTCTTGCTAGCCTGTGTCGCAACATTTAGTGATTTGTGTATTTGTACTCCGAGATCCCTTTGTTGTTCTACCCCACCTAGACTCGCATTCTCCAAGAAATAAGTGACCTCCTATTCTTCCTACCAAAATGTAATACCTCACATTTATCTGTGTTGAACTTCATTTGCCAATTATATGCCCATGCTGCAAGTTTATTAATGTCCTCCTGTAATTTGTTGCAGTCCTCCTCAGTATTGACTAACCTCCCCCACAAAGTTGGTGTCATCTGCAAATTTAGAAAGTGTGTTTTTGATTTCAAAGTCTAAATCGTTAATGTAAATTGTGAACAGCAGTGGTCCCAGCACTGATCCTTGTGGAACACCACTACCCACCTTCTGTCTCTGTGAATAGCTCCCCTTTACCCCTACTCTCTGCTTTCTATCTTGAAGCCAGCTAACTATCCATTCTGCTACTTGTCCCCTCACTCCGCATTCCCTGACCTTGTTCATCAGTTTATTGTGGGGTACCTTATCGAAGGTCTTTTGAAAATCTAGATAAATTACATCTACTGCATTACCATTGTCTACTCTCTCTGTTACCTCTTCAAAAAATTCAATGAGGTTGATCAAGAAAGACTTTCCCTTTTGAAATCCATGCTGACTCTTCATTATTCTATTTTTGGTTTCTAAATGTTCTTCTATTTTCTCCTTTAGTAGGGATTCCACTATTTTTCCACCGATGTTAAGCTGACTAGTCTATAATTCCCTGGCCATGTTCTATCCCCCTTCTTGAATGTAAGTATTTCTCGAACCAGTGCCCCATATGCAGGTTTATTGTATGAAAAACATACATTTTACTGTAATAGAGAACAAGTGCACATAGCAATAGAAAAAAAAGAAAGACTTGGATTTATATAGCGCCTTTCACGACCTCAGGATCTCCCAAAGCGCTTTATAGCCAATGAAGTACTTTTGAAGTGTAGTCACTCTTGTAGTGTAGGAAAACTTGAATTTATTGTTTGGTTCTTTCCTGCTCAACACTCAACTTACATTCTCAATACATGGAAACTTGGGACTGCTGAAATGCTGAATTATATTAAAAAACTGACAAAATTGTAAAATGCATAAATATTTCTGTTTGTTGTGGGTTTTCTCCTGCTATAATGGTCAGAATAGCAGCAACGGCAGCATTCACTGTGCCAACAAAGATAAGCTAGATCATCCAAACCCTGCAGTCAGAAATGATTATCTCAGTGTAGAAGGTGCAACATGGTAAGGAAAAATAGGTTAAAAGCGACAGCATCGAGAGAAATTTTTATGTATTGTACAATTTTGTCATTTTTCTTGATACAATTCAGTCCCAAGACAGCTATATACTGGAAATGCAACGAAAAAACTAAGAGATCCATTTAAGGTTTGTTTTTTACATTGCTACATACGCTTGCTCCCCATCACAATCAAATGCAATCATCTTATATATAATCACCAGTAGCTTCAGGATATTTAGGGGGAGAAATTCGGCATGTTAGCGCCTCCCGTTAGCGCTAATGGGTTTGCGGCAGGGCACGGCGAATCCAACGCCGCACGCGACATTCACCCAGGAATTAGCGCTGCTGATAACATTTAGCGCCTACGCCTTTAGTGGCTGCCAGATTGTGACGTCAACGCGTGTGGAACGCCCCATTAATGGCCAGATGCAAAATTGACTGCCGTCCCCTGCCTTAGCGCCTGGCCTGAACAACAGCAGGAAGACGAGGCGTGATGCAGTCGGATGGCCGCTGTAGGAGCGGTATTTAAAGGCATCAACATCCGATTTAATTTTAGTTGCCACTCAATGCTGCCTTCTCAGTTTGACATAGGGAAACAGCTGTTTTCACTGAGGTAAATGTTTATTACGTTCTGGCTGCTAAAAATTCGTCAGTTTCATTGTGCTGAGATTTCGATCTCCTACACTTGGATACATTAATGGGGGCTCGACCTCGCCCTCCAGCATCAATGTCGGTGGCAGTGGAGGCAGAGAGTGACATTGGAAAATGTGGCCAGAGGGAGGAGGGCCAACAGGGCTGTCAACAGGAGGCCTTACCCTCCCAGGGTATTCCGGGAGCACTTCTCCTACATAAATTTAACTGAGGAGCAGTGTCTTAGAATGCACCGCTCCACCAAGGAGGTGGTCAGAGAGCTCTGGCACCTCCTGCAGCCAGACCGCGAGTCTCAGATCAGGACCACCACGGCACTCCCAGTGGCAGTCAAGGTCACCGTCACCCTCAATTTCTATGCCCACGGATCCTTCCAGTCTGCAGCAGGAGACATAGCGAACATCTCGCAGAACGTCGCCCATTGCTGCATCTGGGAGGTCACAGAGGCTCTCTACAGAAGGAGAAGGGATTACATTTCCTTCCCCATGACCAGAGAGAAGCAGGACGAGCATGCATGTGGCTTTGCCAGGATAGCGGGATTCCCCATGGTGCAGGGCACCATTGACTGCACCCACATGGCTTTGCGGGCACCCCATAACAATACTGAGGTATTCCGTAACCGCAAAGGATACCACAGCGAATCCTCAACATCAATGCCCATTATCCTGGCAGCAGCCATGATGTCTTCATCCTGCGCCAGACTCTTCCAGCACTCTTACGATAGCAAAATACTGCGGATGCTGGAAATCCGAAATAACAACAGAAAACGCTGGAAAAACTCAGCAGGCCAGGCAGCATCCGTGGAGAGAGAAAGAGAGTTAACGTTTCAGGTCGATGACCTTTCATCAGAACTCTTTTTAAAATAGAGTCGAGATAGGAAGAGATAAGTTCCGTGGGGCAAGAACAGGCTGAAACGATGGGTCTACCGGGGCAGTCTTGTTTGTGGATCTTGGGAAGGAGGTAGAAGCGGGCTGTGCGGGGTTGGGGAACTATGAGGTTGGCGGCCGTGGGGGGAAGATCTCCAGAGGAGATGAGGTTCTGATGAAAGGTCATCGACCTGAAACGTTAACTCTCTTTCTCTCTCCACGGATGCTGCCTGGCCTGCTGAGTTTTTCCAGCGTTTTCTGTTGTTATTTCTTCCAGCACTCTTCCAGCCTCCACATCAAGCTCACGGCTGGCTGGTCAGAGACAAGGGCTATCCGCTCTCCACCTGGCTCATGACTCCCTCCGCAACCCCAACACTGCTGCTCAGCACTCATACAATGAGAGCCATGCCACCACCAGGAACATCATCGAGCAGACCATCATAAGAAATAAGAACATAAGAAATAGGAGCAGGAATAGGCCACTTGGCCCCTCGAGCCTGCACCGCCATTCAATAAGATCATGGCTGATCTTGGGCTCAAAGCCACTTCCCCGCCTGCTCCCCATAACCCTTCACTCCCTTATCTTGCAAAAATCTGTCTATCTCCACCTTAAACATATTTAATGACCCAGCCTCCACAACTTTCTGGGGCAGAGAATTCCACAGATTTACGACCCTCTGAGAGAAGAAATTCATAGAAACATAGAAACATAGAAAATAGGTACAGGAGTAGACCATTCGGTCCTTCGAGCCTGCACCGCCATTCAATGCGTTCATGGCTGAACATGCTACCTCAGTACCCCATTCCTGCTTTCTCGCCATACCCCTTGATCCCCCTAGTTTTGAGTGTTATATCTAACTCCCTTTTGAATATATTTAGCGAACTGGCCTCAACAACCTTCTGTGGAAGAGAATTCCATAGATTCACCACTCTCTGGGTGAAGAAGTTCCTCCTCAGCTCAGTCTTAAATGGCTTCCCCTTAATCCTTAGACTGTGACCCCTGGTTCTAGTTTTCCCTAACATTGGGAACATTCTGCCCGCATCTAATTTGTCTAAACCAGTCAGGATTTTAAATGTCTCTATAAGATCCCCCCTCATTCTTCTGAACTCCAGAGGATACAAGTTCAGTTGACCCAATCTTTCTTGATATGTCAGTCCGGCCATCCCAGGAATCAATCTAGTGAACCTTCGCTGCACTCCCTCAATAGCAAGAATGTCCTTCCTTAAGTTAGGAGACCAAAACTGCGCGCAATACTCCAGGTGTGGCCTCACCAAGGCCCTGTACAACTGCAGCATCACCTCCCTACTCCTGTACTCAAATCCCCTTACTATGAAGGCCATCATTCCGTTTGCTTTCTTGACTGCCTGCTGCACTTGCATTCCCACCTTCAGTGACTGATGTACCATGACGCCCAGGTCTCGTTGCACCTCCCCTTTCCCTAATCTGCCACCATTCAGGTAATAGTCCGCCTCTCTATTTTTACCACCAAAGTGGATAACCTCACATTTATCCACATTGTACTTCATCTGCCATACATTTGCCCATTCACCCAACCTGTCCAAGTCACTCTGTAGCCTCCTAGCATCCTCCTCATTGTTCACACTGCCTCCCAATTTAGTGTCATCCGTAAATTTGGAGATATTACATTTAATCCCTTCGTCTAAATCATTAATATATAATGTAAACAGCTGGGGTCCCAGCACCGAACCCTGTGGTACCCCGCTGGTCACTGCCTGCCATTCTGAAAAGTACCCATTTACTCCTACTCTTTGTTTCCTGTGTGCCAACCAGTTCTCAATCCACGTCAACACATTACCCCCAATCCCATGTGCTTTAACTTTGCTCACCAATCTCTTGTGTGGGACCTTGTCGAAGGCCTTCTGAAAGTCCAAATACACCACATCTACTGGTTCCCCCCTGTCCACCCTATTGGAAACATCCTCAAAAAATTCCAGAAGATTTGTCAAGCATGATTTCCCTTTCACAAATCCATGCTGACTTGGACCTATCATGTCGCCACTTTCCAAATGGTCTGTTATGACATCTTTAATAATTGCTTCCATCATTTTACCCACGACCGATGTCAGGCTGACCGGTCCTCCTCATCCCAGTTCTAAAAGGGCAACCCTTTATTCTAAAACTGTGCACCGCGTTCTAGATTTCCCCACGAGGGGAAACATGCTCTCTGCATCTACCTTGTCGAGCCCCCTCAGTATCTTATATGTTTCAATAAGATCACCTCTCATTCTTCTAAATTCCAATGAGTATAGGCCCAGCCTGCTCAACCTTTCCTCATAAGTCATCCCCCTCAGCTCTGGAATTAACCTAATGAATCGTCTCTGAACTGACTCTAATGCAAATATATCCTTCCTTAAATAAGGAGACCAAAACTGTACGCAGTACTCAAGGTGTGGCCTCACCAATGCCCTGTACAGTTGTAGCAGGACTTCCCTGCTTTTATACTCCAACCCCTTTGAAATAAAGGCCAACATTCCATTTGCCTTTTTGATTACTTGCTGTACCTGCATGCTAACATTTTGTGTTTCATGCACAAGGACCCCCAGGTCTCTCTGAACTGTAGCATTTTTTAATCTCTCTCCATTTAAATAATAATTTGCTTTTTTATTTTTCCTGTCAAAGTGTATAACCTCACACTTTCCCACATTATTCTCCATCTGCCAAATGTTTGCCCACTCACTTAGCCTGTCTATATCCCTTTGCAAGTTCTTTGAGTCCTCTGCACAACTTGCTTTCCCACCCATCTTTGTATCATCCGCAAACTTGGCTACATTACACTCGGTCCCTTCATCCAAGTCATTAATGTAGATTGTAAATAATTGAGGCCTCAGCACCGATCCCTGTGGCACCCCACTAGTTTCCGTTTGCCAACCGGAAAATGACCCATTTATCCCGACTCTCTGCTTTCTGTTAGTTAGCCAATTCTCTATCCATGCTAATATATTACCTGCAATTCTGTGAGCTCTTATCTTATGCAGCAACCTTTTATGTGGCACCTTATCGAAGGCCTTCTGGAAATCCAAATACACCACATCCACTGGTTTACCTTTGTCCACCCTACTCGTTACCTCCTCAAAGAACTCCAGCAAATTTCTTAAACATGATTTCCCTTTCATAAAACCATGCTGACTCTGCCTGACTGCATTATGATTTTCCAAATGCCCTGCTACTGCTTCCTTAATGAAGGACTCCAGCATTTTCCCAACGACAGATGTTAGGCTAACAGGTCTATAGTTTCCTGCTTTCTGTCTCCCTCCTTTCTTAAATAGGGGTGTTACATTTACGGTTTTCCAATCCGCTGGGACCTCTCCAGAGTTCAGGAATTTTGGTATTGTTGAGGCTGCCGCGAAACACGAATTAAGGCTGAATCCATTTGTGTTAAACAAGAGACTTTTAAATCACAGCATGGCACAAAAATGGCAGGCTGAAAAGCTCCCAGAATTCTCTGGGTAAAACCTGAGGCCCCGCCCCCTTCTGCCTTAAAGGTAAGGTGCCTTAAAGGGAAGGTGCTGGAAATTTGTCCACAGACGGAAGAGTGGATTATGCCCGTTTTAGGTGGCGATCCGCGAACACAGCTCCCCCCAGAATCCGCTTAGGAGGTGTGGACGAGACGGTGCGGCGGTCTGATGGGCCGGCCGGAGCAGCTCTTGTAGGACGCCGGTGGACGTGGAACGGCCGGGCGTGGAGCAGCCGGGTGAACCGGCTTCAGGGTAAGTCGGCCGCGTGGAGGTGGACGAGCTACAGGGACCTGCTCACCGGGCTCCGAGTGTGCTGGCTTGAGTCGGTCAACCGACACTTTTTCGGTCCTGTCGCCCACTTGCAGGGTGAAAAATTTGTCCCCAGCCTGTAGCACCTTGTAGGGCCCATCATACGGGGGTTGAAGGGGTCCGCGGTGGGCGTCGTGCCGGACGAAAACAAACCGTGCCTGGTGCAGGCTTAGTGGGACGTATGATGTGGATTCGCCGTGTCGGGCAATGGGCACCGGGGCGAACTGCAGCGCGGGTGAGGCGAAGTCGTGGCGTTGCTGGTCGGCTGACCAGGGTGTCGTGGCGGTGGGCAGGAACTCGCCGGGTACGTGCAGCGGCTGACCGTACACGAGCTCTGCTGCCGATGCGTGGAGGTCTTCTTTAACCGCGGTGCGCAGGCCGAGGAGGACCCACGGAAGTCGGTCTGTCCAGGCGCCGGCTTGGAGGCTGGCTCGAAGAGATGCCTTCAAGGATCTGTGGAACCGCTCACACAGTCCGTTGGCTTGGGGGTGGTACGCTGTGGTGCGGTGAATGGTCACCCCGAGATTGCGTACGACGGCGGCCCAGAGTTCAGAGGTAAATTGCGGACCTCTGTCCAACGTCATGTCGGAGGGGACGCCGAACCGTGCGACCCAGGTGCTGACGAAGGCTCTGGCGATGTCGGCGGTGGTGGTAGAGGTCAGTGGAATTGCCTCAGGCCAGCGTGTGGTGCGGTCAACGATGGTCAGCAAGTGCGTGTGGCCTTGCGACGGCGGCAGGGGCCCGACGATGTCCACGTGGATGTGGTCGAATCTCCGCGAGGGGACGGTAAACTCCTCGAGGGGTGCTTTCGTGTGTTGCTGTACCTTGGCCCGTTGGCAGGCTAGGCAGGAGTTGGCCCAAGTACGCACATCCTTGTGAAGGCCGCGCCAGACAAAGCGGTTTGCTACCAATTTGATGGATGCGCGGGCGCCGGGGTGGGAGAGGTTGTGGAGAATGTCGAATACCCGGCGGCACCAGGACGCTGGGACGACGGGCCGAGGTTGACATAGGGATATGTCGCACTTGACCGTGACTGCGGTCGGGCCACAGGCAACGTCGGCCAGGCGTAGCCCTGGTAGGTTGGTGGGTGCAGAGAGCAGATCAGGGTCGGTGATCTGGTCTGCTGCGAGTTGAGCGTAGTCGACTGCTAGGTGTGCGGCGTGGATGGCGGGGCGGGAGAGGCAGTTGGCTACCACATTGTCTCGGCCGGAGACGTGTTGGATGTCTGTGGTGAACTCGGACACTGCCGCGAGCTGGCGCTGCTGCCTGGCAGACCAGGGGTCGGTTGTCTTTGCCATTGCAAATGTCAGGGGCTTATGGTCGACAAACGCAGTGAAGGGGTGGCCCTCAAGCAAAAACCGGAAATGGCGGACCGCCAGGAACAGCGCGAGGAGCTCGCGGTCGAAGGTGCTGTACTTGACCTCCGGGGGGCGTAGTTGGCGGCTGAAGAAGGCAAGTGGTTGCCAGGCGCCGTCGACCCACTGCTCATACACGGCGCCGACCGCGTGGTCGGAGGCGTCCGTGGTGAGCGCTACCCTGGCATTGGGCCGTGGGTGCGCGAGCAGGGTCGCGTTGGCGAGCGCGGACTTGGTGGAATCGAAGGCAGCGGACGCGTGTGCCGTCCATTCGACCGCCATCTTGCCGCTCCTGCCCCAGAGGGCTTCATACAGGGGCCTCATGAGGGACGCCGCTTTGGGGATGAAGCGGTTATAGAAATTCACCATCCCGAGGAACTCCTGGAGGCCTTTGATGGTGGTGGGGCGGGGAAATTGTTGGACGGCCTGCACCTTGGTGGGCAGGGGAATGGCCCCAGCATGGGTGATGTGGTGGCCGAGGAAGTCGATCTTGTCCAGGCCGAACTGGCATTTGGCTGGGCTGAGGATGAGCCCGTGGTCGCTGAGGCGCCCGAACAGGATGCAAAGGTGTTCGAGGTGTTCCTGCTTGGAGGAACTGGCTACCAGGATGTCGTCCAGGTAGACGAACAGGAACTTCAGGTCCCGAAGGACCGAGTCCATGAGCCGTTGGAATACCTGGGCCGCGTTTTTGAGGCCGAAGGGCATCCGCAGGAACTCGAACAGGCCGAAGGGGGTGATTACGGCTGTCTTGGGGACGTCCGCGGGGTGGTAGCCGCGCACCAGGTCGACCTTGGAAAAGACTGAGCGGCCGGCCAGTCTAGCCGAGAAGTCCTGAATGTGCGGCACGGGGTACCGATCAGGGGTGGTGGCGTCTTTGAGGCGGCGGTAATCCCCGCAGGGGCGCCAACCTCCGCCTGGTTTGGGGGCGATGTGGAGTGGGGAGGCCCAGGGACTGTTGGAGCGGCGGACGATGCCGAGCTGTTCCATGGTGGCAAACTCGGTCCGCGCGATCTCCAGTTTGGCCGGGTCCAGCCTGTGGGCGTGGGCGTACACTGGGGGGCCTGTGGTGGGGATGAAGTGTTCCACCCCGTGTTTGGCGGCCTCCGCAGAGAAGGTCGGATTGGTAAGGGCCGGGAATTCGGCCAGGAGTGCCGAGTAGTCATCCGTGGCCCGGGCGAGGCACTGTGACGCCATGTCGGCGGGTTGACGGGGGGCCATGGCACCCAGGATGGGGGAGATGGTGTTCATGTCCACGAGGCGGTGACGAGCGATGTCTACCAGTAGGCCATGGGCGCACAGGAAATCTGCGCCGATGAGGGGGGAGAGCACCTTGGCAGTGATGAACTCCCATCGGTAGCGGTGACCAGCGAGGTCGAGGGTGACTGTCCGGGTACCATACGTCCGGACTTCCGAGCCGTTAGCAGCAGCCAGCGCCGGTCCTCGTTCGCCCTTTTGGATGTCGAGGGAGGAGGCCGGGATGATGCTGTGCTGAGCCCCAGTGTCGCACAGGAACCGGCGGCCGGTTTTGTCATCCATGACGAACAGCAGGGAGCCCACGTGGCCCACGGCCATCGCGGGGGCTGGAACGGGGGCGGACTTGAAAGAGCAGGGAGGTGTGCACCGTTGTGCCCTGGCGCCGAACCGTGCGTGGTAGTAACAGTGGCCCGGGTTAGTGGGGCGTGAAGGCCCGTGGGCCTGGTGACAGGCCCTTGTGGCCTGCGTGCTGGATGGTGAGGGGCGCGCCCAGGCATTAGCTGCCAGGTCCGGAGTGACGTCATGGCTAGAGTGAGCGGACAGCAGCTTGTCGGCCTCATCGGCCAGGGCTTCCAGGTTCGTGTGGCCGGACGCCACGATCGCTGGGCGAATGCAGAGAGGGAGCTGGCGGATGAACAGCGTGCGGAAGAGGGATCCGGTTGGGCTCTCGTCGGTGAGGGAGAGCATGTGGGAGAGGAGGTCTGACGGTGAGGCATCACCGAGGCCTGGAAGTTCGAGGAGGTGGCAGTTTCGCTGATATGCCGAGGCCGTAAATTTTTTAAGGAGCGCTGTCCTGAGATGTGCATACTTGCCTTCCTCTGTTGGGTTCTGCAGCGTTGTCCAAACCTTGGAAACTGCGGCGCTAGCGAGTGATGTGACGAGATAGTCGTACTTCGTCCCATCTGTGGTGATATTTCGCAGCCGGAAGCGAGATTCAGCTTGGAGAAACCAGGCTTCGGGCTGGTTTTCCCAAAACTCCGGCAGTTTCACGGAAACTGCGTTCATGTCCGCCATTGCAGTGCTCGGAATACGTTCTGAGCATCGGGGTCACCAATGTTGAGGCTGCCGCGAAACACGAATTAAGGCTGAATCCATTTGTGTTAAACAAGAGACTTTTTAATCACAGCATGGCACAAAAATTGCAGGCTGAAAAGCTCCCAGAATTCTCTGGGTAAAACCTGAGGCCCCGCCCCCTTCTGCCTTGAAGGTAAGGTGCCTTAAAGGGAAGGTGCTGGAAATTTGTCCACAGACGGAAGTGTGGATTATGCCCATTTTAGGTGGCGATCCGCCACAGTATATTGCAAACAATGCATCCACTATCTCTGCAGCCACTTCTTTTAAGACCCTGGGATGCAGGCCATCTGGTCCAGGGGACTTGTCATCTTTTAGTCCCATTATTTTACCAAGTACTATTTCCTTAGTGATAGTGATTGTCTTTAGTTCCCCCCTCCCTGTGGCCCCTTGATTATCCATTATTGGGATGTTGTTAGTGTCTTCTACCGTGAAGACAGCTGCAAAATATTTGTTCAGAATCTCTGCCGTTTCCCCGTTCCCCATTATGAATTCCCCAGTCTCATCCTCTAAGGGACCAACGTTTGTTTTAGCTACCCTCTTCCTTTTTATATACCTGTAGAAGCTCTTACTATCTGTTTTAATGTTTCTTGCCAGTTTACTCTCATAATTCATCTTATCTCTCTTTATTATTTTTTTTAGGCATCCTTTGCTGGTTTTTAAAAATTCCCAATCCTCTGGTCTCCCACCAATCAGAGTGCTCAAGCAACGGTTCCGCTGCCTTGACCACTCGGGAGGAGCCCTCCGGTACTCGGCTGAACGGGTGTCCCTTTTCGTCGTGTTCTGCTGTATGCTGCACAACTTGACCATCATGAGTCACCAGCCATTGCCAGCAGGCATAATGGGACCACCTCAGGAGGAGGAAGAGGGAGAGGAGGAGGATGAGGAGGAGGACAAGGAGGAGGAACAGCAGCGAGGGAGGAGGCAGCCACTCAATCGGCCTTCTGGAAGGGTGACCATCTCATCAGACTGTGGTTCCAATAAATTAAACCCCAGATCCCCATTTCTGACCACATCCCCATCATTCCATCCATTTGGCTTGCCATATCACAGCACAAAGCTGAAATGAGAGACATCTCAAAATCAGTAACATTCCATTAATAAATTTAACAACATTCAAGAAACACATATATACAACAGTATTAATTATCACCCTTGTGCAAATCCTTACTTCCTCTTTTTACAGTGCCTTTTCCTAATCTACTGCTCCTACATAGCCTGTCCCCAGTGGCTGCAGCGGGGCTGGAGGAAGGCTGCTGAGTGTTGGTGCCAGAGAATACAGATGGCCTTGCATGACGACTCGACCAGCTCTGAGCCTGGAAGGCCCGGCTGTGCACTGCACCACCTCAGGCTGGGCAGTGGCAGTCTGAGCTGGCTGGATGACAGGCAGCGACAAGGGCAATGGCGGAGTGGCAGTGGTGAGAGCAGGAATGCTGAGAGAGGACAGCAGGTTCCTGCTCCACTGACCCACTGCCACTCCCCCGGGGCAGCACCTCAGCATCCCTAACAATCTGGTGGAGCACAGATTGCTGGACTACTGCGACACCATGAGATCCCCGGTGGACTGTGGTGGACCCAGCGATGATGGCAGCAGCCAGAGCTTGTGTAGCATCAAGCTGAGACTGCCTGAGAGCAGTCTGAGACTCGATGGCAGCAACCATTGACTGCATTACAGCACTAAGATGTTGCGTGACTTCCATCTGTGCTGCAATAGGTGCTGTCACATTGCCCATGACACGCGGCATGAGGTCTGGGTCCCCATGGTCTCTCAGGGAGTCCACCATCCTTTGCAGACTGCCAAGGATGGGCTCCATGGTGTGCGCAGAGCTCTGTGCAATGTTGGAGGCAGACTCCTCCATGCTCCTTACCATTGTCGACAGGCTCTCGGGCACCCTTGCCATTGCACCTATGATCTCCGTGTGGATGCCCATCACCCTTCTTGTGAATGCCTTCCCATCGAGGTCCTCACTGAGTCCTATGCAGCAGAACTTGCGCATGAACTCGCCCTCCGGGGAGCTGACTCCTGAGCTACCCTTTCCCCCTGGCCTTGCTGCAGCCCACTCATCCCTGGTGCATCACCCAGTGCAGACCCCTCTACTAAACTTTCCTCTAAAGAACGCGTAGTTCCAGTATCTGAGGTGATGCCTGCGGGTGAGACATGCAGTGATGCGGTGCTTTCTTCCTCCTCCTCTTCTCTCACCTCACTCTCACTGGGAGGCTCAGGGACAGGCTGGTCATCTGGTTGCTGATTACCTGAAAGCATAAAGGCACAAGACTCACGTTAAGGTGAGGGCAGGGGGGCAGGAAGGGTGCAAGGAATGCAGACAGTATAATGAGCTGGAAAGTGGGAAAGGCTTGTGGTGTGAGGGGGAATTGGGATGAGAGAAGGAGAGGAGATGAACATACCATTGTTGTCCCCTAGGTGGTCAATGTCGCCAATGGCCACAGCGCACACCACCTGGCGCCCAATGACTCTCAACACTCGCTCCTCCAGGTCTGTAAGTTGTTGGATGTTCGCTTCACCCTCGCCTGTTCATTCCTGCTCCTTCCTATTGTGGGCCAGCTTGGCCTGCAAGAGAAAGGAAAGTGAGTGAGTGAGTGTGCAGCTATGTGTTTGGGAGATGTGCCTGCCATAGTTGAATAGCTGTGATTGTAGGCAAGGCGTGAGATGTGGATGTGAGTTTTAGTAGGTGGAGATGCTTGGTGGGTGAGTGGTGGGGGTGTGTTGGTTTGTGCAGTGTGTACAGACTGAGGTTCAGATGGTGGTATGTAGGACTTGTTGAAGCATTGACTCACCCATACCACCTGAGTGAGGTTGTTGAATTTTTTACGGCCCTGTGTGAGGGTCCTGAGGACCACACTGCTGGCTGAGACGTCCTGCACTACTTCCCTCCACATTGCCCTGAAGACCTGGGGCAATGGCCTCCTGGTAGTGGCCGGGAACAGCACTGCCCTCCTTCTTTTGACTGCCGCGACCAATGCCTGGGCACTGAAATGGCGAGCTCTCTCCCTGGGACTGGGATCAGCCATAAGGATAAGAAGTGTAGCTGTTGAGGTGCTTGGAGGTCGCCTTCAGAGCCAGCAATGTTGAGAATGAGGTTGTGCAGAATAATTGAACCTCCCCTTTAAGAGCTGGAAGGAGCCAGTGTGAATGATGAGTCCCGATTGGAGTGCACCTGAAATTGGTTATCGCTCTGTGGGTACGCCCCGCTCTCTGTGTGTAGTGCCCTAAGTTAGGTGATTAGCGCTTGATTTAGCGCTCCAGTTCTCTCTTGGAGCGCTAACAATCAATTTAGCGGGAGGTTAGAAGGATTAACCCCGGCGCTAATCCTCCAAATTTTTTTAATTTAGCACGCCAACCGGGGGGAGACCGAATTTCTAGCCGTTATTTCTTTGGAATGTTGATACCAAAGTTGATAACCTAATTAATTAATCTTTGCTACTTGAAAATGTTCACAAGCCATGTGATTTATTAATCCGGTATGTATCTGTTTGATATTCATAGGAATTATCCCACTATTACTGATGGGAAGCACCACTGCTGTATGGTGACGGAATAAATTTAAATTCCTGGGAATTACTGGATTTTTACCGATGTTTTTGGAGTTGTGATCTATATTCTGTCCTTTTTTTTTCTATTAAACAAAAATCAGTGACTGTCTGATATGCAAAGGGACTGCTTTTCCCTGTAGACATGGCAAGTGTATGTACAATGTACCCAGGTGACAGCAATATGTGGCATTTGCCTGCTGTGAGGGCAACAGCAGCTGCTGATAGTGCAGCTCGAAATAGGACTACAGTTGCAGACACAGTCAGCCATATACACTGCACTACTTGTGGCAGTGAAAATCACCATGGCTATCAATTTCTACATCATATTCCAGTCATCTGAATGAAATGGTGCAGGAGCAAACAGTTTGCAAGGCATTGTTGCAAACAGCAGGCAGCGGATGTCCTATTTCAGCACAAGGAGGCTGACATCAACTGTGGAGCAGCAGTTTGAAAAGAGGTATAGGTATTTTTTTTACCAGCAGTATGGACATGATAAACTACATACATCTACCTTTTCGAGCATTTGTACATCATGCCCTGGCCTGCACGATCAGGAAGAGCTACAGCTCACTGGACAAAGGGTCTGCGATCATCGGATGCGAATCTTGCCCTTGAATGTCTGTTTCCTGCTGCATACTTGCGACTGTTGCTGTATTTATGTATGTCTTACCTCTTTGGCAAAAAGGGAAGTTGCAAGGTTGGCTTCTTGGCGACCATGCATGCGCACAGCAACCGTGGTTTGTGGTATCAATAAGCCATCCCTATGCAAGGGCTGGTCTGCTCAAACAGCAGTTCAGATGTATAGACCACTCAATGCAGCATATATACTGCAGTGGACAGATGTCTAAGACCGGCAGGGAAAATCGGAAAAAATGGCGTCGGGCTGCGAACCCGCCCCCACGTGATTTTCGTGATTGTCAGGTCAGCCGCTCCCGAACTGACCCGACGGGAAACGGTGGGACAGGTAGTTAAGGCAATTAACAGCCTGTTAACTGCCATGCCAATCCTATTTTTATAGTAGTTTCTGCTTTTCATGCTTCTGGCTCCTGTTTTCCGTCTTGCCAGAAACAAGCCAGCTGCAAGGAGACGAGTTGCTGGAGGACATGATTTGCAGTCATTGGTGGAGCAGTTTAAAAGCGCTCCTGTAACATGGCTGACATTCAAATGCAACAACTTTGTTGTTGGAGGTATGGGATAAGATTTTGCACATCTACTGACCTTGTGACTGTTCAAGCTGACACCCATCTGCAGTGTGACCTGATTGGAATAATTTCAGGCCACTTTGAGTGTGTGCTTGCAAGCTTCTTGCCTCAACTGAAATCTATAGCAATGGGATGGGAACCATTTACATCCTCTCATCCTGGTCGTCAGATTCTGAGGAAGAGCAACCGCAGCAGCTCCACAACCAGCCAAGACAGCAGCACCAGCACCAGGAGTGCCAACCGCCTCCTCACCCATCTGATGATGCACAGGGCGGAGGGCGTCAATGCAGGGCTGCACCTTGCCGCAGGAGATGCCACCAACACAAAGTTTACAGGAAGAGGATCAGCTTCCTCAGCATGACTGAGCAGCAGTGCCAAAGGAGGCTGAGACTTTCGAGAGAGGTAGTCGCTGACATCTTCATAATGCTGCACCAACACCTGGAGCCCAGAGGAGTGGGTGGACACTCCTTACCAGTGGCTGTCAAAGTCACTCAACTTCTTTGCTTCAGGGTCCTTCCAGGGATCAGCTGCAGACATCAGCGGCATCTCCCAGTCGGCCGCACACACCTGCATAACGCAGGTCACCTATGCCCTTTTTGCAAAGGCGCACATTTACATCCACTTCTCCATGGATGGCCCAAGTGTGAACGCGTGTGCAGTTGGCTTTGCCAATATGGCAGGTTTGCCAATGGTGCAGGGCATCATAGACTGCACACATGTAGCCATTAGGGCCCCCTATCACAACCCAGCTGTATTTGTCAACCGCACGGGAATCCACTCCCTGAACGTCAGGTGGTGTGCAACCACAGGAAGATGCTTGCGCAAAGTACCCTGGCAGTTGCCGTGACTCCTTCATCCTGCGCCAGTCTACTGTGCCTCAGCTCTTCCATCCACCAACCCAACTTTTCGGATGGCTACTTGGAGACAAGGACTATCCCCTGAAAAAGTGGCTCATGACACCGATGAGAAGGCCATCAAACGAAGCTGAGGAGCGGTACAATGTGAGCCACATTTCCACCAGAAGCATCATTGAGCAAACCATCAGCTTGCTCAAGATGCCCTTCCAGTGCCTGGACAGATCTGGTGGAGCCTTGCAGTATGCACCAGCCAGGGTGTCAAGAATCATCGTGGTCTGCTGTGCCCTGCACAACATCGCACAGCAGCACGGCTTAGTGCTGCTGGACGAACAAGTGGCTCAGCACATAGCCTCCTCCTCAGAAGAGGAAGAGGACGAGGAAGAAGACGAGGAAGAGGATGAGGAGGAGAATGAGGAGGAGGACGATGAGGAGGACGGGGAGCGATGCCTTGCGGGGCCGGATGTGGCCAATCCAGCAACACGCGACCACATTGCTGGCTGTCAGGCAAGTGATGCACTCATCCATGGCAGATTCGAGTAAGCTTACGCTTCAACCACAGGTGGCTGGCACATGGAGATGAATATAAGTCTGAGATTCTCAAAACCCCAAGCATCATCTGTCCAATAAACGGTGATTTGCGCTCAGTGTCACCACCAACATTCTAAATGGAATTCTCCCTGAGCCCTCACTCTTGAACTTCCATTTCCCAAAACACAGAGGCCACACTTTAGATGACCTCAGCAGATCATTGAACCTTTTTCGACACTGAATCCATGTGTGTCTGCACACAGACCTCGAACTCACTTCCTCAGCAAGTTGCAGCCAAGCTGCCTTGGTTTGCCGAGGAGGCCTCCTCCTTTCTTTTCCAGGGAAGAGGTCCTCCTGACGTCCTCTAACTCCCTCCACAAGAGCATGGAGGGAGCCCTCATTGAACCTGGGTGCAGCCTTAGTTTTTGGGGCTGCCATTCCTGCAGCAGCCAGCACTTTTAACAGAAAAAAGCTAATGCTTCTGCAAAGGGGACATGGACCGTTTAAATCTTTACTGAAACAACGCGTCATCAGAGGCGAGAATCTGACACTCTGCAAGCGATTGCCTGGAGGCACCCGCACGTCGGCCGTAACCAGGCCAATCAAACTAAAATGTCTTCTGCGGGGCGGCGGCAACCGGGAGCGGGTCCGGAAGATGCCGAGTAGCGGGCCCGCCATCAACCTGCCTCCTTCATTAAAATCGAGCCCTAAGAGGCAGCAATGGGCTATGAAAAAGGTGAGGAGAATGAGGTGTAGATACCACCGCAAGGGAGACTGGTGTGTCAAGTGCCACTTAATGACTTTTATTGCACAATGAGCCCTGCATGGCAAATTGAAAATTTCCTTCATTTGCTTCTTACTTTTGAGTTGCTTTCAAAATAATGACAAGCCTAATGGCACTCACCGTTATTTATGGATAGATGGTACAGCAACTTTAGGTAAGGAGCAGATGTGCGGTTAAATGTGAATATCCAAAAGTTGCTGTCCAAGTTGTGTCACGCTATCGTTAGCTTCACGAAAATGGCATTACGCCCTTAGCCTCCATTTCTTTTCGGAACTTGTTGTATTTGCTCATTAATTGCCCATTAAACTCACCACAGAAAGTTAAGCCTTGCCATTACAAGCATAAGTACCCTTTCAACGACATGATAAGTGTTAATGACTGCTAATCAACCTCTCTGGCACCGAAAATTAACTATTACAAGTGTGAAGTCTCATTCCTTGGGGTTTTGAATTTTTCAGGGAGTTTTTTCTTTAATTTCTTATTTTTCCTTTTGTTCTTTTTTTCCTCCTTCTCTTAATCCAATCTTTCTTTCCCTCTCGTTATTTCTCTTTCTGTACCTGATTTGACATTGAATCCATCCCCTTTAATTTACCCTCCTTCTCAGTGCTTCCTGTGTTTATTTTCCAGTTCTTCAATCTCATTGGTTAAGGAGATACCCTGTTGGTGCCCTGTTCACTCAGGTCCCAGATGCCCTTTTCCCTCACTGCACCGTTATCAGCTCAGTCTTTCAGCACCTTTGTGGACAATTTTTTTTGAACTGATAAGTGCATGGGCAAGTCTAATTAATGGCAGATGCCTTTATATACTCTGCGACAGCAAATTCTGGCCCATTGACTTTGATTGTGGGAGTTTAGTTCCATGTGTGTTTGTTTTTGCCTTGATGATGGTTCCAGTAAAAGATGCACTAAATGCAATGTACAAGTAAAGTATTTTGTTTTACTTTCTATAATAGTGCTCACAGTGAATGTGGTAAATGTAATCAACTGTAAACTTGTGCTTTCTGTATCTCAAACTCTGCCAGGTAAATCCATAATTGAAATAGCAGTGATAGATGTGCAAATGGTGGCTACGCCTTTTGCTTGGGTTTCCACTAGCCCATTGGGCTGGATTTTGCCAGGCCCGAGGAGGCAGGTTTGGAGGCGTGTGAGGTGTTAAAATTGCAAAAAATGGCGGGCGGCTTCGATCCCGCCTCCAGCCCGCCTCTGATCAATTTTCCCAAAAGCGGCCTTTCAGACCCCATTTCGATCCGGCCTCCAAGAGGCGGGATAGGTCCTTAAGACCCTTAACAAGCACTTAATTGCTTCTATAATGCCATTTTGAAAGGCTTTTCTAACTTTAACACATTTCCCCTGTGCTGCACGTCTCCTCTGGAACACGCCAGTTAATCCTGGCGACCTCACAAGTGGATGGCTTACTAACAGCTGCAGCTCCACCATTAAAAAGGAATTTTTAACAATGATCATTTGCAGATGGCAGAACTTTGTTTTCTCAGGTCTGGGAGAACTTTTAGCAGGCCTACTCATTGTGGAAGTTTTGAGGCTGAGATCCATCTCTAGTGTGACCTCCTGGGAAACCCCTCTCCTCACCTTGACTGAGCTCTTCCTCAACTGAGGTATATACCAGAAGCATGGGAACCATTTATTTCCTTTCCTCCTGGACATCAGATTCAGATAAAGACCAGCCGTGGCAGCAGCAGCACCCGGAGCAACAGCAGCAACAACAGCAGGAGCAACAACAGGAGCGCCAAGCTGCTGCTCACCCACCTGAAGCTGCACAGGCCAGAAGGCGCCAGCGCATGGAAACACGTCGCCGCAGGAGATACCCCCAAAACAGGGTCTACAGACAGAGGAAGAGCTACCTCAACATGACTTAGCAACAGTGCCAAAGGAGGCTCCGACTTTCGCGAGAGGTAGTGGGTAACATCTGCACACTGCTGCACCAACACCTGGAGCCCAGAGGAGTGGGTGGACACCCCTTACCAGTGGCCGTCAAAGTCACCACCGCACTCAACTTTTTTGCTTCAAGCTCATTCCAGGGATCAACAGCAGACATCAGCGGCATCTCCCAGGCGGGCGCACACACTTACATCATGCAGGTAACCGATGTCCTCTTTACCATCGCGCACAATTACATCGACTTCTCCAAGGATCAAGCAAGTGTAACTGCGTGTGCGGTTGGATTAGCTAATCTGGCAGGCTTTCAAAGGGTGTAGAGCGTCATAGACTGCACACATGTGGCCCTTAAGTCACCCCATCACAATCCAGGTATTTTTGTCAACCGCAAGGGCTTCCACTCCTTCAACGTGCAGCTGGTGTGTGACCACAAGAAGGAAATTTTGTATGTTTGCGCCAAATACCCTGGCAGTTGCCATGACTCCTTCATACTGCGCCAGTCTAGTGTTCCTCCGCTCTTCAGTCTGCCAAACCAAATTTTCGGATGGCTACTTGGAGACAAGGGCTATCCCCTGAAGACGTGACTAATGACGCCATTGAGGAGGCCATCCAACGAAACTGAGGAGCGCTACAACTCCAGCCACATTTCCACCAGATCCATAATTGAGCAAACCATCAGCTTGCTGAAGATGCGATTCAGATGCCTTGATAGATCAGGTGGAGCCCTGCAGTACTCAGCAGCCAGGGTCTCCAGAATCGTCGTGGTCTGCTGTGCACTTCACAACATAGCAAAGCACAGTGGCTTACAGCTGCCTGAGGTACAAGTGGCTCATCACATAGCCTCCTCAGATGAGGATGAGGATGATGAGGAGGAGGAGGAGGAGAGCGAAAACGAACAGCTTGCAGAGGTGCATCACCAATGGCAGCAGCATGCGAGCACATTGCTGCCTGGGATGCAAGGGACGCACTCATCTTGGCAAGATTTGCTTAGCCTGGCCAATCAAACACTTTTGCCTCGCACCTTCTTACCAGAGCATCGACAATGGCCAAGAACCTGTGGATTCCTATCACTCTGACCACCATACTGACAATTGCAAGTCACCCTAAACCCTCAATGTGGAAGTCCCATTTGCGAAATGACACAGCCCACAACTTCAGCAGTTTGTCATCAAGTTTTTTTATTACATAAAGTCACGGATTGCTTTTCAAAAATAAACACAACGGAACACCCAAGTGACTAACCTTGTGAATACTTGTGCTTTATCTTCCTCTTACGCGTGCTCCTACGTGGTGCTTCCCCTGTGGCTTCAGCAGATGTGGAGGCCCCTTGCTCACTTTCTTGCTGTTCCTGCCTCGACACCTTTGGCGGGCATCCTCTGCGGTTGTGAGCCTGTGAGGGATCGGCAACAGTCTGCTGCTCCTGCAGCTGTGCAGGGGCTGAGACGCCGATCTCAGTTGGGTGGGGACTCTGGTGGGGCTCTGACTGAGGGCTCTGCAGTGGCATGGTCGTGTGAGCGCTTGGAGAGGAGCCCCCACTTCCTGGTTCTCTGCCACCAACATCCCTCTCATGGGTCAGCACCACTTCAGAGCTAGCAAGTGGCTGGACAGCACCTTGCTGCACTGCAGGGGGGCCATGAGGACCCGTTTCTGCACTGGAAGTCCTACTCCAGAGGACTTCCATGAAGGTCTGATTTCTCTGCTCAATAGCTGACCATCGCTCCTCAAGAGATGTCAGTCTATTCTGAACAATGACCATGTTTGCAAAACCCTGACGACTAAGCTCCTCCATGGCCGTGGCCATCCTCTCCTCTACCGTAGCCATCCTTTCCACGGAGATTGCCATCCTTTTCGTGGTGATGCGTTCATGCGCCAATGCCTCCACAAAGGCTCTGCTCATGTTCGCGATGGACTCCTCCATTCACTCCACACTCACAGCGACCTTGGAGACAAAACCTGCCAGAGACTCCTGCACCTGTTCCTGGAGTTCCAGCACCGCTCTCATTCTGGATGGACCCGGAGGCACAGGGTCGACATGCAGCTGAGTCGAGCTGGCAGAGTCCTGCGCCCTCCAATGAGGACTCTCCACTGCTGTCCCTGTCTCCACCATCTGCTGATGCTCACTTGTGAGCTGTGATACACCAGGTGACAACTCTACCCTATCTCCCGAAGGTCCCACCGAGGTGTGAGTGTCTGCGCTGGTGCTGGGTGTGCTGAATTCTGCTGACGCTGTGCCCTCAGAGGTTGCAGCTTCCTCTGAGGAGTCTGGGGGCTCAGGCTGTTCCTCCTGGACAGTGGGGAGGGGGGTTGTCAATGGTCCTGTGGGGGAGTAAAGGAAAAAATTAGACATGCGAGATTAACGTTGCATGCACATTGAATAGTGCAGATGATCATAAGTCAATCTGTTAGTGTATTAGAATCAATATCAGTCACTCATGCAATGTCAATGAGAGAGATGAAAAACTATTCTGTCACCAGCTTGCTCTGATGCTCCCATCTGTCCGTCCCCCACTTGCTCATCCTCCTCGACTCCCACGATCTCCAGGGCCGCCTCCTCTGCAGTGGTGAGCTGGGCTATTGAGGGTGGGCCTCCTCCTGTCCTCGCCCTCTCCCTCTTATTGTGGGCTCTCTTTTCCTGCAATGAGGGACACAAGTGGAGTTTGAGTGAGAATGAAGGAGTGAGTGTAGAGAATCCATAGCATAGAGGCTTAGAAGGACACAAAGATGGAGTGAGGTGCCAATACCAAGGGCCCTCCCTGTGTGTTGTAAGTAGTTGTCATTGCATCACAGTGATAGGGAGTGTGAGGGCTGCATAGTCGAATAGTTAAGTGAATGTGAACATACAGAGAGAGGGAATGGTTAAGGGTCCAGGGATGTAAGGGTCAAGTGGGATGTGGAGGAGGAGGTTGACAAAGCAGAGTGCTGGTGATGAGAGGCGATGGGGATCAGATTGAGGGTCATGTGGATGGAATACTCACTTTTCCTGTGCGGAGAAGGTCATGAAACCTCTTCCTGCACTGCAGCCAGGTTCAGCTGCACATTGAAATGGCACTGACCTCCTGTGCCACTTGCAACCACACAGCTTTAGTCTGTTGGGGAGGCTTTTTCTACCTGAAGAAGGAAACAGCACTTCCTTATTTGCTCTTGCTCCCTCCACCAGAGCTTGGAGGGAGTTCTCATCGAAACGGGGTGCACACTTTGGTCTGCTGCTTGACATAGTTGGAGCACGAATCCCTCAGAAGTTTAATGCAAAAGTTGAAAGGCAGAAAAAGAACCAAGGCTGCTTGCAGGCCTTAAATGCAGCTGCATAGATGACATCATCAGAGGCGAGTTTCAGCACCAAAATACTCATTGGGCCAGGGGTTCCCACACCTTGGGAGTCAAGTGCCCAATTAGGGGGAAATCGGTCAATTGTCCTGCCTCACATCGGAGGCAGGGTCAGGACCCGTCGACCACCTGACCCGCCCCCAATGACAAAATCCAGCTCATTATCTCTGTTTCTATAGTACTGACAGCTCTGTATCTGTGCCAGGACTGTGCACAGATGTACCCTCTGTAAGGGGCTCTATTTTCAAAGGTGTTTCCTATCACATGCAGAGGCAATGATGGGCCTGGCACCAACCTGATAGCTAACTGTCGAGTCGTTACTATTACATGCACGCATACTTCTGCTGGAGGCCAAGTCCTCATGTAGGCTATTGATTAATTTAGCACAGACTGTTTTACTGCAGTGCGACACCTGAATTCCTCACTCCTAGTTATCTGGATACTGTCTCCAAGCATATTGAAGCTGCTCATTATCGCATCATTGAAGTGTAGACCAGCATCAGTGGGAGTTTTCACACAGTGCCATCTCTCGGCATCACTGAGTTGGGACTTGGTCAATGGCCAATCATATTGGTGATAATTGCAGTTATCTGGCTGATGAATGTTATATATTGTTGGGGTTTCTTTAATCTTTTGACTTTGATTTTTTTTCAGCTTTTGTAGTTACAACAACTCTTGTAGCTGATCTTTCGTTCCCTATGTTCGTAAGAGGCAATTTCACTTGCTCAGATATCTAGTTATAAATTCATAGCTTGCCGAAGGAACAAACAGAGATACCTCTTCTGTTATTACAGCAATGGTTTTACTCTATGCTTTTATGTGATCTTCCTTGTGACAGAATAAAGACTTTGGGCTAGAAATTCAGTAGCGTACAGGAAGTGGCGCTAACTTTTTGAGAAGTTGGAAGTTTAGCACCAGGCGCTAAACAATCTCGCTGCCCGCTAAATTCAGTCTCAGCACTCAAAGAATGCAGGGGAGCGCTAAATCAGGCGCTAATGGCGTAGGTGAGTGGTGTTAGGCTCCAAACGATAATGAACATGAGGTGTTGTGTAATTGGAAGTGAGCATTGGCGAAGGTGCCTTCCAGCCATTAAAGGGGCGGGTAACTGCAGTCTGCACATCGGCCCCCAGTGATTCGGGGAGTGCAGAACGGCAATATGTTGTGGGATGAAATGCAAAGTGCTTTGACGACCCACAACACTCCGGGGACTGCGCAGCCTTTACTTGGCTGCAGATACATCCTGCACTCTCGGCCACTCGTAACTGACCTTTGGAACGGAAGTTCCTTGACAGCTGGGGCACATCCCTTTAAGTAGCCCACCGCCAGCCGCCAGCCGGCTGGTTCATGCCTCCGTTCCCTGGCACTGTCGGCGCGAGGCGGTAAGGCAGGGGGCGCTACTGAAGTTTTCAGACCGGGCACCCAGCGAGCGTTGCACACTCATTGACATCACGATCTGCATGCTGAAAGGGACCGAGGCACTAACTGTTATCGCCGGTGCTATGGGGCCGGCGAATTTGCCGTGCGGCGCAGGATTCGCCCCGCCACGGCGCTACTGCCTGAGCGCCCTGTTAGCGCCCCCACCAGGCGCTAACTGGGGGCGCTAACATGCCGAATTTCTCCCCCTTTGACTTGGGCTTTAGCAACCAAACACATTTATTCATCAGTTAAAAAAAACAAGGAACTATTAGGAGAATTGCAACATATATTTTTACAGTATTATTTAAGCTTCACTAGCTCCTCGTGTAGCAAAAAAAAAAGTTTGTAACTACTGTGCTGTATAATACAAGTAATATTCTTAACTAATGGTTCTATTCCTTTCCTCACCATCTACAGGTGCAATCTGGCCCAACTATCTCTCTTTGAAAGCAGCAGATTTAGTAGTGATTTTTTAAAAATAGATTAATTAATACTTTCAAAAAATGACTGGGACCAATCACATTTAAATTATTATTTAAAAAAAACTACCAGTCAAACGCATGCTGAACAAATCCCAGATGTTTGTATTTGAATTGAAAGGCTTGATCCCACCCTTGGACATCAAGCACAATCACCAGCAACTTAAGCAAAGCAAGCTCTCACTTCCTCATTCCATTTATAAGAGCCAGAAGGGCATGACCATTGAATCACGGTATCTTTTGCTGACTTTTATGCTCCCTCACTGCAAAATTTGTCTCTCATTCCATTTAAGAGCCTTGTTAGCTTCATGACAAATGATTCAGCAGCATTTTCTCAGGCACATTCTGACTAACTGATTCACTGAGCAGTCTGCGGGACATGCCTGAGATCCCGTTATATGGAATCCAGGGCTTCAATGGTAGAGACTACGGGGGCGATTTTCCCACTGGAGGCGAGATGGAGGCGGGTTTCAGTTTGGGGTGGGTTTGAAACCCGCCTCCACTGATAGGTTTCAAAAATTTGTGATCTTCCCTAGGTTTCAAAAATTTGTGATTTTCCCCTGATTGGCCACTTGATTTCAGAGGTGTGGGATGCCCTTGGTCAATTATCGTTTTGGGACTGAAACTCACCTCTGTTGACAGCACTTTTCCAGTCTGATTTTATGGCTTCTTGCTCCCTTGGCTCATTCCACAGCATTTTTGCGTCTCCTGCACCACCTCCAACATCTTTTGAGAAACCACTATGTCCAATTCCAAGGCAAGGGCCTACCTGAGGCTCTCGGATGAGGCGCTGCAAATGTTGTTGGAGGGGGTGACAGCTAGCATGGAGGTGCTCTTCCACTCATCTCGGAGAAAGAGGCCTGTCAAAGAAACCAAGGCTGTGTGGGTACAGCTGGCAAGGGATATAACCTCCAGATCTGTATACAGATTGGGAGACTGTTTCTGTGTCTTGATGAAATGCCATCCCTGTTGAAAGCATTAAAATGATTTGAAGCCAAAATGTTGGCGTTATGCCATCGGTTCTTTCGCCTTAGGCAGCTCCACATTGCGGGCTCCGCCACACTTGCGTTGTCAGGTTGGTGGCCTGAGTGAAAGGAGGCCAGAGAGTCCATTGTCAATGATGTCCTCGGATGGAGCAAAGGACATGTGCCAACTTGGGCAACCTATGCAAATCTGGCCATGATAAGTTCATCCCTTGCATCCCGGGCTCTGACCTCCTCCTCCTTCTCCTCCTCCAGATCCTCCTCCTGCTCCCCATCCGCATCTGAGGTCCATGCAGAAAGAGAACGAATGGTTCCCATGCTGCTTGTAGATGCCTCCTTTGGGGAAGCGCTCATTGCAAACGGGGAGAGGGTCTTCCAAGGAGGTCCCACAGTTGATGGAGTCAAGTTGCAGCACCTCCGACTTCGGAAGGCCTTCTAAAAGTGCTCAGTGACCTTTTAAAGCCAAGGTCTGGCACCTGCAAGTAATCCTTGCTGCAATAAACGATGTCTTGTTAGACCTGCAGCAGTGAGGAGGCCACCCATGAGTCAACCTGCCAGGTTTAGGAGGAGCGTGGATCACACCGAAAAGTTGGAAAAATCACAAGGGCCTCTCAAAATCGGCTTAGAGAGGCCCTTAATGAACATTTAAGGATGTTAAATAGCGCAATGGCCAGCTGGAGGTGGGAGCGTTTCCCGACCTCCAAAACCGGCACCGGCAAAATCCCATGGAGGTGGGTTGGAGGCGGGTTCCGAACCCGACCTCTTTGAATCTGATTTTCCCGCCTTTCCCGCCTCCAAACCCGCCTCCTCCGATGTCAGAAAATTGCCCCCTACCCTTTGGAGGTCAAGAGTTGAACTAACTTACCATCGATTTTACGGTGCTTGACTTTGGGGTACCAGTCGACCTGTGTGATACCTACTGAAAAGTCTGAAGGATAAATTCTGCCAAGATTTAAGATCTCAATATTAACATTATTGGAGGAAGTTAGAATCAGCTACATAGCGATCTTAATGTGCTCAATACATGCTGCCCCTGGAATGTCACTTGTCAGATTCCATATAATTCAATACAGTTCCAATCATGAGGCCAGATAACATGTTACAATGAACAAGATATGCAATGTAAGAGATGAAACGTTATGCTTTTAGTAGTGAAGGAACTAATTTATATTATTCAACAAGAATATTGTTTCCCTAAACTCTTGTTTTTAAAGATAAAGGGGGAGAAATTCGGTTTCGCCCCGTTTGGGGCACAATTATCGGCCGGGCGCAAAGTTTAGCGCCTGGCGCTAATTATCGCCTTCGACTGCAAAATTGGCTTCTATCGCCCCGGAGGTGATTGGAGCGCTAAATCAGGTGCTACACACCTGTCTTAAGGCGCTAACGCTGAGGAGTGAGGCACTACCTCAGAGCGCTGGCGAAGCTCAGGTGATGTCAGTCAGCAATGGAACACAGACACACTGGTGCTGGCCAGTTCTTAAAGGGGAGGGTTGATCTTGCTCTCCATCCACACCCTGCTCATTGCAGCCTTGAATCTCAGCCTGGAGAGTCCTGTACATCAAATCTGCTGGAAAGAACAATGGAGAGGCCCAGGGAAAGAGCTCAGAGTGCAGCCCCCACACTCTCTTCTAAATCGATGCAAGGAAGGTCAAATCAAAATGAACCTGCAAAGTGCTGCTCAGTACCCAAAACTCCTTCACACAGCATTGAATCTCTCCAGAAGTCTCTCTCTCTCTCTCTCTCAGAATGCATGGTGCAAAAATGTCGCCGACATAAAAAGGCAGGAAGCGGCCGCCTTTAAATAGCGCTGCCCCAGTCCCTTCCCGACTGCAAAACGCTCCCCTTGACCTGTCGTTGCTAGCGGCAGGCGGTAAGGCAGGGGGTGTCATTCAATATCTGGTCCGGGGCACTACCGGGGTGTTGCACGCACAACTGACGTCACGATCTGCGGGCGCTAGAGATCGTGGCGGTAGTGTTTAGCGCCGCCGCAAAATGTCTGGTCAATTTCGCGAGCGGCACAAACATCGGCGCGCCCGGGCGCTAGTTGCTTTGCGCCTCATTAGCGACCTCTTAGGGCGCTAACGGGAGGCGCAAAGCAACCAAATCTTTCCCCCAAACTGTCAACATCAATAATTGTTTCCAAAATAAAGCAGTTAAAAAAGAGATTAGCCGTATCATTTTTGATCTACTGCCATTGATATTTAAACCTCCATTGAAAGCTGGTAGGTTAACTGTAACGCGAAGGGGTATGTTTTCAAAGTGTAATGCACTAGCCCTGGGTAATATAGCTTCTGGACTGAAACCATGTAATATCAGAATTTCAATTATGTGTGGAGTCAGCGTAGCAGTAGTAACCGACAATTTATTGATCCTTCTTCACCTAAATACCCTATCGTACCCCAGAATAAAAATCACACGCTATATTCTGTTTGCTGCATGGGATCTCTATATATGGTGTCCTTAAAGAAATGGTTATGGTTCTGACCTCTTACCTGGCAGTTAAGAACAAATATAGAATGTCATAATATCTTGCGAAGATTCTTCATTGGTATCTTTTCAATGTGTGCATAATAATATTGAATCATAGAATTTTACAGCATAGAAGGAGGTCATTTGGCCATTTTTTTTTATTGTGCCTCTGCCGGCTCTTTGGTAGAGCTATCCAATTAATCCTACTCCCCTGCTCTTTCCCCATAGCCATGGAATTTTTTTCCCCTTCTAAGTATTTATCCAATTCTCTTTGAATGTTACTATTGAATCTGCTTCCACCACCCTTTCAGGCAGTGCATTCCAGATCACAACAATTCGCTGTGTAAAAAAATGTTTCCTCATGTCACCTCTGGCTCTTTTACCAATCACCTTAAATCTGTGTCCTCTGGTTACTGACCCTTCTGCCTCGGGGAACAGTTTTCCCTTATTTATTCTATCAAAACCATTCATGATTTTGAACACCTCAACCTTCTCTGCTCTAAGGAGAACAACCCCAGCTTCTCCAGTCTCTCCACGTAACTGAAGACCTTATCCCTGGTACCATTCAGGTAAATCTCTTCTGCACCCTCTCCAAGGCCTTGACATCCTTCCTAAAGTGTTGTGCCCAGAATTGAACACAATACTCCAGCTGAGGTCTATTCAGTGTTTTATAAAGGTTCAGCACAACTTCCTTGCTTTTGTACTCTATACCTCTATTAATAAAGCCAAGGATCCTATATGCTTTTTTAACAGCCTTCTCAACCTGTCCTGCCACCTTCAAAGATTTCTGTACATACACCCCCAGGCCTCTCTGTTCCTGCACTCCTTTTAAAATTGTACCATTTAGTTCATATTGCCTCTCCTCAATCCTCCTACCAAAATGTATCACTTCACACTTTCTGTTACATTTCATCCGCCACGTGTCTGCCCATTTAACCAGTCTGTCTATGTCCTGTAAGATCTTATTGATCTCTCTGAGTTCTTGGACAAGACACCCATAGGCAGCAGCCAGTATGTTTGAGCAATAGATCAAGATTTATTAAGCTTACAGCGTAATATACTTAACAACAGGCGATAGTTTAACGAGTAGCTGAGAGCAGCCCTTGGTCTCTGGAACCTCTCGGACACAGATGATGTCATCTTATGTCTGTTCCTTTGTTCTCAGAGTAAGTCTGTGTAAACTTGTTTTTCGAGTATCAAGGTTTTAACCCATTTCTTATCAAGAGTTCATTTGGCCAGTGTCCATATATGGTCTTTAACAAAATTCCCTTTTTTAATTGGTTCTAATGGTCAAAATACCATTGTCAATCTGATGTGGAGTATTTTAAACCAACACTCCACACAAGGTTTACAGATCAATAGTCAAGTTGTCTTTATTACACCGGTGGGGAGACAATCTGCTCTGTCTTTAGCCAGACGTCTCCAAATTGTTACAGCAAGCCCTACATTTTTATACATTCAAATAAGCATGGCGGCCTCATGCAACAATTCATTCCCGCAACCTGATTGGATCTTGGCCCGCATGCACCTTCACGGGTTACATCTCCTAAGGTAAACATGTGTAAGCTGCATACTCAATTATTAGCCTAAACTGCTGAACGCTGATTAAAAGATAATTTGGAAACATTGTGACCCAGATAATTGTCTAATTGTCACAGGGATCTTTGGCGTAAAGCAGAAGTTGGGCATTGTGATTGCATACACAAGGTTACTATATTGGTACTCCGTGGTGGCTATACAATACTCCCCTTCTCCCCTATATCCTGAGCGGGTGTGATGGTGGTCAACATGTCATAATTTCAACACACACCCCTCTGTCTTATTATAGCCGCACTCATCCTTAGGGCCTTCTCCTACTGGATGTGGGCATATCGTCAGCATGCCTTTCTATAGCATCCGTTTAGGGAGACTCCTCTCATAGTACCATGTTTCCTGATGGCATAGGTATCAATCGGATAGTATTGGAGGTATGTCTCACCTCTCACTATGCCTATGTTTGTTACCTGGTACTGTGGGTATGGAGCAGTGTCTAGTCCCACCACTGGTATCAGGAGTACCATGCCTATCATTGATGTCACTTCTGCTTTACATTTTTGTATCACCGGATATACACTGGTCATCCCTTTGAGGGTGCAAGGGGACCTGGGTTCTGGCTCAGGCCATGGAGCTGTGTGCTGTTAATCTAGTCTGGTACCTCGCTGTATCCGTGCCAGATTATGTTTCAACTGTCCGGTGATCCATTGGCCATAGGCATGACATAAGCCTCGCCCTACCCCGTCTTTTGCCTGTTCCTCATTTCTATGGTTTAGTTTGTTGATAATGCTATCCTGGTCCTCTATAACCTTGATTCCCTTGAGTAATTTCCTTATCGTATGTTCTCCTAACTCTGATCCTTGTCGAACCAAACCAGTTTCCTTCTCTAAAATCTGTTGTATAACCCTTTGTAGTCGTTCCACGCTACTCTGGACTCCTTGTATATCTAGGGCATTAAAGAATGATGTCCCTGTGTTTATTCCCGTGAGTATGTCGGTTCCTAAGCTCCTCTTAATCCTTTGGTGGAATGCAGCATGTCCCCCGAAACTAGTGGCCCCTGCCGCATCAGCAGTTTGGTTAATTATATTCTTTATCAAAAATGCATACAATTCTCTAGTTTTGTTAAACCTCTCACAATATCCTGGCCATTGTAACATGGTTAAGTTCATTAGTACTGGTACAATTTCATTTTCAGATCAATAGTCAAGTTGTCTTTATTACACCGGTGGGGAGACAATCTGCTCTGTCTTTAGCCAGACTTCTCCAAATTGTTACAGCAAGCCCTACATTTTTATACATTCAAATAAGCATGGCGGACTCATGCACAATTCATTCCCGCAACCTGATTGGATCTTGGCCCGCATGCACCTTCACGGATTGGGTTACATGTCCTAAGGTAAACATGTGTAAGCTGCATACTCAATTATTAGCCTAAACCGCTGAACGCTGGTTAAAAGATAACTTGGAAGTATTGTGACCCAGATAATAAAACCCTAAGGGCAGCTGAAGTGCTAGACATCATGGGGGAAAAATTAGGTCGCGCCCCATTTGGGGCGCAAATATCGTCTGGACGCAAATATTAGCGCCTGGCGCTAATTATCGGCACTGACTGGAAACTTCACTTTTACCGCCCCGGGAGGTGAGTGGAGCGCTAAATCAGGCGCTGCACACCTGTCTTAAGGCGCAAAGGCCAAGGAGTGAGGCGCTAACTCAGAGCGCTGGCGAAGCTCATGTAATGTCAGTCAGCAATGGAACACACACACAATGGCACGGGCCAGTTCTTAAAGGGGATGGTTAATCTTGCTTTCTATCCACATCCTGTTCATTGCAGCCTTGAATCTCGGCCTGGAGAGACTTGCACATCAAATGTGCTGGAAAGAACAATGGAGAGTACCAGGCAAAGAGCTCAGAGTGCAGCTCCCACAGTCTCTGCTAAATTGATACAAGGAATGGCAAATCAAAATGAACCTGCAAAGTGCTGCTCAGTACCCAAAACTCCTTCACACAACATTGAATCTCTCTAGAAGTCTCTCCCTCTCTCTCTCAGAATGCGTAGTTCAAAAATGCCACCAACAATAAAAGACAGGAAGAGGCCCCCTTTAAATAGCGCCCCCCCCAGCCCCACAGCGATTGATAGCGTTCCAGTCCTCTGGTCGTTGGATGCGCCAGGCGGTAAGGCAGGGGGCGCCACTCAATTTCCGCTCCGGGGCGCCACAAGGGCATTGCACCATGGAATGACGTCACAATCTGCGCGTGCAGGTGGTCGCAGCGGTAAAGTTTAGCGCCGCCGCACAATCTCTAGTTAAGTTCCCGAGCGGCGCAAACATCGCTGCGCCCGGGCGTTAGTGGCTTTGCGCCCCATTAGCGCCCTCTTAAGGCGCTAACGGGAGGCGCAACCAACTGAATTTTTACCCCTTGTTGTTTATTACATTTCCGAGTTTTTGTAACATGACAGAAACTGTAGCTTCAGTTTTTTTTCAAAATTGAAATCCAGTGTGTCCCTTCACCCGCCCCGAACCCCCAGCCCCACCACCAACCCCATCTCCTGGCTTATAAAGTATTTGGAAGACCCTAAGTGGAATGATCTCTGCTTGTTCCACAAGGAAAGAATTTTGCTCCCATTAGTTGTAGAATCTTCTTCATTTGATCAATGTTATGCCAGAATTCCCTTACTCTTGTAGGATGTTCTTTTCATTTATTCTTTTTCTTTTACCAGTGCAAGACAGAGCCAATTCTGTGAAATTTTAACACTACTTTTAAGTGTTTTTCAAATAATTACTTCTGAGGAACTGAGCCTCAATTATCCATCATATAATTTATAATTTCCTCCTCCATTTTAGTTGTAAATTTTGGATTTAGTTACAAAGTTGTTCTTCTATCATTGGGCAATCTTTTTGATCACTGCTTATGGGTTGAGAGTGATAAAATAATCTCAGATAATAATCTGATTAATGACATGATCTGCTACTGCATAAAGAATCTCTTTGCCTCCCCCCCCCAGAAATAAGACTAATCAGAAGTATGGACCTAAACACTGGAATGAAAAGTATGCTATTGTGCTATAGTATTATGTAATCTCCATATACTTGTCAACGTCATCTCATAATATTTTCTAATGGTTTTGGTGCAATAGATATATATAACAACCCTAAGCGCATACATTGTTTATCATGTCAAAAATCACCTCATAACATGTTCACAAATTCATGTTTCCATATATGTGCTAGGGTGTAAAAGTGGGCAGAGATTTGCATTGCCGATGAAAGGATTTTGACAGACATATTTTAGAAAATAAAGAATTAGTGTCTCCCTTGCTAACTACAGCTTTCTAAACTAATCTTATGCAAACAATGAATTTTGGAGAACTGAAGTTTTTTTCAAAAGTTATTCCTTCTGTGTTATTTAATTCTAAGATGCCAAGCAATTTGGCTCATTTTCCACTGTTTAAAAAATATGCAAATGACCAAATTAGGATGAATAAATTCAAATGAAAATAAATTTGCTTATCACCAATAACGTGTAAGAAATTTGAATTGAAGTGAGACAAATTTGAGTATGAGCTGATCATTTGTAAATATAACACAAATCTGTCTAGTATGGGTGTCACACAGGAATTATGAAGTGTGACAGACAGGAAGTATACTCTAGGAACTTGAATTGTAATGTATTAGTGAGTTATTTCCTATTAAGAAATTAAAACTTGTTCAATTGTTGGTTTTCAAGTGCCAATACATTATATACATAAGTATCTAAGAACCTGAGTGAACTTAAAAAATTATTCTGAGGGGGGAAAAATTCAGTTGGTTAGTGCCACTAGTTAGCACCTGGCGGGGCGCTAATGGGGTGCTGATGCAGTAGCGCCGGGGCGAGGCGAATCCAGTGACGCACGCCAAATCTGGCCCCCCCTGTAGCGTCGGCGCTATGAGTTACCACCGGGGACCTCAGCGCCAGGCAGATCGTGGTGTCAGTGAGCGTGCAACACTCACTGGCCGCCCGATCTGCAAAATTCATTGTCGCCCCCTGCCTTAGCACCTCGTCCCCTCGTCCCAGCAACAGGGAGAGGAGGCGTCAAGCAGGTGGATGCTCGTTCCGGGGCACTGCTTAAAGGGATCATGAGTAATGAGTCGCAGCTGTGATGTTAGTGCTGCTTCACTGCTTCAGTGTCAGTTTAACATTGTGCAAAAGTTTAATTCAATCATTTAAAGGTTATTTAGTATCAGGAATGTGGTAGCTACTAAAAATGTTTACATTTATTCTAACAACATATCAAAGTGCTACACTTGGTTACATTAATGGGGGCTGTACTGGCAGTCGACCTCGCCCTCCAGAATCTATGGTGGAGGGAGCAGAGGCAGCGAAAAAGATTGCAAGATGTGGCCAGAAGGAGGAGGAGGGCCATCTGGGCTCTCAACAGGAGGCCTTACCCTCCAAGGGTATTCCGAGAGCGCTTCTCCTACCTCCAATTAAGTGAGGAGCAGTGCATTAGAAGGCTCCGCTTCAGCAAGGATGTGGTCACTGAAATCTGCCACCACCTGCAACCAGACCTCGAGCCTCAGATCAGGGCGACCACGGCTCGCTCAGTGACAGTCAAGGTCACCGTCACCCTCAATTTCTTCACCAGCGGATCTTTCCAGTCTGCAACAGGAGATATAGTTAACATTTCACTGTTCGCCGTCCATCGCTGCATCCGGGAGGTCACAGAGGCTCTCTACAGTAGGAGAAGGGAGAATATTTCCTTCCCCATCACCAGAGAGAAGCAGGACGAACGTGCATGTGGCTTTACCAGGATAGCAGGTTTCTCCATGGTGCAGGGCGCCATTGACTGTACCCATGTGGCTATGCGGGCAACGCATAACAATCCTGAAATCTTCCATAACAGCGAAAGCTACCACTCACTTAATGTGCAGTTGGTGTGCCACCACAGACAGCGAATCCTCAATGTGAATGCCCGCTATCCTGGCAACAGCCACGATGCCTTCATCTTGCACCAGACCGGTGTGCCAGCACTCTTCCAGCCATCATGTCAAGCTCGCGGCTGGCTGGTTGGAGACAAGGACTATCCGTTCTCCACCTGGCTCATGACTCCCCTCCACAACCCCAACACTCCTGCCCAGCACTCATATAATGATAGCCATGTCGCCACCAGGAACATCATCGAGCAGACCATTGACGTGCTCAAGCAATGGTTCCGCTGCTTGACCGCTCAGGAGGAGCCCTCCAGTACTCGGCTGAGCGGGTGTCCCATTTCGTCGTGGTATGCTGCATGCTCCACAACTTGGCCATCATGAGGGCCCAGCCCTTGCCACCAAGGATTGTGGGACCACCTCAGGTGGAGGAAGAGGGAGAGGAGGAGGAGGACAAGGAGGAAGAGGAAGATGAGAGGAGGAGGAGGAGGAGGAACAGGAGCGAGGGAGGCGGCAGCCACTCAATCGGCTTTCCGGAAGGGCAGTCCATGACCGCCTCATCAGACTGTGGTTCCAATAAATTAAACCCCAGATCCCCATTGCTCACCACATCCCCATTATTCCATTCCTGTTGCAGGTCATATCATAGCACAAAGATGAAATGAGAGACACCACAAAATAATCCAAACTGAATTAACAAATTTGTCAATAATCAGTGAACACATATTTAGGACAACAATATTAACTATTCACCCTTGTGCAATCCCTTAGTTCCTCTCGTTACTTTCTCTTTGCCTACTCTAGTTCTCCTATGAAGTGTTGGCCCGGGGCTGCAGCATGGCTTGTGGAAGGCTGCTGAGTGTCTATGTGGGAGATTTCAGATGGCCTTGCAGGATGCCCTTGACCAGCTTTGGGCCTGGAAGGCCCGGCAGTAGACTGCACCACCTCAGCATTGGCGGCAGCAGTCTGGGCTGGCTGGATGACAGGCAGCAACAAGGGCAATGGCGGAGTGCCAGTGGTGGGAGCAGGAATGCTGTCATTCTGAGAGAGGACAGCAGGTTCCTGCTCCACTGACCCACTGCCACTCCCCAGGAGCAGCACCTCAGCATCCCTAGCAATCTGTTGCAGCACAGATTGCTGGCCTGCTGCGACACTATGAAAGGCCCAGTCGATGGTGGTAGACCATTCCACGATGGCAGCAGTCAGAGCTTGCGTGGCATCAAGCTGAAACTGCATGAGAGCAGTCTGAGATTGAATGCCACCAAGGATAGACTGCATTACAGCACTAAGACATTGTGTCGCTTCCGCCTGTGCTGCAATGGAAGCTGCCAGATCGCCCATCACACGCGGCATCAGGTCTGGGTCGCCACGATCTCTCTGGGAGTCTACCATCCTTTGCAGACTGGTAATGATGGGCTCCATGGTGTGCACAGAGCTCTGTGCAATGTTGGAGGCGGACTCCTCCACGCTCCTTACCATTGCTGGCAGGCTCTCGGGCACACTTGCCATTGCACCTATCATCTCCATGTGCATGGCCATCACCCTTCTTCTAAACGGCTCCCTATCGAGGTCCTCATCTGAGTCCTGTAGAGCAGAACTCGCACACAAACTTGCCCTCCGGGGAGCTGGCCCCCAAGCTACCCTTTCCCCCTGGCCTTGTTGCAGCCCAGTCATCCCCGGTGCATCACCCTTTGCAACTATAATAGCCTCTAAAGAACGCATAGTGCCAGCATCTGAGCTGGTGCCTGCGGGTGAGACATGCAGTGACGCGGTGTGTTCTTCTTCCTCCTGTTCTCCCGCCTCGCTCTCAACGGTACCCACAGGTACAGGCTTCTCAGGTGCTTGCTCATTATCTGAAAGCATAAAGGCACAAGATTCAGGTTAAGGTGAGGGGAGGGGGCAGGAAGGGAGAAATGCATGCATAAAGCATGATTAGCTGGAAAGTAAAAAAGGCTTGTGAGGTGAGGGGGAAGTGGGATGTGAGAAGAAGGAGTAGGCATGAACATACCGTTGTTATCCCCAAGGTGGTCAACGTAGCTGGTGGCCATGGCGCCCACCACCTGGCGCCCAATAAACTGCAGCACTCTATTCTCCAGTGCAGACAGTGGTTGGGTGTCGCCTTGTCCCCCGCCTGTGCGCTCCTGCTCCCTCCTGTTGTGAGTCACCTTGGCCTGCAAGAGAATGGAAAGTGTGTGAGTGAGTGTGGAGCAATGTGTTTGGGTGATGTGCCTGCCATAGTTGTATAGCTGTAATTGTGTGCAAGGTGTGAGATGTGGGTGTGAGATGTGGGTGTGAGTGTTGGTAGGTGGAGATTGTTGGTGGGTGAGTGCTGGGGGTGTGGTGCTTTGGGCAGTGTGTGCAGACTGAGGTTCAGATAGTTGTATGTAGCATTTGTTGAACATTGACTCCTTCTGACCACCCGAGTGAGGTTGTTAAATTTCTTCCTGCACTGTCGTGGGTCCTGGGGACCACAGTGCTGCCTGAGATGTGCTGCGCTACCTCCCTCCACATGGTGCGGAAGACTTGCAGCGAGGGTCTCCTGCCACTTGCCGGGTAGAGCACCAGCTTCCGTCTTTCCACTGCGATCACCAACGCCTCCAATGCATGGTCGCAAAATCTGCAGGCTCTCCCCCTGGGGCGTGGATCTGCCATCCTTCGGCTGCTTAAGTCGTCCGGCTCCTTCTCCTTGACCTGCTGCTGCTGGCTGAGACAGCTGTACAGCCAGCAATGATGAGAATGAGGTTCTGCAGCATCAATGAACCTCCCATTTAAGAACTGGAAAGAGCCTGTGACAATGTTGATTTGTGATTAGACTGCACCTGATATTGGTCAGCACTTCGAGTTTAATGCCACTGCGCTTGGCCATTCGTGCTTGATTTAGTGCTCCAATCCTTTCTTTGTGCAATGAGACTGAATTTTGCATGCAGTCTGAAGCATTATTGCCTGGCGCTAATTCTCAAACTTTTCAGAAGTTACTGCCCATTCTTGGGCTATAATGAATTTCTCCGCCTAAATGTTATTTAATGGTGAGCAATCTGCATTTCAAGCTGACATAAGCTGCTATGAAATGAAAACTTGTCGGCATAATAGTAAAGAAAAAGCTGTTCAGGTCACAACATTGCACTATCTGGTGTGAAAAAGTGTTGAAGATATTTCAAAAATCTTACTTGGGTCAAATAATTTTCAGGAGATCCACTGGTGCGGATTCCATCCCTCTAAATTTCTACTCGCCTATCAGAAGCTCAGGTATAGCAACCTGACATAAAGCTCCATCACTGCCATTATTTCCTGTCTTTCCAAAAGTACTCTGCAAAGAAATATTGTACTGATAAATGTGAGGTGATGCACTTTGGTAGGAAAAACAGAAACATCACCTACACCTTAGAAAATAAGAAACTGAATGGGATAGAAGAGCAAGGGGATCTAGGGATACAGGTGAACAAATCATTAAACGCAGGTAAGCAAAGCAATTCAAAATGCTAACAAAGCACTGGGATTTATTTCTAGGAGTATAGAATTCAAAAGTAGTGAAGTTATGTTAAACTTATATAGGACCCTGGTCAGGCTGCACTTAGAGTGCTGTGCACAGTTCTGGTGTCTATACTATAAAAATGACATAGAAACACTGCAGAAAGTGCAAGAAAAATTTACAAGGTACCAGAACTGAGAGATTACAGCTATCGGGAAAGATTGAACAGGTTGGGGCTTTTTTCTTTAGAAAAGAGAAGACTTAGAAAAGATTTGATAGAGATCTTTAAAATTCTGAATGGGTTGGCCAGGATAGATGTGGAGAGAATGTGGGAGAATCCAAAATTAAGGGCCATAAATACAAGATAGTTGTTATCCAATAAGGAAATAAGGAGAAATTTCTTCACTCAGGGTGTAGTTAGAATGTGGAACTCGCTACCACAGGAAGTGGTTGAGGCAAATAGCTTAGAAGCTTTCAAAAGGAAACTAGATGAGTACATGAGAGAAAAGGGAATAGAAAGATCTGCTGAAAGGCTGAGATGAGGCAGATGGAATGGGAGGAGACTCGTGTGGAGTATAAACACCAGCGCAGACTAGTTGGGTCGAATGGCCTGTTCCTGTGCTGTATATTCTATGTAATTCTATGTAATATTCACTGTTGTAAATTTAATATAAAATCTTGCTTGAGTATTGATTAGAATTTAATAGCATACATTATAAATAAAGCATTTGTTCATAGATCACAAACTTATTACAAGCCAGTAACCTATGATGTTCAATTCAGCTAGATAGTTCTCATGTTATTTTTAAATGAGCTTTATGTGACAGAAACTGCTACTTCACACTTAAAACTGAAGCCTTATTTTGCAGATTTGAATCACAGATAAAGAGGAAAAAAACTTTTGTCTTTTTGACACAATAGTTTTACCAAAATCTTTCTCTTTCCAATGCACGTTGTTACATTATTAATGTGCCTGCCTGAAATGCTAAAATTCAACAAAATATAATGCGAATATATTCTTGTTAGATAAAGCATGCTTTATAGGGGTATGGATACATTAGAGTGTAGGAACTTAAGTTATTAATGTCATGCAAGATATTATTAAGAAGCTTTTAGTGGGTATGTTATGCAACCAATACTTTAGAAGTAGTCACGCTGTATTGTCATCTATCATAGATTTCAAACCATAAGTAAAACGATTCACAAAAGATTATTGCTTAAGGTAAAAAATCACGGGATTGGGGGTAATATTCTGGCATGGATAGAGGATTGGCTATCTAACAGAAAGCAAAGAGTTGGGATAAATGGTTCATTCTCAGACTGGCAATCAGTAACTAGTGGTGTTCCACAGGGGTCAGTGCTGGGTCCCCAACTCTTTACAATCTATATTAACGATTTGGAGGAAGGGACCAAGTGTAACATATCAAAATTTGCAGATGATACAAAGATGGGAGGGAAAGTAGTGAGTGAGGAGGACATAAAAAACCTGCAAGGGGACATAGACAGGCTAAGTAAGTGGGCAGAGATTTGGCAGATGGAATACAACACTGGAAAGTGTGAGGTGATGCACTTTGGCAGGAAAAATCCTAGAGCAATTTATTATCTTAATGGCAAGAAACTGGAGAGTACTGAAGTGCAAAGGGATCTGAGGGTCCTGGTGCACGAAACTCAAAAGGTTAGTATGCAGGTGCAGCAAGTGATTAAGAAAGCAAATGGAATGTTGGCTTTCATTGCTAGGGGGATAGAATATAAAAATAGGGAGGTATTGCTTCAGTTGTACAAGGTATTGGTGAGACCGCACCTGGAATACTGCATACAGTTTTGGTGTCCTTACTTAAGGAAAGACATCCTTGCTCTCGAGGCAGTGCAAAAAAGGTTCACTCGGTTAATCCCGGGGATGAGGGGGTGGTCATATGAGGAGAGGTTGGGTAGATTGGGACTCTACTCATTGGAGTTCAGAAGAATGAGAGGCGATCTTATTGAAACATATAAGATTGTGAAGGGGTTGGATCGGGTGGATGCGGGGAGGATGTTCCTGATGACGGGTGAGACTAGAACTAGGGGACATAGTCTTAGAATAAGGGGCTGCTCTTTCAAAACTGAGATGAGGAGGAACTATTTCACTCAGAGGGTGGTAGGTCCATGGAATATGCTGCCACAAAAAGCTGTAGAAGCTACATCATTAAATAAATTTAAAACAGAAATAGACAGTTTCCTAGAAGTAAAGGGCATTAAGGGTTACGGGGAGCGGGCAGGAATTTGGACATGAGTCTAGGTTCGGATCGGTCATGGCCCTGTGGGTAGTGGAGCGGGCCCAGGGACCGTGTAGCCTGATTCTGCTCCTATTTCGTGTGTGCAATTCTGTTAGATGCAGGAGATGGTTCTGTGATAGATAGTAGATTGGCGGTTAGGATCAGATCAGCCATGATCTTATTGAATGGCGGAGCAGGCTCGAGGGACCGATTGGCCTACTCCTGCTCCTATTTCTTATGTTCTTATGTTCTTAAAATCCATTATTGTTAAATGTAATCGTCTATTAATGCATTGTCAGGTTGTGACATTTTTGTGTCATGTTTTATCCACATTACTTTTCAAATGCATAGTGAATAATAAATGGAATGTAAAGATTAGATTCCATTTATAGGGGAACATTTTTAGTGCAAATTACCTCCTGTTAGTATGTAAGTAAAAAGATCATTTAAAAAAAAGAGAAACTCCTCCCTTTCGTGAGATAATTAAAAATAGGTTTGAAATATTAGCTCCTACCCCCATCCTCTGCACTCCTCAGAACTGAGGAAGCTGTGTGTATTCAGTTGATGACGTGCCACAGCTTGGAACCATTAGTCAGGGATGGAGGGGGGAAGAGAAGAGTAGCCAATCTGCATTTCTTTCTATGGAGTAACATACTATTGCTGAGAGAAATTGAGCAGCTCGCTTTTTGGGTCGCTAACATCGCCTGGGCACTAAATTTAGCGCCAGGCAAAAAATAGCGCCAGCGATTGTTAACTTCAGTTTTAGTGCCCCAAGAGGGAGGTGGAGCGCTAATTCAAGTGCTCCACTTCCTTCTTAGAGCGCTAACCCCGAATATCGGGGTGGTGCGTTCTGCAGCGCTATGCACTAGACCACGTAGCGCTGCCGCATGGAAAGCTTGAGGGGAGGGCCCAAGCCCACAAATCTGCGGGCCCTACCTGGACCACCGGGGAGCGGGGTGCCAAGCCAGCAGCCCGGCACTCAAGAGGAGTGCCGGGCTGCCAGATCGCAGCACGGACCCCGCGTTCAATGACGCAAAGGGCTGTGACAAGTAAGTCGGCCAATTGTTTTTTTCCCTGCCCGCCATCTCCCCTTTAGTTAGCGCCCCGCGAGCCTCCTGCCGCTCTGTTCCCGCCCCCTGAATCAGTCACTGTCATCGCCCGGTGCAGATTCAGTGGGCACGGGCCAATTTTGCAGGCGGGGCAAAAACAGGGCACTGCGCACGGTGATAACGTCATCATTACCTGCGCAGCGGAATGGGGCGCTACCGGTTACCACCGCCGCTAAACTCCCGCTGAATTTAGCAGGAGCCGTTAGCGGCACCGTGCCCGGGCGACAAGTCGTTTACATCCCGTTATCACCCCCCAGAGGCTCTAATGAGAGCCGCAAATGCACCGAAGTTCTAGCCCTTAGTTCGTGGTCGAACAGGACACCAAGGCTGCGAACAGTCTCTTTCGGCTTCAGTGGCGTGGGAGGGGGATGGAGGCAATGGCAAGGGTGTGGAGCGTGTTGCAGGGGTCGAAGATGATGGCTTTGTTTTTGCCAATGTTTGGCTGGGAATTATACCTTCATAACTGTGACCTGGGTTTGAGTTACACTGATGGGATGGGAGTCTCCTCTCTTTGCTAACTGTATGGGTGAAATATTGATGCAGTTTCTAATAGTATGTAACCATTGCACAAACCTGTTCACAATTTGACATTAATTGGCAACATTGCTCAGCGTAATTACAAGGATGGCTGGACTAGAAATAGAAAAAAATCTAGATGGAAGTGCATCCCCTATGCTCTAATATTGGGACTAAGGCTCATCGGTGGGGTAGAGTACAGCATTCTTTACCAGTTGGCTAGCTATGGCATATCTGACCTGGGATTGCCTGACACCAACACTGGGTGCCAAATGGGCTAAAATCCTTCACCTTGGTGAGCACAAAACATACCCATTAATATATATTTCCATAAGCGAGTTTTGCTATCTGTACTGATGGATAATAACTTTGGAGAATGTAATGGACTAGAATGGGGAAGGATTAATCAGGGCAGCAGCAAGAATCCTGCATTTGAGCAATTTGCTGGAATTTGCTAGTCTAGTACTGTTATGCTTTGTTTTATATAAGGTGACCGAGTATATTGTAGTAGGGTAAACCATTAACCTTTTGCTTGTTGAGCATGATGGTGCAAGCCCTGATTTTAATTGAGGGTGTGTTTGGAGAGGACGGGTTGTGAAGTAGGAGGGGGAATCCCCCACAGATTTCTGGGTGCGAGTCATGGGTGAAGGAATAGAGAGTTGTATATCCAAGTTTGCAGTGACACTAAGTTAGGACAAAAATGAGAAGTCGCACAACACCAGGTTATAGTCCAACAGATTTATTTAAAATGACAAGCTTTCGGAGCTGTCGCCCCTTCCTCAGGTAAAGTTACAATAGGTGAATCTACAATATTTCACATTCACTCATTGTAACTTTACCTGAGGAAGGGGCGACAGCTCCGAAAGCTTGTCATTTTAAATAAATCTGTTGGACTATAACCTGGTGTTGTGCGACTTCTCATTTTTGTCCACCCCAGTCCAACACCGGCATCTCCGCATCATGACTAAGTTAGGAGGCACAGTAAATTATGTAGATGGGAGCCACAAGTTACAAAGGGACATAGACAGACTAAGTCAATGAGATGGAGTTCAATGTGGGGAAGTATAAGGTCATCCACTTTGAATCCAAAAAAGACAAATTGGAATATTTTCTTAATAGTGAGAGACCAGGTCCTGTGGCAGAGCAAAGTGATTTGGATGTCCATGTACACAAATCACTAAAAGCTAGTGCACAGTTACAAAAGGAAATCAAAAAGGCTAATGGAATGTTGGTCTTTATTGCAAAGGGGTTGGAATGCAAAAGTGAGGAAGTTATGCTTCAGTTGTACAGAGCCTTAGTCAGATCCCATCTGGAATGCTGCATTCAATTTTGGGCCCCATACTTCATGAAGGATATATTGGCCTTGGAAGGGGTACAACGTAGATTCACCAGAATGATACTGGAGCTAAAAGAGTTAAATTATGAGGACAGGTTGCATAAACGTGTGTTGTATTCCCTTGAGTTTAGAAGACTGAGGGGTGATCTAATAGAGGTATATAAAATGATAAAGGGATTCGATAGGGTAGATACAGAGAAATTATGGCTTAGAAATTCGGGGTTTAGTGCTGACCATTACGGCACGTTTTGATGAAAAAAATGGCAGCTGACTCGCTTCCGCCCGATTCTGGCAGGTCCCACGGTGGTCGTCATTTTGGGGAGGCCGTTGCCAGCGCTCGCTCCAGATATTTAGATTAGGAAAACTGTGACGTCAATGAGTGTGCAACGTTGTTTTGACGCACGATCTGCCATTCTGGACATCGTCGCGCCGTCTCCTGATCACGATCAGCTGACCACGTCTTCAGCAGCAGGAAGGACCCCCCTGCAGCACTATTTAAAAGGATCATCAACAACTTGCAGCTGACTTGCTTTTTCAGTTCTACTGGCTCTGTCCAAGTGTCTGCAACTGTTTGGAGCTTTCTAAAGTTGTTTAAAGTTGCTGAGGTCACAGGGAGTGTTGCTGCAAACAGAGAACGCCTTGCATCTCATTTAAAGGCTTCTGCTTACATCACTTGCTCACAGTCATGGGGGCCCTACTTGCAGTCCCACTCACGCTCGAGTATGATAGGGAGATGGAGCGGAGGCAGCGAAGAAGAGGAGAGGATGCTCGCAGAGGGAGGAGGAGGGGCAGGAGGGCTCTCAGCAGGAGGCCTTACCCACCTAGGGTCTTCTGAGAGCACTTCTCCTACCTGCACTTAAGCCAGGAGCAGTGTATTAGGAGGCTCCGCTTCACCAAGGATGTAGTAACAGAACTCTGCCACCTCCTGCAACCAGACCTGCGGCATCAGAGCAGGGCGACGATGTCTCTCCCAGGGACCCACAAGGTCACCGTGGCCCTCAGTTTTATCGCCAGCAGATCCTTTCAGTCTGCAGCAGGAGACATAGCAAACATCTCCCAGTTTGCCGTGTATCACTGCATGTGGGAGGTCACATAAACTCTACTCCAGGAGAAGGGACTTCATTGTCTTGTTTCTGAACAGAGAGAAGCAGGGTGAGCGTGCATGTGGCTTTGCCAGGATAGCGGGCTTCCCCACAGTGCAGGGTGCCATCGACTGCACACACGTTGTTTTGTGGGCACCGTGTACCAATCCTGAGATGTTCTGTAACCGCAAAAGCTACCACTCACTTAATGTGCAGTTGTTTTGCGACCATGCCCAGCACATCATGATGATGAATGTCCACTATCCTGGCAGCAATCATGATGCCTTCATCCTGCGCTGGTCCGGTGTGCCAGCAATCTTCCACCCACCACGTCAAACCCGAGGGTGGCTGCTCGGAGACCAGGGCTATCCGCTCTGCACCTGGCTGATGACTCCCCTCTGCAGCCCCACCACTCGTGGTCAGCACACATATAATGACAGCCCTGTTACCACAAGGAACGTCATCGAGCAGACCATCGGGGTGCTCAAGCAACAGTTCTGCTGCCTTGATCGCTCGGGAGGAGCCCTTCACCACTGCTATCTGGTGGTTTGCTGCTTCACAACTTGGCCATCATAAAGGCACAGCCCTTGCCATCAGGGTTCATGGAGCACCTCAGGAGGAGGAGGAGGACGAGGGGGAGGAAGAGGAGGAAGGGAGGAGGCAGGCAGCACATCCCCGTTCCGGACGGGCTGTCCATGAGCGCCTCATCAGACTCCAATTCCAGTGAATGAAACCCCAGATCCCCATTGTTCACCACTTCCCCATCAAACCATCCCTCTGTCAAGGAACATCACAGCATCCTGTAGGGCACAAAGCTGAAATGGGAGCCGCCACAAAACACACATTCCAAACAAAATTCATAAATTTTCAAATTCAAATCAAAAGGATAAAATCAACTAATCATCCTTGTGCATTCCCTTAGTGTCTGCCTTTCGTATGCCTTTTCCTAATCTCGTGCTCCTACGAAGTGCTCCACCACAGTGGCTGCAGCATGGCTGGTGGAAGGCTACTGACTTCCAGGGCTGAATTTTGCCAGTGCTCAGAGGGTGGGTTCGGAGGCGGGTCCGCTGTGAAAATCAAAAAGATTGAGAGCGGGGCAGTATCCCACTCTAAACCCAACTCCTTGTGTGTTTCCCTAGTGCAGGCTCTGCCTGCACTTTGCAGACCCGGCACTAAGTGGCGGGGCATGCAAGAGTGCTAGTTAATAGGGTGTTTAAAGCAATTGAATCAGCATTTTACCAGGTACAAAGCATTTTCCCAAGTTTTCCACGAGGTTCTTGTCGCTCGGGGATCACGCCAGGTAAGTATGTCGGGTTCTGAACAACTCTCAATTTCTTTGATAGGTGAAAGCTGCAAAAGTGGCCTAAAAGCTACGATTTTACAGCTTTCACTTTCCAATGTAAGAAGCTGGAGCATTAATGATTTGGAGCCCACTTTTGAGCTTTATGCACTTTTGAAGTGTTTGGAGTAATCTCTCTATCCACTCTCACCTCCTTGAAACAACCTACCTCAACATTGGCAGATTACTTCTGTCATCTCAATCTCACCTGCCATCTATTCCATCAGCATTGGTGCCCTTGAAAAAATCTCACCTCGGTCCTCAGAATCCCAACACGATCAGCCCCATCACCAGCAGCACCGGGCGCACCAGCAACACCAACATCCACACCAGCCTTCTCCGCAATCAACTCATGCTGCATGGAAACTGGGCATCAGCACCCGACCACATTGCTGCCCGGGGTGCCAGCAATGGCCTCACCATGTCGAGATTTGCTTCACTTAACACTGAACACCCTGGCTGCCACATGATGCGCCAGGTTGGCACGACCCCACACCAGCACCATAAAGCATCCCTACAATGTCCAAGCCATTCCTTTCACACTCATCACCATTGGTGGGGGGGGGGGGGGGAACGTTATGTCTCACCATTCACTGCAACTCACTAAGCCACTTCCAAAGGTGCACACAAATCTGCCAAAGAACGCAAAGTGTTCAAAATAAAGATTTCAATGTTTGACAGCACATTACCAGAAACTTCACATGAACATTGACTAAACCACCCAGGTGCCTACCCTTGTGTGGTGTTAGTTGGTATGCTTGCAGTAGGATGAGGGTGAGTGTGAGGGGTGGCTTTGAAATGGGGAAGTGATAATGTAGATGGAGAGGGATGGGTGGAGGTGCAAGGTATGTTGGTGTGAGTAAAGATGTGCAGGAGTAGGGTAGGGAAGGCAGAGTGATGGGGATGTGATGAGTGGCACAGCAGGATGAGGTTGAGTGTGGCTTGGCAGTAATGTTTTGCGATCTACTGGGATCATTGAAAGGTTTGCGCCACTGCAGCCTGGTCCTCCTGACGACATCCCTGCTTGTGCCCTCCTGTGCAATGTGCAACCAAACTGCGTTGGTCCCCTGGGGAGGTGTTTTCTGCCCATTGGAAGGAAAGAGAACCTCCCTGCATGCTGTGACTCCCTCCATAAGCATATGGCGGGAGTCATGGGAGAGCCAGGGTGCAGCCGTGTACCTTTGTGCGGTGATTGTCAGTGTTTGCAGCACTTCAATGCTTCAGGACACTGACTGCACAACTGTCAAAATCAATGTGGATATGGCCCCTTTAAGGAAACCGGCTGATGGCGTGTCATCAGATGACATCATCAGACCCGCTTCCTTTTAATTGGCCGGCAACCTCGCAGGGTGGGCTTAACAAGCCCAATCAGGGCAAAATCACTTGGAGGAGGCGGGATGAAGATGAGTGCGGAGTTTGAGGCCGCTGTCTGCTCCGGCCGCACCGGACTCGCCACGGCCGGCAAAATCGTGGCCTCAGTGTGGAAGACTATAGAGGGACTTGCAGGATGACCTCGAGCAGCTCTGGACCTCGAAGGCCCAGCTGTAGACTACACCATCTCTCCATGGGCGGCAGCAGTCTGGGCTGGCTGGCTAATAGGCAGCAGCAATGGCAATGGCGGCGTGGCAGTGGAGGGAGTAGGAATGCTGTCATCCTGTAAGAGAACAGCAGGTTCTTGCTCCACAGACCTACTCCCCCGGGGCGGCACCTCAGCCTTCCTAGCCATCTATTGGAGCACTGATTGCTGGCCTGCTGTGACGCACTGCAAGCCCCTTTCGACACTCGTAAACCCGTCGACGATGGCAGCAGTCTGAGCTTGAGTGGTAGCAAGCTGAGACTGCAGGAGAGCAGTCTGTGTTTCCACTCCAGCAGTGAGGTGTAATGAGGTAGATTGTAACATCAATCAGTGTGCAACGCTGATTTGACGCAAAACCTGGCATTATCGAAGTTGCCGCTCCATTCAACGCCCTCTCCAAATCACGACCAGCTGAACATGTGTTCAGCAGCAGGAAGGACCGCCCACCAGCGCTATTTAAAGGGATCAGCAACAACTTGCAGCTGACTTGCTTTCTGATTTGTACTGGCTCTGTGTAAGGAGTCTGAGCTTCCACTGCAGCACTGAGACATTGAGTCGCTTCTGCCGGTGCTGCAATGGAAGCTGCAAGATCGGCCATCACACCCAGCATCATCTGCGGGTCCACAAGCTCTCTCCTAGAGTTGTCATCTTTTCCATTCTGGAAAACATAGGCTCCAATCTCTGCTCAAGGCCCCGTGCAATGTTTGAGCTGGACTCCTTCATGCTCGTTGACACTGACAAGATGCTCTCTGGCAGGCTTGCCATTGCACCAAGCATTTCCGTGAGCATGCCCATCACCCTTCTTCTGCAGGCCGCCCCATCGAGGTCATCATTTGACTGTTGTGCAGCAGAACTCGCACATGACCTCACCCTTTGGGGAGCTGGAGCCCGAGTTACCCTTTACTCCTGGCCTTGCTGCACACCACTCATGCCCAGTGACTCACCACGTGCAGATCCCACCCTCTATACTACCTTCTAAATTCCGCGCAGTGCCATTTTCTGAACTGGGATCTGCAAGTGTCAGATGCAGTGCTGGTGACTTTTCTTCTTCTTCTCCTCCATCACAGTGTTCATGATGTTCCTGGACAGGCTGTGCTGGTGGCAGTTCTTGGGTATCTGAAAGCAGAAAGGCACAAGGGCCAGGTTGTGGTGAGGGGAGGGGGAAAAGCAAGATATCCATGCATATACCATCAGCAGCTTGTACGTGAGAAGAGATTGTGGGATGAGGGGGAAGTGGGATGTGAGAAGAAGGATTAGGAATCACCATACCATCATCATCAACAATGCTTTTAACTTCTCCGCTCGCCACAGACTCTGTCACAGCCCCTCCAATAATTTGGATCACTGATTCCTCCAGGTCTGTCAGGGTGTGAATCCTTGCTTGGCCGCCTCCCGTCTGTTGGTGCTCCCGGCGGTTGTGAGCCACCTTCGCCTGCAAGAGAAAGGGAAGTGTGTGAGTGAGTGTGGAGCAATGTGTTTGGGTGATGGATGAATAGCTGTCAGTGTGTGCAAGGTGTATGAGGTGAGTGTGAGTGTTACAGCAGTGGTAAGTGTGTGAGGGTGAAGTGAAGCAATGATTGTGAGCTATGAGTGGTGATAGCTAGACATTATTGGTAGGTGAGTGCTGGGGTGTGGTGCATTGAGCAGTGTGCGAGGCTTGTGGTGCAGATGGTGGGATGTAGCATTTGCTGAGGCCTTCAGTCAGCTTGAACAGCCGTGTGAGGTCATTAAACTTTTTTGCAGCACTGGATCCAGGTCCTGGGGATAACACTCATCGCCGTGGCAGATGGTGCGATCTCCTTCCAGATCCTTCTGCTGATGACCTTTGAAGGCCTCTTGCCCCCAAGTGGGTAAAGGACATCCCGTCTACGTTCTACTCCAAGGTCTCCAATGCGGCATCCGAGGACCATCTCGCCCTTTCTCTAGGCTGTTGCGCCATTCCTTCGTCTCAGCTGACAATGAGGTGCTTCTGCAACAAAGCACCTCCCCTTTAAGTAGTGCAGAGAGCATAGGCCAAACTTTATTGGCCAGTAGACTGCACCCGATATTGGCCCTGCCGTTGAGCACTGAGCCAATCAGCAGCGAGTTTAGTGCTGCGATCAGGCAGCACAAATTTTGCATGCTGCCTGCACTACTTAAAAGGGGCACAGGCAAATAGCACTGGGCAGTGCCCCTGCCTGCTTTCAGGTCTTATCACATTTCTAGGCCTCAATCTTCTGGTGGGGCTATCTAGAAGATAGGGAATAATATTATAATGTGAACTGAGCCATTTAGGAGTGAAATCAGAAAGGTTTTTTTCACATAAAGAATAGTGGAAATCTAGAATTCTCTCCCTGAAAAGGGTGTGGATGCTGGGTCATTTGAAATTTTCAAGACTGAGATCAAGGGATATGGAGCTAAGGCAGGTAAAAGAGGTGAGGTACAGATCAGCCATGATCTAACTGAATGGCAGAACAGGCTCAAGAGATTGAATTGCCTACATCTCTTCCTATCTTCAAATATTCTTTGTTCCATTTGGCCAGACACCCTTTCTTCATGTAATAATGATGATGTGGAAACTGGGGTGGACAAATGTGAGAAGTCGCACAACACCAGGTTATAGTCCAACAGCTTTATTTGAAATCACAAGCTTTCGGAGCACTGCTCCTTCGTCAGGTGAAGTGAAGAGATGCATATAGGCACAGCATATATAGTCAGAGAACACTGCCAGATGATTACAGTTAATCTTTTTAACTGCCGAGGTGTGATAAAGGGCAGTTAGAAAGATTAACTATAATCATCTGGCAGTGTTCTCTGACTATATATGCTGTGCCTATATGCATCTCTTCACTTCACCTGAAGAAGGAGCAGCGCTCCAAAAGCTTGTGATTTCAAATAAAACTGTTGGACTATAACCTGGTGTTGTGCGACTTCTCACATTCATGTAATAAAGTCATGCAAAGCCGAGGAAACAAAAGGAAGGAGCAGGATGCTGACTGTCACGTGACCGTGATAAGGAAGGGTATTTGGAGGGCAGTTTGTACCCAGGTGGGGAGCTGCAGTGAACCTCCATAGAGAGATGGTGACACCGGCTGGCCGTGCTCCCAGGATAAGCTAACTACTACATCCTGTAAATAAGGTTGTCCAATAATAGCATGCTCTCATACTATCATGCTGTGCTATTATGGTCAATGTGACTTGTTTTGCTGGACATGGAGTTTCTATCATTAAATAATGATGAAATTGATATATTGGCCCAGAAATTGGAGTTCGATGGTTGCCGCGGGGGTAAGGATCCCCCGCGATATCGCACTCCGTGCCTACCTTTATGGTTTTGGCCCACACGAACTTCAGTTCCTGGGCCTCTCCCTGGTGCCGGCGCGCAGTGTGTGCGTGTCCCAGAGGCGCAGTTAATTCGATGCGACCTCTGGGATCACGTGGGCCAGTTAGAGCCAATGGCAGCACACCATCTTTCATTCATAGTTTTGACAGCAAGAGCTGTCAAAACTATGAATACAACAAGCCCCCAAAAGAACAGCTAAACCTCAATAAAATTTTTTAAAAAGCCATCACTTTAATAAAATAACTATAGTTAAATAAATTAACCACTTTAAACAAAAATTTAAATTTTTGAAAAAATTTTAATTCTTTTTAAAAGTTATAAAAATAAACTTACCTTTATTTAAAGTCTCTAAAAAAGATAAACCTGTTGAAAATTTTTAAAATAATACTTAATTAACTACTTACCTTGTTAAAAGGGGGTCTTACGCCTGCTTTCTTTATGTGTAAAATCTTCAACACTTACCTGCGCGTTCAAACCTGAAAAAAAAAACTAAGTGCGCTGCGTGCGCACAACCTGTAGCGTGCACGTGGTTCACTTAGGAACCGCCACCTTCGCAATACCCGAAGTGTCGGTTTCCCGCGCATGCGCAGTGCATGCAGGAAACCGGCACTTCGGGACCTAATACGCGAGAGTACACAGTGCGTACTCTCCCACATTAGGTCTCATTTTCGGGCCAATAATCTATATATCCACTGTCAATTTGTGAAGCCTGAACCCAATTTATATTTAAAGACTAAATGATCTCATGGTGCCCTTAAATAGTCTTGTTTGTGTTCTTTGCTTAAACATTGTTGATTTACCAGTGGGGAAACTAAAATTACTGACCTTGACAGTGTGAGGGAGCTAAATTAACAACTGAAAGGTGTTAAAACGTTTATCCAAATTATTTACAGAACTTTGAAAAGTAAATGCTGATAAATGGGTTCATGCCTCTACTAAAATAGCAGAACAGAATTTGATGCAAGCATGCTAAGTGTTTGCACATTCTCATTGCTTTACAGTCACTTCTTGGCTTATGTGTCCATTTTATTTTCTTCAAATGCATTTATCTTGGATAATGTGGCAATATATTACAGCTTGATTGGCACTATTTATATTTTGTGAATATTTTTTCTACAGAATATTTGGATGGATGTAATAGGAGATATTATGTGTAGTTATTGATTTTGTGCATATCATTTTGCTACCAATAAACTACCTCAGATTTTGGTGGGGATAACTGTATGTTTATTAGTGTTCTAATGGCATAAATTTTCTTTAGTTATAACATTTCTTCTAATTGTCACTGTAAAAAGTTTTTCATCCTTCTCACATATATCTCTGCAATCATCTTTGCCCTTACCAACATAAAGTTTACATGATTTCTCGTCCTCAAATTGTTGTTGCTTCTGGAATATTCAGTCCCATTTGACAACTTTTATTCCAGAGGGTGGTGAAGATGTCACAGTGTTCATGTGACGGGTGTATTTCATGGTACCAGTTGTGAAAGTGCGATTATATCCTTCACATAAATGTTGCACATGTATTCACTCCCTACGTCCAAAACTATATTTTGGATGATAATGATAGACAACTTTCACTGTTGTTAAATTAAGGCCTGGTCTGATCCTGACTGAAAAATCCAAGTAAGTCTGCCGGGTAATGATTTGAGAATTTCTGCTTGACTAACGTCAAGGTTATCACTCTGTTAAAGCTCGGAGGTAAAATACAAGCCACTGTTACTTCCATCCAGCTGCATTTTTATGCATAGATGGACATTATCAGTGTGATGTTAGGTGCCCATTACTGTGAAGCAGATCATCACCCCCACAGAAGCAAATGTATTTTCTATTGCATATTATTGTGTATCAGCATTGTGTCGTTGTACTGTTCAATCGGCACAAATCGGAAGATGCCAGATCATTCACTACAGAGAATACAGGCTCGATTAGAGCTCTTTTCTATGGCTTTATTTACATGGTTATTATCCCAATGGAAATATATTCTTGCAAGCTAATCCATGCATGCTCTCTTTGGGCTGTTGAAATACGATGCCGTCACTTCTTGCTTTCACTTATTTATGCTGTTATCCAATTGAAAGGCTGCAAAGATAGTGTGTTGGTACTTTTACTGCAGAATGCAAGCTATGTGGGCAGGTCACTTTCAATTGTAAGTAATCCACGAATAGCTCTGAAAATGTCTTAGAATTAATCTCATTATAATAAACTAGGCTATTCCTAACCTCTTGTTTCAGCAAACTTCCTCCGGCATTATTGAAGCTCCATTATAATCTATAGAGAAGTTCAAAGGTTGATGGGATGAAAATAGGAACCGTTGTTACAGCATGTGTGGGGAGAGAGAAACAGTTAATGTTTCGGGTCAATGACCTTTCATCAGATGCTGCCTGGCCTGCTAAGTGTTTCCAGCATTGTCAGTTTTTATTTCAGATTTCCACGATTGACAGTATTTTGCTTTTGTAATAGTGAGGATGAACTGACTGAATAAGAACAAATATGCACCCCAGATCATAATTTTCAAGACTATATTAATACAATTACGTAATTTAGTCTTGAATAGTATATTGGGCATCCAGTCAAGGGATGTTTGTCCCCACAAACTCCTGAGGAACTGGAAGTTGGAGGTGATTATCAACAAAAAAAACGTTCCAAAATGGCTCATTTAGACGGGTCCAGTCAAAGAAGTAAGACATTTACAATATCTGTGGAGAATGTAAAACCTCAAGACTCAGTGTGTCAGTGTGCAAATCTATATCAAGTCTAAGAAGAAATGTCTGTTGGAAACTACAGAAACAATCACTCCACAATGTTAAGGAAATAGAGCAACAAGTTAACGAACTGTTGTGAAAGCTGACTACGAGCCTACAGAAAGTATTATTTATTTCTGCCAACTCCAGTTGGCATGTTTCTAGCCATAGGACATGATGAAGGAAAACTAACTTCATCTGTAACTGAAATTAGTTATGGTGTAATGATTTAGGAGATTTATGTATTCCATTTTTTATATGTGTTTAAATAATGGACGTGACTGCTGCCAACGAAATGAATTGGTTGCGTATACGCAGTTTCAGTATAGAAGATAGGAGCAGGAGTAGGCCATTCGGCCCCTCTAGACTGCTCCGCCATTCAATGCGATCATGGCTGATCATCGAAATTCAGTACCCTGTCCCTGCTTTCTTCCCATATCCCTTGATCCCTTTAGCCTTAAGAAAAATATCGAACTCCTTCTTGAATCTATTTAATGAATTGGCCTCAACTGCCTTCTGTGGTAGAGAATTCCACAGGTTCACCACTCTCTGGGTGAAGAAATTCCTCCTCATCTCTGTCCTAAATGGCTTACCCCCTTATCCTTAAACTGTGACCCCTGGTTCTGGACTCCCCCGACCACTTTTTTTGGTTGTTCACGAACTGAAAAGAAAATATTGTCGCCATCACAAAGGAAACACTTCGAGAGAAAGGAAGGGAGGGGGTGGGGAAAAGAGATCGCTGCTGCTGAACAGAGCCATGTCAGGAAAAGAAAATCTGCACCAGCAAAGCTCAGCAAACGTCTATTCTTCTCCTTTCCCTTCACATGGATTTCGCGCTCCAAACAACTAAATCTCTGCAATCCTCCACCCACAAAATTATTATACATTAATACTTAAACCAACCCGCGATATTATTATACATTATTATTAAACCAACCCAGAGCTCACAGATTACACAGATTATTACAATATTATTATTATACATTAATAATAAAACCACCACAGGATTTATGCGCAGAATGCTTCTGCGCAGCTTCCGGTCGTTGGCAGCAGCTTCCGCTCATTGGCAGCAGCTTCTGGTTCATTGGCAGCAGTCACTCCATTAAATAATTGTGTTTTACAATGTTACTTCACTCTGTCGTTTTTCTCGGTAAAAATTACTGTTTGTGGGCCAAAGCCTTTCAACTCAAGCTAGACAAATTATTGGTTCTTTGAAGGAGAGTGGATGTTTTATATGTTAACTCTAGCTCATGCCAATCATTTAAGTTCCGGTTTCAACTGTTGTCAAGGATCAGCGCAAACAGACTTTTAGATGATTGGAGACTACAATTCATTCCTTATCTCATTCAACTGATTCACACTAGCGTAGCCTGCAGCCTCAACCACAGAAAGTTCCCTACTCACAACACCCCTTTCTTCTGCAAGCTCCACTGGCTCCTTATGCCCCAGAGAGTTGACATCTAAATTCTTGTCCTTGCCCCCAAATCAGTCGATGGCTTTGCCCCACCCTATCTCAGTGATCTTCTCTAGTCTTATTTCCCCACATGTACCCTCTGCTCATTTAATATCGAGTTTCTCCTTATCCCCCATTGCATCATTGGTGGCCATTCATTCAACCACTATGTTGCTCTCCTCTGAATATACATGACTAGTTCCCTCTGCCTTGCCACTTCTTTCCCTGCTTCCTAAGGCCCTGTCAAAACCCTGCTTTTTTACTATGCTTTCAGCTCTCACTTTTAACTGCTCGATTTCTCCCCCTCTCCCTCCCACTCAGCATCCATTATTTTGTCCCCCATGTACTTGTCAAGAGCACTACAGAAACGGAAGTTGCTGTTGTTGTTATCTATTAAGTTTTCAATATGATTGATATCTTAATTGTCTGACCACTGAGGAGAAAACAACTGATAATCAAATGAGCCTGCTTTAATATCATAGTAGACATAAAAGTGAAAAATGAGGAACAAACTTGTTATCCCAAGTTTCCTGTTTTGTACAACCTCAACCACATGAGGGGGCTAACAGGAACACCATGCAAGATCATTTCCCATGTAATGTCCAACAAAGATTCAGTCAGAGGCTACCGAAAATAATTACACAGAGTTCAAACTATCTCTCCTTGTTTTGAAATATATTTTACATTGTGTAAGTTTAATCTTGTACTTTTAATATTGCTTAATTACTGCTTCCTGCTTTATTTTACTTGTAAATGAATCTATTAGTTTTCAGCCTGAACATAATAGTCTGTCACTGTGGTATTTACCACCTTTTCAAAGTAGATGGCGGAACTTGATAGGGATCCCATGTGATCTCTGATGTAATCTATCCTTGCTAAGGGGTAATTGTTAATTCTGTGGCACATATAAGTGTGCACCTTTAGTTTCAGCAGAGATTCAGTCTGCTTATGGTAACTGTCTTTCTGCCATAAAGTGTTAGGAGAAAGCCCAAACCATGATAAATGGTGGCTTGCAAACCAAATGGGCTGTTTAAAGTTTAAATGAAGTAAATTACCTGAAATAGATAGCAGTTACTATGAAGGCAACTCAACTACCCAGAAAGGCATTGGCAGTGAAACTAAAGCAGCACTGAAGCTGAAATGTGCAGCTTGCCAATAAAAGGGAAAAAGAATGGCACAGGTACAAAGAGAATCAGTACAGACATGAGGAGGAGGTGGAAGAAAATGATGCACAGCACAAGAATGAGGAGGGAAGAAAGAAGCATCAGGTGGAAAAAGGAAAGAAACGGCCCTGGTGTGCACTTGGGTTGGCAGAGACTCGATTGCTGTAAGGCTGATGAGTGGGGTCCAGCTGAATCAGTGCACAGCTTTGTACAAAATAACTTTAGCAAATGTAAACTTACAATAAATTTTAAGGAAAAGAACAACATCAGATGGCTTCTTAAAGCAAGCCGATAGGTGGAAGAAAGATATATGGGCAGAAAGGTTGGTGCCATCATTTAGCAGTAAAACACTTACTATATTTTCACAAAAGTGAGAAGTCGCACAACACCAAGTTATAGTCCAACAGTTTTATTTGAAATCACAAGCTTTCGGAGCTGCTGCCCCTTCGTCAGGTGAATACGAATCGACAAAGCATATATAGTCAGAGAACAATGCCTGTGTAGCGTACAATGTCAGATGACTACATTTTATCTTTCTGACTGCCTTTCATCACACCTCGGCAGAGAAACAATCAGGTCAGCCAGGAAGGCACCACATCAAAGACATAGCAAGATACAACTGAGACAATGAGGTGGAGTCACAGGGGGTCTAATGTGTCAAATGTGGCATATATTTTCACAATTAGATCTTACGTGCAGTGCAGATTAACATGTAGTAAAATGAACAGTTGTTGTTGCTTTTGACTAGACGTCAGAAGCATATGGACAGAAATGTTAAATGCTATGAAAGGTCCATGAGTATACTTGTAGGGAACTGGTGTGAGAAATGGAAAATGCACTATGGTTAGAGGGGAGTAATGAAGTGTAAATTATTACTGAGCTATTTTGTGGAAGTTGGTCCAGTCGATTAAGCAGTTGCTTGATGAAGAGCCGAGGAGACTAAGTGAAATGACCAAGCCAACAGTTGTTTTGTGATTTAATGACCACTTGGGAGCCAACAAGCCGGGGGGAAGGGCAGAGGTCCCACACCAACTTAACCAGTGGGCCATTCACCAAACCTGGTGATCTGCCAGCACTGTATTAAAAGCTTTGCTGAAATCCACATACACAATATCCACTCTGTTCCCCCTGTCCACAAGGTTTGTTATCTCCTAAAAGAAAAAAATCTGCCTCATGCAGCACTTGTTGACATTGTTCAGGGTGTTCACCCGAGCAAGAGTTCAGACAGATTCACAACAGTGCCACATAAGCGTCACCAACAAGTAGTCATCTTTCCCAGTTGAGAAGGGACCTGCAAAAACAATTTGGGATATTTCTGTACCCTATTTTTTTATGAGTTTTGATAAGCAGGGCAAATATGTTCTAAAATTTGGCTTCAATGCGTGTTATATGAAAGGGAAGCGCATTGGGGATGACGTTCCTTGGAGCTTCTCCTGCTGTGTCTTCATAACTTCGGCTGAAATCCCATTTATGTGTGTAAACAGGATTTCTTTGTATCAGGAGCACAAGGTAAAATTGTTGGGAGAAAGTCCAAACCATAACATATAATACAGGTACTTAACTCTAAACTTTCCAAAGAGAAGATAAAGAATATTTGTAGGAAGTATAGAGGAGGTACACAGCATTTTTAAAGCTTTAACTTATATAAGAAAGCAATAGTCAGATTGATCTGTATTTTACACAGTCATCATACTGTTTTTGATGCTCTTATTTAAACATCCTAGATCACTGGGTAGAGTTTCTGCTTTGGGTGCAATCGGCAATCCAGGCGCAAATTGCGCTCAAAATTGCGCTAGTTTTCTAAAGTGAAATTATGGTTCAAGTTTCCGCTCAAACTCATTTGCATAATCACAAACTTAAAACGTAAGTGCTTTCCATAAACACTACTCCTTTTGAAATTTGGAGAGTTTTCCATGAACCAGCACAATCAGGCAGCATTTTAGAACATAATTGTTTATTTTTTCCCCTTTCCATTAAAAAATATTCCTTGATATATTTAAGAGTGATAACCTGGTGCAGTTTTATTAATACAGCTGAAAATCGGTTTATCACAAAAAATAAGCATTTTTAATCCATGTCCAATCCACCACTTGCGGGTAATCCAATTTTAAGTGACTGAAAATGACTTTAAAAAAACTATGGAGAGCCATTTACTAGTTTCATTGGTGTACAGTAGTCAGTTTCTTAGTAAATTAAATATTTTTTATATTTAAAAAGTTTTAAAAGGCACCTATTAATGCCCTTTTGCCTAAACAAAAACAACCAGCTTAATTTTAAGAGCCTCCTCGAAGGCCCGCAATTGGGCACAATTACCGGAAACTCGGCCCACTGATTAATTCGATCTGGTGGTGTGGCCAGTTTGGTGGGCGGGACCGGCTTCCAGCGTGATGGTTTTTAAACCAGTGCAAATGATCGCGGAAACCCGCTTTGCCCTGGGCCTAACTTGCATTTGAAATTCCTCAATCTTCTGTGCTGGTTTGGCCGATTTCAGGCAAATTGGAAAAACCAGCGCAACCCAGCAGAAACTCTACCCCCACATCATTATTGGCTTCCACCAGAAGGAATAGTTCCTTCTAAACCCAAAAATAAAACAAAATTATTATAAGAATGTATTAACTACTTTAATTGCATTGCAATGATAAAACTAACATAATGGCAAAATTGTATTTAAAATATTTGAACCAAAGCTATTTTATTTTAATATATATCTGTACGATTTTTTGACTACTGGATCAGTGACAAAATGCTTTGTCTATATTGAATCAAAAATTTAAAAAAGTAACACAGTTTTGCAGATTTTCCTCTAATTATTTTGATGTTCATTATATGTCACTGTTTGCAATTTGTTTTAGGAGCAAATCTATGTAATTAATAATGCTCCAAATTTTCAAATGGAGCAGTATTTATGGAAAGTACTTACGTGATTAAACTATTGTCTGGGCAAATTTCCTCTAGAAATAATAACTTGTTTGCAGATGAGGAAAGCCAGAGAAAAAGATCTAAATAGCTCAATAATCAGGTGATACAGACAAAAGAGTGACCTTTCAGTCTACAATGGGACTAAGAAGCCAATCATAGATCTGGGTTTGTAACCCAGGATCCTCTGGCCTAGTAGACCCTTTCCCTCAAATGAGGTCTTCTCTGAAAGCCTTGCACCTGCGTGCCTGAACTTTCCATTCTTTTTCTGAAAGGATGGTGGCAGCCACTATAGGAACAAAGACCATATTGCTGTTCTCTTGCTGGGCTTGATGAAATATTGTTTTCATTTCACTCACGCCACTTCTAAACTGGACCCATAAAGGACATGCACTTTGGACTGACTTTAAGTGATCAAAGGTTGCAGTATGTCCAATTTTAATTGGATTCACCTTGCTCAATTTAACGAGGCTAGTTAGTGTTTTCGTGGCGGATTCACAAACCTATTTCTGATATTGTAAACCTGTGTCAGAAACTAGTAACTTCCACCTGCAACAGACAACTCTTCAGCAGTAATTGCGCTACTGTTTCTTTGTGGTGCAGAGCTGTTGGAAACATTACTGACATCTAGAAAATTGCACCCAAGAATACTATTGTCAGAAAGAAGACCATCTCAAGTGGTTAATCACTTCAATAAATGAAGTGCCATGGATACTCAGAGTGTAAGAAGTGAGGAGACTGTGGCAGATAATGATTTTCCTACAGGAAATTAATATCCCAGCAAGTGACAATAAAATTCTATATGAATCAACAATATTTTACAAAATTATTAAGAATCAAGATTAGAGTAACTAGTTGCAATAAGAAGTGACAGCATGGTAATGTGCAGTTACTCTTCTGAATCATGGAAAAGCTCTGTAAATTCTGAATGCTAGAGAAATTGTGTGTCATGTCAAATCACAATGGCAACCCAAAGTGTCAATCATGTTGTTACAACAATTGGCACTTTTCAATATGTCTGTGTAGCAAAGTCAAGTATCTTGACAAACCCTGATAGAAAATGAGAGTGCTGGACAAATCCTTGCGGAAAAACAAGAGGGTTGTGGGATATTCCTTTGAGAAACAGTGGAAATATCATAAATCTTTGTAAGGAAGTTAGGAAATAATCACAATGGCTGCCAGTGGAGGAGGGAAAAAAAGGTTAGTGGGAATAGATCCTACCATAAAATCCACGGTGAAGTGAAATCATTTTTTTTAAAGTTGATGACATCAAGACGTGCGGATTATTGTCTTTAAAATCGTAGTGTTCTGAATGGTGGAGTGTTTGTTTCTCTGGCCCTCAGTGATACATCACATAGAATCATACTTGGAAGTATAGTGAACAGTGAGGAGGATAGTGATAGACTTCAAGAGGACATAGACAAGCAGGTGGAATGGACGGACATGTGGCAGATGAAATTTAATGCAGAAAAGTGTGAAGTGATACATTTTGGTAGAAAGAATGAGGAGAGGAAATATAAACTAAAGGGTACAATCCTAAAGGGAGTGCATGAACAGAGAGACCTGGGGGTATATGTGTACAAATCGTTGAAGGTGGCAGGGCAGGTTGAGAAAGCGGTTAAAAAAGCTTATAGGATCCTGGGCTTCATGAATAGAGGAACAGAGTACAAAAACATGGAAATTATGATGAATCTGTATAAAACACTGGTTCGGCCTCAACTGGAGTATTGTGTCCAATTCTGGGCACCGCACTTTAAGAAGGATGTGAAGGCCTTAGAGAGGGTGCAGAAAAGATTTACAAGAATAGTAACATAGAAAAATAGGAGCAGGAGTCGGCCATTCGGCCCTTCGTGCCTGCTCTGCCATTCAATATGATCATGGCTGATCCTCTATCTCAATACCATATTCCCGCTCTCTCCCCATACCCCTTGATGCCTTTTGTGTCTAGGGATTCCAGGGATGAAGAACTTCAGTTACATGGATAGACTGGAGAAGCTGGGGTTGTTCTCCTTAGAGCAGAGAAGATTGAGAGGAGATTTGATATAGGTTTTCAAAAATCATGAGGTGTCTGGACAGAGTAGAGAGAGAGAAACTGCTCCCATTGGTGGAAGTATCGAGAACCAGAGTACACAGATATAAGGTGATTGGCAAAAGAACCAAAGGTGACATGAGGAAAAACTTTTTTACGCAGCGAGTGGTTATGATCTGGAATGCACTGCCTGAAAGGGTGCTGGAGGCAGACTCAATCACGGCTTTTAAAAGGGAGTTGGATAAGTACCGGAAAGAAAAACATTTGCAGGACTACGGGGCAAGGGCGGGGGAGTGGGACTAGCTGAGGTGCTCTTGCAGAGAGCCAGCACGGGCTCGACGGGCCAAATGGCCTTCTTCCATGCTGTAACCATTCTATGATTCTATGATACAGCCGAGAAGGAGGCCATCCAGCCCATCATGACAGTGCCGGCTCTTTATAAGACCTATCCAATTAGTCCCACTCTGCTGCTCTTTCCCCTTAGCCCTGCAAATATTTCCCATTCAAATATTTAACCAATTCCTTTTTGAAAATTATTATTTAATCTGATCCACCACTCTTTCAACAGTGACTATAATCCAAAGGTACTTCATTGGCTGTAAAGCGCTTTGAGACATCCGGTGGTCGTGAAAGGCACTATATAATTGCAAGTCTTTCTTTTTTTCTTTCAGCCAAGGCATTACAGATCATAACAACTCGCTGTGTTCCTGATGTCACTTCTGGTTCTTTTGCCAATTACTTTAAATCTGTGTCCTCTGGTTACCAACACTTCTGCCACTGGAAACAGTTTCAACTTACTTACTCAATCAAAACCTTAATATGCCAGCATAATATTAGGGCTGTTTGTATTAATAAGGCTTCATTGTTTCAAATTTAACACAAATAGCTCCTTTCAAGAAAATAAGTATTTGGTTCCATTGTATTTTAGTATAATATATTGGCAAGTCCAAATTAAATATACTAGTGTTAAAATCTGTGTGCCTGCCAGCACTTTCATGTAAAATGTTTTTACAACTCTCATAGCCGGTACAAATTCTGGTTTGATGCAATAAGCAGACCAAAATCTGGCTTAGACCAGCAATAAAAATATAAAGCTGGGCTCAGGGGATTGAACGTTATTCTCTCAGCATCAAAGCTAAATATCATTGGCTACACACGTGTGTAATGCTGTTGTTTGATTGTGTACTAACAAAATGTCAGATTTTAGTACAGCGGCACAAAAAGCTCCCTATTAGTTTTGGGATTAGAGTCGAAGTATGTCATGAAAAACTATCTTGTCCAGAGAATTTTAATTATGTGGGGCAACAATATCTCTGGTCACAATGTATAGTGACATTGCAAATGTGTTTCTGAAGGCTGTGTTTACAACTTTGTTAGAAGTATAGGATAGGGGGAAATCTGCACAAAAACATTTTTGATGTGGCTCTACATCTAACCAGAAGGGTCCTTGTGGCATGATTTGCACAGTGATGTGATTTTAAATGCTACCTGTGAATTAGAAACTAAAATAAAATTGGAGAGTAACATTTCTCAAATATTTAAGAGAGTACATTTTTAAATGGGTTATTTACACGTAGACTGGTGATTGGAGGTTGAAGTGCTTCTCACACACTGAGGACATTTGGTCTCTCATTATCATAATTTAGTCCATTTTTGCATGTCACAAATATATTAAAATTCTGCAGCATTTCTCATTGAAAATGCATGGTGCTGCCTCGACTTTATTAGACATTTGTTTTTCTGCTTTAAAATGTTGCTTTGCAAATAAATTGAAATTGCTATGAACATGAGCTTTGTTGAACCTTATGAAGGGGCTCAACCCAAACTCTTAACCTGTCATCTCTTCTCAGATACTGATGTATTTGCTGCGTATTTCCAGTATTTTCTGTTTCTGCGGAACATGGAACGATTTTTCATAGCAGCTATCACAGTGCAATGTTTTAGCAGCTTCTTTCACTTCATGTACAAAAAAAACTTCAGTGCCATTGTGTCTAATCTCAGAAGCTGACCTATAGTATACATTTCTAGTAATGCAGTCAGGAATCGATAAATACTGAACTGGATAGCAAGGATTACTAAAAGGGGTTGTCAAACATAAATGACATAAATGTTAAAGAGGTGTGAGTTTAGGCTTCTGGATCCATTAAATTTAGATCAGTGAGTCATTGTTGTCCATCCATATCATTTACTTTGGCCTTTCATAATACACAACTTTAGAAAGCTAGAATTAGAAACATATGTGCCTATTTCTGATGGTATTTGATCAACAGAAATTGTTTAAGTACTTAACGGGTCATTTTAACCAGCCGGAAACTAACGGGATCAGGTTGGCTATCCGTTTTACAACACACCCGCCCCGCCTCCCCCCCACCCCCCCCCATTATACTCTCCATTTGACATCAAAATAGGCTGCTAACCTGAACCTGCCCACTTCCCACACAGTAGGTGAGGTTAAAATTACCCCCTTAGTTTGTATATAGCTGAGAAAGAAATTGTAAGTATTTCTACAATGATAGCATTAATTTAAAAGATTGACTTACTGGTTAAATGCATCATCCAGTGTGGGACTGGGTCATGCAGGATAGAAAGGTCAGAGATTTCCCCTGGCTGGAAAGTCTAGAACTAAGGGGCACAGTCTCAAGATAAGGGGTCGGCCATTTAAGTCCGAGATGAGAAGGAATTTCTTCACTCAGGGGGTTGTGAATCTTTGGAATTCTCTACCCCAAAGGGCTGTGGATGCTGAGTCATTAAATATATTCAAGGCTGAGATAGATAGATTTTTGGACTCTAGGAGAATCAAGGGATATGGAGATGGGCAGGGAAGTGGAGTTGAGGTGGAAGATCAGCCATGATCTTATTGAATGGCGGAGCAGACTCGAAGGGCCATATGGCCGACTCCTGCTCCTAATTCTTATGTTCTTAACATATTTGATCGCAGGTCTCTGCCGTGTTAGGTCATCTCAGCCATGGTAGCTGCAGTTGGGGTGCTGTAATTGGTCTCACGACCACAGGGTTAGTAAGAGAATCAGCCTTGGTTCCAGCTCCTGAGTTCTACTTAGTGTTCTCTGCTTTAAAAGCACAACTGGGGTAAAAGCAGCAGTGGACTTGGGGCATAGTGCCATCCATAGTTGAATAGCCTGCTAACATTCACCATCTAGGTTCGCATTTAAACATTGGATGAAAACAGTGCACGCTACTCATTTTTGAATGTGAAAAGTGGTATTGATGTTAATTCAAACATATGTATCCTTTTATTTAAGCATAGAATTATTCATAAATATTCAGGGGCCTAAAACATTGATTCCAACCAGCTCAGCAAGAGGCTTAATTATAGCTATACAAATAGTGGAGTGATATTCCTTCTTCCAAACTGAAACGCTTGATGAATTGCACAGCTTGAATGAGATTCCGTGATCCCACTGTGGCTGGTGCCTAGGTTGAGGTGTAGAAACAGGTTTGATAATTATAATGTTGCATCTCTGTTAGTAGCATTATGATTCATAAGTCATTTTTCAGGATTGATTACAGAAGAGTCTATTCCTCATTGAGTCAGGTTTGATTAGCATTGGTTTTGTATGGGGTTGTTTTTGAGCTCTGTACAATAATATTTTATACCTTCCAGTCCAATCTGATTAACATGTGTTTCCTGAAATCGGACATGAATGCAGTTTTTATTCATACAGCTGTATATGAGAGAATTTAATTTGTGTATATATACATATATGTATCCTCAATTATAGCTTTGTGGTTAGGCCACCGAACTATATATTTTATTTATGATTTAATTTCAAAACAACACAACATTAAAGGATAACGCTTCCTGTATGAAGTGTGAAATCACAAGGATTGTTCTGTGTCAGGTTTGTTCAAGACACATATTCACAAGATTGTTCAGTAAGACTGTGTCGAGTGGTAAAGGATCAAAATAAACTATTCTGTCTATTTGGTCCTGTGCATCAAGTTTTCCCCTGTAGCCTCTCTTGATATTACTTAGAGGAGAGAAATCTAAAACATCACTGACTTGTTTTAAATGAAGGAAATAGAAGTTATATAAATGTTAAAACTTTTAGGGGTAAAAATTGAGTCGCGCCCCATTTGGGGCGCTAACCTCGCCGGGGCGCGACTTTTAGCGCCCCGAAAAAATTAGCGGCCCCGCGCCGGAACTTCAGTGGTTGCGCCCCAAGAGGGAAGCGGGGCGCAACTGGAAGCAGCCCGCATCCCTCTTGGGGCGCTGCGAGTGAATATCCTGGCGCTACGTGCCGCAGCGCCACGCGCTGCGGCACGTCGCGCCGCGGTATTGCAGGCCTTCCTCCCCTTCTTAAAGGGGAGGGACCCTGCGCAGCGCGAACCGGGGCCCAGCTGGGCCCCCAGGGATCGGGAGTGCCGGCAAAAGAGCCCGGCACTCAAGAGAAGTGCCGGGCTCTTGGAGCGCAGCCGGCACTTCACGGTGGGGGGGCTTCACGGGGGCCGGGGGCAGGTGCTGGCAGGCGGCCAGCAACAAAAATGGCCGCCTGCCACCTCCGCTTTAAATATCGCCGCCCCGGCCGCACGTACGCCTCCCTGAACCCGTCGGACATAGCGTCTGGCGGTAAATCAGGGGGCGCGACTGAAGATCACGGCCGGGGCGCGAGCGGGGTGCTGCGCACGGCGATGACGTCATCGCCGGCGGCGCAGCGCCACAGGGCGCTACCGGCTGCCGCCGCCGCTAACCTCCCACTAAATTTTTCGGGAGGCGTGGGCGGCGCTGCGCCCGGGCGTTAGCTGCTTTACGCCCCATTAGCGCCCTCTTAAGGCGCTAACGGGAGGCGCAAGCAGCTGAATTTTTCCCCCTTAATATTATGTGTTTTGGATATCCAAGGAGATTAAATGCTTTTCTTAGGTTAGCCGAGTGTCTGTTGCGCAGATATATATCACCACTCTTAAAAGACTTCAAAACAGCTTACTGGGAAATTCATATAGACAGATTTTATCTCCGCTGAAGACAGAGTGGACATTCTCTCCCTATAGTGCCAGTTTGGCTCAGTGGTAGCAATCTCACCTCTGAGTAAGAAAATCATGGGATTAAGCCACACTCCAAGGATTTGAGCACAACAAACTTCAATGTAGTACTTTAAGTGAGTGGGGCTTAATCCCATGATTTTCTGATTCGGAGGTGAGAGGCCAGAGCTGGATGAGATGTTAAATAGAGGTGCTGTTTACCTGTTCAGACACAAAAGAGCTCATGGCACTATTCAAATAACAGGAGAGTTCTGTTGGTGTCCTGGCCAACAGTTAACTCTCAATTAACACCAGCAAAACAGATTAACTGGTTATTTATCTCATTGCTGTTTGTGGGGCCTTGCTATGTGAAAATTGGCTGCTGCTTTTTCCTAAAATAAAACAATGACTGCACTTCCAAACTGGGGCATTTTGAGGAATTGGACACTGCTGTATAATTACAACTTCTTTCTTTCTTCTTTATTTCATAGGGATAAAGGCTGCTAACCTAATTCTGGAAAGGTTAGGCATAGGTTGGCAACAGTTAAGGACTCCAAGTGCATGCAGGGTTACTGCTGGAGTCTTTATCAGTTAAAATGATGCGATTTACATGGAGAACTAGAAAGCTTCTTGCTGCTTGTTCAACTCAGACCACATGACCCATTAGAGTAAAAACAGAAAATGCTGGAAATACTCAGCAGGTCAGGCAGCATCTGTTGAGAGAGAAACAGAGTTAGCGTTTCAGGTCGATGACCCTTTGTCAGAACTGGAAAAAGCTGGAGATCGAACAGGTTTTTAAGCAAGTGCAGGGGCAGGGAAAGGGGGGAGGGGAGGAAAGAACAAAAGGGAAGGTCTGTGATAGGATGGAAGGCAGGAGAGATTAAGAGACATTAAGAGATGGTGCAAGGCAAAAGGAGATGGTAATGGGACAAGTTAAGAGACAAAAGATGGCTCTAGATGAAGTGTAAATGGCACGGGCAGAATGAAAGACAGCTGTCATGTGGGAGAGAGAAAAAAAAATAAATGGAAAAAAAAAGAACAGGGGCCGAGGTTATGGTCTGAAATTGTTGAACTCGATGTTGAGTCCAGAAGGCTGTAAAGTGCCTAATCGAAAGATGAGGTGCTGTTCCTTGAGCTTACATTAAGCTTCATTGGAACAGTGTAAGAGGCCAAAGATGGTGAGGTCCAAGTGGGAGTGGAGCGGAGAATTAAAGTGACAGGCGACCGGAAGCTCGGGGTCACCCTTACGGACTGAACGGAGGTGTTCCGCAAAGCGGTCACCCAATCTGCGTTTGGTCTCCCCATTACCATCGTGAGCAGCGAATACAGTATACTAGATTGCAAGAAGTACAAGTAAGTCGCTGTTTCACCTGGAAGGAGTGTTTGGGGCCCTGGACAGTGGGAAGGGTGGAGGTAAAAGGGCATGTGTTGCATCTCCTGCGCTTCCACAGGAAGGTGCCGGGCGAAGGGGAAGGGGTGTTGGGGGTGATAGAGGAGTGGACCAGGGTGTCGCGGAGGGAGCGGTCCCTTCGGAATGCTGAAAGGGGAGGTGAGGGGAAGATGTGTTTGGTGGTGGGATCACGCTGGAGGTGGCGGAAATGGCAGAGGATGATCCATTGAATGTGGAGGCTGGTGGGGTGAAAGGTGAGGACAAGGGGAACCCTATCGTGGTTCCAGGAGGGAGGAGAAGGGGTGAGAGCAGAAGTGCGGGAAATAGAACGGACACGGTCGAGGGCCGTGTCAACCACAGTAGAGGGGAATCCTCGGTTGAGGAAAAAGGAAGACATGTCAGAAGCACCAGTATGGAAGGTGGCATCATCAGAGCAGATGCGGCGCAGACGGAGAAACTGGGAGAATGGAATAGAGTCCTTACAGGAAGTGGGGTGGGAGGAAGTGTAGTCCAGGTAGCTGTGGGTGTCAGTGGGCTTGTAGTGAATGTTTGTCAATAGCCTATCCCCAGAGATGGAGACAGAGAAGTCAAGGAAGGAAAGGGAAGAGTCCGAGATGGGCCATGTGAAGGTGAGGGAAGGGTGGAAATTGGAAGCAAAGTGAATGAAATTTTCTAGTTCAGGGTGAGAGCAGGAAACAGCACCGATACAGTCATCAATGTATCGGAAAAAGAGGTGAGGGAGGGGACCTGAGTAGGACTGGAACAAAGAATGTTCCACATATTCCACGAAAAGGCAGGCATAGCTGGGACCCATGCGGGTTCCCATAGCAACACCTTTAACACCATTAGAGTGTTGGCTTGCAGTGTTATCTGGAGTTTACTGGAAAGAATCCCAGCCTCCAATGTAGGTCTACCCTCCAGGTCCCATTAATGAGACAGGCTGATAAATTGATCATCAAAAGTGCCCTGGAATACTGCAGGTGGCCTGTTTCAGATACAGTCCCCACCACTTATACCAGTCACGCTTATGGCGGGCAACCGTCTGTACCGGATGATTAACTATTACCATTACCATCACCATAGAAGTCAATTACAAAAGCAAGTATTAAGTGTGCCGACTATTTTGGGCAATTCAATAAGGTCTTTGTGACTCATTAAAGCGCGATTACCTTAATTGCTTAATCCCTATATTTACCATTTTAGAAGCTCCGCTGATTTCAAGCAAAGTCGGATCTTCAAGCAACTTCAATCAGCCCTTCGCACCTCGTTAAAGTGCAATTACCTCAGTGATGAGATTTTTAGTTCCATCCGAATCAATAGCAATGCTGTTAACAATTACAAGAGGCAGTTAGAAAGCTTCAGCCATTCTGCAACAAGCTTGATTGTTAAAACCTGCATGTGAAAGTTTTCCACTACATGCAGGAAAATATCCTGATGGCCAGACACAACCACCCAATTTTCTGTTTTACCACCCAATACTTAAAGAGGGAAAATCATGTTAACTCCAATGTGCCCGCTGTAGGCAGTGGGAACCGTATTTGATTACCAAGGGTGCCACAGAGAGTTGACTCAGTTCCAATCTTCCATCACCCCAAGCAATTCATCTCAGGAGCAATGAGACTCGCCCCAGCCTACCCTCTCATCCATCATGGAAGATAAATATATCCAGATTATATTCCAACTTCTTAGCACTGTTGGGATCCTGCACACACATGCAAAACTAACAGTGCATAATTTTGAACTCTTCTGCATTAATACTAATTCTAAGAGAAGTAAATACCCAAGAGACCCATGCTCCTTCCTACTCTACAACCATTCTGTTAGATTTCTAAAATGAGCTCCATCTAATTCAGGTGATTCACAAGAATTCCACCCCCCCACCCTACACCATCACCATTTCTGTCACAGTTAATATATTCCTGTTCTTTAAACTCATTGATACCAGGTCTCATCTAGGGAAATATATTTTTGATATGAGTCTAAAATTGCTGAATGCTGTGCGAGTTCCTCATAAGTGGCTTTTAATGAAGCACAAATCATCTTTTTTTATTTAACTTTCTGTTGCTGTTTGTTAATCCATTTTTGAAAAGGTAGGAATATATAGAGTCGCACTAAATGTGAACAAGTCTGTTAGTGGCTTCTACCAATATTGCACCACTTTTTAACCTTGCCTACTTTATTAGCAAAATTAGCAAACCAAAGAAAATATGGCACTTAGACACTAACCACAACAAGACAATTATTGAGGGCACACAACCTTCATTCTTCTCAGTGCAATGGCTGAATGATTGCATCTTAATCACTTCCATGCTCTTCAGTGAGCCAGTGGAAATTTGTTTACTTCAGTTTTTCACGGGTACAGTTTCTTCACGTCTCTCAGAAGTCCAGTTGACAGCTATCCCCTCTTGATAGCTCTATCTTTAACCCTTCATCTATTGACATACTCGGCCTCACTATCTCATCTCATCTCAGATGGAACTCTGCATCTGTTATGTTGTTAAAGTTTGTTTTCCTCTTTCCTGCCAAATGTTTGTTTTTCCTCAACAACTCTTAACTATGTAGCCCAAGTCTTGTCAAGCGTTAAATATGGAGATGCTCTTAATTCACATTTCTTGCACTTCTGGACAGGACACAAGAAAAACTATGTTGCCTGATAGATGATCCCTCTATCTCCACTAGCTGCTATCATTACCTTTCAAAGGTAATGTGTGTGTATCTTCTTCTTAGGCAGTCCCTCGGAACCGAAGATGACTTGCTTCCACATTAAAAATGAGTTCTCAGGTGACTGATGAATCCAATGCGGGACCTACAGTCTCTGTCACAGGTGGGGCAGACGGTGGTTGAAGGGGCGGGTGGGTGGGGTGCTTGGGTTGACGTGCGCTCCTTCCGCTGTTTGCGCTTGGCTTCCGCTTGCTCCTGGCGAAGAGACTCGAGGTGTTTGGCGCCTTCCCGGATGCTTCTCCTCCACTTTGTACGGTCTTGGGCCAGGGATTCCCAGGTGTCGGTGGGGATGTTGCACTTTTTCAAGGAGGCTTTGAGGGTGTCCTTGAAGCATTTCCTCTGCCTACCTGGGGCTCTCTTGCCGTGTCGGAGCCCCGAGTAGAACGCTTGTTTTGGGAGTCTCGTATCGGGCATGCGGACGATGTGACCCGTCCATCGGAGCTGAGCGAGCGTGGTCAAAGCTTCGATGCTGGGGATGTTGGCCTGAGCGAGAACACTGACGTTGGTGTGCCTATCCTGCCAATGGATTTGCAGGATCTTGCGGAGGCAGCATTGGTGGTACCTTTCCAGTGCTTTGAGGTGCCTGCTGTACATGGTCCATGTCTCTGAGGCATGCAGGAGGGCAAGTATTACTACTGCTCTGTAGACCATGAGCTTGGGGCCGGGTTTGAGGTCCTGGTCGTCAAACAATCTCTTCCTCAGGCGACCGAAGGCTGCACTGGCACACTGAAGGATGTGTTGGGCTTCGTCATCGACGTCTGCCCTTGTTGACAGTAGGCTCCCGAGGTATGGAAAGTGGTCCACGTTGTCCAAGGCCTTGTCATGGATTTTGATAATCGGGGGGCAGTACTGTGTGGCGGGGGCAGGTTGGTAGAGGACCTTTGTCTTACGGATGTTTAGTGTAAGGCCCATGCTCTCGTACACTTCGGTGAAGGTGTTAACGATGGTTTGGAGTTCGACCTCCGAGTGTGCGCAGACGCAACTATATATATATAGGCCCATAATTTCCGATAGGAGGCTTCCTGCATGCGGATGTCTCCTATCGGAAAAAATCTACAAACTTACCTGAGGGTTCCCAAGGTATTGACACTTCCGCTCCTGGGCCTCTCCAAACGCAAAATGCGCAGGGCCCACGTATCCCAGTGGCGCAGGCAGTTCGGAAACATCCCTGGGATCATGTGGGCTGGGCCAGCCAATAGGAGAAGGGCATCTCCCTTCATACTTTTGACAGATAGACCTGACAAATATATGAATGGAGATCACCCCAAAAACACAGTAAAACATTAAATATTTTTTTTTAAAAACCATCACCTTTTTTAAATGAGTTAAAATTACAATAAATTAAATATTTTAAACAAAAATTTAATTTTTTGAAAGAGATAATTGAAGTTTTTTACGGGCTAAAAATGAACTTACTTTTTTTTTAAGTATTTTTAAATTATAAATGAGTGAAAAAATGTTTGTTTTTTTTACTTTTTTTCAACTCCTATGCTGGTAAAAGCATGCCTTACATCTGCTTTTACCAGGCGTAAGATTTCTAAGGGTTTTCTGCGGGCGGAGGTTCTGCAGAAAGCGGAACTCCCCCCCCGCAGAGGCCCTTCTCCAGGGCAGGCGTCCAATCTGTCGAGGATTCTTGACAGATCGGAAATGCCAGTTTCCAGCACATGCGCTTCGCATGCCTGAAACCGGCATTCCCGATGTCCCTACGGGTGTGTACGCAGCTCGTACACACCCGTGGGCATCGGAAAATATGGGCCATTATATAGTAGCAGTCTACGCTCCGCTTAACTCTTCCCCCATTGATCGTTCTAAGGACCAAACGTGCTATTACTACATGCTCTTTTAGGTCCCTGCATCCTCCAAGTCTCTGGAACTCATTGCTCTCCCACTCTTACTTTCCTCGTGCAATTTCCAGTTTCTAAAAACCCAAGTTTGGGTTCACCTAAACTATTTATTTTACCTACTGTTCTCTTTTTATTCTTCATATCACAGAAGAGGGGGTGGTCATATGAGGAGAGGTTGGGTAGATTGGGACTCTACTCATTGGAGTTCAGAAGAATGAGAGGCGATCTTATTGAAACATATAAGATTGTGAAGGGGTTGGATCGGGTGGATGCGGGGAGGATGTTCCCGATGACGGGTGAGACGAGAACTAGGGGACATAGTCTTAGAATAAGGGGCTGCTCTTTCAAAACTGAGATGAGGAGGAACTACTTCACTCAGAGGGTGGTAGGTCCATGGAATATGCTGCCACAAAAAGCTGTAGAAGCTACAACATTAATTAAATTTAAAACAGAAATAGACAGTTTCCTAGAAGTAAAGGGCATTAAGGGTTACGGGGAGCGGGCAGGAATTTGGACATGAGTCTAGGTTCGGATCGGTCATGGCCCTGTGGGTAGTGGAGCGGGCCCAGGGACTGTGTAGCCTGATTCTGCTCCTATTTCGTGTGTGCAATTCTGTTAGATGCAGGAGATGGTTCTGTGATAGATAGTAGATTGGCGGTTAGGATCAGATCAGCCATGATCTTATTGAATGGCGGAGCAGGCTCGAGGGGCCGATTGGCCTACTCCTGCTCCTATTTCTTATGTTCTTATGTTCTTATGGTGTCCTGCATTAACAGGCCGTACCATTTTGTGCTAATAAAGCTCCTATCTCACAATATATACCTTTTGATTATTACTGCCTTTCAGAAAATAGACAGAAATTAAATAGCTTCTTGTCTTTACAAATGCTAATCTTGAAAATCTGAATTTTAAATTCAACGTTAAGTTAGGCCATGATTCTATTTTTCAAAAAATAAAGAAAAGAACCTCTAAGTTTGTAATCTCTGGATTACTACCAGTGCCTTGCACTGAATTATACAGGCAGGATGGCATTGGACAAGTAAATGTATGGCTAGAAATATGAGGGCTGATCTTCCTCAATGGATACTTGCTGGGGAAAGGCAAGCACAGTACTTCAAAGGCACTGCATCAGTCAGAGGATGGAAGTATGCAACTTTCCTGCCCTGAGCCATTTACATGTCTCGAGCACACTCCCAGCACAGGTTTACCCCTGGCTAAGCTTTGCTCTGGAAAATCAGGAATCGGATTGGAATGCTGCTGCAGGTCTCTTAGATGTAGAGATGCGCTCTTGGCAGTGAGCACTGGGGCCCTTAAACCATCCCAGAGAGATGCCAAGTAAAATAAAAACACTAAACTGCTTCATTCATTTTTGACTACACTCTGGACTCCCCCAGTTCTATGGGGGTCCCAGAGCAGGCACTTGCACCAGGTTTCTTTAGACACCATTCCACTGAGATACTGTACAATGTGAAAAGAGAGACAAGAGGCTGAGTATCGCCCTGCCCACCTCATTATATTGATAATGCTTCACAGGCACTTTCTCTGGACACAGGCCCAATTACATCATTTTGAAACGCACCAAGAAATCCAGGGCAGCACAGTCTGGGCAGAGGCCTGAGCTAATTGGGGCAAGGTTAACTTAACCCGCTTGTTGGAAAACCGACAGGATTGGGTGCAATGCTGGTTTTACACCCCGCCCACTGACTTCAATACCGCCGATAGATCAAAATCGGGCTGAGAAAGAGCAAATGAAATTCAGCATCGGCAAATGCAAAATGATGAGATTAGGGAAGAAGAATAAACATTGGAACTATAAATTTAATGATGCTAGTCTACAGGATGCAGCAGAGGAAAAGGATGTGGCAGTGTTGAAGAATATGGTTGTTCAATTCATCTTGTGGTCAATGAAACCATCTGCAATGTGTGACAATGGTAAATAAAGTAAATACGACCTTGGGTTAGAACAAGAATAACAACAACTTGTATTTATAAAGCACCTTTAATATAAAAAAATCACAAAGTGCTTCACAGAGGTGTAATCTGACAAAAATGAATACTGAGATGAAGAAGGAGATATTAGGAGGAGGGATCAAAAGTTGGATCAAAGAGATGCATTCTAAGGCGGGTGGAGAGATGGAGGAGTTTGGGGAGTGAATTTCAGAATGTGGTGCCTAGAAGGCTGAAGGCACGGGTACCAATGTTAGGTGAAAGGAATGGGGGATGCACAACAGGCCAGAGTCAAATGAATGGAGTTCGGGGGTTGTAGAGCTTGAGGGTACAGAAAAAGGATGGGGCAAGGCCATGAAGGAACTTAAACACGAGTGATGAAGGCATGATGGTTTTGGTGGCAGATGGGCTGAGGCAGGGGCACAGGCGGGAGATATCTATAGATATGTGAAGAGAAAAAGATTGGTGAAGTCAAGCATAGGTCCCTTGCAGTCAGAATCAGGGGAATTTATAATGGGGAACAAAGAAATGGCAGACCAATTAAATACATACTTTGGTTCTGTCTTCACAAAGGAGAACACAAATAACCTCCCAGAGATGTTGGAGAACATAGGGTCTAATGAGAGGGAGGAATTGAATGAAATCAGTATTTGTAGGGAAATGGTGTTCGGGAAATTGATGGGATTGAAGGCCGATAAATCCCCAGGGCCTGATAATCTACCTCCTAGGGTACTTAAGGAAGTGGCCCTAGAAATAGTAGATGCATTGCTGGTCATCTTCCAAAATTCTATTGACTCTGGAACAGTTCCCATGGATTGGAGGGCAGCTAATGTAATCCCACTATTTAAAAAAGGTGGTAGAGAGAAAACGGGGAATTATAGACCGGTAAGCCTGACATCGGTAGTGGGGAAATTGCTAGAGTCCATTATAAAAGATGTAATAGCAGAGCACTTGGAAAACAGTGACAGGATCAGACAAAGTCAACATGGATTTACAAAAGGTAAACCATGCTTGACTAATCTACTGGAATTTTTTGAGGATGTAACTGGTAGAATAGATAAGGGAGAACCAGTGGATGTAGTGTATTTGGACTTTCAGAAGGCTTTCGATAAGGTCCCGCATAAGAGATTAGCGTGCAAAGTTAAAGCACATGGGATTGGGGGTAAGGTACTGTCTTGGATAGAGAACTGGTTAGCAGACAGGAAGCAAAGATTTGGAATAAACGGGTCTTTTTCCGAGTGGCAAGCAGTGACTAGTGTGGTACCGTAGGAATTGGTGCTTAGACCCCAGCTATTCACAATATATATAAATGATCTAGATGAGGGAACTAGATGTAATATCTCCAAGTTTGCAGACGACACAAAGCTGGGTGGGCGTGTGTGCTGTGAGGAGGATGCAGAGAAACTCCAGTATGATTTGGACAGGTTGGCTAATTGGGCAGATGAATGGCAAATGCAGTATAATGTGGATAAATGTGAGGTTATCCACTTTGGTGGCAAAAACAGGAAGGCAGATTATTATCTGAACGGCAATAGATTGGGAAAAGGGGAAGTGCAACGAGATCTGGGAGTCCTTGTGCACCAGTCGCTGAAGGTAAGCATGCAGGTGCAGCAGACGGTTAAGAAGGCAAATGGTATGTTGGCCTTCATAGCGAGAGGATTCGAGTTCAGGAGCAAGGATGTCTTGCTGCAGTTGTACAGGGCCTTGGTGAGACCACACCTTGAGTAGTGTGTGCAGTTTTGGTCGCCTTATCTGAGGAAGGATGTTCTTGCCATGGAGGGAGTGCAGCGAAGATTCACCAGACTGATACCTGGGATGGCAAGAATGACGTATGAAGAGAGATTGGGTCGATTAGGCTTATATTCGCTAGAGTTTAGAAGAATGAGAGGGGACCTCATTGAAACTTATAAAATTCTAACAGGACTAGACAGACTAGATGCAGGAAGGATGTTCCCGATGGCAGGGGAGTCCAGAACCAGGGGTCACAGTCTAAGGATAAGGGGTAAGCCATTTAGGACTGGGATAAGGAGGAATTTCTTCACTCAGAGAGTGGTGAACCTGTGGAATTCTCTACCACACAAGGCAGTTGAGGACAATTCATTAAATATATTCAAGAAGGAGTTAGATATATTTCTTAAGGCTGAAAGGATCAAGGGATATGGGGAGAAAGCAGGGACAGGGTACTGAATTTGGATGATCAGCCATGATCTCATTAAATGGCGGAACAGGCTCGAGGGGCCGAATGGCCTACGCCTGCTCCTATCTTCTCTATTGTGGAGGTGGACGCAGGTGGAGAATATGGGTTTGGAAGCTAAGCTTGGGGTCGAATAGGATGTCAAGATTGTGAAAATTCTGATTGAGCCTGTGACAATGGTTGGGGAGGGGGTTGGAATCAATGGCAAATGTACGGAATTTGTGTCAGTGTCTGAAGGCAATGGCTGCAATATTGCCAATGTTTAATTGGAAAAGATTGTGGCTCATCCAAGAGTGGATATCAGGCAAAGAGTCCGACAACACAGAGCAGTGAAGGGGTCAAGAGAGGTGGTGCAGAGGTAGCGCTTGATGTAAGCGCTCTACATGTGGATGCTGACCTCCTATCTGTGGATGATGTTGCCAAGGGCAGCATGTAGATGAGGAGCCAAGGACAAATCCTTGTGAAACTCCAGAGATAACGGTGTTGGGCAGGGAAGAGAAGCCATCACTAGAGATGTTCTGGCTACAATCGGATAGGTAAGAGTTGAACCAAGTGAAAAGAGAGTACAAATCGCAGGATGTGATACTGGGCATGTGCAGACCACTTTTTCATTCCCGTTAGGATTAATGTGTGCAGTTGCCATATTACAGGAAGGACACATGGCACTGGAAAAGATGTAGCAAAGGGCTACCTGGCATCAAACACCTGAACTGAAAGGGGACAGCACAGAAACTGACTTTGTTCACACTAGATAAGAAAAGATTGAGAGGCATCTTCCTGAGGTATTCAAGTTGTTTACAAGTTCAACCCTGGAAAACTGTTTATCATGACCCCCAAGGATGACAATGAGGAGGCATGGCATTAAGTTCAGAAGAGGGAAGATGAGATCAGATCAGAGATCAGATTTCACACAAATAGTAATGAATATTTGAAATGGACTACCCAGAGAGATAATTGAGGCTGATAACATACATCATTTTAAGGAGTTGGATAGGCCCTTGGTGGGAAACTCAGTTGGAGGAATACAGGTTGTGAACTGTATAGGCTGTATTTTCCAATGCCTACGGGTGTATACGCGCTGTGTACACACCCGTAGGGACATCAGAAATGCAGATTTCAGGCATGCGAAGCACATGTGCTGAAAACTGGCATTTCCGATGTGTCAAGAATGCTCTTGACAGATCGGACGCCTGCCCTAGAGAAGGGCCTCTGCGGGTGGAGAGTTCCACTTTCTGCAGAACCTCTGCCCGCTGAAAACCCTTAAAAATCTTACGCCTGGGCCTGCTTTTACCAGCATAAGGGGGAAAAATTCAGTTGGTTTGCGCCTCCCGTTAGCACCTTAGGAGGGCGCTAATGGGGCGCAAAGCAACTAGCGCACGGGCGCGGCGATATCTGCGCCTCTCGCGAAATTGACCGGACATTTTGCGGCGGTGCTAAACAATACCTCCCCAATCTCCTGCGCACGCAGATCTTGACATCATTCGAGCGTGCAACGCCCTTGTGGCGCCCCAGAACGGAAATTGAGTGGCGGCCCCATCCTTTCCGCCTGGCGCAACCAACGACAGGTAGACTGGAATGCTTCCTAGTCGCTGTGGGGCTGGGGGGGCACTATTTAAAGGGGGCCTCTTCCTGGCTTTTCTGTGGTAGACATTTTTGCACTACTCGTTCTGAGAGAGAGAGAGAGATTCTGAGAGAGAGAAAGAGAGACTTCTGCATTGAGTCAACGCTGTGTGAAGTAGTTTTGGCTACTGAGCATAACTTTGCAGGTACTTTGGTTTTTGACCTTCATAACTTTGATTGCCAAGAGACTATGGGGGCTGCACTGATTGGGGGCATCGTCCTGCGCCAGCAGAATCGGAGGCCACAGAGACGCAGAGAGAGAGTGGCAATCATGGCCAGATGGAGGAGGGACAACAGGCCTCTGTACAGGAGACCTTACCCTCCCAGGGTATTTCGCCAACAATTCTCCTGCATTAATATGTCTGAGGAGCAGTGTTTGCGAAGGCTGCGCTTCAGCAAGGAGGTGGTCACTGAGCTCTGCCACCTGCTGCAGCCAGATCTGCAGCCTCAACTGAGTACCAGGACGTCTCTGTCGGTGGCAGTGAAGATCACAGTGGCTCTGAACTTTTATGCCACCGGCTCATTTCAATCAGCTACTGGGGACATCGCCAATATCTCCCAGTTTGCGGTCCATTGCTGCATCCTTCAGGTCACAAATGCCCTCTATAAAAGGAGACAAGAGTACATCTCTTTCCCCATGACCCCAGCCAAGCAGCATGAACGCGCAATAGGCTTTGCGAGGATAGCGGGCTTCCCCATGGTGCAGGGCGCCATTGACTGCACGCATGTGGCTTTGTGTGCTCCGCATGAGAATGCAGAGGATTTCCGCAACCGAAAGGGGTTCCATTCCTTAAACGTGCAGTTGGTCTGTGACCACAGACAGCTGATACTCGCTGTCAATGCCCACTATCCTGGCAGCAGCCACGATGCATTCATCCTGCGCCAGACTACTGTGGCAGAACTTTTCCAGGCACCGCATCACCCAGGTGGTTGGCTTCTCGGGGACAAGGGATATCCACTGTGCACCTGGCTGATGACACCGTTCCGTACGCCTAACACCCCTGCTGAGCTGCGGTACAACGAGAGCCATCTCGCTACCAGGAACATCGTTGAGCACACAATCGGCGTGCTCAAGCAACGGTTCCGCTGTCTGGACCACTCAGGAGGAGCCCTGCAGTACTCGCCTGAGCGAGTCTCCCTCTTCGTAGTTGTGTGCTGCATGCTGCATAACCTGGCAATCCTCAGGACCCAGCCAATGCCACCAGGCCTTGGAGCACCAGCAGAGGAGGAGGAGGAAGAGGAGGAGGAAGAGGAGGAGGATGATCATCAGCAGCACCAAGGCGGGAGGGAGGCCCACAATGTAGAAACTGGAAGGGCCGTCCATCAACGGCTGATAGCAAGCCGCTTCTAGGCCCCTGCTGAGGAAATGGCATCTGCCATTGAGAACAACATGAATGAAACCAACCCGCAACCCCTAAGCCGGCCAAGGCAGCAATGATTCCAAAGACCAAACATGTACATTTTGAATACAAAAACTTATTTATTTTACAAACTCTGTGTGTGTCATTTCCTCATGACAAACTAACAGAAAGAAACACAAAAAAACAGTCATTAACATAACTGGTTCTCACAACCTGGAGATAATGTCCAAAACACTAAACAAAAGTTTGACCACGAACCTCGGCCTTTAATAAAAAAATGACCAACATTTTGTCACACCTCCTACTTTTTGCCCTTCGAGGGTGATCTCCTTCCCTTGCGCACTTCCCCCCTTCCCACCCTACTGCTCCTCCGTAATGGGACCCCAGTGGCTGCAGCAAGGCTGCTGGAAGGCTGCTGATTGTCAGAACCTGAGACTACAGATGCCCTTGAAGGACGGCCTCGACCAGCTCTTCACCTGGAGGGCCCGGCTGCAGACTGCACCAACTCTGCATGGGCGGCAGCAGTCTGTCCTACAGGCGGTGGCAAGTGCAGTGGAGAAGTGACAGTGGTGGCAGCAGGAATGCTGTCATCTTGAGAGAGGACAGCAACTCCCTGCTCGACCGACACACTGGCACTCCCACGGGGCAGCACTTCAGCATCTGGAACAATCTGCTGCAGCACAGATTGCTGGCCTGCTGCGGCGCGGTGAGAGCCCCGGGGAAATGTGTCCGAACCAGCAAGGATGGCAGCAGTCAGTGCTCACGTGGCCTCAATCTGAGTCTGCATGAGAGCAGTCAGAGATTGGATCATGGCAGCCAGTGACTGAATTGCAGCACTAAACATTTGCGTGGCATCCGCCTGTGCTACAGCGAAGTGCTCCACACTCCTTGCCAATGATTCAATGCATTCGGGCACCCTTCCCACTGCACCCATTAGCTCAGTCTGCATGTCCACTGCCTGGGTGTTCATTTCAGCGATGAGCCGCTTCTCCTCTGCGTCCAGTGCAGTAGGACTCGCTGGCACACTCTCCCTCCGGGGAGAAGGCCCCCGAGCTTCCCTACCCCCATTGCGTTGCTGCAGCCCGCTGGGTCCTGGAACTTCACCCTCATCAGACCCTTCCCCCCTGCTCCCCTCCAGGGAAGGCGTGTTCCCAGTGTGGGCATGGGTTTCCTCGAGAGAGGGTGGCGCTGATGCTCCGGCTTCATCTTCCTCCTCGCCTGCAGCTTCACTCCCACTAGCAGCTTGAGGGCCCATCTCCTCAGCTGGTGAATCACCAACTGAAAGCAGGGAGGTACAAGAGTGGCTTTAGCGTGAGGACAGGGGGGCAGTAAGGGAGGAATGAGTGCAGCGATTTAGTAAGTTGGATTGAAAGTGTCAAAGGCTGGTGTTGTGAGGGACAAGTGGAAGGAGAGAGGACAAAAAGGTGATGACCTTACCATTGCTGTCCAGAATGGGGTCGGCGTCTCCAGTGGCGACGGGACCGATCACCCGGTTTGCCACAATCCTCTGGATGCACGCCTCAAGATCGCTGAGGGGTTGCAGCTGAGGCCGCCCTCCACCCGTCCATTGCTGCTGTCTCCTTATATGAGATAGCTTGGCCTGCAAGAAAAAGGACGGCGTCTGAGTAAATATACAGCCATGGTCTTGCCTGATGTGCCTCCCATAGGTGACTAGCCCTTACTGTATGCAGCCATGTTCTTGCCTGATGTGCCTCCCATAGGTGAATAGCCATTACTGTATGCAGCCATGGTCTTGCCTGATGTGCCTCCCATAGGTGAATAGCCATTACTGTATGCAAAGTGTGGAATGTGCGTGTGTGTTTCATGAGAGGGCCATAGGTGTTGGATGAGTGTTGGGCATTGGGATTTTAAGACCCTCTGGCCATAGAGTGAGGTTGAGATGGAGGGATGGAGAGGTATTGAAAAAAAGCCACTCACCCTGACGATCCGAGTGAGGTCGTTGAACTTTCTTCTACATTGTATATGGGTCCTGGGCACCATGCTCCTGGAGGAGACGCTCTGAGCCACCTCCCTCCACACTCTTCTGTACTCGCGCGGCAAAGGCCTCCTGCCACTCTCTGGGTACAGTATTGATCTTCTGCGCTCCACCGCGCCAACCAGAGCCTCCAAGGCCCGCTCGCTGAAGCGCTGTGCTCGCTCCCTGGCCCTCTCCATCGTCCTTGGCTGCAAGATTTAGCCACAGGTCTCTTCAGGCTGAGATTCAAGGCTCCAATGAGCAGGGTGTGGCTGGAGAGCAAGATCGAGCCTCCCCTTTAAGAACTGGCCGTCGCCAGTGTGTCTGTGTTCCATCGCTAACTGACAGCACCTGCGCTGCGCCCGCGCTCTGAGTTAGCGCCTCGCTCCTCGGCCTTTGCGCCTTAAGACAGGTGTGTAGCGCCTGATTTAGTGCTCCAATCAACTCCAGGGGCGATAAAAGCCAAGTTTGCAGTCGGAGGCGATAATTAGCGTCAGGCGCTAAACTTTGCTCACGGCCGATAATCGCACCCCAAACGGGGCGATACTGAATTTTTCCCCCTAAGAGTTTTAAAAAAGTAAAAACAAAAATTTCAATCATTTTATAATTTAAAAATACTTTTAAAAAAGGTAAGCTTATATTTAGCCCCGTAAAAAACTTCAATTATTTTTTTCAAAAAATTAAATTTTTGTTTAAAATATTTAATTGAATGTACTTTTAACTCATTTAAAAATGTGATGGTTTTTATTTATTTAATGTTTTGATGTGTTTTTGGGGGTGATCTCCATTCATATATTTGACAGGTCTATCTGTCAAAAGTATGAAGGGAGATTCCCTTCGCCTGTTGGCTGGCCTGGCCCACATGATCCCAGGGATGCTTGCGAACTGCCTGCGCCCCTGGGGTACATGGGCGCTGTGCATTTTGACTGTGGAGAGGCCCAGGATCGGAAGTGTCCAGACCTCGGGAGCCCTCAGGTAAGAGCGTAGATTTTTTTCCGATAAGTGGCATCCGCACGCAGGAAGCCGCCTATCGGAAATTACGGGCCTATATTTTGTTACTCAACTCTGCACCTGGCCAGATTATGATGGTTGTTAAACTGTTTTAGCTGTGTTTTTCCCTGGTGTGGCATATTAAAATAGCATTTCAACACGTGAGCATATTTTCTGCCATGTACAAATGCAAAAATTATTTTGTGTTCTGATTTCCTCTTGAGCATACTAATTTGGGTGCAAAATACTATTTGCTGTTCTCATGCTCTTAAGCCTCAATTTATGGTTTAGCTTGCATAAATAGACATAGCACACAGAACTACACTATAACTGGACATATGAACAATTTGGAAAACCTGACCAGCATTCAATAAACAAGCATAGATTCATTCAAAAAGAGGCTCTTGAAGCAGCTTCTGAATTTGGTTATCATACGACTGGACACATGATCTGATATTTTGGTTAAAGTGGCCAGCCAAGCCATTCCAGATTTGGTTGCAAAAATTTGCCTTAAACATAAAATTCATAATTTATTTTAAAAACAGAGACATTATGCTTGTTTATAAGCAATATGTAATTATTTGTTTTTAACATTTAGTTCAACAAAGAGATAGCCCATTGTTTTATTTTTTGCAAGTATTTTAATAACCAACAAGCATATTTCATCCTTTCCTTATTTATTTCATTAAGGGAATAATATTACCCTATGATTCCTCTGTAGTTCTGTGTGCTATGTCTATTCATCCACCACCGGCATACCGTGGCTGCAGTGTGTACCATCTACAAGATGCACTGCAGCAACTCGCCAAGGCTTCTTCGGCAGCACCTCCCAAACCCGTGACCTCTACCTCCTAGAAGGACAAGGGCAGCAGACGCATGGGAACACCACCACCTCCAAGTTCCCCTCCAAGTCACACACCATCCTGACTTAGAAGTATATCGCCGATCCTTCATCGTCTCTGGGTCAAAATCCTGGAACTCCCTCCCTAACAGCACTGTGGGAGTACCTTCACCACACGGACTGCCGCGGTTCAAGAAGGTGGCTCATCATCACCTTCTCAAGGGCAACTAGGGATGGACAACAAATGCTGGCCTTGCCAGCGATGCCCACATCCCATGAACGAATTTTTAAAAATTGTCAGGATCTGGAACGCTCTACCTGAAAAGGTGGTGGAAGCGGATTCCATAAATAATTTTAAAAGGGAGTTGGACAGGTACTTGAGGATAAGCAACTTACAGGGTTGCGGACAAAAAGTAGGGATGTGGGACTAAACACGACTGCTCTTTCAAAGAGCCAACACAGACATGATGGGCTGAATGGCCTCCTTCTGTGCTATAGATTTACAGGAATCTATTAATATTTCAATAAAATAATTTCTATAACTTAGCCATTATGAAGACTGCTATTTTCACCTCACTGCTCTTACCTGCCCTGAACCCCCAACTGCTGCCTTTGTGATTGCAACTCAATTACTTCTGTGTAATCCTTGATAGCCTTCCAAGATCCAAACTGCAGCTCATCCAAAACTCCGCTATTTGCATCCTACCCTGCACTAACCCTCGCTCACCTATCATCCCTGTTCTCGCCCCCAACAGATTGATTGGGTGAATCCTTGTCCTCATCTGCAAGTCCCTTCATGGCCTTGCCTCTGTCTATCTCTGCACCCTCCTTCAGCGAAACGTTCCTGCACACACACACTGCTCCATCTTCAGCTGCAGCGCATTCATCCACCTCGGCCCCACACTCTGGATCATTTTCCCTCATTTCCTTCACTTTAATATCTCTCTCCCCTCTTTCAAAAGACTTCTGAAAGCCTACCTTTTTGATCATTGTTTTGGTCATCATCCTCTTTCATCTCCTAGCACTGCTTGGTCTTTTGTTATTTTCACCTGTTTTGGTACATTTTATTACATTGGAGACACAAATAGTGGAAGAGAGGTGGAGGGAGAAGTATGCAAACAAATTAGGAAAATGAGTAAAAAACATTGGCCAGAAGAGGTAGGTAAAGGGGATAAGGGAATGGAGTTCCTACAATGTTAACAGGACTCCTTTCTAACCCACTATGTAAGAAGCCCAACAAGGGAGGATTCACTACTGGATCTTGTAATGGGTCTGAACCAGAGTAGATAAGAGAAGTAAAAATAGAGCAACATCTAGGCAATAGTGACCATAATATAATACATTTTAAGATAATAATTGAGTAAGAAATAGGCATGACAAAGACCAGGGTAATAGATTGGAGAAAGCTGATCTTGAGGGGCTGAGAATAGAACTTTGGAAATAAAATGGACAACAAACTAAACACTAATGAGACATCATGGATGAATAAAAACATAAGGGAAAAATTGAGAATAAGGGAAGAGACATTGGGCTGGATTTTGTCAGCCCCGAGGAGGCGGGTATGGAGGCAGGACTGCCGGTAAAGTTGCAGGATTTGGGGGTGTGTGGCAAACCTGCCCCCAACCCGCCCCCGTGCCCTCTTGCCAGGAGGCGGGAAGCCGTCCTGCCCCGGGTCCCGTCTCCTCGAGGCGGGAAAGGGATTAAATCTTATTAATTGCACCAGACACACCGGTTCTGCCTTTAACCTTTTATTGTTCCTAAGACAGATTCAAAACCCCAACCACTATTCGAGCAGTCCACCAATAATATTACAGGAAATCATACATACAACCACCCGCCGATGATCAGTCCAGTGTTGATTGTAGGCCACTTCCTTCTGATTGCAGCTCTTCGCCTTTTGACTGCAGCTCTTCAAGTTGAGATGATCAACCAAGCCCCTCCTTCCGACTGCAATGCCGATATTTTTAGTCACTGGTTTTTTTATACAGTTTTCCTTGCCTTTTTCAGTAAGTCAATCATTCAGAGATTGTGAGATGTTCCTTTAATGTTCGACCTAAGTTGTTTGAGCTGTCAAACTTTCACACTCACACATCCTGTGTGGCTGCCTTTATCAAAGCCCAAAATTGTTCATTCACTCATAAAAGTTTACAAAAGTGACAGTAAACCACTTGTTCACATCTCACGTGTTACGTTGCATCCTGTATTTCAGAACTCCAAAGGTTTGACTCCTCCCCTTTAGCCACCAAAACTCGTTCTACACCCTTGTGGCCTGTTTTGTTGCAAACACGAAGTCTGCAAATCTAAGGGGGTTTGTTTATCTTTGTTGTCTATGACTACCCCCTGCAGTCATAACCATGTTTGCTGCCTTTTAGTAAAGCACATTCCATGTCCACTTATCAGTGAAAGACCGTCTGTTCATTCACCAACTTTATTTCACTTTGAAAAAACCTTTTGGCCGGGCAAAGCATATGTACCAAAATTAAAAATTAAGGGTCCGTATATACTTACATTCCTTTGCTTCAGTATTTACCAGGGAGACAGATCAGGTGGACATGACCTGGGAAGATGAGATTAGAAACGATATAATCGCATTTAAAATAAAAAGAGGAGAAATATTAAATAAACTAATCAAACTCAAAGAGGATAAAACCCTTGGTCTGGACGGATTGCATCCGGGCATTTTGAAAGAATCAAGAGACGAGATAGCAGAGGCACTATTACACATATTTAATAAAAAGGTGTAGTGCCAGAGGCCTGGTGGATAGCTAATGTTATACCTATATTTAAGAAGGGAGATAGAGCATGTCCAGGGATCCATAGACCAGTCAGCTTAACATCAGTGGTAGGAAAAATAATGGAATCCTACTAAAGGAGAAAATAGAAAAAGATCTAGAAACCAAAAATATACTAATGAATAGTCAGCATGGATTTAAAAAGGGAAAGTCTTGCTTGACCAACCTAATTGAACTTTTTGAAGAGAGAGCAGACAAGGATAATGTAGTAGATGTAATTTATCTAGACTTCTAAAAGGCCTACAATAAGGTACCACATGATAGACTAATAAATAAGGTCAGAGCATACAGGGTCAGGGGACAAGTTGCAGAATGGATAGCTCGCTGGCTGCAAGACATAAAGCAGGGAGTAGGGGTAAAGGGTAGCTATTCAGAGTGGCAGAAAGTGGAAAGTGAGGTCCCACAAGGATCAGTGCTGGGACCACTGTTGTTTACAATTTATATTAACGATTTGAACTTTGGAATCAAAAACACAATTTCTAAATTTGCGGATGACACCAAATTGAGGAGATAGTTAATACTGAGGAGAACTACAACCAATTTCAAGAATACATTAATAAATTTACAGAATGGGCGTATAATTGGCAAATGAAATTCAACACATAAGTGTGAGGTATTACATTTTGGTAAGAAAAATTAGGTCACATATTACTTGGAAAATAAGAATCTAAATGGGGTAGAGGAGAAAAGGGATCTGGGAGTACAAATACACAAATCACTGAAAATAGCGCTGCAGGCTAATAAGGCCATAAAAAAAGTAAACCAAGCACTCTGATTTATTTCTAGAGGGATAGAATTTAAAAGTAGAGAAGTTATGCTAAACTTGTATCGATCCTTGGTTAGACCACGTTGGAATACTGTGTAAACTTCTGGTTCCATATCATAAAACGGAGTGACTGCTGCCAACAAATCGAAAGCTACCGGAAGCTGCGCAGAAGCATTCTGCACATAAATGTCAGGTTCCAAATTTGAAAAAGTAACGTTCACCACAACAGACGGAGGAACTGATGGTGATAGGCACACTCGGTGAGAGTACAATAAAACTCTCACAATCTGACAACATCCTCGTTAAATTGTACTGGAAGTTTTAGCCACTCTCTCTCTCTTCTCACGTTCCTTCTCTGCCCTCCCTCTCGTTTTCCTCCCCAGTCTCTTTGTCTAGCGCTCCTCTCTCTGTCTCTCCGCACTGTCTCTACTGTCTTTTCACTGATCCGTTTCCCAGCCCATTAAATCCTAACATCCTGCGCCTGCATTCTGTTCACCAGCCGTGTGTTCAAACCACAACAGACAGAGGACCTGTTAGCAATAAACACACTCCGTGAGAGTACACTAAAACTCTCACAAGCTGACAACATCCTAATATCACCTTCAAGTCACATTACAGACTTCACAATACCTGAAATTTCCAGCCCTCACCTTTCTCTCTCACCAATCTGTGGGAAGTCCGGCAAGAACAAACAAAAAACCACTGGACCTGCGCAGGCGCCACTACTTCGGTTCATTGGCAGCAGTCACGTCCATTATAAAAAGGATGTAGAGACAATGGAGAAAGTGCAATAAAGAATTACAAGGATGATACCAGAACTATGAGGTTATAACAATCAGGAAAGGATGAACAGGCTGGGTCTCTTTTCTCTTGAAAAGCGAAGGCTGAGGGATGACCTAATAGAGGTCTTTAAAATTATGAAAGGTTTTAATAGAGTAGACACACAGAGACTATTTCCACTTGTGTGGAAGAGCAAAACTAGAGGCCATCAATTTCAGATAGTCACCAAGAAATCAAATAGGGAATTCAGAAGAAACATCTTCACCCAGAGTGTGGTGAGAACGTGGAACTCACTACCACAATGAGTGGTTGAGGCGAATAGTATAGATGTATTTAAGGGGAGGTTAGATAAGCATATGAGGGAGAAGGGAATAGAGGATTATGCTGATAGAGTTAGATGAGAAGGTTGGGAGGAGGATCGAGTGGAGCATAAATGCCGGCATGAACTGGTTGGGCCGAATGGCCTGTTTTTGTGCTGTATATTCTATGTAATTCTACTATGTAATTGTAAGTGATCATTATTGTTAGATGATAAAATCCAGTTAGTACTCAGAACAAAATGACTACCTTTGAAGCTATTTGAAAATAAAAGATTTCCAGCTTGAATTTATATTCTTAACTGGATTGAAAACCTTAGCCTCAAATGCAGGCAAAGTTTCAAGCTGATTGCTAAGGTTTTTATATAGATTCCTCAGCATGCAAGGTTCCTTCTAATTTTAGATTGGGAGTAGACCTTCTAATTGTTCCCAAGGTACTTCCTTGGGTCTCAAAAACAGCAATTTGATTCTCATCTTATAAACATCACCTAACAAGAGAAGAAAATAGCATGTGATCGTGTAGCAACATTCATGTTAAAGGATAATTTAGAGATGTGGATCTCTCTGCCTGGTCACAGAAAAAAAGGCATGCATATATGTAATTACATTCTTTACATCTGGTGTGCATCTGACCTGTCTGTAGGACATATGACATATGTCTAGGCTTAGAAGAGTGTCTGTAGGCTTGGGGGTGTTTGCAGGTTGCGAAACATGATAATTAGCTGAGATTCCACTAAAAGCAACCAAACAAAAATACATTGAAGCACTCAGTGTACTTCATTATTTCTCAAAAATTTCCATTTACAAAAAAATGAGCCAATGACATTCTTGAAAATAGTTTCTAAAGTCTCTGAGTAACAATATTGGTTTTCAACCCTATTCTACGATATCCCCTGTAGCAACATGAATGAGGGCTCCAGGTTTCCCACATTACAACAGTGACTACACTCCAAAAAAGTACTTAATTGGCTGTAAAGCGCTTTGAGATGCCCGGTGGTCGTGAAAGGCGCTATGTAAATGCAAGTCTTTCTTTCTTTATGGCAACCTTTAAGAACCTCGTCTTTAAAGATAATTGCACCTGTAGTTGGAAGATACTTTCCCCAGCTAGGTGAACATAAAAGGAAAGGTTCAGGGGAGGTAAGGGTGGAGAGAAGTTGAGATTGGTTCAGTCAGAGTAGAGAGAGACTGAGTTCAGTGAGTGAAAGAGCTCAGGAAGAGAGGGAGAGAGAGAGAGAGAGAGAAACTAGCTCAGGAAGAGAGAGACTGAGCTCAGGGAGAGAGACAGAGAGAGAGGCAGAGACAGACAGAGATAGTGAGAGAGAGAGACAGAGAGACAGAGAGAGAGAGTGGGAGCTCAGGGAGAGAGAGAGGCTGAGCTCAGAGAGAGAGAGAGAGAGAGAGACGGCCAGAGCTCAGGGAGAGAGAAAAAGAGAGAGACAGAGCTCAAGGAGAGAGAGAGAGAGAGACAGTGAGAGAGAGACTGATCTCAGGGGGAGAGAGAGAGAGAGAGAGATGGAGCTCAGGGAGAGAGAAAGAGAGAGAGAGACAGAGAGAGAGAGAGTGACAGAGAGAGGGAGAGACTGAGCTCAGGGAAAAAGAGGGAGAGAGAGACGGAGCTCAGGGAGAGAGAAAGAGAGCGAGAGAGAGACGCTGAGCTCAAGGACAGAGGGAGAGAGACTGAGCTCAGGGAGAGAGAGAGAGGGAGACTGAGCTCAGAAGAGGGGGAGAGACTGGGCTCAGGGAGAGCGAGAGATGGAGCTCAGTGAGTGAGAGAGAGGGAGACTGAGCTCAGGAGGAGAGAGAGCACCAGAGTGAGAGATGGAGCTCAGTGAGTGAGAGAGATACTGAGCTCAGGGAGAGAGAGAGAGAGGGAGAATGAGCTCAGTGAGTGAATGAGGCTGAAAGTTGAAGAGCTAAAAGATGTATTGTGTGATCTTGCATTGTATAATGTGAATTAAAAGAAGATGTTTGGAAATTGGATTGATCAGGGACTTCTGTTTGTAAAAGAAAGAAGGCTCCATGATGGAAGGGCCCTGCGACACCCCCTAAAATAACATTTATAACACAAAAGACCAAAAACAATAGGCTATAGACAGAGTTAAGCGGTCCCATAACTAACGGATCAGAGCAAATCTCTGTAGTTCTACCACATCCTGTTGAGAATGGTGGTGGACAACAAACATGAGGAGCCGACTCTATTAACTTTTGCATCTTCAATGATGGTTAAGTGCAAGCGATAAGGCTGAAGCGTTTGCAAAAGTCTTCAACCAAAGCTACCAAGTGGATGATCCTACTTGGTTTCCTCCTGAGATCCAACCCATAATAGATATCAGTGTCCAGCCAATTTGTTTCACTCCATTTGACATTCACAAATGACATCCTGTGACAAAGGTAAACTATCCCTCCTCGTCCTTCTCCACCTGCCTGCAGCCTTTGACATGTTTGACCACTCCATCCTCCTCCAACGCCTCTCCACCGTCGTCCAGCTGGGTGAGACTGCACTCGCCTGGTTCCATTCTTATCTATCTAATCACAGCCAGAGAATCACCTGCAATGACTTCTCTTCCTGCTTCCGCATCGTTACCTCTGGTGTCCCCCAAGGATCTATCGTTGGCTCCCTGCTATTTCTCAACTACATGCTGCCCCTTGGCGTCATCATTCGAAAACACAACGTCAGATTCCACATGTACGCTGACGACACCCAGCTTAACCTCACCACCACTTCTCTTGACCCCTCCACAGTCTCTAAATTGTCAGACTGCTTGTCCGACATCCAGTTCTGGATGAGCAGAAATTTCCTCCAATTAAATATTGGGAAGACCGAAGCCATTGTCTTCGGAACCCGCCACAAATTCCGTTCCCTAACCACCGACTCCATCCCTTTCCCTAGCATCTGTCTGAGGCTGAACCAGACTGTTTGCAATCTTGGTGTCATATTTGACCCTGAAATAAGCTTCCGACCACATATCTGCACCATAACTAAGACTGTCTATTTCCACCTCAGGAACATCGCCCGTCTCCGCCCCTGCCTCAGCTCATCTGCTGCTGAAACCCTTATCCGTGCCTTTGCTACCTCAAGACTTGACTATTCCAACGCACTCCTGGCTGGCCTCCCACGTTCTACCCTACATAAACTTGAGATCATCCAAAGTTCTGCTGCCCATGTCCTAACTTGCACCAAGTCCTATTCACCATCGCCCCTGTGCTCGCTGACCTACATTGGCTCCCGGTTAAGCATTGCCTCGATTTTAAAATTCTCATCCTTGTTTTCAAATCCTTCCATGGCCTTGCTCCTCCCTATCCAGCCCCACAACACCCTGAGATATCTACACTCCTCTAATTCTGGTCTCTTGAGCATCCCTGATTTTAATCGTTCAACCATTGGTGGCCGTACCTTCAGCTGCCTAGGCCCTAAGCTCTGGAATTCCCTCCCTAAACCTCTCTCCCTCACTACCCTCTCTTTCCTCCTTTAAGATGTTTCTTAAAACCTATCTCTTTGACCAAGCTTCTGGTCATCTGCCCTAATTTCCCCCTATGTGGCTCAGTGTCAAATTTTGTTTTATAACATTCCTGTGAAGCACCTTGGGACGTTAAAGGTGCTATATAAATACAAATTGTTGTTGTTGTTGTCCATGTGACATTAAGAAGAACCTGAGTGAATTGTACCCAGTGAAATCTATGGGCCCTGACAGCATCCTGGCTGTATTGCTGAGAACCCATGCGTCAGAGCTATCCGCTCCCCTATGCCACTTTTTCCAGTATAGTTATGTCACTGGCCTCTACCCAACAATAGGAAAGAGTGTCCAGGGATGTCCTATCCTAAAAAAACAGGATAAATCTAACCCAGCCAATCATCGCCCCATCGGCGTCCTCTTAATCATCAGTAAAGTGATGGAAGGAGTCAGAAATAGTGCCACCAAGCAACAGCTATTCACCAAAACTGCTCTTTGATGCACAGTTCAGGTTCTGCCAGAACCACTCAGCTTCAGATCTCATCACAACTTTGTTTCAGGCATGGACATAAAGGCAGAATACTGAAGGAGAGATGAGAGTAGCTGCAGGATGTGGATAACATCCAGGCTTGGACTGACAAGTGGTGGATAACATTAGCACTGCATCAGAGCCAAGTAATAACCATCTCAAAGAAGGGAAAGCTCAGCCATATCCTCGACAATCACTGATACCACCATCACTGAATTCTCCCACTATCAAAAGCTTGGGAGTCACTATTGACCAGAAGCTTAACTGGACCAGACATATCAATACCATGATTCCAAGAGCAGGGCAGAGGTTGGGTACTCTGCAAGGCGTGGCTCACCTCCTGACCTCTCAAAGCCTATCCATTGTTATCATAAGGTTTTCAATAAGGTTCTTGAACATTGAAGTTAGGTGTCATAGTTTTAGTAAGCATACAGTACATGCAATAGTACTTAAACATACACTTAAAAAATAGTACTTACAACCACACCTGATGATGTTTGGTTAGTGATTCAAATGTGTTACAGTTCTGAGCACAGTATTTTAGGCCTTTAGGAAGACAAATACTCATTATAAACTGCCTGTTTTTATACATTTCTCTCACCCCCTCCACATGACTATTCATACAATTCTACATTGCATAATTATTTAAAATACAACTCCATATAAGGAGAATTTAATTGACTTATCCCTCATCAATAACTTTAGTTTTCCTTACTTAACAAGCTCTTTTTTCATTGGGCTAACACGTATAATTCCCTTACTTCATTATCATATCGATAGTTTCACTCTTTTTGCATATAATTGCTGTTCTGCCAAGTGAAACTTTTAATTATAAGTCTGCCTTTGTTTCTGTATCATTAGTACCAGTTAAAAAAGATGATGATTATCCAGATGTTTTCCTTTGCAGAACTAGCTGTTTTCTGAGACATATCTGAGAAACATACAGAGACATTAAGAGACATACATAAGAAACAGGAGATAGCGGTCAGGAGAAACTTACAGAAAGATAGAGAAAAAGGGGGGAACTTTTACCTGAAAAAATGGGTGGGTTTGGAGCATGGGGATAGTTAAATTGTAAAAAATCATAATCCTGACCTGAACCCACCTCCAACATAGAAACATAGAAACATGGAGCAGGAGTAGGCCATTCGGCCCGTCGAGCCTGCTCCACCATTCAATACGATCATGGCTGATCATCCAAATCCAGTACCCTGTCCCTGCTTTCTCACACAGAATCCCCACATCGAACACTACACCTATCCCACCCTATCCCCGTAACCCCACGTATTTAATTCCCCCTAACATATCCCATCCTATCCCCATAACCCCACATATTTAATCCCCCCTGTACACTAAGGGTCAATTTATCATAGCCAAATCAACCTAACCCGCACATTTTTGGACTGTGGGAGGAAACCGGAGCACCCGGAGGAAACCCACGCAGACACGGGGAGAATGTGCAAACTCCACACAGACAGTCACCCGAGGTCAGATTCGAAGCCGGGTCCCTGGCACTGTGAAGCAACAGTGCTAACCACTATGCCACCGTGTTGCCCACTTTCGGTTTTAATGGAGGCGGGACAGGGGCAGATAGTCAACCTGCTGCCAGGAGGCAGGACGTCAATTTAAATATTTTAATGAGGCTAGAAGCCTCTTCTTTAACCACCATTTTGTTTTTAACTCTAGCTGGTCGGGTTTTACACACTTCATAAAACCCGGCATTTACAGAAAGGCGAGGATTACTGCATCCAGGAGGTAAGTGCCTTTATACCTACCTCCTGTATCCAGGGTTCCTGCCTATCCCAACCCCCGTGATTGGAGAACCTCTCACAATAGCCTTCCCGAACCCCCCTCCCCCCACGATCATCCTGAGGCCGGCCACGATCTTCCTTCTCCACCCCCCACCCCCCTGATTATCCTGAGGCCAGCCCCGATCCTCTGGTGGCTGGCCCCGATCTGCTCTTCCCTCCCACGATCCTCCGGAGGCCCCGAACTTCATTGTCCCCGCAACTCCCCCATGATTGTCCAGAGGCCCTGATCTTCATTGTCCCCCCATCCCGATCGTCCAGAGGCCCTGATCTTCATTGTCCCCCCATCCCGATCGTCTGGAGGCCCTGATCTTCATTGTCCCCCCATCCCGATCCTCCGGAGGCCCCGATCTTCATTGTCCCCCCATCCCGATCGTCTGGAGGGCCCGCTCTTCATTGTCCCTCCCCCCGATCGTCTGGAGGGCCTGATCTTCATTGTCCCTCCCCCCGATCGTCTGGAGGGCCCGCTCTTCATTGTCCCCCCATCCCGATCGTCTGGAGGGCCCGCTCTTCATTGTCCCTTCCCCCGATCCTCTGGAGGGCCCGCTCTTCATTGTCCCCCCATCCCGATCGTCTGGAGGGCCCGCTCTTCATTGTCCCTTCCCCCGATCCTCTGGAGGGCCCGCTCTTCATTGTCCCTTCCCCCGATCCTCTGGAGGGCCCGCTCTTCATTGTCCACCCATCCCGATCGTCTGGAGGGCCCGCTCTTCATTGTCCCCCCATTCCGATCGTCTGGAGGGCCCGCTCTTCATTGTCCCTTCCCCCGATCCTCTGGAGGGCCCGCTCTTCATTGTCCCTTCCCCCGATCCTCTGGAGGGCCCGCTCTTCATTGTCCCTTCCCCCGATCGTCCAGAGGCCCTGATCTTCATTGTCCCTTCCCCCGATCCTCTGGAGGCCCTGATCTTCATTGTCCCCCCATCCCGATCGTCTGGAGGCCCTGATCTTCATTGTCCCTCCCCCCGATCGTCTGGAGGCCCTGATCTTCATTGTCCCCCCATCCCGATCGTCTGGAGGCCCCGCTCTTCATTGTCCCCCCATCCCGATCGTCTGGAGGGCCCGCTCTTCATTGTCCCCCCATCCCGATCGTCTGGAGGCCCCGCTCTTCATTCTCCCCCCATCCCGATCGTCTGGAGGCCCCGCTCTTCATTGTCCCCCCATCCCGATCGTCTGGAGGGCCCGCTCTTCATTGTCCCCCCATCCCGATCGTCTGGAGGCCCCGATTTTCATTGTCCCCCCATCCCGATCGTCTGGAGGCCCTGATCTTCATTGTCCACCCATCCCGATCCTCTGGAGGCCCCGATCTTTATTGTTCCCCCCCATCCCGATCCTCCTGAGGCCCCGATCTTCCTTCTCCCCCTCACCCCCCACGATCCACCGGAGGCTGGCACCGGCCCCCACCCGATCCCTCCCTCCCTCCTCTGTGCGGCCGAGTGCTGCAGGCCTACCTGCCTGGAGCCAGCCAGCTCCTCTATCTGGCTGGCTGCGGGTGGGAAACAGAGGCTTCAGATGCAAATCAGGCCCTGTCGTTAAAGTCGGCAGGGCCTGTGTGAGACCCTTCTCCCGGGTTTCCCGCCAACATCAGAGCCCCTCTGCCCCCAACTCGCCTTCCCATGAAAATCCAACCCAAAGAGTCAGGCACAAAAAATGAGAAAAGTATGTCAGAGCCACAAAAAACGATAGCGAGACAGTAAAAAAGAAACAGAACAGAAAGAGAGAGGAACATTGAAAAAACTAGGGAGTGAGGAAAAAAATGGTGAAACAGTAACAGAATCAGAAAGATCTTTTGTGCCATGATCAACACCAGAGAACATCAACTGGTATAAATGTTATTGGGACATTGGCATCAAAACCAGAAATATGTTATATCTACAATTATTTCATGAGCCACTACTAAACCTAATCCCTGCTATAATTGGTGTTACAAAGCCTGTTAGACATCATCAGAGAAAGGATAAATCAGGTTCAGTGAATCTCCAGAGAAATTTTCAGTAAAACTGCTTTATAATTCCTTCAGTTTTCATAGCTTCTTCAGAAAGGTCATTTTAGTTCATTTGTTTATAAAATGTTATTGTTTTATATACACTTCAAACTGAAAGGGTAAACGCAACAAAATTAGGAATGTTATTGGAAAAGCAATGATATTTCAGAATAGGTAAAATGTATCACTTCAATAATATAATTCGTCAGTTATAATAACATTTGGAAGATAATTAAGGTATACATTGGCCCTGAAATTCGCCTATCCGGCTTGCCGCGGGGGTAAGGATCGCGCGCGCACTTACCTACCGTGCCTGCCGTTGACCTCTGGGCCCACGGGAACTTCAGCTCCTGGGCCTGCTCCAAGTGCCGGTGCGCGGTGCTTGCGTGTCCCAGGGGCGCAGTTAGTGCGATGCGACCCCTGGGATCACGTGGGCCATGGAGAGCCAATGGCAGCAGACCATCTTTCATTCATAGATTTGACAGGAAGACCTGTCAAATCTATGAATTGAAATCGGCCCCAAAAGAACAGCTAAACTTAAAATACATTTTTAAAAAACCATCACATTTATAAAATAACTATAAGTTAAATAAATTAACTACTTTAAACAAAAATTTAAATTTTTGAAAAAATTAAAATACTTTTTAACAGTGCTAAAAATAAACTTACCTTTCGTTAAAGTATCTAAAAAAGATAAAATTGAAAAAAAATTTAAATTATAATTAATTAACCACTTACCTTGTTGAAAACGGGTCCTGCGCCTCCTTTTTTAAAGTGCCGGTTCTTCAATACTTACCCTCCCGTAGAAACTTGAAAAAAATCTAAGTTTGATGCGTGCGCGCAGCCTTTACCGCGCATGCGGTTCACCTATGAACCGCCCCCTTCACCAGACTGGAAGTTCCGGTTTCCCGCGCATGCGCAGTGCATGCAGGAAACTGGCACTTCAGGTCGCCTTACGGGTGAGTACACAGTCGTACTCACCCGGGAAGGGCCGAATTTTTGGCCCATAATGTGGAACCAAAGCTACTTTGCTTGCATCAGACTAAACTCTTTTAAGGACTTTGTTCCCGATGCATCTCTTCATAGTGATGGTTTTGAGGATAGTAACTGCCATTGAGGTTTCAATGAGTTTCACTTGGATCTAAATTCTTCATGAAGTGCCTCTTTAGCTTCACTGGTACTGTTCCCATCTTTGTTTTTCACAGCTGAGTAACTCCCATGATCTCAGAAACTCCAAAAGGCTGATTCTGGCGTCGCAGTCAGCTGCTAGCTTTTTTTTTGTGAAATGAACTGCTGACAACAAATCGTTCTCACACTTATCAATGACCTGACTGAAGTGAATCTAGAGGTTAAGCATTGTGGCAAAAACATTGGCCCAGAATTTGTGGTCAGCAGTGAAGCGAAGGCTTTCACTGCTGGCCCTGAAGTATGCTCCGCACAAGCATCTTGCGATCCCTGTGTCGAGAACTTTGGGTTTTCCAACCTTCAATTCAATTCAATGGACTGTAGTGGGGATGCCCTTGTTCGAACTGCTGTGACGTCAGCAGGCTGTCTAAGCAACCAATCAAAAGGCAGAATTCTCACAAACAGCGAACAAGGAAGTGTGTAAGCTCTTAGGGGGAAAAATTCAGTTGGTTGCACCTCTCGTTAGCGCCTTAAGAGGGCGCTAATGGGGCGCAAAGCATCTGGCGCCCAGGCGCGGCGAAGTTTGCACCGCTCGCGAAATTAACTAGACATTTTGCGGTGGCACTAAACACTACCGCCACGATCTCCTGCACCGGCAGATCGTGACATCAGTCGAGTACGCAACGCCCCGGTATCGCCCCGCAGTGGATATTGAGTGGCGCCCCCTGCCTTACCGCCTGATGCTAGCAACGACAGGTTGAGGGGAGCGTTTTGCAGTCATGAAGGGAAAGGGGGAGCGCTATTTAAAGGTGACCACTTCCTGCCTTTTATTGTTGGTGCCATTTTTGAACTACGCATTCTGAGAGAGAGAGGGAGAGACTTCTGGAGAGATTCAACGTTGTGTGAAGGAGTTTTGGGTACTGAGCAGCACTTTGCAGGTTCATTTTGATTTACCATTCCTTGTATCGATTTAGAAGAGACTGTGGGGGCTGCACTCTAAGCTCTTTGCCTGGTACTCTCCATTGTTCTTTCCAGCAGATTTGATGTGCAGGCCTCTCCAAGCCGAGATTCAAGGCTGCAATGAGCAGGATGTGGATGGAAAGCAAGATTAACCATCCCCTTTAAGAACTGGCCCATGCCATTGTGTGTGTGTTCCATTGCTGACTGACATTACATGAGCTTCGCCAGCGCTCTGAGGTAGCGCCTCGCTCCTCGGCCTTTGTGCCTTAAGACAGGTGTGAAGCGCCTGATTTAGCGCTGCAATCACCTCCAGGGGCGATAAAAGTCAAGTTTGCAGTCGGTGGCGATAATTAGCGCCAGGCGCTAATCTTTGCGCCCGGCCGATAATTGCACCCCAAATGGGGCGATACTGAATTTCTCCCCCTTAGAATTCTAAGGGGGAAAAATTGGGTTGCTTTGCGCCTCCTGTTAGCGCCCTCTTAGGGCTAACGGGTCGCAAAGCAACTAGCGCCCGGGCGCGACGCCGCCCACGCCTCCCGTGAAATTCAGCTGTAGGTTAGCGGCGGCGCTAACCGGTAGCGCCCCGTAGTGCTGCGCCGCCGGCGATGACGTCAGGTACATACAGGTAAGAATCAATAGTACATACACATCCAAGCACGGAGGGGGTCCAACACCCCTACACCACTTGGAAAACTATAGTACATACATAGTAAAATAACACATGATCACAAACTTTATTCATTTTAATAAAAACAAATTAAGGCACGCCCTAAACCTGGCCATAGGTTTTATTGCAATGCTGGTCCCATGCTTTTTCATGTCGGGACCAGAGCACTCTGTCCTTTCCCTGCCGATTTCCTTTCTGTAGGGACACACAAAACAGACACCCATGTCCCGAGAAGGTTCTCTGGCTGGACAGGTGATCGATTCTCGAGAAACTTTCAAACTTACTCACTAAAATCCTTAATTCTTAAAAATCCTAAAACTACCAAACTGTATAATACTAAAATACATTAAAACTCTGTACATTCGCCGCTCGTCTCCGAGCGGCCAGACTAAACCCTGTTCGGGCTCTGTCTTTTGCTGCTTCTGGGCAGCCGGTAAGGTGGCCTGTACCACAGGACCCTGAGAGTCCTTCTTCTACAGCACACTGCCCCCTTTGGTGTGGCTGCTTCTGAGTCCCTGTCCTGTCCTGTGGGTTCCTCGCAGCCTGAGACCGCAGACTGGGGACCCTTCTTGTGTTCTTGGCTCACAGCTGCCTCTGTGAGACCCTCTCTGCAGGAGGCTGTAGGCTGGGGATCCCTGTCCTCAGACTGATCCCTGACCTTGGGCGTTTCTTTACGGGTTACAACCCTCTTTGGGTGGGACCCTTTAAACTGGTACAGTGGAGAACAGGGTGGTTTAGGCTGTGGTGTGCGGGGAGACCTTCTTAGGGCTCTGGCCACTGGGGGAGTGCCTGAGTCCCACATGATCGATGGAGTATACCCTTCTGTGATACAAGCCCCTGTCCTCACCGCTGCAGTCTGTGAGTCTGCCACAGCTGCTGGCTGGAGATTTCTATCCTCAGGCTGTACCTCTTCTAAACCTGTGTCGGGGGCAGGTAACTCTCTGCAGCCTAATGCTGTTGCTCCTGCTGCAGGCTGAGGACTTCTATCCTGTTTTAGTTTGGGCAACTCTGCTACCATGGCTTGAAACTGCGGGGTGGTGAATTCCCCCAGGGTTGTTAAGCAAACCAGCCCTCTGGCTTTGGATAGGGCTTGGGTCAGACCTTTTATCCTTTCCTCACAGGGCCCATGGTTTAAATCCTCATACCCCCTGCTCCTGGCTACCCTGTAGGCTGCCTTTATGTCTCTAAGCTGCCCCTCTAGCCCGTCTACTTTACCCGTTAAGCGGGCGTTCTACTCCCGTAAGGCCTGCTCCTTTAACCTGGCCTCCTTACGGGAGGTCTCTTCCTGTGCGTGTCTTTCAAGGGGACACAGGTAAACAGGCTGCACTGGTTCTAGTCATAGGTCTGGGTTGTATTGGGCAGATGGGGTCAGAGCACCGGTGGTTGCTGCTACCTTCCCTGGACCAGTCAATAGGGTCCTCATGGCGTCCAAAAATGACTCGACTGTGGCGGGAGGGATCCCTGTCTCTGCCTTTTGGACTGGGGTTGAGGAATTCTTTCCCTTGTTATCTTTCCAAGGATTCTTACACTCCTTCCTCCAGTGTCCATCCTTCCCACACCCGTAACAGTTGAACCTTGTGCTGGAAGGGTTATTCCCTTCCTGATGCCACTCCTTCCTACCCTGGCCGGGTTTCATTTCATGCACTTTCCCTTTTGATGGGGGCTCTTCAGCCCCCCTACCGTTCTGGTAGGCCAGGGTCAGCTGTCTGACCACTGCCTCTTCGGTGCCCCGGGGGTCCCTCGGGTCAAACCAAAGCTCAGCCTTGGTTTTGATTCGTGGCAAGCTGTTTGCCACTAGGCTTCGGAGCCAGTGGGCCAGCTCGTCCCGGTTTAGGTTTGCTCGGTCGAGATCCCCATTACAAGCACCCCTGTACACAGGCCACAGCCTGTCTGCGAAAGCCTGTGGGGTCTCCCCTACGAGCTGCACTGTTTTCTCCACCCGGGAGAAAGGACTTCCCTCATTCATCCCCATGGCCTCTAAAACTTCCTCTCTGATGGCAGCATACCCATTCTGTCCTCTCTTGCTCTCAGCAGAGAGGGACTGGTATAGCTTGCCATCCAGTGAGAACAGGAGCATTTTTGCCATCTCAGCATCATCGCACTCATTGATGCCTGCTGCCTGTTCCACCTCTATGAAGTGAACTGAGGGGTCCCCCTGTTGGGTGAGTTTACTCAGGTGGCTTACCATAGCCCTGAGCTGTTGGGTACCGTGGGGAACTACGAACTGGTTTTGGAGGGGTCCCCCATCCCCGTTATCAGCGGGTGGGCCAAACCTTTGCTGCCGGGCCGGGCACATCGGCCCCGGTCCCAGCCTCTCTTGCGGGGGTTTTTCCACCTCAGCTTCTGCCCCTAACTCCACCCCCCACTTCTTGCCAGACTTTGCTAATGTTTGGCGCTATGGGTGGTGGTCATGGGCCCTCCTGCTCCTCAACCGGGTCGTCCCTTGGCACTATCTGTGGTGTCTTAACCGTTCTCCCCAAAAAAGTCGACCTGGGCTGCACTCGGGCTTATGAGGCACACCATGCCTTTCGCCTTCCTTAGAGCAAGTTTCAGATTCTCTATCTGCTTCTGGCAGGGGCCGTGGTCTGCATCCTCATACCCGTGTGCGCTCATTACCTTATAGGCTACCTGTAAGCCTTTTACTGTCTCCTCCTGCTCTCTTACTTGTTTTGCCAGGCGGGCATTCTTTTCCTGCAATCTCAGCTCATTATTCTTGGCCTCTGTGACCTGACACTGTAAATATTCCTGCCAGGTCTTATGCTCCCCCACTAACTGCACCCTTTCCTGGTTTAGAGCCTGCAATGCTAACAGTAACTTCTCCCCTGCTAGGGCCTTTGTTTGGACTTCCAGGGCTGACTCCCGAATCTCGGCTGCCTGTGCTTCAACGAGTCTGTCCAAATGCTGGATCTGTTTCTTGAAGCACATCAGCCAGACTGCCTTTTCTAAGGATTTTTTATGATCCTTCCCTTCTGTCCATTTAACTGCTGCATCGACCGGGCGCCCAGCCTTTAACAGATTAATGGCCCACTTCTTTTCCATATTCACCTTGCTGAATACATAATCTGAAATCCTCTCTTCCATTACAGTTCTCTCTTCCAAATCAGTGTCTACTGCTTCACAACCCTTTTGCCAAGTTCGTGCCATGGTTGCCATTATGTAGGGGGTGGTATGGAAGGGGTCAGCCTCACCTCTGACTCAGTGAGTGGTTCGAATCGCTCCCACGCCCCTGGTTCTAGACCTTGGACTTATTTAGGGGTCGTGAACAAAGGTGCAGTAGACAACAGGTTTGATGAAAGAACTTTGGGGGAAAAATTCAGTATCGCCCCATTTGGGGCGCAATTATCGGCCGGGCGCAAAGATTAGCGCCTGGCGCTAATTATCGCCACTGACTGCAAACTTGACTTTTAACGCCCCGGGAGGTGATTGGAGCGCTAAATCAGGCGCTGCACACCTGTCTTAAGGCGCAAAGGCCGAGGAGTGAGGCGCTAACTCAGAGCGCGGGCGCAGCGCAGGTGATGTCAGTTAGCGATGGAACACAGACACACTGGCGCCGGCCAGTTCTTAAAGGGGAGGGTCGATCTTGCTCTCCAGCCACACCCTGCTCATTGGAGCCTTGAATCTCGACCTGGAGAGACCTGTGATTACATTTTCAAGCCAAGGACTATGGAGAGGGTGAGAGAACGAGCTCAGCGCTTCAGCGAGCGGGCCTTGGATGCTCTGGTTGGCGCGGTGGAGCGCAGAAAATCTATACTCTTCCCTGAGACTGGCAGGAGGCCTTTGCCGCGCGAGTACAGAAGAGTGTGGAGGGAGGTGGCTCAGAGCGTCTCCTGCAGGAGCATGGTGCCCAGGACCCATATACAATGCCGAAAAAAGTTCAACGACCTCACTCGGGTCGTCAGGGTGAGTGGCTTTTTTTCAATACCTCTCCATCCCTCCATCTCAACCTCACTCTATGGCCAGAGGGTCTTAAAACCCCAATTAACAACACTCATCCAACACCTATGGCCCTTTCATGAAACACACACACACATTCCACACTTTGCATACAGTAAGGGCTATTCACCTATGGGAGGCACATCAGGCAAGACCATGGCTGTATATTTACTCAGACGCCGTCCTTTTTCTTGCAGGCCAAGCTGTCTCATAATAGGAGACAGCAGCAACGGACGGGTGGAGGGCGGCCTCAGCTGCAACCCCTCAGCGATCTTGAGGAGTGCGTCCACAGGATTGTGGCAAGCCGGGTGATCGGTCCCGTCGCCACTGGAGACGCCGACCCCGTTCTGGACAGCAATGGTAACCTTTTTGTCCTCTGTCCTTCCACTTGTCCCTCACAACACCAGCCTTTGACACTTTCAATCCAACTTACTAAATCGCTGCACTTATTCCTCCCTTACTGCCACCCTGTCCTCACGCTAAAGCCACTCTTGTACCTCCCTGCTTTCAGATGGTGATTCACCAGCTGAGGAGACGGGCCTTCAAGCTGCCAGTGGAAGTGAAGCTGCAGCCGAGGAGGAAGATGAAGGCGGAGCATCAGTGCCACCCTCTCCCGAGGAAGCCCATGCCCACACTGGGAACACGCCTTCCCTGGAGGGGAGCAGGGGGGAAGGGTCTGATGAGGGTGAAGCTCCAGGACCCAGCGGGCTGCAGCAACGCGATGGGGGTAGGGAAGCTCGGGGGCCTTCTCCCCGGAGGGAGAGTAGGCCAGTGAGTCCTGCTGCACTGGACGCAGAGGAGGAGCGGCTCATCGCTGAAATGAACACCCAGGCGGTGGACATGCACACTGAGCTCATGGGTGCAGTGGGAAGGGTGCCCGAATGCATTGAATCACTGGCAAGGAGTGTGGAGCACTTCGCTGTAGCACAGGCGGATGCCACGCTACAGCTTAGTGCTGCAATTCAGTCTCAGACTGCTGTCATGCAGACTCAGATTGAGGCCATGCGAGCACTGACTGCTGCCATCCTCGATGGTTCGGACACATTTCCCCGGGGCTCTCACCGCGCCGCAGCAGGCCAGCAATCTGTGCTCCAGCAGATTGCTCCGGATGCTGAAGTGCTGCCCCGTGGGAGTGCCAGTGTGTCGGTCGAGCAGGGAGTTGCTGTCCTCTCTCAAGATGACAGCATTCCTGCTGCCACCACTGTCACTTCTCCACTGCACTTGCCACCGCCTGTAGGACAGACTGCTGCCGCCCATGCAGAGTTGGTGCAGTCTGCAGCCGGGCCCTTCAGGCCCAGAGCTGGTCGAGGCCGTCCTTCAAGGGCATCTGCAGTCTCAGGTTATGAGAATCAGCAGCCTTCCACCAGCCTTGCTGCAGCCACTGAGGTCCCATTACAGAGGAGCAGTAGGGTTAGAAGGGGGGAAGTGCGCAAGGGAAGGAGATCACCCTCGAAGGGCAAAAAGTAGGAGGTGTGACAAAATGTTTGTCAATTTTTTATTAAAGGCCGAGGTTCCTGTTTAAACTTTTGTTTAGTGTTTTGGACATTATCTCCAGGTTGTGAGAACCAGTTATGTTAATGACTGTTTTTTTTGTATTTCTTTCTATTAGTTTGTCATGAAGAAATGACACACACAGAGTTTGTAAAATAAATAAGTTTTTGTATTCAAAATGTACATGTTTGGTCTTTGGAATCATTACTGCCTTGGCCGGTTTAGGGGTTGCGGGTTGGTTTCATTCATGTTGTTCTCAATGGCAGAAGCCATTTCCTCAGCAGGGGCCTAGAAGCGGCTTGCTATCAGCCGTTGACGGACGGCCCTTGCAGTTTCAACATTGTGGGCCGCCCTCCCGCCTTGGTGCTGCTGATGATCATCCTCCTCCTCCTCTTCCTCCTCTTCCTCCTCCTCCTCTGGTGGTGCTCCAAGGCCTGGTGGCATTGGCTGGGTCCTGAGGATTGCCATGTTATGCAGCATGCAGCACACAACTACGAAGTGGGAAACTCGCTCAGGCGAGTACTGCAGGGCTCCTCCAGAATGGTCCAGACAGCGGAACCGTTGCTTCAGCACGCCGATTGTGTGCTCAACAATGTTCCTGGTAGCTTGATGGCTCTCGTTGTACCGCAGCTCAGCAGGGGTGTTGGGCGTACGGAGCGGTGTCATCAGCCAGGTGCTCAGTGGATACCCCTTGTCCCCGAGAAGCCAATCAACTGGCTGATGCGGTGCCTCGAAAAGTTCTGCCACAGTAGTCTGGCGCAGGATGAAAGCATCGTGGCAGCTGCCAGGATAGTGGGCATTGACAGCGAGTATCAGCTGTCTGTGGTCACAGACCAACTGAACATTCAAGGAATGGAACCCCTTTCTGTTCCGGAAATCCTCGGCATTCTCATGCGGAGCACGCAAAGCCACATGCGTGCAGTCAATGGCGCCCTGCACCATGGGGAAGCCCGCTATCCTCGCAAAGCCCAGAGCGCGTTCATGCTACTTGTCTGGGGTCATGGGGAAAGAGATGTACTCTCGTCTCCTTTTAAAGAGGGCATTTGTGACGTGACGGATGCAGCAATGCACCGCGAACTGGGAGATATTGGCGAGGTCCCCAGCAGCAGATTGAAATGAGCCAGTAGCATAAAAGTTCAGAGCCACTGTGATCTTCACTGCCACCGACAGAGACGTCCTGGACCTCAGTTGAGGCTGCAGATCTGGCTGCAGCAGGTGGCAGAGCTCAGTGAGCACCTCCTTGCTGAAGCGCAGCCTTCGCAAACACTGCTCATCCGACATATGAATGTAGGAGAGCTGGTCACGATATACCCTGGGAGGGTAAGCTCTCCTGTACAGACGCCTGTTGGCCCTCCTCCGTCTGGCCATCATTGCCACTCTCTCTCTGCGTCTCTGTGTCCTCCGATTCAGCTGGCGCAGGACGACGCCCCCAATCAGTGCAGCCCCCATAGTCTCTTAGCAAGCAAAGTTATGAAGGCCAAAAACCAAAGTACCAGCGAAGTTATGATCAGTAGCCAAAACTACTTCACACAGCGTTGACTCAATGCAGAAGTCTCTCTTTCTCTCTCTCCGAATCTCTCTCTCTCGCTCAGAACGAGTGGTGCAAAAATGTCAACAACAGAGAAAGACAGGAAGAGGCCCCCTTTAAATAACGCCCCCCCCAGCCCCACAGCGATTGATAGCATTCCAGTCTTCCGGTCGTTGGATGCGCCAGGCGGTAAGGATGGGGGCGCCACTCAATTTCTGCTCCGGGGCGCCGCAAGGGCGTTGCACCCTCATATGACGTCAGAATCTGCGTGCGCAGGAGATCGCGGCGATTAAGTTTAGCGCCGCCGCAAAATGTCTAGTTAAGTTCGCGAGCGGTGCAAACGTCGGCGCGCCTGCGTGCTAGCTGCTTTGCGCCCCATTAGCACCCTCTTAAGGCGCTAACGGGAGGCGCAACCAACTGAATTTTTAGCCCTTTGACTTTTATTCAAGGAAGTAAAACACAACACAAACACTCATCACTCTAAAGGTGGGGAACACTTCGGTACAAGCGAGGGAAATAACATTAGAAGAATACTTCACCCCTCCCAATCTCACTTCAGTAGCTAGGTTGGACACTGGCGAACCAGGGATAATGCTCACCAAACAAATCCTTGACAGTTTAGAGTTAGGGTTTAGAGTCTTTTGAGTAAGAGGTTTCATGAGGCCCTTGTTGCCGTGAGGTGTCCGATGGTCACTGAGGCAGTCGCTCTGGTTTCTTCTTGCATGTCGGTCTGCTTGTGAAGCTGTTGGCCTTCTTTGTTTAACTTCTTGCTGTAACTCTGCCTCTGTTTAAACTGTCTTCTTCCGAGCTGTGGAACTGCCTTCTTGCAGAACTGTGGAAACTGCCTTCTGCCTGCTTCTGTAACTGCAGCCCTGACTTCTTGCTGAAAACAGGCTTTTCGATTGAACTGCAGAACTGCCTTCTGTTGAACTTGAACTGTAACTGTTTGAAGGGCCTTCAATTATACTAAACTGAAGTGGCCTTATCTACCCCAAATCAAATCCCGGTCATTGTAAGATCTCGTTAACAGTAATGACTTTACTAGCGTGTAAACTGGTTTTGTAAATGTGTGAAGTGGTTTCCGGATAGCTCCATCCTGTCGATCTGTTGTTTAATCGGAGTTTGCATTGTCCTCATGTTTTGGGTTTCTTGCTGGGCCTAGGACTCCTATCTTTATGCATGTCTTTAATGGGTTCTGTAAGTGTCAAATGGTTTTTTTGGGGATGGTTTGCATCCTGTCGATCTTCTTGGCTGATTGTTTTTTGATGGGATGAGACTGTCTTCTCCTAGGGTCTATTGTCAAAATGTTAATGCTTGCTGGGGCTTGAGTGAGGTCATCCCGATTCCCCAGACAATGCAATTTAACTGCAATACCCAAAACTACTTTTACAGAGGTCGTACCCACCTCCTGTGCAGCCTTTTCTCCCTTACAGGTCCAGACCTGTCTTTTAAAATGCCAAAACTTGGTTTTTGGTCTTAACTTCCTTATGTTAGGCCCAAATGCATTTTTATCACCCTGGGGTAGTTCCAAAGTCCTTTTTTTCCCTTAGGTTTTGGGGATCTGCAAATTTTGAAAACCTTACAACACAGAGAGTTATTAGAGCACCAAATGATTTACCAAATGCAAGTATTGAGGCAGAAACCGTAAAATAATTGGAAAGGGATTTAGATAAGCATTTGAAAAGGGAAAAGGAAGAATATAAAAGGATACAGGAAAGGGCTGGGAAATAGGATTGGATTAAATAGCTCCAGTTGAAGAACTAGCACTATCCTCCTGTGCTGCAAGTTGGGGACATACCCAACCAATTTCTGATAGTACTTGAATACAATGACTTGGCTGCATATTAACAAAATAAAGGAAGTGATCGAATGACATTCATGACACTAAACTGTTAGGTGACGTGAATTTAACACTGCCTTCCTCCATTGGGATTACAGGGATTTGTGCAAATTGATCCAGACAACAAGAAATTGGGACCTCCCATTGCAACAGAAAAGAGGCAACTTAATATAAATTAGAAAAAAAGAAGGGAAAAATGAAAAGAAAAATAAATCAATCTTTGTTCTTGTTTTAGACACGTCACTGCCCATCAGGATGGTGGGGAAGTAAAAATGGTGATGCATAACCAATAAACACCTATTAGAGCCAGCTGCCTTTTCTTTCTTTCAACTTCTCACATGGTATTGGTAGAGACCTTTTACTGGTTCATAACACAGCAGTAACCTGGAATAATATGCACTCCTCTTACTTTGTGATTTCTGAATATTGGATTTCAGAGGATCATATAGTTGGGAACAATGTAATGGTTGAATATAAGAAGGAATACTAAACCTGGGCTGTAACATGTTGCAAGCTAACATCCTCTAGATTTGCAGGCCCTGAACAAACATTTCACCAAGTACATCTGCAAATTTTCCTAAACAAGTATTTGGCAAGGTTTTTGTTTATCACTAGATTGTTATACAATGCTAGTTTTCTTTTCTTGGGTGTACAAAGTTCGGGCTGTAATGTATGGAAAACTGAATTTGTGGAGACGACCGGCTTCCTGCCATTTCAGGATGAGGAGATATTTACGTTACTAATGTCTGTGCTAATAAGGTCACCACACAATTTGTCAAAATCCCAGTGCGTAGCATATGAAAGGTCAACACTGATTTTTCTATAATGTGCCCTTAAAATTATTACTCAAAGTACACCTTTTGCTATTCTACTGATACTATTCTTGTCATGAACGCAGGTTGGCTTTAAATTCATCTTCTGAATGAAGTGCGAAATACTGTCAGATGACAGTGATTATTTCACTGTGTTTCATTCCTAAAATAGGCAATCATATTAGGATGATGGGAATGAAATTATGCTACTCAGTAGTCAAGATCAAATATTGGTACGATTGGGAGCAGTCACATTCATTATTCAAGGACTTCAGGTAATAAAGATGTATATAGAAGGACAGGTCAGAGATTTTATTTAATGTTATACCACGTCTAAACCAATCCATGGTTGTGGTTTGGTTCAAATAGCCCAAGTGCCAGCCAAGCATGTAAAACACAGACATAAGTTAACATTTTAGGTAAATGGAGGGCCAACATTTTACTTGATGGCAACTGTACTGTTTCTATTTTCCCTAAACTGCAAGATTGTATATCTGATCCATGCATAGATATGTTAAAATAATGCAAGTTAAACTACCACAACAAGCTAGTTATATGTACTCAGTCAAACTGATTTTTTTCCACATGGCTGAAACATTAAAGTCACAAGGAGGTTATAATGTATGTTACAAATGTATGCTCTTCAGAAGGAAAGAAGCTGGAAAGGGAAATAAAAATATAATTGCTGACCTTTTAAAAAAAAATTATTTATTCATTCATGGGATGTGAGCATCACTGACAAGGCCAGCATTTATTGCCCATTTCTAATTACCATTGAGAAGGTGGTGGTGAGATGCCTTCTTGAACTGCTGCAGTCTGTGTGGTGAAGGTACTCTCACAGTGCTGTTAGGTACGGTGTTCCAGGATTTTGACCCAGTGACAATGAAGGAATGGCAAGATACGTCCAAGTAAGGATGGTGTGTGACTTGGAGGTGATGGTGCTCCGATTCGCCTGCTCCCCTTGTCCTTCTGGATGGTAGAGGTTGCGGGTTAGGGAGGTGCTGTCGAAGAACCCTTGGCAAGTTGCTGCAGTGCATCTTGTAGCCAGGCTGCGTGATGGTGGAGGAAATGAATGTTTAAGGTGGTAGATGGGGTACCAATCAAGCGGGCTGCTTTATCCTGGATGGTGTTGAGCTTCTTAAGTGTTGTTGGAGCTGCATTCATCCAGGCAAGTGGAGAGTATTCCATCACATTCCTGACTTGTGCCTTGTAGGTGGTGGAAAGGCTTTGGGGAGTCAGGAGGTGAGTCACTCGCTGCAGAATACCCAGCCTCTAACCGGCTTTGTAACCACAGTTAAGTTTCAGGTCAATGGTGATCCCCAGGATGATGATGGTGAGGGATTTGACAATGGTAATGCCATTGAATGTCAATGGGAGGTGGTTAGACTCTCTCTTGTTGGAGATGGTCATTGCCTGGCACTTATGAGGCATGAATGTTACTTGCCACTTATCAGCCCAATCATGGATGTTTACAAGTCTTGCTGCATGCAGGCACAGACTGCTTCATTATCTGAGGAATTGCGAGTGGAACTGAACACTGTGCCATCATCATCGAACATCCCTACTTCTGACCTTATGATGGAGGGAAGTTCATTGATGAAGCAGCTGAAGATGTTTGGGCCTAGAAGACTGCCCTGAGGAACTCCTGCAGCAATGTTCTGTGGCTGAGATGATTAGCCTGCAACAACCACAACCATCTTCCTTTGTGCTAGGATATGACTCCAGCCAGTGGAGAGTTTTCCCCCTGATTCCCATTGACTTCAGTTTTACTAGGGCCCCTTGGTGCCACATTCGGTCAAATGCTGCCTTGATGTCAAGGGCAGTCACTCTCACCTCATCTCTGGAATTCAGCTCTTTTTTGTCTATGTTTATACCAAGGCTGCAATGAGGTCTGGAGCTGAGTGGTCCTGGAGGAACTGAAACTGAGCATTGGAGAGTAGGTTATTGGTGAGTAAGTACCGCTTGATATCATTGTCGACGACACCTTCCATCACTTTGCTGATGATTGAGAATAGGCTGATGGGGTATTAATTGGCTGGATTGGATTTGTCCTACTTATTGTGGACAGGACATACCTGGGCAATTTTGGCATAGGAACAGTCAGATTAAGAGAATTAACATGTGGCTAAAGGGTTGGTGTGGGAAGGAGGGGTTCCTTTTCATGGGACACTGACACCAGTACTGGGACAGGAAGGAGCTGTACTGATGGGACGGGCTCCACCTGAACCGGGATGTGACCTGTGTCCTAGCGGAAAGGGTAAATAGGGAGGTGGCAAAGGCTTTAAACTAGTAAGACGGGGCGGGGGGTGGGGGGGTGGAGGTGGAGGGATCTACAACAAATGAAACCAGCCTAAATATAAACACAACAGGAAAGGAGAGCATAGGAAAGAGTAAAGTAAGGGAGGACATTGTTGGCCAGGGAATAAATAGAGTTATAGAACAGGAGTTTAAAAAGATGGTTAAAAATAAAGTGAGAGGAAATGCTATTAAAAATGAGTTAATCTTTCTGCACAGCAATGCACACAGTGTCCGTAATAAAATGGGGAGCTGGAGGCAATCATGCATTGTGAGGAACCAGACATAGTAGGGATTACTGAGGCATGGCTACAGAAAAATCAGAACTGGGAATTAAACATTGCAGGGTATAACATATTGAGAAAAGATAGAGAGCAGAAAAGGGGAGGTGGAGTAGCTGTACTTATTAGGGATAACATAATGGCAGTAGAAATTAGTGAGGCAGCTATCAGCAAGACAGAAGTAGAATCCATGTGGATAGAGATAAAAGATAATAAAGGATTAATCACACTAATAGGGGTAATCTACAGACCACCTAATAGTGGAAGGGCTGTGGAGGAAGAAATATGCAGAAAAATTAGGGAAATTAGTAAAAAACAGAATAATAATCATGGGGGAATTCAACTACCCAGATATTAATTGGACAGAAGAGGTAGGTAATGGGGATAAGGGAATAGAGTTCCTATAATGTGTACAGGACTCCTTTCTAACCCAATATGTACAAAGCCCAACAAGGGAGGATTCACTATTGGATCTAGTAATGGGGAACGAACCAGAGCAGATATGAGAAGTAAAAGTAGGGGAACATCTGGGCAATAGTGACCATAATATAATACGCTTTAAGATAATAATTCAGAAGGACATAGGTATGACAAAAACTAGAGTAATAGATTGGAGAAAAGCTGATTTTGAGGGGCTGAGAATGGAATTTGGGAAAATAAAATGGACAACAGTATTAGCAAACAATGATGTAGAACAACAATGGGAAACATTTAAAATGGTGTTCAACAGAGTCCAGGAAAAATATATTCTGCTAATAAACAAGAACAAGTTAAACACTAATTAGACACCATGGATGAATAAAGCCATAAGGGAAAAATTGAGGGTAAGGGAAGAGGCATACATTAAGTACATGGACAGCAGGGAAGAGCATGATAAGGGAGAATATGAAGGGATTAGGAGAGAAGTAAAAAAAACAATTAGGAAAGCAAAGAGGAACTATTACATTAAATTATCAAGGAACATAAAACAAAATAGTAAAATATTTTGCAGGCACATAAATAAAAAAGGAAGGTCAGGATTGGAATAGGGACACTAAGGGATGGAGAGGATAATACCACAGGTAGCAATACAGAGATGGCGGAGATATTAAATAATTACTTTGCTTCAGTATTTACCAGGGAGATAGAACAGGTGGAGATGACATCGAATGATGAGATTAGCAATGAGTTAACTGCATTTAAAATAAAATGAGGAGATATACTAAATAAACTAATGAAACTCAAAGAGGATAAAACCCCTGATCTGGACGGATTACATTTGCGCATTTTAAAAGAATCTAGGGAAGAAATAGCATAGACATTACTAAACATATTTAGTCATTCATTAGAAAAAGGTGTAGTGCCAGAGGACTGGCAGATAGCTAACGTAATACCTATATGTAAGAAGGGAGATAGAACATATTCAGGGAACTATAGGCCAGTTAGCTTAACATCAGTGGTAGGAAATATAATGGAATCCCTACTAAAGGAGAAAATAGAAGAACATCTAGAAACAAAAAATATAATAATATATAGACAGCATAGATTTCAAAAGGGAAAGAAGTGGTAACAGAGAGTGTAGACAAGGGTAATGCTGTAGATCTAATATATCTAGATTTTTAAAAGGCCTTCAATAAGGTACCACATAATAGACTAATGAATAAGGTCAGGGAATGCAGAGTCAGGGGACAAGTAGCAGAATGGATATCTAGCTGGCTTCAAGACAGAAAGCAGAGAGTAGGGATAAAGGGTAGCTATTCAGAGTGGCAGAAGGTGGGAAGTGGTGTTCCACAAGGATCAATGCTGGGACCACAGTTGTTCACAATTTATATTAATGATTTAGATCTTGGAATCAAAAACACAATTTCTAAATTTGCAGGTCGACACCAAATCGGGGGGGGGGGGGCGGATAGTCAATACTGAGGAGGACTGCAACAAATTGCAAGAAGACATTAATAAACTTGCAGAATGGGCATATAATTGGCAAATGAAATTCAACACAGATAAATGTGAGGTATTATATTTTGGTAAGAAAAATAGGGAGGTCACATATTACTTGGAAAATAAGAATCTAAATGGGGTAGAGGATCAAAGGGATCTAGGAGTACAAATACACAAATCACTAAAAGTATCAACACAGGTTAGCAAGGCCATAAAAAAAGCAAATCAAGCACTAGGGTTTATTTCTAGAGGTATAGAATTGAAAAGTAGGGAAGTTATGCTAAACTTGTATCGAACCTTGGTTAGACCACACTTGGAATACTGTGTGCACTTCTGGTCGCCATATTATAAAAAAGAATATAGAGGCACTGGCGAGGGTGCAGAGAAGATTTACAAGGATGATACCAGAAATTCGAGGGTACACCTATCAGGAAAGGATGAATAGGCTGTGTCTCTTTTCTCTAGAAAAGAGAAGGCCGAGGGGTGACCTAATAGAGGTCTTTAAAATCATGAAAGGTTTTGATAGAGTAGATACAGAGAGAGTGTTTCCACTTGTGGGGAAGAGCAAAACTGGAGGCCATCAATATAAGATAGTCACCAAAAAATCAAATAGGGAATTCAGAAGTAACTTCTTTACCCAGAGAGTGGTGAGAATGTGGAACTCACTACCACAAGGAGTGGTTGAAGCAAATAGTATAGATGAATTTAAGGGGCGGTTAGATAAGCATATGAGGGACAAGGGAATAGAGGGTTATGCTGATAGATTTAGATGAGTAAAGACGGGACGAGGCTTGAGTGGATCATAAACGCCAGTATGGACTGGTTGGGCCGAATGCCTGTTTCTGTGCTGTATATCCTATGTAATCCTATGTAAATTTTTGTCTCACTCTCACTTTTTACACTTCTGTCCCTTGCCGTCTCTCCCTCCTATACTGTCTGTTATACAATCTTCTCAATAATGAGAGTTTTATCATTTTATTTTCTATGGTAAACCATTAGGTAAATGAACCAAACAGTAATAAAGCTTCTATTATCTGCAAGCTTTCATTTTTAGCAATTATCAGTAGTGTATAATATGTGTTGGTTTCATACGGCATTATTCATTACTGGATGGGCTGAATGAACTGTTTCTGTGTTGTATATCCTATGTAATCCTATGTCATTTTCTGCTTTGTCGGGTTGCCAGTGTTGTAGCTGTAGTAGAACAGCTTGACTAGAGACATGGCTAGTTCTGGAGCACAGGTCTTCAGCACTACAGCCGGGATGTTGTCGGGACCTATCCAGGGATGGTGATGGAGGAGTCTGGGACATTGGCTGATACGTATGATTCTGTGGGTATGACTATGTCAAGCTGTTGCTTGACAAGCCTGTGGGACAGCTCTCCCAATTTTGGCACACATCCTCAGATGTTAGTGAGGAGGTCGTTGCAGGGTCAACGGGGCTGGGCGTGCCTTTTTTGTGTCCGAGTCCGATGCCTGGGTCGATGCTGAGTGGTCCATCTGCTTTTATTCTTATTGTACCTTTTTGTAGTGGTTTGATATAACTGAGCGGCTTGCTTGGCCATTTCAAATGGCAGTTACGAGTCAACCATGTTGCTGTGGGTCTGTAGTCACATTTAGGCCAGACTGGGTAGGGATGGCAGGTTTCCTTCACTAAAGGATATTAGTCAACAGTTGGATTTTTACTACAATCCAATAGCTTCATGGTAACCATTACTGATACTAGCTTTTTATTCTAGATCTATTTAATTAACTGTATTCAAATTCACAAACTGCCACAGTGGGATTTGAACTTACATCTCCAGATTATTAGTCCAGACCTCTATGCTACCATACATGATTGCCTTTGTTAAATGTGAATGGGAATTTGAACAGGGAAATGTGTGTGGATCTGACATGGTGTGCCATTAGTAGCAGAGACAGCACCGAGTGTAAATATAGCTACCTAATTTCCATCATAAACCAAACTTAATAGCGTTAAACAATCAATTTACGCACGGTTTAAATTTCTATTGACTGACCCAGATATAGAGATGAAGTTATTTCTGTTCCTTCCATTGTTTCTGTTCGGTAATGCTATGAAATTTGCAACAGGGTTATCATATACAGGCAGCTACAGCATAACGACACGACACATTTGTATTGTCCAAGACAACAAAGCACTTCATGCAGCCACAGAAGCAGTCATGTCAATCATAAAGGGTAGCAAACTTGCACTAATAACAGGCATGAGAGAACAGAACCAACAACAGGATCAGGAAGAACCAGTAACCAGAAGAGGTACATTTTACTTCAACCAGTGACAGGAAGAGACCTACTTGTACCAGGAACAGGCTAAGACAATGGCGATCAGGGAGGAGGAGGAGGAGTTGTCAGCTGTGATGTATGCACCTTCTTTAGAAGATCCATTGCTAGTCTCACAATATTCTGCCCTGGGATCTTTGTTGGATGTGATGTGATCTGATTTGGGTTTTGCAGTGGATTTACAGGTATATTTTCTATTTGCTAATAGTCATGGTGCCATAGATGCACACATTTTTAAACTTTGTGGTGGGTGGGGGAAAAGGCTTGAAGAGGTGGGAGTGCTGGTAACTAATACTAATTAACCTTTTATCAGATGCTTAAATGTTTGGGCTTACCTGCTGCATACACACATTCAATCAACGCTAACTGCATGTCTTTTTTGTGTACAATGGCATCTTGATCCTTATTTATACTGCTGATATTTGCTCTCTCTAAAATATGTAGTGGAGAAAAATATTAAATGTATATCTTTTAATGCAGGCAAAGCATTATCCCAAGCTAGCAGGTAGAAAGGGAGATATACAAGTTGCAGAAAACTAGCAAATTGCATTAGATAACATTCATGCTTTCCCCAAATTGTGAGCTTCTAATTCTGGCTGAAGCTTTAGGAATAAGAATGGATGGAAGTAAAGTGATTATTTTTTGAGACAGGTGTTCCACTTGATATTGCATTTCACAATTATCTACCACATGGTACTTTTGAAATCTGCCCCATGTACCGTTAAGTTCCACTACACTTGATGTTCTTCCGGGTCCTGACCTGGCCCTTGTGCCTCCTAGAACCCCCTTGCCACTTACTGTACATCTGTAACATAGTCCTATGATGTCATATGATGAGAGATTGTGTAGAATGGGCCTATATTCTCTGGAGTTTAAAAGAATGAGATGATCTCATTGAAACATAAAAAATTCTGAAGGGGATTGACAGGGTAGATGCTGAGAGGTTGTTTCCCCTGGCTGGAGTGTCTACAACTAGGGGGCATAGTCTCAGGATAAGGGGTAGGCCATTTAAGACTGAGATGAGGAGGAATTTCTTCACTCAGAGGGTTGTCAATCTTTGGAATTCTCTGCCCCAGAGGGCTGTGAATGCTGAGTCTTTGAGTATATTCAAGGCTGAGATAGATAGATTATTGGACTCTAGGGGAATCAAGGGATATGGAGATTGGGTGGAAAATGGAGTTGAGGTCGATGATCAGCCATGATCTTATTGAATGGCGGAGCAGGCTCGAGGGGCCGTATGGCCAACTCCTGCTCCTAATTCTTATTTCTTATAGTTCTGCACTGGGGACAACTGAAGTGACAATGGTGGGAATGCCAACAGATGATATATCCTGCCAATCCTACCTTTTCTGATGACATCTGCAATGAGGTGAGGGTGGATGTATAAACCACCGCCCCCACCGCCCCCCCCCCCCCCACCCCGCAATATCAGCAGACTTAGGCATTGGAAAAATAAGGAGCAGAGAACAATGTTCCCCCTAAAGTGCGTGGCTATCGCGGGATCCCACACAGGCCACTCACCAGCTGCTGCCATTGGAAAAGATACCACGTGGCTGCACAGCAAATTTAAAGGGCCCGCGCAGGGAAAAAAAAATTAGAGGGAACATTGGCAAAGACCCACAGAACCAATGCCACCCCAAATTCGAACCCACAAACCCCGATCGCATTATGAATGCATCCCCTGGTCAAGGAATTTTAGGTCTATGATGATATTTATATTTTTTTTTGCGCAGTGAAAACATTTGACGACAATTTTTTTTTCACTATTTTGAATGAATTTCAGATCAAAATAAAAACACCATATCAAAACAAAAATCATATTGGAGCTCACAGAACATCTACTGTAGCATGAAGCTCCCTCTGTGCTCAATATGGTGCCATTTGCCAGTTTTCAGAAAGGTCTATTGCTGAGTAGGCCCAGAAAAGAATCTTTGTAAAATGCTAAACATATCCATTTTCAAAAAAAGAGGTTGTGATGAAATGTTTTAATGGATAAGGTATATTATTAGTTAATGCTGTGCAATTTATATTGTGAGCATTTTAGCCACGGTAGGCAGGATAATAAGATTTTTGCTTCTTTGAATTTTAGTTAGAACTGCTCATTACTGCAGAAATAAAGGTAAGCGAGGACACACAGGAGCAATTACATGACAGTCAAATTGGATTTACATAAAAGTTTAATAAGAGATGATGAAAAAATCAATGTTGTATTGGGTTAGCAATATATAACATGTCACGAATTGGATGATTTGTGAAGCAAACTGCATTTGGGACACTCAAAATAAAAAAAAATAATTTTAACAAATTGGCTTTGGATAGGAAATGCAAGCATGCATCAGTTAATTACACTGGTCTGCTTATGCTGTGAAGGTTTGAAGGTCTTATTACAGTTGATTGCAAAAAAGGCACCATCATCTCCCAGAGTGCGGAAGGTGAACATTTACACTCTGCCTCCAAATATAGACACTACCTCATGAACCTATTTCCTTTGATGTGCACAAATTGAAGTGACTATCTGTGCTTTTATGCTAGATGAATTATTTCAAGGGTGCCAAATATTACATTCCGTGCAAGATATTTCAGGATCCAGTCAACTTGATGCAATTATGGACCAATCAGTTTTGTTAAATGGATGACTTTAAATTTTAGATTGATGGGCAGAACATCAGTAACAAATGGAGCTATTTCATTCCCGTAATGAGCTGGGGTACTCAGATTACACTGTATTTAAAGGGAATGCACTTTCCACAGGATCAGCTGAGCTTGACAATGAAGTAGATTTTCATCATTCTTTCGACTGTCATTCAAGTACGAGTAACACAAATGACTAAATGCTACCATCTAGATGTACACCCATACCTTCTCCAGCCCAGCTGCCTCTTCCAATGCCTGCCATTTCAAAAAATATATGGTGCAGCAGTACAAATACGTTGGGTACAATGGTCTAGGTATCGTCTGGCTTGCTTTGAGCAGAAGGAAAATTGTGTCGAGGGCAGAATTTTCATCAACCTGACTCTTCCAACCGACATTAAACTTGGCAAAAAGATTTAGCTGTTCATTAGCAAGTGAATGATGTTTGCTTTAGATGCTAAACTAATTATCTGCTGCTACAAATGGCCATTCTGCATATGTGGAATTTAGACCAATTGTAACATGATCTAAACACCATATTATTTGTAACACACAAAAGAAACTGCTTTTTCATACAAATGTCATATTAACTTGTCCTTGGCACTTCCTCAACCAGGACATTGCAGGACATTGCGTACCTCATCAGTGATGAGAACCAACTAATCATTCAATGCTTCTTGCAGGCATTTATATTTTGGACTTTTTTGAACTTTTATATTTTTTGCATTAGTGGTGTCATTCTCCTGAGGGAGGAGCACTTGGAGGTGTATTTGTATTTGTCCGAGTGGTATATGACTCACACCCAAAGCCAGCCCAGACAAAAATACAGCTTCTGGTTGACACTTTAAAATAATTCATTATTATAAAGACTGCAGCGGTTCAAGAAGGCAGCTCACCACCACGTTCTCAAGGGCAATTAGGGATGGGCAATAAATGCTGGCCTTGCCAGCGATGCCCACATTCCATGAATGAATAAAAAAAAATAAGCCATTTTGGAGGTGGGAGCAATTATTTTTCTTAAGGTTTTTTATTGGCAGACAATTGGCTTTCAAGGCCATCTTTCAGCCAATGAAAAGCCGAGATTTGTCAATTCAAGCGGTCAATCTACTAATCTGGTCTTTCCATCAGGAGGAACATGACTTTAAAGCTAATTTTCAGAAAATCAGAAGCTTTTTAAAAAAAAAAGTGTTACTGTCAACTCTTAAATATACAATGGCAGGGAGGTAGATGAATAAAGGTAAGCAAAAGATTTCAAATTTAGAAAGAAAGAAAAGGATAAATTGCAGGATCTGCTGAGTTTGACAATGAAGTAGATTTTCATCATTCTCTCAACTGCCACTCAAGCATGAATAACACAAATGACTTAATTACTGTCTCGATGTAAACCCTTACCTTCTCCATCCCAGCTGCCTCTTCGAATTCCTGTCATTTTTTAAATATATGGTGCAGCAGTATAAATACTTTGGGTGCGATTGTCGAAATATCGTTTAACTTTTCATCTGGCTTTGACCAGAAGGAATATTGTGTTGAGGGCAGAATTTTTATCAACCTGACTCATCCATCTGACATTAAACTTGGTGAAAGGACTTAGCTGTTCATTAGCAAGTGAATTCTGTTTGCTTTAGAATCTAAGCTAATTACCTGCTGCCACAAAGGCCCTTCTGCATATCTCTTCTTCTTAGGCAGTCCCTCGGAACCGAGGATGACTTGCTTCCACATTAAAAATGAGTTCTCAGGTGACTGATGAGTCCAATGCGGGACCTACAGTCTCTGTCACAGGTGGGGCAGACAGTGGTTGAAGGGGCGGGTGGGTGGGGTGCTTGGGTTGACGTGCGCTCCTTACGCTGCCTGCGCTTCGCTTCCGCTTGCTCCCGGCGAAGAGATTCGAGGTGTTCGGCGCCTTCCCGGATGCTTCTCCTCCACTTTGTGCGGTCTTGGGCCAGGGATTCCCAGGTGTCGGTGGGGATGTTATGCTTTTTCAAGGAGGCTTTGAGGGTGTCCTTGAAGCGTTTCCTCTGCCCACCTGGGGCTCTCTTGCCGTGCCGGAGCTCCGAGTAGAGCGCTTGCTTTGGGAGTCTCGTATCAGGCATGCGGACAATGTGACCTGTCCATCGGAGCTGATCGAGCGTGGTCAAAGCTTCGATGCTGGGGATGTTGGCCTGAGCAAGAACACTGACGGTGGTGCGCCTATCCTGCCAATGGATTTGCAGGATCTTGCGGAGGCAGTGTTGGTGGTACCTCTCCAGTGCTTTGAGGTGCCTGCTGTACATGGTCCATGTCTCTGAGGCATACAGCAGGGCAGGTATCACTGCTGCTCTGTAGACCATGAGCTTAGTGCCGGGTTTGAGGTCCTGGCTTCAAACACTCTCTTCCTCAGGTGACCGAAGACTGCACTGGCACACTGAAGGCGGTGTTGGACTTCGTCGTCGACGTCTGCCCTTGTTGACAGTAGGCTCCCGAGGTATGGAAAGTGGTCCACGTTGTCCAAGGCCTTGTCGTGGATTTTGATAATCGGGGGTCAGTACTGTGTGGCGGGGGCAGGTTGGTAGAGGACTTTTGTCTTACGGATGTTTAGTGTAAGGCCCATGCTCTCGTACACTTCGGTGAAGGTGTTGACGATGGTTTGGAGTTCGACCTCCGAGTGAGTGCAGACGCAAGCACCATCTGCATACTGTAATTCGACGACAGAGGATGGGACGACCTTGGATCTGGACTGGAGGCGACGGAGGTTGAACAGTTTCCCATTTGTTTTGTAAATTAGCTCCACTCCAGTAGGGAGCTTACTGAGTGTGAGATGGAGCATTGCAGCAAGGAAGATCGAGAAGAGCGTTGGTGCGATGACACAGCCTTGCTTGACCCCGGTTCGTACGTGAATTGGGTCTGTGGTGGAACCGTTGGTCAGGATCATGGCTTGCATGTCGTCGTGAAGCAGGCGGAGGATGGTGACAAATTTTTGAGGGCAGCCGAATTTGAGGAGGACACTCCATAATCCCTCACAAATGTTCTTAACATTTTTTTTGTAAAGTTGTGTTTCAGATGTTTAATAGTTCCCAATTAATATTGCAGTGATAAAGCTGTCTCTGATGTCTTAATAGCTTTATTATTGTAAAACTAATGTTTTCAACATCACAGAGCATTAGCTGAAAACAAAAAAAAATCATATTATAGCAGGAAGATGGAAGATATCCTGAACCTGCTGCGGTCTAAAGGATGCAATTGTGGAGCTGGGCAGAAGTTTTTTTCTAAAAACTGGGATTGTATTACCACCAGCTTTCCACCCACAATGTGAATGATCTCACCCTTTCTTTTAGGATTTTCAGTCTTGTGTTTGAATCCCAAGGCATCCATGGAATCTTCCATCTGTAGTTATGATGAGGTTTGTCAGTTCTTGGCTGGAATCCTGTGGGAGAGCCTTCAAAGAGACGAAAAACCGATATCGAGTCTCCACAGTTCTAGCTGGAATTAAGTGCAATTTTTTGTGCAAATGCACAAGTTTGTCTTTATATTCATATTCTCTATTTTACTTGCATTTGCAGAGCTGGGATCAAATAATTTGTAATCATACAAACATACGAAAAATGACGGACAGGAAATGACCCCCTGGTCCATCCAACCTATACCACACAACTGCGATGTCTTATGCATCACAATATAAATACTCTCCACCACCAAATTGGGGGGATAGTCAATACTGGAGAGGACTGCAACAAATTATAGGCAGACATTAATAAACTTGCAGAATGGGCATATAATTGGCAAATCAAGTTCAACACAGATAAATATGAGGTATTACATTTTGGTAGGAAGAATAGGGAGATCATTTATTACTTGGAGGGTGCGAGAAACAAAGGGCTGTCGGCGTACAAATAGATAAATCACTAAAAGTTGCGACACAGGTTAGCAAGGCCTTAAAAAAAGCAAACCAAGCACTAGGGTTTATTTCTAGAGGGATAGAATTGAAAAGTAGGGAAAACTAGAGGGCATCAATATAAGATAGTCCCCAAGAAATCCAATAGGGAATTCAGAAGAAACTTCTTTACCCAAAAAGTGGTGAGAATGTGGAATTCGCTACCACAGGGAGTGGTTGAAGTGAAAAGTATAGATGCATTTAAGGGGAGACTAAACAAGCAAATGAGGGAGAAGGGAATAGAGGGTTATGTTGATAGATTTAGATGAGAAAAGACGGGAGGAGGCTCGAGTGGAGCATAAACGCAGGCATGGACTGGTTGGGCCGAATGGCCTGTTTCTGTGCTGTATATCCTATGTAATGCAATCCTATGTAACGTGATCAGAATGTCAATAATAGCTCTGTTGATCGGAAATATACTTGAACAGGAAAAATTTACAGAGCTTTGGGAAAAGAGCAGGTGAATGGGACTAATTGGATAGCTCTACCAAACAGCAGGCAATAGCCTCCTATGCTGTACCATTCTATGATTCCAATGAGAATATATTGATTATAGCTCAATGCATTTCCAACTCCCTGGCAACCACCTTTGCAAGGAACTGGCCAGACAACTGTAAGTGTTGGTTCCTTTACTTTAAGACTGCTTAAAGCTGAATGGAAAAGCAATGGCATCTTGACTGGAGACAGTGAAGTCCAATTGATTGGAAGATACTATACTTAATTCTCACCTGCTGCGCCTTATCCCACTGCAAAAATATCCACCTTAGCTTAGGGAAAGACTTGGGTTGAAGCTGACGGAAGAAATCTGTGACGCGCTTATTGCCAGCTCTCCCAAACTGGACAAAAAAAGGTCTGCATGGAATTAAAAGTCTTTGAAAAGAAAGACAAGGCCTTTGAAAACCACTGGTTTAGATGCAGTTGATTGACATTTTTACCCCTGAAATTTGTCTGCAATTGATCTCTCGGAGCATGTTAGCATAAAAGATACAGCTGAGGCTGATCGATTGTATAAACTTTATTTCAGGAAGTTGTCAGATCTTTGAGTATGGACCAACATTTTTTTTAGAAACCTGAAATCTGTAGAAGGCCATCAATCAGTGAGGGGAAGCCGAGGAAGATGCTATTGCCTGGAATCTGAATAGTTTTTTTCTAGTTTTCAAACAATTGGTAGAGTTGAATCATTAAACAAGTGTAATAAGTGCCTTGTGTTCCACTTCTTTGTAGCATATGTAAAGTAATGTCCATAGATTGAATCAACTGACGTTCAGATTTCCAAATAAACCGTTTAAATCATGAGTTTCCTGTGCAATTCAAAATGTATGTATATTGTCTGTTAATGTTTAATGGCGATTAAATTACAAAATGGATGTGAGATGGGAAACCAAAGCCACATCACTCTGCTACAGGATACTGGTAGATGTTAAAAATTGCATGGCATTATTCAAAGATTGGGGAGGTCTCCTGGCGTCCTATCCCCTATTGCTCCCTCAATCAATGCCATCAAAAGCGGTTCAGCTCATCAGTATAAATATACCCAAGTCTGGAGATCATCATTGTTTTTTCCTTTCATTTATATTAATATAATTGTCTGAGCCACTTGGGCAACCTGCTCTCTATCTCGTTATCACTGCTCAACCCCTTCCCAACCCCGTCACAAGGCAGCGTGACTGCTGCAGGAAGAATAAACAACTAAGCAAAAACTCTATGGCTAACAGGGGCCAGAGAAAAGCATGACACGAAGCAAAGGTAAAGAGAAATGGGGGTTGGGGGTTTGGGGTGGAGGAAAGCTGCAGCAGAGAGAGATGAAAATGCAGCAGCAGAGTGAAATTTAAAAAATCTCAATCGAGAAAAAAAAACTGACAACAGAGGAAGAGAGACAGTGAGAGCATCAGTGGGGGACAGCAAAAAAAAACTCCAAATGGAGGAGGGAAGATAATAAAATATAATTATTTTTTAATTTCTATATATTCAATCCATATAGAATTCAGGGTTTATTACTGATCTGTTCAGCGGTAGCCTCTACTGATCGTCGACTTTGGTCCAGGGCCCGATTGGATATTTCTGATCCATGTACTATTTATAAAGCTGGTCATTTGATGTTGAAAACTCAACTGCATTTATTTGATTACTCTGGCCAGGCACCATGAGGGGTTAAGGGTCTTCAAGGCCATGACATCCAAAGTAGGTCAGGAGCACCCTCTGCAGGTTGAAGCTAGAGCTCTATTGGAAGAAATTAAAGCTATTCATATCTGATCGATGAGGCAAGTCTGGTTATTTTTTCCAACTTAGAGCAACATATCTTTAGGTGGAGAAACAAAACATTTGCCTAAGACATTACAAAGTAGTGCTATCACATTGAGAATATCACTATTTCGCCTACATTTTTTAAACCACATATAGATGTTTAAAAATCTGAAAGGGCCTGTGCCTTGAAGACAAATTGGAACAGTTCATTCCCTCTTTTATATGCAGTATCAGTTCAATTTTTGCTTATCTAGAATTCACTAGCAGATGTGACAATGTCTCTTCCAATTGAATTTTAATTGTTTATATTTTCCAAACCTCAGAAATTGCCTTGGCATAGGTAGGCAGATCATTAATATGCACAAACACATTTATTTGTGAAGAAATAGTAACAGCTTACATCAGTGACTTAGATGTGCACAATTTATTTTACGCTTCAAGCACCTGATCACAAAGCAGATATTGAATCAACAGAAACATAAAACAACACTTCACACTAGTCACTCGTAAGAGCTACCTTAACGTAAAAAGTCCCAATTTTTTTTGAATATACAGCAATAATGAATTAATCAAAAATAATTTTCTTCCTAAGAACATGGAATTAAACATTAGAAAATAACAGGATCTAGTTTAATTGTTCAAAAAGCAGAACACATGCAGATGCTTGAAATCTGAAACAAAACCCGAAAATGCTGGAAATCAAGTTTAATTGATGATGAAATCTGACATCTATCATACAAAGGTCATGCATCATTTAAAAAAGAGCATGTTTTAAAAAAAGCCACAGCTTTTTATATTTTCTGTACTGTGTCAAGAATAAGGCACTGGGGTATTGTATACATCAGCAGTTACCCAGTAAATGAATGCTTATGTAATTATTTCATATTCCATCAATGAAACAATTTCCAATTTCTAACTATTGCCAAATTAGATTAACTGCTGTTAGACCAGTAAAAAACAACGCTGTTGAGATAGTGTTGAAATGCTCTGAATTTTGTTTTATGAGATGTTTTGGGTAGATTCTATAAAAATGCCAGATTAAGTACAGTAATAGAATACATTTGTTGCACAAATGTGTGAAAGAACTGATTATTTATTTATTTATTATTGTTCTTAATGACATGCTCGGCTAAATGTTCTTAAACTCTTCAGTAAAACTGGGCGTTTCCCCGATATTCTGTAGATTTTACCTTTGATAATTGTAAATTTGGTTTGAGTGCAAACTTTTTAATTGCTGCTTTTGGTTTTATGTTTAATTCATTTATTTAGTTGAAACCAACGGCTTTAGACATTTTTCCAGGGGAGGCTGAAAATTACTCTTGCCAATATTTACAGGCCAGCAATTAGTGCATTTGTATGACAATCCCCTGTCTGCTATTTTAACAGAGGTGCTATTCCAATTATTTTAAACTGGTTAACTCTGTTAAAAGAGCAGATAGAGGATTGTCAAGCACCCACATCAAAGTGTTTGTCTGCTAACATTCTCATCAGTAACTTCTAGGCTTTTATGTAAACGTAGAATGTAAATACCAAGGAATGAGGATTAAACTTTCAATGATAAATTGTGTAATTAAATATATGCTATCGTTAATCAAAGACATTTTTTTCTTTACAAAATTCAATTTGTCATGGTACAATGGAAAAACTTCAAACTGCACTGTACCTGCTACAGAATAAATACTTCATTTTAAGAAAAGGTACAGTGAGACCTAATTATAATGAGGACCCTTCAGATTACCCTCAGGTGGTCTCTACAGATACAAATATGCCTAAAATAAATTTGAGTCTAAACCACAATCACACCCACCCAGTGGTGCAGTCACCAATGCAAAATCTGAAAAATGCGACAGAAAATGAAAGGCACAGAAATGTTTCAGAAGGACACTGCTGCATTCTTCTCAAATATTAATTTGATTTTCATGTATTGCACTGTGTTTGGTGTGGAAAAGGCAGACAGGGTAGTTCTTTATAAAAAAGGTTCATTCCGAGTCTTTCCTCATGTCATTGTGGTGAAAGCTGGACTTGCGTCCAAAATGGGCGGTAAGTCAATGGAGCGATCGCTCCACGTCCTGCTCCGTGCCCGTCAACGACGGTGTCAAATCCGACACCGAACCTCATCTGCATTTAACTGGCAAGCAGGCGTCCAGAAGCAGCTCGCTGATACAAACAGCAGCACTTTGGGCTGGCTGCACTGCCAGCAGCTACCCTCGGGCAGATCCTGCGAGGGAGGGGGGTGTTGGCAGACAATGCTGTGAGTGGGTGAGCCTGAGCCGACAGTGGCCCACTGTTGTTTTGTGGAGCCAGAAGGAGCTTAAAGGACGGCTGGTCAAGCTGCCATAGACCCAGAAGAACTAGTTGGACCTTGCGTGGCACAAGTGCTGCATAGTTTGCGTCCAATTTTACATTGGGGTCCTATAACCAGTTTAGGACCCCAATTTGAACAGCCAAGTCAGCCTGCCATCTGTTTCAGGCAGTGCCTTAAATTTAATTTTGTGTGAGTCACATTTCTGGGGTCAATTGGGTACGGGAGATCACAAACCAACTTTAGGCCACTTTTCACCTATTTCACGCCCAAAAAATGGCACATCAGTGTCTAATTTCTGCCCCATTGCCTCTTTGTTGGCATTCAGTTCCAACAATCAGGAGTGGAAACTTATTCCAATTTTTCTCTCCCTAACCCAGGGACAAAGGGACTAATTGTGGTGCCCCTGCTAACACCTTGACTGAGATCTGTTAACTCAGCACAGACCTTGGATCAAACCTGGGATCTTCCTGGCCTGTGTAACTCTGCTACTAACCTGCTGAATTCTCTAAGCTGTCAGTGGAGTTGTAATATTTACCTTAGGAGTTCAGTTTCAGGTACAGAATTCATCATTCTTCAAATTAAAGTTTGCTTCATTTACAATTACGTCTTTGTGATATTTTTTAAACAGAACAGCAAGATATTTCTCTTTCAGCATTATACAAGCTTGCCTCCAGCTATTCATCTCCAGTTCTTTTTGAATTCTGAAGGTAATTACTTCTAGTGAACATGATATCTGTGCCTTCATAATTAATGGAGGGGATTTTGTTTTCGAACTTCATTCAATTGAAACTGAACTTTTCTTCTGTAACCAATTATATGGCGAGTCCAGGTAAATCTACCTCCACAGATATGCTAGCTACCCAAGATGTGTGAAGCTATCTGGTCCATAGATATAGAAGGCAATAACTATGGCATTTGGAGTACATTTTCATTCTGAGAACAAGTATTACACTTAAGGTGAGTAATTCAACTATTTTCAGCAAAATGTACAATTGCAGCAGTGTTTCTTCTGAGGTCAGGAGACCAATTCCCCCTTCAGTAAGAATTGAGCAATGTAGAGCCTTGTTAAATTGACAAATACTTAGATGACAGATGTTTGGATGATTTCATGTAATCACATTGAGACATCTTGCTGAGCTAATTCACACATGTAGATCCATGTAATCACTACTGTGTAATAGTATGCCCTAGTATTCTAACAGAAACCTGATTCTTTGCCAATTGATTCAATCAATACACAAGATACTTTTCAGAGAGAGAACAATATGTTTTGAAACCATGAGACTTTTTAAGATCTTCAGGTTCATTTACATATTCAGAAAGAGTCTGAATGACAAGGTCATGAAAATGATGTCCACATCTCTCCTGGTCATGAAAACTTTTCCTCAAAGCTATCTCTCTTACTGAGCCAGAATTTACTGTCAAAATAACGGTGAGGCTAATGGCACTCCCCGTCATTTATGCGCAAATGGTACGGCAACTTCAGGCGAGGGGCAGATGTGCGGTTAAACACAGATATTCAAAAGTTGCTATCCGAGTTGCGACGCTCCACCATATAGCTTTGTGAAAATGGCATCTTGCTGTCTGCCTCACCATTGAAATGCATTGAATGACGTGAAGTTATTGTATTTGCACGGTAGATATGAACTAAACTTGCCACTGAAATTTAAGTCATGTCATTTCAAGTCTAAGTAACCTTTTAACAATGTGAAAAGTGTTCATTACTGCCAAACAACCTCCCTGGCACTGAAAATGAACTTTTATAAATGTGGAGTCTCATTCCTTCAGGTATTAATTGTTGTTGGAGATATAAAAAATGTAAAATTAAAATTTTTTACATTTCTTTTATTCTTTTCCTTCCTGTCGCTTTTTTCTCTCTCTTGATCCAATCTTTCTCTACCTCTCTTTATTTCTCTTTCTGTACCAGATTTGGCATTGAATTCACACACTCTACTTTACACTTCCTTCTCACCCCTGAGCACTATTCTCAATCCTTCAATCTGATTGGTTAAGGAAATACACAGGTGCCTGCCCTGTTCACTCGGGTACCAGAGGCCCTGTAGAGGGCGATGTGATGTTATCATCTCGCATGTTCAGCAACTTGCCACGCAAAAAAATTAAAAACCTGAACATACAAGGACAAGTCTAACTAACGGCAGTGACATAAGATGCTCTGCCACAGTAAATTATAGCCCAAAATCTCACAACGTCACTGGGCCAGAATTTACTGTAGCCGGTGAATGAACGGCGTCTGCTGTTCATTAGATTTGTCCATACCCATTTAATTTTCATGCGATCTTGCACTGGTAGTTGTTGAAATGGGACCCATGTGAACAGGGAAAGCAGCTGTGCATCTCTTTAACCAATCAGATTGAAGGATTGTTAAATGAACAGATCAGAATCAGGAAGTATAAGTTAGAATAGTGAATTCAATGTCAAATCAGGTACATAAAGAGAAATATAGAGAAGAAAACAAAGATTGTATTAAAAGAGAGAGAAAAAAATAGAAAGAAAACATTTAAAAACAAATAATTTACAATTTTTAAAAACCTCCAACATTAATTAGTAGCTGAAGGAATGAGACTGCACACTTGTAATATTTAATTTTCAATACCAGAGAGGTTGTTTGGCAGTAATTAACACTTACCACACCATTAAAAATGGTACTTAGAGGGCATGGACAAGCCCTAACTTTCTGTGCCGAGTTTAGTCCATGTCTACCACGTAAGTACAGGAATTTCACGTCGCTCAGTGTATTTGAATGGTGGGTCAGACAGCGAGATGCCATTTTCGCGAAACTAACAGTGGAGCGATGCATCTTGCACAACAATTTACGGATTTTCACATTTAACCACGCATCTGCCCTCGCCTAAAGTTGCTGTGCAATTTCCGCATAAATAACAATGCGCGCTGTTAGCCTAACTGTTATTTGGACAGGAAATTCTGGGCAAATATATTTCTTGACTTCTGATATGGTTGTTTCAAAGTAAAAGGTACAAACACTGGACACAAGATCCTGTATCGAAACATCAATTGTAGTTTACTTACATTAGGAGATAATGGCTCGTAATATCCGATAGAGGCTTCCTGCGTGTGGATGCCTCCTATCGGAAACATATTTACGAACTTACCCTGAGGGCTCCCGAGTTCCAGACACTTCCGCTCCTGGGCCTCTCCAAACTCAAAATGCGCAGAGCCCACGTATCCCAGGGGCGCATGCGGTTCGCAAGTGTCCCTGGGATCACATGGGCCATGGGGAGCCAATAGGAGAAGGCAATCGCCCTTCATACTTTTGACAGATAGACCTGTCAAATATATGAATGGAGATCACCCCAAAAACACAGTAAAACATTAAATATTTTTTTTTAAAAAACCATCACGTTTTTAAAATGAGTCAAAATTACAATAAATTAAATATTTTAAACAAAAATTTAATTTTTAAAAAAAAGTAATACATTTTTTTTACAGGGCTAAAAATAAACTTACCTTTTTTAAAAGTATTTTTAAATTATAAATGAGTGAATTTAAAAAAAAAACTTTTTTTCAACCCTTATGCTGGTAAAAGCAGGCCTTACGCCTGCTTTTACCAGGCGTAAGATTTCTAAGGGTTTTCAGCGGGCGGAGGTTCTGCAGAAAGTGGAACTCTCTGCCCACAGAGGCCCTTCTCCCGGGCAAGCGTCCGATCTGTCAAGAGGATTCTTGACAGATTGGAAATGCCGGTTTTCAGCGCATGTGCTTCACATGCCTGAAGCCGGCATTTCCGATGTCCCTACGGGTGTGTACACAGCGCGTACACACCCGTAGGGATCGGAAAATACGGGCCAATGTAAGTTCACCTTTAAGAGCTAGAGACTGCCTTGAAAAGGAGCAGCCCAGCTTTAAGTAAAGCCAGCCTCGCTCCAGCGACGTGAACTTGGGCCCCCTGCTGAGCGCGCAGCCTGTCAGCAGCACGGTAGTCGCTAGGCTGTGCACTACAACCAAGTTAATTAGCAGGCAGCACCAAATTGACGGCTGCCTGCGCTTTCTGAAAGGGTGCGGGCACATCTCGCATTGTGTTGCCCACGCCCGTTTTTGGGCCTTATCGAATTTCACACCCTAGTTATCAGTGAATAACAACAACAAAAGCAATATCAAGTTGTATTTATATAGCGCCTTTAACATAGTAAAACTTCCCAAAGCGCAGCACAGGTATATTTTAAGACAAAAAATTTGACACCGATCCACATAAGGATAAATTAGGGCAGGTGACCAAAAGCTTGGTCAAAGAGAGAGGTTTTAAGGAGCATCTTAAAGGAGGAAAGAGAGGTAGCGAGGCAGACAGGTTTAGGCGGGGAATTCCAGAGCTTAGGGCCGAGGCAACAGAAGGCACGGCCACCAATGGTTGAGCGATTATAATCAGGGATGCTCAAGAGGGCAGAATTAGAGGAGCACAGATATCTCGGGGGGGTTTGGGGCTGAAGGAGATTACAGAGATAGGAAGGGCTGAGGCCATGGAGGGATTTGAAAACAAGGATGAGAATTTTGAAATTGAGGCGTTGCTTAACCGGGAGCCAATGTAGGTCAGCAAGCACAGGGGTGATGGGCGAACGGGACTTGGTGCGAGTTAGGACACGGGCAGCCGAGTTTTGGATGACCTCAAGTTTACGTAGGGTGGAATGTGGGAGGCCAGCCAGGAGTGCATTGGAATAATCAAGTCTTGAGGTAACAAAGGCATGGATGAGGGTTTCAGCAGCGGATGAGCTGAGGCAAGGGCGGAGACGGGCAATGTTACGGAGGTGGAAGTAGGCGGTCTTTGTTATGCTGTGGATATTCGGTCGGATGCTCATTTCAGGGTCAAATATGACACCAAGGTTGCGAACCGTATGGTTCAGCCTCAGTCAGATGTTAGGGAGAGGGATGGAATCAATGGCTAGGGAACGGAGTTGTTGGCGGTGATCGAAAACAATGGCTTCGGTCTTCCCAATATTTAATTTTTGCTCATCCAGAACTGTATGTCGGACAAGCAGTCTGACAATTTAGACACCGTGGAGTGGTCGAGAGAAGAGGTAGTGAGGTAAAGCTGGGTGTTATCAGCGACATGTGGAAACTGACGCTGTGTTTTCGGATGATGTCGCCAAGGGGCAACATGTAGATTAGAAATAGGAGGGGGCCAAGGATAGATCCTTGGGGGACACCAGAGGCAACGATGCGGGAGCGGGAAGAGAAGCCGTTGCAGGTGATTCTCTGGTTACGATTAGTAGATACGAATGTAGAAGATACTGAAAGTAACAGTGATTGGAGCCTTCTTGTAAAGCCTATCGCAGTCCAGGCGAGAGTGGAACGGTTCAATGATTCTTCAAAATGATTTTTTTTTCCTGAAAGGAGTGATTATTATTTTAGAAACATTGTTGATGGCTCTTGAGCCTTTGAACAGGCTTGAAGAACCTTCATGACTTGTTTATTGTAATTGTAAATTGTAAATTTTGCAAGAGTTTTCTCTGCTTTACTTTCAAACAGAAAGGGGATATGCCATCAAAGTTTGAATATGCCCCTCTAAAGTCCTTTAGTGAAGGAAATCTGCTGCCCTTACCCGGTCTGGCCTATATTTGACTCCAGACCCACAGCAATGTGGTTGACTCTAAACTGTCCTCTGAAATGGCCTAGCAAGCCGTTCAATTGTATCAAACTGCTGGGAAAAACAATAAGATAAACACGGACTGCAGCGGTTCAAGAAGACGGCTCATCACCACCTTTTCAAGGGCAATTAGGGATGGGCAATAAATGCTTGCCTTGCCAGCAACGCCCGCATCCCATGAATGAATTTAAAAAAAAATAATGTTCTTGAAATATGTATATAACTGTGTTAGCCAAAGGATGATGCCTGGTCATATGCAATTCTGCTGCAGCTGATAGCCCACAGCATATCATGGATGTCCACATTTGGCCTGCTAGTTTTGTCCTTAGTCTGCCCCACCCGGCATGGTGGCAATGCCACACTGCACAATGGAGGATGCCTTCACAGTGGAGACGGTCTTTGTCTTCACAAGAACTGTACAGTAGTAACATCTGTCAGTGCTGTAGTGGACAGACGTGTCTGTGACAGGTAGGTTGGTAAGGGTGAGATCAAATAGGTTACTTACTAAACGTTAGATCTCTCACCAACTAACACAGCTGTGTCCTTCAGGACTAGGCCAGTTTGATCAGTGGTGGTACTATCAGGTCTCTCTTGGTGGTGCACATGGCAATTCTTCACCCAGAGTGCATTCTATGCCTTTGTTTTACTCAGAGATTCTTCCAAGTGATGTTCAATATGACAGGGTACTGATTTATCAGGTGTTGGAGCGAGGCAGGCAGTGGTTAGCAGGATGTTTCCTTGGCCTTGTTTGACCTGAGACTTCATGGATTCAAGAGTCAATGTTGAGGACTCTGTTGGCTACTCTCACTCGATTGTATATCATTGGGTTTTTACAACAATCCGGAATATTGCATGATTATTTTTATGGTTCTAATCTATAAATTACAAAATTCAGGAAATTCAATTTGACAATTTGCCACGGTGGAATTTGAACTCATGACCTCTGGTTTACTAGCCTAGTACATAACCATTTGGCTACCGTACCCATTTAACGAGATAAAGAAGTAACGTCCTGTCGCCCTCTCCTTCAAATCTGTTGTCATCACATCTCTCCTCAAAATCCAACCCTTGACCCCTCTGTCCTTGCAAACTACTGCCCCATCTCCAACCGTCCTTTCCTCTCAAAAGTCCTTGAATGTGTTGTCACCTCTCAAATCCATGCCCATCTCGCAGGAACTTCATGTTTGAATCCCTCCAATCAGGTTTAAGTACAGTACCAAAATGGCTCTTATCAAATTCACAAATGACATCCTATGTGACTGTGACAAAGGTAAACTATCCCTCCTCATCCTCCTCGACTTGTCTGCGGCGTTTGACACCATTGACCACACCATCCTCCTCCAACGCCTCTCCACCATCGTCCAGCTGGGTGGGACTCCACTTACCTGGTTCAATTCTTATCTATCTAATTGTAGCCAGAGAATCACCTGCAATGGCTTCTCTTCCTTGGCCCCCTCCTATTTCTCATCTACATGCTGCCCCACGGTGACATCATCTGAAAATACAGCATTAGTTTCCACATGTACGCTGTCGCCACCCAGCTCTACCTCACCACCACCTCTCTCGACTCCTCCACTGTCTCTAAATTGTCAGACATCTTGTACTGGATAAGCAGAAATTTCCTCCAACTAAATATTGGGAAGACGGAAGCCATTGACTTCGGTCCCCACCACAAACTCCGTGCCCTAACCACAGACTCCATCCCTCTCCCTGGCAACTGTCTGAGGCTGGACCAGACTGTTTGCAACCTTGATGTCATATTTGACCCCGAATTGAGTTTCTGACCACATATCCGCACCATCATTAAGACCGCCTATTTCCACCTCTGTTATATCGCTCGACTCTGCCCCTGCCGCAGCTCATCTGCTGCTGAAACCCTCATCCATGCCTTTGTTACCTCTAGACTTGACTATTCCAATGCACTCCTGGCCGGCCTCTCACGTTCTACCCTCCGTAAACTTGAGGTCATCCAAAACTCGGCTGCCCGTGTCCTAACTTGCACCAAGTCCCGTTCACCCATCACCCTTGTGCTTGCTGACCTACATTGGCTCCCAGTTTAGCAACGCCTCGATTTTAAATTTCTTATCCTTGTTTTCAAATCCCTCCATGGCCTCGCCCCTCCCTATCTCTGTAATCTCCTCCAGCCCCACAACTCCCTGAGATATCTGCGCTCCTCTAATTCTGCCCTCTTGAGCATCCCTGATTTTAATCGCTCCACCATTGGCAGCCGTGCCTTCTGCTGCCTAGGCCCTAAGCTCTGGAATTCCATCCCTGAAACTGTCCACTTCTCCATCTCTCTTTCCTCCTTTAGGCACTCCTTAAAACCTACTCTTTGACCAAGCTTTTGGTCATCTGCCCTAATATCTCCTTACGTGGCTTAGTGTCAAACTTTGCTACTGTGACATTTTGGGACATTTTATTACATTAAAGGCACTATATAAATACAAGTTGTTGTTGTTGTTACAAGTTGCATGTAAAGTACACGTTAAAGATTTGTCACATATTTATAGAGCAGAATTGGTTACTGAATTTCTAGAAGAGGAGCCATTGTGGTCCATATATATAGAAATGGAAGGCACAAATTGTGTTCACCGCTTTAAATTCTGAGCAACATTAAACATATATTCCCAGATAGGCTGGACATCCCCAAGAGTACAAATATAAAAATTAATTTCCCATTCAGTGTAAGTAGTATTCATTATTACATAAGAATGTTGGGATAAGAAAAATAATTCAGCCCATCCATCTCTCTCTGTCATCCAGACTCTATTTCAAGAGCTGACCATTTTTCATCATTTTCTACCCTAATCCCATGTCTATTTCTTCTTTGCTGAAACAGAAATTGACAAGGTCTCTTTTGAAAGCTTTGTCTGAGTCAGTATTTACTTCACCAGGCAGCAGTCTATTTTATAAATTGATGACTCCAAGCACGATGTTATTCTTTAAGTCAAAATTAGCATGGAGGTTCTTCAGTCATGTCCTTTGCCTCAAATAAAACCAGAAAAGGCTGGAGGTACTCAGCAGGTCAGACAGCATCTGTGGAGAGAGAAACAAAGTTAACGTTTCAGGTCGATGACCTTTCATCAGAACTTATCCTAATATGGTGCGTGGGATGTTGCCAATAGGTCCATCTGATTCTTCGTTGATTGTTCACAACTGAGTGGCCACAGAGAATTTGAAACATAGAAACATAGAAGATAGGAGCAGGAGTAGGCCATTCGGCCCGTCGAGCCTGTTCCACCATTTAATGAGATCATGGCTGATCATCCAAGTTCAGTACCCTGTCCCTGCTTTCTCCCCATATCCCTTGATCCCTTTAGCCTTAAGAAATATATCTAACTCCTTCTTGAATATATTTAATGAATTGGCCTCAACTGCCTTCTGTGGTAGAGAATTCCACAGGTTCACCACTCTCTGGGTGAAGAAATTCCTCCTCATCTCAGTTCTAAATGGCTTACCCCTTATCCTTAGACTGTGACCCCTAGTTCTGGACTCCCCTGCCATCGGGAACATCCTTCCTGCATCTAGTCTGTCTAGTCCTGTTAGAATTTTGTAAGTTTCAATGAGATCTCCTCTCATTCTTCTAAACTCTAGCGAATACAAGCCCAATCGACCCAATCTCTCTTCACACGTCATTCCTGCCATCCCAGGTATCAGTCTGGTGAATCTTCGCTGCAAGAACATCCTTCCTCAGATAAGGCGACCAAAACTGCACACAATACTCAAGGTGTGGTCTCACCAAGGCCCTGTACAACTGCAGCAAGACATCCTTGCTCCTGTACTCGAATACTCTCGCTATGAAGGCCAACATACCATTTGCCTTCTTAACCACCTGCTGCACCTGCAGGCTTACTTTCAGCGACTGGTGCGCAAGGACACCCAGGTCTTGTTGCACTTCCCCTTTTCCCAATCTATTGCCGTTCAGATAATAATCTGCCTTCCTGTTTTTGCCACCAAAGTGGATAACCTCGCATTTATCCACATTATACTGCATCTGCCATGCATCTGCCCACTCACCCAACCTGTCCAAATCATACTGGACTTTCTCTGCATCCTCCTCACAGCACACACGCCCACCCAGCTTTGTGTCATCTGCAAACTTGGAGATATTACATCTAGTTCCCTCGTCTAGATCATTCATATATATTATGAATAACTGGGGTCCTTGCACTGATCCCTGCGGTACCCCACTAGTCACTGCTTGCCACTCGGAAAAAGACCCGTTTATTCCAACTCTTTGCTTCCTGTCTGCCAACCAGTTCTCTATCTAAGTCAGTACCTTACCCCCAATCCCATGTGCTTTAACTTTGCATGCTAATCACTTATGCGGGACCTAATCGAAAGCCTTCTGAAAGTCCAAATACACCACATCCACTGGTTCTCCCTTATCTATTCTACCAGTTACATTCTCAAAAAATTCCAGTAGATTAGTCAAGCATGATTTACCTTTTGTAAATCCATGTTGACTTTGTCCGATCCTGTCACTGTTTTCCAAGTGCTCTGCTATTACATCTTTATAATGGACTCTAGCATTTTCCCCACTACCGATGTCAGGCTTTCTGGTCTATAATTCCCCGTTTTCTCTCTACCACCTTTTTTAAATAGTGGGATTACATTAGCTACCCTCCAATCCATGGGAACTGTTCCAGAGTCAATAGAATTTTGGAAGGTGACCAGCAATGCATCTACTAATTCTATTGCCACTTGCTTAAGTACCCTAGGATGTAGATTATCAGGCCCTGGGGATTTATCGGCCTTCAATCCCGTCAATTTCCCTAACACCATTTCCCTACAAATACTGATTTCATTCAGTTCCTCCCTCTCATTAGATCCTATGTTCCCTGACATCTCTGGGAGGTTATTTGTGTCCTCCTTTGTGAAGATAGAACCAAAGTATGTATTTAATTGGTCTGCCATTTCTTTGTTCCACATTATAAATTCCCCTGATTCTGACTGCAAGGGACCTACGCTTGACTTCACCAATCTTTTTCTCTTCACATATCTATAGAAGCTTTACAGTCAGTTTTTATGTTCCCTGAAAGCTTACTCTCATACTCTATTTTCCCCCTCTTAATTAATCCCTTTGTCCTCCTTTGCTGAATCCTAAACTGCTCCCAATCCTCAGGTTTGCTGCTTTTTCTGGCCAATTTTACCTCCTCTCCTTGGATCTTATGCTATCCCTAATTTCCCTTGTTAGCCACGTTTGAGTCACCTTTTTTGTTTTATTTTTATGCCAAACAGGGATGAACAAATTCTGAATGCATGACCTCTGGGTTACTAGTCTAGTATATAACCATTCGATGAACGGTCAATAGCTGAAGCATTGGGCGCTCAGAGTGCAGGTTTGAAGACAGGTCCGCTGTCAAAATCACAAAGATTGACAGCGGGTCGGTATCCCGCTGTAAACCCGCCTCCTTGTCAGCTTCCCAAGTGTTGGGTCTGTCATCCCTGAACAGACCCGACACCAAGTGGTGGGTCAGTCAATTTAGATTGTTAGAAGCTTATTAAAAGGTATTTAAGAACCATTTTCCCATGTACTTACTATTTTACCAGGTTTTCAACAAGGTTCCCAGGAGAGCGGCTATCACGTCAGGTAAGTATGTCGGGTTCTCAATGACTGTGGATTGCTGTGAATAGGTGAACGCTGCAAAAGTGGTCTAAAACCTACCATTTCACAGCTTTCACTTCCGAATCTTAGAAACTGAAGCATTAATGATTTGGAACCCGCTTTTGAGCTTAATTCACTTTTGATGTGTTTGAAGTAATCTCTCTATCCACTGTCACCTCCTTGGAACAACCTATCTCAACATTGACCAATTACTTCTGGCATCTGAACCTCACCTGCCATCTATTCCATCAGCATCGGTGCCCTTGAAAAAATCTCACCTCGGTCCTCAGAATCCCAACACAATCAGTCCCTACACCAGCTGCACCAACATCCACACCAACCTTCTCCGCAATCAACTGATGCTGCACTGGACAGAGGACGTCATCACCCGACCACATTGCTGCCTGGGATGCCAGCGATGGCCTCACCATGTCCAGATTTGCTTCACTTAACACTGTACACCCTGGCTGCCACATGATGCACCAGGTTGGCACCACCCCACACCAGCACCATAAAGCATCCCTACAATGTCCAAGCCATTCCTTTCTCACTCGTCACTATTGGCGGGGGGGAATGTTATGTCTCAACATTCATTGGAACTTGCTAACACACTTCCAAAGGTGCACACGAATCTGTCCAAGAAGGCAAAGTGGTGACAATAAGGATTTAAATGCTTGACAACACATTAACAGAAAGTTTACAAGAACATTGGCTAAAGCACCCACGTGCCTACCCTTGTATGTTGTCAGTTGGTATGATTGGACAAGGATGAGGGTGAGTGTGTGGGGTGGCTAGTGAGATGGGGATGTGATAATGTAGATAGAGAGGGATGGATGGAGGTGCAAGGTAAGTTGGTGTGAGTAAGGATGTGCAGGAGTAGGTAGGGAAGGCAGAGTGATGTAATTGTGATGAGTAGCACAGCAGGATGAGGTTGAGTGCGGCTTTGCAGTAACATTCGTGATCTACTCAGACCATTGAAAGGTTTGTGCCACTGCAGCCTGGTCCTCCTGACCACATCCCTGCTTGTGTCCTCCTGTGCAATGTGCAACCAGGCTGCGTTGGTCTCCTGGGGAGGTCTCTTCCGCCCATTGGAAGGGAAGAGAACCTCCCTGTGTGCTGGAGTATGGAGGGAGTCATGGGAGAGCCTCTGCACCTCTGTGCAGTGCTTATCAGTTTTTGCAGCACCTCAATGCTGTGGAACACTGACAGCACAACTGTCAAAATCAATTTGGACATGGCCCCTTTAAGGAAACCGGCTGATGACGCGTCATCAGACCCGCTTCCTTCAATTGGCCGGGAACCTCACAGGGCAGGCTTAAGATGACCTATTAACGTAAAATCTTGTTGGAGGCCGGGATCGAGACAGATGCCAGGTCCCCACACGCCACGGACGTCTCCCGCCATGGATCCGCCGAGGTTGGAAAAATCCAGCTCGTTTCTTTCTCCACAGATTCTGCCCGACCTGCTGAATATTTCCAGCATTTTCTGTTTTTATTTCAGATTTCCATCATCCGCAGTATTTTGCCTCGCCTGGTTTACCGTGAAAATCTCTCTGCATTAACCCGACATTTGTTAGCATGCTTGCACAACCCATATTCTGGCAGCAAAAAAAAGCTTTTCCAGCTTGCACAAGTTCCACACTAATTTTACTTGTAGGTTTTCCTGTGAGAGAAGTTAAGAGAATGTTATGAAGTCAGCATTATCCCAGAATCCACAGCACAAGTGAGAATGATGTGTTAAAACTAATGAGCCTGGAGTTTTAATTGAGCACTTTCACTTGTGGTGTGGATGTTGGGATAATCCTTCCTCCCCAGCATTCTCTTGCTATCTACTGATGGAAAGTGAGAAATGAAGGGGGCTGAATAGTGGGAACGAGCAAATCCACAGCCAGGTGGTCTGTGGAAAGAGTCAGAAGGAAGAAAGAGAAAGGAAGTAGAGAGGCACGAGAAAGAAGTATATGCATGCCATTTTTAACTGCACCTAAGGGATCTATTGGTGATATCTTCAATGTCGTAAACACTGGGAGTCATATTTTCACTGCCTCTTGAAGTTGGGGAAAGTAAATCATCATGTAATTTGCCCAGGTATGTCCTGTCCACAGAAAGCAGGACAAATTCAAACTGGCCAATTTCCGCCCAAGCAGTCTACTCTCAATCATCAGCAAAGTGATGGAAGGTGTCGTTGAGAATGATATCAAGCGGTACTTACTCACCAATAACCTACTCATCGATGTTCAGTTTGGGTTCCACCAGGACCACTCGGGTCCAGAGCTCATTACAGCCTTAGTCCAAACATGGACAAAAGAGCTGAATTCCAGAGGTGAGAGTGACTGCGCTTGACATCAAGGCAGCATTGGACCGAGTGTGGCATCAAGGCGCCCTAGTAGAATTGAAGTCAATGGGAATCAGGGGGGAACTCTCCACTGGCTGCAGTCATACCTAGCAAAAGGAAGACGGTTGTGGTTGTCAGAGGCTAATCATCTCAGCCCCAGGACATCGCTGCAGGAGTTCCTCAGGGTAGTGTCCTCGACTAAACCATCTTCAGCTGCTTCATCAATGACCTTCCCTCCATGATAGGGTCAGAATTGGTGATGTTCGCTGGTGATTGCACAGTGTTCAGTTCCATTTGCAACTCCTCAGATAATGAAGCATTCCTTGCCCACCTGCAGCAAGACCTGGATGACATTCAGGCTTGGGCTGATAAGTGGCAAGTAACATTCGTGCTACACAAGTGCCAGGCATTGACTATCTCCAACAAGAGAGAGTCTAACCACCACCCCTAGATATTCAACAGCATTACCATCGCCAAATCCCCCACCATCAACATTTTGGGGGTCACCATTGACAAGAAACTTAACTGGGCCAGCCACATAAATACTGTGGCTACAAGAGCAGGTCAGATGTTGGGTATTCTGTGGTGAGTGTCTCACCTCCAAACACCCCAAAGCCTTTCCACCATCTACAAGACACAAGTCAGGAGGGTGATGGAAATCTCTCCACTTGCCTGGATGAGTGCAGCTCCAACAACACGCAAGAAGCTCGATGCTATCCAGGACAAAGCAACCTGCTTGATTGGCACCCCATCCACCACCTTAAACATTCAATCCCTGCACCACCGGCGCACCATGGCTGCAGTGTGTACCATCTACAAGATGCTCTGCAGCAACTTGCCAAGGCTTCTTCGGCAGCACCTCCCAAACCCGCGAACTGTACCACCTAGAAGGACAAGGGCAGCAGGCGCATGAGAACACCACCACCTCCAAGTTCCCCTCCAAGTCGCACACCATCCTTACTTGGAAATATATCGGCGTTCCTTCATAGTCGCTGGGTCAAAATCCTGGAACTCCCTACCTAACAGCACTGTGGGAGTACCTTCACCACACGGACTGCAGCAGTTCAAGAAGGCGGCTCACCACCTTCTCGGCAATCAGGGATGGACAATAAATGTTGGCCTTGCCAGCGACGCCCACATCCCATGAAAGAATAATATTAAGTATGGCGCCGCCTTTATTGTTCCATCCTATCACCCAATTTGTTTAACATCGCATTTGACCATATCATGAGGAAGGCAATGGGAAATGGAGAACCCAAAGGCAGTGAGACTGAAAGTATGAGAAAGCTGAACGAGAACAAGTCGAAGACAGATGTTACTCCAGCTGAAAATGTTTTGTGATTAATTATGGAAACTCATCTGGAGGAGGGATGATGTTAAAAGGAGACTGACTGAGGCTAGTACTTCGGTACGGCACTGGCAGCTGGGCCTTAATGAAGGCACAGGTGCTTTTAAAATGTATTGTGCAAGGAAGATATTGCGTAACCTCCAGTGTGTTGATAATGTTAGTTTAAGAATGGTTCGTGATTGTTGCATTCTGTCTATCTATTACAAAGATGTTCTTACATGCTTTGTTCAAGTGCCTAGCCAGCGAGAACAGGTTAAACTAGTTATACAGAGATTGCAAGAGAGTAAAAAGAAAAAGATCCAATCTGCACAATTTGTATACATTTTTTATTAGCATTTCCCTATTAAAGGCATTACACCATCCTAAAGATGATGAGTCACACTTCCACCAGTTCGAGCAGTTCTCCAGTGCTATACTATAGATGAGCCTAGGCAGTGAGCAGCAACAGGCTATTCAGCTGTGAGAGGCAACAGCTAAGCTTGATTCTGTACTCGTCTGGTATCCACATATATGCACTTTCCAGCAGGTATCACAGGATATGGACCAAGATCGTAAACCCTGAATGATTTTTAACTGAAGTCTTGTCCGCACCAAGAAATCATATAGTCCGATAAAATGAACCAAGATTACAGCTAACTTCGCCCAAATCAGCAATTGAGCCTGGGTCCTTCATGATATGTACAGCTAAATTCCAGGCCAGACTGTGCATAATTTGTTTGTGATTATTATAAGTTAAATGTGAGAGCACATCAAGCACAATACAGTTAGGACAAGCTGTTTCGGTGCAGGTTGTTTGACTTGTTTTCAGCAATATATGTTTTACATGTTTATTTACCTTATTGAGTTGTAGGATAGTCAGGATAGTACTGTAGGATCTGAAGGGACAGCACAGTCCAGTACAATGATTGAAGCTCACAACTAAACGTGAACATTTTAAATGTAACTGAGTACTATTATTGAAACCTTTTTTTTTATAGGTGCCGAGACTTGTACATCTGAATCTTCAGAAGGGAGTCAGGCTTTACACTGCTGACAAAAGGCAACAAGCAGAGGAGTTAAAATTTTAGGTCAGAATTCTCTCCAGTGACCAGTATTAAACACAGTGCAAGGGCATAAAAGGCAGCAGCCCACTTTCTATTGGATATAAAAGAATTCAATGTGGGATCTATTTATACCAAGAATGTCAGCTCTACAGCATTCTTTATTGCTGTCATCCCTGACTTGCTCCTATTAGACGGTAATAATCCTTAGATCTTAAATGTGACTAGAATTCTATAATGAAGTTAAGCATAGATTCACTCTAATGCATCAGTTGCTGCATTTAATAGAGTCCACTGCACTGACTGGCTTGATGAGGGAAAAGGTTATGTGCCTGCACGGCAGACAATGTATCCTTTGTGTCAGGACTTTACGTTTTATTCATTGTGTCATAACTCTTATTCATGATTTCTATTTCCTTGGGATTCAACCTTTAGATCTTCCGTCTTGGTGTCATTTCTGATTTCTGATCATGTCTTGGTGTGGGCGCAGTAACTAACACAGAGATGATTAAAGTTCCTGGATACAAAGGTTGAATGGATTTTTGTTACCAGATCCAGGAGTTAAACAGCTCATATCTGAGGGGCTGGTTAAATATCTGCAATTTAATGCATACCACCTGAATTGAAGGCCACAGCTTTCTGGAGAAAGAATAAAAGCAAGGTTGAGGTGCCAATTATTGCACCTGCAGCTGAAAGTTACATGAAGGCAGATGGAGGAGTGAAGTAAAACAAAATACCATTTTCATACGTTTGTTGTTCCAAACCAGATATATTTGTGTAATTGTGGCAAAAGAAAGAAACGTTTTGCACAATCATTACCTGAAAATAAGGATGCACTTAAATGCCCGCTAAGGCCTTGCGTTTTGTGTATTAGGCCCTTCAATTATGGCTAACAGCTGAGGATATTACTGCCTGCAAGGAATGAGAGATTTGTCTTTGAATTCTGCTTCAGTGGTCCAAAATTTGAGTATTTATGAAGCTGAATCAAATAGCTATTCCTAAAAGCTAGTACATAAATCTCCAAGTGAAGACAGATGCATTCCCCAATACACCCTTATAGAAAGCAAATGCATACTCAACTCCGTGCCACCAGAGATTAAATGCAGGTTCCATTAGCCAAATGTTAGAAGTCAGACACTCCCACCCACTAAACCTTTATAAAAGACAGGTTATCAATTAAAGATACCTTATCAGTAGGTTGTTAGGGATTGGATATCCAGCCCCCACTAAACTAGCAAGAAAAAAGATGCGTCCCCTGCCACAGGACCATTGCTTTTTCAGTGACTAAATGGCCCCGATAATCCATCCCCCGCCTCATGCTGGAAATTTAGTTAGGTTCAGAACACCCGAAATGCACTGTCCTGACCTGAGCTTGAACCCACCTGAATTTGCGGATTTGAGTCCTTAGCATAGCCCTGATATAGCCGCAGTGTGGAAGTTGACCTGTGCCCAGAATCGAGGCGGTGTGCAGCGGGGAGGGGGTACGCGCAAGGCCAAAAGCCAATTAAACAATGCATTAAAAAAAGCCACTTATCTTTTTGGGTCTTTTTTGCCTTGCTGCCTGCCCCTCTCAGACCCTCCGACCTGAAGGGGTGAGGGACAGTTGCAGCTTCTTTGGGAGCCCCCCCCCCCCCGTGTCTGGATGCCCTTCTGGCAAAGCTGCAGAAAAATTGGGCAGATTGGCTGGAAATGCCCACCCTTCCCGTCTCATTTACATGGCAGCCCTAAGCCTGTGCCCGCTGTAGGTGTAGGCACTCTAACCTCTCCGCAAGAGAATGAAGCAATGCATTTTATGAAACCCACTAAGTTTCCAATGCAAAGCTGAACCATTTCAAAATAGCTTCTGAGTGGCAATTGAAAAACAAAGGAACAATAAAAAATTGGACATCAAGCTGCATAACCTATAAGCCACAGGAGAAAAGGTATGTGTTGTCCAACATCACATTGGTTTAGATTCCTACGAGTGCCCACTACCAAATTTTTTCTAACTAAACACTGAGTAGTTAAGAATTCAAAATATAATGGGCTAAAAATTCTATTGCGGAGTGCCCGATGTTTTGGCGCTTATGGGTGCCGTTTTGAGTCAAAAATGGCATCCAAGCCACGCACTTACAATTCTGGTGCGGGCCGGGCTGGACGCCATCTTGGTGAGGGAGTTAGCGTCAGCGCTGGAAGCGTGCGCCAGAAGTTTGTGGAGTAGGCAGATCGTGACATCAATCAGTGTGCAATGTTGATTTGACACCACACTGCCATTTTTGTCCTCAATGCTGGAACTAACGCCCTATGTTAACCTCGCATAGCAGAACATGCGTTCAGCAGCTGTAAGGACCCCCTACCAGCGATATTTAAAGAGATTAATTTCTACTGGCTCTGAGGAAGTGTTTGGAGGTTTTTAGAGTTGTGTAAAGTTGGTGAGGTGACAGGGAGTGGTGCTGCAAGTGGAGAAGGCCTTAAAGGGTTCTGGTCAGACCACTTGCTCCCAGTCATGGGTGCTCTAGTTGTCATCCCCCTTGGCCTGCAGCATGGCAGGGAGATGGAGCAGAGGCAGTGAGGAAGAGGACAAGCTGCTCACAGAGGGAGGAGGAAGAGGGGGAGAAGGCCCCTCAGCAGGAGGCCTTACCCATCTAGGGTCTTCTGAGAGCAATTCTCTTACCTCAACCTGTGTGAGGCATCTGCGCTTTACGAAGGAGGTACTCACAGAACTTTGCCACCTCTTGCAACCAAACCTTCAGCCTGACAGCAGTGCAAAAACAACACTGCCAGTGGCTATGAAGGTGACTGTAGCCCTGAATTTCTTTGCATCGGGATCCTTCCAGGCTGGAGCAGATGACATCAGTAACATCTCCCAGTTCACCGTCCACTGCTGCATAAGGGAGGTGACAGACTCTCTTTATGCCAGGAAAGGGGACGTCATTGCCTTCTCTCTGAGCAGAGAGAAGCAGGTGGAGCATGCACCTGGCTTTGCCAGGCTAGCGGGCTTTCCCATGGTACAGGTTGCCATCGACTGCACTCATGTGGCTTTGCGGGCGCCGCATCTAAATGCTGAGATGTACCACAACCGAAAAGGTTACCACTTGCTGAATGTGCAGTTGGTGTGTGATCATGCTCAGCACATCATGATGGTGAATGCCCGGTATCCTGGCAGCAGTCATGTTGCTTTTAATCTGCGCCAGTCCACTGCTCCCTCAGTCTTTGAGCCACCAAGACAAACCAGAGGGTGGCTACTGGGTGACCAGGGATATCCACTGACCACCTGGCTCATGACTCCGCTCCACAACCTAACCACACGTGGGCAGCATGCGTACAATGAGAGCCATACTGCCACATGGAATCTGATAGTGCATGACAATTGGTGTACTTAAACAATGCTTCCGCTGCCTGGACCGCTCTGGAGGAGCCCTGCAGTATTCACCAGAACACGTCTCAAGATTCGACATGGTCTGCTGCATGCTCCACAACCTTACCATCATGAAGGCACGGTCCTTGCCACCAGGCATACAGCGACCAGCTGAGGAGGAGGAAGAGAAAGTGAAAGAGGAGGAAGCAGGAGAGGAGGAAACGAAAGAGAGGAGGCAACCCAGACAAGCCCTTCCTACCCGGGCTGTCCGTGATCGACTCATCCGATTGCGGTATGAGTGAATGCAACCCCAATTGCGCATTCAACAAAATCCCACACCTTACCTTCCCTCTGTACTGATCATCACAGCGTCCTCTTGACCATAATGCTGAAATAAAAGCCACCACGAAAGAAACATTCCAATCCAACTTTATCCATCAATCCATTACATAACAAAGTCAACTATTTACCCTTGTGCATAACCTTAGTACCCGTCTTGCGTGTGCCTTTGCCTGTCCTACTGCTCCTACGCAGTGCTACCCCAGTGGCTGCAGCATGGCTGGTGGAAGGCTGCTGACTTTCAGTGAGGGAGACTGCAGATGGCCTTGCAGGATGACCTCGAGCAGCTCTGGGCCTAGAAGTCCCGGCTGTGGACTGCATCACCTCAGCATGGGCGGCAGTTGTCTGGGCTGGCTGGCTGACGAGCAACAACAAGGGCACTGGTGGGAGGATGAATGCAGTCACCCTGAGTGAGGACAACAGGTTCTTGCTCCGCGGAGTCACTGCCACTCCCCCGGGACAGCGCCTCAGCGTTCCTAGCCATCTGTTGGAGGACAGATTGCTGGACTGCTGTGACACCCTATGTGGCAACAAGCTGAGCCTGCATGCGAGTAGTCTAAGCTTGCATAACAAAAGTCTGAGCTTCCACTGCAGCACTCAGACGTTGGGCGGCTGCTGCTTGTGCTGCAATGGAAGCTGAGACATCAGTCATCAGACAATGCATGATGGTTGGCTCCTCAAGTATGCTAATGGATATGCCAACCCCTTCCATGCTGGAAAGGATGGACTCCAAGCTCTGCGCAAAGCTGTGAGGAAAGTTGGTGTCGGACTCCTGCATTCTCCTTGACATTACACTCAGGTTTTCTGGCAGGCTTGTCACTGCACTAAGCATTTTGTTGTGCATACCCGTCAGCATTCTTCTGTAGCCTGCCCCATCAAAGTCCTCATCTGAGTCCTCTGCAGCAGAACTCGTGTGCGACATCACCCTTCGGGGAGCTAACACCTGCACTACCCTTTCCCCCTGCCCTAGCTGCAGCCCACTCGTGCTCGGTGACATGTGCAGATCCCGCCTCTGAGCTACCCTCTAAACTTGGGGCAGTGCCAGTATCTGAGCTGCTGGCTGAGACTGTCAGATCAAGTGATGGCTGGGCAGGTTGGATTTCTTCGGTCTCTGAAATGAGAAAGGCACAAGGGTAGGGTTGTGATGAGGGGAGGCAGGGGTGCGGAAAGCATGTGCTGCTTGTAAATCAGACGAGATTGTGGGATGAAGGGGAAGTGTGATGTGAGAAGTAGGGTAACGTATGAGGATACCGGCATCTTGTGCTCTTTCAACCTCGCCACTGGCCATGGGCTCAGCCTTGCCCCTCCCAAGAATAGCCAGCACCATCTCCTCCAAGGGGGTGAGGTGATGCAAGCGAGCCTATCCCCCGCTGGTTAGGTTCTGCTACCGCCAGTTATGTGCCACCTTTTCCTGCAAGAGAAAGAGAAGTGAATGTGGTGCAATGTGTTTGGGTGATATGCCTGTCATGGTTGAATAGCTGAATGTATGTGCTGGGTGTGAGGCTTGCAGCAGTGGTAAGTGTGTGTGGGTAAAATAGAGCATGTGAATGTGACATATGAGTCGTGATTGATAGAGATTGTTGATAGGTGAGTGATGGGTGTGTGGTGAATTGAGCAGTGTGTAAGGCTAGTGGTGCAGTTTGTGGGATATGGCATTTGAAGATGAATTCACTGACCTTGACCACTCATGTGAGGTCATTAAACTTCTTCCTGCACTGCGTCCATGTCCTCAGGGCTACACTGCTGGCATTCACCACAGTGGCTATCTGCTCCCACTATAACTTGGTCTGTTTCCTGGAGGGCCTCCTGGCCCCCTGTGGAAAAAAAGGACCTCTCTCCTCCTATTGACATCATGAACCAAGGCCTCCGTTGCTGCATCGGAAAACCTGGTGCACGCTCTCTCCCCTGTTGTGCCATCATTAATAGTTCCTTTCCACTGTCTTCCTCAGATATTCAATGATCTGCTGAAGGCAGAATGCTCCTCCCCTTTAAGAGGTACAGACTGCCTTTAAGTAGTGCAGGCTAGCTTTAATTGATTCGAGCCTCACACAAACTTGGGCGTCCTGCTGAGCGTTCAGCCACTCAGCAGCGCATTCAGTGCTGGGCTGAATGCCACAATCATGGAAATGAGCAGGCAATACAAAGTTTGCGTGCTGCCTGCAGTCCTCTGAATGGGCACGGGTCGCTAGCGCATTATGATCCCCGCGCCTGTTTTCGGGGGCAGACGAATTTCTAGGCCAATGTTTCTAACTTTGCATTAAATGCTTTCAGAATTTGTTGGAAATTAATAGTAAGAAGACAGGTCTAAGATGGAACAGTTATAGTTAGTTAGAGTTGGACCATTTAGGAGGGAAATCAGGAAGCACTTTGTCACACAAAGAGTAGTCGTAATCTGGAAGTCCCTCTCTCTCCCAAAAGGCTGTGGATGCTAAGACCATTGGAACTTTCAGGACTAAGATTGATAGATTTTTGTTAGGTTAGAGTAACAAGGGATACGGAGCGAAGATGGGTAAATGGAGTTGAGGTGCAGATCAACCATGATCTACTTGAATGGTGGAGCAGGCACGAGGGGCTGAATGGCCGACTCCTGTTCCTATGTTCCTACAGGTCATTGGCCTGACTTTTGTCTTTAGTGTACATTGGGTGGGCGGATGATTGGAACATCCACCCGATGTTCTCATTGAGAGATCCAAACCGTTTTGATGGTTGTGCCTCATTTAAATATATTTGACCAGCTGGCCAAGTTTTCGAGTGCTGACGGGCAGCTCCCCTTTTTGGGAGGGTGGGAAATCTGGCGGGTCAGCCACTGAGCATGGGCCTGCAGCAGCACCTTAAAGGGAAGGCTGGATGGATCAAGAGGGCAGGGGCACGACTGAGGGCATAATCTATAGGGATTGAGGACTTTGCAGAAGGAGCAGGGAAGGCAATTCAGGTAATCCGGAAGAGTCAAAACCGTTAAATCACTAAATTAATAATATTCCCAGACCTGCTCCAGAGATCTCTTTAATTTACACTGGACCTGCCATTTCCCACCCTGCACTGTCCATGAACAGTGGGTGGGTTTACCACTGAGCTTACTGTGCCATCTATTAATCTTTAGCCTTCTGGTCGTCTTAAATATCCACATTAGTTTCTGTCTTGATCCATTTATTGATCTAAAGTGAAGGAAGAAACCACATTTTTTCTGTTTGATAGTTAGTTCTCTGAAATGTATTATAATAATGAGGACTTGCAGACAGATGATACGTTTTTTTCAAGTAAGTTTACACTCATCAATTAAAATCATCATACCCATTAAGGACGTTAGGTTACTTATTTGTTAAATTTGGTAGCGTGCCAATCTGCTGTGAACTTGAATGAAACAAAGGCATTCAATCCTGCTACCATTTGCCGTTTATTTAATTTTGGCAACAATTGTCACGCAATAGAATTGATAAATTACAAACTATCCTCATCATGTGAAGATTTATGTTTCATACTGTTGACGGGAGTTAATCTTAACATTGTGAAAACATGTCATATTTCCACCATGCTGAGAAAGCTGCACATGTGTATTGGCCAAATAAGCATTGGTGGATAAAATAGAAAGTGTTTGCTATCACAAACCTTCCCTTTTGTGCTTTCCATCTCCGCACCGGCCCCCCGCCCCCCACCCACCCTTTTTCCCTGGCTCTGTACTTACTCATAAGCTATTAAATCGCTAACTTCCTCTCGTTCTAATGAAAGATTGTTGACTTGAAACATTATCCCTGAATTTGCGATCGGAGGCTTCCTGCGGGTGGATGCCTCCGATCAGAAAAAATTCTATGAACCTGCCTGCTGGTTCCGTAGATCCCGAGGCTTCCGATCCTGGGCCTCTCCTCTTGGAAATGCACAGAGGCCCACGTATCCCAGGGGTGCATGCGGTTCGCAATCGCCCCTGGGATCACGTGGGTTAGCTCAACCAATGGAAGAAGGGAATCCCCCTTCATACTTTTGACAGTTCCGTACGCACGTACCAGGCGTAAGAACTCTATGGCCATTCAGCGGGCAGAAGCTGAGCAAATAGTGCAACTCTCCACCTGCAGAGGCACTTTTCTTGGGCAATGCGGATGATCTGTCAAGAGAATTCTTGACAGATCACAAGTTCTGGGTTTTAGCACATGCGCTTCGCATGCCTAAACACGGAACTTGCGCACCCGTGGGGGTCGGAAATTCAGGGCCATTAATTCTGTTTCTCTCTCCACAGTCGCTGCCTGACCGGCTGAGTATTTCCAGCATTTTCTGTTTTATTTCAGATTTCCAGCATCTGCAGTATTTTGCTTTTGAAAAAGAAAGTCTGTTCAGTTCTGAACTTTTAAAACTTCATTGCCTAATATTTTGGTAGCCTAGTGGAATTGCCTGACAGGAATTTGAATCCCTTTCACATGAGTAACAGTGGCTTCACTCTGAATAGTAATTACAGTTGTAATTCCTTCATATCAGTTTTCTTTTGGAAGTTATTTAAACTCTACCAAATGTTCTTACTTCAAAATCTGAATACTGATTCAGTGAATACTGAATACTGTTGCAATGCTGGAGAGAGAGGATGTCCTGGAGGGGTCAAGGACAGAATCTATTTGGTTACAGTTAAGAAATAATAGAGGTGCCATTACACTACTAAATGTATTCTATAGGCCACCAACTAGTGGGAAGGATATAGAGGAGCAAATTTGAAGGGAAATTACAGAGAGGTGCAGAACTATGGAGTAGTGATAAAGGGGACTTCAATTATCCGAATATAGGCTGGGATAGTAATAGTGTAAAGGGCAGAGAGGGGGAAGAATTTCTAAAATCTGTTCAGGAGAACTTTCTCGATCAGTGTGTTTCCGGCCCAACGAGGAAGGAAGCAATGCTGGATCTGGTTCTGGGGAATGAGATAGGTCAAGTGGAGCAAGTGTCAGTAGGGGAACATTTAGGGAACAGTGATCATAGTATCATAAGGTTTAGATTAGCTATGGAAAAGGACAGGGAGAAATCTAGAGTCAAAATACTTAATCGGAGGAAGGCAAATTTCAGTGGGTTGAGAACAGATCTGGCACCAGTAAATTGGAATCAAAGCTTGGCAGGCAAAACTATAATTGAACTGCCTTTAAAGAGGAGATGGTTCGGGTACAGTCGAGGTACATTCCCACGAGGGGGAAAGCTAGAGCAACTAAACCCTGGATGACAAAAGAGATAGAGAGTAAGATGAGGCAGACAAAGAGCATGTATGACAGATGTCAGGTTGAGAATACAAGCGAGAATCAGGCTGAATATAGAAAGTTCAGAGGGGAAGTGAAAAAGAAAATAAGAGGGGCAAATAGAGAGTATAAGAATAGATTGGCAGCTAACATAAAAGGGAAATCAAAAGTCTTCTATAGGCATAGAAATAGTAAACGGATAGTAAGAGGAGGGGTGGGACCAAAAAGGAGACCTATGCATGGAGGCAGAGGGCATGGCTCAGGTACTAAATGAGTACTTTGCATCTGTCTTCACCAAAGAAGAAGATGCTGCTAAAGTCATAGTGAAAGAGGAGGTAGTAGAGATAATGGATGAGATAAAGATTGAGAAAGAGGAGGTAATAGAAAGGCTGTCTGTACTTACAGTTGATAAGTCACCAGGACCGGATGGGATGCATCCTATGATGCTGAGGGAAGTTAAGGAGGAAATCGCAGAGGTACTGGCCATAATCTTCCACTCCTCCTTAGATACAGGGGTGGTGCCAGAGGACTGGAGAATTGAAAATATTACACCTTTGTTTAAAAAAGGGTGTAAGGATAAACCCAACAACTATAGACCAGTCAGTTTAACCTCGGTGGTGGGAAAGCTTTTAGAAATTATAATCAGGGACAAAGTTAACAGTCACTTGGACAAGTGTGGATTAATTAAGGAAAGCCAGCACGGATTTGTTAAAGACAAATTGTGTTTAAGTAACTTGATCGAGTTTTTTGATAAGGTAACAGAGAGGGTTGATGAGGGCAATGCGGTTGACGTGGTGTACATGGACTTCCAAAAGGTGTTTGATAAAGTGCCACATAATAGCCTTGCCAGCAAAGTTGAATAAAAGGGACAGTGGCAGCATGGGTACAAAATTGGCTAAGTGACAGGAAACAGAGAGTAGCAGTGAAAGGTTGTTTTTCGGACTGGAGGAAGGTATACAGTGGTGTTCCCCAGGGGTCAGTACTAGGACCACTGCTTTTCTTGATATATATTAATGACTTGGACTTGGGTGTACAGGGCATCATTTCAAAATTTGCAGATGACACAAAACTTGGAAGTAAGTGAACAGTGATGGGGATAGTGATAGATTTCAAGAAGACATAGACAGGCTGGTGAAATGGGCAGACATGTGGCAGATGAAATTTATCACAGAAAAGTGTGAAGTGATACATTTTGGTAGGAAGAACGAGGAGAGGCAATATAAACTAAAGGGTACAGTTCTAAAGGGGGTGCATAAACAGAGAGACCTGTGGGTATATGTGCACAAATCGTTGAAGGTGGCAGGGCAGGTTGAGAAAGCGGTTAAAAAAGCATACGGGATCCTGGGCTTCATAAATAGAGGCATAGGGCACGAATTTCATCGGGCCGTTGAGGCGGGATTGGAGGCGTGTGGGTGGTTAAAATTGCAAAAACCGGCGGGCAGGCCCAACCCCGCCTCCATCCCGCCTCCAAGCAATTTTCATTAAATTGTGTCTACTGGTCCCGTCTCCGTCCCGCCTCCAAGAGGTGGGATAGGCCGTTAAGGCCCTTAACAAGCACTAAATTGCCTCTATAATGCCATTTTTATAGGCCTTTGTGATTTTAACCCTTTTCCCACGTGAAGCACGCCTGTTCTGAAACACGACAGTGAAACCTGGCGGTAGCACAATTGGGTTGCTGACTATCAGCTGCAGCTCAACCATTAAATAGGAGATTTGATCAGCCATCATTTGCAGGTGGCAGGACTTTGCTGTCTCAGGTCTGGGGGAACTTTTAGAAGGCATAACCACAGCTGTGGAAGTTTGGAGCCTGACACCCATCTCCAGTGTGACTCCTGGGAAACCCCTCTCGCCACCTTGACTGAGCGCTTCCTCAACTGAGGCATATACCAGAAGCATGGGAGCCATTTATTTCCTTCCCTTCTGGACATCAGATGAGGACAAAGACCAGCCGCGGCACCAGCAGAATCATGAACAACAGCAGCACCAACAGCAGCAGCAACAACAGGAGCGCCAAGCTGCTGCTCACCCACCTGAAGCTGCATAGGCCAGAAGGGGCCAGCGCATGGAAGCCCGTCGGCACAGGAGATACCCCCCAAAGAGGATCTACAGACACAGGGTCAGCTACCTCAACATGTCTGAGCAGCAGTGCCAAAGGCGGCTCCGACTTTCGCGAGAGGTAGTGGGTGACATCTGCGCAATGCTGCAACAAGACCTGGAGCCCAGAGGACCAGGTGGACAACCCTTACCAGTGGCCGTCAAAGTCACCACCGCACTCAACTTTTTTGTCTCAGGCTCATTCCAGGGATCAGCAGCAGACATCAGCGGCATCTCCCAGGCGGCCGCACACATTTGCATCACGCAGGTAACCGATGCCCTCTTTGCCATCGCGCACAATCACATCCATTTCACCAAGGATCAAGCAAGTGTCACGGTGCGTGCGGTTGGATTAGCTAATCTGGCAGGCTTTCTAAGGGTGCAGGGAGTCGTTGACTGCACACATGTGGCCCTTAAGGCAACCCATCGCAATCCAGGTATTTTTGTCAACCGCAAGGGCTTATACCTTCTTAACATTCAGCTGGTGTGTGATCACAAGAAGGACATTTTGCATGTTTGTGCCAAGTACCCTGGCAGTTGCCATGACTCCTTCATATTGCGCCAGTCTAGTGTGCCTCCGCTATTCAGTCCGCCAGACCAACTTAACGGATGGCTAATTGGAGACAAGGGCTATCCCCTGAAGACTTGGCTAATGACGCCATTGAGGAGCCCATCCAACGAAGCTGAGGAGAGCTACAACTCCAGCCACATGTCCACCAGAGCCATAATCGAGCAAACCATCAGTTTGCTGAAGATGCGCTTCAGATGCCTGGATAGATCAGGTGGAGCCCTGCAGTATTCAGCAGCCAGGGTCTCCAGAATCGTCGTGGTTTGCTGTGCACTTCACAACATGGCACAGCGTCGTGGCTTGCAGATTCCTGAGGACCAAGTGGCTCGTCACATATCCTCCTCAGATGAGGAGGAGGAGGAGGAGGAGGAGGAGGAGGAGGAGGAGGAGAGCGAAAACGAACATCTTGCAGAGGCCCATCAACCAGCGGCAGCAGTACGCGAGAACATTGCTGCCCGGGATGCAAGGAACGCATTCATCTTGGCCAGATTTGCTTAGCCTAGCCAATCAAGCACTTTTGCCTCGCAGCTTCTTACCAGAGCATCAACAATGGCCAAGAACCAGCGGAATCCTAGCAATTTGAACACCATGCTGACAATTGCAAGTCATCCTAAGCCCTCAATGTGGAAGTCCCATTCGCGAAATGACACACGCCACAACTACAGCAGTAGCCATCAGATTTTTTATTTACAGTAATCATCTGATGGCTTTTTAACATAAAACATCAAAATTCACCCAAGTGACTACCCTTGTGACTATTTGTGTACTATCTTTCTCTTACGCATGCTCCTACGTGGTGCTTCCCCTGTGGCTTCAGCAGATGTGGAGGCCCCTTGCTCACTTTCTTGCTGCTCCTGTCTCGACACCTTTTGCGGGCGTCCTCTGGGGTTGCGAACCTGTGAGGGCTCGCCAACAGTCTGCTGTTCCTGCGGCTGCGCAGGGGTTGAGACGCCGATCTCAGTTGGGTGCGGACTCTGGTGGGGCTTTGACCGAGGACTTGTCAGTGGCATGGAAGTGTGAGCGCTTGGAGAGGAGCCCCCACTTCCTTGTTCTCTGCAAACAACATCCCTCTCCTGGGTCAGGTCCACCTCAGCGCTTGCAAGTAGATTGAGAGCGCCTTGCTGCACATCAGGGGGGCCATGGGGACCCGTATCTGCACTGGAAGTCCTACTCAGAAGGACTTCCATGAAGGTCTGGTTTCTGTATTCAATAGATGACCATCACTCCTCCAGAGATGTCATTCTATTCTGAACACTCACCATGTTTTCTGCACTCTGGCGACTTATCTCCTCCATGGCCGCAGCCATCCTCTCGTCTACTGTAGCCATCCTTTCGACGGAGGTTGCCATCATTTCGACGGAGGTTGCCATCCTTTCGACGGAGGTTGCCATCCTTTCCGTGGTGATGCGTTCATGCGCCAATGACTCCACAAAGGCTCTCCTCATGTTCGCAATGGACTCCTCCATTCGCTCCACACTCGCAGCGACCCTGGAGACAAAACCTGCCAGAGACTCCTGCATCTGTTCCTGGAGTTCCAGCACCGCTGATCTTATGGATGGACCCAGAGGCAGAGGGTCGACATGCAGCTGAGCCGAGCTGGGAGAGTCCTGCGCCCTCCGACTAGGACTCTCCACTGCTGTCCCTGTCTCCACTATCTGCTGATGCTCACTTGTGAGCTGTGATACACCAGGTGACAACACTACTCTATCTCGCGATGTTCTCTCCGAGGTGTGAGTGTCTGCGCTGGTGCTGGGTGTGCTGAATTCTGCTGACGCTGTGCCCTCAGAGGTTGCAGCTTCCTCTGAGGAGTCTTGAGGCTCATGCTCTTCCTCCTGGACAGTGGGGACGGGTGCTGCGATGGTCCTGGGGGGGAGTAAAGGAAAGAGTCAGAGATGTGAGGCCAAGGTTACATGCACATTGCATATTGCAGATGATCATAAGTCCATCTGTTAGAGCATCAGAATCATTATCAGCGACTCATGCAATGTCATTGAGAGAGATGGAAAACTATTCTGTCACCAGCTTGCTGTGATGCGCCCGTCTGTCCATCCCCCACTTGGGAATCTTCCTCCACTCCCACCATCTCCAGGACCGCCTCCTCCCAGGTGGTGAGCTGGGCTACTGAGGGTGGCCCTCCTCCTATCCTCGCTCTTTCCCTCTTATTGTGAGCTCTCTTTTCCTGCAATGAGGGAGACAAGTGGATTTTGAGTGAGAATGAAGGAGTGAGTGTAGAGAATCCAAACCATAGATGCTTAGAAGGAGACAAAGATGGAGTGAGGTGGCAAGACCAAGGGCCCTCCCTGTGTGTTGTAAGTTGTAATTGCATCACAATGATAGGGAGTGTGAGGGCTGCATAGTCGAATAGTTCAGTGAATGTGACCATAGAGAGAGAGGGAATGGGTAAGGGTGCATGGATGTCAGTGTCAAGTGGGATGTGGAGGAAGAGATTGCTAAAGCTGAGTGCTGGTGAGGAGAGGCAATGGGGATCAGATTGAGGGTGATGGGAAATTCATACTCACTTTTCCAGTGCGCAGAAGGTCATGAAGCCTTTTCCTGCACTGAGGTCAGGTTCTGCAGGTTATTGACAAAGAGTTGACCTCCTCTGCCACCTGGATCCACACAGCCGTAGTTTGCTGGGGAGGCTTCTTCTTCCCTGAAGAAGGGAAGAGCACCCCTCATGTTTGCTCTTGTTCCCTCTACTAAAGCCTGCAGGGCAACGTCATCAAAGCGGGGTGCAGACCTAGGTCTCTGGCTGGCCATTCTTCCTGCAGGTGCCGCTAACATGCAAGGGCAGAAGCTTGGCAGTCTGCAGAAGAAGCAAGGCTTGTTGCAGATCTTAAATGCAGCAGCAATGATGATGTCATCAGAGGGGACTTTCAGACTGGAAAAACTCACTGGCCATGGGTTCCCACACGTTGGAACTCAATTGGCCAATTAGGTTAAAATGGCATCATTCTCCCACATCGATTTAGAATTGGGTGGCTAACACGAAATGCGGATTATACGACCCCAGCCCGCCCCAGTATCAAAATCCAGCCCCAAGAGTACAAAAGCAAGGAAGTTATGATGAACCTTTATAAAACACTGGTTCAGCCTCACCTGGAGTATTGTGTCCAATTCTGGGCACCACACTTTAGGAAGGATATGAAGGCCTTCGAGAGGGTGCAGAAAAGATTTACGAGAATGATTCCAGGGATGAGGGACTTCAGTTACATGGATCGACTAGAGAAGCTGGGGTTGTTCTCCTTCGAGCAGAGAAGGTTGAGAGGAGATTTGATAGTTCAAAATCATGAGGGGTCTAGACAGAGTAGATAGAGAGAAAGTGTTCCCATTGGTGGAAGGGTCGAGAACCAGAGGACACAGATTTAAGGTGCTTGGCAAACGAACCAAAGACAACATGAGGAAAATCTTTTGTCAGCAGTGAGTGGTTATGATCGGGAATGCACTGCCTGAGAGGGTGGTGGAGGCAGACTCAATTGTGGCTTTCAAAAGGGAATTGGATAAGTGCCTGAAGGAAAAAAAATTGCAGGGCTACGGGGAAAGGGCGGGGGAGTGGGACTAGCTGAAGTGCTCTTGCAGAGAGCCGGCATGGGCTTAATGGGCCAAATGGCCTCCTTCTGTGCTGTAATCATTCTATGATTCAGGTTTGAGGGAGTTTGAATTGATGAAATTAAACTCAAATTGACAAGTGGATGATCAAGGGAAGAAAAGATACAACCTCCTTAATATTCAAGCATTGGAGCTGCTCTATGTTTTATCCAGGGCAAACTTTCATTATTCTGAGTGTCTAACCACCCACATCTTTGAAGTCCTTTCATTTTACTTTGAACATTTAGCTTAAGTGCTATTCAAAATGTATCTGTGCGTGTCGTATATAGAAACATAATAGATGCCACTAGCAATTGAGGAAAATCTATATTTAAATTATAGAGTTGTTAGCCTATGTCTGGCTTTTGCTGAAGATCACTTCTGGTACATAACTAACTGCAAAGTTTTATAAATGATCTGGAATGTGTTGTCAGCAATATGTAGGAACATCCACATGCAACTAAAGTGTAATAAATGTCAGCGTAAATTTTTATGAGTTTTAAAGCTTCTCTGAAATTTCTAATGAGCATTGTGCATGGCCCATTATTTCAAATGAGAGAATAACTGTCAACGAAATGTTCATGTAATGTCATAGGTTTCATTAAAAGATGGCTGGAGGCTGAGGGCTGGCTGACTGTAGTGTTAAAACACAGCTTGTTTTACTTATTTGGATCACACTTTGACAAACGACACCCACTTAACCAGCTTTTTCTATTACCTTATTCACCTACTTTAATGAATAATTTAACTTACATTACTTGTGGTCTCATTATCACCCTTGCTATTCCAGTGAGTGATGGTTATAGCATAGTAATTTCTGGCTACTATCAGCTGTGTAGCTCCAGTTCCAAGAATATTAATCAATGGTTTTGAGTTATGCAACTATATATCCATAAAAATGAAAGCTGCCCCGAAGCAATTCGGCCTTTTTCTGGTCACAATCCTTTAATCTATTTTTACTGAATCAGAATCAGTTTTATTTTTCCTTTTTCCTGAAAGGTTCTGCCCTATGGAATTTTCCTTTATTACTGAAAATGTTAGACACAGACAAGGTATTAAAATTTGAGTACATAAATAATCTCAACATCGTGCAGTGGGGGAAAAACTGTTCACTGACAAAGAAGCAAAAAATAAAGAACTTTCCAGCCATGTGTTACGAAGATAGTCTTTAATTTCAAATGTTCCAAGTAATTTTCAGACATATTAGAAAGTAAAATTAATAAAAGTTACTGCCAAGTATAAAGAAATCAGTCCAAATATTTCATTGGGTGACCACAGGGGACCTGCAGAAACCCCAGAGAAATGAGAGTTTTCAGCCATTTACGCCATTGCTCTGGGGGTTTCCACAGAAGTTACAATTAGAGGCCAGTCGCCGCCCTGCAGAATTTCAGGGCACTGGTATTTACAATAAAATTCAGCAAAACAGTCTCACAATCAACAATGATTATAATTTTGGAAATGAATATAGAGCTAAAGAATGCTGTCAAAAAATTTGATTTTGAACTTACAACTTTGTTTTGTTTGGCCCTTAGTTTAGATTTATGGAGTTCTTTGAGGAAGTAACATATAGAGTGGATAAAGGGGAACCAGTGGACGTAGTGTATTTAGACTTCCAAAAGGCATTTGATAAGGTGCCACACAAAAGATTATTGCTTAAGGTAAAAAATCACGTGATTGGGGGTAATATTCTGGCATGGATAGAGGATTGGCTATCTAACAGAAAGCAAAGAGTTGGGATAAATGGTTCATTCTCAGACTGGCAATCAGTAACTAGTGGTGTTCCACAGGGGTCAGTGCTGGGTCCCCAACTCTTTACAATCTATATTAACGATTTGGAGGAAGGGACCAAGTGTAACATATCAAAATTTGTAGATGATACAAAGATGGGAGGGAAAGTAGTGAGTGAGGAGGACATAAAAAACCTGCAAGGGGACATAGACAGGCTAAGTAAGTGGGCAGAGATTTGGCAGATGGAATACAACACTGGAAAGTGTGAGGTGATGCACTTTGGCAGGAAAAATCCTAGAGCAATTTATTATCTTAATGGCAAGAAACTGGAGAGTACTGAAGTGCAAAGGGATCTGGGGGTCCTGGTGCACGAAACTCAAAAGGTTAGTATGCAGGTGCAGCAAGTGATTAAGAAGGCAAATGGAATGTTGGCTTTCATTGCTAGGGGGATAGAATATAAAAATAGGGAGGTATTGCTTCAGTTGTACAAGGTATTGGTGAGACCGCACCTGGAATACTGCATATAGTTTTGGTGTCCTTACTTAAGGAAAGACATCCTTGCTCTCGAGGCAGTGCAAAAAAGGTTCACTCGGTTAATCCCGGGGATGAGGGGGTGGTCATATGAGGAGAGGTTGGGTAGATTGGGACTCTACTCATTGGAGTTCAGAAGAATGAGAGGCGATCTTATTGAAACATATAAGATTGTGAAGGGGTTGGATCGGGTGGATGCGGGGAGGATGTTCCCGATGACGGGTGAGACTAGAACTAGGGGACATAGTCTTAGAATAAGGGGCTGCTCTTTCAAAACTGAGATCATCGCACCCAGTTCAGCACCAAGGCTGCCAGTTCCATAGAGAGGATACAGCAGAGATTCGCCATGAGAATTCCAACCATGAGATACTATAGTTAGCAGCAAAGACTTGAGATATTGGATCTATTTCTACTGAAGGCAAAGGAAATATAATCAAGGCTTTTCAAATTATGAAGGGTTTTGATAAGGTTAATTGGTAAAGACTATTTCAACAATAACATCTTTCATTTATACAGTGTCTTTAATGTAGAAAAAAGTTCCAAGCTACTTCACAGAGGTGTAATTTAAAAAATGGACAATGAGCCAAAGAAGGAGCGATTAGGGAGAGTGACCAAAAGTTTGGGCAAATAGGTGGTTTTTAAGGAGGGTTTTAAATGAAGAGAGGGGGTAGAGGAGTTTAGAGAGGGAAGGTTTTCTACTTGTCTTCTTTTTTCACTAGAGAATGGAGAATTTTATAAAATCATTGGCCTTGGCAAAGAGGGCAACAGTAATGTGCTTAATGCAGGCTTGGACCACAGACGTACTGTGACAGCCTCTCTGGAGAAGCACAGCCTCCTGATGAACTGTTCTTCTGAAAAGTTGAGGCAACTGACTCTGGGCCTATAGACTGTATGGGCAGAGCACTCAGCCCTTCTCATATATGGTATCCTTCGAGCCTCAATTGCAGCTTCTTCAGGGCCCCAGCCCACCTGCTGCTCCTGCTGATGGTGCTCCTCTTGGGCTTCTGGAAGGTTTAGAAGTAGAGGAAAAGGGAAATCAACAAATTCCAATGGAAAGACATGAAGAGATCCAGCCAGGTGAAATGCACATAGATACCAATGATCTAAGTACTTGCAGGTGAGTGGCCATTTTAATAGCACTTCCAATTGTCATTTCATGCCTGCACCACTTGCCAGTACTAGGTAGAGCCAGCACTGTGTGCTACTTCCACTTTTGGCAATAAAAATGGTGTTGGGGTCCTATTGGCACCATAGGTCCCCGATTTTAAATAGTTCAATGAGGCTCCCACCTGCTTCAGGTGGGCATCTAGGCGCCCCTAGTGAAGACTCTGAGCAAAGTGGCAGTGGGTGGGATTGGAGGAGGGCTGCTAAGTACTTGCGGATGAGTGTCCCTTCAAATAGCATTTCCAATTGTTCTTTCATGCCTGTACTAGGTGGGTCCAACACTGCAATTGGAGTGAGTCGAAATCAGCCCTTCTGTTTCTTTTCAAATCTTTTATTGAGTTATTCTCGGACTGACAAAGATTTCAAAAGAGACAGAGTATAAAGAGAGTTAGATGTATAAGGAATCAAAGAAACTCGAAGACAGCCATATACAAAAAGTTCCTCCAGTCCCTGAAATAATTGATCAGTGCATTCCACTTGCTGATGCTAGTTTATTTCTATCCTCTGTTTCAGTGATCTGTCCCAACAGACCTGTGCAGCCTCTTACAACAAGACCTGCAGCCCACCCACCCACCCAGCTGGCCAGGCATTGATTTTGGCAGTCAAAGTGATGACGGCTCTTACATTTTTCACCCTCGGGCTCTTTCCAGGCTGTAGCAGGTGACATTAGTCACATTAGTATGCCTGTAGTCGAAGCCTCCATCAAGCATGTCACTGTTGCCGTCTTTGCTAAGGCCAATAATTTTATAAAATTCTCCATTCTCTAGTGAAGAAACTGACAGTAAATGGGGACAGATCACTGAAACAGAGGATAGAAATAAACTAGCATCAGCAAGTGGAATGCACTGATCAGTTATTTCAGGGACTGGAGGAACTTTTTGTATATGGCTGTCTTTGAGTTCTGTTTCTTTTCACATCTTTTAATGAGTTCTTATTCATGATCTGACAAAATATTTGAACAGAAATAAGAGATTTTAAGAATTTTATCATGTGTATTCCTAGTTTCTCAACAAAATGTTGCTTGTCTTTGTTTTTTTTAAATTCATTCTCAGGATGCAGGTGTAGCCAGCATTTATTTCCCATTCCTAGTTGCCCTGAGGTGGTAGAACAGTTTGATACAACTGAGTTGCTGGCTTGGCCACTTCAGAGGAAGTTAAGAATCAACCATCTTTGCTGTGTGTTGGATCAACTGTTAGGCAACCTCCTTCCATCTATGGTTCACAACGACATGCTTCAAGTAAGCACGAGACACTTGATGATGGAGTATACGGAACAGACTTTATTCATATACAGCGTAGGTGATCAATCTATACCATACAAAGAAGTAGTTTCTGGTTTCTCTATCTTTCGAGCTCTCAAACTAAAACTGGAAAACCATTCTCCTTTATACACCTCAGTTTGCCTACTTCAAAGGTACATTTCACAGATAAGACCTCATGATTTATCTTTTCTTGAATCCTTTCAAGAACAGCCTATTTACATAAACAGCCTTGGTTGTTTACTTCAACAATACTTTCCACAACCAAGATTTCCTGACCTATCTGTTCTTGGATCCTTTGAGGACTAGTTTTATTGACAATTTATCTTCCAAAACATCCCTTCTATACCATAGTTAATTGATCCCTCTGCCTATGTTTATTACACTAACCACTAAAGTTATACATTAATCACTCATGGTCGATGTTGTCTCAAACATTTACTTCCTTGCTCAAGCATTCCTTGTCAATAATATACAGGCATTTGGAGCAGAACATAATCTATCCTTTCTTCTATGGCACCCACTGTTATCCTGTTTATCTTAGAAAGCCTGTTGCTCCAAGATACAAGGCAGTTCCATTATCAGCCCTTAACTTCCAAGATGTCCAACAGTGTGGGACTGAAGTCACATGTAGGCCAGACCGGCTAAGAACAGCAGATTTCCTTCCCAATAGAACATTAGTGAACCAGTGTGGTTTTTGCGACAATCCAACAGCTTCATGGTCATTATTGTTTTATTGATACCAACTTTTTCTTTCCAGATTTTTTTTAAATTGAATTCCAATTCTCAAACTGCCATGGCAGGATCTAACTTTATTTCACTGGATTATTAGTCTGGGCCTCTGGAACACTAGTGCAGTAACATAACCACTGCACTACCATACCCGCAGCTTGACTGGGCTTAATTTTGACGGCAGTGGATTCCATTTATGTCAGATTCACAATGGCCACTCCTTAGGATGTTGCTGGCTATTTAAATTATCTCTGAGTGATGTCGGGCCTCACAGAATATTATATTGCTTTGGATGGTGAATTACAAAGCCTCTTACTATCATTCATATCATGTAATGCAATAACAGTTCTGGGCATTGTGGAAGTTGCAGGGAACACTGCCATAAACTCAATGCGTATTGTATAAAATAGATAAATGATCATAAGAGAAAGAATTAATGAGGAGTTATTTAAGGGAATGGAAGTGTCAAATAGATTTAAAGCCTTGGAAAATATTGAGAGGGAAAAAAAACAGTTGACATGAGAAATGATGATGGAGAAGAGTGAAGAAGCTGAAGGAAGCAATAATGCTCAATGTTCTGAACAAAGGGGCAAGAGCGATTTATTCAAGGTTATTTAATTGTACATGTATACGCAGAAAGAGATACAAAGCAGAGATTATGGCTGGAATTTTTACCTTGGCGATGCGCTGGAAGCAGGGGAGCCCTGGATCGTGTGGGGAACCCAGAATTTGAAGCGACGCGTTTTGCAATGGCTTTTTAACACGTCACGTCACGCATGGCTCCAATTCAGCTCAGGTATTTAAAAGAGCAATGCACAGATGACAGTTGAAGGTTGGTGGAAGTTCAAGAGAGGTTGGTGGGGAAGAGAATGGTTTGTCTGGACAGTGATTTGCTTGTTCCTAAAGGGATTTATATTGCTGCAAAATAAAAAATGCAGGCTCGGCGCCAAAAAGCTGCCCCTAGATTCAGTGATGCCTCCCTGGAACTCCTGCTCCAAGGAGTCAGGGCCCGCAGGGATGTCCTGTTCCCTGCTAATGGGAGGAAGAGGCCAACTGCAAAGATCAAGAAGGCATGACTGGAAATAACGGCAGAAGTGAGCAGCAGCAGTGTGGTAGCTAGGTCATGGATACAGTGCAGGAAGCACTTTAATGACCTCATGAGGGCAGGAAAGGTGAGTACAATGCCACATTCAACTACATCCTGATGTGTTTGTCACCCCAAACCCCTCACTCTGCCTTCCCAAGCCTACTCCTACACATCATTCCTCACACCAACCTACCTTGCAGGTGCACCCAACCCTCTCGATCTATACACCTACTCACATCCCCATCTGACCGTCTACCACTAACACTCACCCTCTTCTTAATTCAATGTAAAGCCTCTCACTCATAGTCACCCTCTACAGATGTTGCCCATACATCCCTCATACTCATTCCATCAATCTCACTCAAAGGTTTCTTGTTTCCCTCCTTGCAGGAGAACAGAGCACAGAACAGCCTGGAGAGGCAGCAGACCAAAGGTAGCCTTCCAGTCATAACATCACTGACTATAGCAGAGGAGGAGACACTGGAGTTGATGGCGGTGGGAGATGGAGAGATGGGGAACTCCCAGCTACCTAGTGACAGAATTAAATATCACACAGCCACATGCCATATTACAGTCATTCATGTTGACTTGACGTCAGCAGCCAATGAAATATGATCATGCACATAATTGTCACTGTAAATATTCTTATCATAACAGTTCTAATTCAGGTCTTTACTCTCCCACAGGCCCATCAAGTGTCCAACAGGCAGTCCAGGCAGAGGAGGAAGAAGACACCTCAGAGGAGGTCGCGGACTCATGCACCAAGCACCAGCACAGATACGCACACATCAGTGGAACGAGTAAGTCAGATAGTAGTGTTGTCACCTGATGTCTTACTCATCACAGCAGTGGAGAGTCCCCGTCGGAGGGTGCAGGACGCTCCAAGCTCTGCTCAGCTGGATGCAGATGCTGAACCTCGAGGGCCGTCAACAAAGAGGATGATTCTGGAAGAGCAGCAAAAAATGCGTGAGGCTCTGGCTATGATGTGCTCGCTTGCAGAGAGAATGGGAGAGTCCTTCTCCAGCATGACTGGCATGATGTCACAGGCCATGGCTATGATGTGTTCATCCATGGAAAGGGTGGCCACCTGCATGGAGCATTAAACGCGGCATTTAAATGAGTACATGCTTGCTCTCACGAACAGCTTGCGCACTCTGAATGCCACCTTAACTGGGATGGATAGAAACCTAGACTTGGCCGTTCATTGCCCCACTGATGTGCAGCAAACTTCTCTCCAGCTCCTTGCTAGCAGGGAAGTGTGGGTGGGCCATGAGAGGGATGATGGTGAAAGGGGACATGGAAGTGGGGCTCTGCTCAAAGCGCTTCCACAGCTCCCCTGTTGCCCCCCCCCCCCCGCCCCAGTCAGAGCCACACATGCTGCCTCGTCTCCCGATGATCGAGTATGCTCCTGCACAGGTGCAGGTGGAGCAGTCTTTGGCAGTGCCCTCATGGGCTCAAAAACCCAGAGGACGTCAGTCAAAAGCATATCATTAGTCAAAGCAGGGAAGTGAGCAGCCTGCCTCTACCTCTGCTGAAGCCACAGGGGTTGCACCACGTAGAAGTGGTAGGAAGAGGAAGATGAAAGAATTCTATATGCACAGGGGTGTGCACATGGGTGTGTTAGGCAAAGTTTCACTGTTAAGTTTACGTTATTTGCATGCACATAAAATTACTTCTTTGCACCACTTTCCCATCTTGCCCATTTTTGCCTGCTGCCTGGCAAGTGGCCTTGTCAGTTGTAATACATGACTTAACTGTGAGCAATGGGTGTGTGTGACAAGAATGGTTTGGTCATTTTAGGACTGTTTTGTGGTTGGCGCATCTGGGTGACATATGGGTGCAATGGTACAACCTAACTAAATCGAGCACTGTCACAGTGTCAGCTGTGGCTCAGTGGGTAGCACTCTCTAGTTGGGAATGGCTAGGAGTGAGCAGGTGCTGCTGGTTACCTGATTACTGCAGGGAGTTGGAGTGAGCTTGTAAAAAGTTGGTGGTGTTTTTTTTTTCAGGTTTTAGGGCCTTTTTGGCCCATAAACAGAGGAGCCCGGAGTGCCGGGCCCCTCAGAGGACAGTGTTCCCAAGATGAATTTAATCAGGGTTGAAACTGTTGTTGGAAGGGAGAGAAAAAGGCCCAAAGATTTGGGCCGGGACCCTAGGAGGTTTGGAAAAGAAAACACAGTGGTGGTTCAGTGCGAAGATAAGGAGATACGAGCTGGGGATATTATCCAAGCGGTACATGAGGACTGCGGCGAGGGAAGCTGCTTTGCCTGCCGACCAAAGCCGAATGTTGGGTTCGAGGTGACGGTCAGTGGCTGAGAGGAGTTGGAAAGACTTTTACTCAGTTTGAAGGTTGGTGATAAGTTCTTGGAAGTATCTCTGCTATATTCGGAAGAGGTGGTGGTCTCATTCTTAAACTTGCCGGTTTATATTGAGGACGATGTGCTAATCAAAAAGTTGGAGTCGTGGGACATTAAAATTTGCTCGGCAATAAAGAGGAGATACTATCCAGGAACACGGGTAGCAGATGGAACCCGTTACGTAAAGGTGCGGTTCCCAGAGGGGGTGAAGTCATTGCCGTACAGCATGAAATTCGATACAATGGAAGGAGTGCAGTACTTCCGAGTACTGCATGATAACCAAGTGAAGGTTTGTTATTATTGTCTTGGACATGACCATCTTGTAAGAAACTGTCCGGATTTGTACTGTTATAATTGCGGCGAGTCTGAATACATCGCTCGGAGCATGCAAGGCAGAGAGCTGTGGGGTGTGTCACAAAGGCCCCACCCGCTGTGAGTGTGAGGCAGAAGGAAGCTCTATGAGTGACGAGGAGATGGAAGAAGGAGCAGGAGGTGTGAGCGGAACGGCCGGAGGAGCGGAGCAGTCGGAGGACACAGCTGGTGAATTGAAGGAGAAAAGAGCGCAGGAAGAGGCAGAAAATTGCGGAGCAGAGAACAGGATGGAGATGGTGGAAAACACACCAAGTACAGTGGAAAAGGACAAAGACAGCAGAGGGCAGCAGGGGTCAAGGGCAGAGTCGAGCCATAATACGGTTCAGCTCTCCCTAAAGAATCTGGTGTCCGCAGGGGGAGAGGAGGCAGGAGTGGGGTGCGTGGTAAATGTAAGTACTCCAAAGAAAGATGGGGAGTCAGACATCTCGGTGAGCAGGAGGGGGCAAGACAAGGAGAGGGTGCAAGGGGCAGGAGCCTTAAAGGGGCAGCAGGACGGGAGCAGCGAGACAAAGACGCCAGAAGGGAGCAATATAGGTGCGCCATTGTCCCAGAGAGAGAAGGATCAGCGAGCAAGGGTCAGCGGCGGAGATGAGGTCGAAGGGAGCGGCACTGTTGGAGAAACCGCGATAGCAGGAAGACTCTCTATGGGAGATGATGTATCTGACGGGGAACAGGATTATGTGTCTGACGGGGAGCAGGAACAGAAGGTTACAGACGAGCTCGAGAGTGAGGAATTAGAGGGGGACAGAGACATGGAAGTGAGGGGTGTGGGGTGGCATCGTGTGGAAAGGGAAAGGTTAGTGAGGGGCAGAAGGAGGGAGAAAGGGCAGCTCCTTGGCACAAACTTAGTGCAAGGAAGAGGCTGAAACAGCAGGGAAGGTTCAAACAGGAGGTGAAAAAGAGCCATAGGCTGCAGGAGAAAGCAACAGCTGGCTGAAAAGTTGGGAAGGAGCATGAGAGGAGGGAAGGGCCAGAGATTAAATGATGGGGAGATTATCAGGCATACTTCCCTTATTCGGAGCCATGATTACATTGGTCTCGATTAATGTGAACGGACTGAGGGGTGAGAAGAAATTGCAGCAGTTGTTGAAGTGTTTTAAAGGCACTGACTTGTTGGGCTCGATTTTGCCAGTGTGGGCGGGCTGGGGCGTGTCAGGTGGGATTCGTGTCAGGACCCCGACTCCGAAGTGAAGTGTTGAAAAATTGCGTATTTAATCTAATTAGGCAATTGATTTCCAGCGTGTGGGAACCCCTGTCCCAATGAATCTTTTCATACAGAAAGTCACCTCCGATGACGTCATTAATGCTGCTGGATTTAAGGCCTGCAAGCAGCCTTGCTTCTTCTGGAGACTGGAAACACTTTGGAAATTGTATGAAGGACTGCATTTACCGACCATGTCCACCAGCAAGCAAAAGTGTGCACCTCGCTTTGATGAGCCCTCCCTCCAAGCTCTGGTGCAGGGAGCAAGATCTAATAAGGAGGTGCTCTTCCCTTCCTCAGGGAGAAAAAGCCACCCCAGCAGACTAAAGCTGTGTGGCTGCAAGTGGCCGAGGAGGTCAACTCCATTCCAATGAGCCGCAGAACCTGGCTGCAAAGCAGGAAGAGGTTTCATGACCTTCTCTGCACAGGAAAAGTGAGTATGACTTTCCCATCACCCTCAATCTGATCCCCATCACCTCTCCTCACCAGCACTCTGCTTTGCCAACCTCTTCCTCCACATCTCACTTGACACTTACATCACTGCACCCTTACCCATTCCCTCTCTCTCTATGGTCACATTCACTTAACTATTCTACCATGCAGCCCTCACACTCTCTATCACTGTAATGCAATGACAACAACTTATAACACACAGGGAGGGTCCTTTGTCTCCTTCTAAGCATCTATGCAATGCATTCTCTATACTCACTCCTTCATTCTCACTCAAACTCCACTTGTGTCCCTCATTGCAGGAAAAGAGAGCCCACAATAAGAGGGAAAGAGCCATGACAGGAGGAGGGCCACCCTCAGTAGCCCAGCTCACCGCCTGGGAGGAGGCGGCCCTGGAAATCGCCGGGATCGAGGAGGATTCCCAAGTGGGGGCTGGACAGACGGGCGCATCACAGCAAGCTGGTGACAGAATAGTTTGGCATCTCTCTCATTGACATTGCATGAGTCACTGATAATGATTCTGATGCTCTAACAGATTGACTTATGATCATCTGCACTATTCAATCTGCATGTAACCTTGACCTCACATCTCTGACTCTTTCCTTTACTCCCCCACAGGACCATCGAAAGCCCCCATCCCCACTGTCCAGGAGGAAGAGCCTGAGCTTCCAGACTACTCAGCAGAATTCAGCGCACCCAGCACCAGCGCAGACACTCGCACCTCGGTGGGACCTTCGGGACATAGAGTAGAGTTGTCACCTGGTGTATCACAGCTCACAAGTGAGCATCAGCAGATGGTGGAGACAGGGTCAGCAGTGGAGAGTCCTCGTCGGAGGGCGCAGGACTCTGCCAGCTCCGCTCAGCTGCATGTCGACCCTGTGCCTCCAGGTCCTTCCAGAAGGAGAGCGGTGCTGGAACTCCAGGAACAGGTGCAGAGTCTCTGGCAGGTTTTGTCTCCAGGGTCGCTGCGAGTGTGGAGCGAATGGAGGAGTCCATCGCGAACATGAGCAGAGCCTTTGTGGAGGCATTGGCGCATGAACGCATCACCACGGAAAGGATGGCAATCTCCATGGAAAGGATGGCTACCTCTGTGGTAAGGCTGGCTACCGTAGAGGAGAGGATGGCTACGGCCATGGAGGAGCTAAGTCGCCAGGGTATGGAAAACATGGTAATTGTTCAGAATAGAATGACATCTCTTGAGGAGCGATGGTCAGCTATTGAGCATACAAACCAGACCTTCATGTAATTCCTCTGGAGTAGGATTTTCAGTGCAGAAACAGGTCCTCATGGCCCCCCTGAAGTGCAGCAAGGTGCTGTCAGGTCACTTGCTAGCTCTGAAGTGGGCTGACCCATGAGAGGGATGTTGTTGGCAGAGAACAAGGAAGTGGGGGCTCCTTTCCAAGCACTCACACGACCATGCCACTGCAGAGCCCTCGGTCAGAGCCCCACCAGAGTCCTCACCCAACTAAGATGGGCGTCTCAGCCCCTGCACAGCCGCAGGAGCAGCAGACTGTTGGCGAGCCCGCACAGGTTCGCCACCCCAGAGGACGGCCGCCAAAGGCGTCGAGACAGGAGCAGCAAGAAAGTGAGCAAGGGGCCTCCACAACTGCTGAAGCCACTGGGGAAGCACCACGTAGGAGCACGTGTAAGAGGAAGATAAAGCACAAGTAGTCACAAGGGTAGTCACTTGGGTGCTGTGATATTTTGTATTGGGACCAGCTATCATTGTCATTGTATTATAAACAGATTTGATGGCAAACTGTTGAAGTTGTGGCCTGTGTCATTTCGCAAATGGGACTTTCACATTGAGGGCTTAGGGTGCCTTGCAATTGTCAGTATGGTGGTCAGAGTGATAGGAATCCGCAGGCTCTTGTCCATTGTCAATGCTCTGGTAAGAAGGTGCGAGACAAAAGTGTTTGATTGTGCAGGCTAACCAAATCTGGCCAAGATGAGTGCATCCCTTGCATCCCAGGCAGCAATGTTGTCGCGCGCTGGCGCCTTCTGGCCTGTGTAGCTTCAGGTGGGTGACTAGCAGCTTGGCGTTCCTGTTGATACTCCTGCTGTTGGTGTTGCTGTTGTTCATGGTTCTGCTGCTGCCGCGGCTGGTCTTCATCCGAATCTGATGTCCAGGAGGAAAGGAATTAAATGGTCGGCATGCTTCTGGTATATGCCTCAATTGAGGAAGCGCTCAGTCAAGGTGGGGAGAGGGGTTTCCAAGGAGGTCACACTGGAGATGGGTGTCAGGCTCCAAACTTCCACAACAATGAGTAGGCCTGCTAAAAGTTCGCCCAGACCTGAGACAACAAAGTTCTGCCACCTGCAAATGATCATCGGTGAAAACTCCTTTTTAATGGTGGATCTGCAGCTGTTAGTAAGCAATCCAATTGTGAGGCAGCCAGGATTACCTGGCGTGTTCCAGAGGAGGCGTGTAGGATGGGGAATATATCTAAAAATCGGAAAGGCCTCTCAAAATGGGATAATAGAGGCAATTAACTGGTTGTTAAGGGCCTTAAGGGCCTACCCTGCCTCTTGGAGGCGGGATGGAAATGGGGTCAGAAAACATGCATGTGGGAAAATTGCTTGGAGGCGGGATGGAGGCAGGATCGGGCCTGCCCGCCATTTTTTGCGATTTCACCACCGCACATGCCTCCAAACCCGCCTCCTCCTGCTTGGCAAAATCGAGCCCGTTGTGTCTGCAAGAAACTTTTTTGGGATGAGGATATCCTAGAAAGTGTTTGGAAGGTTTGGAAGGGAGAAGTGTTTGCAAGTTGTGCAAACAATAACCGTAGAGGGGTGGCTGTTTTGGTGAGTTTGTCCATAAAAGAGAACGTTGCCTTGGTGGACAAGGACACTGAGGGGAGATTTTTACGGCTAAGGGTAAAAATGGAGGAATTTAATTGCGATCTCTTTAATATCTATGCACCGAACGACCATTGCAAGTGTCGCGAGTTTTTTTGGGGGTTATTCACTGAAGTGGCAGAGGTGGAAAATCCTTGTATAGTGGAGGATTTTAATGTATTTTTATCTCGGATGGACATTTCAGCCCAGATGACATTTAAGGATGATAACTCCAGAGGAATGATTATAAAAATGATGGCAAATTTAAATTTGAGAGACTTATGGAGGGACTGGAACCCCATAAAAAAGGAGTTCTCCAGAATAGTTTGGGTGGGTGATGTTTTAAAACAGAGCCGAATAGATTTTGTGTTAATGCAGGAAGGGTTAAGTTGGAGATTTATTACAAAAAAGTATTTTTTAGTGACCACTCGGCTTTGGTTCTTAGAATTAGGAACAGCAGAGTCCAGATCGGTTCAGGGGTGTGGATTTTAAACAATCAATACCTGAAAGAAATTGCTTATAAAGAAGGGATTTTAAATATAATAAAGAATGCTTGGAAGGAACCTTTGTTCTTGAAAGAAAGAAGAGTTAAGTGGGACAATTTCAAATATGAGGTAAAAGTTTTTTCGGTACGTTATGGGAAAAAGAGAGCGGCAGCTAACCGGCGTCGAGAAGAGAATATAAACAAAAGGTTTACGGATGTCTGTAAAGCAGTTGATGGAGGGGATAAGGGAGCTGAGACTAAGTTCCGGGTGTTAAAGGAAGAGTGGGAATTATTGCAAGCTGAAAAATGCAGGGGGCCATTCTCCGTGCAAAGGCTAAAGATGCATTGGAGGGCGAAAGATGCACTAGATATTTTCTAGAGCAAGAGAAGCTGCGACAGAGATTATCATTAATTGGAGAGTTGAAGGTTGGGGAGAAGATCATTATTGAAAGTGGGGAGATTTTAGAGGCGGCTAGCAGCTTTTATCAAGAGTTATATACAAAAGAAGACATTTCCAATTTGGCGATGGAGAAGGTTAGTGCTTTTATTGAAGAGGGTTTAAAGGAGGATGAGAGAAGCATGTGTGACAAAGAAGTAGGATTAGCGGAAATAAAAGTAGCAATAAGTGGAATGAAGGGGGGTGGGGGGGAAAGCCCAGGGTCCGATGGACTAAGTGCGGAATTTTATAAAGAATTTTTTGAGATTTTAAGTCCATTGCTCTTAGAGGTTTTTAAGGAAATTAAAATTGAGGGAAGCCTGGCCCCATCTATGAGGCGAGGTGTCGTAAGCTTAGCTTATAAAAATAAAGGGGATAGAAGTGATCTGAAGAATTGGAGGCCCATCACATTATTAAATGTGGATTATAAGATCTTGGCGAGGGTTATGGCAAATCGTATGAAGGAGGTGTTGCCACAGATAGTTTTGCCCTCTCAGTCCTATGGAGTCACAGGCCGGGACATCGCAGACTCTGTGGTTTCAATCCGAGATGCGATAGAGCTCATGGAAGAGAGTGGGAGGGAGGCTTATGTATTAAAGATAGATCAAGAGAAAGCCTTTGATAGGGTCTCTCATGAGTTTTTATTGATGGTTTTGGAAGCATTTGGTTTCTGGGAAAATTTCATTGAGTGGATAAGGATTATTTATTCAAACATATTTAGCTGAGTTAAATGTAATGGTTTTTTATCCAAGTATGTTCCGATACAGAGGTCAGTGAGACAGGGTTGTCCCCTGTCCCCATTGTTGTACTCATTGGTAGCAGAACCATTAGGTTACATGATGCGAAAGAAACAAGGTGCAGTTGGGATTGCGGTTCCCAGTTCCAGGCTGGTGTCGGTGATACAACAATATGCAGATGACACAATCTTAACATTGAGAAATGGGGAGTCAGTAAGGAAAGCTATGGACGTAGTGGAGGAATATTGTAGAGCTTCAGGAGCCAGAGTGAATTATAATAGGTCCGAATGCCTGGTTGCAGGAAGGAGTACGGGGGAATGATTGGAGGAAAGTCCCTTTAAGGTGGTGGAGGTTTTGGAAGTTCTGGGGGTGCATATGGGATGCAAGAAAGACAGGGATTAAGTGGATCGATTAAATTGGGAACCAAAGGTTATGAAAATTAAAAAGATTTTGGGAAGATGGGAAAGAAGGTGGTTGAAAGTGCAAGGAAGAGCGACAGTGGTGTCCGCTCTCCTGCTATCTAAGCTATGGTACTTATTGACGGTGGAGGATATTCCTGAGTGGGTGGAAAAGTCCATCCGAGAGGCTTGTGTGAGGTTTTTATGGGAAGGGAAACCAGCCTTGGTTGCTTACAATACCATCATTGGACGGAGAAATCAGGGAGGACTCAATTTCCCAGATATTGATTTGAAGAAAAAATCCTTTAGAATCAAATGGGTGAAGAGATTTCTTCAGAAGTCAAATACAAGTTTTTGGAAGAGTTGTTTCGAACATTTTTTAAAACGAAGTGGGGGAGGAGGGCAGGGGATATTGTATATGGAATACAATAATATGTTTTTGAAATCAATTAAACCTCTCCCTAGGGGGTTGTAGAGACTTGGGCCCAATTTTTAAAAAGTGTGCAATTTATGCCCAAGGGTGCTGAGGAATTTTTAGAACAGCCCTTATTTTTGAACAGATGGATCAACATTGAAGGAGAGGTATTATTTAATCAAGCTTTTATAAAAGCTGGTATTATATGTGTGAAAGATGTATTATATGAGGTAATTCCAGGTTGGTTGCCAGAAGCAATAGTGAGGGAGATGGTGTGGGAGGAGGATCAGGAGGTAGAGGAAAAAGCAATAGGGATCATGTATGAGAAGATTGTGAGGGCAATGCCACAGGATTGGATGGAAGAAATAAATGTGGAAATCTCCAAAGGAAGTAAAATGCGTCCCACTTTTCCAAGCTTTCTCCTGGAGAAAGGGGGAGAGTTGGTCCAATTTGACAACTGTAATACTCGAGATTTCTATGAGGTATTTAGAGAATGGAGATTCAAGACACCTGCTGGTCAGGAGTTTTGGCAGAGTATATACCCACAGCTGGACTTCAACAGAATTTGGAAGGGAGTGTGGGCAAAATTTAAATGTCCAGAGTGGATTGAACTGGATTTCAAATTGGCTCATAACCAGATTTTTACCATGACGGTCTTGTGTAAGATTGGGCAAATGGAGGGGGCAACTTGCCCAGTGTGTGGGACACTGGATGAGACTCTGTCCGATTTACTGGTGTTATGTCCACAGTTGAATGATTTTAAATACTATGTTAGACAGCTGTGTGAGGTTTTTTTGCTGGGTGGGGACCGAAGAGCGAGAATGGGAATCCCGTGGGACTCAATTTTGAGATGGGGATTGCAGGAGAGTCTGCCCGAGTCTAGCGGAGCGGCAATTAATTTAATGTTCAGTTTGGCTAGATTCGTGATTGTGCAAAGAAGGAATGCTCTGTTTTTTAAGGGGAGGAGAATCCATCTAAAAGAGTATTTTAAATATAAGCTAAAAGATCATTATACGGCTCTGTGGATATTTTATTCAGAAAGGAATTTAAAGATAGTATTTTATGATCAATTTTTAAAGTACAATCGATTAATATATGTTACGGGAGACAAATTAAACTTCAGGTTTTGATGTTAATATGTGGTGGAGGAATGGCTGTGCAGAGCGGCGGAATTGATTTGTATGATACAATGGAATGATCACGATGTTGTAAATGTTCTTAATGTTCAATAAAGAATATAATAATTAAAAAAAAGTGGGTAGCACTCTCGTCTCTGAGGCAGAAGGTTATGGGTTCAAGTCCCACTCCAGGGACTTGAGCACAAAAATCTAGGCTGACACTCCACATGGCACTATTTCGAAGAAAAGCAGGGGGGTTATCCGCAGTGTCCCGACCAATATTTATCCCTCAATCAGCATAACAAAATCTGGTCATTATCACATTGCTGTTTGTGGAAGCTTGCTGTGTGCAAATTGGCCGCCACGTTTCCTACATTACAACAGTGACGACACTCCAAAAGTACTTCATTGGCTGTAAAGTGCTTTGAGATGTCCGGTGGTCGTGAAAGGGCTATATAAATGCAAGTCTTTCTTTCCTTCTTTAATATGATGCCATCCCGGGCAGCAATGTGCACCGCTGCTGGTGCCATTTCCACATCAAGATCCTCCTCCTCCTGTTCCTCCTGATCCTCCTCCTCCGAAGAGGCTCTGCGCTCTGTGCCTTGCTCCTCCAGCAGCTCCAATCCTTGCATACCATGATCATTCTGGAGACGTGCATATTGAAGGGCTCCTCCATATCTGTCCAGACATTTGAAGCACATCTTCAGCCTCCTGATTGCTTGCTCCATTACACATCTCGTCGTCATTCAGCTTTGATTGTAGTGCTCTTCGGCCTCATTGCTTGGTCTCCTCAAGGGTGTCATCCGCCACATCTTCAGTGGATACCTTTTGTCTCCAAGCAGCCAGCCGGTAAGTCTGATTGGAGGTGCGAAGAGCTGAGGGAGGTTAGACTGTCACAGGATAAATGAATCATGACAGCTCCCTGGGAATCTGGCGCACACAAGCATTGTGGTTGCAGATGAGCTGCACATTGATGGAGTGGAAGCTCTTACGGTTCATGAACACTCCTGGGTGATCTGGGGGTGCCTTGAAGGCCAAACGTGTGCAGTCGATGCCGCCCTGCACCTGTGGGAAGCCAACCAGAGCCGCAAAGCCGAGCGCCTGCTCATTCTGACTGGCTTCATCGGTGGAAAAGTGTACATAATTGCCTGCCCTGGCAAACATAGCAGTCGACTGTGAGATCCTGCAAATATCTGCTGCAGATCCCTGGGAGGAGCTTGAGGCGAAGAAGTTGCAGGCGGTGATCACTTTGACAGCCACTGGTAACGCGTGTCCACCAGGTCCACTTGGCAGCAGGTCTTCTTCCAGCAGGCTACAAATGTCTGCCACGACCTGACGTGATATCCTGAGCTTCCTGAGGCACTGGTGTTCAGTCATGTCCAGGAAGCTGATCCTCTGCCGGTATACCGTGTTAGGGGTATTGCCTCCTGCGAGCTGCACCCCTGTGCTCATCCCCTGTGGAGCAGCAGGTCAGTGAGGAGAAGGCTGCTGCTGCTCCTGCTGGTGCTGCTGGTGCTGTTGCTGCTAGTGCTCATCTTGGTCCTCATCTGAAGACCAAGGTGAAACAGCATAAGCTGCACCCATGTGACAGATTTAAAATGAAGATCAGATGCACAATCCTCCAATGTAGAGAGAGTGACCTCCAGAGTAGTAGAAATCACCTGCAAACTTCTGAAAGCAAACTCTCAGAACAAGTGGTGTGACAAAAGCCATTCCCTTAGGCAGGGAAGCAGGTGTGAAGTCTGAGTATTTATGGGATTTTTTGCATGTCATTTGTTCAGCTCCCTAAATTGCTGCCCTGCTCTCGCCTTACCTTCACTGGCGAGGTTCAGCAAGCCCGGAAATCCTGTGGACAACCAATAAAAGTTCAAACCACAGGTAAAAAAGGCTCTTAATAGCCTCTTAATTGGTTTAAGTAGGTAACCCGCCTCTCCCGAGAGGTTCTCTTGCTCGCTGTCTAACGCGCTCGAGTTAAATGCGGAAGCCGACGGATTGAAGCCAGCTTTGTGAAGCGCTGTCAATTTCAGCGCTTTTAACCAGCTAACAGCTCCCAAACTCACTCACCCTTTAATGTTAAAATTCAGGCCTATGTAATTCATGAAGTTGTGTGTTTCCCAACGGTTCAAAACAATATTGTATGGAGGAAAAGTGGGTTGGAGCAAGCTGGAAGGGGATCTGTTTATTTTGGAATAAATTATATGCACATCAATTTGAGCTCCTGGTGAAAGGAACATAAAGTGATGGTTAAGTAGATGTATTTAGAAGAATAAAATTAGTACTTTCTGGGCTATTTTTAGTGATGAGATGTGATCAAGCTGAGTATGATAATTGCCTTTAGCATTTGGTTGTAGAGCTTGTGAAGGAAAGGAAGAATGTTGCATGTTGAAATTAGGATGAGTTTTGAAGGAGCCATGAACTGCTCAGTGAGGACTGACCATAAAATTTAGCCCTAACTGATGTAATGCAATTTAGCAACTTTTAAACTACATTTTGAGAAGGAGCAGCAAAACATTAAAAAGAGAATGATAAAAATAAGATAATTGTTTATCATACAGGGGATGAGATTTTAAGAAAAGAAATAAGAATCAATAAATAATTTGCTCAATAATGAGGATCATGAAGATATTGATCAATCAAAATGTCACTACATAAAGCAACGAGAACAGTTCTTTCCTCATAGCTTGCATAAGAACCTGAAAATTATACATGGGCACATGTTTTTTTTAACGGGGCTTTGAAAGATTAGAAAAAAGAAATCTAACGGAGGAAGTAATATTTCCAGTAACGAAGACTTTGAAAGCAATTTGTTTAAATTCTTCAAGAATATTAGACAATTAGTAACATTCAAAAGAGAATTGGATAAATACTTGAAGGGAAAAAAATTACAGGGCTGTGGGTAATGAGCAGGGGAGTGGGATTAATTGGATAGCTCTTTCAAAGAGCCGGGACAGGCACGATGGTTTGAATGACCTCCTCCTGTGCTGTATCATTCTATCATTCTACGATTCTATGAATTAGTGAATGATGTAGGATGGTTCGGGATGTAAACATTGAATTCCAGAAACATTTCATAAAGTCCCTCAGAAGACACTGCTCCCTAAAAATGATAATTCTTTGGAGAAAGTTGACAGCTGGAGATGATTTTGTGAGGAACAAAGGTTGTGATTAATGGTAGTAGTTCTAACTGGGTAGCAAAGTCCAGTGGACCACCCGAGGGTTAGGGGCAACTTTTGGGGCAGAAAATACTGTTCACAATTATCAATGATCTTCATGAAGCAGTAGACAGAATTTAAACTCTGTGACCAATACCATTCAGGGTCTAATGAAAGGGAAGCAATTTAAGTATTTTAATTAGATACCACAACCAGAAAGACAAATAACAGATGGTGCTTAATATTGAGAAGTGACTGTAAAATAGCAAAGGTAATTACAGACTATCTTGAAATAAGATGGATCAGGAGAAGGTCTCACAGTTGATATTGAAAATGTAACAGATTTTGCTAAATGGATTTTATTTATGTTGGAACACACAAGTAGATCTATATGTAAGTTCAAGAAAATGGCATTAACACTTCAACTATTTGGTGAAGCCATTGCATTGAATCCTGCTGTGGTCATCATACAGTAGATATACTAGTGGATCTCCCAGAACATTGCTCATAGTGAGTCATAGTGAGGATACACATCTGAAATAAGCATGTACAAGTCCCACCTGGGCGGTACTTAACATGTTGTGATCAGTTGATTGGTTGAAGGGAAAATGGTCTTTGGTTTTGCAATCTGATTGGTTGAAGTAATGCTGCAGGCTACTGACACACAGACTCGAGACTTATAATATAATTACTAGATCGCCTGTGACAATGCTGTGGACATGCTATTGTATAATAATAGAGGTGTTATGAAATGTAGTGGAAAATGTATTGCAAAGGCCACTGAGTTCCTGTGATGAAATGCATGAAATGCTGTTTTCTTTGAATGGCATTCTGCAAGTCTTTTGCGGAAGAAATTTAGGAATTCTATAGCTTTTATATGAAAACTGTACAGGATTGGCCTTGATTGTTATTACATATCTGTGAAGTTAAAGGTTTAATGTTTGTTGCATTCATTTTTTTAAAAAAAGACACACAAAATGTGGGTGAGATGATGTTGGCAGTTCTAGGCCAGTAGGTGTATAATAACAGTGAGAAGTGAGGGACAGATCATGAGACTAAAAGCCAACAAATCTCCTGGACCTGATGGCCTACATCCTAGGGTTTTAAAAGAGGTGGCTACAGAGATAGAGGATGCATTTGTTTTGATCTTTCAAAATTCCCTAAACTTTAGAATGGTCCCCACGGATTGGAAGGTAGCAAGCATAAAACCGCTATTCAAGAAAGGAGGGAGAGAGAAAACAGAACTATAGGCCTGTTAGCCTGACATCAGTAGTAGGCTAGAATCTATTACAGGAAACTTTCGTTTATCCGGCACCGACGGGACCGGCGTGGTGCCGGTTGATCGAAAGTGCCGGATGACAGAGAGGTATACTTACCAAGGTACGAGAGCCCCGTACACGGCCACAGGCTGAACAATTGGGACCCGGAGAGGGAAGGTAAACGAGACTCCGGCTTTTTCCTCCGTGGCGGCGACAGGTCGGAGTCGGAAGAACGTTGACCCCCCCTTTCGTGGGGGCGAAAGGTCAGAATCGGGGTCTTGTCTGGATAATAAAACTTACCTGATTTTTGCCGGTTAAGCGAGAATTCCGGATATTAGGGTGCCGGATAAACGAAAGTTTCCTGTATTAGGGACGTGGTAGCATGGTACTTAGAAAATCATAATATGATTGGGCAGAGTCAACACGGATTTATGAAAGGAAAATCATGTTTGACAAATATGTTGGAGATTTTTAAGGTTATAACTAACAGCGTAGATAAGGGGAAACGAGTGGATATATTGTATTTGGATTTTCAAAAAGCATTCAATAAGGTGCCACACAAGAGGTTATTACACAAAATTAGGGCTCATAGGATTGGAGTAATATATTAGCAAAGATTGAGGATTGGTTAATGGACAGAAAGTAGAGAGTAGGAATAAATGGGCCATTTTCGGGTTGGCAGGCTGTAACTAGTGTGGTACTGCAAGGATCAGTGCTTGAGCCTCAGGTATTTACAATCTATGCCAATGACTTGGATGAGGGGACCGTGCGTAATGTATCCAAGTCTGCTGATGATACAAAGCTAGGTGGTAAACTAAGTTATGAGGAAGATGCAAAGAAGCTGCAAAGAGCTATAGCCAGGTTAAGTGAGTGGGCAAGAAGTTGGGAGATGGAATATAATGTGGAGAAATGTGAAGTTAGCCACTTTGGTAGGAAAAATGGAAAAGCACAATATTTTTTAAATGGTGAGAGACTGGGAACTGGGTGTCCTTGTACACAAATCACATAATGTTAAAATACAGGTACAACAAGCAATTGGGAAAGCAAATGGTATGTTAGCCTTTATTACAAAAGGATTGGAGTATAAAAGTAAAGAAGTCTTACTGCAATTATATAGGGCCTTGGTGAGACCACACCTGGAGTACTGTGTATACTTTTGGTCTCCTTACCGAAGGAAGGATATACTTGCCTTAGAGGGAGTGCAACAAAGGTTTACTAGACTTATTGTTGGGATGAGGGGATTGTCCTATGAGGAGAGATTGAGTAGACTAGGCTTATATTCCCTAGAGTTTAGAAGAATGAGAGGTTATTTCATTGAATTGTTAAGGAGCTTGACAGGGTAGTTACTAGAAGGATGTTTCCATTGGTTGGGGAGTCTAGAACCAGGGGTCACAGTCTCAGAATAAGGGGTCAGGCATTTAGCACAGAGATGAGAAGCAACTTCTTCACTCAAAGGGTTGTAAATCTTTGGAATTCTCTACCCCAGAGGGCTGTGGATGCTCAGTCATTGAGTATATTCAAGACAGAGATTGATAGATTTTTGGATACTAAGGGAATCGAGGGATATGGGTTCATGCAGGAAGGTAGAGTTAAGGTAGAAGATCAGCCATGATCTTATTGAATGGTGGAGCAGGCTCAAAGGGCTGAATGGCTTCCTCCTGTTCCTATTTCTTATGTTCTTCTTCTGTTCTTAAAGCTTTGCTCTAATCTATTGGCTGTGGGATCACCCAGATCTGTCATCAGGCACACCTTAGAATGAGGCAATGACCTAGGGAAGCTACAACACAGGGCTACTTGCATGTCAGACACAAAAAAAGCAAGCTATAGATAGAGATAGGTGGTCCCACAGCCAAGAGATTAGAGCAAAATTGTGTAAGGAAGTGCCAACACCTCCCTGTTCCCCTACATGTTGTACATCATCCTGACTTGGACATACATCGCTGTTCCTTCATTGTTGCTGGGTCAAAATCTTGGAACTCTCTCCCTAACAGCATTGTGGGAGCCCATTCACCATACGAACTGCAGCGGTTCAAGAAGCGGCCCACCACCAAATTCTCAAGGTCAACTAGGGATGGACAATAAATTCTGGCCTTGCTAGCGATGCCCACATTCCGAGAATAAATAAAAAGAAATAGATATTATAATAGGATTGTCACAATTATCGGCCGGGCGCAAAGATTAGCGCCTGGCGCTAATTATCGCCACCGACTGCAAACTTGACTTTTATCGCCCCTGGAGGTGATTGCAGCGCTAAATCAGGCGCTTCACACCTGTCTTAAGGCGCAAAGGCCGAGGAGCAAGGCGCTACCTCAGAGCGCTGGCGAAGCTCATGTAATGTCAGTCAGCAATGGAACACACACACAATGGCACGGGCCAGTTCTTAAAGGGGATGGTTAATCTTGCTTTCCATCCACATCCTGCTCATTGCAGCCTTGAATCTCGTCCTGGAGAGACTTGCACATCAAATGTGCTGGAAAGAACAATGGAGAGTACCAGGGAAAGAGCTCAGAGTGCAGCCCCCACAGTCTCTGCTAAATCGATACAAGGAATGGCAAATCAAAATGAAACTGCAAAGTGCTGCTCAGTACCCAAAACTCCTTCACACAACGTTGAATCTCTCCAGAAGTCTCTCCCTCTCTCTCTCAGAATGCGTAGTTCAAAAATGGCACTTTCAAAGGCAACAAGATTAAGGCCGGTTTAGTTTGTGTCCACTGGAAAAAATGTAAAAGAATAAATATTATTCAAATTTTATAACTAATTAAAGAAATATAGATAGCTAAAGTGAACACAGCCAGGATATGAGCAACGTGACATTAAAATACGTTAAAGAAGCAGTGAGCCAAACATAGCTCAGAAAATAACTATTTCACACTTATGCGTTATTAACTCACAAATAAATTGTTACCTAGCAAAGGAATGCTGACCCACTTGGGAAACATGCAAAAAGGAATGGAGGTATTCAGCAGGAAAAATGCAAATATGGGTTTGGAATCAGGGGTACTCAACCTTTTTGCTTCCAAACCCCCCTCCCATGTAATAAAAATCCTGTAACACAAAACAAGTATTATTTCTGTATAAAAATTAGTTATTAATAGCTCTATTACACCTTACGAAAAAAGAATTTATTAAGTGCTAAATTTACATAAGCAAAATACCGCGGATGCTGGAAATTCGGGCATAGGGTAATTAAGTGTGTAATTCATGTGTGCCCAATTTTCCTCAGCCTTTTACACTGGGTACTTCCTTTACACCTTGATTATGCATGCCTCTGAGCGCAAATACACAGGAAGGTCCAGCCTCCTAAGTCTAACACAGATCCTTTCAAAAATAAATATAAAAACAGAGAATGCTGGAAATACTTATTGGTCAGGCAGCATCCATGGAGAGAGAAACACAGAGTTAACAGCTGCAATTTCCCCTATGTCGAAGGGTCCGTGGTGGGCGACGTCGGTGGCGGGTCCTGACCACGTTGCTGGCTCCAGCCCGCTGTCCAAAATGATTTTCCCCTGATTGGGCTTGTTAAGCCCGCCCAGCATGTTTGCCGGCCAATTGAAGGAAGTGGGTCTGATGATGTCATTTGATGATGTGTCATCAGCCGGTTTCCTTAAAGGGACCATGCGCAAATTGATTTTGACAGTTGTGCTGTCAGTGTTCTACAGCATTGAGGTGCTGCAAACACTGACAAGCACTGCCCAGAGGTGCACGGCTGCACCCAGGCTCTCCCATGACTCCTTCCATATGTGTATGGAGGGAGTCACAGCACACAGGGAGGTTCTCTTCCCTTCCAATAGGCGGAAGAGTCCTCCCCAGGAGACCAACGCAGCCTGGTTGCACATTGCACAGGAGGACACAAGCAGGGATGTCGTCAGGAGGGCCAGGCTGCAGTGGCGCAAACCTTTCAATGATCTCAGTAGATCACGAAGCGTTACTGCAAATCCATACTCAACCTCATCCTGTTGTGCCACTCATCAGATCCCCATAACTCTGCCTTCCCGACCCTACTCTAGCACATCCTTACTCACACCAACTTACCGTGAACCTCCACCCATCCCTCTCTATCTACATTATCACATCCTCATCTCACTAGCCACCCCTCACACTCACCCTCATCCTAGTGCAATCATACCAACTAACAACACACAAGGCTAGGCACTTGTGTGTTTTATGCAATGTTCATGTAAAGTTTCTATTAATGTGGTGTCAGACATTGAAAACTTTATATTTAACACTTTGCATCTTGGACAGATTTGTGTGCACCTTTGGAAGTGGCTTAGTGAGTTGCAGTGAATGGTGAGACATAACGGTACCCCCCGCAATAGTGATGAGTGTGAAAGGAATGGCTTGGTCATTGCAGGGATGTTTTATGGTGTTGGTCTGGGGTGGTGCCAACCTGGTGCATCATGTAGCAGCCAGGGTGTACAGTGTCAAGTGAAGTAAATCTGGCCATGGTGAGGTCATCGCTGGCATCCTGGGTAGCAATGTGGTCGGGTGCTGATGCCCTGTGTCCTGTACAGCATCAGTTGATTGCGGAGAAGGTTGTTTTTGTTGTTGGTGCTGCTGGTGTGCCTGGTGCTGCTGGTGTTGGGGCTGATCTTGGTGGGATTCTGAGGACCAAGGTGAGATAGTTTCAAGGGCACCGATGATGATGTAATAGATGGCAGGTGAACTTGAGATGACAGAAGCGACCTGTCAATGGTGAGAGAGGTTGTTCCAATGAGGTGACACTGAATAGAGAGTTTACTCCAAACATTTGCAACCTGCATAAAGCTCAATGGGCTAGAAATTCGGCTCCTTTGCGCCTGCCATTAGCACCTGCAGGGGGCGCTAACAGGGCACAAAGGGCTTATTGACAAGTGGGGGGCGAAAAAAGTGCCTCCCAAGAAATTCAGCGGGTCGTTGCTGAAGCGCCACCTGGTAGCGGCGCACCCCCGTCGATAGCGCCCCGGGCCACTGTGCCACCGGCGATGACATCATCGCCGTGCGCCGCGACCCCTTAGCACCCCACCACGTCCCCTTACCGCCTCGCGGCAGAAGTTTGACTGAGCCCCACGAGGCTGCCACGAGCAATGTCAGCGCTAGCCTCGCGGGTCACGAACCGGGCCGACCTCCGCTCATGTGACCCGCACCGCCAGTTTCTTTTTTTGGCCGACCTCCAGGTCGGCCCTCCGTGGTGGGCCGTGCCGTGTTCCTGGCCGCCATCGTGCAGCCCGGCACTGTGTCTCAGTTGCAGCCACCATGCCGCCCTGGTGGCCTAGTGTGGACCATCGGAGGCCCTGCAGGGTGTGTAATGGCCCTCTACTTTAACTGCTGATTGCACCCCGACATTTCCTCGGTTACTGCCCGAGATTGCGCTCCACTTGGCCTTTATTACAAAAGGATTTGAGTACAAGAGTAAAGACATCTGACTGCAATTATATAGGGCCCTGGTGAGACCACACCTGGAGTATTGTGTACAGTTTTGGTCTCCTTACCTAAGGATATACTAGCCATAGAGGGAGTGCAACGAAGGTTCACCAGACTGATTCCTGGGATGGGGGGATTGCCCTATCAGGAGAGATTGAGTAGACTCGGCCTATATTCTCTAGAGTTTAGAAGAATGAGAGGTGATCTCATTGAAACATACAAAATTTTACAGGGCTTGACAGAGTAGATGCAGGGAGGATGTTTCCCCTGGCTGGGGAGTCTAGAACCAGAGGTCACAGTCTCAGAATAAGGGGTCGGCCATTTAGGACTGAGATGAGGAGATATTTCTTCACTCAGAGAGTGGTGAATCTTTGGAATTCACTGCCCCAGAGGGCTGTGGAGGCTCAGTCGTTGAGTATATTCAAGACAGAGATCAGTAGATTTTTGAATATTAAGGGAATCAAGGGATATGGGAATAGTGCACGAAAGTGCAGATGAGGTAGAAGATCAGCCATGATCTTATTGAATGGCGGAGCAGGCTCGAAGGGCCAAATGGCTTACTCCTGCTCCTATTTCTTATGTTCTTATGTGCTTCCTGTGCGGAGTGGTAAGCTGAATTTAGCGGCCAGGGCGGTACTTCCGTTCGGGCGCTAAATGTCCGGCCTTAACTTGGTTACTGCCCCCAAACGGGGCATAACCGAATTTCACACCCAATCTTTTTTCCAAATGCAGTAAGCAACAGCTTCTGAACTTGGAAAGTGAACAGCTGTGAGATGGGAGCTTTTATAGCACATTTGCAGCTGTCAAGTAATGAGATGATTCCATTGTCGTTCAACCCCCGACCTCCTTACCTGACATGATCCCCGAGCAGCGTGGACCCTGTGGGTGACCTTGTAAAATATAAAGGTAAGCTCAAAATACTTTTTAATAGGCTGTTAACAAGATCTTAATGACTTTAATTGCCTCCCCTGCTGCCGCGTGTCGGGTCTGTTCAGCGCTGACAGACCTGACATCTGGGAAAGGAGCATGGTGGTGGGTTGACAGTTGGATCCTGACTCGCTGTCAAAAAAAAATGTTCCCACCCAACCCACCACCAAACACGCCTGCTGACCCCACGAAAAATTCCCCCCAACGTTTCAGTTCTGGCGAAAGGTCATCGACCTGAAACATTAACTCTCTTTCTTTCTCCACAGATGCTGCCTGACCTGCTGAGTATTTCCAGCATTTTTTGATTTTATCCTAAATTTACTTTATGTGCCCGTTAGTTACCCAAGGTCTGCTCCACCCCATCAACCATTTTCTTAACATGAAATGAACCAGGAGCAACAAGCATAGTGCTCACTGCAGGCTCGTTTTGTGCACTAAGATTCCAGGTCCATGTCCTCCACTTTGGAAACAGAACTTCCCTCTTATTTCGATACCAAACCCCAACACGATGGTGAAAGGCAGCGACTTGAATTAACAGCACCAGTAATGGTGGACGTTGATGGTACATGAGAGAAATAGAGAAATAAACAGGGCCCTGAGCGACTTTACCCACCCAACCTCATCACCGTAAATCCTTTAGTGACAAAGGCAGCCCTCCTCTTTCCTCCTCCCCAACCCTTTCACAAATAGCCAGCAGTATCTCAAAGGACAAGAGCGCCCAGACTAGGCCTATCCGTGAGTCAGAGAAGCACGTGGCCATGAATATAAAGCTCCGAGTCTGAGGACCAAGTTAAATTGTGATAACGTCTTCAGCTAGCTTATTAACTCAGACTGAAGATATTGAAGGAGAGAGTCACACCATATCCCAAATATTACGGCCTTAGCCTTAAAAACTTTGAAGTCTTTTTAAAAATCCCCTTTATTCTATTTGTTATTGAAAGGTAATAGGCAGCTTCAGTGTATGTAGAATAGTTAAAATCATTGGGTTCAAATGACAAGCAAAAGTCAGTCATTCAGCAGCCTCTATTTTGTTTTATTTGTGTCTTTTAACTCTCAGATTCTACCTTAGAATGGGAGTCGTTACACATTCCTGCGTCAGTGAAGCAAAACAGCCCATCACTTGAGATTAAAAGCTCTTTGCTGAATAGCAACATGGGTTTGCTTTTTGCGTCAGGAATCACATGAATAATAAATTGCAAACCAGCATTTTAATCTGTTTTACTCGATCAGAAGATATCCAGAAGTGTTTCTAAAACATTTCCCAAACCTGGACGAACACTGAATCACCCGGGTATGAAAATTCCACCAACAAATCTGACCAGAGAGTGTCAGTGAGCCATGTGTAGGGGGAGAGCGAGAGGGTGTGGAGTCACCAGGACAACAATATCAACATTCACAATAGTCCAATCTTCTCTCTCACGTTATGCGTCTGGACCATTCATCTCTAAACCACTCTGTGCTCAGACTGGTCCATTTGTAGCTACAGAAACGCGTAAACGCTACACAAGCCAGGGGAGGCGATTTACCAGTGCTGGATCGGCGCATGTTCGTGGCCGCTGTATCTGCAGATTGATGCAGCTCCATAAGAGATATAGGTAGTCTCTGTGCAAATTATACCAAAGTCTCTTTCTTTTCCTGCTATAAACATCAGTAGTCTTCCCTGTATATTGATAGGACAAACCCCTAGGGGGCCGTGAACCCCCGGTTGAGAACCTTGGAGTTAAAAGATACAGCACAGGTTCCAGCTGGATGCAAAGTCATTCCGACATTGTGATGCTTTATAATGTTATCCACAAAATTTGTATTCAAGACAAATGATGCAATTTCAGCAAAGTAGAATTTACTGAACACTTTATTAGAGTTTTGTTATTTTGATTTGCATAAGTACACACTTTACTAATTAACAAAATAAAGTTCATCCTTTCCCTGTGGCAATTGCTGAGGAAGAGTGTACAACAGCAGCACTTCACTGCAGAATGACTCAATGCCTGTCATTTTTTTAAGTCTCTATTTCCTAAAGGAACATTGTATTGTGCTTTGTTGTTCTGTTTTGCATAAAATGTAAGTGCATAGCTCCCTTATTTACAAACTAAAGCTCCACACTTCACCCTGTGGCATGAATAAGGCAACTACGTATTACGGAATAAGTCTGATAGACAGTGAGCGTTTTTATATCTTGGTCCATGCAAGGAAATCAGATTTCCATTTGAAAAATGGAAGGCTCTATGAAATCATTCTGTATTTCAGTTGTGACTATTTATTCATCATCTTCTTGCAACTGTTCTGTGGGACTAAAAATATAAATATTTCTCTCACAACTTTTACAGCAACTCTCTTAATGAAACCAAACACTTTATAAAATTGGTATAAAGTACTTTTAAGTGCTGTAGTTTTGCAATCAAGCTGTCACTGGAAGCTTTTTGCATTATCATAAACTAGCTAGCCAAGTTGTCAGTTATAATTTGCTAATATGTCTATCTTTACATTGACGTTTTATGCACTGTCACTTTGGATATAGATCAGTACATAGTAAAGTGATTTGAAGAATTTAAAAGCTTATATGATAATTCCTGCCACGATGAGAAAGGAGAATTAGTGATATTGACAGAGATACATCATCATTTTGCAACACTATAACCTTTTACATACTTAGACTAAATAGCAAGAAATTTCAATGTTTTTTTTCCATATTCTGCTATTAAGCATATCTAGAAGACTTGAAGTTGATAGGAACAATGTGATAAGCAAACAAGAAAATAATGCAATAAAGCCTTTCTGAAATTTTATAATACGATTTGTTTGAATGCATTTCCGCAATGCCACATAACTTGGTATCTATGTATTGTAGCCCAATAGAATAGTTTATTAGTAAATAATTGTCTGTCAAAATTAATTAAATTGAGAGTTACTGAAAACTAGAAAACAGAAAAGGAGAATTCTTTGTTGTTACAAATAGAGATATCTGGGGCAATGAGTCACTTTATTGGATCTTCTTCACCTTGAAGCACAGGAGTGTGATGGGGTTTCTGCTCATCTACAACCTGGGGTGGCACTTCCTGTCGGAGTGTATTTGGGATCTTACATCTGAAATTGTACCCATTTTTGTGCCCATTTTGCTGATGTCAATTCATACTTAAATTTCCTGCCAATCTCATATGCCTGAATGTAAAAATCTGCGTAAGCAAGTGCAAATCAGCATAAATAATCGGAGCCCGAGGAAAGTGCAGAACTCACACCACACTGCTTTAAGAATTAAAAAAGTTTGAAGCCATTTAACTATCATTTCGGCACATTAGGTACAGTGCATGTTTAAGAATATGCAATCGTGAAAGCTTTCCAATTTTTAATGTGACTTATATGATACCATAAAAATGCATTGAAAGAAACAGAAAATAAAGTGCAGGCCTCAGGGGGGATAATTTTTTTTAAATGGCTTCACAAGTTGCCATAGAACATTATAAAAATGTCTTAAGAATATAAGAATTAGGAGCAGGAGTAGGCCATACAGCCTCTCGAGCCTGCTCCACCATTCAATAAGTATATGGCTGATCTTCGACCTCAACTCAACTTTCCCGCCCGATCCCCATATCCCTTGATTCCCCTAGAGTCCCAAAATCTATGTATCTCAGCTTTGAATATACGCAACGATTCAACATCCACAGCAATTTGTGGTAGAGAATTCCAAAGGGGGTGAATTTCAGTAGGTTAGCGCCCCCAGTTAGCATCTGGTGGGGACGCTAATGGGGCGCTCAGGCAGTAGCGCCGCAGTGGGGCGAATCCCATGCCGCACGACAAATTCGCCGGCCCCGTAGTGCCAGCGATAACAGTTAGCATCTTGGCCCCTTTCACCATGCAGATCGTGACGTCAGCGAGTGTGCAACGCTCGCTGGGCGCCCGATCTGCAAACTTCAGTAGCGCCCCCTGACTTACCGCCTCGCGCCGACAGCTCCAGGGAGCGGAGGCGTGAACCAGCCGGCTGGCAGCTGGCGGGGGGTTACTTAAAGGGATGTGCCCCAGCTGTCAAGTAACTTCCGTTCCAAAGGTCAGTTATGAGTGGCAGAGAGCGCAGGATGTATCTGCAGCCAGGTAAAGGCTACTTAGTCACCAGAGTGTTGCGGGTCGTCAAAGCACTTTGCATTTCATCTCACAGCATATCGCCATTCTGCACTCCCCGATTCATTGGGGGCTGGTGTGCAGACTCCAGTGACCCTCCCCTTTAATGGCTGGAAGGCACCTGCGCCAATGCTCACTCCCGATTACACAACACCTCATATTCGTTATCGCTTGGAGCCTAATGCCACTCACCTACGCCATTCGCGCCTGACTTAGTGCTCCCCTGCATTCTTTGAGCACTGTGACTGAAGTTAGTGGTCAGTGAGATTGATTAGCACCTGGCGCTAAATTTATAACTTTTCAAAAGTTAGCCCCTCTTCCTGGGCGCTACTGAATTTCTCCCCCAAAGAGTCACAATCCTTTTTGTTTCCTGCTTCACCTAAAATTCTGGGCAGTAATTTAAACCCAGCGTGTTGCAGGAAATTTGCGTGTACGGCATTTTAGCCTGAGGACGGTGCCATTATGATCCATGATGTGTTCAGGCACAGGGATTAATAGACGAGCGTAAATAGATCGAGGAGATTTGGGCATAGCGTAATTAAGTGTGTAATTCATGTGTGCCCAATTTTCCTCGGCCTTTTACGTTGGGTACTTCCTCTACGCCCTGAATATGCATGCCTCTGAGCGCAAATACACAGGGAGCCCCCTAAGTCTAACACAGATCCTTTCAATAATAAATATAAAATCAGAAAATGCTGGTAATACTCAGCAGGTCAGGCAGCATCTGTGGAGACAGAAACAGAATTAACGTTTCAGGTCGATGACCCTTCGTCAGAACTTTTCAAGTTGTGAGTTTCCCACTCTTAAAGAAAATAATGGTTCGTCAGCAGCTAACGACATATAAAACACAAAGGACCTCATATACATATTTAACTCACTCTCTAACAATTTAGAGAAACAAAAAGTGATTTTAAGACTTGAGAACTGATCATAACTTTCGGCAGTGGCGGTGGTAGGGGATTGGCTGCTCTTTTATACAACCTGCCTGATTTTATAACTGGCGACCAATCCACTGCCACCTATTTTTCATCACAACTGAACATTTAAATGAGCCCTTATAGGTTAATAGAATTGGATTGGTTAATACTGGAAGAAAATATTGAGAAGGACATGTTCTATGGGGGCAAAATTGGGTGCCTTTGCGCCTCCCTTTAGCGCCCCCGGGGGCGCTAATGGGGTACAAATGGCATTGCGACTGGGCGCGGCGCTGACACCGACTCCCGCCATATTCGGCAGGAGGTTTGCAGCGGCGCTACGGTGTTGCGCCCCGATCTCCTTTGCCCGGAGCCATGGTAGCACCCCAGACCCGAAATTGACTTCCCCCTGAAATTGATTTAGCACTCCACTTCCTTCTTGGAGTGCAAAAATACATTTTTTAAAAGTTTGGAAACATTAGCACCTGGTGCTAATTTTCCAAACTTTTAAGATCTAGCGCCCCAAATGGGGCTATATTGAATTTCTCCCCCATGTCTTTAAAGTGCTGGAAGCTATGGGTAATGTGAATCTAAGCAAATTATTTAATCTGATTTGAACTTATTAGATTAAAGAACAAAAATACAATATTAGCAAGCCTCAGGGTAGTGAGCAATCAACATTTATTTTTCCACAGCGGATCAATTAAGTGGAATAGACTCCAAACAAAAGCAGTTAATACTATCAGTTAGCTCCTTTAAAAAGGAGCTGGGTTGATACCCTGTAGTGAAAAAGAATGAAAGTGTAGACATGGATGATCAAATACCCTATGGAACAAAATAGTTTGAGACTTATTGTGACCGTGAAAATTACATTTGTAAAATGCAATCTGTCAGATTTGCATAATGCATAATTACAATATGAGTTGTTTTTTTATTCATTCATGGGATGTGGGCATTGCTGGCAAGGCCAGCACTTATTGCCTATCCCTAATTCCCCTTGAGAAAGTGGTGGTGAGCTGCCTTCTTGAACTGCTGCAGTCCATGTGGTGAAGGTACTCCCACAGTGCTTTTGGGTATGGAGTTCCAGGATTTTGACCCAACGATGAGGAAGGAACAATGATATACTTCCAGGTCAGGATGGTGCGTGATTTGGAGGGGAACTTGTAGGTGGTGGTGTTCCCATGCGCCTGCTGCCCTTGTCCTTCTAGGTGGTAGAGGTCGCGGGTTTGGGAGGAGCTGTCGAAGAAACCTTGGCGAGTTGCTGCAGTGCATGTTGTAGATAGTACACAGTGCAGCCGCAGTGTGCCGGTGGTGGAGGGAGTGAATGTTTAAGGTGGTGGATGGGGTACCAATCAAGCGGGCTGTTTTGTCCTGGATGGTGTCGCGCTTCTTGAATGTTGTTGGAGCTACACTCATCCAGGTAAGTGGAGAGTATTCCATCACACTCCTTACTTGTGCCTTGTAGATGGTGGAAAGGCTTTGGGGAGTCAGGAGGTGAGTCACTCACTACAGAATACACAGCCTCTGACCTGCTCTTGTAGCCATCGTATTTATGTGGCTGTCCAGTTAAGTTTCTGGTCAATGGTGACTCCAGGATGTTGATGATGGGGGAACTTGATGATGGTAATGCCATCGAAGGTCAAGGGAGGTGATTAGACTTTATCCTGTTGGAGATAATCATTGCCTGGCTCTTGTGTGGCGCGAATGTTAGTTGCCACTTATCAGCCCAAGGCTGAATACTGCCCAGATTGATACTATGAAGTCTGTGTTTGTTTGGTTTTGTCTTCGAGAAGAAATTTTCCAGTTTTCTCTTTCTGAAATGTATGGTATGGTTGTTCAGGAGATTAAACAAATTAAAAAGATTCCATAGTACTTCAAAGTTTGCATGGACCATCAGATTAAATTAACTCAAGTTAAATGGCCTTTTCTTATTTTATGCTTATTCATGTTCATCCATTATTTTATTTTGACAAAGTGTGTGTAGATTGGAGACAATTGGGCCAGAAATTCGGGTCTCCACGGGTGAGTACGCGCTGTGTACTCACCCGTAGACCCAACGAAAGTGCCGGTTTCGCGCATGCACTGCGCATGCGCTGGAAACCAAAACTTCCGTTCTCTTGAAGGAAGGGGTTCGGAGGTCAAACGCATGCGCCGGAGAGGCAGCGCGCACGCAGCGGACTTCCGGTTTTTTTTTTCAGGTTTCTGTGTGAGGGTAAGTCCCCAGCAGCTGTGCGGGGAAAAAGCAGGTACAAGGCCTGCTTTTAACAAGGTAAGTGGTGAATTAACTAAAATTAAAACATTTTTTCCACAGGTTTATTATTTTTAAATACTTTAAAGAAAGGTAAGTTTATTTTTAGCCCTGTTAAAAACTGTAATTAATTTTTTCAAACATTTAAATTATTGTTTAAAATAGTTATTTTGTGTAATTTATAGTTATTTTAAAAATGTGATTTAAAAAAAAAATGTATTTGAAGTTTTAGTGAGGTTTTGGGGCCGATCTCTATTCATAGATTTGACAGGTCTTCCTGTCAAATCTATGAATGGAGATTCCCTGCTCCGATTGGCTCTTCATGGCCCACGTGATCCCAGGGGATGCTTCGAACTAACTGCGCCCTTGGGATACACAAGCACTGCGCGCCGGCAGCTGGAGGAGGCCCAGGATCGGAATTCCACGCGGGCCCAGAGCACAACGGCAGGCGCACTCGGTAAGTGCAGGTTGGGGGCTTGCACCCACGAGAAGCCTCCGACCTGAATTTCTGGCCCATTATATATATTTACCGTGTAGGACGTACATTTCCTGCTCACAAATCATATTTCCCATTCTCAGAATTTTTGCTCACACTTTTATGTCAACATTTACCATTGTAAGGGGGAAAAATTCAATTGCTTTGTGCCTCCCGTTAGCGCCCTAAGAGGGCGCTAATGGGGCGAAAAGCAACTAGCGCCCGGGCGCAGCGCCACCAACACCTCCCGTGAAATTCAGTGGGAGGTTAGCGGTGGCGCTAACCGTTAGCGCCCCGCGGTGCTGTGCTGCCGGCGATGACGTAATTGCCATGTGCAGCGCCCCGCTCGCGCCCCGGCCGCGATCTTCGGTAGCGCCCCCTGACTTATCACCGGACACTATGTCCGACGGGGTCGGTGGGGCCTACCTGCGGCCGGGGCTGCGCTATTTAAAGGCGAGGTGCCGGGCGGACATTTTTGTTGCTGGCTGCCTACCAGCACCTGTCTCCACTCCCATGCCCGGCCTCCTGACCCGCCGCCCTGCGGAGTGCTGGCTGCGCTCCATGAGCCCAGCACATTTCTTGAGTGCCGGGCTTTTTTGCCGACACTCCGATCCCCGGTGGCCCAGCTGGGCCCGGGTCACGCAGCACAAGGCCCCCCCCCTTTAGGAAGGGGAGGAAGGCCTGCACTACGTGCGCGATGTGTCATTGTAAGGGGGAAGAATTCGGTTGCTTTGCGCCTGCCATTAGCGCCCTAGGGCGCTAACAGGACGCAAAGCAACTAGCGTCCAGGCCAGCACAGCCAATGCTTCCCTCTTGGGATGCTACCACTCAATTTCGGCCACGGGGGCGCTAATTTTTCGGGGGCGCTAAAAGTAGCGCCCCGGCGAAGTTAGCGCCTCAAAGGGGGCGCAACTCAATTTCTCCCCCTTAATTTCTATGTCAACATTTCTGATTCAATTTTGCCCATTGTTATCGTATAATTTCAGGCTCTGGCTACTAGGCCACTCTGCAAAATGAGTTTCTGAAGTCTCTCTCTCAACTGGGTTATCCTGTGTATATAAAAAAATCAACTGCCCATGTCAGCTGTGTGGTTGATACTGAAGCTGTAGACTGCAGGAAGATGCCAATAAATTGGTCAGGTGGGCAGAACAATGGCAAATGGAATTCAATCCAGAGAAGTGTGAGGTAATGCATTTGGGGAGGGCTAACAAGGCAAAGGAATACACATTAAATGGTAGGACACTGAGTAGTGTAGAGGAAAAAAGGGACCTTGGCGTGCATGTCCACAGATCCCTGAAGGTAGCAGGCCAAGTAGATAAGGTGGTTAAAAAGACATACAGAATGCTTGCCTTTATTAGCCGTGGCATAGAATACAAGAGCAGGGGGGTTATGCTTCAACTGTATAAAACATTAGTTAGGCCTCAGCTAGATTACTGTGTGCAGTTCTGGTCACCACATTACAGGAAACATGTGATTGCACGAGAGAGGGTACAGAGGAGATTTACAAGGATGTTGCCGGGAGTAGAGAATCTTAGCTATGAGGAAAGACTGGATAGGCTGGGTCTGTTTTCCATGGAACAGAGGAGGCTGAGGGGAGACCTTATTGAGGTGTATAAAATTATGAGGGGCATAGATAAAGTGGATAGAAAGGACCTATTTCCCTTAGCAGAGGGGTCAAAAATCAGGGGGCACAGATTTAAAGTAATTGGGGGAAGGTTTAGAAGGGATATGAGGGGAAATTTCTTCTTGTGGGGGTCTGGAACTCACTGCCTGAAAGGGTGAAAGAGGCAGGAACCCTAACCACATTTAAAAAGTACTTGGATGTGCACTTGGGATGCTCTAACCTGCAGGGCTACGGACCAAGAGCTGGGAAGTGGGATTAGGCTGGATAGCTCTTTGTTCGCCAGCGCGGACACGATGGGCCGAAATGGCCTCCTTCCGTGCTGTAACTTTCTATGATTCTATGATTCTATGTACAGTTCCACAGGCAATTTACTAGTGCGTATATATATCCGTAAGAAAAAGCTTACATTGTGCGCTCTTCCTGTCTACGAAATCTTACTTCCTGTTATGTTTTTGTCACACTTCTGTGCCAGCTTTTTCAGCTATAAAATCTCATATGCACATTTATAATGAAAATTGCCTAAATAAAAGGGTCACACTATAATTACATCCTCCCATCAATAGTGGCACTGTAGCACCTCCATTATGGATTTTTGAGCTCCTCAGCCTGTACTGCACGGGAACATAGGACCAGCAGTAGGTAATTCAGCCCCTCGAGCCTACTCCACCATTCAATTAGATCTGTACATCAACTCCATTTACCTGCCTTAGCTCCATATCCCTTGATACCCTTACCGAACAGAAATCTATCGATCTCAGTCTTGAAAGCCCTAATTCTCCGAGCATCCACAGCCTTTTGATCCAGAGAATTCCCGAAAAACTTTAATGCTCTAACCGCCTTTGCTTCCCAAATTGCCACAGGTTTTGCTATTTATTGGTTGTGAATCATGTGTGAAGTCCTGACAGCATGACAGGCACTACATAAGTGGAAATTCTTTCTTTTTGTCAACTATAAATAATAGTACAAAAATAAGGACAGAATGTATGACTTTAAAATGGGGACAGAATTAAATCTGCACACCCTGTACAATTGATTCTCACTTTCTAACCTCACTTCATCAAAAGACTGCACTTGGTCTTGACTTCCCATGTGCAGAAAGTTTTTCATTTTATTATTTTGATAACTGTAATAAATGTATTAATGTATCAGCTGTGACGTAATTAACTTGCATTAGATATAGCCAAATATTTAATTGCATACATGGTGATATTTTGTTGTTCTGTTATTAAGGATATTAATTTGGTGCTGTACCTATTTCTGGTTGATATTAGAAAGTATCATATTCTTGATTCGTGTTGTAATTTATAATCTTTTGACTTAATTTTCTAAATCAATGAAATATGTTAAAAACTCCATCTAGTATGTCAAAAGAAATTATGTACCCTTTGGATAGGATTCCTCTGAGACATCACCTGTGCCATTACTGTGATGAAAATTGATTCCGTTCATATTATAGCAACTATACTAGTATGTCTTCTAGTAATAGAGATTTGTGCAGTAGCCAACTCATTTAATTTCTAAACCAGATTGGTAATCAATATTGATCATTGCACGGGTGTGATCAGACACAGAAAGTGTCAGTTTAAGAGTGAAGCTGGCTGGAAGCAAATTATAAAGTGGCTCTCAAGTATGTATTACTAACTGCTGGACAGAAGGTGAATCCCTTCCAGCTAGGGCTGCTAATGTGCAGTGTTATCAAAAGTCCAGTTACCTCAGTGTTTCTCTTTGGATGTAGGAGACAGTGCCGATGCACAATCAAGCACTCAAAGATAAGAGGGTATCACTGTGGAGGAACGAGTGTCAGGGTAACCTGATCAATAATGGCACAGGAGTCAGGTGGGAAGCTAAAGCCATTTTTTGCCATCATCGTGCCCTGAAAAAGGTCAAGTGAAATGTTTAAGAAATTGTGAAGTAACATCTATATTATTACCATTGACGAGACCAGCAACACAGGATATCACCCTTTCTGCTCTTAAATCGATAAAAAGAAAGATTTCTCAGAAGAGATCAATGTCATTGTGTAGAGCATTTACTGTAAAGAGGATGCTACCACTTTGGTGACATTGCTTACTCCCTTAACAGTCCACGTGACTATTTTCATGTTCTGTTTATTTGGAGTGAGGATAATGCCACAATTAATTGGTACTTGGCAGGCCCCATAATTCTCTTACACCATTGGCCGGAGTTTTCCAGGGCGGTAGTGAGTACGATCGGAGGCAGGTCGGGTGGGAAAGTTGTTATTTTGGGGAGCGGGTCAGGAACCCGCTGTCATCCCACTCTCACATGCCTTTCCCCCAGGTGCATCTGTCAGCGCAGACCCGACCTGACCGGCAGAGGTGGGCGACCCAATTTAAATTATTAGTAGCTAGTTGTCAGACCCTTAAGAGTGGTTTTAACCTTACCTTTTAAATTTAACTGCATGGCCACAGGAAACACGCTGCTCGGGAACCACGTCTGTCAACCTGAGGCTGGAGTTCAGTGGCCATTGCTCCACTGATTAGTTGACAGCATCAAATGTACTATAAAGGATCCCCTTGGAATGAGTGACCATAACATGGTTGAATTCCATATTCAATTAGAGGGTGAGAAAGTTGGATCTCAAACAAGCGTGCTAAGCTTGAATAAAGGAGACTATGAAGGTATGCGAGCGGAATTGAGTAGAGTGGATTGGGAAAATAGATTAAAGGGTAAGACGACACATGATCAGTGGTGTACATTCAAGGAGTTATTTTACAACTTCCAAAAAAAATATATTCCACTGAAAAGAAAAGGGTGTAAAAGAAAGGACAGTCATCCGTGGCTAAGTAAAGAAATTAAGGATAGTATTCGACTAAAAACAAGGGCATATAAGGTAGCGAAATCTAGTGGGAGGACAGAGGATTGGGAAAACTTTAAAACGCAGCAAAAAATAACAAAAAGATTGATTAAGAAAGGGAAGATAGATTATGAAAGTAAATTAGCAAAAAATATAAAAACAGTTAGTAAGAGTTTTTATAGTTATATAAAAAGAAAAAGGGTGGCTAAAGTAAATGTTGGTCCCTTAGAGGATGAGACCGGGAAATTAATGGTGGGAAATATGGAGATGGCAAAAACACTGAATGAATATTTTGTATCAGTCTTTACAGTAGAGGACACTAAGAATATCCCAACACTGGACAAACAGGGGGCTATAGGGGGAGAGGAGCTAAACACGATCAAAATTACTAAGGAAGTGGTACTCGGTAAAATAATGGGACTCAAGGCGGATAAATCACCTGGACCTGATGGCTTACATCCTAGAGTCTTGAAGGAAGTGGCGGTAGGGATTGTAGATGCATTGGTAATAATTTTTCAAAACTCCCTGGATTCCGCTAAGGTCCCGGCAGACTGGAAAACTGCTAATGTAACACCCTTATTTAAAAAGGGCAGTAGACAGAAGGCTGGTAACTATAGACCGGTTAGCCTAACATCTGTGGTAGGTAAAATTTTGGAGTCCATTATTAAGGAAACAGTAACAGGACATTTGGATAATCATAATTTAATAGGACAAAGTCAGCATGGTTTTACGAAGGGGAAGTCATGTTTGACAAATTTGCTGGAGTTCTTTGAGGAAGTAACATATAGAGTGGATAAAGGGGAACCAGTGGACGTAGTGTATTTAGACTTCCAAAAGGCATTTGACAAGGTGCCACACAAAAGATTATTGCTTAAGGTAAAAAATCACGGGATTGGGGGTAATATTCTGGCATGGATAGAGGATTGGCTATCTAACAGAAAGCAAAGTGTTGGGATAAATGGTTCATTCTCAGACTGGCAATCAGTAACTAGTGGTGTTCCACAGGGGTCAGTGCTGGGTCCCCAACTCTTTACAATCTATATTAACGATTTGGAGGAAGGGACCAAGTGTAACATATCAAAATTTGCAGATGATACAAAGATGGGAGGGAAAGTAGTGAGTGAGGAGGACATAAAAAACCTGCAAGGGGACATAGACAGGCTAAGTAAGTGGGCAGAGATTTGGCAGATGGAATACAACACTGGAAAGTGTGAGGTGATGCACTTTGGCAGGAAAAATCCTAGAGCAATTTATTATCTTAATGGCAAGAAACTGGAGAGTACTGAAGTGCAAAGGGATCTGGGGGTCCTGGTGCACGAAACTCAAAAGGTTAGTATGCAGGTGCAGCAAGTGATTAAGAAGGCAAATGGAATGTTGGCTTTCATTGCTAGGGGGATAGAATATAAAAATAGGGAGGTATTGCTTCAGTTGTACAAGGTATTGGTGAGACCGCACCTGGAATACTGCATACAGTTTTGGTGTCCTTACTTAAGGAAAGACATCCTTGCTCTCGAGGCAGTGCAAAAAAGGTTCACTCGGTTAATCCCGGGGATGAGGGGGTGGTCATATGAGGAGAGGTTGGGTAGATTGGGACTCTACTCATTGGAGTTCAGAAGAATGAGAGGCGATCTTATTGAAACATATAAGATTGTGAAGGGGTTGGATCGGGTGGATGCGGGGAGGATGTTCCCGATGACGGGTGAGACGAGAACTAGGGGACATAGTCTTAGAATAAGGGGCTGCTCTTTCAAAACTGAGATGAGGAGGAACTACTTCACTCAGAGGGTGGTAGGTCCATGGAATATGCTGCCACAAAAAGCTGTAGAAGCTACAACATTAATTAAATTTAAAACAGAAATAGACAGTTTCCTAGAAGTAAAGGGCATTAAGGGTTACGGGGAGCGGGCAGGAATTTGGACATGAGTCTAGGTTCGGATCGGTCATGGCCCTGTGGGTAGTGGAGCGGGCCCAGGGACTGTGTAGCCTGATTCTGCTCCTATTTCGTGTGTGCAATTCTGTTAGATGCAGGAGATGGTTCTGTGATAGATAGTAGATTGGCGGTTAGGATCAGATCAGCCATGATCTTATTGAATGGCGGAGCAGGCTCGAGGGGCCGATTGGCCTACTCCTGCTCCTATTTCTTATGTTCTTATGTTCTTAAAAACTCCCACCTGACAGATGATCACTTTCCTCAGCAGAAGCTGTTTCTCACTGCATTTCCAGCACAGATTCTGCAGGCTGCAGTCTTTCCAGCAAAGTCTCCATCCAGTGTCACCTCATTGGAAGAAATCTTTCACCATTGACAGATGGCTTCTGTCATCTTTACTTCACCTGCCATCTATTCCATCAGCATGGATGCCGTTTATACTGTCTCACCTTGGTCCTCAGAATCTGACCACGATCAGCCCAACGCCAGCAGCACCAGGCACACAAGCAGCACCAACAATAACACCACCAACCTTCTCCGCAATCACCTGGTGCTGCACTGGACAGAGGGCATCAGTACCCGAGCACATTGCTGCCCAGGAGGCCAGGGATGGCCTCATCATGGCCAGATTTACTTCACTTGATGCTGTACACCCTGGCTTTCACAAGATGCGCCAGGTTGGCACCACCCCACAGCAACACCATAAAGCATCCCTACAATGTCCAAGCCATTCCTTTCACACTCATCACCATTGCGAGGGGTACTGTTATGTCTCCCTATTCACTGCAACTCATTAAGCCACTTACAAAGGTGCACACAAATCTGTCCAAGACCAGAACATATTGAAAATAAAGATTTTTATGTTTGACAGCACATTAACGGAAACTTTACATAAACATTGGATAATACACCCAAGTAGCTACCCTTGTGTGTTGCTAGTTGGTATGATTGCACTAGGATGAGGGTAAGTGTAATGGGTGGCTAGTGAGCTGGGGATGTGATAATGTAGATAGAGAGGGATGGGTGGATGTGCAAGGTAAGTTGATGTGAGTAAGGATATGCAGGGGTAGGGTAGGGAAGACATTGTGATGGGGAAGTGATGAGCAGCACAGCAGGATGAAGGTGAGTGTGGCTTTGTACTCACGTTTCCTGATTTAATGAGATCATTGAAAGGTTTGAGGCACTGCACCCAGGTCCTCCTGACCACATACCTGTTGGTGTCCTCCTCTGCAATCTCCAACCAGGCTGTTTGGTGTCCTGGCGAGGTCTCTTCCGCTCATTGGAAGGGAAGAGGACCTCCCTGCGTGCTCTGACTCCCTCCATAAGCATATAGAGGGAGTCATCGGAGAACCTGGGTGCAGCCCTCTGCCTCTGTAAAGTCATTGTCAAAGTGTTTGCAGCACTGTTACATTGACATTTAAATCCCATAGCCCCTTTAAAGATCCCGGCTGAAAACACGTCATCGATGATGTCACCAGACCCGCACCATTTAATTGGGCCAGGTAACGCGTTGGGTGGGCTTAATAGGCCCTATTAAGGGAAAATCATTTTCAGCAGCGGGATGGAGCCAGCAGCGGGGTCGCGACCTGCCATGGCCGCCGCCCGCACCGGAACCACCCAGGTAGGCAAAATTCCGGCTATTGTTTCCAATACTTTGCTGTACCTGATAAATCAATAGAAACATAGAAACATAGAAGATAGGAGCAGGAGTAGGCCATTCGGCCCCTCGAGCCTGTACCACCATTCAATGAGATCATGGCTGATCATCCAAATTCAGTACCCTGTCCCTGCTTTCTCCCCATATCCCTTGATCCCTTTAGCCTTAAGTAGTATATCTAACTCCTTCTTGAATATACTTAATGAATTGGCCTCAACTGCCTTCTGTGGTAGAGAATTCCACAAGTTCACCACTCTCTGGGTGAAGAAATTCCTCCTCATCTCAGTCCTAAATGGCTTACCCCTTAAGTACTGTAAGCACTCAGTTTCATCTTGTTTTACAATATAACCCCTGCACATTGAGTTTTCTCAAATAGGAGACAGCACCTTCTCCTTGAAATAGATTTACTTCAAAGGGAAAAAATATGTTTTTAGGCTTTTATTTCTAATGGCATCAACTGGATCTTCTGATTCATTGGTAGGGATTCTAGTACCATAGCTAGAAATTAAGAATTGCAGTCTCAGTGAATCTGGTATCAACAACACAGCAATTACAAACAGAAATGGTCATTTTATTGCAGATTTACTCCTTGCAGTGTTTAGGGGAGGTTAAAGCAGTATGTCGAGATATGAAAGTTTTGGATCAAGATGCCCACAGTGTTTTACCAAAATTATTGGAAAATTAAACTTAATGAAAAGGGCATTGAATCAATAATAATTGTATTTAAGCAGTTTCTAAGTGGTGATCTCAATGATATCTTTGAAACTCTTTGGTGGGGGGAGGAATTTCAAGTACCAGTGGGTTTCCAGCGGGAAACAGCTAGTTTCAGTTAGTTTTCTGTCTGCCTGTGGCAGTATGGGGCCACCATGATTTTAACCAGCTGGTCTCATTAATGTGCCACCCTTGTGGAATGGGAAGTGGCTGCTGGCACTCAGTTACGTGTGGGGAAGGGAGTTCTGGGCGGATTTCGAGGTAGGGAAGGAGGCGGGGTAGAGTCTGGGGCAGGGGAGGCCTAAACTTTCCTTATGCGGCCCGGAGTTAAGTAAAATACCTTACCTGGAGCACCTCTTCAACCTTCCAATCCTCTTCACACAGGCCTTCACCTGGCCAGAAAGCCACGGCAGCATCACTCATCACACAAAAGTTAAAATCGCTGTCGGGTACCGATGGCATTATTGGACCCTGATTAGCATACATGAATTAGGATCTCGCGGGCTTTGGGTGGGTGGCTTAGCTACCTATCCATAAATCGGAAATGGAGGCCCTCTGGCAGGTAAGTATCCTGGGGTATTTTAACAGCCCACCTGCCAGCGGGTAGGTTTAAAATCCCACTTTGCTAGATTTTAGGGACTTTTCTAATTTTCTTACTCTAGATTATTTTGGCTCTCAGATCTTAGGTCACCCAACTCCCCAGGCCCAGAATTTCCTGGAACGGCGCGATCTTCGACTTGCCCCATAAATTACGCCGTTTGACATCCCAAACTTCCTGTTGCAAACTTACTCCAAAAATATCTGGTGAAGTAGAATATGTCGCAGTTAGCATAGTGCGTGAGTCAGGGACCTCCGAATCTGGCCCCATCTGCATCAATGAACTAATTAAGCAGATCAATAGTGACCAGGGTTATGGAATTCCGAATTTCAAATCCTTTTAGTACGCTGATCGTGATTACTTGCAGAAAATTGCTTTGCGTTATGGACGCACTCAGCTGCTGTATTCAGTTTTCTGGAACGTTCTCAGTTTACAGATTTATTTAGGAATCTACCACAGTGTAATTGTGTGGTGTCTAATCTGAACTGCTGCCTGTTTGTGTGTGAGTGCAGTGCTCTGTTATGTTCTGTAACTGAAAGCTTTTTTCAATTTGTTGACACGGTCGCAGTGGAGGTCCTTTGTTACTGTACAGAAGCCGAGAGAGAGAGACTCCATCAGCTGTATAACATCCACAGAGAAATCTGAGGAATGACAATAATCAAAAAATATATATAATAACTAGCAAGCTCCAGACTGCAGGCAGTCAATCAGGCCCACCTGAGAGTACACAATTCAGCTCCATGTGCCTATTCCTGCAAGCTACGTTTGTGTGCAGTTGAGATTTTTTAATGGTAACAATGATTTTTATTTCCAATAAAAGAATTGCATAGATTGTACAGCACAGAAACAGGCTATTCGGCCCTGCAGGTCTGTGCCTCTGTTTATGCTCCACACGAGCCTCCTCCCACCCTTCTTCATCTAACCCTATCCAAGAACAACAACATTTTTGACAAATAGGCTCAAAATTATTTTTGGCTCATAATTATTTATAGCAAAAAAGAGCAGATAGGTGCTTAATGCATTTGTGTGATAATTCTCTGTCTGATATTTGAATAATGGGTTAACACTTCTGCTAAAAATGGTTACCGCCTCTACTAAAATAGCAGACCGAGGAAAGTCAGAAGATCGTGCTTTGTGTTCTTCTGCTGTCATCACCAACAGTAATTTATAGCCTTATTTTCTATGATGTTAAAAACAAAATGTTTGAGGTGCAAAACACATTGATCTAAAGGTAGAAAAGGCAGATTAATGTTTGGGTGTGACGCTTCATTAGAACTCGGTTCCAAGTCGAGCTTCAATGACATTGACTTGTGAAGGAATAAGCCATATAACCTATTTAGAAAAATACACTATCTTATGAAAGAATTTTGGCCTTATTAAAATATGACAAACTGGGTTTGTAAATTTAGAAACCTAACTATGAAATAGCTATGAAAGAATTCTGGCTATTGAGATAAGACAGTTGTTGACCCTGAATAAATAACCTTATTGAAACAGAAGGTGTATGGCTCCGACAGGCTGACCTTTTGGGAACAAAAACAATGGTTCACCCTGGATAAGGTGTTCTAATTTAAACTTCGTAAAGATGGCACATAAGATAAGGAACATCTGCCCTCGTAAAGATGACATAAAATAAGGAACGCCTGCCGTTCACACCGTTTTTATATGGTCAACCCAGAACACCTGGCGATGAGACAAGATTCTGGCTGATGTAGCAGTAAGAGTTGCAGAGGTCAGCAGAAAGATGAATATAGATAATTAACTTGCATCAGCAGAAAACCTTAAAGGAAATACCACCGGAAAAGGGTATAAATATTGAAGTTTCAAATGGGATATCAGAATCGCTTTAATCGGGCAAAGCGATTCTTGGCTTCAGAGGCGGCTCTATAGTCTCCACTCTTTGTACCTCGGGGATCAAAGGTAGTTGATATTGATGGATACCCTGTAAAAGAAACCTTTAAGAACTGTAATACTGTAGCAAAGTTAAGATTTAAAAGTAAGATTCTCTGTTAAAAAGATCATGGGCCAGAAATTCGGCACTTGTCGGTTGAGTACGCGCTGTGTACTCACCCATAAGGCCATCTGAAGTGCCGGTTTCACGCATGCACTGCGCATGCGAGGGAAACCGGAACTTCCATTCCCCTGAAGGAAGGGGTTCAGAAGCGTGTGCGGGAGAGGCAGCGCGCACACAGCGAACTTTGTTTTTTTTTTCAGGTTTCTCCGTGAGGGTAAGTATGGAGAAGCTGCACATTTAAAAAGGAGGCGCAAGGCCTGTTTTTAACAAGGTAAGTGGTTAATTAAGTACAATTTAAACATTTTTTCAACAGGTTTATCTTTTTTACATATTTAAAGAAAGGTAAGTTTATTTTTAGCACCGTTAAAAAGTTTAATAATTTTTGTTTAAAGTAGTTAATTTATGTAATTTATAGTTATTTTTAAAATGTTTTTTTTTAAATTTATTTGAAGTTTTAGTGTGGTTTTGGGGCCGATCTCTATTCATAGATTTGACAGGTCTTCCTGTCAAATCTATGAATGAAAATTCCCTGCTACGATTGGCTCTCCATGGCCCAAGTGATCCCAGGGGACGCTACGAACTAACTGCGCCCCTGGGATACGCAAGTACTGCGCGCCGGCAGCTGCAGGAGGCCCAGGACCCGAATTCCTCGTGGGCCCGAAGCACAACGACAGGCGCGGTAGGTAAGTACGCGCGCGATGCTTGCACCCGCAGGAAGCCGGAGAGCCGAATTTCTGGCCCCATATGTTTTCTATTTTTAGAATTGTTAATATTGCGATTGACTGATTCACCAACTGTAAATTGCATGTCGGTTCTTTTAATAAATCTCTATATATTTTTAGAATTGTCTCACATAAGACTTCTGTATCAAAAACTCGTGAACCCAATCTCTGTACACCCTTTGGTGGAGAGTTACAGAATTCTGGGGGAGTTTTCCGGACCCTCATAATATCCGGGACGTTACAGTCTAGCTAAACTTATTAAAAGCACTATCTGGAGGACAGTAACATTCTTGGGTTGTTCCTTTCCTTTAGGGAGAGATAACCCGGTAACCCGGACCTTTAGACCCAATTAAGCGTCTTTAGGATTCGGCTACCTCAAACTATAATTGAAAGTGAACGTCTGAGAAATACGCCTGATCTGGGGTAGCCCTAAAGGGGCTAGGACTAGTAATTATCTCTTCAGACTCACCCTTATCCCTCCTGACACATTTAAAAGTAAATATTGTTCATTTCAAATAGTTAAATCAGCATACCCTCAATCCAGGTAATCCCCTGCCGACCTCTGAACTGTCATGGGATCCAGGACAAGGACAGATACCATAGTGAGACATTTTTGATTTGTGGATGTTGAATACACTGCAGGGTGAGATTATTGTAGCTACGTGTTGTAAAATGTTTCAGTGTGCAGATCAGCATGTGTCAAGGGTCAGATTCCCACTGACAGGAATTAATCCCCTGTAAAGTTGTATTTACAGTTCATACAACCATTTTTTATTTTCATATTTAAAATATCTAGCAACATAGAAACATAGAAAAATAGGAGCAGGAGTCGGCCATTTGGCCGTTTGAGCCTGCTCTGCCATTCAATATGATCATGGCTGATCCTCTATCTCAATACCATATTCCCGCTCTCTCCCCATACCCCTTGATGCCTTTTGTGTCTAGAAATCTATCTATCTCCTTCTTAAATATATTCAGTGACTTGGCCTCCACAGCCTTCTGTGGGAGAGAATTTCACAGGTTCACCACCCTCTGAGTGAAGAAATTTCCCCTCATCTCAGTCCTAAATGTCCTACCCCGTATCCTGAGACTGTGACCCCTCGTTCCAGATCCCCCAGCCAGGGGAAACATCCTCCTTGCATCCAGTCTGTCTAGCCCTGTCAGAATTTTATACATTTCAATGAGATCCCCTCTCATTCTTCTAAACTCTAGTGAATACAGGCCTAGTCGATCCAATCTCTCCTCATATGACAGTCCTGCCATCCCAGGAATCAGTCTGGTGAACCTTCGCTGCACTCCCTCTATGGCAAGTATATCCTTTCTTAGGTAAGGAGACCAAAACTGCACACAGTACTCCAGGTGTGGTCTCACCAAGGCCCTGTACAACTGCAGTAAGACATCCTTGCTCCTGTACTCAAATCCTCTTGCAATGAAGGCCAACATACCATTTGCCTTCCTAACTGCTTGCTGCACCTGCATGTTTGCATTCAGTGACTGGTGTACAAGGGCACCCAGGTCCCTTTGTACATCAGCATTTCCCAATCTATCACCATTTAAATAATACTCTACCTTTCTGTTTTTCCTACCAAAGTGGATAACTTCACATGTATCCACGTTACACTGCATCTGCCATGTATTTGCCCACTCACTCAACTTGTCTAAATCGCCTTGAAGCCTCTTTGCATCCTCCTCAGAACTCACAATCCCACCTAGTTTCGTGTCGTCAGCAAACTTGGAAATATGACATTTGGTTCCCTCATCCAAATCATTGATATATATTGTGAATAGCTGGGGCCCAAGCACTGATCCCTGCGGTACCCCACTAGTCACCGCCTGCCACCCCGAAAAAGACCCATTTATTCCTACTCTCTGTTTCCTGTCTGCTAACAATTTTCAATCCATGCCAGTATATTAACCCCAATCCCATGTGCTTTAATTTTGCACACTAACCTCTTATGTGGGACTTTATCAAAGGCCTTCTGAAAATCCAAATACACCACATCCACTGGTTCTCCTTTATCTATTCTACCAGTTACATCTTCAAAAAACTCCAGTAGGTTTGTCAAACACAATTTCCCTTTCATAAATCCATGTTGACTTTGTCTAATCCCGTTGATATTTTCTAAGTGTCCTGTTATCACATCCTTTATAATAGACTGTAGCATTTTCCCTACTACTGATGTTAGGCTAACTGATCTGTAGTTCCCTGTTTTCTCTCTCCCTCCCTACATTTGCCACCCTCCAATCTGCAAGAACTGTTCCATAATCTATAGAATTTGGGAAGATGACAACCAATGCATCCACTATTTCCATGGCTACCTCTTTTAGTACTCTGAGATGCAGATTATCAGGCCCTGGGGATTTATCAGCTTTCAGTCCCATTAATTTCTCCAGCACTATTTTTTTACTAATACTCATTTCCTTTAATTCTTCCTTCTCACTAGACCCTTGGTTCCCTAGCATTTCTGGGAAGTTATTTGTGTCCTCTTCCGTGAAGACAGAACCAAAGTATTTGTTTAATTGCTTTGCCATTTCCTTGTTCCCCATTATAAATTCTCCCGTTCCTGACTACAAGGGACCTGCATTTGTCTTCACTAATCTTTTTCTTTTTACATATTTGTAGAAGCTTTTACAATTCGCTTTTATGTTCCTTGCAAGTTTACTCTCATACTCTATTTTTCCCCTCTTAATCAATCTCTTGGTCCTTTTTTGCTGAACTCTAAACTGCTCCCAATCCTCATGCTTGCTACTTTTTCTGGCAACTTTATATGACTCCTCTTTGGATCTAATACTAAGCTTAATTTCTTTTGTTAGCCATGGTTCGGCCGCTTTTCCTTTTGTGTTTTCGTGCCAGAAAGGAATGTATAACTGTTGCAATTCATGCATTCATTCCTTAAATGTTAGCCATTGCCTATCCACCATCATATATTTTAATGAAGCTCCCCAATCTATCATAGCCAACTCACGCCTCATACCATCGTATTTTCCTTTGTTTAGATTTAGGACCCTAGTTTCAGATTGGACTTCTTCACTTTCCATTTTAATGAAGAATTCTATCATGTTATGGTCACTCTTCCCTAAAGGACCCCGCACAACAAGATTATTAATTAACCCCTTCTCATTGCACAATACCCAATCTAGGATAGCCTGTTCCCTAGTTGGCTCATCAACGTACTGGTCTAAAAAAAATCTCGTACACACTCCAGGAATTCATCCTCCACAGTATTATAGCTAATTTGGTTTGGCCAGTCTATATGTAGATTAAAGTCACCCGTGATTACTGTAGTACCCTTGTTACATGCATCTCTAATTTCCTGTTTGATGCCATCCCCTACATTACCACTACTGTTTGGAGGCCTATAGGCAACTCCCACCAATGTTTTCTGCCCCTTGGTGCTTCTTAGCTCCACCCAGACTGATTCTACACCTTGATTTTCTGAGCCAATATCCTTTCTCACTATTGCTCTGATTTCATCCTTTACTAACAAGGCCACCACACCTCCTTTTCCTTTTTGCCTGTCCTTCCTAAATATCGAATATCCTTGGATATTCAGCTCCCAGCCTTGGTCACCCTGCATCTATGTCTCCGTAATCGCAATTATATCATATTCGTTTACATCTATTTATGATGTTAATTCGTCTACCGTATTACGAATGCTTCATGCATTCAGATACAGTGCCTTTAGATTTGTCTTTTTACCATTTTTAATATCTGTAACCCTTCCAGAAAAAAACAATGTTTTCAGCTTCAAAGGTAGAATTGTAGTAGGCTCCAAGATGCTAAAAAAATGTTCCAAATTTTCTGAGGAGATGTATCCCGAGGCCCCTTTAGAAAATAAATCTTACTTTTCCAGCACTCACATCTCACTTTTGATACCAATATTGCAAAATGAGATTTTGCTTAATTTAAATGTCATCCCTGCAAGACAAGTGATTCAATGTTGGGTATACCTGCCGCTTATGTTGCGACAAGTCACGTCCCATTGCACTTTTCAAGCTGATATCCAAGACTGTTTTAAATTGTCAGCTTTTTGGGGCCTATGTCACCTTTTGGAAACTGTTGCTCAGCTTTCCTAGTTTTCTAGGTTGACTTGTATGAAAGCACATTACAAAAAAACTGTAATTCTCCACCTGAATAATCTTCAAAACTCATGATAAATAAGAGCACACTACAATTCTAATCTCATGTTAACCCCATCTAGCTGCATCAACAGGCGCACAGACATTGACTTTAATTTGCCTGTGTCGTCCAACTTCATCTTTAATACCATGTAACACCCTGAGGCTTACTTCTGTCCATGAGTAGATTAGCAACAGAGTGAGCAATAGCTTTCAAAGCTGCTTTTACATTGCACTAAGCCTACGCTAGTGTTGTCAGCTGCCTGATACACTTCATAGCATTCAATAAGACTGGACCCATTTGTACCAGGTCTCTCTCACTGCCGGACTCACTGAATCCCAGCATGGTTAGTTTCATGTTACAGCCAGCTGTGTGAGTACTGTGCATTGGGAACCGGTGCAATGAGCATAGGCCTCATGCCATATAAAAGCAGCCTTCAGTGATACACCAATCCTGATGAATAACTCCTACAATGCGGCCTGTGTTTTCCCATGATGCTTTTGGTCTAGGTGTTTCTATATGTTTACAGATTTACATCTGGGCATAAATAGAGAGAACATCTCTTGTGTGGCTAGTGTGTGGCTATCATATGTGGAGATCATACATTCAGCCTCCTGAATCGCACCCTGCCTCATTACTTCCAGTTTCTGGTGACAATGAATAGAGAGACATGGCCCCATTCAGGGGCAGTTATCTTTTTTGATTCCCTTGCTCAGCAGACCTCCTCAGCCTATATCCCACAATATTTATTATACGAGGATAGTATGTAGTCCATGTCAGCAAAGCATTATTGAACACAATTGTTAAGTGCATCTGCCTAGGGGATTAGTCCATGTACATAAAGACTGGACCCAGCTGGCCAAGACCACCTTGGAACAGTTGCACTATGATGATAAAACTAGCTTTTTCTCTGGGTGTCCAGCCATGATATGGGGGTAAGTCCTTGGGTCTTTGGCAGGGATACAGAAGGTGGGGGCTGGCACAGAGACTGAGGACATGATCTCATTGCATACGTGGCCCATTTAGACAGAGGGAGCAGAAATCCAATCCCAGTGACTGTTGGATGTGGTAATAAAATTCCAGAGTTGACAAATGGTTCTGGACAGATCAGGGCTATGCTTTTCTGGTTGGGCCATGGAGACCCATTACACCTACATAGTGTTCTGTGATTTGTCATAAATGTATGTTTTTGACTGCTTCATTCCATCCCAATCTGGGAGGAAACAAATACAAAACATTTATTGTACTTTGGTACAAGCTCCATTACACATCAGTTATATTTAATAAGCTTATATACACAAAAGCACACGTAAGTAACTTGCACATTGGTGTAATTGTCTCAGTGGATCCTTCGGTATCTGTATAAATCACTGACTAATGGCAACATATCTATTAAAAGGAGAATTAATGAGATTTACACGTGAAAACAAAATTGACTAACTAAACGATCCCTTGCAGATTTATTGCACTTGTGATCCAACTGTATTCCCAAAGAGAAATCATTGGTATAACGGTTATTAACATTCAAGGAACAATGATAATGTGGCATTGTCTCATGAATGATAACACCCATTAAACACAGTAAACCATAATAAAACAGCTGGAACATATAATCTTAGAACTAGACAGTATGTGATGAAGAAATTAAAATTGGCTTGTACATTATAACTTGCTATTCTGGTTTAATCTTTAAAGTTCCCACAGCAGCGGTCATTTCAAAGCCATACAACAGTCCCAATATCTCACACTGGTTTCTCAGACAGCCATGCTCCATCGAGGTTTATTTGCACTATGTTACCAGAGCTCAGTTATAGATTCCCCTCTTCTCCCCGCCCCACCCTCCACACGCACACGTAAGATTGATACAGATTGAATCCACTCAACTTAAATCTGATTCTATTGATATGGTTTTACATAAATCATACATACATATAGTATGGGTGTGGCAATCCTTTTGACCTTGTGAGTCACATAGGTGCACATCACAGAGGCCACATGTATAGATTTTAATTTCAGCGCCGGGTGGTAAATCCGGTGTTGCAGGTCAGCCACCCATTATACACTGCGACAGGTTTTCCTCTCCATTGTTTATGGGTCCACTACTGCTGGTTTACTGCCTTGTGGTGAAAGGTAAAATCTACCCCATAAAATTTAAGCACTTATTCTGATTAATTTGCATATATTTCAAGTTGTTGACACTACCAGATCTTGTTATTCTGATTCAGTATTAAATCATCAATAAGGTAACCTTCAGGCCCACAAAAATCAAACAAAAGATGGGCAAATAATAAATAAGCACAAACAGTACTGAGTTGCCTGGGTTTTGAGAGCTAGATTGACAAGGCTCAAGGGCCAAATGTGGCCCTAATGTTGCAGACTGGACATACCAGACATACAATTTATGCACTGTGTGTTCTTCATGATTTCTTGGTATTTCTTGTGTTCCCTGTTTTTGAGTCTTAATTTCTTCAGCATTTTTCAATTTATTAGCTTTGATCATCATGTAGGTTGGATGAGGGATTCTAGTATGTTTCTCATCTCATACCTGCATTCTTTCTGCTGGGGAATTGAACCTTATAATTAGACAAGGTGGAGCTGTTGATTTATATGTCAATGACTTGTCTTTGGTTACTTGTAACTGGTTGTGAATCTGTTGATTGTGCAGATTGCCTGAAACTACATACTTTCATTTTGTTTTGGGTGCACTTTGATATTTCTCTCTGTACATTTTATTTTAGTTATATTAATAGTTGTTCTTGTAGTTTGTTAGTTAATTTTCCCTTGTTTCTGTTGGGTCTCAGTGTTTTTCAATAAAGTTGTAACTTTTGATTTGAACTTGCATGCTGGCACAATCTTTGAGGATTCAAGGTCACAACTGAAATATTCTGAAGAAAATAGCATTCAACAACACTCAAGACAAGAAACGCTTCGAATCGAGGGGTAGGGCACAGGCTACCATCCCTCAAAACCCAAGTCCAATTAATTTCTATTTGCATGCTTGTGCTCGTATGTATATTTCTTCTGCTGTTGGCTGTTTGAATTCCCCAGCCCCAGAGGATTTGAAAAGGCTGCTCCCTCATTGGAGGTTTTATACCAATGAGAGAGCAGCCTTTTTCCACCAACTAGGAAAGCAGCTTCTATCAAATCTCTCGGCCAGGGAGTTAAAAAAGTTTCCACAAAAGAAACATGAGTCAGAGAGCGGACAGCATCAGAGATTACTGCAGACAAACGATCAGGTGGCAGTGAAGAAGCAGACAGCAGTTATGAAGAAGTAGAGGAGAAGAAGATCTCCTGCACAGCAAGCAGCACTAGCAAGTAGAACAGCTGCCAGAGATCACAGTGGACAGCAGAAATGAACAGTGTGGACAGCGGTGGAGCAGACCACATCAGGCCAATGGAAGAGAGTAGTGGAAAAGATCAGGCCAGGTGGCAGAGGGCAGTAGATCACGATGAGCTGACCAAACCAAGTCAGACAGTGGAAAGCATCAGCTACATCCAGGATACAGAAGATGGAGCACCAGCCAGTAAAAAGATAAGTGAAGAACAAGCAACCAGCATGGACCTGTAATTTTTGCATTTTAAATTTTGCCAATGGGCTTTTGAATTTTTTTTTACCTAAAAGTGTTGTGCAACAATTGGTTCTCAAATAAATGTACAGTGTCCTGTTGTAAACATAAAGCCCAGATTACGCATCCAAAAACGAAGATTATGGAAGTATTAATGGTTGAAAGGTGCCAATAATACATATTATTTTTCCTGGCAATTCAGATGACAGACTTGACACTGTGGTGGGGAGTTGTTTCTGTTTCCACAGGGTCTTCTGGGACCAAAAAAAAAATTCTAAGTTTGCATGAATTTCAAGCTGTCTCCTTCCTTCAATACCAGAATTCTAGTCAAAAGATTTGCCCATTCAGCTGTCTTGAGGTTCATGACCTGTGACTTAGGCCAGAGAAGGAGACCGACTAGAGCCTGAAATTAATGTGATATTAGCATATGGATGTTTAATGTTTTCATAGCCAATACCTCTCTCCACGGTTTGAGGCAGTAACGCAAGAAATGGTGACTATCTTTGAAATGCTGATGGTAGGCATGTACATAACTTGTAAGCAGGCAGCCCAGAGGGAAGCAGTGCACTGCATAACAGTGAAGCAGGTGCTTCCTTCTTTATTTCTTCCCTCCGTTTCACCTTCAACTTTGCCACCAGAAACCATCCAATTCTTAGGGATCTTTTTTTCCCCCAAGACATGAACAGCTTCTGTGTTTGGTTCAGAACAAAACATGTCACTTGTTTTTAGCCATTTTATACCACATTCTAATTATTTAAAACCATTGGTGGCCGTGCCTTCAGATGCCAAGGCCCTAAGCTCTGGAAATCTCTGCCTAAACCTCTCCGCCTCTCTACCTCTTTCTCCTCCTTTAAGACGCTCCTTAAAACCTACCTCCATCTGCCCTAATATCTCCCTACGTGGCTCGGTGTCAAATTTTGTTTGATTACGCTCCTGTGAAGCGCCTTGGGACGTTTTACTACGTTAAAGGCGCTATATAAATGCAATTGTTGTTGTACTATAAGGTGTTCTTTTGTTTTAATGAAAGAAAAATTGCATGGGAACAAGGACATTAAAAGATACTGGATAGTGTTTCTTCATCTGACAACACTGAGATGGATCTGACCGACGAAGAGGAGATAAAAGTTAAAAATAATGCAAGTGTATACAAGCAGTGCCAATACTAACAGACCTATGAGCAGCCCTAATAGAAGCCATTCTTCTAAAGAAAGCTACCCAACATGGGTAATAGCCCATTAGTGCCTGAATCTCCTTCTTGCCATTCACTGTTATCTGTTTAATTTTGGTCCAGTCAAAGTGACATGTTTAAAAAGACTCATTGTTCAGCTATTCCAGAGTCACACGATACTGAGCACAAATTTACTATTAGCTGTCTAATAAGTATAAAAATGAATTAACAAAATTCATGAAATGAGTGACAGGTCTGAGCTGGCAATCATATAAAAGGTGAAAGGCACGGGATTTTGGAAATTGTTGAATTACTTGCAAACTCAGTAAACAATGCCGTCAAAGGCCCACTTTTCATATTCAGCTTCATAAAATTGCTAAGACATGGAGAATAAGATATTACTTTTAAAAGACTGAGACACATTAGAAAGAAAAAGAAAAAACTTGTGTTTAGATAGCGACTTTCACAACCTGAAGTCCCAAAGCGCTTTACAGCCATTGAAGTACTTCATGTCGATAATACCAGAAACTACAATAATATTTGTCACTGTAAAACGATACTTAGAACTCTATTCATCATCATGGATTGAACAGATAAGTGAGAGTTGATGGATGGATGGATTTATTCACAAGAAATAACACCATGAATGTTTTCTGACAATGGTGGGAGCATGCTAATAACAGCGGTGTGATTAATGTCAGGGTGAATGAGTAAAAACAGAAAATGCTGGAAATACTCAGCAGGTCAGGCGGCATCTGTGGAGAGAGAAACAGAGTTAACGGTTCAGGTCGATGACCCTTCGTCAGAACTGGAAAATGTTGGAGATGTAACAGGTTTCAAGCAAGTGCAGAGGCAGTGAAAGGGGGAGGGGAGGAAAGAACAAAAAGGAAGGTCTGTGATAGGTTGGAAGACAGGAGAGATTAAATGATAAAAAGGGATGATGGTGCAAGGCAAAAAGAGATGGTAATGGAACAAGTAAAGAAACAAAAGATGGGTCCAGAAGAGGTGTAAATGGGAATTGCAGAATCGTCAACAGCTGCCATCCGAAAAATAGAGTGAATGAGTAGTTCTGTGCATACGCACGCATCTCGAGATGTGTCAAAATTTACAGGTGGTCCTCAGACAGAACGGTTTGAAACTATCGATTTATTGCATGGTTGCTGAATAGGACATTGGAGAAACGTAACCTGTACTACAGAGCCATAGTACAGGTGCTCATTTGTGTACTGAAGTCAGTTGAGCACTTTGGACAGCCAATTTGGTCATGTTCAATTGACATTCCTATGACACATATCCTTCCATAAATAATGGCCAGCTTCAGAGAGAGAAGTCATGCTTGTAGAGGTAATTGCTGTGGTTCAAATGTTTTCTGAGCAAATTAGCAAGTGCCTCGAGTCTTCAGAATGAAAAAGTATGTCCCCGTCAATGGTAACATTATGAGAAAGATTCAGACTGCCTTGGGCCTTTTTTAACAGATGAGGGGGAGAAGCATTCCTGAATTGCCACCATTTGCAGAGAAAGTGGGGAGAAAGTGCAACTGTTTCAACTGATAATATTTGGAATCTCTTCACTCTAATCATAATAAATGATTCAAAACTGGCATAGCTGAGAAAATGATGAGAATGTGTTTTCAGCACTATGACAGGGCCATTTATCTGATTTTCTTTCCGTGTTATTGTAAGAGGAAGCTTTAGGCAGCATTTACTCGGCCTATCCTTCCGCTCACTTGCCAGCTGAAGAAATTTAGTGCAATGATAGTCTTGCTCCATGTCACTGCTCCAGATAAGCACAAAACCTTACTGTGGAAGTTGTTTCCATTGAAGTCAACTTGACCCTTTTTAATTTTTGCTGATTTGATTTAACAGATGGTCTTTTCGCCACCATTCTTAGCACAAGCAGACTATAGAGTTCCTAGAAATGGAAACAGGCAAATTATAGCACAGATAGAAAAACTTTAAATTTTATATATCAGTTGCTGCAATTGAAACAAAATGCCCATTAAAAATAGTATTTCCATTGATGTACTGAGGAATCTCATATATCCCTGGAGCAGACAGCTGTTCCACATTTTACTTGCCTCCCTACAACATCTTTCCCTCTTTCTAAGTTTAAAAAAAAGTGCAGGACACATTTGTAGTGTAAACACAGAGTTTTTATGGAATATATGTTTGGAAAGTAAGTTGTTCATTTGGTTTGCTGAACAGGTGATATACCAAGCAGCTCGCAATTCACAGATGCACAACACATTAACTTAGATATACTCAGGTCTGATTATGGTAACTATGGTAGTTGTGGTTTGAGATATTACAAACAGCTCCAACAATGCTGAACCATTCCCTTAATGCACAATGTACCACATAACATCACTGCCTATTTGCTTATGTTTGCATAAAGCCACATCTAAATTATGGCACAGATAGAAAAACTTTAAATTTTATATATCAGTTGCTGCAATTGAAACAAAATGCCCATTAAAAAAAAGTATTTCCGTTGATGTACTGAGGAATCTCATATATACCTGGAGCAGACAGCTGTTCCACATTTTACTTGCCTCCCAAACAGGCGGCGGCAGAGGGTTTAAAAAGCTCCAGAGACCAGGTAAGGCGGGACCAGTCTCCGAACTTGGAGGGAGGGAGAGAGGTAAAAAATAATCGAGGTGTAACGTCACCAGAAAGCAGGTAAGTAATTGGTTGGTGAGTATTTCTCTCCTTTTAAACTTAAACTCTGTGGTTTATAGTTTCTAAGGTGTGATATTCATCAGGCGGGGCAGAGGGTATTTAAAAAATATTAATAAATTTAATTAATTGCATAGAATGGGAGAGCAGGTGATGTGTTACTGCTGCAATATGTGGGAGCTGGTGGACACCATTGATGCTCACGGTGATCACATTTGCAGTAAGTGTTGGCTGCTCGAGGAACTCCGGCTCCGTGTTGATGAGCTGGAGTCCGAGCTTCAAACACTGCGACACATCAGGGAGGGAGAGAGTTACCTGGACTCTGTGTTCCAGGAAGTAGTCACACCAATTAGATTAACTAATTCAGATGTAGTCCGTGGTCAGGGACAGGAGGGTGTGACTATGAGTGAGGCAGGTACAGGGATCCAGGAGGTAGTGTTGGAGGAGCCGCAGCCCTTGCTCTTGTCCAACAAGTTCGAGGCTCTTACTCCCTGTGGGGACGGGAGCAGGGACTGCAGGGAGGATGAGCAACCTGGCCACAACACCATGGAATGGGGGGCCATTCAAGTGGGGGGAGTAAAAAGAAATGTTGTAGTGGTAGGGGATAGTATCATAAGGGGGCTAGATAAGGTTCTTTGCAGCCGAGAGCGAGAGTCCCGAAGGTAGTGTTGCCTGCCCGGTGCCAGGGTTAAGGACATCTCCTCTGGGCTGGAGAGAAACTTGGAGTGGGAGGGGGAGGATCCAGTTGTCGTGGTCCATGTTGGTACCAACGACATAGATAGGACAAGGAAAGAGGTTCTGCTGAGGGAGTATGAGCAGCTAGGGGCCAAATTAAAAAGCAGAACCACAAGGGTAATAATCTCTGGATTACTACCTGAGCCACGAGCAAATTTGGCTAGGGTAAATAAAATCAGAGAGTTAAATGCGTGGCTCAAAGACTGGTGTGGGAGAAATGGGTTTTGCTTCTTGGGACACTGGCACCAGTACTGGGACGGGAGAGAGCTGTTCCATTGGGACGGACTTCACTTGGCCAGTGCTGGGACTAGAATCCTGGCGAATCGAATAACTAGGGCTGTAGAGAGGGCTTTAAACTAATTAGTGGGGGGGGGGAGGTTTCAAGAGAGCGAAGAATAAAAATGTCAGCGGAGAAGGCAATAGAGCAAATTAGCAGTGGGGAAATTAAAAACCAGAGCGTGTCAGGAAGGGACAGAATATATAAAGATAAAGGTAAAGTAGTAAATGGGGTAAAAGCAGGAATAAATTGTCACAAAACATGTTTAAAAGTTCTTTATCTGAATGCACGCAGCATTCGTAACAAAATAGACGAGTTGACGGTACAAATAACTACACATGGGTATGATCTGGTGGCCATTACAGAAACATGGCTGCGAGGTGACCATGACTGGGAACTAAACATCCAGGGGTATTTGACTATTAGGAAGGACAGACAGGAAGGAAAGGGAGGTGGGGTGGCTATGTTAATAAAGGATGGAATCACTGCAATAGTGAGAAATGATATTGGGTCAAAGGATCAGGATAGTGAAACAGTTTGGGTGGAGATAAGGAATAATAAGGGGAAAAAGTCACTAGTGGGCGTAGTCTATAGGCCTCCTAACAGTTGTAACTCTATTGGTCGGAGTATAAATCAGGAAATAGTTGGGGCTTGTAATAAGGGAACAGCTATAATCATGGGAGATTTTAACTTTCATATTGACTGGACAAATCAAATTGGGCAGGGCAGCCTTGAGGAAGAGTTCATAGAGTGCATTAGGGACGGGTTCCTTGAGCAGTATGTTACTGAACCAACCAGGGGGCAGGCAATCTTAGATCTGGTCCTGTGTAATGAGACAGGATTAATAAAAAAATGCCCTAGTAAAGGATCCCCTTGGAATGAGTGACCATAACATGGTTGAATTCCAAATTCAGTTGGAGGGTGAGAGAGTTGGATCTCAAACCAGCGTACTAAGCTTAAATAAAGGAGACTATGAAGGTATGAGAGCAGGGTTGACTAAAGTGGACTGGGAAAATAGATTAAGGTGTAAGACGGTACAGGAGCAGTGGTGTACATTCAAGGAGGTATTTCACAACTTTCAAGAAAAATATATTCCACTGAGGAAAAAGGGGCGTAAAAGAAAAGACAGCCATCCGTGACTAAGTAAAGTAATAAAAGATAGTATCCGACTGAAAACAAGGGCATATAAAGTAGCCAAATCTAGTGGGAGGATAGAAGATTGGGAAGCATTTCAAAGCCATCAAAGAATGACTAAAAGATTAATTAAGAAGGGGAAGATAGATTATGAAAGTAAACTAGCAAAAAATATAAAAACAGATAGCAAGAGTTTCTACAGTTATATAAAAAGAAAAAGGGTGGCTAAAGTGAATGTTGGTCCCTTAGAGGATGAGACCAGGAAATTAGTAGTGGGGAACACGGAGATGGCAAATACGCTGAACAAATATTTTGTATCAGTCTTTACAGTAGAGGATACTAAAAATATCCCAACACTGGACAAACGGGGGGCTATGGGGGGGAGGAGCTAAACACGATTAAAATCACTAAGGAGATGGTACTTGGTAAGATAATGAGCCTTAAGGCGGATAAATCCCCTGGACCTGATGGCTTACATCCTAGGGTCTTGAGAGAAGCAGCGGTAGGGATTGCGGATGCATTGGTGGTAATTTTCCAAAACTCCCTGGATTCGGGAAAGGTCCCAGCAGATTGGAAAACTGCTAATGTAACGCCCTTATTTAAAAAGGGAGGTAGACAAAAGGCTGGAAACTATAGACCAGTTAGCCTAACATTTGTGGTTGGTAAAATGTTGGAGTCCATTATTAAGGAAGCAGTAACAGGACATTTGGATAAGCATAATTTAATCGGACAGAGTCAGCATGGTTTTATGAAGGGGAAATCATGCTTGACAAATTTGCTCGAATTCTTTGAGGACGTAACAAACAGGGTGGATAAAGGGGAACCAGTGGATGTGGTGTATTTGGACTTCCAAAAGGCATTTGATAAGGTGCCACATAAAAGATTACTGCACAAGATAAAAAATCACGGGATTGGGGGTAATATACTTGCATGGGTGGACGATTGGCTATCTAACAGAAAACAGAGAGTTGGGATAAATGGTTCATTCTCGGGTTGGCAATCAGTAACTAGTGGTGTTCCGCAAGGGTCAGTGCTGGGACCCCAACTCTTTACAATCTATATTAACGATTTGGAGGAGGGGACCAAGTGCAACGTATCCAAGTTTGCTGACGATACAAAGATGGGAGGAAAAGCAGTGAGTGAGGAGGACATAAAAAACCTGCAAAAGGACATAGACAGGCTAAGTGAGTGGGCGGAAATTTGGCAGATGGAATATAATGTTGGAAAGTGTGAGGTTATGCACTTTGGCAGAAAAAATCAAAGAGCAAGTTATTATCTAAATGGAAAGAAACTGCAAAGTGCTACAGTACAAATGGATGTGGGGGTCCTGGTGCATGAAACACAGAGGTTAGTATGCAGGTACAGCAGGTGATCAGGAAGGCCAATGGAATCTTGGCTTTTATTGCAAGGGGGATGGAGTATAAAAGCAGGGAAGTCTTGCTTCAGTTATACAAGGTACTGGTGAGGCCACACCTGGAATACTGCGTACAGTTTTGGTTTCCATATTTAAGAAAATATATACTTGCTCTCGAGGCAGTTCAGAGAAGGTTCACTCGGTTGATTCCGGAGATGAGGGGGTTGACTTATGAGGAAAGGTTGAGTAGGTTGGGCCTCTACTCATTGGAATTCAGAAGAATGAGAGGCGATCTTATCGAAACATATAAGATTGTGAGGGGGCTTGATCGGGTGGAGGCGGGGAGGATGTTTCCACTGATGGGTGAGACTAGAACTAGGGGGCATAATCTTAGAATAAGGGGCTGCCGTTTCAAAACTGAGATGAGGAGAAACTTCTTCACTCAGAGGGTAGTAAATCTATGGAATTTGCTACCTCAGAGAGCTGTGGAAGCTGCGACATTAAATAAATTTAAAACGGAGATAGACAGTTTCCTAGCTGATAAGGGAATTAAGGGTTATGGGGAGCGGGCAGGGAAGTGGACGTGAGTCTAGGTTCGGATCAGCCATGATCCTATTGAATGGCGGAGCAGGCCCGAGGGGCCATATGGCCTACTCCTGCTCCTACTTATGTCTTATGTTCTTATCTAACAGGTAAATCATTGCCTTCTTCATCTCATAATATGTCATGAAACAGATAATTTAAAATATCTTCTTTATAACAGTTTCACAGTGCTGCCCCCACCATGGTTCCGTGGATAATCGCAACATCTCATGGCGTGGTACTGAGGCATACAGCTCAGAAAAATCCCATATTCAATCCCTTGTCAGTGCAGAGTTAACAGGTCTCAGTCAGAGCAGGTATTAGAATTGACCTTGTTGCCCCAAAGCAAGTAAGAGGGAAAATTAAACAGAGTTCCTTATTGTAATAACTCTCCAGAGACCAACTCGCAGGTTTGGGAGGTGCTGTCGAAAAAGCCTTGGCGAGTTGCTACAGGGCACCTTGTAGATGATGCACAGTGCAGCCATGGCGGTGGAGGGAGTGAATGTTTAAGGCCATGGATGGGGTGCCAACCAAGCGGACTGCTTTGTATTGGATGGTGTTGAGCTTCTTGAGTGTTTTTGGAGCTGTACTCATCCAGGCAAGTGGAGAGTATTCCATCACACTCCTGACTTGTGCCTTGTCTGTGATGGAAAGGCTTTGGGGAGTCAGGAGGTGAGTCACTCGCCGCAGAATAACCAGCCTCTGACCTGCTCGTGTAGCCACAGTATTTATGTGGTTGGTCCAGTTAAGTTTCTGGTCAATGGTAACCCACTAGGATGTTGATGGTGAGGGATTCAGCGATGGTAATGCCATTGAATATCAAGGGGAGGTGGTTAGACTCTCTCTTGTTAGAGATGGTCATTCCCTGGAACTTTTGTGGCTAGAATATTACTTGCCACTTATCAGCCCAAGCCTGAATGTCATCCAGGTCTTGCTGCATGCGGGCATGGACTGCTTCATTATCTGAGGAATTGTGAATAGAACCGAACACTGTGCAATCATTAAGAACATCTCCACTTCTGACATTAGGATGGAGGGAAGGTCATTGATGAAGCAGCTGAAGATGGTTGGGCCTAGGACACTGTCTTGAGGAACTCCTGCAGCAATGTCCTGTGGCTGAGATGATTGGCCTCCAACAACCACAACCATCTTTGTGCTAAGTATGACTCCAGCCAGTGATGAGTTTTCCCCCTGGTTCCCATTGACTTCAGTTTCACTAGGGCTCCTTGGTGCCACACTTGGCTAAATGCTGACTTGATGTCAAGGGCACTCACCCTCACCGCACCTCTTGTATTCAGCTTTTTTGTCCATGTTTGGACCAAGGCTGTAATGAGGTCGGGAGCCAAGTGGTGCTGCATACAAAAGACAAAGGAGAAGATTAGGAGGTGAAAAGGAAAAGAAGAGTTAGGTCAAATGGCACAGAGAAAAACAAAGCGGGATAAATTTGTGTGTTTAGTGCCGCACGTTCGTGAGATCATGACGTCAGTGAGTGTGCAATGCTCACTTGACGCCCGATCTCTCAACTTCATTTTGGCCATTGAACTTACCGGCTGGAGAAAGTAACGACAGGTTGAGGTGACGTGCAGCAGCAGGAAGCCAACTCCAGTGATGCTATTTAAAGGTATCCTCACCAATCACTCGCACCTGACAGAGTTTTGAAGTTTGAGTGGCTGTGAGCTACTTCCTGCAACTGCAAGAGTTTTCTTTAGTCATTTCAAGGTTATTTGGTATCAGGGAGTGTTCTGACAAGTACAAAACTCTCTCATTATTTTTGAAACGCTTCAAACTACAACACTTGCTATAAGTCATGGAGGCTGTACTGGCAGTCAACCTCACCCCCAGGATCTACGGCGGAGGAGCGAAGGCAGCAAGAAAGACGGGAACATTTGCGCGGAGGGAGGAGGAGGGCCATCAGGGCTCTCAACAGGAGGCCTTACCCTCCGAGGGTCTTCTGACAGCACTTCTCCTACCTTCAATTAAGCGAGGAGCAGTGTATTAGGAGGCTTCGCTTCACCAAGGAGGTGGCCACAGAATTCTGCCACCTCCTGCAACCAGACCTCCAGCCTCAGACCAGGGCAACCACAGCTCTCTCAGTGGCAGTCAAGGTCACCATGGCCTTCAATTTCTTCGCCAGCAGATCCTTCCAGTCTGCAGCAGGAGATATAGGTAACATCTCGCAGTTCGCCGTCCATCGCTGCACCCGGGAGGTCACTGAGGCTCTCTACACCAGGAGAAGGGACTACATTGGCTTCCTGATCACCAGAAGAAAGCAGGACGAGCGTGCATGTGGCTTTGCCAGGATAGCGGGCTTCCCCATGGTGCAGGGCGCCATCGACTGCACCCATGTGGCTTTGCAGGCACCGCATAACAATCCTGAGATCTTCCGTAACCGCAAAGGCTACCACTCACTTAATGTGCAGTTGGTGTGCGACCACACACAGTGAATCCTCAATGTCAATGCCCATATCCTGGCAGAAGCCATGATGCCTTCATCCTGTGCCAGTCTGGTGAGCCAGCACTCTTCCAGCCACCACGTCAAGCTCGAGGGTGGCTGCTCAGAGACAAGGGCTATCTACTCTCCAGCTGGCTCATGACCTCTGCAACCCCAACACCCGTGCCCAGCACTCATATAATGAGGGCCATGCTGCCACCAGGAACATCATCGAGCAGACCATCGGCCTACTGAAGCAACGGTTCCACTGCTTTGATCGCTCGGGAGGAGCCAGAGCAGGTGTCTCATTTCATGGTGTTCTGCTGTATGCTCCACAACTTGGCCATCACGAGGATGATGAGGGAGAGGAGGATGAGGAGAGGAAGAGAACGAGGAGGAGGAGGATGAGGAGGAGGAGGACAAGGAGGGAGAGGAACAGGAGGGAGGGAGGAGGCAGTCAGACAATTGGCCTTCCGGAAAGGTGGTCCATGACCGGCTCATCAGATTCTGATTTGAATGAATGAAACCCCAGATTCCCATTGCTCACCACATCCCCATCATACCATGCCTGACGCAGGCCATATCACAGCGTCCTCCTGGGTGTAAAGCTGAAATGAGAGACACCACAAAAGATTCCAAACACAATTAATAAATTTATCTATGCACATATCACACATATTACATCAACACTATTAACAAATCACCCCTGTGCAATCCCTGAGTGCCTGTCGTTCGTGTGCTTTTTCCAACTCTAGTGCTCCTACGCAGTGCGCCCACAGTGGCTGCTGCACGGCTGGTGGAAGGCTGCTAAGTTTCCGTGCGGGAGACTTCAGATGGCCTTGCAGGATGACCTCTATCAGCTCTGGACCTAGAAGGCTCGGCTGTAGACTGCATCACCTCAGCATGGGCGGCAGCAGTCTGGGCTGGCTGGATGACAGGCAGCGACAAGGGCAATGGCGGAGTGGCAGCGGTGGGAGCAGGAATGCTGACATCCTGAGAGAAGACAGCAGGTTCCTGCTCCACTGACCCACTGGCACTCCCCCGGGGTGGCACCTCAGCATTCCTAGCAATCTATTGGAGCACAGATTGCTGGCCTGCTGCGAAACAGTGAAAGCCCCTGTCAACGGTGGTAGACCCGGCCACGATGGCAGCAGTCAAACCTTGGGTGTCATCAGGCTGAGAGTGCATGAGAGCAGCCAGAGCTTCTGCTGCAGCACTAAGATGTTGGGTCGCTTCCACCTGTGCTGCAATGGAAGCTGCAACATCACTCATCATGCGCGCCATCACGTCTGGGTCGCCACGGTCTCTCTGGGAGTGCACCATCATTTGCAGGCTGGAAATGAGGGGTTCCATGGTGTGCAAAGAGCCTTGTGCAATGTTGGAGGCGGACTCCTCCACGCTCCTTACCATTGTCGAGAGGCTCTCTGGCAGCCTCGCCATTGCACCTATCATCTCCGTATGCATGCTCATCACCCTTCTTCTAAAGGCCTCCCCATCGAGGTCCTCATCTGAGTCCTGTGGAGCAGAACTCACGTGCAAACTCACCCTCCGGGGAGCTGGCCCCCAAAGCTACCCTTTCCCCCTGACCTTGCTGCAGCCCACACGTGCCCGGTGCATCACCCTGTGCAGATCCCGTTATTACACTAGCCACTAAAGAACGAGTAGAGCGTGTATCTGAGCTGGTGTCTGCGGGTGAGAGATGCAGTAACACGGTGTCTTCTTCCTCCTCCTCTTCTCACCCCTCGCTCTCTGCGGTGCTCTCAGGGACAGGCTGCTCAGGTGCTTGCTGATTATCTGAAAGTAGAAAGGCACAAGATTCGGGTAATGGTGAGGGGGGCAGGAAGGCAGAAATGCTTGCATACAGCATCAGTAGCTTGAAAGTGTGAAAAGATTGTGGGCTGAGGGGGAAGTGGGATGCGAGAAGACGGAGTCGGAATGAACATACCGTTGTTGTCCCCAAGGGGGGTCAACGTCGCTGGTGGCCACGGTGCCCACGACCTGGTGCCCAATGATCTCCAGCACTCTACTCTCCACCTGGCTCAGTTGTTCAATGTGGGCTTGGCCCCCGCCTGTCCACTCCTACTCCCTCCTGTGTGAGCCACCTTGGGCTGCAAGAAAAAGGAAAGTGTGTGAGTGAGTGTGGAGCAATGTGTTTGGGTGATGTGCCTGCCATAGTTGAATAGCTGTCATTGTGTGCAAGGTGTGAGATGTGGGTGTGTGTTGCTAGGTAGAGATTGTTGGTGGGTGAATGCTGGGGGTGTGGTACATTGAGCAGTGTGTGAAGCTTGTGGTACAGATGGTGGTATGTAGCATTTGTTGAAGCCGTCACTCACTCTGCCCACCTGTGTGAGCTCGTTAAACTTCTTCCTGCACTGGGTGTGGGTCCTGGGGACCACAGTGCTGCCCGACACCTGTTGTGCCACCTCCCACCACATAGTGCGGGACACTTGTGGTGAGGGCTCCTGCTAGTTGGCGGGTACAGGACCGCCCGCCTTCTCTCGACCGTGAAAAGCAAAGCCTCCAAAGCTTCATCGGAGAACCTCCGGGCTCTCTCCCTGGGGCGATGATCTGCCATCGCGATTTGATAGTAACTGATCCTTCTCCTTCTGCTTCTTCTTAGGATTGTTTGGGCAGCTGTAAACCCAACACTGATGAGAATGAGGTGCTGTAGCACCAATGAACCTCCCCTTTAATTGGTGAAAAAAGCCTGTGGCAATCATGACTTGCAATTAGACTGCCCCCGATATTGGTCCAGCTTTTCAGTGTAATGCCAATGAGCTTGGGATTTTAGGCTAAAATCATGACTAAAATCATGTTAATGAGGGGTGTGCATGAATTTTGCGTGCTACCTAGACCATCTTCAGGTGGCACAGCTTAACCTTATTTAGTCTAAACACTGCCCATTTCTTGGCTATAGCCCAAAGAATTTCCACAGCATCATTAAAATATAATTAAAAGCAGTTTTTAATTTAACTTGAAAAGGGGAAATGTTATTACTTTAGCAGGTTGTACTGCTAATCTTACAATGCAATGTCTTGGTACTGTTTTTCTTGAGAAAACTAAAAGTAAACAATATCCATGACCATGAAATTTGTTCACTATTAACAATGTAGCTTTTGTATAACTTACTCGCACAAATAAAATATGTTTCCAAAGGATGGCACCTGCATTGCAGTCTAAACCTGTTTCATAGGCAGCCATGCTGGAGTGACAGAAACGACAGGCTCACCTGTCACTCCAGACAATTGGGAAAGATGCAGAGGTTGGGTTTGTGGTACACTGGAGGAAGTAAAATATAAAATATTAATAAACAGTCCCTTCCAGAGGGATGAGGTTATTTTTCCTGTGTGGTAATATATTTTAAGCACATGCTACTCCTTGAATGTTTATTTCCTTATCTTCTGTTATATTGGAGAGACTGAAATTCTCCTGGTTGTGAGCCAGCTGAGTACCTAGAATTTGGTGAGTCACGCACCAGCTTGCAAAATGCTACTTAAAGCATAATTCTCTGAGTCTCAGGGCACTCCATTAAGAGCCATTCTCGATTAAGAGCCTTTTGACAAGTTATACTTGGACATTTTCATTGAAAACATTCTGAGGGTGTGCCTAAGGCTAAGTCAAAACAATCAGTCAACTGGTCAACTTGCATTTATATCGCACCTTTAACATAGTTAAGTTGCCCAAGGTGCTAAGCACTGTTAAAATAAAGTTGACACCAAGCCACATAAGGAGATGCTAGGACAGGTGGTCAAAGAGGTACGTTTTAAGGAGCGTCTTAAAAGAAGAGAGTGAGGCGGAGAGGCTTAGGGAGAACTTAGGGCCTAGGCAGCTGAAGGGACGACCACCAATGGTGGAGCGATGAAAATCGGGGATGTGCAAGAGGCCAGAATTGGAGGTGCACAGAGATCTCAGATGGTTGTAGGGCTGGAGGAGGTTACAGAGATAGGAAGGGGCGAGGCAATTGAGGGATTTAAAAACAACGATGAGAATTTTTAAATCAAGGCGTTGCCAGTGTAGGTCAGCGAGCATAGTCAGTAAGTTTATCCTTTCCTGTATTTAGGCAAAGTGTCTGTTCTCTAACATAGTATGTAATCACCTTTTATGTTCACAGAAACATTCACCATATCAATCACGCTGATATAGAAACATAGAAACATAGAATCTAGGAGCAGGAGTAGGCCATTCGGCCCGTCGAGCCTGCTCCGCCATTCAATACGATCATGGCTGATCATCCAAATCCAGTACCCTGTCCCTGCTTTAATCCCCACAGTACACATATCCCACCCTACCCCCGTAACCCCACGTATTTAATTCCCCCTAACATATCCCATCCTATCCCCATAACCCCACATATTTAATCCCCCCTAACACTAAGGTCAATTTATCATAGCCAAATCAACCTAACCCACACATTTTTGGACTGTGGGAGGAAACCGGAGCACCCGGAGGAAACCCACGCAGACACGGGGAGAATGTGCAAACTCCACACAGACAGTCACCCGAGGTCAGATTCGAACCCGGGTCTCTGGCGCTGTGAGGCACCAGTGCTAACCACTATGCCACTGTGTTCTGACGAAAGGTCATCGACCTGAAACGTTAACTCTCTTTCTCTCTCCACGGATGCTGCCTGGCCTGCTGAGTTTTTCCAGCGTTTTCTGTTGTTATTACGCTGATATACTTAACTGCTCATCATTTTAACAATGTCAGGGAAATTAGTAAAACTCTTTGGCTCATTGAATGGAAGACGATCGATAGCTGATATTCAGTTTATAATCAGAAGTAGCAATGATTTAATCTAAAAATACCATTTTCATTTTTTTTGTCTATATTGCAGCAAACATTTGATTGTTGGCACTGTCGTGTAGATTAAGCAAAATCTGACTTTACATCCTCAAGCCCAACACTAACAAGCATGTTTAAAATAGGTTCAATTTCTGATTTATATCATGTTTTCCTCATGAGAATTTGCATTTTATGAAAAGCTCTTTCAACCCAGAACTAGTTTATTTGAGCTTAGAGTTCTGCAGAGATTCATTCACTGTAGGATTGGACTGATCCAGGCAGGATAACATGCTGTGCCACTCACTCGCTCTCGGGCTAAGGGTGCCTAGTTGAAGTTGTTTTGATTCAGTTCACACCTCAGGAGATTTAAATTACTATATCCGGATCCATGCACCAAGCTTTTCTAATTGCGATAAAATAATAAGAGATTCACAACAGTCGGCTTCAGAAGCCGAGTCAACTCTGAGCTCAAATGGTGAGAGCTTTTCCTCTGAGCTATTATCAGAATAAATAACTGCAATAGTTATTATTGACCAGGAGGAGTGATTTGGCTACAAATTTGCAACAAATGAAAATATGCGACTCGAGTGTAAATGAGGCTTCAGTAAAGCAATGAGGACCACAGTACACATTACAGTTGGTAAGCAGCTCGTTTAGTTTCGTGTTGAATCTCTGCAGAACTCTAAGCTCAAATAAACTAGTTCTGGGTTGAAATTTTTGGAATGGTTGATGCACAATAATGTACTTTGGCCTTGTAAGTTGTCACTCAGATCATGATACAAACTAAAAATATCCCCCTCCCCAAACCTACAGATTTTTGCCATTCATCTTTAAAATGGCTGTGCAGTTTTCATAAACAAGAATATGAAGTCCCTTAAAAGACTGTGGCCCCAGTTTCCATGGCCTCCACTCGGTGAGAATGGGGCGGTAGTGGACCAAAAATGTCAATGCACTACTTACTGTGCCACACCTGCCCTTGATATGACAGCCGCCATTTCTGACCCATCGTGGAAAAGGACAGCCAAAAGGTCCCACCTATTTCAAAAAGGAGCCTATTTGTAATATGCAAATCAGGGTTCTGTGTTGGTTGGAGGATCCCAATGCAATTTTGAGGTACCAATGGGCAGAGCATGCATGGAGCATGATCCATCCATTGGCACTAGGGGGGAGCAATTCATTATAGTCCAGGAGTGGGCGCTAACTTTGCAAAAGTTTGAGATTTAGCGCCAGGCGCTAATGAATCTCGCTGTACGAAAATTCTGTGTCATCGCTCAAAGAAAGGACTGGAGCGCTAAATCAAGTGCTAATGACCTAGCTCAGTGGCGTTAGACTCAAAGCGCTAAGCAATTTCAGGTGCAGTCTAAACACTGGTCATCATTGCCACAGGCTCTTTCCAGTTCTTAAAGGGGAGGTTCAATCATGCTGCAGAACCTCATTCTCAGCATTGCTGGTTCTGCAGCTGTCTCAGCAAGCAGCAGAAGGCCAAGGAGAAGGAACCGGACCACTGAAGGAGGTGTCATTATGGCAGATCAACGGCCCAGGGAGAGAGCTCGCAGATTCTGTGACCAGGCATTGGAGGCCTTGGTGTTCGCTGTGGAGAGACGGAGGGCGGTGATGTACCTGGCAAGTGGCAGGACGCCCTCGCCACAAGTCTTCCGCGCCATGTGGAGGGAGGCAGCCCAGCAGGTCTCGGGCAGCACTGTGGACCCCAGGACCCACACACAGTGTAGGAAGAAATTGAATGACCTCATTCGGGTGGTCAGCGTGAGTCAATGCTTCAACAAATGCTACATACCACCGTCTGAACCACAGTCTGCACGCACTGCCCAAAGCACCACACCCCCAGCACTCACCCACCAACAATCTCCACCTACCAACACTCACACCCACATCTCACACCTTGCACACAATGACAGCTATACAACTATGGCAGGCACATCTCCCAAACACATTGCTCCACACTCACTCACACACTTTCCTTTCTCTTGCAGGCCAAGGTGGCTCACAACAGGAGGGAGCCGGAGCGCACAGACAGGGGACAACCTGACACCCAACCACTTTCTGAGCTGGAGGAAAGAATGCTGGAGATCATTGGGCGCCAGGTGGTGGGCGCCGTGGCCACCAGCGACGTTGACCACCTTGGGGACAACAACGGTATGTTCATTCCTACTCCTTCTTCTCACATCCCACTTCTCCCTCACCCCACAAGCCATTCCCACTTTCCAGTTAACCATGCTGTATGCATGCCTTTCTCCCTTCCTGCCTCCTCCCCTCACCTTACCCCGACTCTTGTGCCTTCATGCTTTCAGATAACGAGAAAACACCTGAGCAGCCTGGCCCTGAGTGTACCATAGTAGCGAGGCAGAAGAAGAGGAGGACGAAGAACACACCGCGTCACTGCATGTCTCACCCACAGGCACCAGATCAGATACTGGCACTACGCGTTCTTTAGATGCTAGTATAGTAGCGGGATTGGCACAGGGTGATGCACCGAGAACGAGTGGGCTGCAGCAAGGCCAGTGGGAAAGGGTAGCTCGGGAGTCAGCTCCCCGGAGGGCGAGTTTGTATGTGAGTTCTGCTGCACAGGACTCAGATGAGGACCTCGATGGGGAGGCGTTTAGAAAAAGGGTGATGGGCAAGCACATGGAGATGATAGGTGCAATGGCAAGGGTGCCTGAAAGCCTCTCAGCAATGGTAAGGAGCGTGGAGGAGTCCGCCTCCAAAATTGCACAGAACTCTGCGCATACCTTGGAGCCCCTCATTTCCAATCTGCAAAGGATGGTAGACTCCCAGAGAGACTGTGGTGACCCAGACCTCATACTGCGTGTGATGGGCAATGTCGCAGCTTCTATTACAGCACTGGCAGAAGCGATGCAACGTCTTAGTGCTGTAATTAAGTCTATGCTTGGTGCCATCGCGTCTCAGACTGCTATCATACAGTCTCAGCTTGATGCCACGCAAGTTCTGACTGCTGCCATCATGGCTGGTCTGACCACCGTCCACCGGGGATTTCACGGTGTCACAGCAGGCCAGCAATCTGTGCTGCAACAGATTGGTAGCGATGCTGAGGTGCTGCCCCGGGGGAGTGGCAGTGGGTCAGTGGAGCAGGAATCTGCTGTCATCTTAGGATGACAGCATTCCTGCTCCCATCACTGGCATTCCGCCATTGTCCTTGTTGCTGCCCGTCATCCAGCCAGCCCAGACTGCCTCTGCCAATGCTGTGGTGGTGCAGTCTACAGCCGGGCCTTCCAGGCCCAAAGCTGGTCGAGGGTGTCCTGCAAGACCATCTGAAGTCTCCCGTATGGACACTCAGCAGCCTTCCACCAGCCCTGCTGCAGCCATTGGGCCAGAACTTCGTAGGAGCACTAGAGTAGGTAAAGGCACTGTAATGAGGACACTAAGGGATTGCACAAGGGTGAATAGCTAATATTGTTGTTGTAAATTTGTGTCCACTGATTATTGATAAATTTATTAATGAGCTTTTGATGATTTTATGGTGTCTCTCATTTCAGCTTTGCGCTGTGATATGGCCTGCGACAGGGATGGAATGATAGGGATGTGGTGAGCAACAGGGATCTGGGGTTTAAGTTATTGGAACCACAGTCTGATGAGGCGGTCACAGACCACCCTTCCAGAAGGCTGATTGAGTGGCTGCCTCCTCCCTCGCTGCTGTTCCTCCTCTTCCTCCTCCTCCTCCTCCTCTTCCTCTTCCTCCTTGTCCTCGTCCTCCTTCTCCTCTCCCTCTTCATCATCCTGAGGTGGTCCCGTAATCCCTGGCGGCAAGGGCTGGGCCCTCATGATGGCCAAGTTGTGGAGAATGCAGCAGACCACGACGAAATGGGACACCCGCTCCGGCGAGTACTGGAGGGCTCCTCCTGAGTGGTCAAGGCAGCAGAACCATTGCTTGAACACCCCGATGGTCTGCTCAATGATGTTCCTGGTGGTGGCATGGCTCTCATTATGTGAGTGCTGAGTAGGAGTGTTGTGGTTGTGGAGGAGAGTCTTGAGCCAGGTGGAGAGCGGATAACCCTTGTCTCTGACCAGCCAGCCACGAGCTTGATGTGGTGGCTGGAAGAGTGCTGGCACAACAGTCTGGCGCAGGATGAAGGCATCGTGGCTGCTGCCAGGATAGCGGGCATTCACATTGAGGATTCGCTGTCTGTGGTCGCACACCAACTGCACATTAAGGGAGTGGTAGCCTTTGCGGTTACCCAAGACCTCAGGATTGTTATGGGGTGCCCGCCAAGCTATGTGGGTGCAGTCAATGGCACCCTGCACCATGGGGAATCCCACTATCCTGGCAAAGCCACATGCACGGTCGTCCTGCTTCTCTCTGGTGATAGAGAAGGAAATGTAGTCCCTTCTCCAACTGTAGAGAGCCTCTGTGACCTCCCGGAAGCAGCGATGGATGGCGAACTGTGAGATGTTCACTGTATCTCCTGTTGCAGACTGGAAGGATCTGCTGGTGAAGAAATTGAGAGCGACGGTGACCTTGACTGCCACTTAGCGAGCCATGGTCTACCTGATCTGAGGCTGGAGGTCTGGTTGCAGGAGGTGGTAGAGTTCAGTGACCACATCCTTGCTGAAGCGAAGCCTTCTAATGCACTGCTCCTCGCTTAATTAGAGGTAGGAGAAGTGCTCTTGGAATACGCTCGGAGGGTAAGGCCTCCTGTTCAGAGCCCTGATGGCCCTCCTCTTCCCTCTGGGCACATGTTCCAGTTTTTCTCACTGCCTCTGCTCCCTCCACAGTAGATCCTGGAGGGCGAGGTCGACTGCCAGTACAGCCCCCCATTAATGTAACGATGTGTAGCACTTTGAAATTTTGTCAGAATAAATATAACAAATTTTTAGTAGTCACAACACTCCTGATATTAAAGAACCTTTAAATGACGGAATAAAACTTTTGCACACTGAGAAGGAAGCAATGAAACAGCACTAACCTGAAAGCTGCGACTCATCCCTTTAAATATCGCCCCTGGAGTCGCAATCCACCTGCTTCATGTTTCCTCTCACTGTCGTTGTCGGGGCGAGGCGCTAAGGCAGGGGGCGATAATCAATTTGGCAGATCGGGTGCTCTGTGAGCATTGCATGCTCACTGACGTCACCATCTGCCTGGCGCTAAAGCCACAGGCGCTAAGGGGTGACTGGATTTGGCGTATGGTGATGGATTCGCCTCGCCCTGGCGCTACTTCATTAGCGCCCCGTTAGCGCCCCCGCCAAGTCCTAACGGAAGGCGCTAACCAACTGAATTTCTCCCCCTAGGTGTTTAGTGGCCTAACCACCGGCCCTTAAGTGGACTGCTGCAGGCCATTCTGGAAACAGGTAAGCCTTCAGTTCTTAGGGGGAAAAATTCATTAGCGACCAGTTTGGGTCGTTAACATCATCTGGGTGCTAAATTTAGCGCCCGGCAAAAAATAGCGCCGATGATCGGTAACTTCAGTTTTAGTGCCCCAAGAGGGAGGTGGAGCGCCAATTCAAGCGCTCCACTTCCTTCTTAGAGCGCTAACCCCGAATATTGGGGCGGTGCGTTCTGCAGCGCTACGCACTGGGCCACGTAGCGCTGCCATAAGGAAGGGCTCTTCCCCTCATTAAAGAAGAGGGCCCAAGCCCACAACTCTGTGGGGCCCTACCTGGACCACAGGGGGAGCGGGCTGCCAGATCGCAGCACGGACCCCGCGTTCAAAGACGCAACGGGCCGCGACAAGTAAGTCGGATGATTTTTTTTCCCCCGCCCGCCACCTCCCCTTTACTTAGTGCCCCGCGAGCCTCCTGCCACTCCGTTCCCGCCCCCTGAATCGGTCGCTGTCATCGCCCGCCGCTGATTCAGGGGGCGCGGGCCAATTTTGCAGGTGGGGCAAAAATGGGGTGCTGCGCACGGTGATGACGGCGTCATCGCCTGCGCAGAGGAGCGGGGCGCTACCGGTTACTGCCGCCACTATACCCCCGCTGAATTTGGGGGTGCTAACGAGAGGCGCAAATGCACCGAATTTCTAGCCCAATGTGTTTTTATGGGGCCGTGGGAACTCCATCTATGCCCCTGCCCCTTTAACCGTGAACGTCCATCAGATTTCCTCCATATGGCAAGCTGCCTGTAAGGACTGGTTGAGTGCTCACGCTCACTAGCATTATGCAGATGAGGCCAGCCATCAAACTGGCTCCGACCCCTCGCCAAGGACATTGGACAGACAGCACAATCATGCCCCCTACAAGTTAAATGGCCCTTGCGATTCTCCAATTTATTTTAGGAACCATTTTTATTGCAATTTTCCTTTTCCTTGTGGTGCTCTGTGATGTTCTGCTGCAGCCAAAATTTCATTGCAGGTTATTCAACCATTTAAACAGGCGGCACTATTTATTGCCTCCCTACTCAATTGCTGCTGTTGCAGAATTGCCTCTTGTCACCATAACAAAGGAATCAATCAGGAACAAAATAAAAAGGAGACAGAGAAAGAAAAAAACAAGATCAGAGACTGCAGACAAATTTTGATCAGCCAAAAGCAAGGGTGTAAGAGAAAGTATGGTAATTGTTAACAAAAGTAGGAAATCTTAAAGGAGAAATTAATTATAAATGTCATAGTTACATAATGGATACCTGGGAAAGGTTGAAAGGCAATAATTTGTTTGACAGTTTCGATGAACCATGAACTCCCTTCCAATTAAAATTCAATTATTCTCTAAACTTCAAGCATATTAAGCAGAGTGCAGAGAGAGAAACAGAAACATGGACCGTGACTATCCTCATCTTACAATCTTTCCTCATCCTAATTTGAGTTATTTAAAAGAAAAATCAAACCAGTTGAAAGTAACCAGATCTTAATGATCACTCAATTATCACTGATGTGTGTTGTTCGTTAAAAAAATGTAAACATTCTAATTATTGACTCTTGTGAGAGAGAAAGTGGAAGAGACAGAGAGACACAGGCATATGTACAGTATCTTTCCTCCTCACCCTACCTCATCGCTACAAATGGCACCTCCATTCACTCTCCCTCACTCCCTTCACCCTCTATTGTTTCCATTCTACACTCCCCTCTTATTTATTTCCCTAAAATATGCTTTGTATGCTTTCAAAATTCAACTTGCTTGTGTTATTATTTTTTGTCAACCCGCCACCGCGCGCCTTTTCCAAATGCCGGGTCTGTCAGCAATGAGCAGACCCGACACGCAGTAGCGGGGGAGACAATTAAAACCATTATGATCTTGTTAACAGAGCATTAAGAACTATTTTCAGCTCACCTTCAGAGTTTACCAGGTCACCCACGGGGTCCACACTGCTCAGGGATCACGTCGGGTAAGCAGGGCGGGAGTTGAATGGCCATGGAATCATCTCATTAATTGACAGCTGGAAATGTGCTATAAAAGCTGTTCACCTTCCAAGCTCAGATGCTGTTGCTTACTGCATTTGGAAGACAGATCTTTAAGCAGATTACAAGTATTTGGAGAAAACTCTCTATCCAGTGTCACCTCATTGGAACAACCTCTCACCATTGACAGATTGCTTCTGTCATCTCAAGTTCACCTGCCATCTATTACATCAGAATGGGTATGGTTTATACTCTCTCACCTTGTTCCTCAGAATCTGACTACGATCAGCCACAACACCAGCAGAACCGAGCACTCCAGCAGCACCAACAACAACTCCGCCAACCTTTTCCTCAACCACCTGATGCTGCACAGGGCAGAGGTCATCAGCGCAGGGCTGGACCATGCCGGAAGTGATACCCCCAACACAGTATATACAGGCAGAGGATGAGCTTCCTCAACATGACTGAGCAGCACTGCTTCAGGAGGCTCAGGCAATCACGCCAGGTCATCGCAGACATTTGCAGACTGCTGGAGCAAGACCTGCAGCCCAGATGAACAGGTGGACACCCCTTACTAGTAGCTGTCAAAGTCATCCTTGCCCTCAACTTCTTCGCCAGCAGACATTTGCAGCATCTCGCAGTCAGCCGCCCACAGATGCATCACACAGGTCACCGATACCCTCTTTGACAAGTTCGCCAATTATATCAACTTTTCCACTGATGAAGCCAGTGTTATTGAGCGGGCACTTGGCTTTGCGGCTCTGGCTGGCTTCCCACGGGTGCAGGATGTCATCGACTGCACACATGTGGCCATCAGGGCACCCCATCAGAACCCAGCAGTCTTTGTCAACCGCAAAGGCATCCACTCCCTCAGTGTGCAGCTCATCTGCAACCATAGGAAGATTATCATGCATGTGTGCGCCAAGTTCCCAGGCAGCTGCCATGAAGTCCACCATCCCTCAGCTCTTCACACCTCCAAACAGACTTACCGGCTGCTGCTTGGAGACCAGGGCTATCCACTGAAGACGTGGCTCATGACACCTTTGAGGAGGCCAAGAAATGAGGCTGAGGAACATTATAATCAAAGCCACATCTCCACCAGAAGTGTCATAGAGCAGACAATAGGGTTGCTCAAAATGTCCTTCAGATGCCTGGACAGATCTGGAGATGCCCTTCAGCCAGGGTATCCAGAATCGTTGTGGTCTGCTGCACCCTGCACAACGTGGATTAGCTCTGCATGAGGAAGAAGGTGCAGAATGTACAGCCTCTTCGGAGGAGGAGAGGAGGAGCAGCATAAGGTGGAAGATGAGGATGAGGAAGACCTGGAGGAGTGGGCAGTCAAAATTCCACCAGTATTCGACCACATTGCTGCCCATTGTGATATCTTGGGACACAGCACATATATACAACAGCACAACATGGCTTCCGGTAAGAACTGTATTGCACATGGCTTTATTATTAGATACATCAGTAGTCCACCAGGTGGCTCTATTACACTTCTCCCTCCTTATTGAAGAAGTTAATCATAACAAATAATCATTGTAAATAACTTGCATGGTATACACAACTCTTGGTAGATATTTCTCAAATGGAACCCATTTTATGTTTCCAAATTCTACTCGAGAATTCTGTAACACAAACAAAAGATATGAACTTAGTTTCCATATTTACAGATTAAATTTAACTACTGGTTTTCTGTTTTGAAGAGGATACCTTCTTTCTTGAACAGAACTTTCAGATCTTGGTGCAGGACTGTGACTCATTCTAGGCTGAGCCTGTGGGGAATTTTTCTCCAAGGGCTGACCTTGATCTACATTTGGACTCTCTACACTTTCAGACTGTTTGTCTGCCTGACTCGGGCTCAGACTTAAATTCTGACTTTGCCTTAGACTTGTTTCTGGTAGGATTTGCTGCTGGTACTCTACTTGTAACAAGATTACCTGACTCATCAGAATAACTTGAATCATCCCAGCTTTCAACTCCTTCCACATCTGTAGGTAAGATATGATCAATGTGAACAAACTTAACCTTTCTATGATCAAGCATCTTGACCAAATATGTGTCAGGGCGACATATCTTCACTACTCTTCTTGGTAACCACTTTAACCATTTATGGTGATAGTTCTTCACTCTAACCTTCTGGTTCAAGTTTACACTTCTCTCTCTAACTCTACCTTTATCATGACTCTCTTTCTGCCTTGATTGTTTCTCTTCTACAGACTGTGCCAAGTTTGGCTTTAACAATGAGAATCTGGTTCGTGGCAGTTATTTGATAAGCAACTCTGCTGGTATTCCACCAGTAATGGTATGAAAAGTATTCCGATAGGTAATCAGAAAATTTGCCAGTTTTTGGTCCAACAGCAACTGAAGTTTCTTTGGATTTGGATCCAACATTTGCTTGATAAGGGCACGTTTGACAATTTGTACTGTGTGCTCTGCTGCACCATTTGAAGCAGGGTGGTACGGTGGAACTTTGGTATGTTTCACATCATTTCTGCTCATGAACTGTGTGAACTCGTCTGAACAAGATTGCAGCCCATTATCAGACACAATTTCTTCTGGGAGGCCATATGAAAAAAACAATCTTCGCAAATTGTCTCGTGTTTTGCTTGTTGTTATTATCCGCACCGGAAACACCTCTACCCACTTCGAGTGAGTATCTATTACTATGAACAATTGCTGTCCTTCTCGCTCAGCAAAATTTACATGTAACCTTTGCCACACTCTGGGAGGCCATTTCCATGGCTGTAATGGTACTGATGATGGTGGTTTCTTGCTCACCGATTCACATGTTGTACACTGATTGACCATGTACTCTGTCTCTTTATCTAAACCTGGCCACCATAAGTAAATGTGTGCAAAGCTCTCGGTCAAGCACATCCCAATTTAGACCTGAACCTATTTGGGATAACCACTCTTGCTCACCACATGATGCAATTTTTATCCACTGACAATTCATTCCTATGAACAAAGTATGGATGGATATCTTCCTCTGATACCTGGTTTGGCCATCCATTTGCTATGTAATCATACGCCTTTGTCCTAATTGGGTCACGTTTGGTTGCCCCACCAATCTCTTCAGCTGTGACTGGCAGCTCATCAATGTATGAGAAATAGAACACTTCTTCCTTATTGGGTGTAACTTATAATGGAGATGGCAACCTGGACATAGCATCAGCATTACTGTGATCAGCTGATCATCTGTACTCAATGTCATACGTATACGCTGACAAAATCAAAGCCCATCTCTGCATTCAGGCTGCAGATAAGGTTGGAACTGGGGACATTGGATGGAGGATTGCTGTCAGGCGCTTATGGTCAGTAACTATGGTAAACTTATGACCAAACAAGTATTTGTGAAACTTCTTGACCCCAAAGATCAATGACAAAGCTTCCCTTTTGATTGCGCATAATTCCGCTCCCTGGCACTGAGAGTGGGTGAAGCACCGCACGTCAATTACAAGAGAAATGCAAGGAACAGCACCAACCGCTGTACATGGCCTTCTTTGATCTCACAAAGGCCTTCGACACTGTCAACCGTGAGGGATTATGGAGTGTCCTCCGCAAATTCGGCTGCCCTCAAAAGTTTGTCACCATCCTCCGCCAGCTTCACGATGACATGCAAGCCGTGATCCTGACCAACGGTTCCACCACAGACCCAATTCACATACGAACCAGGGTCAAGCAAGGCTGTGTCAGCACATCAACGCTCTTCTCGATCTTCCTTGCTGCAATGCTCCATCTCACCCTCAGTAAGCTCCCCGCTGGAGTGGAGCTAATTTACAGAACAAACGGGAAACTGTTCAACCTCCGTCGCCTCCAGTCCAGATTCAAGGTCGTCCCATCCTCTGTCATCGAATTACAGTATGCAGACAACGCTTGCGTCTGCGCTCACTCGGAGGTCGAACTCCAAACCATCGTCAACACCTTCACCGAAGTGTACGAGAGCATGGGCCTTACACTAAACATCCGTAAGACAAAGGTCCTCTACCAACCTGCCCCCGCCACACAGTACTGCCCCCCAATTATCAAAATCCACGACAAGGCCTTGGACAACGTGGAGCACTTTCCATACCTCGGGAGCCTACTGTCAACAAGGGCAGACGTCGACGACGAAGTCCAACACCGCCTTCAGTGTGCCAGTGCAGCCTTTGGTCGCCTGAGGAAGAGAGTGTTTGAAGACCAGGACCTCAAACCCGGCACTAAGCTCATGGTCTACAGAGCAGCAGTGATACCCGCCCTGCTGTATGCCTCAGAGACATGGACAATGTACAGCAGGCACCTCAAAGCACTGGAGAGGTACCACCAACGTTGCCTCCGCAAGATCCTGCAAATCCATTGGCAGGATAGGCGCACCAACGTCGGTGTTCTTGCTCAGGCCAACATCCCCAGCATCGAAGCTTTGACCACACTCGATCAGCTCCGATGGACGGGTCACATTGTCCGCATGCCCGATACGAGACTTCCAAAACAAGCGCTCTACTCGGAGCTCCAGCACGGCAAGAGAGCCCCAGGTGGGCAGAGGAAACGCTTCAAGGACACCCTCAAAGCCTCCTTGAAAAAGTGTAACATCCCCACCGACACCTGGGAATCCCTGGCCCAAGACCGCACAAAGTGGAGGAGAAGCATCCGGGAAGGCACCGAACACCTCGAGTCTCTTCGCCGGGAGCAAGCGGAAGCCAAGCGCAGGCAGCCCAAGGAGCGTACGTCAACCCAAGCACCCCACCCACCTGCTCCTTCAACCACCATCTGCCCCACCTGTGGCAGAGACTGTAGGTCCTGCATTGGACTCATCAGTCACCTGCGAACTCATTTTTAATGTGGAAGCAAGTCATCCTCGGTTCCGAGGGACTGCCTAAGAAGAGAAGAAGGGTGAAGCAAAAGCAATTGGTCTCTCCTCCCCACTATCTAGTACATGATAAATCACTGCCCCAACTCTGTACGGAGAGGTGTCACACACTAGCTTGATCTCCTTAAATACATCTTAGTGAACTAACATGGTACTCTCTACTAACTGGCTTTTACACTCTTTGAATGCTGTGTTGCATTCTTTTGACCACTTCCAAGGGACCTGTTTTCTCAACAGTTTATTCAGTGGATGTAACAATGTATCCAAGTTTGGGAGAACTTTCTGTAATAATTCAAAAGACCCAAAAATGATCGAAGTTCAGAGATATTCTTGGGAGAGGGTGCATTTCTGATTGCATCCAGCTTTCTCTTGGTTGGATGTAAACCATCTTTGTCTACTCTGTGCTCTAAGTACTCCACTGAGTTTTGAAACAACTCACACTTGTGAGTTGTCACTCGTATTCCGTGCTTCTCTAACCGTTTGAGCACTTCATTCAACACCTCATCATGGATTTGCCTGTTTAGTGCTGAAATGAGTATGTCATCCAAATAACACACTACCCCTTCAATCCCTTGCAAAATTTGGTTCATCACACCCTGGAATATGTTGGGGGCAGAAGACACTCCAAATGGTAGCCTATTGTACTGATATAGGCCTCGGTGAGTATTTATAGTCAAGCATGACTTGCACTCTTCATCTAACTCAAGCTGTAGGTAGGCGTTTGTTCGATCTAACTTCGAAAAGATCTGGCCACCTGTCAGCATTGTGAACAAATCTTCCACATCTGGCAACATATTGGGTAGATTACACTCTAGAACCTGGTTTACGGTTACCTTATAATCACCACACAACCTTACCTTACCATCTGACTTAGTTACAACAACAATGGGTGTAGCCCAATTACTCAGATCTACCTTAGAGATAATGTTCTCAGTTTCTAGTCTTTTGAGTTCTTGCTCAACTTTCTCCTTCAGTGCGTATGGTACGGGACGTGGCTTGCAGTAAACTGGTCTTGCATCCTTCTGCACTCTGACACTCGCCTCAAAGTCTTGGATCGGACTGCCCGTTTCGCTGAACACCTTCGGATACTGCTTGATGACATCATCTTTCGATGCAAATTTTGCTTTCACACGAAAAATCTCATTCCAATCCAGCTTCAGTGATCCCAACCAATTTCTACCTATCAAGGCCGGCTTGTCTCCTGCCACTACTATGAGAGGCAAGCTCTGACACTGATTCTTGTATTTCACTGGTATGGTGACACTTCCTACTACAGGGATTTGCTCTCCTGAGTAGCCTCGTAGCTCTACCTTCGATTTCTCTGGTCGATAATCATGCAACTTGTCTCGATATATAGTGATTCCGGTACTATGCTCACAGATGCACCAGTGTCGATTTCCATGGGTATCCTTGTAGAATTCGCAAAATTATCACGATTTTATAAAAATAAGAAGGAGACATAAAGTTTCGTATAAACAGCTTTATTTCAGCAGAATGCTGTCAGGTTTCAAAACGGACACAAACAGCCTGTAAGATGGCCGCCACGCCTCGTGGCAGAAAGTTCTAGACTTTCAGTAGGCAGACAAGATGACGTTCCAATAAACATTTGTGCAAGATCGAAAAGATCCAACATGATGAGATAATGACAAGACGCGATGGGTTTACACTTTTAACATGAATACTGAAATCGGTCTCCCAGGTGCAAACAAGGGCTATTGTACTGAACGATCAAGGACCCATCCAAATACATTAATATGCAAAATCCCCACGACTCTACGATGAGAGAGCCGTTTGCGGGTACTCACAGCAAGCATTTGGAAGCCCCAAAACCCCTCCAGGGAGACTACTAGCCGGTTCCACAATGGGAGAAATATTAACGGGTACTCAGACAGTTACGAGTGTCACCGAAACCCATTAAAGACTGAGATCACCCCATACAAGAAGTTTGAGCGCCAAAAACCTGACAAAAGATAGACATTAAGATTGGGCGGGAAAAGAGGAATTACAGCACTATAACTGTAAGGTACAACCGTCCATCTTTCTCTTGCTGCTTTGACTCGCTGGAAGACTGCTGAACTTTTATTCTCTTGCCTGACGGCTCTGGACTCTGATCCGCTAGGATCAACCTCGTGGCTTGCCGCGAAGATCTGTGGAGAACTGGGCTGTGAGGCCTGGAAGCGGGCGCACCATCCCGAGAAGTCGGTAAACGGTGTTGGAACCGAAGGCCCGAGAGGAGATGAGATGAGATGAGATGAGATGAGAAGAGAAGAAGACGACAATACGTATCGCCACGGTCAGTAAGCCCCGACCGCGCCTGTAAGTCGAATAAACACTTCTTCGAATTTTATCGGCTACTCCACAACTGGCCTAGGAAGACCCTTCTTCGAGTTCTATCGAACCAGTGTAGGGCACAGGAAGACTCTTTTTTGAGTAGTATCAGAACTCCGAGGGCAACACAGATCTTCATGACAGCAGACGGTCCGGCCTGCTAGCCGGAGCAGAAACGAGTAAACAAGTGGGGTACAGAGACCCCTGATCGACACGTGGATAGTCAGGTGCTGTGGCGAAAACATCCGAGCAGAATTTCGGAATTCTCCGAGTTATCACGAGTGGTGAGCATGAGTCTCGATCCTACAAATCTAGCTTAGGACAGGTATTGATAGGGGAGGGTTTAAGTTTTAAGGATAATTATAATGTGTGTCCTCTTTTACGATGTGTCATGCGCTCCTCGTTTCCCTAAAATTAGTTTCATAACTGTGTGTAAGATTGTACTGTCGTTAATCTGTGCTTATGACATGTATCTCGTAATCTTGAATAATATGCAATAAAGATTTTCCATTTCGCACTATTCAACCGGGTCTACCTGAGTTTTCTCTGCATTATTGCTCTCGCACCTAAGTCCAGTGTCAGAACCGTAAGGGCGAGTGGGTCGAACCACTCACAGGTGTCTAGTGTTACCAGGCTGGCTGGAGACCAGAACAGGCAACAAGGCCTAACCCCGCACTAGCACCCAGGCTAAGCACAGAGCCACACGTCACCCCTTACATCCTGGTTCCTGTGACATCCACTTGGATGAGGATACCTCGCGAATCGCTGTTAGATACCTTCGTGCTCCTGATGACATGAATCTCCAGAAACTCCACATCCTACTGCTTCTCTGCAACGGTATGTAATGTCTGGCGATTTCTACTTCTAGCATTTACAGTCGGTTTACTCTTCGGTCATTACGCCTTCGCAAGATGCCCAGTTTTCTTGCAGTAGAAACACTCTGCCTTCACATATGGACAGCTTTGAGCAATGTGTTGTCCCAGGCACCGATAGCATGACTTCAATGCACTGTTACCTTGGCCTTGGGGCCCCGACTGCCTTTCACTTTTAGCCTGCAGCCGATTCACGTCGGTTGTCTGACAACTGGAAATGGTGCGGAACTCTCGGGAGTATCAGTCGGCCATATCCATCGACATAGCTGTCTGACAAGCTAATTGAAAAGTCAAATTAGGGTTTGTCAACAATTTGCTTCTGACATGTTCATTTTTCAACCCACAAACAAAGCAAGCAAAGCTCGGTCCTGAATGTTTCCGAAATGACAGTGAATGGATAGCTTTTTTAAAGCTACAATATACTCACTGATACCCTCGTCATTTAATTGATCACGTGTTCCAAAACGAGAACTTTCAGCAATTTCCAGGGGCTCTGGACTGTAGTGCTGTAACTTGGTTAGGATCTCCTTCAGTGGCGTGTCCTTTGGCTTGGTGGGAACAAGCACATTTTTCAGGGTTTCATACACCTCGGTGCCTGCTTCAGTCAAAAAAATAGCCCGTTTCATTTCTAAAACCACCCGGTTATGATTTACATCATCGGGGACTTCGACAATACTATTCGTGGTGAAAAACATTTCTAGCTGCTCCACATACACTCTGACAGTCTCTCGGTCATGATGGAACTCACCCAAGCGCCCTATTATTCCCAAAGACGCGGCCATCTGGACTCTGGCAACGTTGACAGTTCAGCCACGTGTGCTCGAAATTTACTTCGGATTTTTAAGTTTTTCTGCAAAACGAAGAACCTCTATCGGTTGGCAGGATTACGCTCCAACAAAAATTTCAGCCAGGGAATCCGCAATCGCATCCTCATCGCCAATTCTGTGATATCTTGGGATGCAGCATATATGTACAACAGCACAACATGGCTTCCGGTAAGAACTGTGCTGCACATGGCTTTATTATATACATCAGTAGTCCACCAGGTGGCTCTATTACACCCGTGAGGTCAGGAATGGCCTCACAATGGCCAGATTTACTTAACTTTACGCAGCACGGCCATGTGGCTGGCACATGTCTAGCCAGGTTGGCATCACCCCACTACGACGCCATAAAGCCTCCTTACAATGACCAGACCATTCTTTTCACTGTCACCACCATTGCTGGCGCTTAAGGTAACGCTGACTGTTCACTCTGCCACTTCCAATTGTGCACACACATTTGTTAAGGACCGCAAAGTTTTCAAAATAAATGATTTAATTTTAGAAATGAATTGAAAGTAAACTTGAAAATAACATTTAAGAAAACACCCAAGTGACTACCCTTGTGACTCTACTTGTGTGGCATCTTTCTTTTCTGTGTGCTTCTACATGGTGCTACCCCTGTGGCTTCAGCAGAGGTAGAGGCAGCCTGCTCACTTCCCTGCTGCGCCTGCTTAGATGCCTTTGGCGGTCGTCCCTCTAGGTTTTGGAGCCTGTGAGGGCCCCTCCAAAGTCTGCTCCTCCTGCGACTGTGCAGGGGCAGACTCGGCCATCACTGTCCGGGGAGGCATCTGGGACTCTGACCGAGGGGTTGGCAAGGAGGGAGAAACATGAGTGCTTGAAGAGGAGCCCCCACTTCCACATCCCCTCCCACCATCATCCCTCTCACTTCTTTGCTAGCAAGTAGCTGGAGAGCACATTGCTGCACATCAATGGGGCCATGAGGACCCACGTCTACACTGACATCCCTCCTAGAAAGGACGTCTATGAGCCTCTGGTTTCTATCCTTCATAGATGCCCATCTATCCTTCATAGATGCCCATCTATTTTGAGTAGAAACCATGTGCTCGTGCGACTGGCGCATTAGGTACTCCATGCAGGTAGCCATCCTATCCATGGAGGAACCTACAGCCAGGATTGCCTGCGCCATGGTGGTGTTCATGTTGGAGAAGGAGTCCGCGATTCTCTGAACATTCGCAGTCACCACGCTTGCAAAACCTGTCAGAGCCTCCTGCACTTGTTCCTGCAGCTCCAGGATTGCCCTCTTCCCGGATGGTTCCTGAGGCTCAGCGTCTGCATGCAGCTGAGCAGAGCTGGGAGACTCCTGCGCCCTCCGACGAGGAGTCTCCACTGCTGACCCTGTCTCCACTATCTGCTCTTGCTCATGTGAGCTGTGTGAGACACCAGGTGACAACACTACTCTATCTCGCGATGGCCCCTTCAAGATGTGTGTTTCTGCGCTGGAGCTGGCTTGCCTTGTCTGAGGTGACGCTGTGCCCTCAGAAGCTGGAGCCTCCTCTGAGGAGTCCTCTTGCTGTTCCTCCCGGACAGTGGGGGGTAGGGGCTCTTGATGAACCTGTGGGAGAGTAAAGAGACCAGTTAAATATATCATATGTAGATTGCATACAGATACCATTATGCACATGATGAGCATTCAATCTCTCTTGACATCAGCCCCCATATGAGCGACTGTTGAATGCCATGTAGCTGTATGTCACCAGGTTGTTCTGATGAGCCCCTCTCTCCGTCCCCCACTTCCGGCTGGTACACTGCTCCACTAATGTCCAGGGCAGCCTCATCTGCACTGGTGAGTATTGCCAATGATTGAGGGCCTCCTCCCATTCTCTCCCTCTCCCTCTTATTGTGGGTTCTCTTTTCCTGCAAGGATGGAAAGAAGAGAAGGTTGAGTGAGAGTAATGGAATGAGTGTAAGGAATGGATGGGTTAGATCTTTAGAGGGAGACTATGATGGCATGGGGTGGCAATACCAAGTGGCCTCCTTGTGTGTTGTTAATTGGTATGATTGCATTAGGGTGAGGGTCATTGTGAGGGGTGCTTAGTAAGATGGGGATGTGATAATGTAGATAGAGAGAAAGGGATGGGTGAATTTGCAAGGGATGTTGGGGTGAGTAAGGATGTGCAGGAGTAGGGTTGTGAAGGCAGAGTGATGGGATGTGATGAGAGGCATAGCAGGATGAAGGTAAGTGTGGCTTTATACTCACTTTTCCTGATCTTAGAAGATTATTGAAGCACTTGGGGTGTTACATCCAGGTCCGCATCACCACAGACCTGCTCGTCACCTCCTCCGCTATCTGCAACCAGGCTGCCTTGGTCTCCTGGGGCAGTCTCTTCCACCCACTGGCAGGGAAGAGAACCTCCCTGTGTGCTCTGACTACCTCCACAAGATTGAGAGGTCGCACAACACCAGGTTATAGTCCAACAGTTTTATTTGAAATCACAATCCGCATCATACCTCCACAAGCACATGGAGGGAGTCATCGCAGAAGCAAGGAGCAGCCCTCTGCCTCTGTGAAGTCATCTTGCAGCGAAAGAAGCACTGTCAGTAGTCTAAACTATCCAAATGAGAAGTTAAATCAAATGGAGCCATGACCCCTTTAAATATGCTGGCACCAAACGTGTCAGCGCTGACATCACCAGACCCATACCTTTTAATTGGGCTGGGTAACACGCAGGGTGGGCTTAACAAGCCACATTATGGAAAAATCTTTTCTTGCAGCGGGATGAATGCAGCAATGGGCTCGTGACCCGCCACCGACCTCGCCTGCCATAGATTCACCCAGGTAGGGAAAATCACGGCCTCTGTCTCTCTCTCTCACTCTCCCTGTCTCAGGTTGTTAGTAATTAGAATATTTTTATTTTTTGTCAATAAAACACAGGTGATGGAGGTATTTTATATGTTTTCAACTATTTTTGAAAAATGAACTCCAATTCGGATGAGGAATGAAATGCTGCCTCTCTTTCTCAGCTTAATAAGCTTTCTAAAGTTTACAGAGTACAAAACAAAAACTACAACAGGTATGTTGTCTCTTATCTCTTTCTTTCGCAATGCACGCACATATGCTTGCACACACACACACACCACTTTCTGTTTTATATAAAGTACACTCAATACAAATTAACCTGATTAAAGCTTTTGAAGTTTATCCTCTGGTATTTTTGCCCAGATAATTTTGAAAAACAACTCAGCAGAAACCACAAAAACTAAAGAAAAATACCCAACAGTTCAGCTGACTAAATGGTACTGATGTATTGGAAATTGTGTGCACTGCACATTCAGATTGCACCATCTGCATTCAGCTAACAGAGTCACAGCTCTAAGCAAAAATATCAATTCTCATAGGAAATGTTTAACCAGCAGTTTTCAATGGAGCACAAGGCCTTCATCAGATTTTAATATATTATGAATAGCTATTGTAAGTGTAAAAACTACAGCCAGGGGGAAGCCATTTGGCCTATTGTGCCTGTAGAAACACTAATTCTTTAACTAGGACTGTCCCATTTTCCTGCCCTTTTCTTGCATCTTTTTATATGCATCAGTTTTATTCATTTTTGTCCATTTTTATGCTGTCAGACAGTGCATTACATGCCGTTGCTGGATGATGACCCTCACTGTATGATTAATGATAGACTAGACACCGACTATAAATAATTTGGAGTTTGCCACCAGTCCATTTTGTGACTGGGTGTATTATATCATGTTAAAATACAGATTAAAATACCAAGGGGGAAAAATTTGGTAACTTAGCACCTCCCTTTAGCACCAGCAGATGGCGCTAACAGGGCGCTGGAGCATTATCGCCAGGGCGAGGTGAATCCAACAGCACATGCCAAATCCCACTCCTCGCAGCGCCACCGCTGACAGTTATCGCCGGGAGCCTCAATGCCAGGTGGATCATGACATCAGTGAGCGTGCAACGCTCACTGGCCGCTCGATCTGCAAAATTGATTGTCGCCACCTACCTTAGCACCTGGAGGAACCAACGACAGGGAGAGCTGGCATGAAGCAACAGGAAGCCAACTCCAGGGACGTTATTTAAAGGAATCATCAGTAATGAGTCGCAGCTGTAGGTTAGTGGAGTTTCAGTGCTTTCTTGCCAGTTTCACATAGTGCAACAGTTTCATTCCATAATTTCAATGTTATTTAGTATCAGGAGTGTTGTGGCAACTAAAATGTAGCTACATTTATTCTTAAAAAAATCAAAATGCTACACTTGGTTACATTAATGGGTGTTGTACTGGCAGTCAATCTCGCCCTCCAGGATCTACGGCAGAGGATGCGGAGGCACTGAGAAAGACTGGAACATGTGGCCAGAGGGAGGAGGAAGTCCATCAGGGCTCTCAACAGGAGGCCTTACCTTCAGAGGGTATTCCAAGAGCACTTCTACCTCCAATTAAGCGAGGAGCAGTGTATTAGAAGGCTCAGCTTCACCAAGGAGGTGGTCACAGAACTCTGCCACATCCTGCAACCAGACCTCCAGCCTCAGATCAGGGCGACCACAGCTCTCTCAGTGGCAATCAAGGTCACCGTTGCCAACAATTTCTTCGCCAGTGGATCTTTCCAGTCTGCAACAGGAGACATAGCTAACATCTTGCGGGACCACCTCAGGAGGAGGGAGAGGGAGAGGAGGAGGAGGACGCGGAGCAAGAGGAAGATGAGGAGGATGAGGAGGAGGATGAGGAGGAGGAGGAACAGAAGCGAGGGAGGAGGCAGCCACTCAATCGGCCTTCCGGAAGGGCAGTCTGTGATCACCTCATCCAACTGTGGTTCCGATGAATTAAACCCCAGATCCCCATCGTTAACCACATCCCCATCATTCCATCCCTGTTGCATGCCATATCACAGCTGAAATGAGACACACCACAAAAGAATCCAAACTGAAATAATAAATTTATCAAAAATCAGTGAACACATATTTACAACAAAAATATTAACTATTCACCCTTGTGCAATCCATTAGTGCCTGTCGTTACTGTGCCTTTGCCTACTCTAGTGCTCTATGAAGTGTTGATCCAGTGGCTGCAGCAGGGCTGGTGGAAGGCTGCTGAGTGTCCATGCGGGAGACTTCAGATGGCCTTGCAGGATACCCTCGACCAACTGTGGGCCTGGAAGGCCCGGCTGTAGACTGCACCACCTCAGCTAGGGCGGCAGTAGTCTGGGCTGGCTGGATGACAGGCAGCGACAAGGGCAATGGCAGAGTGGCAGTGGTGGGATCGGGAATGCTGTCCTCCTGAGAGAGGACAGCAGGTTCCTGCTCCACTGATCCACTGCCACTCCCCCGGGGCAGCACCTCAGCATCCCTAGCAATCTGTTGGAGCACAGATTACTGTCCTGCTGCGACGCTGTGAAAGCCCCGGTCGACAGTGGGAGACCCAGCCATGATGGCAGCAGTCAGAGCTTGTGTGGCATCAAGCTGACACTGCATGAGAGTAGTCTGGGATTGGATGCCACCAAGCATAGACTGCATTACAGCACTAAGACGTTGTGTCACTTCTGCCTGTGCTCAATGGAACCTGCCAGATTGCCCATCACACGCGTCATCAGGTCTGGCTCGTCACGGTCTCTCTGGGAGTCTACCATCCTTTGCAGACTGGAAAAGATGGGCTCCATGGTGTGCGCAGAGCCTTGTGCAATGTTGGAGGCGGACTCCTCCACGCTCCTTATCATTGCCATTGCACCTATCATCTCCGTGTGCATGCCCATCACCCTTCTTCTAAACGCCTCCCCATCAGGGTCCTCATCTGAGTCCTGTGCAGCAGAACTCGCAGGTGAATTCACCCTCCGGGGAGCTGGCCCCCAAGCTACCCTTTCCCCCTGGCCTTGCTACAGCCCACTCGTCCCCGGTGCCTCACCCTGTGCAGATCTCGCTACTATACTAGCCTCTAAAGAACGTGTAGTGCCAGTATCTGAGCTGGTGCCTGTGGGGGAGACATGCAGTGTGTTCTTCCTCATTATTTCTATACTTTTATTGCCGTGTTCCCACTCATGTATACAGTGAACATACAAGAAAATCATCCAGTAGTTTAATGAGAAAGACAGAAACCATACAGGAAAAGTATAAATGTGAACACTTGCTAAGAAAATACTAACCCAACTTCTGACTTGCAACTATTAAACCCTTCACAGACTCAAAGTTTAGTCTAGTTATTCTGATATAATCACTGAACAGTTTCTGTGGATTTTGTTGGTACCGTCTAAAAATAACATATTTGGCTTCCCAATAGCTGAGAGGGGTTATCAAGTGAGCAGCTGAATTATACACACCAGAAAGCTTCCATGTTTGATCCCTGGGTCTATGTCTAGTTAGCTTATTTCTGCTGAGGGAGCTGCGGAGGTGCTCAAATCGGTCTTTGTGCCCTGGGTTAAGGAGTTGAAAATAGGTCAGCGTGCTAACTGCCAATTGCTATACAGTGATTCCTGCTGTAAGTGTGTCTGTATTGGTGTCCGGGTGAGGAGAGGATTGGGCTTAGTTCTGATGGCCCCTATGGTCAAGTGGACTGATGATACTCACTGTCAAAGCTCAAACGTGAAGAAGTGACCACTTGAGTGAGGTATCAGATGGCACCTACTGTGGAACCATGACAATGTATTAAATATGCAATAATTATATATGCAGTTTCACATATTGCTCACCTAATCTTTATAATACATTTTTAAGTTTAAAGAATCTCTGCCTTTTGATTTGTGCATTGTTGCACTTTTACTATTTCAAATTTTCCTTACCTTAAGTACCTTCTAGCAGCAGGATTCATTTTATTCAGTGGCTTTATAAATCATCTTTTCCTCTCTAGAAGTACAGTTCATGATGCTACACTAAAGTACTAATAGGATTATCTCTCTGTCTGGAGTCTTGATTCCAAAACGACAGTCCTGGCAATGTATAGGAGAGAGTAGGTCAATAACATCGATTTGTTAGAAGAATTGCTGTAAATCAAAAATATTTCTCCGACTTTGCAGGCCACTTTGGATGTACAATTACTTAGGTTTTCGTTGTTCTATAATGGGACAGTAACCTAGAAAATGCTGAACTGCTCACTTTAAAATGCTGACTGTATGATGGACCACCTGACAAAGGAGCTGCAGAAAAAGTTGTCAGTGAGCTTCAAGAGCTCGATCACTTCGTAGCAAATCTAAGCCCAGTGGCATTGCCTCACTCCTTCGCAATATTAGGAATCTCCTGATGGATAATGGAAATCTTCAGAAAAAAAGGCAAGGTCCGTCTACTTCGCCTTCTACCATCCTGGTAGTCACATGATACAATGATAATAGAGTTGTTAACTAATCATAGCAAATCACTTCTGAAAACTAGCGCAATTTTGAGCGCAATTTGCGCCCCGATCGCTGATTGCAGCCAAAGCGGAAACTCTTGGCCTATATTTATTAATGACGTATTAACACAATAGAGAGCTATGTATCAAAGTTTGCCGATAACGCAAAGATTGATGGCATAGTAAGTAACATAGACCGGTGCCTAAAATTACAAAGAGACATTGATAGATTAAGTGAGTGGGAAAAGCTGTAGCAGATGGATTTCAATGAGGTTCTTGCGGCCTGTGTGGATGAGGGCAAAGTCTGCAGGGTGGATGAGCAAAACGACCACGGCCCCGTGGTACAGGAGGCCATTCAAGTTGGGAGAGTGAAAATTAATGTCGTAGTGTTAGGGGACAGTATAGTCAGGGGGCTAGATACTATGGGGGAAAAATTCAGTTGGATTGCGCCTCCTGTTAGCGCTTTAAGAGGGCACTAATGGGGCGCAAAGCAACTAGCGCCCGTGCGCGGCGATCTTTGCGCCGCTCACAAAATTTACTAGACATTTTGTGGCGGCGTTAAACACTACCGCCACGATCTCCTGCGCCGGCCGATCGTGACGTCAGTCGAGAGTGCAACGCCCCGATAGCGCCCCGGACCGGATATTGAGTGGCGCCCCATGTCTTACCACCTGCCGCTAGCAACGACAGGTTGAGGGGAGCGTTTTGCAGTCAGGAAGGGACTGGGGGAGTGCTATTTAAAGGCGACCGCTTCCTGCCTTTTTTTGTCAGCAAAATTTTTGCACCATGCATTCTGAGTGAGAGAGAGACTGCAGGAGATATTCAAAGCTGTGTTGAGGAGTTTTGGGTACTGAGCAGCACTTTGCAGGTTCTTTCTGGTTTGATCTTCCTTGCATCGATTTAGAAGAGAATATGGGGGCTGCAGTCTGAGCTCTTTCCCTGGGCCTCTCCATTGTTCTTTCCAACAGATTTGATGTACAGTTTTCTCCAGGCCGAGATTCAAGGCTGCAATGAGCAGGGTGTGGATGGAGAGCAAGATCGACCCTTCCCTTTAAGAACTGGCCGGCGCCAGTGTGTCTGTGTTCCATTGCTGACTGACATCACATGAGCTTCGCCAGCGCTCTGAGGTAGCGCCTCGCTCCTCGGCCTTTGCGCCTTAAGACAGATGTGTAGCGCCTGACTTAGCGCTCCAATCACCTCCAGCGGCGATAAAAGTCAAGTTTGCAGTCGGAGGCGATAATTAGCGCCAGGCGCTAAACTTTGCGCATGGCCGATAATGGCGCCCCAAACGGGGCGATACTGAATTTTTCCCCCTATTCTCTGCAGCCACGATTGGAAGTTTCAAAGGCTGTGTTGCCTGCCCGGTGCCAGGGTTAAGGATATCTCCTCGTGATTGGAGAAGAATTTAGTGTGGGAGGGAGAGGATCCAGTTGTCGTGGTCCACATAGGAACCAACACCATAGGCAGAACTAGGAATGAGGTTCTGCTGAGAGAAATTCGGTATGTTAGCGCCTCCCGTTAGCACCCGGCGGGGACTAAAATCCAACAAATCCCCTGGACCTACTTCCTAGGGTTCTAAAAGAGGTAGCTACAGAGATAGTGGATGCATTGGTTGTGATCTTCCAAAATTCCCTAGATTCAGGAACGGACCCAGCGGATTGGAAGGTAGCAAATGTAACCCCACTGTTCAAGAAAGGAGGGAGAGAGAAAACAGGGAACTACAGGCCGGTTTGCCTGAAATCAGTTGTCGGGAAAATGCTGGAATCCATTATTAAGGAAGTGGTAACAGGGTACTTAGAAAATCATAATATGATTAGGCAGAGTCAACATGGTTTTATGAAAGGGAAATTGTGCTTGACAAATTTATTAGAGTTTTTTGAGGATGTAACTAACAGGGTAGATTAAGGGAAACCAGTGGATGTAGTATAATTGGATTTCCTAAAGGCATTCGATAAGGTGCCAAATAAAAGGTTGTTAAGCCAGATAAGGGCACATGGGGTTGTGGGCAATGTATTAGCATGGATAGAAGATTGGTTAACAGATAGAAAACAGAGCAGGGATAAATGGGTCATTTTCCAGTTGGCAGGCTGTAACTAGTATGGTGCCGCAAGGATCAGTGCTTGGGCATCAGCTATTTACAATCTATATTAATGATTTAGGTGAAGGGACCGAGTGCAATGTATCCAAGTTTGCTGACGATACAAAGCTAGGTGGAAAAATAAGATGTGAGCAGAACACAAAGAGCCTGCAAAGGGATATAGACAGGTTAAGTGAGTGGGCAATAAGGTGGCAGATGGAGTATAAAGCAAGGAAATGTGAGGTTATTCACTTTGGTAGGAAGAATAGAAAAACAGAATATTTTTTAAATGGTGAGTAACTATTAAATGTTGGTGTTCAGAGAGATTTGGATGTCCTAGTACAAGAAACACAGAGAGTTAACATGCAGGTACAGCAAGCAATTAGGAAGGCAAATGGCATGTTGGCCTTTATTGCTAGAGGGTTGGAGTACAAGAGTAAGGAAGTCTTGCTACAATTGTACAGGGCTCTGGTGAGACTACATCTGGAGTACTATCCACAGATTTGGTCTCCTTATTTAAGGAAGGATATACTTGCCTTAGAGGCGGTGCAATCCCAGATTGATCTCTGGGGTGAGAGGGTTGTCCTATGAGGAGAAATTGAGTAGATTATGCCTATACTCTCTGGAGTTTAGAAAAATGAGAGGTGATCTCATTGAAACATAAGATTCTGAGGAGGATTGACAGGGTAGATGCTGAGAGGTTGTTTCCCCTGGCTGGAGAGTCGAGAACTAGGGGCCATAGTCTCAGGATAAGGGGTCGGCCTTTTAAGACTGAGATGACGAGGAATTTCTTCACTCAGAGGATTGTGAATCTTTGGAATTCTCTGCCCCAAAGTGCTGTGGATGCTCAGTCATTGAGTATATACAAGGCTGAGAGAGATAGATTTTTGGACTCCAGAGGAATTAAGGGATATGGGGATAGGACAGGAAATTGGAGTTGAGGTTGAAGATCAGCCCTGATCTTATTGAATGGCGGAGCAGGCTCTAGGGTCTGTATGGCCTACTCCTGCCCCTAATATTTATGTTCTTATGTTCTTAATTGTGAGGTTACCCATTTTGGACCAAAAAAGGATAGATCTGAGTACTTTTTAAATGGTGAATATGTAGGAACAGTGGAGTTCCAAAGAGATTTAGGGATCCATGTACACAGATCACAAAAATGTTGTAGTCAATGGAATGTTAGCTTTTATAACTAGAAGACTGGAATATAAAGGGGAGGACATTTTGCTAAAGCTACTCCATATCTGAACTACTGTGTTCCGCTCTGGGCGCTGCACCTTAGAAAGGAGAAATTAGCCTTGGAAGGAATGCAGCGCAGATTCACCAGAGTGTTACCAGGGCTCCAAGAGTTAAAGTATGACAAGAGATTACATAAAGTAGGCTTGTATTCCCTGGAATATATAAGGTTAAGAGGTGATTTGATTGAGATTTTTAGGATTTTGAAAGGAATTGATGGGGTTGATGGAGGGAAACTTTTTCTGATGGTGGGAAAGTTTAGGACAAGGGAACATAACCTTAAAATCAGAGTCAGGCCATTCAGGAGAGAAGTTAGGAAACACTTCTTCATGCAAATGGTGGTAGAACCGTGGAACTCTCTCCCAAAAAAGTAGATATCAGCTCAATTAATAAATTTAAATCTGAGAGCGATAGATTTTTGCTAGCCAAGGTTATTAAGGGATATGGGGCTAGAAATTCATTATAGCCCAGGAATGGGCGGTAAAATTAGAAAAGTTGGAGAATTAGCGCCAGGTGCTAATGCTTTAGACCGCACGCAAAATTCATGCTCAATGCTCAAAGAAATAATTGAAGCACTAATTCAAGTCTTAAAGCCCAAGCTCATTGACGTTACACTCAAAGAGTGGACCAATATCAGGTGCAGTCTAATCGCAAGTCATCAAAGCCACAGGCTTTTTCCAGTTCTTAAAGGGGAGGTTCATTGATGCTGCAGAACCTCATTCTCAGCATTGCTGGCTGTGCAGCTGCCTCAGCAAGCACCAGCAGGTCAAGGAGAAGGAGCCGGACGACTGAAACAGTTGCACTCATGGCAGATCCACGCCCCAGGGAGGGAGCCCGCAAATTCAGCGATTAAGCATTGGAGGTGTGGTGTTCGCTGTGGAGAGACGGAGGCTGGTGCTCTACCCCACAAGTGGCAGGAGGCCCTCGCTGCAAGTCTTCTGCACCATGTTGAAGAAGGTAACGCAGCATGTCTCAGGCAGCAATGTGGTCCCCAGGACCCACACACAGTGTAGGAAGAAATTTAACAACCTTACTCGGGTGGTCAGGGTGAGTCAATGCTTCGACAAATGCTACATAACACCATCTGAACCACAGTCTTCACACACTGCCCAAAGCACCACACCCCCAGCACTTACCCACCAACAATCTCTACCTACCAACACTCACACCCACATCTCACACCTTGCACATAATGACAGCTATTCAACTATAGCAGGCACATCACACAAACACATTGCTCCACACTCACTCACAAACTTTCCTTTCTCTTGCAGGCCAAGGTGGCTCACAACAGGAGGGAGCAGGGGCGCATAGGCGGGAGATAAGCCGACACCCAACCACTGTCTGTGCTGGAGAATAGCGTGCTGCAGATTATTGGGTGCCAGATGGTGGGCGCCGTGGTCACCGGTGACGTTGACCCCCTTGGGGATAATGACAGTATGTTCATCCCTAATCCTTCTTCTCACATCCCATTTCCCCCTCACCCCACAAGCGTTTTGCACTTTCCAGTTAACCATGTTGTATGCATGCATTTCTCCCTTCCTGCCCTCCTCCCCTCACCTTAACCCGACTCTTGTGCCTTTATGCTTTCAGATAACGAGCAAGCACCTGAGCAGCCTGTCCCTGAGGGCACCGCAGAGAGTGAGGCGGGAGAAGAGGAGGAGGAAGAACACACTGCGTCACTGCATGTCTCACCCGCAGGCACCAGCTCAGATATTGACACAACACGTTCTTTAGAGGCTAGTATAATAGCGGGATCTGCACAGGGTGAGGCACCGGGGATGAGTGGGCTGCAGCAAGGCCAGGGGGAAAGGGTAGCTCAGGGGCCAGCTCCCCAGAGGGTGAGTTCGCACGCGAGTTATGCTGCACAGGACTCAGATGAGGACCTCGATGGGGAGGCCTTTAGAAGAAGGGTGATGGGCATGCACACGGAGATAATAGGTGCAATGGCAAGGGTGCCCGAAAGCCTCTCAGCAATGGTAAGGAGCATGGAGGAGTCCACCTCCAACATTGTACACCATGGAGCCCATCATTTCCAGTCAACAAAGGATGGTAGATTCCCAGAGAGACCGTGGCGACCCAGACCTGATGCCGTGTGTGATGGGCGATCTGGCAGCTTCCATTGCAGCACAGGCAGAAGCGATGCAACATCTTAGTGCTGTAATGCAATCTATACTTGGTGGCATCCAATCTCAGACTGCTCTCATGCAGTCTCAGCTTGATGCCACGCAAGCTCTGACTGCTGCCATCGTGGCTGGGTCTACCACCGTCGACCAGGGCTTTCACGGTGTTGCTGCAGGCCAGCAATCTGTGCTGCAACAGATTGGTAGGGATGCTGAGGTGCTGCCCCGGGGGAGTGGCAGTGGGTCAGTGGAGCAGGAACCTGCTGTCCTCTCTCAGAATGACAGCATTCCTGCTCCCACCACTGCCACTCCGTCCTTGCCCTTGTCTCTGCCTGTCATCCAGACAGCCCAGACTGCTGCCGCCCATGCTGAGGTGGTGCAGTCTATAGCCAGGGCCCTCCAGGCCCAGAGCTGGTCGAGGGCCTCCTGCAAGGCCAGCTGAAGTCTCCCGCACGGACACTCAGCAGCCTTCCACCAGCCGTGCTGCAGCCGTTGGGCCAACACTTCATAGGAGTACTAGAGTAGGCAAAGGCACAGTAACGAGAGGTACTAAGGGATTGCACAAGGGTGAATATTTAATATTTTGCTGTAAATATGCGTTCACTGGTTATTGATAAATTTATTAATTCAGTTTAGTTTCTTTTGTGGTGTGTCTCATTTCAGCTTTGCGCTGTGATATGGCCTGTGACAGGGGATGTGGTGAGCAACGGGGATCTGGGGTTTAATTTATTGGAACTGCAGTCTGATGAGGCGATCACGGACCGCCTGTCTGGAAGGCCGATTGAGTAGCTGCCTCCTCCCTCGCTCCTGTTCCTCCTCCTCCTCATCCTCCTCATCTTCCTCTTCCTCCTCATCCTCCTCCTCCCCCACCTCGCCCTCTTCCTCCTCCTGAGGTGTTCCCACAATCCCTGGTGGCAAGGGCTGTGCCCTCATTATGGCCAAGTTGTGGCGCATGCAGCAGACCACCACGAAATGGGACACCCACTCAGCCGAGTACTGGAGGGCTCCTCCCGAGCGGTCCAGGCAGCGGAACTGTTGCTTCAGCAGGCCGATGAGCTGCTCGATGATGTTCCTGGTGGCGGCATGGCTCTCATTATATGAGTGCTGGGCAGGAGTGTTGGGGTTGCGGAGGGGAGCCATGAGCCAGGTGGAGAGCGGATAGCCTTTGTCTCTAAGCAGCCAGCTGCGAGCTTGACGTGATGGCTGGAAGAGTGCTGGCACAACAGTCTGGCGCAGGATGAAAGCATCGTGGCTGCTGCCAGGATAGCGGGCATTCACATTGAGGATTCGCTGTCTGTGGTTGCACACCAACTGCACATTAAGTGAATGGTAACCTTTGTGGTTACGGAAGATGTCAGGATTGTTATGCAGGTGCCCGCAAAACCACGTGGGTGCAGTCAATGGCGCCCTGCACCATGGGGAATCCTGCTATCATGGCAAAGCCACATGCACGCTCGTCCTGCTTCTCTCTCGTGATGGGGAAGGAAATGTAGTCCCTTCTCCTACTGCTGAGAGCCCTATGGCCCTCCTCCTCCCTCTGGGCACATGTTGCACTCTTTGTCGCTGCCTCCACTCCCTCCGCTGTAGATCCTGGAGGGCTAGGTCGACGGCCAGTACAGCCCCCATTAATGTAGCAATGTGAAACTGACATGAAATCACTGAAACTCCACTAACCTACAGCTGTGACTCATTACTCATGATCCCTTTAAATAACGTCCCTGGAGCCGGCTTCTGGCTGCTTCATGCCAGCTCTCCCTGTTGCTGTTTGGTCAAGGTGCTAAGCTAGGTGGTGATAATCAATTTCACAGATTGGGCTCACTGACATCACGATCTGCCTGGTGTTGTAGTCCCCAGCGGTACCTCGTACTGGTCGTGCAACGGTGGGGGGTGGGCGCCGGATTTGCCGTGCGGCGCTGGATTCGCCTCACCCCAGCGCTACTGCATCAGCATCCCATTACCGCCATCTGCTAGCGCTAACAGGAGGTGCTAAGGTACTGAATTTTTCCCCCATAGAGCAAAGGCAGGTGGATGGAGTTAGGATGCAGATCAGCAATGAGCTCATTGAATGGCGGAACAGGTTCAAGGGGCTGAATGGCATATGTCTCAAATTACTCATATACTGTATCCCAACATGTTATATTCTAAAGAAATCCATCCAATTTACATTGGAATGAATCAACACTAACTATTTCCATCATGTCCCTAGGATCCTGTTCCATAGATTGACCCTTGCCTCACTGAAATATTGGGGGCAATTTTAACCACCCCATGATGGGTGGGAGGGGGTCAGGGGGGTGGGCAGGGGGGGTGGTTAAATTGGTAAAGTTGAAAAACCCAACAAAAGCCCACCACGAACCCACCACAAACCCGCCACGAACGCACCTACTTCTGGTTTAACCACGGCGGCTGTGGGGCCATCCGAGTAACCCGCGGGTCAGTGATTATAATATTTAAATGAGGCTCCGTTCCTCAGAGTTGGGAGTCATTTAAATTTAACGGCTGCAGGCTGGGTTTCCCAGGGCTCGGGAAACTCGACAGCTAAAGGAAAGCGGGACATGCCGAATCCAACACTGCTTGTGGGCCAGGAAGAGCAGGGGTGCTTCCCTGTGGCCCCTCAAGCAAACCTTTTCCCCAGGATAGCTCCCTCCCTGCGATAGGCCGAACTTCCCGCAATCTCCCCCCCTGACGCTCTCTCTCGCCAACCCCAGCCCTCCCTCCTGTGATCTCTCTACCCGCCCTGCTCCGTGATCTCTCTATCCCTGCGATCACTCTCCCCGTGCTCTGTCTCCCCCGTGATCTCCGTCCCTCCCGTGATCTCCGTTCCCCCTCCGCAATCTCGCTCCCCCGGTGATCTCCCCCCACCCCGCTATCTCTCTCTACCCCAGAGATTTGACACAAAGCGAGTGTGATGGATAAAACGAGCACACTACTTAAAATCAGTGTTAACAGTTTTGAAATAATAGTTATTTATATCTGATTTGTTTAATTTTCTTGCCATATTGAAATGCTTCATCTCCCAGCATGTTCTCTGAGTCATTGTAGCTGCATACACCACCTGCAGCATTCAGGATGATCTAGTATAATGGATACATGTTCGCAGGAAGCTTTTATGCCTCTGTGCTGCAGTGTACCCTTTGTAAAAAAAAAATCATTATATATATTTTTCTGCTGGGTGCCTGTGTTGGGCATGAATCTGTTCTAACAGCTCCACCTGAGAGAATGTGCAGTGGCAGCTAATTTAGTGCCCAGAATAGAGGCTGCACACCGAGATAGGAAATCTGGCTTTTAATGTCAGAATGGTATTACATCTGCAGGCACAAAATAAATGTAAATTCAGCCTTTTGTCACTGTGTACAGATCAATTATTCACTGCAATAATCATTACTATTTTGTAACTATGCAGAAAAATGGCCTTTGGTGAGATTTTTGTACTCATGCAAGGAGAGGATGCAAGTGGAAGAATAAAACATTCTCCTGTTTAGACACCTACACAGGGGGGAGAAACTGAGCTCCGTAGTGCCCGCTTTTTAGGCGCTGTGCAGCTTCCCAATGCTCGAAAATGGGGTCCAAGTGCATACACTTCCGATGGGAAGTGCGCAGGACACCATCTTGGTAAAGGGGTTTGCGTGACCGCCGGCAGCATGCAGAGCAGGCCGATTAAGATGTCAAGTCAGTGTACAATGCTGATTTGATGCCAGCACTGTCATTTTCAAAATCCATGCTTCAGCCTACGCACGATCTTAACCTCGCACAACGGATCACAATGTTAAACGGAATGAAGGACCCCCCACCAGCGCCATTTAAAGTGATCATGAACTATTTGCAGGTTAGTTGCTGCATTATTTCTTCCGGCTGCTGGTGCAATTGCGCGCATTTTTGAAGCTTTCCTAAAACTTGCCTAAAGTTTCAATATTGTGCTGGGAATGGTCTGGCTGGTGCTGAGGTATATTTTTGTCAAATTTAAAAGCTTGCGCTGAAACAAGTTAATTCCAGACATGGGTGGCCTGGTAGGCCTTCCTCTTGTAATTGAGCATGACTGGGAGAATGAAGAGAGGCCATGCAGAGAAGGACACACTTCTAGAAGAGGGAGGAGGAGGAGGAGGGGCAGAAGGGCTCACAGCAGGAGGCTATATCCATCGAGGGTCTTTAGGGAGCTCTCGCACACGTGCATAGCAGGCTTGCAATGAGAGCCGTGCTGCCACAAGGAATATTATAGAACACACCATCAGCATCCTTAAGCAACACTTCCGCTGCCTGGACCGCCCTGGAGGAGCCTTGCAGTACTCAGCTGAGCAGGTATCAAGATTTGTAGCGGTATGCTGTATGCTGCACAGCCTCGATATTATGAGATAACAGCCCTTGCCACCACCTATCAGGCAAGAAGCTGAGGCGCAGGAGCAAGAGGAGGAGGAGGAGGAAGTGAAACAGGAAGTGGAGGAACATGAACAGGAAGGGAGGCTGTAATGTAGATAGCCCCTTCCTGCCCAGGCTCTATGTGATGAAATAGTTCATGAGTGATACCTGTAACCTGAACCACACCTCCCCATTCACCAACAGTCCCACACTCCTTACCTTTCCTCTATCTCTGACTATCAGATCGTCCTCTTTCTGACAACATAAACATAAAAAACACCAGAAAATGCACATTCTAATCCAATTTTATAAATTCAATCATGACATAATGTGTACAAAAATACATTAACCACACTTGTACATTACCTTAGTGCCTGTCTTCCATGTGCCTTTTCCAGTCCTAGTGCTCCTACGAGGTGCTACCCCAGTGGCTGCAGCATGGATGGCGGAGACTGCAGATGGACTTGGAGGGTGACCTCGAGCATCGAGAAGGCCCAGCTTCAGACAACACCAGCTTTGCCTGGGCTTCAGCAGTCTGGGCTGGCTGGCTGATAGGCACCAGCAAGGGCACTGGCGGAGTGGCAAGGGTGAGTGCACAAATGCTGGCATCCTGAGAGAGGACAGCAGATTCGTGCTCCATGGAGCCAATGCCATTCTCCCAGAGTGGGCCCTCAACAATCGTAGTAATCTGTTGGAGAACAGATCGATGGATTGCTGTGTTGCCCTGGAAGCCCCTTTGAACAGTGGTATCCTGAGCCATGATGGCAGCCATCTGAGCTTGCAAGGGAGCAGTCTGAGCTTCCACTGCAGCACTCAGACCTTTGATGGAAGCTGTTGTTGCTGCAATGGAAGCTGTGACATCAGCCATCAGACGCTGCATCATGCTGGGTTCCACAGGTTTGCTGATGGAGGTGACTACATGTTCCACGTTGGAGAGGATGGGCTCCAAGCTCTGCTGATGGAGGTGACTACATGTTCCACGTTGGAGAGGATGGGCTCCAAGCTCTGCGCAAAGCCCTGTGCCAAGTTGGTGCTGGACTCCTCCATGCTCCTTGACATTGAGCGCAGGCCTTCTGGCAGGCTTTCCAATGCACCAAGCATTTGGTTATGTATACCCATCAGACTTCTTTTTTTAGCCTGGCCATCAAAGTCCTCATCTGACTCCTCTGCAGCAGAACTAGTTTGCGACCTTGCCCTAGGACGAGCTGACACCTGCACTATCCTTTCCCCCACGTCCTGGCTCCAGCACACTTGGACCTGGTGTCTCACCACATGCAGCTCCCTCCTCTATCCTAGCCTCTAAAATACACGCAGTGTCAATTTCTGAGCTGGTGGCTGTGGCTGTAAGATCGAGCGACGGTGTCTCTTCATCTTCGCTATCTTCTTCCTCTTCCTCCACTGACTGGGAAGGTTCCAGTTCTTGGGTATCTGAATTGAAAAAGGGACAAGGGTGGGGTTGTGGTGAGGGGAGAGGAGAAAGTAAGAAGTGCGTGCCCCCCTGTGGATACAGGATGTCTGTCCTTCTTTCCACCTCTTGCACCAAGTCCTGCAGTACATTATCTGAAAACCTTGGTGCTCACTTTCCCATGTTCAGCTATTGCTCAAAGTGTCACAGCCCAGATTAACTTTTGAAAAAACTCCCACCACTTCTTGCAGCCACAATGCACCTCCCCTTTAAGAGATGCAGGCTACCTTTAAGTAGCGCTAGACACTCGCGATATTGGCCCCCTGCTAATATGTGCAGCCAATGAATACCGTGGGGAGCTACATTTAAAAGGACAGGCAGCACCAACTTAACGTACTGCCTGCAACGCAATGAAAGGTTAATCATGTACCATAATCCCCATACCCGTTCTCGGGGGTTATCCATTTTAACCCCTCGGTGGCATATATAGTAATCTCAAATCACATGTAATGCAGTCAAATGTAAAATAATACTCACTATTCTGCCCTCTTACTGATTGTGTCTCACTCTTGGCTTAAAGAAAACACTGCATAAATGTGATTTTTTTTCAAACATAGAAACATAGAAGATAGGAGCAGGAGTAGGCCATTCAGCCCCTCGAGCCTGCTCTGCCATTCAATGAGATCATGGCTGATCATCCAAATTTAGTACCCATCCCTGCCTTCTCTCCATATCCCTTGATCCCTTTAGCTTTAAGAAATATATCTAACTCCTTCTTGAATATATTTAATGAATTGGCCTCAACTGTCTTCTGTGGTAGAGAATTCCACAGGTTCACCACTCTCTGGGTGAAGAAATTCCTCCTCATCTCAGTCCTAAATGGGATAACCCCTTATCCTTAGACTGTGACCCCTGGTTCTGGACTCCCCCATCGGGAACATCCTTCCTGCATCTAGTCTGTCTAGTCCTGTTAGAATTTTATAAGTTTCAATGAGATCCTCTCTCATTCTTCTAAACTCCAGCGAGTATAAGCCCAATCGACCCAATCTCTCCTCATACGTCATTCCTGCCATCCCAGGTATCAGCCTGGTGAATCTGTAAGGGATTCCCCTGACCCTGCGTGTCTCGTAGCCTGTGAGGTTCACGCGGCTCTGTGCAGCCTGTATGTCAGTGCGGGTCTAGGCCTGGTTGCCTGTTCTGGTCTCCAGCCAGTCTGGGAACACTAGACACACCTGTGAGTGGTTCGAATCACTCTCCCTTACGGTTCTAGACACTGGACTTAGATGCGAGAGCAGTAATGGAGATAAAACTCATGTAGACTTGGTTTGAACGGTACGAAATGGAAAATCTTTATTGCATGATACTTAAAATTATGAAATACATGTCATAAGCACAGATTAATGACAGTACAATCTTACAAACGGTTATATAGTCGATCTTAGGGAAACGAGGAACGAACGGCACAACGTAAATAGGGGCACACATTACAAATATCCTTAATCTTTAAACCCTCCCCTATCAATATCTATCCTAAACTAGCTTCGTAGGATCTCGAGACTCATGCTCACCACTCGTGATAACTCGGAGAAATTCCGAATAGCTGATCGGATGTTTTTCACCGCAGCACCCACGTGTCGGTCAGGAGATCTCCTGGTCCCACTTGTTTACTTGCTTCTGCTGCTCCGGCTAGTAGGCTGGACCGTCTGCTGTGATGAAGACCTCTGTTGGTGGGTTTCACAGTTTAGTCTTGGAGCACCGTTGTCAATATCATTGATACGATATGTTTGCACGTTCCAGTTGCTTTGGGCACAGTCCAGTTATCATTGATGCAATATGTTTCGTTATAAGTTCGAAAGAGAAATCTTCCTGGCGAGGAAAACTTGGCTAATCGACCTACAGGCGCGGTCGGGATTTACTGACCGTGGCGATGGATATGGTCTTCTTCTCTTCTCCTCTCATCTCATCTCATCTCATCTCATCTCGGGCCTTTGGTTCCGCTGCCAGTTACCAACATAGGTCTTCGTTACGCGACACGAGGTAGATCCGAACGGATCAGAAAGTTCAACAGTCTTTTCAGAAGAGGCAACAGGCACGCAGAAGCCCAACTACGAGTACACAGGAGCAGCCACGAGGTTACGAATCGACCGGATAAAAACACAGGAGCAAGCGAGCGAATGCAGGAGCAAGAACAAGAGCACGAGGCAAGAGGCAAGAGACAAGAGACAAGAGAGCGAATGGACGGTTTGGGGCCTGCAATTATAGTGCAAAAATCTTCCGTTTCCCGCCCAACTATAATGTCCATTCCTTTGTTTAGGGTTTGGCGCCCAAATGTCTTGTATGGGTGATCTCCGTCCTTAATGGGTTTCGGGGCTACTCATGAATGTTTGAGTACCTGTTAATATTTCTCCCATTGTTAAATCGGTCGGTGTTCTCCCTGGAGGGGTTTGGGGCTTCCAAGTGTCCTGTATAACTACCTGCTAACGGCTCTCTCATCGTAGAGTCGTTGGGAGTTTACATATTAATGTCCTTTGGATGGGCCCTTGATTACTCGGTACAATGGCTTTCCTTTGTACCTGGGAGACCGATTCCAGTATCTATGTTTATACTGCAAACCCATAATGTCTCGTGTATTATCTTCACTGTGCTGAATCGTTATCGATCTTGCACAAACGTTTAATGGAACGCCATCTTGTCTGCCTGTTGAAAAGTCTAGAATGTTCTGTCACGAGGTGCGGCGGCCATTTTACAGGCTGCTTGTGTCCAATTTAAACCTGCCAGCATTCTGCTGAAATAAAAGCTGTTTGAACGAAACTTTGTGTTTTCTCCTTATTAATCAAATCGCGATATATTGCGAATTCTACAGTCCCTCCTGTTGATGCGAATAACTCCGCTTATCGTATCAAAAATCGCAGTGGTGAGCAATCTTATCTCGATTTCACTCCGAATCCAGTAAATTAATCCCATAATTTTTAACTTAACTAGGGTCTCTGTGTCGTCCTTATTTCCCAAGAAAATCACATTTTATATCACCGTAGGCATCATTTGCCCTTAAACTTACACCACTTGTTTTCCTTCCCGGCGTAACCAGGCCGATACCTCACGCATCACCTGTATATGTGTCTTTTATTCAGGGAAAGGAAAAAACAAAACCCAAAACCAAACAATCAACACCATCACCAAAATAAACAAATCCCAACTCTTAAACATGTCGAGTTTCCAACGTATTTACAATGAGTACAAACTTCCGCGGCGCACGCGGCGAGCGGGAGTGACGCCATTTTCCGATTACACGGTGCTCTCATCGTGCACGCGCACGTAACGTTCTCGCCACTCTCCCGTGTTTTCATGCTTGGTGAGGCGCTTGTCTCTTTTACAATGTATGACCAATAGGTACACTACAATAAACACTTGACAGACGACTAAAATGTGGGAGGCTATTCTGATCCATGAAGGTACTTCAATATTCGTGAACAGATTCCACCACGGCGGAACCACTATGTCCAGAATGTCTGTTCCTATTTCGACAGTTTTCTGCTCTAATGTATAAAAATGCTTCTGTGATACCGCGACGGCTTTCAGAAGTTTGGTTAAATGCTCAGGGAGAGGGGGAATGAGGTATCCAAAATGCGCGACAAATCGCTGCAAGTCGGTGAAATTCTCTTTTACTGTGAGGTGAACAGTGGATGGTTCAGGGATTGGGATGATTCGCTGTTGTGCTACTTGAACTTCAGCCCTGGGTTTAAAACAGAAACTGCTGTCACTCACCGGACACCGGCTACGGTTTCCATGCTGGTAGTGTTGCGCTGCAGTGGTAACACAATATGTTCCACCCCCGATGTATGCTACCTGCGGAGGCACATGATCTTGTGCCATTGCCTCCATGGTGCAATTCATGGACTTGGCGCCAGCCGTTCTGAACCCGCACTGTGGTGTTAAAAAGGCATTCAAGTGCTGGGGGCACAGTAATATGTGTGCTCCCCTGCCACGACAACCAGAGAGATCTGTACCTGTCATCGTTTGCTCCCAGCGGATGACGTAAGGTGGAACCGCTGCATAACGAATGTGGGCTCCCCCCTGAATGACACCAATGTTCTCTACCCGATATACCGGGGCGGGCTTTGCTGTGTTGCCCAAAACCGGCATGCGTAATACTATTCCCATAATAGTATGGTTTGAACGTCCGCAGTCCACGGGGACTGGGTAAGCTTCTGAAGCTAGCCTGAGCTGGCACGGACTTAATGCGTTCTGAAAAGGGTGAAGCGCCCGTAGGTGTTTGTTACTTATCCAGGACGGAACCAAACCTTGTTTTAAATCCTCCAAATTACTGCGGCCCTCGCCCAGTAACCACGCCCCGTAAAGCACGCACACCTCGTTCTGCGCAGCTTGATCGGATGCATTCCGATCTTCCCTGATCAGGGCATTTACCGTACGCGCATGTTTCTCCAGCTCTGCTATAATTTCCTTTAAATGGAGAGTCATGGCTTGGTCCTCGTGTAGACCTGACCCTACCACTTTATTCTCATCTGTTAGAATGTCTTTTAACTGTGTTTTTAAACCATTAATCTGGGTCTGCAGCTCCACACTGTCTAGAGCGTTGACCACAGATGTCCCTGTGTTAAAAGCAGTGAACGCATCGTTCACCAAACCCCTTCTTTGCCTCCCTACTTGATCCAAAACTTCCTGCGGTGCGGTGTACAAACTTGTCTTATCAACTTCTGCAAAATCAAACTCGTAAAATTGTCTGAACATCTTGGTCAACAGGACCTGATACAACTGTTCCGTCTTTTTGGGGCACCACTCTGGTAACCGTACCTCAGTGAGATTTAAAATCACCGAGGCCACCGCGTAATGTACCCCCTGAAATAGTATCTGGTCTGTGGGGACCAGTACCAAACCGTTCCCGGGTCCCTTACTAGCTTTAGGGCACCCTTCTTCCTCAGCTAGAACCACCGGAATCGTGGGCGGGGCTTTGCGTGGGCGCGTAATGAGTTCAGTGGCATTTACTGGGATCGGGGAGAATGGGGCTCCGCACCCCCTGGTGCTCGCATCCCACCTCATCCCCTGTCCGTTATCCTGCCACTGATTAATAAAAAATATGGAGATGCCTTTGGGGCAAACGTACTTTGACCCCCACATACATACATAAATCCCCTCATCCGGTTCCCACCATTTGTCCCAACAGACTTTCACTTGTCCGTCTGTCCCCGTAATTGTCCGATGGGTATTATTACCCAGTCGTTCCCACTCGACCGAAGAGTTTCTCATAGTTTTGCTCAGCTTTCGCAGCCACCACCATCGGCTCAATGGGACATTCCCACTACAGGTCAAACAAATCCGTTTGCCGACGGTGACGCTGATCCTGGGTGCGATGATCCTTACTTTGGGGCACATTAAAGAAGTCTCTTTGTAGGCGAACCCCGATGTGCTGGAATACTCCGTTGAGTTCGTTCCCAGCCATCCTGGCCACCTTCCCTTGTGGAAATAGGTGCTGGTCCCCTCTGCCTTCCGTCTTCCGGTCCCATCCACCGCGATGGGGGCCGTGTCCCCGGAACATCCAAACACCACGACATCCTTGGTGTGGCCTCGATAGGCCAATCCACACCCGATTGCCACGAGCAATACTAGAATTCGTTCCATCCTTCCTTGGTTCCTGTGATCAGATAGAATGAGGTAGCCAGCCTCGCAAAAGTCTCTGGCTTTTTTTGAAGGGTGAGCGGGTCCCCTGACCTCGCCTCACGTGAACTTCAACGTTTGCTGAATAGACTTCCTCTAAACCTAGCCTTAAAACTCCCATCATTTTATCGTTTTCTGTTAAAAACACTACAAACTTAGCCTTATTAAAACTACAAACTTAACCTTGAACTATAAACTTAAAACTTAACCTTGAACTATAAACTTAAAACTTAAAACTAATAACTTTACAGTGCCGCCCGTTCTCAGGGCGGCCCCTTTAAATTCTGAGAAGGCTGCTGCGAGCTCTTCCCGACGGTGGGAGGGCACTGACCCTTCCCTCTGATCTGCCGCAGCCTGTTGCTGCGCTGACCCTTTCCTCTGATCTGCCGCAGCCTGTTGCTGCGCTGACCCTTTCCTCTGATCTGCCGCAGCCTGTTACTGCTGCGATGTGGCCTGTCTGTACCCGGGTTATCTTAACCTGAAGTCTACGCCTTGGGGCAGTCTGGGGACATGACCACATCCTCCTGGGCTGGGGTTCTCTACTTGACCTACGGGGAGTTGCTATGGGCGGGGGTTCCGTGACGGACGGACCGGGTTCCGAGACCTCCAACGGGATGACCTGGGGTTCCATCACAGTCGCCGGCTCCGCCTCCGCTGACTCCGCCTCCCTAACCTCGGGGCTGGCAGTTCGTGGCTCCGCCCTGCTCGGCCCAGCAGGCGGCCCTTCACTCGTGATCTCTGCCTCCCCTGAGGACTGGACGTTCAAAGCGGGCGGCCACATCTCTGGGAGCCACATTGGTACTCTCTGTGCTCCTATAGCGGCTGGCCCTGCCTCCTCTAGCTCCTCCCTCCTGTCCTCGGGACCTGCAGCTTGTGTGTCCACCCCGTGTGGATCTCTACCTATCGGCCCCATTCCCCCCAGACCGTTCCTCAGGAACCACCCGTCATCATCACTATGCTCATCTGCACTATCCTCATCTGACCAGGGTACCCTGGGTTCTTCGTCATCTAACCCCCAATTCCAGAAAAACGCTGCATGATCGTCCGGGATGTCCCTTCCCCTGATGCAAGCTGCTATGCCTGCCTGTGTGCCTTGTGGTCCTATCTGGGGCTGTGCTTCCCCACTCGCAGGTCTGGCCCCTCCCTTAAGACAGGCCACCGCCCCTGCTTGTTTCTGTGAAATCTCACCTGCTGGAGGCTGCAGATTTCTATCCTGTTTTAAATCCTCATACTCCCTGCTCCTGGCTACCCTGTAGGCTGCTTTTATCTCTCTAAGCTGCGCTTCCAGCCTGAGCACGTCTAACTTTCCCATTGATCGGGCGTTCTCCTCCCGCAGGGCCTGCTCTCTAAGCTGCCTTTCTAGCCTGAGTACGTCTAACTTTCCCATTGCTCGGGCATTCTCCTCCCGCAGGGCCTGCTCTCTAAGCTGCCCTTCCAGCCCATCTATTCTCCCTATTAAGCGGGCGTTCTCCTCCCGCAAGGCCTGCTCTTTTAACCTGGCCTCCTCACCGCAGACCCCCTCCTGTGCGTGTCTTTTAAAAGGACACAGGTAGGCAGGCTGCGTGGGCTCTAGTCATTGGGTACTATTAGACGGTCCTGCGGCACCTACGGGGCCGGTTGCGACCGCCACCTGTCCACGCGCATTCAGGACCAGCTTGCGCATGGCTCCTAACACTGCTTCGAGGTCGTCGGGAGGGGTGGGTGCCTTGGCTTCCTTAGCCGGGACAGGCGCCTGGGCTCGGACCGCGGGATTTTTATCCTTGGAATCCTTCCAAGGGTTCCTGCAGTGCTTGCGCCAGTGCCCTGTCTTCCCACACCCGTAACAAGCATTACTGGCTTGTGGGACGCGATTTCCCTCCTGATGCCACTCCTTTTGAGCCGGGGCTGCGGGTCGTACCTCATGTACTCTTCCCTTAAAGGGACGTGTCGTCATACCCCTTATATTACGATAACCTAACGTGAGTCGATTCAAGACCGACTCTTCCGTAAGGTTGAGGTCATTGGGATCGAACCAGGCTTTTGCCTGCTCTCTAACGGCTGGTAAACTGTTGGCTATTATGCACCTAAGCCAATGAATTAGAGCGGCGCCTTCCACATCTTCGCGCTCGGGCGCACCTAGACAGCTGCGCTCATATACTGGCCACAGCCTGTCGGCAAAAACCTTCGGGGGTTCTCCCTCCATCTGCACTGTCTGTCCCACTCTAGCAAACGGACCTCCGTCGTTCGCCCCCAACACTTCTAGGACCTCATTTTTTAATTCCTCATAACTTTTGTTTCCCCTCTTGCTCTCGCCTGAGAGACACTGAAGGACCGAGCTGTCTAATGAGAACAGCAGCATTTTTGCTGTCTCCCCATCATCGCAGCCGTTAATGGCTGCGGCTTGCTCAACTTCCCTGAAATGTACGGAAGGGTCGTCTATCTCGGTCAGCTTCCGTACGTGGTTTATCATAGCTCTCAGCTGATGTGAACTGTGAGGCAACACCAGCTGTCCGAGGAGATCCCCCGGTTCTTCCCCACCGTTTCTGCTTGGGCCCCTTTTAATACCCGTTACTGGATACAACGATCCCTTTTCTTCTTCCTTTTCAATGGGCTTTTTCGTTTCTTCCATTGCTTCCTCCCTAACCCAGGTTTCTGAATAGCTGGGTGGCGCGGAGGGCGCAGTGGCTACTACTTCTTCTGCTTTACTTGGTGGGGATTTTCTAAATCTCTCATTTACTAGCGGCTGGTGCGCCGACGGATTGATAAGGCACACCATGCCGTTCGCATTATTCACGGCCTTTTTGAGGCTCTCTATCTCCCTTTGGCAGGCGCTATGGTCGGCTCCCTGAAACTTATCCTCAAGGGCCAACTTATACGCCGACCTAACCCCCATTAAGCTCTCTTCTTGAGTTCTTATCTGGGCAGCTTGGCGGTTACATCTTTCCTTTAACCTACTCTCATTCAATTTTGCTTCAGTGACCTGGCACTCGAGATACTCTATCCTTGTTTTAAGGTGACTGGAGACTTCCTGGCTTTCCTGGTGTAACTCATTTAAATTCTTAATGAGCACCTCCCCTCCAGAAACCTTCTCCTCCATTTCTCCCTCTAAATGGCTGATTCGAGCTGTTAGCGCTGTAATGGTCTGGTTTGAAATCTGAACCTGCCTTTTGTAGCACATAAGCCAGACTGCTTTCTCAACTGCCTTTTTATGTTCCTTACTATCTGTCCACCTTTCAGCTGCCTCTAGTGGGCTCTTATCCGCTAACAATTCACTTATCCACTTCTTAGTTAGATTAACCTTTCCAAACACATAATCCGCTATCTTTTCCTGCATAACATTTCGTACAGTCATTCCAAAATCTAACACACTACCCTCTCGCTGCCAGTGTCCTGCCGCGGTCGCCATTTTCTGTAAGGGATTTCCCTGACCCTGCGTGTCTCGTAGCCTGTGAGGTTCACGCGGCTCTGTGCAGCCTGTATGTCAGTGCGGGTCTAGGCCTGGTTGCCTGTTCTGGTCTCCAGCCAGTCTGGGAACACTAGACACACCTGTGAGTGGTTCGAATCACTCTCCCTTACGGTTCTAGACACTGGACTTAGATGCGAGAGCAGTAATGGAGATAAAACTCATGTAGACTTGGTTTGAACGGTACGAAATGGAAAATCTTTATTGCATGATACTTAAAATTATGAAATACATGTCATAAGCACAGATTAATGACAGTACAATCTTACAAACGGTTATATAGTCGATCTTAGGGAAACGAGGAACGAACGGCACAACGTAAATAGGGGCACACATTACAAATATCCTTAATCTTTAAACCCTCCCCTATCAATATCTATCCTAAACTAGCTTCGTAGGATCTCGAGACTCATGCTCACCACTCGTGATAACTCGGAGAAATTCCGAATAGCTGATCGGATGTTTTTCACCGCAGCACCCACGTGTCGGTCAGGAGATCTCCTGGTCCCACTTGTTTACTTGCTTCTGCTGCTCCGGCTAGTAGGCTGGACCGTCTGCTGTGATGAAGACCTCTGTTGGTGGGTTTCACAGTTTAGTCTTGGAGCACCGTTGTCAATATCATTGATACGATATGTTTGCACGTTCCAGTTGCTTTGGGCACAGTCCAGTTATCATTGATGCAATATGTTTCGTTATAAGTTCGAAAGAGAAATCTTCCTGGCGAGGAAAACTTGGCTAATCGACCTACAGGCGCGGTCGGGATTTACTGACCGTGGCGATGGATATGGTCTTCTTCTCTTCTCCTCTCATCTCATCTCATCTCATCTCATCTCGGGCCTTTGGTTCCGCTGCCAGTTACCAACATAGGTCTTCGTTACGCGACACGAGGTAGATCCGAACGGATCAGAAAGTTCAACAGTCTTTTCAGAAGAGGCAACAGGCACGCAGAAGCCCAACTACGAGTACACAGGAGCAGCCACGAGGTTACGAATCGACCGGATAAAAACACAGGAGCAAGCGAGCGAATGCAGGAGCAAGAACAAGAGCACGAGGCAAGAGGCAAGAGACAAGAGACAAGAGAGCGAATGGACGGTTTGGGGCCTGCAATTATAGTGCAAAAATCTTCCGTTTCCCGCCCAACTATAATGTCCATTCCTTTGTTTAGGGTTTGGCGCCCAAATGTCTTGTATGGGTGATCTCCGTCCTTAATGGGTTTCGGGGCTACTCATGAATGTTTGAGTACCTGTTAATATTTCTCCCATTGTTAAATCGGTCGGTGTTCTCCCTGGAGGGGTTTGGGGCTTCCAAGTGTCCTGTATAACTACCTGCTAACGGCTCTCTCATCGTAGAGTCGTTGGGAGTTTACATATTAATGTCCTTTGGATGGGCCCTTGATTACTCGGTACAATGGCTTTCCTTTGTACCTGGGAGACCGATTCCAGTATCTATGTTTATACTGCAAACCCATAATGTCTCGTGTATTATCTTCACTGTGCTGAATCGTTATCGATCTTGCACAAACGTTTAATGGAACGCCATCTTGTCTGCCTGTTGAAAAGTCTAGAATGTTCTGTCACGAGGTGCGGCGGCCATTTTACAGGCTGCTTGTGTCCAATTTAAACCTGCCAGCATTCTGCTGAAATAAAAGCTGTTTGAACGAAACTTTGTGTTTTCTCCTTATTAATCAAATCGCGATATATTGCGAATTCTACAAATCTTCGCTGCACTCCCTCCATGGCAAGAACATCCTTCCTCAGATAAGGCCAAACACAATTAATCTTTATAGTCTTAGTGTGATTTGGCCAATTTAGCGTTCATTTGTCACACATTAGAGGTGTTTGATGCCTTTGGCCTGTTTTCACTATGATTGCTGCGATTGCCTAAAACAAGTTCACATCTGGCTCTGGGTTGACAAGAGGAGAGGTTTGTTCGATCAGACTCAGTTAAATTTGAACTCTGGTCCCAGAGGTGATGGGCCAATGTTTTCATCCATTATTACATTGTCACCAAATAAAAAAAAACTTTTAGAAATGAAAGGAAATCTGAATAAGTAATCTGGTTACAATATGGGGGCAACTCCATGATTCTGGCTGCCCTGCGCTGAGACCGCTGTACCTGAGGTGCTGCTCGAGCCTGCGCTTACTCCCAACATTTGGCAGCGCTCTCAGTGCATAATACACGATACTCTGGGAGTGCACCAAGTTTATGGTGAAACAGATACCAGCTGTTGGAAGGGCTGCTGGCTGTCCTTAACAGCACCTGTAATTCTTTCCCGCCACAGTTGTTTTGAGTGCAACAACCCATTTCAACAATTGGCTGCTGGAGACCAAGAAAGAGCAGGAGAATCCAGGTTGGCCCTATAGGAAGGCCAGGATCGCCCAGGTAAAAAAAAAATTAAATCTTGTGCACCTGGTGCTCTGTTGCATTGCCCATTTGGGCATTGAGTGACTGGAGAGCTGTTCTGGCATTCCAGTACATTATGGGGATTGGGCCTCATTTGACATAAATTTTAGGTTCTTAATGATCCTCGTACGCGAATTGTGCACAAACTCTAAGGGCTGAATTCTGCCGGTGCTCAAAGGGCGGGTTTGGAGGCGGGTCCGCTGTCAAAATCGAAATTATTGACAGCGAGTTGCGAGCCCGCTCCAAACCCGCCTCCATGTAAGTTTCCGAAGTGTCGGGTATGCAAATTCAGATCAGACCCGACACCAAGTGGTAGGGCAGGCATTTAAGATATTTAAATGCTTGTTAAACACTTGTTAACTACTATTTTACCGGAAATCACATCAGGTAAGTAGGTCAGGTTCTCTATGTCTCCTCATTGCTGTGAATAGGTGACAGCTGCAAAAGTGGTATGAAAGCTATCATTTCACAGCTGGTCACTTTCCAATGTCAGAAGCTTGAGCCTTCAGGACTTGGAAGACATTTTTGAGCTGTATGCAGTTTGGAAGTGTTTGGAGTAAACTCTCTATCCACTGTCACCTACTTGGAGCAAGCTCTCTCACCATTGACAGATCGCTTCTCTCATCTCAACTTCAGCTGCCACTTATTCCAGCCCTTGAAAAAATCTCACCTTGGTCCTCTGAATCCCTGCATGATCAGCCCCAACACCAACATCACCAGGCACACCACCAACAATAATACCAACCTTCTCCGCAATCACCTGATGCTGCACAGGACACAGGGCTTCAGCATCCAACAACATTGCTGCCCGGGAGGCCTAGGATGGCATCACCATGGGCAGATATACTTCACTTGACGCTGTACACCCTGGCTGCCACATGGTGCGCCAGGTTGGCACTAGCCCACGCCAGCACCATAAAGCATCCCTACAATGTCTAAGCCATTCCTTTCACACTCTTCACATTTGGTGGGGGGGGGGAAGTTATGTCTCAGCATTCACTGGAACCCACTAAGCCACTTCCAAAGGTGCACACAGATCTGTCCAATAAGGTAAAGTGTTGAAAATAAAGATTTCAATGTTTGACAAAACATTAAAAGAAAATTTACATGAACATTGCATAAGACACCCAAGTGTCTACCCTTGTGTGTTGTTAGTTGGTATGATTGGACTAGGATGAGGGTGAGTGTGAGGAGTGGCTAGTGAGATGGGGAAGTGATAATGTAGATAGAGAGGGATGGGTGGAGGTGCAAGGTATGTTGGTGTGAGTAAGGATGTGCAGGAGTAGGGTAGGGAAGGCAGAGTTATGGGGATGTGATGAGTGGCACAGCAGGGTGAGGTTGAGTGCGGCTTTGCAGTAACGTTTCGTGATCGACTGTGATCATTGAAAAGTTTACACCATTGCAGCCAGGTACTCCTGATGACATCCCTGCTTTTGCCCTCCTGTGCAATGTGCAACCAGGCTGCGTTGGTCTCCTGGGGAGGTCTCTTCCATCCTTGGAAGGGAAGAGAAGAGAACCTCACTGTGTGCTGTGACTCCCTCCATAAGCATATGGAGGGAGTCATGGGAGAGCCTGGGTGCAACCGTGCACCTTTGTGCAGTGCTGGTCAGTGTTTGCAGCACCTCAATGCTGTGGAACACTGACAGAACAAATGTCAAAATGAATGTGGTCATGGTCCCTTTAAGGAAACTGGCTGATGACGCGTCATCAAATGACGTCATGAGACCCGCTTCCGTTTAATTGGATGTGAACTTCACAGGGCAGGCTTAACAAACCCAATCTATGGAAAATCAGTTGGAGAGTGCGTGCTGGGACCTGACACCGACTCCTGCCGCCCCGGACCCGCCTCGGTCAGGGAAATTGCGGCTTAAGTGTCGGCAGTGCTTCAGGACTGCTTTATGAAGCGCATCAGCCACTATATTATTGACCCCCTATGTGCCTTACTTCATAAAGTGTGTTCCAATTAACTCTCTCAAAATCGACAAGGTTGTATAAAGTTGATAGCTGTGCACTTAACGTGGTGTCTCAGTCATCCTGTGTTACTGGGTTTTCATATTTTAATTCTGCCAGTTCGAAGCAGTCAACCGACAAACATTTTCTATTGAATTCCTTTTGGGGCCAATTTCTCCACTTTTCCACACAGTGGCAATCCTGCTATTAAATAAAAATAAATTAGACACAGCCAGCACAAACTAGGTTCCATCTCCTACCTCCACCTTGCAGTCATATAACTCGAAATGCCGTTCAAGTCAGCAGCAAAAAAAATGGCGGGCTGAACAGCCCTCGTAATTGGAATTCAGATGGTGGTAGCTCCTAAAACCGGTGTGATAAGTATATACTCCAGAGGCAGTAGTGCTAATAGTATGGCTGGATCTTGTAGGAGAAAAATTTACTTCAGCAGCAATGATGCAGGAGTTCTTGTGGATGAAATGCTGGCTTACCAGCAGTTGATTTCTGGGTTGGCGGGTTACACAATCACCAAGGCCCACCTAGTGTGAATGTGGGAGAAAGTGACCAGGGAAACCAGTAAGAAACCAGGGAACTAGTTAAAGACCAGGAGAAATTCGCTGACATCAAGAAGATCACCAAAGTAATTTAAATTAGTAATCTGCAGTACCTTGTGCCATGTACAGACATTTTTTTTTTATGTGCAGGCTTAGGAATGTTATATTGTTGTAGCCACACTGACAAATCTGGTGGGGGGTGGGGGGGGGGGACTGATGTAGTGATAAAAACAATGATAAATTTGGGACAAGATCAGCTAAACTGTAACTGCCAGTATGGCTTCTGCAGAATTATAAATTGGAAAATTGAACCGTGTAAGAAGCTGGAGATTACTGAACTAAATCAGCAGAAATGCAACTAAACCTATGCCAAATCTCTAATGCGTGTGTTAAAAATTTGCATAACAGTAACCTTGCTGTCAATCTGTTTGCAGTTGGTGAAGGTGTTTGATGGAAAATGCCAGTTTGTGCCCTGGTACTCATGGCATCATCTTCAGGGAGAAACCCCTGCAACACCTTGGAGAAGTGTTTTGTTGAGCCAGCAATGTTTTCTGGAGATGGCCCCCTGTTTGTGGGACTTGTCCATCACAAAGAGGTATCTGTACAGCAGTGCTGTGCAACACAAGTGGGTGAATGAAGTCTTCAAGTGTTTGTAATCCCTCCTCCTGTCACATCAACATCATTGCTATGACTACAAGTAGATTATAGCTTGTATAGCACTGCTTATTTTTCCTCTTGTGCTCTTTCTACATTGAAGGGCTTGGAGAGAACAGCCTCATACATACACTGAACCACAATTACTACAACACCCTTTTCATAGAACAGCTCACTTCCAAAACAAGTGCATTCTTCACCTGGTGACGGTAGCACAGCACAAGGTGAGGCGTGCATCCAGGGCAGGCTTCAGAGATGGTAGTGGGCCCATTATGGAGGTTTATGTCACCTGACGCCACTCCTGTATACTAAAGGCTGGAGACAACTTCTAACAAACATGGAGGGTTTTAGGAAGGGAGCTAGGCAGCAAGGTGAAGGTGGCCCAAAATATAAGTGCCCTAGTTCTTTTTGCAGGGTCCTATTGGACTTACAAGCTTCTGTTTACATCCCAAATTTTTGGCACACAGCCCTGCCAGGGAGTAGGAACCAGATCATGTTAATGGCCAGGGAAACCAAATTCAGCAATGGCATAATATCACTTTTTTTTATTCATTCATGGGATGTGGGCATCGCTGGCAAGCCCAGCATTTATTGCCCATCCCAAATTGCCCTTGAGAACGTGGTGGTGAACCGCCTTCTTGAACCGCTGCAGTCCTGAGGTGAAGGTACTCCCACAGTGCTGTTAGGTAGGGAGTTCCAGGATTTTGGCCAAGCGACGATGAAGAATCGGCGATATACTTCTAAGTCAGGATGGTGTGTGACTTGGAGGGGAACTTGCAGGTGGTGGTGTTCCCATGCGCCTGCTACCCTTGTCCTTCTAGGTGGTAGAGGTCACGGATTTGAGAGCTGCTGTCGAAGAAGCCTTGGCGGGTTGCTGCAGTGCATCTTGTAGATGGTACACACTGCAGCACGGTACACCAGTGGTGGAGGGAGTGAATGTTTAAGGTGGTGGATAGGGAGCCAATCAAGCGGCATCTTCACAAGCGATATTAATGCTAAATAGAGAGTTATGGTAAATTCATTAGTGAACATATTAGAAAACATAGGAAGATAGGAATAGGCCATTCAGCCCCTCGAGCCTGTTCCACCATGCAATTAGATCATGGCTGATGTCTAGCTCAAATTTACCCATTTTTGCACCATTTCTCTTGATACCCTTACCTAACAAAAATCAATCAATCTCAGTCTTCAGTTTCAATTGACCCAGCATCCATAGCTAGGAGTGAGTTACAGATTTCCTCTATGCTCTGTGTGAAAAAGTGCTTCCTGATTTCACTCCTAAATGGCCTAGCTCTAATTTGAAGATTACGCCCTTTTGTTGCCGTATTACATGACTGGCCATAAACTATTTTATTTGGTACATTTCTAATTTAATATTTGTTCAAATTTTACGGTCCAAAAAATTAGTTAGCACATGAGGACGTACCTATGAAAATGTGGCTTTCATTTTTTGCTGCTACATGGATTTATAAAAGATGGCTTGAGGCATTATGTGACAGGAGACCAGCAGTTATGGAGTCTGTAGTTTTCAATGTTATGGTTGAAAATTGAAAGAAAGTCTAAAAATGCACAAGTTGTCAAATCACGATGCATGTTTTGAAAAGAATATGAAGAATTAAAATGAATAAGCTTTGCTGGACATTTCATCTGTCTGTCATGTAATGTCACTGTGCAAGTATCTATGCGCTGTCGTAACAGACGGCTTCATCAGTGTAAGCATTAATTTCTGAACTGTTAGATCTGCACACACAAATACATGCATTCCATACAAATGGGCTGCCTCTTTCAGATTTGCAAAGACTGAGAGGCGATATCTGTTGGAATGCATAAATATAGTAACTGGTTTCCTCTGAGGATTAGAAGTGCACTTGCTGTCTTATACTGCAGTGTGAATACTAAATTGCATTTCTTGCCTGCACATCACAATTGATTAAAGAAGTTCTGTCACGGTGAGTACTCTACAACTACTGTAAAAAGAGAATCCTACATTTAATGGTTCAATGTTCATGATCTTGAAATTTAAAAACAACAGTTAAATTCAAACAAAGGGCATTTACATAACCCAAAAATATTTTTAAAGTCATTTTTCTTCATTGCATTGGAATGGTTTAGGTGACCAGACAGCCATCAATGTGGTACAACACTGTGGAACACCTTGATAGAAAGTAAAGGTAGCATAGAATTTCCTATTCCCTATGCTTGAGAGAATAGCTTTTGGAAGTACATTCAGAACCTCTACTCACCTACCACCTCCACTTTCCTATTCCTCCTCCAGTGATCGATTACATGGGACTGCCCCATATCCTCATCTTATCAGTTTACTGTTGACTTTCAGTCCAGGGTTTCACAAAGGCTAAGACAAGCCTTGTGATTCCTTCAGATCCACTCCCTACCTGCTGCATTGTCCACAAGGGATCAGAGACCCCTACTACATCCAGGGTGACACAACCCTAAACCTTCACTGCGAGTGGACAGAAAATCTAATGCCTCCATACTGTGGTAAGAGAAACGTAGCCCACTACAAACTATTTCAGAGATATATGCTAGTCAGAACAAGTAAAGTTCAGTTTCTATCCAGAAGTGACAAAAGTACTAAATACTAAATTGTGTGGGCATAAGTCTCCCTTAAACATCATGCCCTTATAGAGGGAAGAGCAAGTTGTCATGAGATGGAGATGGGAGTACAATCCCCTCTAGCTTGATCTGCATCGCCCATCTGTCCGTCCCGCACTTCCACCTCCACCTCTGCGCCGGCGATGTTCAGGGCCGCCTCTTCAACTTGGGTGAGAAGGGCTATGGAAGGTGACCCTCCTCCTGTCTTTGACCTTTCCCTTCCATTGTGGGCTCTCCTTTCCTGCAGTGAGGGAGACAAGTGGAGTTGGAGTGAGAATGTTGGAGTGAGTGTAGAGAGTCCAGAGCATAGATGCTTAGGAGACAAAGATGGAGTGAGGTTCCATGTCCAAGGGCCCTCCCTGTGCGCTGTTAGTCTTGTCATTGCATAACATTGAAAGGGAGTGTGAGGGCAGTATAGTCGAAAAGTGAAGTGATTGGGTTCATAGAGTGAGAGGGATAGTGAAGGGTGCAAGGGTTGTAAGGGTAAAGTGGGATGTGGAGGAGGAGGTTGACAATGCAGAGTGCTGGTGATGAGAGGAGAAGGGGAGCAGAAGGAGGGTCAAGCTGATGGTATACTCACCTTGCCTGATCTTACAAGGTCATTGAACCTTTTACGGCACTGCAGCCATGTCCTGCTGTACACTGATCTGGAGGTTATATCCCTTGCCAGCTGGACCCACACAGCCTTGGTTTCTTTGGGAGGCCTCTTCCTCCCAGATGAGGGGAAGAGCACCTCCCTGCTAGCTCTCGCCCTCTCAACCAGGATACCCAGCGCCTCATCTGAGAACCTCGGGGAGGCCCTTGCCTTGGAGCTGGCCATTCTTTAGTGAGGTAAAAGTTTGCAGGTGCTGCAGCATCGACCAAACACCAGTGGAATGAGCCAAGGCAGCAAGCAGCCCTTAAATGAAGCTGGATAAGTGACGTCAGCAGAGGCGAGTTTCAGTCCCAAAAGTCTAATTGGCCCAGGGGAACCCACACCTCTGAAATCAACTGGCCAATTAGGGGAAAATCGCAAATTTTTCCCACCTGACAGTGGAGGCGGGTTTGGAACCCACCCAAACCGAAACCCGCCTCCAACCCTGCCTCCATTGGGAAAATTGCGGCCAGAGAGTAGGAATAAATGGGTCTTTTTTGGTGTGGCAGGCGGTGACTAGTGGGGTACCGCAGAAATCAGTGCTTGGACCCCAGCTATTCATAATATATATATCAATGATTTGGATGAGGGAACCAAATGTAATATTTCCAAGTTTGCTGATGACACAAAACTAGGTGGGATTGTGAGTTGTGAGGAGGATGCAAAGAGGCTTCAAGGCGATTAAGACAAGTTGACTGAGTGGGCAAATACATGGCAGAGGCAGTATAACGTGGATAAATGTGAAGTTATCCACTTCGGTAGGAAAAACAGAAAGGCAGAGTATTATTTAAATGGTGATAGATTGGGAAATGTTGATGTACAAAGGGACCTGAGTGTCCTTGTACACCAGTCACTGAACGCAAACATGCAGGTGCAGCAAGCAGTTAGGTAGGCAAATGATATGTTGGCCTTCATTGCAAGAGGATTTGAGTACAGGAGCAAGGATGTTTTACTACAGTTATACAGGGCCTTGGTGAGACCACACCTGAAATACTGTGTGCAGCTTTGGTCTCCTTACCTAAGAAAGGATATACTTGCCATAGAGGGAGTGCAGCGAAGGTTCACCAGACTGATTCCTGGGATGGCAGGACTGTCGTATGAGGAGAGATTGGGTCGACTAGACCTGTATTCACTAGAGTTTAGAAGAATGAGAGGGGCTCTCATTGAAACGTATACAATTCTGACAGGGCTAGACAGACTGGATGCAGGGAGGATGTTTCTTCTGGCTGGGGGTCTCTAGAACGAGGGGTCACAGTCTCAGGATATGGGGTAGGACATTTAGGACTGAGATGAGGAGAATTGTTTTCACTCAGAGGGTGGTGAACCTGTGGAATTCTCTACCACAGAAGGCTGTGGAGGCCAAATCACTGAATATATTTAAGAAGGAGATAAATAGATTTCTAGACACAAAAGGCACCAAGGGGTATGGGGAGATAGCGGGAATATGGTATTGAGATAGAGGATCAGCCATGATCATATTGAATGGCAGAGCAGGCTCGAAGGGCTGAATGGCCTACTCCTGCTCCTATTTTTCTCTGTTTCTATGTTCTAGATGAGATTCTATGGTCCAACACTACCTAGCCATTAATAGAATAGAAACCCTTTTAAATCATGTAGGTCATGGCATTGGCGTGAAGGACCTGGATGGCCACGTGAGTGTCATCTATGATCCTGTACCATCTTGGGAACCCTGTATACTGGGAAAAGATCTGTGCCCTGTTGTGCTGATCCCTCCTTTCTACAGGAAAGTGACAAACTTGTCGCTTCTTGAAAACAAGGCTTCTGTCACTTGCTTGATGAATCTGTGGATTTGACATGCTCATTTGGAAGGTGTGATTGTGTAAACATTTAATGCAGTAGTAACCTTCAGACCTGCAGAAAGAGCTATCCCTGTGGCAGAAGTTGTCTAAAGATGGCATAACTACGTGACATCCTGCTGCATGAAGTGAAGATGCTAGAGATAGATATCTGACATATCCAGAAAAGAGTATGGGTTAGTAAATGTGGATCCTTGGATAAGGATGTATACTCAATGCTTGAAGTGTGGTAGCACTGCCTTTATTTGTTGTTTGAAGAGCTGTTTCTCCTCTTCTAAATCTGGCAGTGCCTTTGGAACTTCCAAAGGAATCCCCATCCTGCCCACTTTTCTTGTTGCAAGTAAATAGGAACTGGAAGCAAGACTTGTAGGAAATAGAGTTGTGACTAAAATTCTTGCAATGCAAAAAATCAAGGCTAGGCAGCAAATTCAGGCCTCTGCCAAATTGTAAGGTTCATTGTGAGCCCTATTACTAGAGATTGCATTGTATTTGAGGATCTAATAAGGCTCAGTGGCAACATGGTCAAAACATTTTAATCATGAAAGTCAGGAGCAGAATCTCGCAAGATCAGCCCAGGACTTTTTGACGAATACTTGTGCTCAAGGTGATGGAGGTCAGCGCTGGGGAATGGAATATGTGACTTCCCTTACAGGCATCCTATGTCAGTATCAAGTTCTCCTGTTTCACAGAAAACACCAAATGCAGAGTGAAGATTCCCCTGACCTTCCTTATGACTTTTCTAAGCAAGTCGGCAAATTGAGTGAAATTGTGCTGAGTTCTGGGTATTTTTTGTAGCATTAAGAACTGGAGTGAATCTGTTTGAAATAATTTCACACACATTTACAGCCATTAAAGAGAGGGTTCTTTCTTCTAATCGATCTGGCTTAAACTTGAACCCAGTATCCAGAAATAAAAGAATAGTATGCTAGCTAATTCCATTACCCAGTCCCTTGTCAGCTTACAAGCTTATAAACCGGAGCATGCAACAAAACCTCATGTAATTGCATTACTAATCAGGTCTGCTGCAAAAAGTGAGTTAGTAAATATTTATTTAAGGATTAGCCACATAATTAACCATAGGAAATCACATTGCAATGGTTCATATTGCAGCAGATGTAGCTCTATAACATGATGTAACTAATATGGTGGCTCTGAATCAAAAGGTATCAGAGTAAGCTTATTAAATTCCTGAACTTTGCTGAACATGAGTGATACCATCCATTTGTAAAATTAAAAGTGTGTTTTGGCATGAAGATAGATTTTAAGGTTATATCTAAAGTGGTCCCATTGATAGGAAATAGAAGATGTGAAAGGAAATTAGTTATGTAGCACTGTTTGTTACAACATTGCTGTGTGCTGTTTATCATTATATTTACCAAGAAGAAATTTGCTGGCCAGCATTAACACTGTCTGAAATAGTTTCTTAATGTTATATTATATACTTCAACTTTCTGAATATAATGCACAATGTTAAAACTAGATATTTAAGAAAATGTTTAAACATTCTCTGTTAAACATCATACAGCTTTCCCCTGTGTACATCTTAAGCTACCAAGCAGGTGTTCAATTGTCAATGGAATTATTTTTTCCACAGAATAAGTTCCTTCTTTTATCTATCTCTCAAATAATGCATTCAGCAATCTCACATTTGCATATTAAACTTCCATTTGGACTCTGATAAAAGATTTACAATTAGGAGATTTACTTTAATGTTTTGGGGTTTGAAGATTGAATTTCCTGGTATCTTGACGGTTTAAAATGTGCTAGTCCACTTCAACCACAATTATCTTTTCATAAGAATTACTTCTAGCTAGATGAGCCTGGCAATCGTTGAAATATTAAATAGCCTACAGCATAAGGACCAATTTCTGGTCCTTGTACTAAAGCAATTTGGCTGGAGAAAAGCAGGCTTAGCCCTTACTGATATGCCGCCAAGCACACCTTGTAGGATATCCTGACGTTGACTCGAATCATCTTGCCTTGCCAGACTTGCATCTTCAAAGGCCTTGAATCTTGCTCGGGAATGGTGGTGGGGCTGTGGCTGTGGATGGCATATCCTTTGGGCTATTCATACCTCTCTAGCTTGTATGGTATATCCCTGGAGAGGGTTTACATATGATCTGGTGACAGCACTTCCTTCCATTTCACCATGCACTGTGGGCTCTGCTTCCTGAGCAATACATGGATAATTAAATATTCTACACCAATGATGTTGAACTGCTTGGTGCTAGGGGCTAGATACACATGTTAAAAGCAGTCAATGGGCTGGATTTTGTCTTGGGGTCGGGTTGGGGTCGTGTAATCCGCATTTCGTGTTTCCCCCTGACTCCAGATTAATGTGGATGAAAGATGCAATTTTCACTTAATTGGGCAATTGAGTTCCAGCATGTGGGAACCCATGAACCAATTAGTGGTTTCAGGCTGAAAGTCGCCTCTGATGATGTCATCATTGCTGACTGCAGAGTCTCAGAGACTGTTGGTGAGAGAGGACCTGCCTGGCTTGCTTTTGATGTGAGTGGACCTGGATGCAAAATATGGGGGGGGGGGGGAGGAGAGAGAGAGAGAGAGAGAGAGAATGAATTTTTTTTGCATCCAAGTCCTCTCACAGCAAAGGCCAGGCAGTCTCTCTGAACACATTTAATGCAGCAGTGGCGACTTTCAGACCTAATACTACTACTACCTTCATCACATCTCCGTTGTAATAGTGGACCTGCAGCTGATAGTCAGCTGTCCACTTGTGCTCCCGCCAGGTTTCACTGGGATGTTTCACACCAGGCGTACTTCACGTCAGAAAAGGGTTAAACTAGCTAAAACGTTTCAAAATGGCATTACAGAGCCAATTTAGAGCTTGTTAAGGGCTTTAATGGCCTCTCCCGCCTCTTGGAGGTGGGACGGAGTCGGGAACCCCGCGACTGATTTTGTCAAAATTGCGTGGAGGCGGGATGAAGTCGGGATGGGGTCGGAAACCCCGACCCCGCAAATTTAACCCCCCACACGCCTCCAAACCCGACTCCATGGGTCATTCAAAATCCAGCCCAATGTCTACAAATGTCTACAAAGAAATGCAACCTCCTTTGCCCCGTACACATAAATCTACCGCCCGCACCCAAAAACCCTGTACGTACATAAAAGTGAGATTCCACCCATACAAGAAACTTCCAAATTCCCATATATATAGATAGATAAAGTTCAAGCCCTCCCTCTCCTTCTTCCCCTGAAACTTGGAAGCTTCAACTCTTCGAGTTCCAGGATTAGTGCAAAATGTCTGCTCTTTGGTCAAAATCGACCAATCAGGGAGCTGCATTTTCCAGTCCTCCAGGCCTGGGATCTTTTAAGAAATGAAGTGGAAATTGGCTTTGTGCAAAAGAGCACATGGAAGAAGGTGAACCGATAGGTCCTTTCCAGGCCAGATCAAAAGGAGCTTGCAATACTCGGAATCCATCATGTATGAAACTGAACTACTCGGGGCTGAATAAAGTATATTGTAATTTTGGATTGATATCCTGGAGGTTTTATTCAATTACCTTCAGGGTCAGGGAGAAAATTCACAAGATTTTAGCTTCTGGGAAGTTTTATTGTGGTATTTAATGCCATCGGGAGATTAAATACGTTTGGTATAGTTCATACCAGCACCAATTGTGCATGTTTTAGTGGAAGGAGCATGCTAAGTGGATTGAATAACCTTTTGTTCAATAATTTTTAATTTCCTTGTGTTCTAACATGACATAACTCCAAGCTTTTAGATGAATGTAAAGAGTGAAATTACTTGAAATAATGTTACAGTTGATTCCAATGAAAATTTTTAAACTGCTACCTTTAAACTCAAATCAGCTTTAGCAAAAGTTACGAGTGTAATAACATTAATGCTTTGTCATCCAATAGTATTTCATGAGCAAGATGCTTTCCGTAGTGAGAGGCAGTAGAATCGGAATGCTGTCAGTTAAGTGCCAGTGGCAATAATGCTAACAAACTTGTTAGCAGTTCTCGAGGGCCCAAGCGAGTTATTCTGAGTCCAACTGAAATAAGGGGCAGGAATGTATCATTGCCCGTACTCCACACTATTCATCATTATTTTGTTTGGCTCTAGCTAACATTGCACACTTCAAAACAAAAATGTACAGCAGTTGACTACTTAATAGTGAATCAAATTGTCATTACCAACCACAACACTGCAGAGCTTTTTCAGTTAGTTGGTGACCTATAGCCATACTGTGTGGTTGAAGACACAAGTTACCAGCGATTCCTAAACTTTTTACAACCGTTGTATGCTATGCTGTTGAGGTTCTACTTGGCACATAGTTCCACAAAGTTCACAAAATAAAGTAATGCACATTTTAAAGAGACTCACGCTATTGTGTGGAATTTCTCTTTGCACCTGACTGCGTGCCTTCACAGCCCGAGGCTGTCTTCGGACCCCACCATTTTATCCCAAAGGATCCCAATTGGTAGAGCTAGAGGTCCCAGTCTAAGCTCCAAGTTCTGCTTCCTCCTTACTTCCTATGATGCCCTGAGCAGCTGCCACTATTTTCCTAATCCCAAAATAATTACTGCTTCCTCCTTGCTGGTCCTTCAACCAGTGGCTGCCTAAATGGGAATATGCCAAAGATAAGCATCAAGGTGACTACTACCACAAGGCACAATGAACCAAATGGAAGGGACATGTGCATGCATGGCCCATCTCCCAAACCTCAATCACTCAACAGATGAGATCCACAGCCCACATTTGTCTGTGTAGTGCATGCAAGCCATCAAAGAGAGTAACAATATTTGTTAATACAGGATTAAAAAGCCTTACAAAGCATGTTTGGCAACAGGTGCTCCCTGGGTAGCAATCCAAGAATTGGAAGCAATGTGGAGAAGGTCAGATAATGCCTTCACATCAGGTAGGCTGCCAAAAAAATATTTATCACAGGGATCTATAAAAAGAAACCTTCTGGAGTCCATTAATAAAGGAGAACTAGAGAGGATCTCTTTGTCTTTCATCATCATTGTATTTACTTTTTGAGCAGCAGTGCCAAAAGACCAGAATGCAAACCAAATCAAGCACCCTAGGCTAGACAGACAACAATGCGCAAGAGTCATTGCACAACAGATAAAAGGCAAGGCAGAGTAGCCTGTGATTTCTGAGCAGGCATCACATGCTTAGAACTACTTCTAGGTAACCATAGTTGATCCTTGCTCTACCAACAAATCTTTCATGTCAGATGCTAGCATGTCAGAGCGCATTGTCGAGGCATTTGTACTGATGTTTAATCAATGTTAATTCAGTAGTGTTTGCTGTGTCTGTATATGCTGTACAGGATTTATGACAATGCTGTAGTGTTGCATCCACGTATCAGACAAACTGAACGACAGTTCGGATGACTGCTATGTATTTATGTGATGAAAATATTCGTTTCTGCTTTCAACTCCACCTAAACCTATTTGATGATTGATTGCTGCACAGACCTTGCATAACATTATTATATGCCCATTGGCCTACTATCTGTACAATGGTGTGGATTTTCAACTTGCTGCCCTGGTGTAAAAGTGGTGTTGTGGATCGGCCGCCCGTTATAGAAACCGCCCGAATTTAATTTCTATTGATTTCAATTAAAATGAAAATCGAGGAGTTTTCTAATGGATGGTGGATCTGCAACACCATGTTTACTCCTGTGTGGCAGGCTGAAAATCTATCCCATTGTTTCCTGTAACTGAGTAGATTAGCCATCAATACCATTGTATAGCATTAATATTTCTTAAAACAGGTTGAAATAATGGCATTTAGTTCATAGTTAAGGGCAAAAGCAGTTTTATACAGTACTGCAAATCAACTGATTTTACCACCATGATAAACCACCATTTGCAGCTTTTCTCATTGGTGCTATTTCATGTTGTGAAGTCCCAATTAAAAAACAACAGTTGAGAGGTCTGATAACACTGTTTAATTGATTTACTCCCCCCCCTGCCTTTTTTTTTGTTATGGCCTCATTCCTCTGAACATTTGGGTATTAGCAAAGCCAAAGGCCTAACCAATCTAATGGGAGCCAGGGCATGATTCTGCTTGGACTGCCAGAGAAAACAGATGGTCCACTACACATTTACAGAGCAAATGTTCTCAAAGTATAATCATCAGCTAATGATGAAATTAACAATTAAACCCAAATCATCTAATTTTGTGCTGACTGGCCAACCACATAGTCCAAGTGCTCTGATGAAGGGGTAACTTAGAACAGTATAGCACCTCTGATTTATCAAAGTACTTTCAATGATGGAAACTTTTTTTTTTTGCCTTTTGCTCAAAGATTATGCCACCCCAAATTTTGTATTTCAGGATCCTTCATAGTTTTAAAAGACATGCCTACAGGTTTGTCACAGATAGGATGAGCTCAAGCTCACACTATTCGGAATACAGGAAACATGAAAGAATTCAAAATTCAAATTTATTCAAACTCCAGCTTCAGATTCTTTAACCCAAAGCTAAATATCTTATATCCGCTGAAAGCTCAGCAAGAAATACAGAATGTTACACAATAAAGACATTCAACAGTATGGAAATATAGATATCTTGCACAACAAATTGCAGAATTGTAAAATAATTATAACCGCAGCTTACAAAATCCACATTAAATGAGAAACAACATGGAAAATGCCAAAAGAATAAATATTGAAGCGCATGAAAGTGTACATTAACACTATATAAATAGATTTTTAATAGGTTTTTATTTGCAACCATTGCAATGGTATCATTTAAGAATTCTGCATACATTTTGACAGAGAATAAAACTTAGTCTGACATGTTCTGCCTTTAGCACTCTATTTTTTAATGAAACAAAATGAACTTGAATTAGTAGTTTTATAGCCGATAAAATCAGTCAAAGCTTCATCGTGATGTCCATGGAAATATGACTTTTCTATCTGCTGATATTTCGCAAGTGTTATAAATCAGACTTTTTAACACTTGAATGGAGCAGTAACAATGAGAATAAAAAACTGCATTTTCAAAGGTATGGTATCATGTTGATAAAATAACAGCATAAAGCATCTGATTTTCTTATATAACATACAGAAGTGCTTGTTCAAAAAAATGATTAAGCCAAAAGTGTTACAACTAGATTAACTCTCCGCTAGTATTATGATAAATGTCTCGCTTCATGAGGCTGACCTCGTAACCTCCGCACATTACTGGCAATGGCATTATCTATTTACTTTTGGTTTATTTTAAGCTTTAGAAATTATCATAATACACATTCCAAAAGCCTTTCTAGAGTAATGGCTACAAAATTCGAATAATACAAAATGACTGGCAGCTCTGGGTAAGCCATCATGTTGCTAGTTATCTCTAATGTCACCTATCACATTTATCAGTAAAAATGGGTTATCGGTCAAAAGACAGCGTGACAAATTGAAATGAGATGTGGAAAATTATTTGCTATTAGACATAAACCGAGAAACATGCTGTATTCAGCTAATAGTCAAAGGCATTTTAATATGCTCCAGTATCTCACTACTGCTTACTTTTTATTGTTTTTAAAGACTGACAAGCCTCAAGTACTTAATTAAAGACTGGGGGCTATATTTTCTCTCAGTGGGCAAAATAGCAGTATTGCTGGTGGGAACGCAATTGTAATACTGCTGGGTTAGCATTATTATTTGACCTAATTTTTCCTTTGTGGATATAACATTTCTTGTATATACAAATTAGACTATTAACCTTTATAAACAGGGTCACAGAAATATTGTCAGCATAGTAGTGTGGAAAATTATATCTCACAATGATGAAACCAGTACAAAAGTTGTAAGCTCCTCCAGACTGGTATTATCGCTGTGTCCCTGACTAATGCATGATCATTTAGAAAGAAACAACTTACTTAATATTTTAGGAATTATAAGAATACCTTAATGATTAACCCTTTGGAGCGAATAATAAAATGTAATTTATTAAATGGCTCAAAACTAATGATTGACACTAATTCATACCAAAAAAAACTAACATTAGTGAAGATACTGACAATACTGTGGGAATGATATAAGTTAGGTCTTCAACCCCGCTACTGGTAGAATTCCTTTACTGGACTCTTACTGCCAACTTTAATTATTTTCCTTTAATTACTACACTCAAGGGCTTCTCAAATTAAGTTTTGCTTAAATAATCGAACCAATTATCTACAGCTTATTCCCATACAACTATGCTTGACTGGCATTAATGCCTTCACCCATAGCAACATCTCTTTTGTCCACTCTCAATTAACAAAGTGTATCAAATTTGGAATAGCTCCAGCTGCTTGTAGAACTTCCTGACAAATGGAGCACAACACTGGACCCCGACAATCCCAGGGATCAGGAGACTCCCCGAAGCAATGCTGCGGACTTCCCTTAGGTTGCCAACGTTTGCCTATACAACAGTTAGTAGCCTTCAAAAGTAATTCATTGTGTGAAGTGCTTTGATATTTTTTGATGTTAGTTGGCACTATATAAATGTTACTGTTATGATTATAGAATTTGCCTCTGTTGGTTCCCTCTTTCTAAACCATTGCTCCACATTATAACAGTGAGTATTCCAATGCTGGCCTGAACTAACTTTAGTCTCTGCCAGTGGCAAACTATGAATTTGCAGAGAACAACAAAACTTCTGGAAGTTGTTGCAAATTAAGTGAGTCCCTTTTAAAAAGAAAGGAATCCCCATGCTAAATATATCGGAGTGGATCACAGTTCTTTCAGTTGTCGTAGTCATTGTAATCATTGAGGTGGCTCCAACCATTGGATCCTTTTTACATCCAAAAACAGAGCCATAAAAATCAGAGAGAACTCTTCTCAATGCAATGAGACAACACATTGTTCAGGAACAGTCAAGCAGAGGAAATTAGTTTATTTTAATGAAATATTGTTAGAATATGGAAGGGGTATTGCATTTTTAACTTTTTACACTAGATATTCTCCTTACGTTCAGTGTCCCCAGCCATTCCCATAAGTGGATCTTGCATCCCCTACAAAGCAGAATGTCCCTTTACCTGACCAATATTGAGGTAAAAGTAGAAAGACCCCGGAGTCAAACAGAGAACCCTTGCCACTTTACTCCAGTTTACTGGAAAATGTCACATGCTACCACCCGATCTCCTTGACTTCATAAGATGGAAGAACATGCTCTCTATCAGATCACAGCTCAGGCTGTAGACTAACAGATTTATTTAATATTAAACAGGTAAATGAACAGTACACATACAAACAGTATATTAAAAGCAATTACAAACTTTACTATTCTTTTCAAAATGTCAAAAAAACAAAGATATTTCTTCTGCACCAACCCTCAGAATTAAATTGATACTTGAAACGTGGTATCTCACTTCTACATGGTGAAATGTAGTCACAGAGCCTTTGATTAGCTTTGTACTCATTATATTAACGTATTAAGCCTCTTTTGTTTGACAGAAACAAGCTACCGGTGCCTTTGCTATTCCAGACTTTTTTTATTCATTCTCAGGATGTGGGTGTCACTGGTAAAGCCAGTACTTATCCCTAGTTGCCCTGAGAAGGTAGTGGTGGGCCTGCTTCTTGAACCACTGCAGTCCGTATGGTGAAGGTACTTCCACAATACTGCAGAGTAGGGAGTTCAAGGATTTTGACCCAGCGACAATGAAGGGACAGTGATATATGTCCAAGTCAGGATGGTGGGTGACTTGGAGGGGAACTTGGAGATAATGGTGTTCCCATATGCCAACTGCCCCTGTCCTTCTAGGTGGTGCAGATTGTAAGTTTGGGAGGTGCTGTCAAAGAAGCTTTGGTGAGTAACTGCACTGCATCCTGAAGATAGTACACACTGCAGCCACAGTAAGTCAGTGGCAGAGGGGGTGGACATTTAGGCTGGCAGCTGAGGTGCCTTGGATGGTGTTGAGCTTCTTGAGTGCTGTTGCAGCTGCACCCATCCAGGCAAGTGGAGAGTTTACCATCACACTCCTGACTTGTGGCTTGTAGGTGGTAGAGAGGCTTTGGGGAGTCGGGAATTGAGTCACTCATCCCAGGATAGCCAGCCTCTGACCTGCTCTATCATCCATGGCATTATGAAGTATTTTCTTTGCAGCCTGAAAAAAAATCAGCTAGCAGTAATCAGTTTTAACCTGGCACGCATAGGTGACCCAAGAAAAAGGAATAAAATAATATTTCATGGACCAGCATGCTTCATTTTTGCTTAAAAAAAGAAAAGGAAGTCCTGAATCATAGGAGGGACAGCTTTAGGAAAACACAGAATTTAATCCGTAATGCCGCCAAGGTGAGAAAGGGATGGAATGACATGCCTTAGTGGAAAGTAAATATAGTTTCTTATGTAAAACGAGAAGAAGAATGACTGCAGAAAGTACTTAAATAACGTGAAAGGAAATAAAAAAGAAATTATACGCAAGAGACAGACTGATGAGCAAATAGTATGCACTGAACAGTGGTTTGTCTAAGAAGCCCCTCAGTGTGTCTCATGGATCAAGTGCCAGTTTATGAACCAAAGCTTAAAACATGGCAAATTTTATGTGGCCCATAGAGTATCTTACTAACACACGAGTCAGCTGAAGCACATTTGTAGCATTCCAACTAGCTTCTCGATGTTGGAGTATATTGTTCAATGTGCCTGGTTATAACTCTCCTCTTTTGGAATGTAAGAATTTAAAATGGGAATCATTAGTCATGTCTTCAGCCCTTCGCTTTTAACCATTATCCCCTGTGAACCCAAAAAGAAGGGGAGCATTTATTTTCATACAGTACGCTTGTCAGTTGGTAAATTATTCAAAATGATCATTAACAACATAAGAAATGTCCTATTTGGTACTTCACCAACAATTGGATTCTCTAGGCTTTCTTTTTTAGAGTAAGATAAATAAACCATCTGTATATCAAAAATATATACTTGACGATAATGCTTGCAGTTATTACACCGGATTCCAATATCACAGTGATTATCTGTGCTTTCATTGAAATAAATCTATTCAATATAGAATATAGTTCAGTATATGGAACTTAAATGGGCTATGGAGAAAGAGCAGGAGAATGGGACTAATTGGACAGATCATTCAAAGAGCCAGCACAGGCACTATGGGCCGAATGGCTTCTTTCTGTGCTGTATTATTCTATGATTCAGTATAGGTAACGTAAATATTATTCTGTATCGGTAACTTAAACCTAGTTCAGTATTTGTTTTGTATTTATTCGTTCCTGGGATGTTGACGTCGCTGGCAAGGCCAGCATTTATTGCCCATCCCTAATTGCCCTTGAGAAGGTGGTGGTGGGCTGCCTTATACAACTGACTGACCTGCTAGGCCATTTCAGAGTGCAGTTAAGAGTCAACCACAATGCTGTAGGTCTGGAGTCATATTTAGGCCAGACCAAGTAAGGGCGGCAGATTTTCTTCCCTGAAGGACATTAGCGAACCAGATGGTTTTTTAAAAATGTAATTAACTGAATTTAAATTCCCCAGCTGCCATGGTGGAATTCGAACTCATGTTCACTAGTCCAGGCCTCTGGTTTACTAGACCAGTAACATAACCACTATGCTACTGTACCCACAGTTCAGTGCATGTAACTTAATATATGTAATCAATGAGACCCAGGATATTTGAAAATAAATCTTTGGTAAAAATGTTACTGTTGATGGGCTGTAGGGAAAGCCAGGTATTGGTCTTCAACCAGTGCCCACAGAGCACACTGGATAGATAGCAACCTATATACATTGTCCAGAGTTGAATCCTTTTTGGTATTAATCATGACCATTTTGTCAATCATGCCATATTTAGGTAAGAACACTGCTGATACGAAGGGGTCAATTTGAACCTGGCCTACTGATGAAAACCGGATGGGTGGCCAGTTAAAAACAAGCAGGTTACTTACTCGTTTGTAACGTGACCCTTTCGCGCCATTCCGAATGTTAACCTGCAGGTAGATAAGGCTTCCACCTAAAGCAGGCGGGACCTCATGAATTTATGTAAATCGAGGTCCCATTATGTCAGGAGGACCCCGATTGGATTTTAACTGAGGCCCGAGCGGGGAAGCTGCCCTGTATTTCCCACCAGGCTGAAGCAGGCCTGCAGACAGAAGAGTGCTCCTCCGGGCCCCACAAGGAAAGACGCAGCCTAGCCTGTTCCAAGCTCCAGCCCCCACCACCCCAGCTCCGACCCGCAAGACCCTCCCGAAAGCCCCTCTCCATCATACCTGAATAACAGCCACTTCGTCACAATATTTTAGAGGTACCTACACTCATCAAACTTTACTCAAATTACAGAGTCAAGCCTCAATAGAGAATGGGGGAAAGAAAAACTCTTCTGTGATTACAATTAAATATCAAGATAAGAAACTATTTTCACTTACTAAGAAGTAGGTACAGATGTCTCTCAATCCTTATGACTCTATTGAATTCTTCCCTATTTTCTATTTATTTAAGCCGATTGGTAAAAAAAATCCATTGAATAGTTTATGAATAATCGCATCCTCATTTCTACATTCCTGCGATTCAACTCACAATTCCTTCCTAGTTTGTTGAAAAAATCACCCGGATAAATGCAGATTTTTAAAAAATTGACAGCTTTTTCATAAACTGAAAAACTTAATTGAAGGGTCAAAGAAAACAATACAAGTCATCGCCAAGGTAGGAAAGAAGAAAGGATAGGCCAAGAAGTAATGAAAAGGTGATGACAAGTTTAGATTTTGAAGAGGGAAGGAATACTGAAGGAGGTGAGAAGTTCTATAGCTTTAAGGTCCTGAAAATGAGGCAGAGTAGGAGATGGTACAATTCATTTTGATTTTAACACAGTAAATGCAGGAACAGGGAAAATGTGTTAGTATTGTACAATATATTGTGCATTATTAAGAAATGGAACCAGCAGTATATAAAAATGGAAGGTTATATTTCTGTTCCATTCAGTTCTCAAGAACATTCACTCAGAATTTAACTTGCAGCTGACAATATAAACGATTTGGTAACTATAAACTGTAAGTTATCCATTCATTGCTGACAATTTGGAAGAATGGTTCAAAATTCAGTTACTTGATATTTAGGGTTTATATTTTTGCAGCTAGATCCTTGAAATACTGCCAATAATAGATCTGTTTTCGCCTTTTGTCCTTTTTACACAGTGAGCATGCCAATGTAAATCAAATGTAATTTAGAAGCATTAGCCCATGCACAGTGGCATCTCCTTGATTTACGTTCGACTGCATCAGTTTAAATGGGTAATCATACCTGATGAGGTCACTAGTAAATCTCCAAAGGTGAAATGCATTCGGCTGCTTAGAAAACATTTGAAGATTAGTACAGATAGAGTATTCCACCCAAAATTAGTTTAGGAAATGGAGTAGGATCCAGTAGCACCTGAACAGGCTGGCATAAGTGGCTGATATAAATTTCCTGCAAAATTAAGTACATGCATTAGTTAGGCATATGTCTTCCCTTATTGCAAGCTCAGCCTGTCCCTCTACAGGCTATAGCCTAAGGCAGCAATACTTTTAATACGGTCTAAAAGGTTCTTGTGACCAACATCCATTTTAACTGTGGCCCTCAACAGACTATCAAGTCCAATGGCACAGGGGCAGATCAAGCGATCTGCGCTATTCTAGATGGTGTTGACTGTATTGAGTGTTGTTGCGGCTGCACCAATCAGGCGAGTGGTGGGTATTCCCTCTCATTCCTAACTTGAGCCATATAAATGAAGAAGCTTTGAGGGTTCAGGGTGTGAGCCCTCTGCTCTACTCTTGTAGCTATGGTATTGATATAACTGGTCCAGTTAAGCTTCTAGCCGATGGTGACATCCAAGATGTTGATGGTGGAGGACTTAGTGATGGTGGTGCCATTGAAGGTTAAGAGGAGATAGCTCTTGTTTGAGATGGCTATTACCTGGCATTTATGTAGTGCGAATGTTACCTGCCACTTGTCAACCCAAGATATTGTCCAGCACTTCCTTTAGGTTGGAAAATAGGAACCGGAGTAAGCCATTCAGCCCCTCAAGCCTGTTCCGCTATTCAATTAGATCATGGCTAATCTGTATCCTAACTCCATTCACCCACCATGGCTCCATATCTATTAATACCCTTGGCTAGCTAAAATCTATCGATCTCAGATTTAAAATTATTAATTGAGCTAGCACCTACTGCTTTTTGTGGGAGAGTTCCACATTTTTACCTCCCTTTGTGTGAAGAAGTATTTCCTAACTTCTCTCCTGAATGGCCTGGCTCTGATTTTAAGGTTATGTCCCCTTGTCCTAGACTCCCCCATCGAGTGTATAAAGTTTTTCTTTATCTACCCTATCAATTCCTTTCAAAATCCTAAAAACCTCAATCAAATCAACCCTTAACCTTCTATATTCCAGGGAATACAAATCTAGTTTGTATTGGCGTGGGCTGCTTCATTATTGGAGGAGTTATGAATGGAGCTGAACGCTGTACCGCCAATCTGACCTTAAGACAGAGGGAAAGTATTGATGAAGCAGTTAAGGATGGTTTCACCAAAGATGCTTGCCTGAGGAACTCCTGCAGTGATCTCCTGGGGCTGTGATGATTAGCTTCCGACAACCACAATGATCTTTATTTGTGTCAGGTATGACTACAGCCACTGGAGGGTTTTCCAATATAATCCCATTAACCTCAGTTGTGTTAGGGCTCCTTTGTGCTGTTTTCTGCCGAATGATGCCTTGATGTTGAGGGCAGCAACTCTTACTGCTCCTCTGGAATTCAGCACTTGTGTCCATGTCTGGATTAAGGCTCCAACGAGTCTGCAGCTGAGTAGTTCTGGTGGAACCTGAACTGAGCATCAGTCAGCAGGTTATTGGTGAGTAGGCGTCACTTGACGGCAGTGCTGATGACTCCTCCCATCACTTTAGTGATGACTGGGAGGAGGCTGATCGGGTGGTAATTGACCGAATTAGATTTATATGGATGAGACATACCTGGGCAATCTTTCACATTGTTGGACAGATGCCAGTGTCAGAACTGCATTGGGACAAGTGGCCTAGGGGAGTGGCTAGCTCTGGAACACAGGTCTTCAGCACCATAGTTAGGATGTTGTCATGGTCCATAGCCTTTTCTGTTAGTTGATGGGTAGTTACATAATTCCATAACATAGTTTTAAACATACAGACGAACATGCTTGGGTTATCCTGCCTCAGACTCAATGAAGGCTTTTCACTCCTTAACAATAAATTTGTAACCTCACATTCCCTGTAAGAGCATGAGTCAGGAATAAAGCTACAAAAGTGAGTTTTGAAACCACGCTGTCTTGACTGCAGGTCACTGTCAGTGAATTAGCCCTGCAGAAATGTATACACTTTCAGAATCCATTTTGGTATGTATTCGTTCTTGGAATGTGGACAACACTGGCAAGGCAGGTTTATTTCCTATCCCTAGTTGCCCTGAGGACCTAAGTCAACCATGTAAGTTTGGGTCTGGAATGACATATATGCCAGACTGGGTGCTGGTGAAAGCTTTCTTTCTCTGAACAACATTAATGAACAAATTGGGTTTTTACAACAAACTGGCAGCTTTTGTGATCATTTATTCCTGTGTTAAGCTGTAAATTGCCAGATTTATTTTCACAACTTGCCATGGTGGGATTTGAACGGCAAAGCTCTGGGTTGCTTGTATATCAGACCTGGGCTACCATATCCACAAAGCAAAGCTTTCCAATGCTCCACAAACATTGGGCCGAAAATTGATCCCGGGACGCGAGAGTACGCACTGCATACTCTCGCGTATTCCCACTCCAATTGCCGGTTTTCTGCATGCCCTGCGCATGCGCTGAAAACCGGCAATTGCTCTTCCGAAAAGGGGGCGGGGCCGGAGTGCATCGCGTGCGCGCTACAGGCTGCGCGCACGCTGTGCACTTCATGCTTTGGACGCGCAGGTAAGTACTGAAGATTTTGGAAATGTAAAAAGGAGGAGTAAGACCCGCTTTTAAGAAGGTAAGTAGTGAATTAAGTATTTTTTTGAATTTTTTTTTACAGGTATATCTTTTTTATAGACTTTAAAGACAGGTAAGTTTATTTTTATAACTTTTTAAAAGATTTTAAATTTTTTCAAAAATTTAATTTTTTATTTAAAATGGTTAATTTAATTAACTATACTTATTTTATTAATGTGATGGTTTTTTTTAAAATTTAATTGAGGTTTAGCTGTTATTTTGGGGGGGTGTAAGATTCATAAGTCTCTCAGCCATGCTGTGAGACTTATGAATGGAAGATGGTGTGCTGCCATTGGCTCTAACTGAGTCACGTGATCCCACAGCTCGCACGAATTAACTACGCCGCTGGGATACGCAAGCCCAGCACAGCTGATGTCTGGAACATCAATTTCGTGCGAGCTGGATCAGAAAAAGCATAAGCGAGGTGAGACATCGCGGGAAAGGCTTACCCCCGCGGGAACAGAGCGAGATCAATTTCTGGGCCAATATTTATTTCCCTGTTGTTTTAGAAGAAGATACAGGGCTATGGGCAGAGAGTGGGACAATGGGGTTAGTTTTGGATTGCCAAATATCTGGTTCCTGATGCCTGACACACTAAATATACTCAATCCACGATATAATTTCACCTAAAAACAGTAGAAATGGCGAGTGTAGGGGGTGGTGGTTTGTGTCAGCTTTACCTCTGACTTCTGAACGGTTCGAATCGCTCCCACTCCCTTGGTTCTAGACCTTGGACTTATTTGGGGGTTGTGATACAAAAGGTGCAGCAGACAACTGAGTTTGATGAAAGAACTTCAATCTTTATTAAAAGGTAAGACACAAATAATAACACTCTTAGCACTCTAAAGGTGGGGAACACATCGGTACAAGCGAGGGAAATGACAGTAGAACAATACTTCACCCCTCCCAACCCCACTTTACTAGCTAAGTTAGGTTTTGAAGGACCAGGGATAATGCTCACCAATCCTTTGACAGTTGGGCTAAATCGCGGTTTTGGTGTTCGCTGTTTATGGCGGTTATTGTCTGCTGTACCCTGTACGTGATAGAGGACTTCACCTGGGTCTCTGGTCAGCCTTCGCGAGTCCGCTGATGTGGTAGGATGTCGTTATGTATTTATCTGGTGAGTACCCAATTTCTTTAGTTGAACAGTAGGGCTTAGAGTCTTTGGGGAAAATCTTACCCAGGGGTAAGTCAGGAGTAGATTGTAGAGTGGAAACTTTGCGATTCTTCAGGTTTTCTTCCCTGGAGTTGGTCTTTGTTGGTCGCAGTGGCCTGCGATTACCCGGCCAGTTGGGAGTAATGCGCGGTTGTTGGTTTTGTGAGGCCTTTGGTTTCCGCGATGGCTTTAGGCCTTGTTTTGTGTGTCGATCGACCTCGTGGAGCCGTCGGTGACTTGTTGCTGCTTGTTGCTCCGGGTGACTGTGTTGGGACCGTTGTTGGAGGTCCGTCGAGGTGGTAGCTTCGCGGGCTGGACTCAGGTGTGTCTGAGTGGTGAGCGATGCCGACTCGCTTCCAGCTCGGGCTTTCTTCTTCTTGGTCTCCTCCTACTGATGACCACCGGTTGCGACTGACTGCTCGACCCAGACACACCTGAGTCTGTGAAGCTGTCAAACACTGACAATCTGTCTTCTAACTTGAGTCCTTCCTCTCAGGCTGAGTTAGAAATCATTCCAGCACAGAAAACAGAGGCTGCAGTTTTTGACAGCACCACGGCCATTGTGCTTTCTGTGCCGGTGAGATTTCTGACTTTTTCCCACACTTTACACTTACTTTACACACTTACCTCTGCACACATGCACTCATCACTCACCTGCCCACCGGACATATCGACCCCTCCAACCCCTGCAGACCCACGGTCCGCCTCGCTAACTTGGTGTGGTTGGGACCTGTCGGGAAGCCCACATTTCACGAATCAAAATAGAAATTAAGCAAAAAACTGCCTGTTAACTATCTGTTAACAGGCAGTTTATTGCCACTAATCCCCTTCCCGCCTCGGGGAGGCAGGTCCCAGCACAGGTCGGGTACCCGCCTCCAACGAAACTGGCATGGAGGCGGGTTGGGGGCGGGATGGGTTCGGGACCCCCGAATCTGCAACTTTAACCCCCCACACGCCTCCAAACCCGCTTCCACGGGTCAATGAAAATCCAGCCCATAATATCAGTAATTTGTGGCCCCATTGTTTTTTATACATTAGATACGTAGTGACGTTGCCCCTAATTTGTGTTGCTGGAGATTAACAAGGAGGGAGGTTAGCAAAAGTGACTTATTTTAAGGAAAGTCTAAGAAAGTCCAGGTAAAAATATTTGTTTCTAAAAAAAAGGCGAGTACTTTGAACAAAAAGTACCCCGCTAGATGCCTTAGTCTTTTATTCTACATTTTATTGTGTATTCTGCCGCCCAATATAGATTTTTGTTTAATGGAGTTGCTATTGATGTCACTGAATTGTATTTGAACAAACCAACAAATTAAAATAATTCAACCCAACACTGAAGTAAACAGAGTACAAGGGTTCAAGTCTTAGTCAAGGGTGTGGGAATATGGATAGGAACAGAATAAATATAGATGAAGTAAAGGAGGAAGCATTCGGACAATTAAAAGGAACTGTCAAAGATTGCTTATCACATCTCAGTGTAAATAGTTAGTTTCAGCAAGTACTTTCAATTGCGAACTACAAACATGTATCATTAGTTTATGGGGTTCATGAAATTGTTGAGAGGCACCTCTACATAACAAAAGCTGTCATGATGCGGAGATTAACAAAAGCTGGATTAAGTTCTGTACAGGTTTTACAACAGTAAAAGGCTGCATTTTCATATGAGGACACAGTTTTACTATTCCACTGATATTTCAGAACTCGAATAATAGTTCAGAAAATGGTTGTGATTTTCAAGGATTTAGTGGACATTTATGAATGTCTCTAATGGATTTTAAGGTTTGTTTGCTGGAAATACATAGTTAACTCATTTTTGCGTAATATTGAAGCGATTTTACAGATGAAAAGAGCCAGCACAAAAATGCTAAGAGTGTGTCTCTCGTTCACAGGGGAAGGATGGGAGAGGGAGATTTCCTCTGTGCATTAAATTATTTATAAATAGATTTATGGTGTTTTTACAGAGCACTTTCCCCCAGGAATGAATGAGAAAAAAAATACAACAGCTGATTGATAAAATCATTTATAATTTTTAAATGTAAAGTATGAATGAATACATAATTTGTATCTATAATTCTGTGCATCAACAAAGGAATTGCCAAGTCATCAAAGAACTAATTTGAAAGAGCCTTAGCAGGAGTTGCATTGATCGCTGTCCTGGGAGTGAGGGGACAAAGGCCTCACTATTCACTGGTTTCACTAATCCAGGATGAAACCTTAATGTTATGCTGATGCTTTCCCAACCGAGGTTATCAGTATATTCAGATTGAGATGTTATGGCTAGCATCCGGTGAGTATTAATCTGGAGTCAACTGTAGTACATTTCTTTATAACTTCAGAAAAAACACAGTAGATTTTCAAGTTTTATTTATCTACATTAAATCTGTCAGGTAGTGTAATCTATTTAATTACGATAATTATTTCTTGATTTCAAACACAAATTAATAAGTGGAGAGCCTTTTAAGTCTAGGACAGATCTATAACACATGGTCTTCTTCAAGCTGCCTATCTGTCATACTAAATTAAAGAAAGCAGAATTAAGTGAAAATCCCAGTTAACTATAAATCGAATTCCCTCGTTATATGGTGACCAACCAACTGAGAAAACCGACTCTCATGTATTTTAGTAAAATCAATGATTTGAACTTAAATTAGGAAGCCTGCCTTTGAATGGAGAAGACTACGCTCTCTATCTCAGCATTGCTAGTGAGCACATGCAGCAGTAAAGCGTAACTGAGATACAAAAAGGAGCATTTACAAGAGATATCGGGGGCGATTTTGCCAGCCCTGGGGAGGCGGGTATGGAGGCGGGACTGCTGGGAAAATGGCAGAATCTGGGGCGGGTGCCCATCCCGCCCCCAACCCACCTCCATGCCATCTTCCCAGGAGGCGGGTACCCGACCCGCGTTGGGAGCCGCCTTCCCGAGGTGGGAAGGGGATTACAGCCACTTAGTTGCCTGTTAACAGGCAGTTAAGAGGATTATCCCCATTTTACCCCTGCAAGTACGGGCTTCCCGACGCCGGGAAACCCCGCTAGGGTCACCGAGGCGAGCAATGGGTCGGAGGGGGTCGGAGGGGTCCAAAAGTGTGCTGTGGAGGTGAGTGATGGGTGCAAATGTGGAGAGGTAAGTATGTGAGGTGAGTGAAAAGTGATAGAAAATGTTTACTTACCTTTGTTTCTTCCTGCAGGCTTCAACAGTTGGGGAACCGGGGACACCGGCACCTCACCTCCGATGCAACAACCATCTGATTTCTGCTCAGCAGATAGGTTTGATGAGTCTTGAATACAAGGACTCATCAAACAACAGAGACTGTCAGTGTTTGACAGCTTCACAGAGCTGTCAAACGATGACAATTCATCTGTCAAAAATTTTTGACAAATGAAACGTCAAACGCTGACGTTCTCTGTCATCGGCTTTCCCTTAATTGGCCTGCTAAGCCCACTGGGCGGGCTTAACAAGATCAATCAAGGGAAAATAGCGTGAGTTGGCCAGAAGTCGATGGAGGCGGGACTAAAACTGGACAAGTGAGAGTCCCGCCTCCAAATGCTCCCCATTGGCAAAATCCAGTCCATTGTCATTGTCACGATGAACAAATAGAGCTGCAATATGAAATGAAAAGTGTTGCGTAATTCAGAGCTCAATTCTGAAACAGTAATAAAGGAACCTTAATAAACAACAAATAATCATAGTGCAGTGTGACTGAGGGCAGAGTGTGAGTTTAAAACTACATACCCTTTTTCAGAGAATTAATTTCAATCTTATGTACAGGTTTGATCAACTATTGGAGGTACTAAAACACAGTGGGGGTTATTTTGGTGAAAGGGTGAAAACAGGTACTACATGGGTGCTGTGCTAATAAGATGCGCCTGCTTGAAAGTCAGGTTACAGCCCGCAATTTTAGGGCTAATTGATGTTTACCATGATTTAAACGTGTCTGGAGGCGCTAAAACAGACACCTGCAGGTTTAGCGCCGTTTAGAAGCAATTTTTGTCGAGTGGTATATGTAGCCTTCGCACACCCACTTCCACTGAAGGTCCAGTGGAGTGCACTGGTTGACACACAATGGAACGTTTTAGGATGGCTCAGGGACCTAGGGAGAGGGCACATAGGGACTGGAGGTCCTGCTGGAGGAGGTCGAGAGGAGGGGGAATGTCCTGTACCCACAGGAGGGCGGGGGAGGAAGGAGCCCTCCTCGCCCTCCTGTCCCTCTCTCCTGCAGCAGCTGGTGTTGCTCTGCCTGGCCTCATGTCCTCCTCCCATTCCTCCTCCAGACCAAGGGGAACCCCTAGCAAGATGCCCATGACCAAGCACTCCCTTTCCCCTGGTGACTCCTATAAGGTGTCCAATAAGGTGGGCCAGGATTTTCTGGGGTCTGTGCAGGCGCGATTGGAGGCGGGTCAGGAGGGAAATTTGAAAAACCTCGGAGCAGGTCGGGAACCTGCCGTCATCCCACCCCCATGTGCTTTTCCCTTGAGCGCGTTTGCCAGCGCGGTAGCGACCCGCACCGCGCGGCCGAGGTAATTTAGATCATTATGAGGTACTTTTCAGACCCTTAAGCGTCTTTTTAACGCTATCTTTCAAATATCCCTGGATGAGCATGGGAATCACACAGCTCGGGAACTACGTCTGTGAACATGAGGCGGATGTTGAGTGGCCATTGATCCACCTCATTAGTGCACAGCATGAAAAGTACAATAAAAACTCCCACCTGACAGCTGGTCACTTTCCTAAAGCAGATGCTGTTGCTGAGTGCATTGTCAGCACAGAATTAGCTTTCTAGAGGTTGCAAGTGTTTCCAGCAAAGTCGGGATCCACAGTCACCTCATTGGTAGAACCTATCACACCATTGACAGATTGCTTCTGTCATCTCTACTTGACCTGCCATCTATTACATCAGAATGGGAGCTGTTTTTACTGTCTCACCTTGGTCCTCAGAATCGGACCACGATGAGCCCCAACACCAGCAGCACCAGGCACACCAACAACAACACCACCAACCTTCTCCTCAACCACCTGAAGCTGCACAGGACAGAGGACATCAGCGCAGGGCTGCACCGCGCCAGAGGCGATACCCCCAACACAGGGGGTACAGGCAGAGGATGAGCTTCTTCAACATGACTGAGCAGCGGTGCCAAAGGAGGCTCAGGCTATTGCGCCAGGTCGTCGCAGACATTTCCGGATTGCTAGAGCAAGATCTGCAGCCCAGAGGAGCGAGTGGACACGCCTTACCAGTGACTGTCAAAGTCGCCAGTGCCCTCAACGTCTTCGCCTCAAGCTCCTTCAAGGGATCTGCAGCCGACATTTGTGGCATCTCGCAGTTGGCTGCCCACAGATGCATCACTCAGGTCACTAATGCCCTCTTTGACAAGTCAGCCAATTATATCAACTTTGCCGCTGATGAAGCTTGTGTTAGTGAGCGGGCACTCGCCTTTGCCACTCTGGCTGGCTTCCCACGGGTGCAGGGCGTCATCGACTGCACGCATGTGGTCATCAGGCCACCCCATCATCACCCAGGAGTGTTTGTGAACTGCAAGGGCTTCCACTCCCTCAATGTGCAGCTCGTCTGCACCCATAGTAAGATCATCATGCATGTGTGCACCAAATTCCCTGGCAGCTGTCATGACTCTTTCATCCTGCGCCAGCCCACCCTCCCTCAGCTCTTCGCTCCTCCAAACAGACTTACCGGCTGGCTGCTTGGAGACAAGGGCTATTCACTGAAGACATGGCTCATGACACCCTTGAGGAGGCCAAGTACTGAGACCGAGGAGAGATATAATGAAAGCCACATTTCCACCAGTTGTGTCATAGAACAGACAATAGGCATGCTGAAAATGCGCTTCAGATGCCTTGACAGATCTGGAGGAGCCCTTCAGTACACACCAGCCAGGGTCTCCAGAATCGTCATGGTCTGCTGCGCCCTGCACAACATAGCGCAGCAGCGAGGATTAGCGCTGCATGAGGAGTAAGGCTCTGAGCGCACAGCCTCTTCAGAGGAGGAGGAGGAGCAGGAGGAACCTGCGGTCCAGATCCCACCAGCACTTGAGAACATTGCTGCCCGGGAGGCCAGGGATGGCCTCATCATAGCCAGATTTACTTAACTTCACGCATTGCATCCATATGGCTGCCACATTCTGCGCCAGGTTCGCACCATCGCACAGCAATGCCATAAAGCATCCCTACAATGACCAAGCCATTCCTTTCACACTGACCACCATTGCTGGAGATAATGTTATGTCTGACCATTCACTCCAACTCACTAAGCCACTTCCAAATTTTTTCCATGACCGGAAAGTGGTGAAAATAAATAATTTTATGCATGACATCACAGTAACGAAAAATTTATAGAAACATTTATTACAACACCCAAGTGGCTACCCTTGTGCATCTACTTGTGTTTCATCTTTCTCTTACGCGTGCTTCTACAATGTGCTAACCCTGTGGCTTCACCAGAGGTAGAGGCAGTCTGCTCACTTCCCTGCTGCGACTGCATAGACACTTTTGGAGGATGTCCTCTGGGTTTTGGAGCCTGTGGGCCCCGCCAAAGTCTGCTCCTCCTGCGACTATGCAGGGGCAGACTCGGCCATTGCGATCCCAGGAGCCATCTGGGGCTCTGACTGAGGGGGGTGGGGCAATGGGAGAGAAGTGTGAGCGCTTTGAAAGGAGCCCCCACTTCAATGTCCCCTCTCACCATCATCCCTCTCATGGGCCACCCGCACTTCCCTGCTAGCAAGGAGCTGGAGAGCACTGTGCTACACAGCAGTGGGGCCATGAGGACTCACATCTACGTTGACATCCCTCCTAGAGAGGAGGTCTATGAGCATCTGCCATCTATTCTCCATAGATAGCCATCTATTCTCCACAAATAGCAATCTATTCTCCATAGATAGTATGTGCCCCTGTGAGTGGTGCATTAGCTGTGCCATGCAGTTGGTCATCCTTTCCGTGGAAGAGCCTACAGTCACCATCGCCTACGACACGGTAGTGCTCATTTTGGAGATGGACTCCTCCATTCTCTGGACATCACACTCGTAAAACCTGTCAGAGCCTCCTGCACTTCTTGCTGCACCTCCAGGATCGCCCTCTTTCTGGATGACCCTGAGGCTCAGCGTCTGCATGCAGCTGAGCAGAGCTGGGAATGTCCGACGCCCTCTGGCGAGGAGTCTTCACTGCTGTCCCTGTCTCCGCCATCTGCTCTTGCTCACTTGTGAGTTGTGAGATACCAGGTGACATTACTACTCTATCTCGCATTGCACCCACCGAGGTGTGCGTATCTGTGCTGGTGCTGGGTGCGCTTGTTTCTGGTGACGGTTCACCCTCAGAGGCTGGAGGCTCCTCTGAGGAGTCATCTTCCTTTTCCTCCTGGACAGTGGTGGGTGTGGGGGGGGGGGGGGATGGTGGGGTGGCTCTTGATGGACCTGTGAGAGAGTAAAGAGATGAGTTAGATATGTCATATGAAGAATGGGTACAGATACCATTATGCACATGATGAATATTCACTGGTTGCTGATATCAGTCCCCATATGAGTGACTGCTGTATGCCATGTGGCTGTATGAGATGTCACCAGGTTGCTGAGATTTAACCCCCTCTCTCTGTCTCCCACCTCCAGCTGCTCTGCAACTCCAAACACTTCGAAGACAACCTCCTCTGCTGCTGTTAAGGTGGCCAATGAGGAAGGGCCACCTTCGGTTCTCTCACTCTCCCTCTTATTGTGGGCTCTCTTTTCCTGCAAGGAGGGAAAGAAGAGAAGGTTGAGTTAGAGTAATGGAATGAGTGTAAGGATTGGATGGGTTACATCTTTAGAGGGAGACTATGATGGAGTGGGGTGGCAATGCCAAGTGGCCTCCTTGTGTGTTGTTAGTTGGTATGATTGCACAAGGATGAGGGTAAGTGTGAGGGGTGGTTAGTCAGATGGGGATGTAATAATGTTGATAGAGAGAGAGAGGGATGGGGGGATGTGCAAGGTATGTTGGTGTGAGTAAGGATGTGCAGGGGTAGGGTTGGGAAGGCAGAGTGATGGGGATTTGATAAGAGGCACAGCAGGATGAAATTGAGTGTGGCTTTGCACTCACCTTTCCTGATCTAATGAGATCATTGAAACGTTTGTGGCACTGCACCCACGTCCTCTTCACAACATCCCTGCTATTGACCTCCTCTGTTATTTGGAGCCAGGCTCCTTTGGTCTGTTGGGGAGGTTTTTTCTGCCCATCGGAAGGGAAGAGAAACGCCCTGCGTGCTCTCACTCCCTCCACAAGCATATGGAGAGAGTCATCTGAGAACCTGGGTGCAGCTCTCTGTCTCTATGCAGTCATGTTTAAAACTCTTTGTCACACTGCAGTGGTGCAGTGCAATGACTGCACAATCCTATGATGCGGAGATGCCGGTGTTGGACTGGGGTGGACAAAAGTGAGAAGTCGCACAACACCAGGTTATAGTCCAACAGTTTTATTTGAAATCATAAGAACATAAGAACATAAGAAATAGGAGCAGGAGTAGACCAATCGGCCCCTCGAGCCTGCTCCGCCATTCAATGAGATCATGGCTGATCTGATCCAACCTCAACTCTAAAGAACACAAGAAGTAGGAGCAGGACCAGGCCACTCGGCCCCTGGGCCCGCTCCGCCACCCACAGGGCCTTGACCGATCCGAACTCAAACTCATGTCCAATTTCCAGCCCGCTCCCCGTAACCCCTGATTCCCTTTACTTCTAGGAAACGGTCTATTTCTGTTTTAAATTTATTTAATGAAGTAGCTTCCACAGCTTCCTGGGGTAGCAAATTCCACAGACCCACTACCCTCTGAGTGAAAAAGTTTCTCCTCATCTCAGTTTTGAAAGAGGAGCCCCTTATTCTAAGATTATGTCCCCTAGTTCTAGTTTCACCCATCATTGGGAACATCCTCACCGCGTCCACCCGATCAAGCCCCTTCACAATCTTATATGTTTCAATAAGATCGCCTCTCATTCTTCTGAACTCCAATGAGTAGAGTCCCAATCTACTCAACCTCTCCTCGTATGTCCACCCCCTCATCCCTGGAATTAACCGAGTGAACCTTCTTTGTACTGCCTCGAGAGCAAGTATGTCTTTTCTTAAGTATGGACACCAAAACTGTATGTAGTACTCCAGGTGCGGTCTCACCAATACCCTATACAACTGCAGCAATACCTCCCTGTTTTTATATTCTATCCCCCTAGCAATAAAAGCCAACATTCCATTGGCTTTCTTGATCACCTGCTGCACCTGCATACTAACTTTTTGATTTTCTTGCACCAAGACCCCCAGATCCCTTTGTACTGCAGTACTTTCCAGTTTCTCGCCATTAAGATAATAACTTGCTCTCTGATTTTTCCTGCCAAAGTGCATAACCTCACATTTTCCAATATTGTATTGCATCTGCCAAATCTCTGCCCACTCACCCAGCCTGTCTATATCCCCTTGTAGGTTTTTTATGTCCTCCTCACTCTTTACTTTCCCTCCCATCTTTGTATCATCTGCAAACTTTGATATGTTACACTCGGTCCCCTCCTCCAAATCGTTAATATAGATTGTAAAGAGTTGGGGACCCAGCACCCACCCCTGCGGAACACCACTGGCTACTGGTTGCCAGTCCGAGAATGAACCATTTATCCCAACTCTCTGCTTCCTGTTAGATAACCAATCCTCCACCCATGCCAGAATATTACCCCCAATCCAGTGATTTTTTATCTTGAGTAATAATCTTTTATGTGGCACCTTGTCGAATGCCTTCTGGAAGTCTAAATACACTACATCCACTGGTTCCCCTTTATCCACCCTGTACATTATGTCCTCAAAGAACTCGAGCAAATTTGTCAGACATGACTTCCCATTCATAAAGCCATGCTGACTTTGTCCTATTAAATTATGTTTATCTAAATGTTCCGTTACTGTCTCCTTAATAATAGACTCCAAAATTTTACCCACCACAGATGTTAGGCTAACTGGTCTATAATTTCCAGCCTTCTGCCTACAACCCTTTTTAAATAAGGGTGTTACATTAGCAGTTTTCCTTCACTTCACCTGACGAAGGAGCAGCAGCTCCAAAAGCTTGTGATTTGAAATAAAACTGTTGGACTATAACCTGGTGTTGTGCGACTTCTCACTTTTGCACAATCCTAGATTAACCTTCAAATGCAATGTGGCCATGGCTCCTTTAAATACCCTGGCTGAAGACGCGTCATCGATGATGTCATCAGACCCACACCATTTAATAGGGCTGGGTAATGCGCAGGGCGGGCTTAATGGGCACCATTCACGAAAAGTCGATCTCAGGAGCGGGATGGAATCAAGAACAGGGTTGCGACCCGCCACGTTGACCGCCCGCACCCGACCCATGCAGGCGCAGAAATTTCCAGCCGTGCTGTAGCACAGCACTCACTCTCTTTAGGTGACCTCCTCAGGGAATTTACGGAATAAATGTTGATAAGAGTGTTGGTGAAGTCTTGACAAACTATCCCAGAAAGTCTCCCGAAAGACCACATTGCTGCCCGTGAGGCCAGGGATGGCCTCACCATGACCAGATTTACTTCACTTGATGCTGTACACCCTGGCTGTCGCACGATACGCCAGGTTGGCACCACCCCACACCAACACCATAAAATATCCCTACAATGCCGAAGCCATTCCTTTCACAACTCACGACCATTGCGGGGCGGGGGGGGCGGATGGGGGTTTACCGTTATGTCTCACCATTCACTGCAACTCACTAAGCCGCTTCCAAAGGTGCACACAAATCTGTCCAAGAATGCAAAGTTTATGAAAATAAAGGTTTCAATGTTTGACACCATATTATCAGAAATTTTACATGGACATTGCATAAAACACCCAAGTGCCTATCCTTGTGTGTTGTTAATTGGTATGATTGCACTAGGATGAGGGTGAGTGTGAGGGGTGGCTAGTAAGATGGGGATGTGATAATATCGATAGAGAGAGAGGGATGGGTGGATGTCAAAGGTAAGTTTGTTTTAGTAAGGATGTGCAGGAGTAGGGTAGGGAAGGCAGAGTGATGGGGATGTGATGAGAGGCACAGCAGGATGAGGTTGAGTGTGGCTTTGTACTAACGTTTCTACTGTGATCTACTGAGATCATTGAAACATTTGCGGCACTGCACCCAGGTCCTCCTGACCACATCCCTGCTTGTGCCCTCCTCTGCAATGTGCAACCAGGCTGTGTTGATCTCCTGGGGAGGTCTCTTCCGCCCATGGGAAGGGAAGAAGACCTCCCTGCGTGCTGTGACTCCCTCCATAAGCATATGGATGGAGTCATGGGAGAGCCTGGGTGCAGCCCTGCACATCTGTGCAGTGATTGTCAGTGTTTGCAGCACCTCAATGCTGTAAAACACTGACAGCACAAATGTCAAAATAAATTTGGACGTGGTCCCTTTAAGGAAACCGGCTGATGACGCGTCATCAAATGACGTCACCAGACCCGCTTCCTCTAATTGGCCGGGAAACGCGCTGGGCAGGCTTAACAAGCCCAATTAATGGAAATTAATTTCAGACAGCGTGTGCTAACTCGCACCAAGTCCCGCTCACCCATCTTCCCTGTGCTCGCTGACCTACACTGGCTCCCAGTTAAGCAACGCCTCGATTTTAAAATACTCATCCTTATTTTCAAATTCCTCCATGGCCTCACCCCTCCTTATCTCTGTAATCTCCTCCAGCCCTATAATCCCCCAGACCTCTGCACTCCGCCTATTCTGGTCTTTTGAACATCACCGATATTAAATGCTCCACCATTGATGGTCGTGCCTTTAATTTCTAGGTCCTAAGCTCTGGAATTCCCTCCCTAAATCTCTTTGTCTCTCCACTTCTCTTTCCTCCTTTAAGATGCTCCTTAAAATCTACCTCTTCGACCAAGCTTTTGGTCATCTGCCCTAACATCTCCTTATGTGGCTTTTTTTTTAACACTCCTGAGAAGCACCTTGGGATGTTTTATTATGTTAAAAGCACTATATAAATATAAGTTTTTGTTGTTGTTGTTGAAGCAAACGGGTTGGATGGCAGTTGAGGATCGGATAGAATTTGACTTTATTGATTGATCCTGCTGATGCTCACTGAAAAGACTCATGCGTGAATAATGACTATCTGGACAAGGTACCAGGGGGCAACTGGTGGTGCTGGAACCAGTACATGAGCAAGGGTGCAACATCTTTAGGTGAGGAGGGAAGCGGAGAAAATGTTTTGAGAAAAAAATTACATCCAGCTCCTTTAAATGTAGAAATTGGTTGACTTAAATAATGCAAACAGAGGTCTCCAGCAGCTAACAAAAAGGTGGGGAGGTAATTTACCACTCTTGATTGAAGCAACTCATGAAGTGCAGTGTATTTTATATCAACCAAAAATAGCAATATTGCAAAATCAATTGTCAATTTTATAATTTTAACATATTTACCACACCCAAAGCTTTTTGAATGCCTGTATATGTTCTAAAATAGGTTTAAACCACATAAAACAGGCTACAGTTTCTTATGACTTTATTATTTGAACCATAGGAGCAATTTTATGAAAATTAACATGAGAAGATTTTTTTCAAAATACAACTGAGCTCGTGAAATCCGCAAGTGAGAAAGCATTTTGTGATTCCATATGTTCTTATGTATAACTGACATTCAAAATTCAAAGAATGCAACTTGTGTATATCTAAATTATGGACTGGATTTTCTGAGGAGTCAGTGGGCGCAATCAGTGGCGGGTCGGGTGGGAAAGTGTTTTTTTCCCCAGCAGGTCGGGACCCCGCTGTGAAAATGCCGCCACGCACCTTTTCCCGATGTCGGGTCTGTCAGCGCTGAGCAGACTCGACACTCAGCGGCAGATTCACAGCTGGGGACTTAATTCAGGTAATTAGTGGCTTGTTTAGAGCTACTTAAGAATGAATTTCAGCTCACCTTCTGTATTTGACAGCTCACCTTCGGGATCCACGCTGGTCGTGGACCACGTCTGTTAAGCTGAAGCGGGAGTTCAGTGGCGATTGAATCAGCTGTTGAGTTGACAGCTTCAGATGTACAGTAAAAGCTCCCACCTTACAGAGATATCTTCCCTCAGCCACAAACTCTTCCTCACTGCATTTCCACAACAGATTCACCATGCTGCAAATCTTTACACAAGTCTCCATCCAGTCTGACCTCATTACCTCTCTCACCATTGACAGATCACTTCTGTCATCTGTATTTCACCTGCCATCTATTCCATCAGCATAGATGCCCTTTATACTCTCTCACCTTGGTCCTCAGAATCCGACCACGATCAGCCCCAACGCAGCAGCCCCAGGCACACCAGCAGCACCAACAACAACACCACCAACCTTCTCCTCCATCACCTGATGCTGCGTAGGACAGAGGGCATCAGCACCTGACCACATTGCTGCCCAGGAGGCCAGGGATGGCCTCACCATGGCCAGATTTACTTCACTTGACGCTGTACACCCATATGGCTGCCACATGATGCACCAGGTTGGCATCACCCCACACCAACACCATAAAACATCCCTACAATGCCAAAGCCATTCCTTTCACACTCATTACCATTGTGGGGGGTACAGTTATGTCTGACCATTCACTGCAACTCACTAAGCCACTTCCAAAGGTGCACACAAATCTGTCCAAAAACGCAAAGTTTTGAAAATAAAAGTTTCAATGTTTGACACCACATTAACAGAAACTTTAAATGAACATTGCATAAAACACCCAAGTGCCTACCCTTTTGTGTTGTTAGTTGTTATGATTACATTAACTTAGGGTGAGTGTGAGGGCTGGCTAGTGAGATGGGGAAGTGATAATGTAGATAGAGAGGGATGGGTGGAGCAAGGTACTTTGGTGTGAGTAAGGATGTGCAGGAGTAGGGTAGGGAAGGCAGAGTGATGGGGATGAGATGAGAGGCAAAGCAGGATGAGGTTGAGTGTGGTTTTGTAATAACGTTTCATGATCTACTAAGATCATTGAAATATTTGGGGTACTGCACCCAGGTCTGCCCGACAACATCCCTGCTTGTACCCTCCTCTGCAATGTGCAACCAGGCTGTGTTGATCTCCTGGGGAGGTCTCTTCCACCTATGGGAAGGGAAGAGGACCTCCGTGCGTGCTGTGACTCCCTCCATAACCATATGGAGGGAGTCATGGGTGAGCCTGGGTGCAGCCCTGCACCTCTGTGCAGTCATTGTCAGTGTTTGCAGCACTTCAATGCTGTAGAACACTGACAGCACAAATGTCAGGATAAAGCTGGCCAATGTCCCTTTAAGGAAACCGGCTGATGACGGGTCATCGAATGACATCACCAGACCCGCTTCCTCTAATTGGCCGGGAAACGCGCTGGGCGGGTGACAAGCCCGATCAACGGAAATTCATTTCAGAGGCCGGGATGGAGCCAGCAGCGGGGTCGGGACCCGCCATTGACGTCGCCCGCCACGGGCCCACCGACGTCAGCAAAATCGCTGCCTATGTGTCTGCATTTTAAAAGACATTTCAATAGATTAATGGAACAAAGTGTTCTTCCAACATTTAATTGGATGTAGAGTATGTAATTATTATAATATTTAAATAAGTAATGTCAGCTGTCATAGACAGATATTGTAATGTACTGCAAAATCTGAAGAAGCCTTTTATTAATAGCAGTTGAAGTCTTATTGAATAAAGTGTGTTACAAGCAAAATTATTTCTGTTACATTGAGTCTTGAACATTTAAAAATATGTCCCTGTTGTATTGTGTGCCATTTCCCCCACATTTACAATAATACATTATTAATCATTGACCTCATAAGTCAATTAACTTGACACGGGAACACATCTTTAACCATTATCTAAGACTCAGCATATTGGCTACACAATTCATTTCACTAAGTGTAATTTTGGGCGTATTATTAAAAGGGTATTGACCTGTTTCCTATATTGGCACTTCATCCACACCATGGCATTCTGGAACACTACAAATCAATAAGCTTTTAATAATCACTATTTGCATGGTTCAGCAAATGAAAATCCCATCTGTTTTCAAAAAAATCATGTGAATGAAATGTGTATTTTAGCAAAGTGGAAATTGGAAGTTTGGATTCTCAGTATTCTGAAGTGTTATAACGCTTCAATTAAGGAATAATCAGAAAGGTTGTATAATATTAAAGTTTGATTTTTCTTACAGCAATTAAGAAATAAAAGGTAAAAATTAAATTTAAATGAAGTGATGAGAAACGACTGAAAATGGAAACTGGGAATATGATTTCCACCCAATTTATGTGCTTTTTGTATGGTCCTTAAATTACAAGGAATTTATGTAGAACACATTAACAAACAAGGAATTATTGATAACTTATTCATATTTATTCAAAAGTTAAAACATATCATTGAAGAGAAACAAGATACCACAAACTCCTCAAATAATCTTGGTACCCTTTACTTATTAATTAATCATCAGCTACCGTGCAATTAGAGGGAAGGCTTCATCACAAATGTCAGTGTTAATTGCACTCCTGCAAAATATAAAGTACTGAAAAACTTAAATGAGGTCAGACTGCTTCTTCGGATAATTAAGTAAGTATACTTTAAAAGAAATGTTCATAAAAGTAGATTTAAGAAAGCACGCCTACATTTTGAAAGGTTCAAGGACCTAGATTAGAACAAATCAAACATAAGTGTCTGTCAACTGTTGTAGCAATAGTTCAAGTGCAAGTGCATCACCGTCAACTACAAGACTCAGTTCTAATGTAAGATCCCAAACTTCAGCAGCAAGCCCTTGCTGTGGTATATATCCTTCACCCATAGCATGCAGCCATTTATTTTCTTAGAGAAAAGCAATTTTAATCGATAGGGTACAAATAATTATTGGAAATGTTAATTTGCTCATAACAAATTCCTCTCTTTGCTATTTAAAAAAAACAGGTTAATGTCTCTGTTTAGATAGAGGAGAAAGACATTTGACATTAGTGGATTAAGCATGTGTTTGATAACATCAAAGACAGTAATTTCTATCCCTATATCTGTAGAAGACCATTCATCAACCTGAAAACAAAGTACTGCTGTACTGTTTAAAAAACAAACATTTATAGTAAAAAAAACTTATTGCACTATAATGCCCTCATACTATATTATACTGTAGAGTACTTTGAAGAGAAATAGTACCACATAGTGAAGCTAATGAATGTGTGTGATTTCAAAACACACCAGACACACACACACACACACACACGCTCACACACACGCACACATATGGATATAGCATTGTTTTAAGCTTGCCTTTTTCTGGTGCCAATATTACAAGCTACTTTAATAAAACTAGGATTTCCATAGAGGTAACAATTCTATTATGAGCTTAAGATGCTGAAAAGTAGCTACTCTCTGTGGAATTATAGTCAAAATAAAAAGAGCCACATTATTGGGTCATCAAGCTACAAGCCGAGTACTTTACATTATATACCTTTGGGGTGCTGGCTTTGAAATATTTTAATGTCATAATTAATTTCCAACATATTAGTCAATCTCCTTGTAGTGTACATGGAAAGTTTAGACCAAGTGTAGTCTTCAGGTGAAATAGGATTAGAGGGCAAGGGATAATTGGACCAGGGCATACGGATATAATTCAGTCACCATTTTAAAGTCATATGTTCTGTCCTAATTTATATATAAATGTTTTGACTTTATATTATTATTTGTAGTTAAATGGCAAAATGTACAACAACTTGGGAAGCAGAGAAGTAGAGTTGGTTGGAGCAGAGGAGTTTCTCTTCAGTACAGGCTGAGGGGCTGGGCGACACGAAACTGAGGTACTACAGTGCCACCACTGGCAAAAGGATGTAATTACAGCAAGACAAATTTACATATAGTTTTCATTATACATATTAACATGACAATTTATAATCGGAAAACACGACACAAAAGTATGACAAAGACATGACAACAGGAAGTAATGTTTTCTGGCCTACAAACAGTTGTAAGAGTTTTAATTTGATCATATATGCCATAATCAGTAGAGTAGCAGTGGAAGCCTAAGTAGAGGATCATTTCACATAATGTATTGACCTTTCTAGTTATAACAAACAGTTCCATACCCTTACCATCATCAGAATGCTTATTTAGCTGTGGTATTGGCTACAATGTATCCTATCACTACCAGCTCAGTAAAGCCACAGGTGAGCCACAGATATGTGTTTGGTTGCTAAAAATTGGCACATCAGCTATTTCTCGTTGCCCAAAAACTCCTTCTGCCTTGAAGTATATCTAACCACATAAGGAATCAGAATGCCTTACCTTTCTTTTATTCATCACTCCATTGCTTTGGAACCTCATTGAAAGCTACCAGTTCAATCTCCTTCCAACGCTGGAAACTTAATAATGTGTGCACAATAACAAGAGCAGAATTTCAGTCTGCGCTCTACCATACATTCTTATTCAAGAGAAGATTTTTCATTAGTAAAGGTGTTCTACCACGCAGATTGTTTGGTACTTTTGAGGCTTATATATCCATACTATACTTTATTGGAAAATGCTGTGACATGATAATTCTAGTATGGATTGAATCTGCAGGAGCTAGGAATGCAATAAAACATTTGTTTAGCTGGTACAGCACCAATGTGAACAAAGGTGATAGAATGTACAATGTACGCACTAGTGAGGAAGGAAGGAAGGAAGGACAGTAAGGAGACGTAAAGAACATTCTGTAAGAAAAGTACATTAACCCCCAATACAGCTTTAGATGGGCAATGGTTTCAGTGCTTCTGTACGAATACCAATAAGAAAAATTTGTCAAGTATCACAAGTTGATTCAGATTATTTTTGCAGCAGCAGCCAGAGGCAATGAAGGTGAGAGTACAACGGTTGCCTTTGTGTACTGACATTGTCCAAGTTGTAGTAGGAGACATTTACCATTTAGTCATGTCAGTAAGATTATGGCTGAATTGGTCAGAAAATCAGACCACTATAACAATTGACCTCAGACCCCTGAACAACAAGAGTAAACATAGCATACCTTTTATCTAACGTCTGGCTTCTCTCGAGTCTGAAACACTATAAACAGCAGACAAGTGACACTGAGTAGTCCTGCAAAGAACAGATAGATTTGTGTTAATTTAAAATATAACAAATCTTGGAAATATATATAATCTGTTACCAGTTTGTTAAATACCCAAGGGAAAAATTTGGCTGCTTTGCGCCTCCCGTTAGCGTCCTAGTGCCCGGGTGTGGCGATGTTTGCGCCGCTCGCAAAATTGACCAGAGTTTTTGCAGCGGCGCTAAACTCTACCGCCACGATCTCCTGCGCCCATAGATCGGGACGTCAGTCGAGCGTGCAACGCCCTGGACCGGATATTGAGTGACGCCCCATTCCTTTCTGCCTGCCACAAGCAATGACAGGGAGAGTGGAAGGGGCTGGGGGAGCGCTATTTAAAGGTGCCCTCTTCATGCCTTTTTTTGCGGGAGACATTTTTGCACCACTCATTCTGAGAGAGAGAGAGATTCTGAGAGAGGGAGAGAGAGAGACTTCTGCAGAGAGTCAACGCTGTGTGAGCATCACTTTGCGGGTTCTTTTGGATTTGACCTTCATTAATTCGATTACCAAGAGACTGTGGGGGCTGCACTGATTCGGGGCGTCGTCCTGCGCCTGCAGAATCGGAGGCATCAGAGACGCAGAGAGAGAGTGGCAATCATGGCCAGAGGGAGGAGGGCCAACAGGCCTCTGCAGAGGAGTCCTTACCCTCCCAGGGTATTCTGGGAACAATTCTCCTACATTCATTTGTCTGAGGAGCAGTGTTTGTGCAGGCTGCGCTTCAGCAAGGAGGTGGTCACTGAGCTCTGCCACCTGCTGCAGCCAGATCTGCATCCTCAACTGAGGACCAGGACGTCTCTGTCGGTGGCAGTGAAGGTCACAGTGGCTCTGAAATTTTATGCCACCGGCTCCTTTCAAGCAGCTACTGGGGACATCGCCAATATCTCCCAGTTCGCGTTCCATTGCTGTATCCGGGAGGTGACAAATGCCCTCTATAAAAGGAGACGCCAGTACATCTCTTTCCCGATGACCCAGGCCAAACAGCATGAACGCGCATTGGACTTTGTGAGGATAGCGGGCTTCCCCATGGTGCAGGGTGCCATTGACTGCACGCATGTGGCATTGCGGGCACCGCATGAGAATGCAGAGGTTTTCCGAAACCGCAAGGGATTCCACTCCTTAAATGTCCAGTTGGTCTGTGACCACAGACAGCTGATACTCGCTGTTAATGCCCGCTATCCTGGCAGCAGCCACGATGTTTTCATTCTGCACCAGACTGTTGTGCCAGACCTTTTCCAGGCACCGCATCAGCCAAATAGTTGGCTCCTCGGGGTCAAGGGTTATCAACTATGCATCTGACTGATGACACCGCTCCGTAACCCCAACACCCCTGCCGAGCTGCGGTACAATGAGATCCATATTGCCATATAGGAACATAACTGAGCAGACGATCGGCGTGCTCAAGCAACGGTTCCGCTGTCTGGATCACTCAGGAGGAGCCCTGCAGTACTCTCCTGAGCGAGTCTCCCTCTTCATAGTTGTTTGCTGCATTCTTCATAACCTTGCAATCCTCAGGACCCAGCCAATGCCACCAGGCATTGGTGCACCACCGGAGGAGGAGGAAGAGGAGGAGAAAGAGGAGGAGGATGATCAGCAGCAGCACCAAGGCGGGAGGGAGGCCCACGATGTTGAAACGTCAGGGGCCGTCTGTCAATGGCTGATAACAAGCCACTTCTAGGCCCCTACTCAGAAGATGGCTTCTGGCATGGAGAATAACATGATGGAAAGCAACCCGCAACCCCTATAGCCAGCCAAGGCAGCAATGATTCCAAAGGCCAAACATGTACATTTTGAAAACAACTTTTTAGTTTTACAAACACTGTGTGTGTCATTTATTCATGACAAAACTAATAGAAACAAACACAAAAAATCATTAATTAACATAACTGGTTCTCACAAGCTGGAGATAATGGCCAAACATTAAACAGAAGATATCAGACAAACCTCGCCCTTTAATAAAGACATTCCCAACATTTCTTGAGACCTCCTACTTTTTGCCCTTCGAGGGTGATCTCCTTCCCTTGCGCACTTCCCCCCTTCCCACCCTGCTGCTCCTCCGTAATGGGGCCCCAGTGGCTGCAGCAAGGCTGGTGGAAGGCTGCTGAATGTCAGATCCTGAGACTACAGATGCCCTTGAAGGACGGCCTCGACCAGCTCTGGGCCTGGAGGGCCCGGCTGCAGACTGCACCAACTCTGCATGGGCGGCAGCAGTCTGGGCTACAGGCAATGGCAAGTGCAATGGGGAAGTGACAGTGGTGGAAGCAGGAATGCTGTCATCTGAGAGAGGACAGCACCTCCCTGCTCAACCGACACACTGGCACTCCCACGGGGCAGCACCTCAGCATCCGGAGCAATCTGCTGGAGCACAGATTGCTGGCCTGCTGCGGCGCTGTGAGAGCCCCGGGGAAATGTGGCCGAACCAGCGACGATGGTAGCAGTCAGTGCTTGTGTGGCCTCAATCTGAGACTGCATGAGAGCAGTCTGAGATTGGATGGCAGCAGCCAGTGACTGAATTGCAGCACTAAGCATTTGAGTCGCATCCACCTGTGCTGCAGCGGAGTGCTCCACACTCCTTGCCAGTCCATCAATGCTTTCGGGCACCCTTCCCATTGCACCCATGAGCTGAGTGTGCATGTTCACCGCCTGGGTGTTCATTTCTGCGATGAGCCACTCCTCCTCTGCATCCAGTGCAGCAGGACTCGCTGGCTTACTCTCCCTCGGGGAGAAGGCCCCCGAGCTTCCCTACCCCCATGACGTTGCTGCAGCCCGCTGCGTCCCGGAGCTTCACCCGCATCAGACTCTTCCCCCCTGCTCCCCTCCAGGGAAGGCGTGGTCCCAGTGTGGGCATGGGCTCCTGTGGGGGAGGGTGGCGCTGAGGCTCCAGCTTCCTCTTCCTCCTCGCCTGCGGTGTCGCTCCCACTGGCTGCTTTAGGGCCCGTCTCCTCAGCTGGTGAATCACCATCTGAAAGCAGGGAGGTACAAGAGTGGCTTTAGTGTCAGGACAGGGGGGCAGTAAGGGAGCAAGGACTGGCGCGATTTAGTAAGTTGGATTGAAAGTGTAAAAGGCTGGTGTTGTGAGGGACAAGTGGAATGAGAGAGGAGAGAAAGCTGATGACCTTACCATTGCTGTCCCCAAGGGGGTCAACCTCTCCAGCGGCGATGGGACCGATCACCTGGCTTGCGACGATCCTGTGGACCCGCGCCTCCAGATTGCTGAGGGTTTGCAGCTGAGGCGGCCCTCCACCCGTCCGTTGCTGCTGCCGCCTGTTGTGAGATAGCTTGGCCTGCAAGAAAAAGGACGGCGTCTGAGTAAATATGCAGCCATGTGCTTACCTGATGTGCCTCCGATAGTTGAATAGCCCTTAATATCGCAGCCATGTGCTTGCCTGATGTGCCTCCCATAGTTGAATAACCCTTAATTTATGCAGCCATGTGCTTGCTTGATGTGCCTCCCATAGTTGAATAGCCCTTAATGTATGCAAGGTGTGGACTGTGCGTGTGTGTTTTATGAAATGGCCATAGGTCTTGGATAAGTGTTGGGCATTGGGGTTTTTAAACCCTCTGGCCATAGAGTGAGGTTGAGATGAGGGATGGAGAGGTATTGAAAAGCAGCCACTCACCCTGACCACCCAAGGGAGTTTGTTGAACTTTTTCCAACATTCTGTGTGGGTCCTGGGCACCTGGAGGCTCCTGGAGAAGACGTGATGAGCCACCTCCCTCCACACTCTTCTGTAGTCGCATGGCAATGTTCTCCTGCCACTCTCTGGGTACATTATTGCTCTTCGGCGCTCCACTGCGCCAACCAGAGCCACCAAGGCACAGTCGCTGAAGCGCTGAGCTCGTTCCCTGGGCCTCTCCATAGTCCTTTCCAGCAGAATTGATGCACAGGTCTCTCCAGACCGAATTCAAGGCTGCAATGAGCAGGGTGTGGATGGATAGCAAGAGCGACCCCCCTTTAAGAAATGGCCGGCACCAGTGTGTCTCTGTGCCATCGCTAACTGACATCACCTGAGCTTCGCCAGCGCTCTGAGGTAGCGCCTCGCTCCTTGACGTTAGCGCCTTAAGACAGGTGTGTAGCGCCTGATTTAGCGCTCCACTCACCTCCCAGGGCGATAGAAGCCAAGTTTGCAGTCGGAGGTGATAATTTGCTGCAGGCGCTAAACTTTGCGCCCGGCCGATAATCATAGAGTCATAGAAAGTTACAGCATGGAAGGAGACCATTTCGGCCCATCATGTCCGCGCTGGCCAACAAAGAGCTATCCAGCCTAATCTCACTTCCCAGCTCTTGGTCCGTAGCCCTGCAGTATAGAGCATCCCAAGTGCACATCCAAGTACTTTTTAAATGTGGTTAGGGTTCCTGCCTCTACCACCCTTTCAGGCAGTGAGTTCCAGACCCCCACAGCCCTCTGGGTGAAGAAATTTCCCCTCAAATCTCCTCTAAACCTTCCACCAATTATTTAAAATCTGTGCCCCTTGGTTTTTGACCCCTCTGCTAAGGGAAATAGGTCCTTTCTATCCACTTTATCTATGCCCCTCATAATTTTATACACCTCAATAAGGTCTCCCCTCAACCTCCTCTGTTCCAAGGAAAACAGATCCAGCCTATACAGTCTTTCCTCATATCTTAGATTCTCTACTCCCGGCAACATCCTTGTAAATCGCCTCTGTACCCTCTCTCGTGCAATCACATGTTTCCTGTGTAGAGTTTCGCAATTATCGCGATTCAAAATAACATGAGAGAAGCAGATTCAATTGATCATTTTTTATTAAACGAAATGCTGTCCTGATAATAAAGGACACAGAAGCCTGTAAAATGGCTGCCGCGCATCGTGGCAGAAGCTTCCAGAAACACAGTGGGCAGACAAGATGGCGTCGAATATACATTCAATATGAGATTGGATCATACTCGGTAAACATTGATAAAGACAGGATGCAACCCATTTGCATTGTGAACAATAGCAATGATATAAGTGCTGGAATCGTTTTCCTATGCACAGTAAGGATCATTGAACTGGGCAATCGAAGGCCCATCCAGACACATCACTACACAAATACCCCCCCGGCTCAACAATGAGAGAGACATTGGCAGGTGATTAAGCAAGTATTCGGGGGGCCCCAAAACCAGTCAAGGAGACGATTCATACACATCCTGGCTGGCTCTACAATGGGGAAAACATTAACGGATAGTTGGCCAGTTTCAGGTGCTACCGAAACCCGTTAAGAAGAGAATCACCCCATGCTGGGAGTTTTAAGCGCCTAAATCACACAAAGGATAAACATTAAGATTTGAGCGGGAGATAAAGTGGACACAACAGTATAACTATAGAGGACAAATGTCCATCGGTCTCTTATTCGCTTGCTGAGCTCTTATTTTCTCTGGACTCGAACTCTTATCTCTCTCTGGTGACCCTTGCTGAAGCGCTTCCTGAACTGGCTTGACTTTTGGGCTTTTGATTTCCTCTCTGGACTCTGTTGACTCTTGACTCTTAGCCGTACTGGTCGGTTATTCGAGTGTTGGGTGGAGCTCAATCAGAACGAGCCGCCTCGACAAGGGCAAGTAACAGGGTACACCATCCCGAGTGTCGGTAAACGGTGTCTGGACCCGGAGGCCCGAGAAGACGAGAAGAGAAGAAGACGAGAAGAAATTCCACGTGCCGCCACGGTCAGTAAACCCCGACCGCGCCCGAAAATATAATTAAAAGAACTTTCCTTTGAGTTCTACCGACTTCTACATGTGCCGCAACACAGGAAGACCCTTCTTTGAATTCTAAGACGGTTTGAGTCCATCGACTGCTTCATGACAACAGGGAGTCTGGCCTGCTTGTCGCAGCAGCAAAAGTAAACAAGTGGGGTGCAGAAACCCTTCCAAACACGTGACAGTCAGGCGCTGCAGCGAAACGAGCTGAGTGCCTCACTTTAAAATCTCCGAAGTAAAACGAGTGGTGAGCATGATTTCCGATCCTACAAATCCAGACGTAGTTTAGGTATTGCTAAGGGAGGGTGGTTTTTAATAAGGTTAAGGTATAATGTGTTCCCCTTTTTTACGATGTGCCGTGTGTTCTCCATTTCCATAGACCAAGCTTTATGAACGTGTGTATACTTGTACTCTCTTTGATTTGCGCCTATGACATGTATTTCATGATTTTAGACGCCATGCAATAAAGATTTTCATTTTGTGCTATTCAACCGGGTCTATTTGAGTTTTTCTCTGAATTACTGCTCCTTGCATCTAAGTCCAGGTGTTAGAACCGTAAGGGCGAGTGGGTCGAACCACTCACAGGTGCTTATTGCAAAAAGGCTGGCCGGAGACCAGAGCAAGCAATAGTATAGGCAACGAAGGCCTAACCTCGCACCAGTACCATTTGAAACCCCTTACACCTGTAATGTGGTGACCAGAACTGCACGCAGTACTCTAGCTGAGGCCTAACGAGTGTTTTATACAGTTGAAGCATAACCCCCCTGCTCTTGTATTCTATGCCATGGCTAATAAAGGCAAGCATTACGTGTGCCTTCTTAATCACCTTATCTACCTGGCCTGCTACCTTCAGGGATCTGTGGACATGCACTCCAAGGTCCCTTTGTTCCTCTACGCTACTCAGTGTCCTACCATTTAATGTGTATTCCCTTTCCTTGTTAGCCCTCTCCAAATGCATTACCTCACACTTCTCCGGATTGAATTCCATTTGCCACTGTTCTGCTCACCTGACCAATTTATTGATATCTTCCTGCAGTCTACGGCTTCCTTCTTCAGTATCAACCGCACAGACGATTTTAGTATGATCTGCAAACTTCTTAATCATGCCCCCTATATTCAAGTCGAGATCATTGATATATACCACAAAAAGCAAGGGATCTAGTACTGAGCCCTGCGGAACCCCACTGGAAACAGCCTTCCAGTCACAAAAACACCCATCAACCATTACCCTCTGCTTCCTGTCTCCGAGCCAGTTTTGAATCCAACTTGACACTTTGCCCTGGATCCCATGGGCTTTTAACTTCGTGACCAGTCTGCCTTGTGGAACCTTATCAAAAGCCTTGCTAAAGTCCATATACGCTACATCAAATGCACTACCCTCATCCACCCTCCTTGTTACTTCCTCAAAAAATTCAATCAAGTTTGTCAGACACGACCTTCCCTTAACAAATCTGTGCTGACTATCCTTGATTAATCCGTGTCTTTCTAAATGAAGATTTATCCTGTCCTTCAGAATTCTTTCCAATAATTTTCCAACCACCGAGGTTAGGTTGACTGGCATGTAATTACTTGGTCTATCCTTTTCTCCCTTTTTAAACAAGGGTACCACATTAGCAGTCCTCCAGTCCTCCGGCACCACACCTGAAGCCAGAGAGGATTGAAAAATGATGGTCAGGGCCTCTGCTACTTCCACTTTTGCTTTGCTTAACAGCCTGGGATACATTTCATCTGGGCCTGAGAGTTTATCCACTTTTAAAGCTGCTAAACCCCTTAATACTTCCTCTCTCACTATGTTTATTTTATCTAATATTTCACACTCCTCCCCCACTGATAGCAATGTCTGCTTCGCCCCTCTCCTTTGTGAAAACAAATGCAAAGTACAGTATTCATTAAGAACCCTACCGATGTCTCCCGCCTCCACACACAGATTACCCTCATGATCTCTAATAGGCCCTACCCTTCCTTTAGTTATCCTCTTACTCTTAATATATTTATAAAACATCTTTGGGTTTACCTTGATTTTACTTGCCAAGAATTTTTCATGCTCTCTCTTTGCTTTCCTAATATCCTTTTTAATTGCACCCCTGCACTTTCTGTACTCTTCTAAAGATTCTGGAGTATTTAGCCCTCGGTATCTCTCATACGCCTCCCTAATTGCGCCCCAAACGGGGCGATACCGAATTTCTCCCCCCCAGAATCCTATTGTAACTCAGAATTAGTCAGCACAACCCCAAAGTATTTGAACCATGAAGTCTGTATGGTTACTGGAGGTTTGACATTGGCTATCCTTTGAGGCATAAGTTGAAGAACTTCCTACTAAATCCCACTAACTCGGCCAAAGAAAGATACAATCAAAGATCTGCTCATAATGATAGCAAAAGGATACTTACAATACTACAAATGTGATTTAGATATCTGAAGGAACATTGCAATATACCTCTCAGAATGTGTACCTGTTGCTCATGGCTTGTTGTGTCCTCCATTGCTATGTACAATAAGGATTCCAGTAGCCTTTTCTGAATATGAAATGCATGCTTTCAACATTATACTTCGCTACTTATCTTCTTCTTAGGCAGTCCCTCGGAACTGAAGATGACTTGCTTCCACATTAAAAATGAGTTCTCAGGTGACTAGGGTTGCAAAATTCTGGAATTTTTAAAAGAGGAAACTTTCCATGGGAATTTATGGGAATTTTGAGTTTTTTTGCACACTGATGGTTTTTGTCTCTGACCCTTATATTATCTTTGTCATCAAAATAGACATACTGTTCCATACAAATAAAAACAGGCTTTCAAAACTTTATTTAGGTTATAATTTTGAACTTTATTGAACCCCCACAAAAAAGACCCATCTATAATAAAATAAAAAGAGCGTCAGCTTATTTAGCCTGTAATTTGTCCTTATTTTGTCCCTTTGAGTCTTCTACTCATGAGTCTTCTGAGTCTTCTACTCATCATCTGACTCTGGCTCTGACGTGTCCATTTCCTCCTCTGTGTCACTGTCTAGCTGTGTGGTGGACACTTCTGTATCTGGCTCAATAAGTTGTAGGTTCGCCCAGATAGCCACCAGTTTCTCCACTCTCTTGTCAGTCAGCCTGTTGCGCACCTTTGTATGCGTATTCCCAAAAAGTGACCAGTTTTGTTCAGAGGCCGCTGATGAAGGTGGGATTTGGAGTATCACCGATGCAATGGGTGACAGGGCCTCAGATGCTCAAAGTCCCTTCCACCAGGTATGTGCACTGATATGCTTGCATGATTCCCATATCCCATCCCCATTCCAAAGACCTTGCTTGGTAGAGAACTTTGCTAGACTTCCCAGAACTTTGCCCACGTCCAGATTGAGGTGGCGTGAAAGGGTAGAAATCACACTGTAAGCGCTGTTGATCTGTTCTCCAGAAAGTATTGGTCTCCCAACATGCTTTGGGTCCAGCATGTATGCTGCAGCATGAATCGGCTTGACACAAAATTCTTGACGCATCTGTATGAATTGAACAATTGCCTTCTCCTCTGCTTTGAGCAGCAGGGATGTGGGTAGGGCAATGCTGATTTGTTCTTTCAAATCAGCAAAAAGCCTGAGAACATCGGACAAGACAAGACAGCGTCATCTCCTTCAATCTGAGCAATTGCAAATGCTACTGGTGAGAGTAGTTTAAGGCTGCTAACCACTCTCTCCCAAAACACATCATCCAGCAGTATTTTCTTGATGGTGGTTTCCATATCCCCAGACTGGGATATTGCCATTTCTTGCAGCGACTCCTTACCCTCCAGAAGGCTGTTGTACATTATGACAACGCCACCCCATCTAGTGTTGCTGGGCAGCTTCAGTGTGGTGTTCTTGTTCTTTGTCGTTTGCTTGGAGTTGTAGGTTGCTGTAACTATCTGTTTTCCCCTGACATACTTAACAACTTGCTTGGCTCTCTTGTACAGTGTTTCCATGGTTCTCAAACCCATGATGTCCTTGAGGAGCAGGTTGAGCCCATGAGCTGCGCACCCAATAGACGTCATATGAGGGTAGGCCTCCTCCACTTGAGCCCAAGCAGCCTTCATATTCGCAGCATTATCAGTAACTACTGCAAAGACCTTTTGTGATCCAAGATCGTTGATGACCGCTTTCAGCTCATCAGCAATGTATGTGCCTGTGTGTCTGTTGTCCTTCGTGTCTGTGTTCTTGAAGAACACTGGGAGAGGAGTAGAGACGATGTAGTTTATGATGCCCTCCCCTCGTACATTTGACCACCCATCTGAGATAACTGCAACACAGTCTGCCATCTCTATTGTTTCCGTGAGCTTTCCTTGGACTCTGTTATACTCAGCCTCCAGCAAATAAGTAGACAAAGCATGTCTGGTGGGAGGACAGTATGCAGGGCGAATAACATTGAAAAATCTCTTCCAGTACACATTGGCTGTGAGCATGAGGGGTGAGCCTGTCGCATATACAGCTCGAGCAAGGCACTCATCTGCATTCTTCTGGCTATGGTTATCCATTTTTTCAAAGAACCTTCCAAGTGGGCCAGGAGTTGCTGATGATAAGGAGCCTGATGCTGAATGTGAACCATCATCTTCTTGAATGGAAGCAGAGGAACTCTGGGCTGACTGCTGTGAGCTTTGAGTGAAGATGTTGCATTTGGATAAATGCTGCTGCATCTTTGTGGCATTCTTTACATATGGCTTTGTACAGTGTTTGCACATGTACACAGTCTTTCCATCTTTAATGCCTGGGGTAAAATGCCATCCGACGGTAAACGTGGCATTGTTCTATGCAGAGAAATAAAGGGCATTCGTCTCTGTGTCGAACTGCGGTCGATCAGCACGATTGCAACAGGGTGAGTAAATTTTTCCTGATGCTCCATGTGATGGAAGCATGACCTGTGCACGCACGACGCTACATCACCAATAGAGGGAGCTAATCACTCATCCACTCATCCAACCAATCAGGACACATTTGTTCACAGTCACACACAAAACTTGTAATTATTAAAACAAACCAAGTAAGAAGATAAACATATATTGATTAAGAAATTCCTTAATAATTAAGATTCCATCTCTGTTAGTAATTTTAAGAAAGGACCTGTGAAAAAAAAAATACAAAAAAAAACAATATTATGCTAGCATGTGCTTTTTTGGGCAAAATTCCTAAAATTCCCAAGCTAAACTTCCCGTGGAAAATTTCCACCTCTTCGCAACCCTACAGGTGACTGATGAGTCCAATGCGGGACCTACAGTCTCTGTCACAGGTGGGGCAGACGGTGGTTGAAGGGGCGGGTGGGTGGGGTGCTTGGGTTGACGTGCACTCCTTCTGCTGTTTGCGCTTGGCTTCCGCTTGCTCCCGACGAAGAGACTCGAGGTATTCGGTACCTTCCCGGATGCTTCTCATCCAATTTGTGAGGTCTTGGGCCAGGGATTCCCAGGTGTCGGTGGGGATGTTGCACTTTTTCAAGGAGGCTTTGAGGGTGTCCTTGAAGCGTTTCCTCTGCCCACCTGGGCTCCCTTGCCGTGTCAGAGCTCTGAGTAGAGCGCTTGTTTTGGGAGTCTCGTATCGGGCATGCGGACGATGTGATCCGTCCATCGGAGCTGATCGAGCGTGGTCAAAGCTTCGCTACTTGTGTGGAGGCTGTGTCGGGATTAAACATGAGGAACTCATGATTTGTAAGAGGACTTTGTGTTCACCATGTGCTTTAGTGTCAGCTGAGGAAGATGGAACAAATTAATCCAAACATTTTTAATCCACGTCTCCTCTAAAGAATTGATTGAGCTAACAGCAATCTGTCGTATTCATCATCCAACTCCTGCTGTCTGTGATTATTGTTTTATGGTCCCAATCTGTCATGATTAACCTTTACCATGATCCCTATGTGCACAGATATGTGTAACCACACCATTGCATACATATCGCTGTCAAGGCAGCAGGGATAAATAAGACAGGAAATGTGTTATTTGTGTCAAAAAATAGAATTTCAGTCCTCAAGTGGGGACTCAATTTCTTTTTTTTCATACTTGATTTCTTCTTGTTGAGAGGAAGCTGTTGCGAATGCACCTGGATAGGCTTCAGGCTCTGAATGATTCAAGCTGACCGCCATTTCCTCTGAGAATGAAGGTAGATTAGGCTGTCAAACTGTTTCTCCAAAGGAGGTGGACTATTGATTATTTAATGTTGCTTTGAATTGGCTATCTGGACCAAACCAGATAAATACCATTGCATCATATAGATTTCTCAGCAGTACTGTCAAGTTACCAGGAAAGTCGGTAACCTCTAACATGATGTTGTTCACCTGGTTGTTCCAAATGATCTGAGAATCAGGATCCTGATGAGTACCTTAGAAACCAGCCCCCAGAACACATAACACCTGGAACATGATAGGACAGGTGAAAGCTTGGAGTATAAAGGGGACTTTGTTACCTTTCAGCCGTTGATGATAAACAATTTACTCACTATAACAGAGTGAAGGAGGTGACTGTAAGTGCACAATGTATTCTTACAAGATGCTGCTATTTGTATGACCTCACCTATCTTGGTAAGGTCAATAAGCTTTTTTTGAGCCCTATTTTGGGATGAAATTCACAAGATCACAAGATACTTATGGATGAGGAATGCTATTCGACCAAACTTAATACATCCATCCAGAACAACCCACCCTCCGAGATCTCTGCGCTCCTCCAATTCTGGTCTCTTGCACATTCCCAATTTTAATCATTCCACAATTGGCGACTGTGCCTTCAGCTGCCAAGGCCCTAAGCTCTGGAATTCCCTCCCTAAAGCTCTCTGCCTCGCTACCTCTCTCTCCTTCTTTAAGATGCTCCTTAAAACCTACCTCTTTGACCAAGCTGTCCTAATGTCTCCTTATGTGGCTCGGTGTCACATTTTGTTTGATAATGTACCTGTGAGATGCCTTGTGTCATTTTACTATGTTAAAGGTGCTATTTGAAAGCAAGTTGTTGTTATTGTGAAGTTACCTTTTATTAGTTTGAACATTGTCCTAGCTCACTGTTTACTTTAAATGAGTATTCCAGATTAACCTTTACCATTCCATTTACTATTTTATATACCCATATAAAATCAGCCCTCAGATGCCTTCTTTCCAGGATGAAAATTCGTGTGGTTTGCGCCACACGTTAGCGCCATGCTAGAACACCATTGAGAGCTTTAACACCACCTGATGCCAGTTCTAGCACCGCACGCCATATCGGTGTTGCCGGTAGTGCTGCCGTTGAATGCGATTGCCAGGGACCTCGCCATCACGGAGATCGTGACATCAGTGAGTGTACAATGCTCACTGGATGCCCGATTTCTCAACTCCTTTACAGTCAATGAACTTACCAGCTGGAGAAAACAGCGACAGCTTCAGGTGGCATGCAGCTGCAGGAAGCCAGCTCTAGCGACGCTATTTAAAGGGATAATCACCAATCACTTGGACCTGACAGGTTTTTGAAGTTTGATTGGCTGTGTGCTACTTCCTGCTACTGGAAGAGTATTCCTTAGTCATTTCAAGGTTATTTGGTATCAGGGAGTATTATGGCAAGTACAAAACTCCATAATTATTTCTGAAAAGCTTCAACCTACAACACTTGCTGAAGGTCATGGGGTCTATACTGGCAATGGACCTCGCCCTCCAGGATCTACAGTGGAGGGAGCAGAGGCAGTGAGACAATTGGCCTTCATGCGGGCTGTCTGTGACTGGCACATCAGACTCCGATTCACATGAGTGAAACCCCAGATCCTTGTAGCTCACCACATCCCCATCATACAATCCCTTTCTCATGCCATATCACAGTGTCCTCCTGGGCGCAAATGTGAAATGAGAAGGACCACAAAATATTCCAAACCCCATTAATAAATTTATCTATAAACATATCACACATATCATGTGAATTCTAATAACTAATGACCCTTGTGTCTGCCACAGTTGAATAGCTGCCATTGCGTTCAAGGTGTGAGATGTGGGTGTGAGTGTTGCTAGGTAGAGATTGTTGGTGGGTGAGTGCTGGGGGTGTGGTGCATTGAGCAGTGTGTGAAGATTGTGGTACAGATGGTGGGATGTAGCATTTGTTGAAGCCTTCACTCACCCTGACCACCCATGTAAGCTTGTTAAACTTCTTCCTGCACTGGCTGTGGGTCCTGAGTACCACAGTGCTGCCCGTCACGTGGTTTGCCACTTCCCTCCACATAGTGCGGCAGACTTGTGGTGAGGGCCTCCTGCCAGTTGACGGATACAGGACCACCCGCCTTCTCTCCACCATTAAAATCAATGCCTCCAAAGCTTCATCAGAAAACCTCCAGGCTCTCTCCCTGGGATGGCGATCTGCCATCAGCATTTGTAAATAAGTGCTCCTTCTCCATGTCCTTCTTCTTATGGTTGTTGAGGCAGCTGCACACCCAACAATGCTGAGAATGAGGTGCTGCAGCCTCAATGAACCTCCCCTTTAAGCAGTGAAAAAAGCCTGTGGCATTCATTATTTGCATTTAGACTGCCCCCGGTCTTGGTCCATCTTTTCAGTGTAACACCAATGAGCTTGAGCTTTTAGACCAGAATCATGACTGCAATCGTTTTAATGCGGAGTGAGGACGAATTTTGCGTGCAGCCTAGACGATTTCCAACTGGCGCTACTTAACACTTTTTAGTTCAAACACTGCCCATTTCTTGGCTATAATGAATTTCTAGCTCCAAGTCTCTCCAATCTTTCTCACCAATCAGTCTGCTAACACGAGGGATCAGCTTTAGCTTTTCACCACACTGCCTCCAGCACTTGAATTTCTCCCTTATTTCAGAACTGGACACCATACTCAAGATGTAGTTTGACCAGAGCATTGTACAGTTTGATCATAACTTCCTCTGACTTGTATTCTACTGTTTTTATTGGCTATATAGTTCAACAGTCCATAGGTTTTGTTGCTTGCTGCTTTGCATTAGCTGGACATGTTAAGCATTGGAACTATTCAGACTCCTAGGTCTCCTTCAACTTCATCCTCAACTATTTCAACGTCGTTCACAAAATATGCGTGTTACCATTTCCCCTTCTTGTGTGCAATACTTTGCACTTTTCTGCATTAAATTTAATGTTCTATTTATGTTTCTCTCATTGTGTACTTTCTGGTCTTCCTCCTTTGATTCCACTGCCCTACCTAGTTTGCACTGTGTTTTAGAATCCAGCTTATTGATGTAAATTATAAACAGTAATGGTCCCAACACTGAGTCTTGGGTCGCCCCACTCAGTTCTTCCTCCTGACATTACCCCTGTAACTGGAACCCATAGTCGTTTTATTCTTCAGCCAGTTTCTTATCCATACCCATGTTTTTCCCTAAATCTCCGTAGCTTTGAGAAGTCTAAGTATACAATGTCATAGCGTTTACCACATTTGCCTTGGGTTGTCATTTCCTCGACTAATCAAGGCAGTTAGTCAGGCAGGACCTATTCTGCCTAAAGCCATGTGTACTTGCTCTCACTGCCCAGCCTACCTCCTGCCATTGCTGCTATGCTGCTCTCTTTTGGGGCCTACTAATCTTTAACCCAAACGATGTGGCCTTCCTTTGCCTAACATTAGAAAATAATTTCTCCATTGATCCTTGCTGAACCAAAGGATTCTTTGCCCTCCTGGAGACCTCACTGAAATTCTTCAGTGTCAACAGTTGGAGTTTTGCTGCCACGATGATTTTTCTGTACTGGCCCTTAAAGCTGCTGCAGAAATTGTAGTCTTGTAGCGGAATCGAAGCTTCTTTCTCCAAATCAGAGGTAGTACTACTGCCAGGAGTTTGTGAGGGTTATTAGAATGAGGCTGAGCCCAAAAACCTCATTTCAGGCAGGATCCATTATTCCACTTGGGATTTTGCCTGAGTGAAAGTTATAGGCCTTGGAATATTATCTAGAATGCTTAATCTTTTATCATGCTTGCTGTGTTGTTAAGGCTGGGAAGTGCTTTCTACAATCCTTAGCTTCTCTTCCTTATCATCTGATTTCTATTCCAAGGGCAAGAAATTCAATGCCTTCGCGCCTCCTGTTAGCGCCTCCGGGGGGCGATAACGGGACGCTAAGGTCTTACCGCCCGGGTGCAGTGATGTTACCGCCACCTGCGAAATTCACCTGCTGGTTTGCGGTGGCAGTAACCCCTATCGCCACGCCCGCTTGCGGCCGGAGATCGTGACGTCATCCGCCGTAAATCACCTCGGTAGTGCCCCGGACCTGAAATTCATTTCCGCCCACTGAAGCATCGCCAGGCAAAAACAGCACCAGCTTCAGGGGATGTGCATCGGGCAACTAGCCGCTTCGGGGGCGATGCTTAAAGGCGAGGTGGCCGAGCTAAGTAAAAAACAAACTTACCTTTTCTGATCCGTTTTTTTTCCGCTGGTTCCTGCCCATGATCGATCAGCCCGGCACTCTGAGTGAGTGCCGGGCTAATCGCGCGGGTTCGCCGCTCCCTTGGTGGTCCAGGTAGGTGCCCTTTCTTTTGCAGAGCCTGCAGCGATGGCCCTTCCCTTTAAGGGAGGGAAGGAGCCTTCCAACGCGGTAGCGCTGCACGGCCCAGTGTGCAGCGCTGCAGAACTCACCCCCTCCGCCTGCTGCCGATCGCGCTCCAAGAGGCAAGTGGAGTGCATGATTTAGCACTCCACCTCCCTCTTGGAGCGAGAAAACAACATTTTTTTAAAGTTAGAAAAACATAGCGCCTGGCGCTAATTTTCTAACCTTTGAAAGTTATCGCCCAAACAATTTCACCCCCCCGCCCCTGTCACTTCTGTATCCACATTAAATTGTTCTCCACAAGATGGGATGGGGGATGTTATCCCCTGAAGGGTTGAACCAGACAGTTGTGCTTCAACCATTCTACCTCAGCTTTCTTTGAATTCAAGTGTATAAATTTAATCGAAGACTCATTGGCCCAAAATTTGCGATCGGAGGCTTCCTGCGGGCAGATGCCTCCGACCTGTAAAAAATCTACGCATTTACCTAGTGGCCCGGGGGGAATGGAGGCTTGTGATCCTGGGCTTCTCCAGGTACACGTGGGCAGAGACCCATGTATCCCAGGGGCGTATGCAGTTCGCAAGCATCCCGGGATCACGTGGGCCGGCCTAACCAATAAAAGAAGGAAATCCCCATTCATATTTTTGACAGTTCCGGACGTACGGAACTCCCATAAGTATGAATGGGGATCACTTAAAAATTACACAAACACATGAAATATTTTTTTTTTTAATTACATATTTAAAATTAATTAAAATGCCAATGAATTCAATATTTTAAACGAAAATGTAATTTTTTGAAAAAAGTTTTTATACGTTTTAACGGGGCTAAAAATAAACTTACCTTATTGGACAGGGTTTTTAATGTATAAATGAGTGATAAAATGTTATTCTTCTATTTTTTTTAAACTCTTATGCTGGTAAAAGCAGGCCTTATCTCTGCTTTTACCAGGCGTAAGAATTTCACAGGTATTCAGCGGGCGGAAGTTGGGCAAATAGCGCAACTCTCCACCCGCAGAGGCCCATCTCCCGGGAATGCGGAGGACCTGTCAAGAGGATTCTTGACAGGTCACAAGTTCCGGGTTTTAGCGTATGCTCGTACATTACATATTTAAAATTAATTAAAATGCCATTTATTTAAAGATTATAGCACCTCGTACGTACCCATAGGGGTCGCAAAATACAGCCCAATGTTATTGAAACTATGTTTGGCACTATAATTAAATTATTGGTGATTGTGTGAGCTACTGTCTTTGCTATTTGAAACTAGTATTGGTGGAATGCCCAGAATCATGTTCACATTGTAGTTTATGCCCATGATTACGGCTTGTAAATTGTGTGAAGAATGAATTAGGTTGGGATAAAGCATGGTGGTCATGTGGAAATTAAACAATTGAAGTCAGATTCTGAATATTTTACCTATTTAGTCGTAGTACTACCTTGCCTTAGTGGCACTGACTTTTTATCAGCTGGGCATAATGTGGAACAGGATTAATTACGTAGAGGATTGATACACTGTTAGCATGAAGCGATGGCCTGTAATTTGCGGTCAGCGGTGAAGCTAAGGTGCTCGCCGCTGACCTCGAAGAAAGCAGCCAACAGAGATGTCGTGATCTCTGTAGTGAGAGGTTTACCTTTCTCGACGTGCAATTGATTGTAGCGCTGTGAAATGGGAATCCCCAGTGAAGAACTGCAGTGACAGCAATAAGCTGTCCAAGCAGCAAATCACATTGAAGAATTCTCACAGACACCAAACCAGGAAATGAAAAGCACCAAATTATCTGCACTTTTTAAAAATGTTACACAGAGCAAAATAAAAATTGGGGTTAAGGTAAAAGCTGAAATATCATGAACAAACTCCAAAAATTTTGTATTTTTAAAAAAATCTTTGTTTAGCAGTCAATACATTGTTAAAACCCCAGTTACACCTATTCCAACGAGGCTTAACATTTAATCGGGTGTTTAACAACAATATTAGCGTGAAAAAGCTCAAGTTTTCATCAGTTCCACTGATTTCACTGATTTCATGGATTGCCAGCTATGTGGGGGGTCCACAGCGCAGCCTGTATCGGAGCAGTGAATGACTGACCGCAATTTCAGGATTTCCGCATTTAGATGCGCATGCGCTAAATCTTGAAGTTACGGTCAGTTTCAGAGGGGTAATGACGACGGTAATGATGGCGAACGCTGACAGTTCGTCATCATAGAAACATAGAAGATAGGAGCAGGAGTAGGCCATTCAGCCCCTCGAGCCTGCTCCGCCATTTAATGAGGTCATGGCTGATCATCCAAATTCAGTACCCTGTCCCTGCATTCTCTCCATATCCCTTGATCCCTTTAGTTTTAAGAAATATATCTAACTCCTTCTTGAATATATTTAATGAATTGGCCTCAACTGCCTTCTGTGGTAGCGAATTCCACAGGTTCAACACTCTCTGGGTGAAGAAATTCCTCCTCATCTCAGTCCTAAATGCCTTACCCGTTATCCTTAGACTGTGACCCCTGGTTCTGGACTCCCCCGCCATCGGGAACATCCTTCCTGCATCTAGTCTGTCTAGTCCTGTTAGAATTTTATAAGTTTCAATGAGATCCCCTCTCATTCTTCTAAACTCTAGTGAATACAAGCCCAATCGACCCAATCTCTCTTCATACGTCATTCCTGCCATCCCAGGTATCAGTCTGGTGAATCTTCGCTGCACTCCCTCCATGGCAAGAACATCCTTCCTCAGATAAGGCGACCAAAACTGCACACAATACTCAAGGTGTGATCTCACCAAGGCCCTGTACAACTGTAGCAAGACATCCTTGCTCCTGTACTTGAATCCTCTCACTATGAAGGCTAACATACCATTTGCCTTCTTAACCGCCTGCTGCACCTGCATGCTTACCTTCAGCGACTGATGCACAAGGACACCCGGGTCTCGTTGCACTTCCCCTTTTCCCAATCTATTGCCGTTCAGGTAATAATCTGCCTTCCTGTTTTTGCCACCAAAGTGGATAACCTCGCATTTATCCACATTATACTGCATCTGCCATGCATCTGCCCAATCACCCAACCTGTCCAAATCATACTGGACTTTCTCTGCATCCTCCTCACAGCACACACACCCACCCAACTTTGTGTTGTCTGCAAACTTGGAGATATTACATCTAGTTCCCTCGTCTAGATCATTAATATATATAGTGAATAACTGGGGTCCTAGCACCAATCCCTGCGGGACCCCACTAGTCACTGCCTGCCACTCGGAAAAAGGCCCGTTTATTCCAACTCTTTGCTTGCTGTCTGCCAACCAGTTCTCTATCCAAGTCAGTACCTTACCCCAATCCCATGTGCTTTAACTTTGCACGCTAATCTCTTATGCGGGACCTTATCGAAAGCCTTCTGAAAGTCCAAATACACCACATCCACTGGTTCTCCCTTATCTATTCTACCAGTTACATCCTCAAAAAATTCCAGTAGATTAATCAAGCATGATTTACCTTTTGTAAATCCATGTTGACTTTGTCCGATCCTGTCACTGTTTTCCAAGAGCTCTGCTATTACATCTTTTATAATGGACTCTAGCATTTTCCCCACTACCGATGTCAGGCTTACCGGTCTATAATTCCCCATTTTCTCTCTACCACCTTTTTTAAATAGTGGGGTTACATTAGCTACCCTCCAATCCATGGGAACTGTTCCAGAGTCTATAGAATTTTGGAAGATGACCAGCAATGCATCTACTATTTCTAGGGCCACTTCCTTAAGTACCCTAGGATGTAGATTATTAGGCCCTAGGGATTTATCAGCCTTCAATCCCGTCACTTTCCCTAACACCATTTTCCTACAAATACTGATTTCATTCAGTTCCTCCCTCTCATTAGACCCTATGTTCCGTGACATCTCTGGGAGGTTATTTGTGTCCTCCTTTGTGAAGACAGAACCAAAGTATGTATTTAATTGGTCTGCCATTTCTTTGTTCCCCATTATAAATTCCCCTGATTCTGACTACAAGATGACAGTTCGTCATCAGTATCCACCACAAAATCTGGGCCATTGTGTGTAAGATGCATTTTAAAAGTTGTTTACTGCTCCTAGGCCTATTATCTAATTTTCTTATGATATTTGGGCAAGGTAAGAAAGGTGTTGCTGTATGGCACAGGTCAGAAAATCAGGACTATATTTTTATAGCCTTAGCTCTGATTCTCATTCCCACCTAGTAAGGCTCCACTCTACGAATACTTCCTCACTAAATTTGTCCTATTGGGATAGAGTTTCTGCTTTGTGCGCAATCGCCAATTCCGGCCCAAATTGCGCCCAAAATTGCACCTGTTTTGAAAAGGGTTTTTCTCCCCGAGTTGCTGCTCAAACTCATTTGCATACCACCGAACGCGAACCCTGCCATGAACCAGCGCAATCGAACAACCTTTTAAAACGTTACTTTATTTTAAAATTTTGCTTTGAAAAACATCCTTTGAGGTAACTTGGTGAAGTTTGATTAATACAGCTGAAAATGGGTTTATCACAAAAAATAAGCATTTAAATCACAGTGTTAATCCACCACATGTGAGTAACCCATATTTAAATTATTGAAAATGACTTAAAAAAATATACAAAACTATTTTCCATTGATTGGGGTACAGTAGTCAGTTCCTTCGTAAATTTAAAAAAAAATTCATTCAAAACCTTTCAAACCGTACTTATTATTGTCCTTGTGCCCAAAAAGAACCAGCTTAATTTTTGGAGCCTCCTCAAAGGCCTGCAAACGAGCGCAAATTAGCAGAAACTCCCAGTGGTGATTAATTCACTCTGGGGGCGTGGCCAGTTTTGTGGGCGGGGCCTGCTTCTAGCGCGATGTTTTTTAAACTCGCGCAAAAGATCACAGAAACTCAATTTGTGCTGAACGCAATTTGCGCATCAAGTTCCCTGATATTTTGCGCCGGTTACGCTGACGTTGGGCGAATTGCGCAGAAATATCCTGCGCAGTCGAGTGGAAACTCCAGGCCATTACGTCCCTATACGTGTCTTTAAGAGGAACTGTTTTAAAATGGACTTCAGTTAGCTGTTTTTTTTTTAAAAGAGGTCTTTTGTCTTGGCACTTGGGGACAGGAAATGTATTAAACTGTCTGGAGACATTTACATCTCCAGCGGGAGCAATTTAACTCAGCCAATTTCACACAGTTATGTGCTTTGCCTGCATCCATAAAGTAAAATGCACCAGAAATTATCCTCTGTCTTGAATTATTAAATGCATATTCCTGCAGATGCCTGAGAGACAAAAAAACAAGTTATAATTGATAAAGGGGATTGATATTAAAGTGCCCCAAATATAATATTCATGGTACAAGTTGTATAAGGTGAAAGAAGGGTTGCCAGGAAGATCAGTTGGCACCAGAGCTGGACTGTGTATAACCGCCATTTTGCCTCCAACTGTAGCTGTAGGCTAGAAGGCTGGAAAATTGTTTCTTCCTACATGCAGCTACTTACCTTTAAAGAGCTAACTCTTTTTTATTGTGGTCCATATCCCTTTAAGGGCTGATACATGCCAGATATTTCATCACCCCCCCCCACCCCCCTTACTATCCTCTGGTCCCACTTAAATGCTGGGACAGGAAATTATATATTGTTGTGTGCTAAAGATTTACTTATTTGAACTAATTTTCTTACATGAACTAATGTTTTGACAGTTATTGTGAGTTAGCGGCAACATGATCATATATTCACACAGGAATACAAACGTATTTTCATTCTTTTCGCATTGATTAATTGGTGTACATTTCTTGGGGAGAAGGTTCATTTACATGTTTGTGTTAATAGCAAACTTTTCATACCCCTTCTGATTAAAGTGGTTTATAGTTTGGAATTTTTTTGTGCATCCTTTTGGTTGTGTGACAAATCTATGCTTTGCAGTAGGAGGATATTTAGTTAATTAGTATGTGCATCAACATGACACAATTCTTGCATTGTCTACTTGGTGACTTATTTTTCATGTAAATGGAAGTGCATAAACAAATTGAATTGCTTTCTGCTTATTTACCACAGTGAGTAAAGATGTGTTTATTCCACTGAGAGCAAGAGTGAGCTTTCCTCATGAATAATGAAGAAAATATATTTTGTTTCTAAATTTTTAGTACTCCCTGATGTATTTGTAGTTTTAATAACATTCTCTAAAGTTTGTTTACCATAAGCCCATTCAGACAGTGAGATATAGGCTATGTGTCACGTTACCTCAGAATATTCCCTGCAGATTCTTACTGCTTTTAAAGTAAACTTTCATTTAGCTAATTAAGAGACCACTTGCCATTGTTTAGGTTCACAATTATAATAGTATAATAGTAACTGTATGTGCTTGTGGGAAAGGCAATAAACTCAACAATTTGAAGATCATTAAAATGTTGTTCTGTTATATTAAACTCAAAATAGAAATAAACTGTTGCAAATATTATTTATAAAGAACATTCCTGGTTCCATGAAGAACGATCTTGTTTTAAAATACATAGAACAAATTTACATTTTTATACCCTATATTTTACCGAAATGTTCCAAAATACATGCTATGCAATGAATTACTATTTGAAGTACAGTCATTGTTTTTATGTAGGTGACACACAGCAGCTATTTTGTGCACATCGAGGTCCCACAAATAGCAATGAATGGCCAGTTAATCTGGTCATTTCCAGCATCCGCAGTATTTTGTTTTTGAATTGAAATGGCTCTTATCAAAGTCACAAATGACATCTTTTGTGACTGTGACAAAGGTAAATTATCCCTCCTCATCCTTCTTGACCTGTCTGCAGCCTTTGACACAGTTGACTACTCCATCCTCCTCCAACGCCTCTCCACCATCGTCTAGCTGGGTGGGACTGCACTCGCCTGGTTCCATTCTTATCTCTCCAGTCGTAGTCAGAGAATCATCTGCAACAGCTTCTCTTCCCACTCCTGCATCGTTACCTCTGGTGTCCCCCAAGGATCTACCCTTGGCCCCCTTTCATTTCTCATCTACATGTTACCCCTCGGCGACATCATCCGAAAACACAGCATCAGTTTCCACATGTGCGCTGACGACACCCAGCTCTACCTCACCACCACTTCTCTCGACCCCTCCACTGTCTCGAAATTGTCAGACTGCTTGTCTGACCTGCAGTACTGGATGAGCAGAGATTTCTTCCTTCTAAATATTGGGAAGACTGAAGCCATTGGCCCTGAAATTCGCCTCTCCGGCTTGCCACGGGGGTAAGGATCGCGTGCGCACTTACCTACCGCGTCTGCCATACTGCTTCTGGCCCACGGGGACTTCAGCTCCTGGGCCGGCTGCAACTGCTGGCGCGCAGTGCGTGCGTGTCCCAGGGGCGCAGTAAGTGCGATGCGTCTCCTGGGATCACGTGGGCCATGGAGAGCCAATGACAGCAGACTATCTTTCATTCATAGATTTGACAGGAAGACCTGTCAAATCTATGAATTGAAATCGGCCCCAAAAGAACAGCTAAACTTCAAATAATTTTTTTTTAAATCACATTTTTAAAATAACTATAAGTTAAATAAATTAACTACTTTAAATAAAAATTTAAATTTTTGAAAAAAATTAAAATACTTCTTAACAGTGCTAAAAATAAACTTACCTTTCTTTAAAGTATCTAAAAAAGATAAACTGTTGATTTTTTTTTAAAATTATAATAAATTAACCACTTACCTTGTTGAAAACGGGTCCTGCGCCTCCTTTTTAAAAGCGTAGGTTCTTCAATACTTACCCTCCCGGAGAAACCTGAAAAAAACCCTAAGTTTGCTGCGTGCGCGCAGCCTCTCCCGCGCACGCGGTTCACCTCTGAACCGCTCCCTTCACCAGACCGGAAGTTCTGGTTTCCCGCGCATGCGCAGTGCATGCAGGAAACCGGCACTTCAGGCGGCCTTACGGGTGCGTACACAGTGCGTACTCACCCGGGAAGTGCCGAATTTTTGGCCCATTGTCTTCGGCCCTAGCCACCGACTCCATCCCTCTCCCTGGCAACTGTCTGAGGCTAAATCAGACTGTTCCCAAACTTGGGGGGCGATTTTGTGAATGGGTGCGCGTTGGAGGCGGGACTGCTGCTTGTCGGGTCAATGTCCTGCCTCCATCGATTTGTGGCCAACCCACGCTATTTTCCCTTGATTGACCTTGCGGGCTTAGCAGGCCAATTAAGGGAAAGCCGGTTGCAGAGCAAATATTTTTGACAGATGAATTGGCATCGTTTGACAGCTCTGTGAAGCTGTCAAACAGTGACATTCTCTGCAGTTTGATGAGGTCTTGCATACAAGACTTCATCAACCTTCTTTCTTTTACAGATATGAGATAGTTGTTGCATCTGAGAATGCAACGGCCATCTCTCATCTGCAACACGTAGGTCTGAGACTCTCTGCATACACACCGACTGACGCCTGCAGGAAGAAACAAAGGTAAGTACACTTTTAAAAACACTTTGCACTTACCTCAGATACTCACCTCTACACTCTTGCACCCATCACTTACCTTCACACCACACTTTTGCACCCCCCCCCCGACCACCACAGACCCAGTACTCGCCTTGCTGAGCTGGTGTGTTTTGGAGCCTTGGGGAAGCCCGCACTTGCGAGGGCAAAAAGGGGATAATCCTATTTTCTGCCTGTTAACTACCTGTTAACAGGCAGTTAATAGGCTTTAATCCTTTCCTGCCTCCAAGGAGACGGGACCCGGCGCAGGACGGCTATCCGTCTCCTGGGAAGATGGCATGGAGGCGGGTTGGGAGCGGGTTGGGAGCGGGTTGGGCACCCACCCCCAAATTCTGCCATTTTCCCGGCAGTCCCGCCTCCCCAGGGCTGGCAAAATCGCCCCCTTGGTGTCACATTTGACCCCAAGATGAGCTTCCGACCACGTATCTGCGCCATTACTAAGATCACTTATTTCCACCTTCGTAACATTGGCTGACACTGTCCCTGCCTCAGCTCATCAGCTGCAGAAACCCTCATCCATGTCTTTGTTACCTCTAGACTTGACTATTCCAATGCACTCCTGGCTGGCCTCCCACATTCTACCCTCCGTAAACTTGAGGTCATCCAAAACTCCGCTGCCCATGTCCTAAATCGCAAGTCCCGTTCACCCATCACCCCTGTGCTCACTGACCTACCTTAACTCCCAGTTAAGCAATGCCTGAATTTTAAAATTCTCATCCTTGTTTTCAAATCCCTCCATAGCCTCGCCCCTCCCTATCTCTGTAATCTCCACCAGCCCCACAACCCTCCAAGATATCTGCGCTCCTCCAATTCTGGCCTCTTAAGCATCCCTGATTTTAATCGTGCCACCATTGAGGGCCGTGCCTTTAGCTGCCAAGGCCCTAAACTCTGGAGTTCCCTCCCTAAACCTCTCTGCCTCTCTACCTCTCTTTCCTCCTTTAAGACTCTCTTTAAAACCTACCCCATTTGTCCTAATATCTCCTTATGTGGCTCGGTGTCAAATTTTGTTTCATAATGCTCCTATGAAGTGCCTTGGGGATGTTTTACTATGTTAAAGGCGCTATATATAAATACAAGTTGATGCTGTTGCTGTTGTTGCTGCTGCTACTTTTGGACCAGTTAGTCTATTTTGGTCGTGTTGGCTGAGGGAAGATTATTGGATAAGACACTGGGATAACTCCCTACTCTTCTTTGAATAGTGCGATGGGATCTTTAAAATCCACAAGAACCGCTGAAACAGGCAGTCGGGCCTTGATCCAATGGGTTCGATTTTGCTAAGCCCGAGGAGGCGGGAATGGAGGCATGTGGGGAGTTAAAATAGCAAAAAATGGCGGGCGGCCACAGTCCCACATCCATCCCGCCTCCGAGCAATTTTCCAAAATCGGGGGTTTCCGATCCCGACGCCGTCCCACCTCCAAGAGGCGGGATAGGCCTTTAAGGCCCTTAACAGCCACTTAGGAGCCACTAAAATGCCATTTTGACAGCCCTTTGTGAGTTTAACCCTGTTTCCACATGAAGCACGCGTCCTCTGAACCGCGACAGTGAAACCTGGCGGTTTCTCATTTGGATAGCTGACTTTCAGCTGCAGCTCCACCATTAAAAGGGAGTTTTGAGCAATCATCTTTTGCAGGTGACAGAACTTTGTTGTCTCAGGTCTGGGGAACTTTTATCAGCCATAAGCATTGATGTGGAAGTTCGGAGCCTGACACCCATCTCCAGTGTGACCTCCTGGGAAACCCCGCTCACCACCTTCACTGAGCGTTTCCTCAACTGAGGCATATACCAGAAGCATGGGTACCATTACTTTCCTTTCCTCCTGGACATCAGATGAGGATGAGGAGCAGCCGCGGCAGCAGCCGAACCGTGACCAACAGCAGCACCAACAGCAGCAGCTCCAAGTTGCTGCTCATCCACCTGAAGCTGCACAGGACAGAGGGCGCCAGCGCTTGGAAGCACGACGGCGCAGGACAAACCCCCCAAACAGGGTCTACAGACAGAGGATCAGCTACCTCAGCATGACTGAACAGCAGTGCCAAAGGCGGCTCTGACTTTCGCGGGAGGCAGTGGGTGACATATGCGCAATGGTCCAGCAAGACCTGCAGCCCAGAGGAGCAGGTGGACATCCCTTATCAGTGACCGTCAAGGTCACCATCGCACTCAACTTTTTTGCCACAGGCTCATTCCAGGGATCAGCAGCAGACATCAGCGGCATTTCGCAGGCGGGCACACACACCTGCATCACGCAGGTAACCGATGCCATCTTTGCCCTCGCTCACAATCACATCCATTTCTCCAAGGATTGACCAAGTGTCAGGGCGCGTGCGGTTGGATTTGCTCATCTGGCAGACTTTCCAAGGGTGCAGGGCGTCGTGGACTGCACACATGTGGCCCTTAAGGCACCCCATCACAATCCAGGTATTTTTGTCAACCGCAAGGGCTTCCACTCCCTCAACGTGCAGCTGGTGTGTGACCACAAGAAGGAAATTTTGCATGTTTGTGCCAAGTACCCTGGCAGTTGCCATGACTCCTTCATCCTGCGCCAGTCTAGTGTGCCTCCGCTCTTCAGTCCGCCAGACCAACTTAACGGATGGCTACTTGTAGACAAGGGCTATCCCCTGAAGACGTGACTAATGACGCCGTTGAGGAGGCCCATCCAACGAGGCTGAGGAGCGCTACAACTCCAGCCACATTTCCACCAGATCGATAATCGAGCAAACCATCAGCTTGCTAAAGATGCGCTTCAGATGCCTGGATAGATCAGGTGGAGCCCTGCAGTACTCAGCAGCCAGGGTCTCCAGAATCGTCGTGGTTTGCTGTGCACTTCACAACATGGCACAGCGTCGTGGCCTGCAGATTCCTGAGGACCAAGTGGCTCATCACATAGCCTCCTCAGGTGACGAGGAGGAGGAGGAGGAGGGCGACAATGGTCATCCTGCAGAGGCGCATCAACTAGTTGCAGGAGTACGCGAGCACATTGCTGCCCAGGATGCAAGGAACGCACTCATCCTTGCCAGATTTGCTTAGCCTAGCCAATCAAGCATTTCGGACTCGCAGCTTCTTACCAGAGCTTCGACAATGGCCAAGAACCAGCGGATTCCTAGCACTCTGAGCACCATACTGACAAGTGCAAGTCATCCTAAGCCCTCAATGTGGAAGTCCCATCAGCGATATGACAAACACTACAAGGGCACCAGTTGCCATCTGATTTTTTATTTACATGAAACGACAGATGGCTTGTCCACAATAAACATCACATTTCACCCAAGTGACTACCCTTGTGACTATTTGTGCAGTATCTTTCTCTTACGCGTGCTCCTACATGGTGGTTCTCCTGTGGCTTCAGCAGATGTGGGGGCCCCTTGCTCACTTTCTTGCTGCTCCTGTCTCGACTCCTTTGGCGGGCGTCCTCTGGGGTTGCGAACCTGTGAGGGCTCGGCAACAGTCTGCTGCTCCTGCTGCTGAGCAGGGGTTGAGACGCCGATCTCAGTTGGGTGTGGACTCTGGTGGGGCTCTGACCGAGGACTTTGCAGTGGCATGGTCGTGTGAGCGCTTGGAGAGGAGCCCCCACTTCCTTGTTCTCTGCCACCAACATCCCTCTCATGGGTCAGCCCCACTTCAGAGCTAGCAAGTGGCTTGACAGCACTTTGCTGCACTTCAGGGGGGCCATTCGGACCTGTTTCTGTACTGGAAGTCCTACTGGCGAGGACTTGCCTGAAGGTCTGGTTTGATTGCTCAATAGCTGACCATCGCTCCTCAAGAGATGTCATTCTATTCTGAGCAAATACCATGGTTTCCATACCCTGGCGACTAAGCTCCTCCATGGACGTAGCCATCCTCTCCACTACCGTAGACAACCTCTCCTCTACCGTTGCCATCCTCTCCTCTACAGTAGTCAGCCTTACCATGGAGGTAGACATCCTTTACACGGAGGTTGCCATCCTTTCCGTGGTGATGCGCTCATGCGCCAACACCTTCACAAATGCTCTGCTCATGCTAGTGAGGGACTCCTCCATTCGCGCCACACTCGCAGTGACCCTGGAGACAAAACCTGCCAGAGACTCCTGCACCTCTTCCTGGAGTTCCAGCACTGCTGTTCTTCTGGATGGACCCAGAGGCAGAGGGTTGACATGCAGCTGAGCCGAGCTGGGAGAGTCCTGCGCCCTCCGACTAGGACTCTCCACTGCTGTCCCTGTCTCCACCATCTGCTGATGCTCACTTGTGAGCTGTGATACACCAGGTGACAACACTACTCTATGTCCCGAGGGTCCCACCGAGGTGTGAGTGTCTGCGCTGTTGCTGTGTTGGCTGAATTTTGCTGATGCTGCGCCCTCAGAGGTTGCAGCTTCCTCTGAGGAGTCTGGAGGTTCCGGATGTTCCTCCTCGAGAGTGGGGATGAGGGCTTGCGATGGTCCTGTGGGGGAGTAAAGGAAAGAGTCAGAGATGTGAGGCCAAGGTTACAGGCACACTGAATATTACATAAGAACATAAGAACATAAGAAATAGGAGCAGGAGTAGGCCAATCGGCCCCTCGAGCCTGCTCCGCCATTCAATAAGATCATGGCTGATCTGATCCTAACCGCCAATCTACTATCTATCACAGAACCATCTCCTGCATCTAACAGAATTGCACACACGAAATAGGAGCAGAATCAGGCTACACAGTCCCTGGGCCCGCTCCACGACCCACAGGGCCATGACCGATCCGAACCTAGACTCATGTCCAAATTCCTGCCCGCTCCCCGTAACCCTTAATGCCCTTTACTTCTAGGAAACTGTCTATTTCTGTTTTAAATTTAATTAATGTTGTAGCTTCTACAGCTTTTTGTGGCAGCATATTCCATGGACCTACCACCCTCTGAGTGAAGTAGTTCCTCCTCATCTCAGTTTTGAAAGAGCAGCCCCTTATTCTAAGACTATGTCCCCTAGTTCTCGTCTCACCCGTCATCGGGAACATCCTCCCCGCATCCACCCGATCCAACCCCTTCACAATCTTATATGTTTCAATAAGATCGCCTCTCATTCTTCTGAACTCCAATGAGTAGAGTCCCAATCTACCCAACCTCTCCTCATATGACCACCCCCTCATCCCCGGGATTAACCGAGTGAACCTTTTTTGCACTGCTTCGAGAGCAAGGATGTCTTTCCTTAAGTAAGGACACCAAAACTGTATGCAGTATTCCAGGTGCGGTCTCACCAATACCTTGTACAACTGAAGCAATACCTCCCTATTTTTATATTCTATCCCCCTAGCAATGAAAGCCAACATTCCATTTGCCTTCTTAATCACTTGCTGCACCTGCATACTAACCTTTTGAGTTTCGTGCACCAGGACCCCCAGATCCCTTTGCACTTCAGTACTCTCCAGTTTCTTGCCATTAAGATAATAAATTGCTCTAGGATTTTTCCTGCCAAAGTGCATCACCTCACACTTTCCAGTGTTGTATTCCATCTGCCAAATCTCTGCCCACTTACTTAGCCTGTCTATGTCCCCTTGCAGGTTTTTTATGTCCTCCTCACTCACTACTTTCCCTCCCATCTTTGTATCATCTGCAAATTTTGATATGTTACACTTGGTCCCTTCCTCCAAATCGTTAATATAGATTGTGAAGAGTTGGGGACCCAGCACTGACCCCTGTGGAACACCACTAGTTACTGATTGCCAGTCTGAGAATGAACCATTTATCCCAACTCTTTGCTTTCTGTTAGATAGCCAATCCTCTATCCATGCCAGAATATTACCCCCAATCCCGTGATTTTTTACCTTAAGCAATAATCTTTTGTGTGGCACCTTGTCAAATGCCTTTTGGAAGTCTAAATACACTACGTCCACTGGTTCCCCTTTATCCACTCTATATGTTACTTCCTCAAAGAACTCCAGCAAATTTGTCAAACATGACTTCCCCTTCGTAAAACCATGCTGACTTTGTCCTATTAAATTATGATTATCCAAATGTCCTGTTACTGTTTCCTTAATAATGGACTCCAAAATTTTACCTACCACAGATGTTAGGCTAACCGGTCTATAGTTACCAGCCTTCTGTCTACTGCCCTTTTTAAATAAGGGTGTTACATTAGCAGTTTTCCAGTCTGCCGGGACCTTAGCGGAATCCAGGGAGTTTTGAAAAATTATTACCAATGCATCTACAATCCCTACCGCCACTTCCTTCAAGACTCTAGGATGTAAACCATTGCAGATGATCATAAGTCAATCTGTTAGCGCATCAGATTCATTATCAGCGACTCATGCAATGTCAATGAGAGAGATGAAAATCTCTTCTGTCACCAGCTTGCTCGGCTGCACCCGTCTGTCCGTCCCCCACTTGTGCATCGTCCTCGACCCCGACTATCTGCAGGGCCGCCTCCTCCCAAGTCGTGAGCTGGGCTATGGAGGGTGGCCCTCCTCCTGTCCTCGCTCGTTCCCTTTTATTGTGGGCTTTCTTTTCCTGCAATGAGGGAGACAAGTGGAGTTTGAGTGAGAATGAAGGAGTGATTGTAGAGAATCCATAGCATAGATGCTTAGAAGGAGACAAAGATGGAGTGAGGTGGCAAGACCAAGGGCCCTCCCTGTGCATTGTAAGTTGTTGTCATAGCAACACAGTGATAGGAAGTGTGAGGGCTGCATAGTCGAATAGTTAGGTGAATGTGAACATACAGATAGAGGGAATGTGTAAGGGGGCAGGGATGTCAGTGTCAAGTGGGATGTGGAGGAAGAGGTTGTCAAAGCTGAGTGCTGGAGAGGAGAGGCAATGGGGATGAGTTTGAGGGTGATGGGAAAGTCATACTCACTTTTCCAGTGCATATAAGATCATGGAACCTCTTCCTGCACTGAAGCCAGGTCCGGGGTATCTGCGCCAAGAGGGACACCTCCTGGGCCACTTAAAGCCACACAGCCTTTGTCTGTTGGGGAGGCTTCTTCTTCCCCGAGGAAGGGAAGAGCACCTCTTTGTTAGCTCCTGCTCCCTCTATCAAAGCTTGCAGGGCGACGTCCTCGAATCTCGGGGCAGACTTAGGTCTGCTGAAACTCATTTTGCTACTACTTTCATGTGGTTGCTAATACAGAAAGCTTGGCAGTCTGCAGAAGAAGCAAGGCTTCTTGCAGACCTTAAATGCAGCAGCAATGATGATGTCATCGGACCCGACTTTCAGACTGGAAAAACTAATTGGGCCAGGGTTCCCACACACAGGAAATCAATTGCCCAATTAGGGGAAAATTCATTCTTATTCCCACATCCAATTGGAGTCGGGTGGAGACCACGATTTCCACCTGACACGACCCCAACCCGACCCATTGACAAAATCCAGCCCATAGTCTCATCTGTAGGACAGCACCTCCAGCAATGCAGCAATCTCTTGTACTGCACTGAGTGCCATCTTAGACTGTGTGCGCAAGTGCTGGAGTGGGGCTTGAACTCACAACCTTCTGACTCAGGTAGGTATGCGACCAATTGAGTTAAGTTGACACACACAATCTATTGGGTTGTTTGTGACAATTAGCAGTTACCTGAATCAGATGGTCACTTTAAGGTTGCCAAGGTTATCTAAACTCTCAAAAACGTTTAAAATACTATTAATATAACTGTAAATCATGAATGTCAACACTGTAGAGTAAAAGCCAGGACATAACAACATATTTTACATAAAAATAAAAACTAGATTTCACTAACTGCATAACGGTTCAAAATATATTTGTTTTTTACAACTTTCCCTGCTAGTAACAAGAAGATGCATCTTCACCTATCTTGATGCTCCACTTGTACTCATTACAAATGTGGACTAAGCTTCTGTGGGACATATATCCGTTGGAATAATCAATGCTTGGACTTTATATGGGTTTGAAAATTACAAAGCACTTTATGCCTGGAGATATAAACTTCAACACTTTCCTCAGCTACACAACACATTGCCAAAGGAGTGAGGAGTAGGCTGTCACAGGAGAGAAGATGGGAGTACACTGCCTCCTGATACTGCTGCAACCAGAATAATTAACCAACCCAAGGTAACTTCAGATAAGGTAGAGTAGCCTCTGCTCATCAATGCCCAGATGCATAGGCTCATCTTATTGAGGTCTCTTTTAGGATGATTAAAGCTAGGGAAGGCTTGCGACCCTTTTGAGTTCTTAAAATAAAAGTTTTGCTATTATAACAAATTGATGATAAAGTATCTTTTAAAAATGATATAAAATATTTGAATAGTGAGTTAGAGGACAGCTGTAAATTTAAACCAGATGTCTGCCTATCTTTCTTGGAGTACATGATAAATATTAATGTATCTCATTTCATTTTTAAGTGAATAATCTCTTAGCCAAGACACTTTGAATTATCGTGGTAATTTTCTGAGTTCATGTTGCCGGTGGACAGCCTTGCCTGCTGACTGTATATTGAAAATTGCGGGCGTGCTGGCCTCGATTTTCTATCTAAAAGGGGGGTGGGATTTATTACTAAGTATCTATAAGCTGCGTTTTTCCTTAATTAGACTCCAACACCTTGAAAAAAATGTTTGCCAAATATATTCTCCTATGAGGAGGGAAAAGGGCCATGTCTCATCTTCATCCCCAGATTCTAAAAATGGCACGGTGATGTGTTGCAATATGATTTACATCATTGCCTTGTGCCCAGCTGTTTACTTTCTGTCCCAGGTCTGGAACAAAGTCAAATTTTCTGAGGCATTCTATTCATTTCTCAAAGACCATATCATATTCCTCTAGGCTTAGTAGAAATGTTACCTTTTCTGATTGTTTATTTCCAGGTTTTATTCTGTTCATGCATTTTTCCTCTCACATTTTGGGAAAAAGCTCCAAAAATCACTGGAAAACAAAGCTATCTGTAAAGTTCATTAATTGAAGATTGGACAACTTCAATAGCACTTAAAAAAAAAAGTCAACACTCTGCAGTCCAGCTTCAATCATTTTAAGCACCCCTACTGCTTCAAAGGGAATAACTCAGCCAGACTATTTCTCTCATCTGGAACAGTGAGACTATATCATGTCCTTTAAACTCCCAGTTTTGTCTTTGAAGGCCTGCATATTATTTCTTTTACATTTTTTAAGCGATCACTTAGAGAAAAAAAAACAACCATTGTCTATTTGGACAAAACTGCAGAGGCAGGTTAAATGAGAAGTATTCCAAAATGTTTCTTTTTAAATAAAATTAATGGATATTTGACAATCTTTTATGTCATATTGTCTGAACAGATGGAAGATTTCCTCTATATAACAACAGAAAACGCTGGAAAAACTCAGCAGGCCAGGCAGCATCCGTGGAGAGAGAAAGAGAGTATTTGTAACTAAATTGCACACCAAAATCTGAGTATATTTTCCTTTATTCACTAATGAAACACTCCGGGTGAGAATAACATGGGGAAATCCATTTTGTATTCCTGTCAACTTTTTTACCAATATTAGCAAGTGGAGTAAATTATAATGCAAAAGAATGCATTTCCAATTTCAATACGTTGGTGAACAGAGGAAATCCTTCTCCAATGTGCATTGAGAAATAGTGTAACTTTGTGGAAATCATAAATATTATTGATATATTTTTGGCTCTTTTCTAACTTTCTAACCCAGATTACCTAAGCTATTGCATCTGAGATCACTCTTATGGGTGAATACTGGGCTTCTTGAATAGAGGCACAGGGCAGAATTTTCCTTGACCCGTGGAGGCGGGATTGGAGGCGTGTGGGGGGTTAAAATTGCGAAAACTGGCGGGCGGGCACAAGCCCGCCTCCATCCCACCTCCACGCAATTTTCATTAAATCGTGTCTGCTGGTCCCGACTCCGTCCCGCCTCCAAAAGGCAGGATAGGCCGTTAAGGCCCTTAACAAGCACTAAATTGCCAATTTGAAAGGCCTTTGTGATTTTAACCCTTTTTCCACGTGAAGCACGCCTGTTCTGAACCACGAATGTGAAACCTGGCGGTAGCACATTTGGATTGCTGACTATCAGCTGCAGCTCAACCATGAAATAGGAGATGTGATCAGCCATCATTTGCAGTTGGCAGGACTTTGTTGTCTGAGGTCTGGGGGAACTTTTATATGGCATAACCACAGCTGTGGAAGTTTGGAGCCTGACACCCATCTCCAGTGTGACCTCCTGGGAAACCCCTCTCGCCACCTTGACTGAGCGCTTCCTCAACTGAGGCATATACCAGAAGCATGGGAACCATTTATTTCCTTTCCTCCTGGACATCAGATTCGGACGAGGACCAGCCGTGGCAGCAGCAGAACCATGAACAACAGCACCATCAGCAGCAGCAGCATCAACCGGAGTGCCAAGCTGCTCCTCAACCACCTGAAGCTGCACAGGCCAGAAGGCGCCAGCGCACGACCACATTGCTGCCCGAGATGCAAGGGACACACTTGACCAGATTTGCTTAGCCTGCACAATCAAACACTTTTGCCTCACACCTTCTTATCAGACCATCGACAATGGCCAGGAACCTACGGATTCCTATCACTCTGACCACCATACTGACAATTGCAAGTCATCCTAAGCCCTCAATGTGGAAGTCCCATTTGCGAAATGACAGACGCCACAACTTCAGTAGTTTGCCAGCAGAATTTTTAATCACACCAAGCAAGTGCTGGCATGTCAAGATTAAACACAACATTACACCCAAGTGACTACCCTTGTGACTACTTGTGCATTATTTTTCTTTTATGTGTGCTCCTACGTGGTGCTTCCCCTGTGGCTTCAGCAGATGTGGAGGCCCCTTGCTCACTTTCTTGCTGTTCCTGCCTCGACACCTTTGGCGGGCGTCCTCTGGGCTTGCGAGCCTGTGAGGACTCGGAAACAGTCTGCTGCTCCTGCGGCTGTGCAGGGGTTGAGCCGCCCATCTCAGTTGGGTGAGGACTCTGGTGGGGATCTGACCGAGGGCTTTGCAGTGGCTTGATCGTGTGAGCGCTTGGAGAGGAGCCCCCACTTCCTTGTTGTCTGCCACCAACATCTCTCTCATGGGTCAGCCCCACCTCAGCGCTTGCAAGTGGATTGAGAGCACCTTGCTGCACATCAGGGGGGCCATGGGGACCCGTATCTGCACTGGAAGTCCTACTCAGAAGGACTTCCATGAAGGTTTGGTTTCTGTGTTCAATAGATGACCATCGCTCCTCAAGAGATGCCAGTCTATTCTGAACAATGACCATGTTTTCTACACTCTGACGACTTATCTCCTCCATAGCCGTAGCCATCCTCTCCTCTACTGTAGCCATCCTTTTCACGGAGGTTGCCATCCTTTCCATGGTGATGCATTCATGCACCAATGACTCCACAAAGGCTCTGCTCATGTTCGCTATGGACTCCTCCATTCGCTCCACACTCGCAGCGACCCTGGAGACAAAACCTGCCAGAGACTCCTACATCTGTTCCTGGAGTTCCAGCACCGCTGATCTTCTGGATGGGCCCAGAGGCAGAGGGTCGACATGCAGCTGAGCCAAGCTAGGAGAGTCCTGCGCCCTCTGACTAGGACTCTCCACTGCTGTCCCTGTCTCCACTATCTGTTGATGCTCACTTGTGAGCTGTGATACACCAGGTGACAACACTACTCTATCTCGCGATGTTCCCTCCAAGGTGTGAGTGTCTGTGCTGGTGCTGGGTGCGCTGAATTCTGCTGACGCGGTGCCCTCAGAGGTTGCAGCTTCCTCTGAGGAGTGGTGAGGCTCATGCTCTTCCTCCTGGATGGTGGGGACGGCTGCTCACGATGGTCCTGGGGGGGAGTAAAGGAAAGAGTCAGAGATGTGAGTCCAAGGTTACATGCACATTGCATATTGCAGATGATCATAAGTCAGTCTGCTGGAGCATCAGAATCATTATCAGTGACTCATGCAATGTCAATGAGAGAGATGATAAACTATTCTGTCACCAGCTTGCTCTGATGCACCCGTCTGTCCGTCCCCCACTTGCGCATCCTCCTCCACTCCCATGATCTCCAGGACCGCCTCCTCCCAGGTGGTGAGCTGGGCTACTGAGGGTGGTCCTCCTCCTGTCCTCACTCTTTCCCTCTTATTGTGAGCTCTCTTTTCCTGCAATGAGGGAGACAAGTGGAGTTTGAGTGAGAATGAAGGAGTGAGTGTAGAGAATCTATATCATTGATGGTTAGAAGGAGACAAATTCAGAGTGAGGTGGCAAGACCATGGGCCCTCCCTGTGTGTTGTAAGTTGTTTTCATAGCATCACAGCGATAGGGAGTGTGAGGGCTGCATAGTCGAATAGTTAGGTGAATGTGACCATACAGAGAGAGGGAATGGGTAAGGGTGCAGGGATGTCAGTGTCAAGTGGGATGTGGAGGAAGAGGTTGTCAAAGCTGAGTGCTGGTGAGGAGAGGCAATGGGATCAGAATGAGGGTGATGGGAAATTCATACTCACTTTTCCAGTGCGCAGCAGGTCATGAAACTTCTTCCTGCACTGAAGCCAGGTTCTGCGGGTTATGGACAACGAGTTGACCTTCTCTGCCACCTGGATCCACACAGCCTTGGTTTGATGGGAAGGCTTCTTCCTCCCTGAAGAAGGGAAGAGCACCTCCTTATTAGCTCTGGCTCCCTCAAATAAAGCTTCCAGGGCGACGTCATCAAATCGAGGTGCAGACCTAGGTCTCTGGCTGGCCATTCTTCCTGCAGGTGCCTCTAACATGCAAAGGCAGAAGCTTGGCAGTCTGCAGAGGAAGCAAGGCTTGTTGCAGATCTTAAATGCAGCAGCAATGATGATGTCATCGGAAGCGACTTTCAGACTGGAAAAACTCACTGGCAATGGGTTCCCACACGTTGGAACTCAATTGACCAATTATGTTAAAATCGCATCAATCTCCCACATCGATTTAGATTCGGGTGGCTAACACGAAATGCGGATTACATGACCCCAGCCCGCCCCTGAATCAAAATCCAGCCCATAGAGTACAAAAGCATGGAAATTATGATGAACCTTTATAAAACACTGGTTCGGCCTCAACTGGAGTATTGTGTCCAATTCTGGGCACCACACTTTAGGAAGGATGTGAAGGCCTTAGAGAGGGTGCAGAAAAGATTTACAAGAATGATTCCAGGATGAGGGACTTCACTTACATGGATAGACTGGAGAAGCTGGGGTTGTTCTCGTTAGAGCAGAGAAGTTTGAGAGGAGATCTGATAGAGGTGTTCAAAATCATGAGGGCTCTGGACAGAGTAGATAGACAGAAACTGTCCCCATTGGCAGAAGGGTCGAGAACCAGAGGACACAGATTTAAGGTGATTGGCAGAAGAACCAAAGGCGACATGAGGAAAAACTTTTTTACTCAGCGAGTGGTTAGGATCTGGAATGCACTGCCTGAAAGGGTGGTGGAGGCAGATTCAATCATGGCTTTCAAAAGGGAGTTGGATAAGTACCGGAAGGAAAAAAATTTGCAGGGCTACGGGCGGAGGAGTGGGACTAGCTGAAGTGCTCTTGCAGAGAGCTGGCACGGGCTCAACGGGCCGAATGGCCTTCTTCCGTGCTGTAACCATTCTATGATTCTACTGAATGCTCAAACTTTCACGAGTGTTTATCCTTGCCTCAAGATGTGAGCAAGCTAGAAGAAAGAAAGGAAGAAGTTGCATTTATATAACATCTTTATGACCTCAGGATGTTAACAGCCAATGAAGTACTTTTGAAGTGTAGTCACTGATGTAATGTCGGGAAACTATCAGTAATGTTCCTGGAAAATTAAGAGTAAATCCTGCCTGGCAATTGATTTTAGATACTGGACTTATGCCTTTTCTTACTGTAGGCTTGAAAAGCGGTCGAGCATCACATTAGATCTAATTTTAAGTTTAAACTTTCAGGTGAATTTATTTTACAATTGATGAAGAAGTGCATCGTTACATATACATTTGTAGCAGCCATCTCTTCACCCAGCTCCTCAAGTGCACAAAGTAATTAAAAGATCACAGAACTGAACTATCTCATTGTAAATACATTTTAAATAATGCATGGTGCTTTGAAGCTTGCAATATTGTAATAAAATGAGTTTGGTTCAAGATCTGAACGACAGTCATCTTTTGAGTAAAGAATTTATTTTTAATATATTGGTTTTAATGTATCTGTATTAAATTAACTGTTCACCAATTAAAATTAATGTCCTCTGCTCCTACTGTCTTGGTTTAAAGAAATATCCTGGGTTTACCTTATCTGTTCCATTTAATACTTTATATACCGCAATGAGTGTCACCACATAACTGTCCTGTCTCTACATGGTTGACCTTAGGTTGCTTGAATCTGTCCTCACAGATTATCGTTTTCTATGTGGTATCAGTCTTGTTGCTAATCTCTATGCCTTTTCCAATGCATGTATTTATTTAGTGCTGCAGTGATCAGAATTGAGCAATACCTAGATATTATTTATCCCAGTTTACATTGAGATGCCTCATACTGCTTGAACTATTATCTTACATTACATTTGGTATTTGAGCTATTCCTCTTAGTAACAGAGCAGATTTTACAACAGATATTATTCGCAAATTGGAATCTTTAAAACAAAATCACAAATTTTACTGATCTTAAAAAATTTAAAAGAGGCACTACTAAACTCACCCGCGCGATAAAGAAATAACTTGCATTGCAATACTTTTTCACTAGATTGATTTAACAGCTTCACTGGCATGAAGGACAATGCGTTGAGCATCCTCACAAATAAAATAATTGAACTAGCCATCCACTGCAGTTACACTGTGGTTCCAGTTGCCAAGGATCTGCCATGCCACTGGAGCATATCGACAGTCTCTGAGAGAGTGAGAAAGGAGTTGCGCAAGTCTCCTTCGCTGTAATCAAATTCACAAACTGGTACACAGATTGGGGGGAGTTTTTACGAGCAGCAGCGAGTGGGTTTGGAAGCGGGTGGGTAGTAAAAAGCGCTGAAATTGACAGCGCGTCAGGATGTCGGCTCCAACCCGTCGACTTCCGCATTTCACTGGAGCGCGTTCGGCAGCCTGCGAGAAACCCCCTCGGGAGGGGCGAGTTTCCAATTGAAAGCAGTTAAGAGGTAGTTAGCGGGTTTTTTAACGGGATTTTCAACTTTCATTGCGGGTCCACGGGTTTCCTGAGCTGCCTGGACCTCGCCAGTGAAAGTAAGGTGGGAGCACAGTGGCAATTGAGAGGGCTGAAGAAATGACAGGCAAGAGAGACCTCGCACCTGCTTCATTGCCTAAGTGAAAGGATTTTGCTCACAGCACTTGTTCTGAGAGTTTGCTTTCAGTATTTTGCAGGTGATTTCTACAACATTGGAGGTGGTTTCTACGAGATTGGAAGTGACTTTCACTACTTTGGACATTTGTGCATCTGATCTCTACTTTAAATCTGTCATATATCAGATCAGCATGGGTGCCACTTATGCTATTTCACCTTGGACCTCAGATGAGGACAAAGATGAGAGCCAGCATCACCAGCACCAGTGCACATTGCTGACATTGGATGCCCAAGATGGACTCATTATGGCAACATTTAGTTAGGTTGTACCACTGTACCCATCTGGCAGCCACATGCTGAAAACACTTTCCCCCCACTTCCCCCACCTCTGCCCCCAGCCCCAGCACAAAGCATGAAGGGATAATTACTAGTCCTAGTCCCTTTAGGGCTACCCCAGATCAGGCGTATTCCCCAGATGTTCACTTTCAACTAAAGTTTGAGGTAGCCGAATCCTAAAGATGCTTAATTGGGTCTAAAGGTCTGGACCATCTCTCCCTAAAGGAAAGGAACAACCTGAAAATGTTACTGTCCTCCAGATAGCACTTTTAATAAGTTTAGCTAACTGTAACGTTCCGGATATTATGAGGGTCCGGAAAACTCCCCCAGAATTCTGCAACTCCTCACCAAAGAGTGCACAGAGATTGAGTTTGCGAGTTTGATACAGGAGTATTATGTGTGACAATTCTAAAAATATATAGATTTATTAAAGAACCAACATGTAATTTACAGGTGGTGAGTCAATCACAACATTAACAGTTCCGAAAAGAGAAATCTTGCAATTCTATTATCAGAGATCCTTACTCTCAAATCTTAACTTCGTTACAGTTTTACAGTTCTTAGTTTTATTCAGGATATCCACCAAAATCAAATACAGTACCTTTGATCCCCGAGGTACAAAGAGTTGTAGACTTACAGAGCCTGCTTCTGAAGCTGAGAATCACTTTGCCCCTTTACAGAGAATCTACTATCCCATTTGAGAGTTCAATATTTATACCCTTTTCTAGTGGTATTTCCTTTAAGGTTTTCTGCTGATGTAAGCTAATTATCTCTAGTCATTTTTCTGCTGACCCCTGCAATTCTTACAGTCACCTCAGCTGGTAGCATTATAGAATTGTGTCTCTCCTCTAGGTGTTCTAAGTTCACCATAAAAAACGATGTAACAGCAGGTGTGTTGTTTACTTGATGTCATTTTTACTAAGGCAGATGTTTGTGCTTCTTTACGAAGTGTAAATTAGAACACCTTAACCAGGGTGAACTATTGTCTTGTTCCCAAGGGTTCAGACTGTCAGGAGCCTTTAACCTTCTGTTTCAATAAGGTTATTGATTCAGTGTCAACAACTATCTTATCTCTATAGCCAGAATGCTACCACAGCTTTTCATAATTAGGTTTCTAGATTTCCAAACCCAGTTTGTCATGTTTTAATAAGGCCAGAATTCTTTCATAGAATGGTATATTTTTCTGAATAGGTTTTATGGCTTATTCCTTCACAAGCAGTCCTGCAATCCACAAAGCATCCCTTTCACAGACTCCCATTGCTCAGATTTAAGTCTTGTCTTACCATTCATCAGAACTGAGAAGGCGAGTTGGCAGGCTGCAGGCAAACATGGGCAAGACTGGAAAGTGGTGCAAAGAAATAATTTTACATGTGGATCAAAACTTATACAGCAACTTATTATTGTGACATGCCTAACACACCCATGTGTATACCATTGCACAACTAATAATCGTTCATCTTCATTTTCCTATAACTCGTACAAAGTGCAACCCCTGTGGCTTCAGCAGAGGTAGAGGCAGGCTGCTCATATCCCTGCTCTGACTGCTTAGATGCTCTTGGCTGATGTCCCCTGGGTTTTGGAGCCTGTGAGGGCCCTGCCAAAGACTACTCCACCTGCACCTGTGCAGAGGCAGACTTGTCATTGGGACAGGAGACTGCATGTGAGGCACTGACTGAGGGGGCTCAATGAGTGAGAAGTGGAAGCGCTTTGAGCAGAGTCTCCAATTCTATGTCCCCTTTCGCCATCATCCCTCTCATGGCCCACCCGCACTTCCCTGCTAGCAATGAGCGTTTGACTGCCGTGTTTGATGCTCCATGCTGGTGGCCACTCCTTCCATGGATGAACACATCATAGCTAAGGCCTGCGACATCATGCCAGTCATGCTTGAGATGGACTCCTCCATTCTCTCTGCAAGTGTGCACATCACGCCTGGAAATCCTGCCAGAGCCTCACGCATTTTTTGCTGCTCCTGCAGAATAATCCTCTTTGTCAATGGCCCCCGAGGTTCAGCATCTGTGTCCAGCTGAGCAGAGCTTGGAGTGTAACGCACCCTCTGACGAGGACTCTCCACTGCTGTCCCTATCTCCTCTTGCTCACGTGATCAGTGAGACACCAGGTGACAACACAACTATCTGTCTTGATGGTCCCACAACGTGTGTGTGTCTGCGCTGGTGCATGGTGTACATGCATCCTGTGACGGTGCACCCTCAAAGTCCGCGACCTCCTCTGAGGAGTCGTCTTCCTCCTCCGGCTCCACTGCCTGTTGGACACTTGATGATCCTGTGGGAGATTAAAGACATGAATTAGAACTGTCATAGTAAGAATGTTTTAAGTTAACATTTTGCACATGATCATATTTCACTGGCTGCTGACAGCAAGTCAACATGAATGACTGTTGTATGCCATGTGACTGTGTGATATTAAATTCTATCACCAGGTAGCTGGGAGCTCCCTATCTCCCACTGCCATGCACTCCACTTCTTTCAAGTGCTTTTTCCTCTGCAGCTGTGAGCGTTGCTATGACTGGAGGGCCACCTCCGGTTCTCTGCCTCTCCCTGGTGTTTTATGCTCTCTTCTCCTGCAAGGTGGGAAATAAGAAACCTTTGACTGAGAGTCATGGAATGAGTGTAAGGGATGGATGGACAACATCTGTTGAGGGTGACTATGAGGGAGAGGCATGACATTGCATTAAGATGAGGGTGAGTGCCAGTGGTGGATGATCAGATGGGGATGTGAGGAAGTGCATAGACAGAGAGGGATGGGTGCACCTGCAAGGTACGTTGGTGTGGGGAATGATGTGCAGAAGTAGATTTGGGAAGGCAGAGTGAGGCGGTTGGGGTGACATGAACATCAGCATGTAGTTGAATGTGGCATTGTACTCACCTTTCCTTATCACATGAAGTCATTAAATCTCTTCCTGCACTGTATCCAGGAGCGTGGCACCACACTCCTGCTGCTGACCTCCTCCGCTATCTCCAGCCGTGCCTTCTTTGTAAGTGAGGCTTCTTCCTCCCGTCAGCAGGGAATGAAATCTCCCTGCGAGCCCTTACATCTCGCAGCCTGAGGTCCAGGGAGACATCACTAAAGCGAGGGGCAGCTTTGGAACATAGAGACTCCATTGTTAGCACCTACCAATCTTTCTCCCACCTCCACAATCCTTCAACTGCCATCTTTGCAGTGTTCCTTTAAATACCTCAGCTGAAATAGACCCATGCGTGTTGTCATCATGCCCGCTCGCGTTAATTTGTTGGGTAACCCAGAAGTCAGATGCAAATGCAGTGGCTGGGTTAAAAAGCCACTGATAGGCGCACTGCAGCTATTTCCGGGTTTCCCACACGCTACCGGACTCTCCCTGCTCCCAGCGCGTCTCCAGGTAAATATTCCGGCCATTATATCTAGACAGAAGAGAATACTTCTACTTCTGATGAATATCACTTATGAGCCTTGACCTGCACTTAGGTTTCTCAATTTAAATATATTGGAGGGCTCTCTTTCCCACTGATGCACTGACAAATATTCTGAATTTATCTTAAGAGCTGATGGATTTTGGCTGTGATGCATTACATGGAACTTGCACACAGAAACAGGAAAACGGGGACTGATAACCTTAACCCATTTACTCAGAGGAATTGTTGACTCCTTTCTGACCAGTAATCATCAGCTCTTTTTAACTGCACATTTTTAACAGCAGTTCCTCATGAAATGGATTCTGACATTCCTCCCTCTCCTGACAGGAAGGCAACCTTTGGAAATTCCCTAATGAAATGCTTGTATCCATTCTGCCTGAAGCTGGCTTCAGCATCAGGCAGAAATGTATGAGAATGTGTTATAAATGGCAAAGCTGCATTGATTGTTTGGCATATACTGATCCCTGCTGGAGGTTTACCATACTCTGGGTGCTCGTACATTGACCTTAAGTGTCTCTGTTTGACAGACCTTATCTTGTCTACTGCTCTCAGTCCAGTTACAACACATTTTGATGATGCTGTGTTTAGGGTTTCAATAGCACTGTATGTGCATGCACTTGAACATATATAAGAAATAAATCCTAAATACTAATTTGCATTACCTTCTTTGGCTAAAACAAGTACAGGAATCCCGCCCCAACCGCGGGTTTGCCAGACGTGGATTTCACGTATACACGGTTTCCACTCTGCGACAATTTTTGCCAACCGCGGCAGTGAAATTCGCGTATCCGCGGTTTTTATTTTAGGAGTAAGGTAAATAACATGATTTTTATACTTTTTATATTCTTTTTTATTGTGTTTATACACATTTATACTGAATTTGCTAACCGCGGTTTTACTAACCACGGGGGATTTCAGGGACATATCCCCCGCGGTTGGGGAGGGATCCCTGTATTCATCTCTTTGTAAGAATGAACAATTTTTCAACTGTATAACAATTATGGCACTAAATAGGCCATGGTTTTCATGAATATCATAATGTGAAATTGCATGTTTTCTATTATTTGTCCTCACCAGCAATAAATCAGGGTAAACATATAACCTGCAATGTATTAAAAATGTGCAGAACTGCATTATTGACATAGAACAAGGTGATGCTGATCTATTATTTTCCACTACTTTGCAAACCACCTTATTTGTTGAGTTTTGTATACAATTCTGCGGAATGTTGTTCCTAAATTGGAAAAACTACTCTCCAGCTGTCTCCTTTTCTTTCCTGTTGCTCTTCATATAGATCCAACCACATGACTCACTGCTCCCTTCACCTTCTCAGGATATTCAACTGGAGGGGATAGATTTCTTGTTTGGGCACAAGAGCACAGAACTGTAATATCTCCCTGCCCATAATGCGATGAATGATCACGAGGTCACGAGACAGTGTCCTAGCCTTAACTACCATTCCTACCAATCAATTCCAGCTATTGATCACCCTCTGCGCAAAGAAATACTTCTGCCATCTTGCCCTTTACAACCCTAAACCTGTGCCTCCTTGTCCTTCCGCTTTGGCTTCCCAGTAAGTTTTGTTCCAAGTTTACTTTCTCTATCGTATTAAGTAAACCCCTAGAGGTTCTCTCGGAGACATCTCTTTCTGAGACTGAAGAGGTCCAGCTTGTCTAATCGTGAGATGATTTTTGTAGAGTGGCAAAAAAAAACCTCCGTTAGCTCATTTAAAACTAACTTACAGAAGTAGTGTGCACTAGTTTCTGAATCTAACTCACCCTGGAGTTAAATTGGCCTGCTTATCAAACTTAACTGTATCAGAAATAACTGAGCAGCCTAAAGGCTGTCAGTTCAGTTAGGGGAAAAAAATCCTATCTGACCAAAATGAGACACTTGCAGAAACAGGCCCAACATTTTAGCAATGTTGAAGTATTTAATTTTGTGACTTCTTCGGGCTTCTAACTTTTTTTTGTATTTAGGAAGTACAGTGTCAAAATTAAAAGTTTAAGCGGAGTTTTAACACTGCAGTATTAGGTTACAGGTGGTAATGTGCTGCATTTTAGAGTTAGAAGGGAAAGAGTTAGAAAAAAGCTAAATAAATCGCTGAATCATCCACTCGGGGTTAATGTTCTCACACAGGTACTGCTGATGCCAGGATTTTGCTATTGGCAGTAACCCAGTACTACACCATTACGCTGTATTCTCCTATTATCTTCAAATAAATTGTACTAGAATATAGGAAATATAATGGAGTGAGTCCTTGGCTTAATGGTTAGCATTCCTGCCTCTCTAATCAGGTTATGCCCCCTGAAAAAATAGAAAATATAACATTGTCTAAAACACCAAATCAGATCATTATGGAGGACACATTTCACTTGAAGAAGCCAGGCTATTGTTCTGATGTGGGGCGGTTGTTGAGCATAAAATATATTGGGGGAAAAATTCAGTATCGCCCCATTTGGGGCGCAATTATCGGCCGGGTGCAAAGATAAGCGCCTGGCGCTAATTATCGCCTCCGACTGCAAACTTGGCTTTTATCACCCCTGGAGGTGATTGGAGCACTAAATCAGGCACTTCACACCTGTCTTAAGGCGCAAAGGCCGAGGAGCGAGGCGCTACCTCAGAGCGCTGGCGAAGCTCATGTGATGTCAGTCAGCAATGGAACAGAGACACAATGGCGCCGGCCAGTTCTTAAACGGGAGGGTTGATCTTGCTCTCCATCCACATCCTGTTCATTGCAGCCTTGAATCTCGGCCTGGAGAGACCTGTGTATCAAATCTGCTGGAAAGAACAATGGAGAGTCCCAGGGAAAGAGCTCAGAGTGCAGCCTCCACAGACTCTTCTAAATAGATGCAAGGCAAATCAAAATGAACCTGCAAAGTGCTGCTCAGTACCCAAAACTCCTTCATACAGCGTTGAATCTCTCCAGAAGTCTCTCTCTCTCTCTCTCTCAGAATGCGTGGTGCAAAAATGTCACCAACAAAAAAAGGCAGGAAGCGTTCGCCTTTAAATAGCACTCCCCCAGTCCCTTCCTGACTGCAAAACGCTCCCCTCAACCTGTCGGTGCTAGCGGCAGGCGGTAAGGCAGGGGGTGCCACTCAATATCCGCTCTGGGGCGCTACCGGGGCGTTGCGCACTCGACTGACGTCACGATCTGCCGGCGCAGGAGATCGTGGCGGTAGTGTTTAGCGCCACTGCAAAATGTCTGGTTAATTTCACGAGCGGCGCAAACATCGCCGCGCCCGTGCGCTAGATGCTTTGCGCCGCATTAGCACCCTCTTAAGGCGCTAACGGGAGGTGCAATCAACTGAATTTTTCCCCCATTCTATCTAAATTCTATTCGAGGTAGGGCTTATACCTCTCACTATCTAATACCACTTGCTGGTTGCAGATGCTACATTTTTGAATCTAAATATTAATCTGCTGTGAGCTATGCAACTTTAAAGATTCTTATGGTAGGGAAACTTGGAATGAATCTAACAAAGTTGGACAGAATAATATATTTTTTTGAATCTTTGGTATTTGTAAAAAGATGTCATTTTCTGTGTTTAAAGTGCTAAAATCCAGATGGCAAAGCCTGAGAGGGCTGCAGCAATAAAAAGGCCAAATGGCTCAGTTGCCCTGTGTTTATGATGGGTTTATGACATTTGAGCATCCAAGCTTGAAAACAATACCTGAGAAAATAATTTGACAACAGATTGTCAAAGCATAGCCCAGCTTAAGAGAGTCTGTTAGGAGATAACTTTCCAATATATGCTTCTGGCAGGGAGCCTTGTGTACCTGGTGCGCCTGGCAAAAAAGTTGGGTGCGCATTGCGTAATTTTCCAACCAGTTAAGGGTTGGAAAATCATGCGCAGCACACGACCAAATACTTGAGTGAACATAAGAACATAAGAAATAGGAGCAGGAGTAGGCCAATTGGCCCCTCGAGCCTGCTCCGCCATTCAATAAGATCATGGCTGATCTGATCCTAACCGCCAATCTACTATCACAGAACCATCTCCTGAACCTAACAGAATTGGACACACGAAATAGGAGCAGGATCAGGCTACACAGCCCCTGGGCCCGCTACGCTACCCACAGGGCCATGACCGATCCGAACCTAGACTTATGTCCAAATTCCTGCCCGCTCCCCGTAACCCTTAATTCCCTTTACTTCTAGGAAACTGTCTATTTCTGTTTTACATTTATGTAATGATGTAGCTTTTAAAGCTTTTTGGGGCAGCATATTCCATGGACCTACCACCCTCTGAGTGAAGTAGTTCCTTCTCATCTCAGTTTTGAAAGAGCAGCCCCTTATTCTAAGACTATGCCCCCTAGTTCTAGTTTCACCCATCATCGGGAACATCCTCCCCGCATCCACCCGATCTAACCCCTTCACAATCTTATATGTTTCAATAAGATCGCCTCTCATTCTTCTGAACTCGAATGAGTAGAGTCCCAATCTACCCAACCTCTCCTCATATGTCCATCCCCTCATCCCCGGGATTAACCGAGTGAACCTTCTTTGTACTGACTCGAGAGCAAGTATGTCTTTTCTTAAGTATGGACACCAAAACTGTATGCAGTATTCCAGGTGCGGTCTCACCAATACCTTGTACAACTGAAGCAATACCTCCCTATTTTTATATTCTATCCCCCTAGCAATGAAAGCCAACATTCCATTGGCCTTCTTAATCACTTGCTGCACCTGCATACTAACCTTTTGAGTTTCGTGCACCAGGACCCTCAGATCCCTTTGTACTTCAGTACTTTCCAGTTTCTTGCCATTAAGATAATAACATGCTCTACTATTTTTCCTGCCAAAGTGCATAACCTCACACTTTCCAGTATTGTATTCCATCTGCCAAATCTCTGCCCACTTACTTAGCCTGCCTATGTCCCCTTGCAGATTTTTTATGTCCTCCTCACTCACTACTTTCCCTCCCATCTTAGTATCATCTGCAAATTTTGATATGTTACACTCGGTCCCCTCCTCCAAATCATTAATATAGATTGTAAAGAGTTGGGGACCCAGCACTGACCCCTGCGGAACACCACTAGTTACTGATAGCCAGTCTGATAATGAACCATTTATCCCAACTCTCTGCCTTCTGTTAGATAGCCAATCCTCTATCCATGCCAGAATATTACCCCCAATCCCGTGATTTTTTATCTTAAGCAATAATCTTTTGTGTGGCACTTTGTCAAATGCCTTTTGGAAGTCTAAATACACCACATCCACTGGTTCCCCTTTATCCACCCTGTGTGTTACTTCCTCAAAGAACTCCAGCAAATTTGTCAAACATGACTTCCCCTTCATAAAACTATGCTGACTTTGTCCTATTAAATTATGATTATCCAAATGTCCCGTTACTGTCTCCTTAATAATGGATGCCAAAATTTTACCTACTACAGATGGTAGGCTAACCGGTCTATAGTTTCCAGCCTTCTGTCTACTGCCCTTTTTAAATAAGGGTGTTACATTAGCAGTTTTCCAGTCTGCCAGGATCTTTGCTGAGTCCAGGGAGTTTTGGAAAATTATTACCAATGCATCCACAATCCCTACCGCCACTTCCCTCAAGACCCTAGGATGTAAGCCATCAGGTCCAGGTGATTTATCCGCCTTGAGTCCCATTATTTTACCGAGTACCAGTTCCTTAGTGATTTTGATTGTGTTTAGCTCCTCCCCCCCTATAGGCCCCTGTTTGTCCAGTGTTGGAATATTCTTAGTGTCCTCTACTGTAAAGACTGCTACAAAATATCCATTCAGTGTATTTGCCATCTCCATATTTCCCACCATTAATTTCCCGGTCTCATCCTCTAAGGGACCAACATTTACTTTAGCCACCCTTTTTCTTTTTATACAACTATAAAAACTCTTACGATCTGTTTTTATATTATTTGCTAATTTACTTTCATAATCTATCTTCCCTTTCTTAATCAATCTTTTTGTTATTTTTTGCTGTCTTTTAAAGTTTTCCTGATCCTCTATCCTCCCACTAGATTTGGCTACCTTATTAGCCCTTGTTTTTAGTCGAATACTATCCTTAATTTCTTTACTTAGCCACGGATGACTGTCTTTTCTTTTACACCCTTTTCTTCTCAGTGGAATATATTTTTTTGGGAAGTTGTAAAATAACTCCTTAAATGTACACCACTGATCCCCACTGTGGGTGCAAAGTGGCAGAATTATTCTTTCCGAGTCCAAAGCCCAAGAGATCAATTTCCACCATCTACAAGGCACAAGTCAGGATTGTGATGGAATACTCTCCACATGCCTGGATGAGTGTAGCTCCAACAACACTCAAAAAGCTCAACACCATCCAGGACAAAGAAACCCGCTTGATTGGCACCCCGTCCACCGCCTTAAACATTCACTCCCTCCACCACCGGCGTAGCGTGGCTGCAGTGTGTACCATCTACAAGATGCACTGCAGCAACTCGCCAAGGCTTCTTCGACAGCACCTCCCAAACCGCGACCTCTACCACCTAGAAGGACAAGGGCAGCAGGCACATGGGAACACTACCACCTCCAAGCTCCCCTCCAAGTCACACACCATCCTGACTTAGAAATATATCGTTGATCCTTCATCATCGCTGGGTCAAAATCCTGGAACTCCCTACCTAACAGTATTGTGGGAGTACCTTCACCACGCGGACTGCAGCGGTTGAAGAAGGTGGCCCACCACCACCTTCTCAAGGGCAATTGGGGATGGGCAATAAATGCTGGCCTTGCCAGCGACGCCCACATCCCGTGAATGGATAAAAAGAAATGACAGATGGAGCCTTCTGACTACAGTTGGGATGTGTCAGCTTGTGTCTAAACCTTCAGTACCACAAAAATGATCAATAAACATTCTGAAAACCTAAAAAGAAAGTGAAAGCTGTATGGCCAGTTTCTCAGAATGACAATTCTAAGGGCAGATTAAGACAGGCAATCTAAAGGAGGCAAAGAATACTCAGGGATAGCCAAAAACAAGAAAGACTGGGAAAAGCGGCAGTGAGAGAAACAGACTATTTTAGAAACAGAAAGAAATTTGTGCAGAAGGAGATGTTAAAAAGTCAAAAGGACTCAATTCATTTCAGGGAAAGGTTGAACAATATTATGACCAGTGAATTCCGTAACTGCCAAAAAGAAACAGAGAAGAATATGCCTAATGTGTCAATCACAGAGGCCTCACTGTAGATAAAACCATTCCCATTGCAGAAAGAAAAAGTGAAAGACAGAATCAGATTGCTGCAGAAGATCAACTTTGACCCAACAGTCTAACCATTTCCAAGGCAAAAGGTCATAAGCCTTTTTACTAATACCACACTGTAATGCTCAAAACTGGACAACATTATGTTATATTAAGTAGAACCCAGCTAATGTTATTGTGTTGAAATTCTGAAACCAGTTATTGTAACTATTGTGATCAGTTTGGTGACAATATTAAATTTGCATGCTTAGAGTTGGGAATATCGGGGCTGATTTTATGAATGTGCATTACCAGCAGGAGTGGCACACATTGGGAAATCCTGAATAATTATGGGCAACATACCCAAAGTGCATGGTCGGCTGGTAAGGCTCTCTGCTGGTAGCACACATTTATAATATTGACTTGATAAAATAGGGGCAGATATACATCTTTGTATCACCAGTCATTTCTTGATCTTTGGTAAGCCAAGAATTAAATTGTTTCCAACCAATGTTGCCTTCTACTTAGGTTGTTGACAGAACATGTTTCAATTCATGTTATTTGGTAGGTTTTATATTGGACAACACAAATAAGCCAAATACAACATCATATTAAACTCATACATACAAAGGTAACCTTCAGTCTATCTCCTACATAGTAATGTTGAGATTCTCCAGCTAACCGCTCCTACATTAACGAGTACTTGGGTCCAAAATTTGGATTTCAATTTTAATGGGGCGTGGGTCCATGACACAGATTAATTATTCCTTCATTATTCTTCACATTGATACAGTTGTTAAGTATTTTATGTTCTTTAATTCATTTCTGAACTATAAAAAAATTCAATTTTGGTTACATTATATAATACATTTGATTGAAAGGGGCAACTTAATATAGTATGACATTTCAGGACTATGCAACATTAAAAATGTAAGTGATATCGGAAAAGTCATCATCTGCATGTACCTATAAAAGATAAAAGAGTGTCTGAACAGTCCAGAAAATAGAAGAGCTGCATGAAGCACCACTGCATAACATGATTTGTATACTTTTGACAATATGAAACAGTAACTGACTTGCTGTAATAATGAAAAGGGAATTGAATACAGAAGTGTTGTCAAACAATGCTTCATCTAACAAATCTTCAATAAAAAAGCGAATACTGTTAACTCTTTTATATTGTGAGATAAACATGCGTTAATTGACTCACTTCTGAATTATAACCTGGAAATTATTGTGCACAATGTTCAAACCCTCACTTTGTCATCTTAAAGGAAGCATTAACCATTCAATTTAAAGGGGTAAAGCCTCTGTTAAAGAAAGTCAAGAGAAAATTTTGATTTGAATGTTTTAAGAGAGAGAAAGACCATGCCCCAGAATTTGCATTCAGCAGCGAAGCGAAGGCGTGTGTTGCTGGCCGAGAAGAATGCTTCGCTCAAGGATCTCGCGATCTCTGTGTCGAGAACTTTGGGTTTACTGACCTTCAATTCAACTCAACGGAAGTTAATGGGGATTGCCTTGTGCGAGCTGCTGTGATGTTAACAGGCTGTCTAAGCAGCCAATCAAAAGGCAAAATTCTCACAAACAGAGAACAAGAAAGTGAGTAAGCTCTTGAAATTCTAACTTTTTAAAAATGTTAGAGAGATCAAAACAAAGATTGGGGCTCTCACATGGGGAAAAGGCACACCTGAAATAAAGATGGACAAACTTTAAAAAAAAATTAAAAGCAGCGGTGAATGGCTAAACCAGTTGTCCGCCATATCCGTTCAAGTTTGCGTCCCTTGGACTTAAGGGAGCAAAGATGAGGGTCATACTGGGGGAACAGCCAGGGTGAGAGAGAGTAATTGTTTGAATAGGGACTAGGGAATCAAAGGCTATGGTTGAGCAGATCAGTAGCTGTAGAAATGTCATGGTGAATGGAGGGCCAAAGGCTGGACAGTTGGGATTTTGTAAGTGCAGTTGTAAGAGAGTTGGGTAGAGAGTTTTTTCCAGAGGCGGACACAGAAGGAAGTAGAATTGGGGGTGGGGGGAAGGGGGATGTGGGTGGAGAGCAATACGAGGAAGTGGTCAGAGATGGTCTTATCTGCGATTGACATGATGGGAGTAGCGAGGCCACGAGAGATGACAAGGTCAAGGGGGTGGCCGTGAATATGGGTTGGGGAGTTTACATGGAGGGTGAGATTAAGGGATAATAGGAGGCTAGTGAACTCAGAGGAGAGAGAGCATGATAAATTGAGATGGAGGTTGAAATTACCAAGGATGAGAAGACATTTGGTGCAGAGGCTGAGAGGGGAAAGCAGTGAAGATTTTGCAGTAATAAAATTTTTATGGTACTTGGGTGGGCGGTAGAGAACGAGAATTTTAAATGAGAGGTGAGAGGGGTGGAATAAGGTGAGATGCTCAAAGGAGGAGAAACTGCCGGAGGAATAGGGGGACAGACCAAGGTGTGATTTGGTGATGAGAGCCACATCGCCACCACGGCGGTCTGAGAGGGGCAAGTGGTGGAAGATATAGCCAGGTGGAGAAGCTTCATTTAAGGGTAAGGTGTCATCACCCTTCAACCAAGTTTCTGTCAGAGTCATGATGTTGATGTAATCATCCACGATAAGGTCATGGATGGCAAGGACCTTGTTCGCAAGTGAACGAACATTCTGGAGGGAAGTGCGGAGAGGGTCGGTGATGGCTGACCCGCTGCCAGCGTCCACAGGGTCAGCACTGGGAGGGGTGAGTTGGACGGGGAGGAGATTGGTAAGATTAGCCCCCAATGGGCACGCTGGGTGAGAGAGTAAGGATGGGACAGTTGGGGTTGCTACTCATGAGGAGGCAGTGACGAGTGCCACGGTGGGCCTTTCGGAGGATGCCAAGAGAGGCACAGAGGGAAGCTGTAGGCTTAAGAGGGAGTCAAGTCTGGGATGGCGGCAGGAGAGTAGGAAGGTCGAAGAGTAATGAAGAATTGGGGTAGGGATTTGGGAGGGCAGAGTATCCAAGAGAAGAGAGATGAAGGGAGGTGTGACGACAGGAGAGAGCAGTCAGGGAGGGATAGAGAGAAAAGGAAAAGGGGGGAGAAAAAGTGGAAATAAAGGTGAATGGAGCTCGGGTCTGGAGTGGCAGCCAAAGTGTGCACATGAACGGACATGGGGAAAAGCTCAGGTTACATAGCCTGGTTATGTAGTAATTAATGGGATACATATTTCCTGGTAGTAGCAGGAAATAGGTTGGAGACAATAGTAGGGAGACCAGAGTTAAAGTTAGAGGTCCCATGGAGGGATAAAGTTGATGTAGGTAGGATAGAGTCAGCATGGAGCATTGACAAACTGTTGTCCAAATTCGGAGACAGGTGTCGCAGGCGAGTAAAGTCCAGAAGCTATTTGATGGGTAGAGAATTGGAGGATGGAGGTTATCACCATCGGAATGAGAATCGGTAGCGGTGCAGAAAGCTGATGGTGAAATTGATGCAAGTTGGAGGTCACCGTAGATCAGAAACAGCGGAGAAAGTGTAAAACCACAAGCCAGCGACCAGCAAAGCTGAAAAACCAATAGAACGAGACACCAAACAGCAGTGAAACAGCAGCTAGCCAGAAGCCAACAAAGCTGAAAAACCAATAGATCCAGCTCAGCAGAGAGACAGGCGCATTTTAAAAGTTATTTAAAACATCTTTTAGCAGCAGAACCAGAGACACAGCGGGTGAGTCTTACAGTGTAGTCCAGTGCAGAAGCGTAGTGGTGTAATCCAGTGTAATTCATAGCAGAAACATAGTCTAGATGTCCAGAGAAGTCTAGGAGTTCGGAAACCAATTTGAGAAAATAATTCAGCAGCTTAAAACTTGAAGCGACTGAATAACAGAGCAGATTCACAGCAGTTGAGTCAAACAGTGCAGTCAGTAGAGCAGCGTAGTCCTGATGGCAGAGGAATCCAGATGATGGAAATCAAATTTCAGAAGAGTTCCAGCAGTTGAAAAGAGTTCAGTGAAAACAGAGAACAAGCAGGGTTGGGGAATGGGCAGTAGGTTCTGCACGGGTAGCTTTAAACTTGCAGTTTGAACTTGAAGTTTGAACATAATGGAGATGTTCCTGCATTGTAAGACTGCATAATATAATGCACTTTCTTTTTGTTTCACTTTACACTCTTCTATCCTGCAAAATGATTTGAGACTTTGTTTGCACTTTGGTCTAAGAGAAGTTTACTTTTAAAACATAGATTTTCGTGACTTCCAAATTAATTATGGTCATGAGCATTACTGTGTTGCTGGCTGGAGGGGGATCTGATAATTATTAACTGCTATTGGCCATTATAGTATTCATATGGCTTCAAAATGAAAGTGCAAACAGACCCAGCCAACTGGAGAGCAGTAATAATTTGGGGGAGAGATTTTTTCTGGGTGCTATATCTAATGGAAATGTGAATGCGTTCCTTGTGATTTCATTATACATAAAAAGCACGCTCAGAAAAGTAAAAGCTACAAAATGAAAGGGGTTCATATGTGTGTTGTATGATTGAGGTAAACTTCAATAGAAAATAATTTGGGGGCAGCGTGTAAAATGGGCTACCGTTTCGCTATTGCCTGTTTCACGCTACTGCACAAGGATGATTTCACCCCCTTTGTCTCTAAACCATAGAGTTGAAGCATTCAATCTGGATTGCTTTGCTTTGTGTTGTGAATAAGTAATGTAATTTGTTTCCATATTTCCAGTGTAGACATTCGTAAAAAGTCAATTACAAAGGATACAGAATAATTATGAACTCAATAGAATTTGTCATATGTTGTACTATAGTAATTTTCTACATTGTTTTTATTGAACGGATGTAGCATCTGGCGATATATCACAGTAGTTGTTAAACCCTTATTCAGTTGCAGTCTTCAATCATGTCATAGGATTTTCCTTTTTTTATGGCAGTTTTCTTCTTTCCCCTCCTTTCCTGAAGGTGTTCGTTCCTTGTTGGGTGCATTTCCCCAAGTGCCTGGTGCCCTCTGATACCTTAGACAAGTGCATTATTGGTTTGGCATTTCTGTGCAATGTGGTGCCCCAAGTATGAATCTGAGTTCATTGGTTTATTTATATTTTAGTTATCTAGTCATCAATACAGAAAGCTTGTCATATAGAGGTAGACTTAACGTTCACTGCACTTTCTCATCAATCCAATGCAGTTTCTGCTACACATCAAATCAATAAGTAACTGTATAACTTGGGTATCAGGACTCAATGGACACTTGCATGTACTTATATCAGGAGATGTGAAACCCTTTCAACTAAGACATCTCACACTGCGGTAAATTAGGAACTATTACAGTATGACTCCAATCCCATGCAAAGCTCCATTGCAGAAGTGCCGAAGTGCTCTGCTGTCATTTGTAAATCATGTGAAATCATTTTAATGTTGGCCCAGGTGGATGCACTTGCTGCACTGGAGGAGTGGAATGCTGTGTAAATGTCAAAGCATACGTCGCATTTGAGTCAAACTGCAGTATAACTCTCCTCAGGACATGACAGCGAGCAAATACTGGTCTCATAAAATGCCACAAGGTTTTCGTTGCTTGGCTGTTCATTTCCTCTTATTCTTCTAAGGCTGGGAAAAAAGCAATTTTGTTTCACAAACAAATATATATCTACATACACATAATAAACTGGGCTTGAAGAAATTTAATTTTGATTGTTTTTGTTTTTCCAACAATTACATTTATTTTGCTTCAGGATTTTAATCATGGGAGCTTTCTCACCTTAACCAGTGCGAGTGGGAGACAACACCAATCACATATCTGTGGTTCAGTTCTCCCATATTATGGCTGGATCAATCTGAATACTGGTCATTTATTGTGCTTGTACTCACAGGAACTGAATTTTTATATAGATATATTAGCTTGCATATTTGTGGAGATTATATTGGATTCCCAAGATAGAGATTACTTTGTCTTATGTAATGTTCATTACATTTATTCTAGAATTAATATAAAGATTTCAGAAGCCATGAGAACGACTTGTGTTGAAATAACTTCATAACTGATTACAACATGCTATGGTGCTCGACTCATAGTTCTGTAATTCTGCAGTATAAGATGTCAAAATATAGGATAGCAAGTGAATAATTGTTTCCTACGGAATAATGATTTTTGCAAATTTATTTATGAAGACCTGGATGAATTTCTTAATATAAATGCAGGAATATAGGATTTGTTGATTCCTTTATGATTAGCTGAGGAATGCTGAAGGAATAGATCAAAGGAAAAATAATTTGTTTTCCTGTGCAAGAACAAAAAAGGATGAACAAATTCTAGTCACTAGATACGATTTTAAAAATTGACATGGAAAAATTATATTATCTTTGAGAGATTTTCATTTTTTGTCAAATACACTAGATGGGATGTACATTAAATACTGAATTAAACAGAGCAAGAACTAACAGGATGTTGGTACATATATGGAAACTACAGTTCTACACAATGAGGACATGCAGCTTACAGGCTGGATTCTCAATTTTAAGAAGTCATATTAATCAAACAATCGTTTACACCAAAGGAAATGGTATCATCACTGACAAGAACAACAGAGCAGGGAGAGTGATAGGAGCAGCAGACATGACAAAATATTGACTATTCTCTTGACCCTTTGCAAGGTCATTTCTTCAATCATGAAGGGCCAAGGGGCATAGTGCACAACACTACCAAGGTTTAAAAGAGTAGAAAAGGACAAACCAGCTTAATTAAGAAGTAATAATTAGGTTTTGCTAGATTGTAGGAGGAAGGGATGATCGAAGAAGGGAAGGACATACAGAGGGCGATTTTGTGACTGGGGGCGCGTTGGAGGCGGGACTGCTGCTTGTCGGGTCGATGTCCCGCCTCCATCGATTTGTGGCCAACCCATGCTATTTTCCCTTGATTGACCTTGTTAAGCCCGCCCAGCGGGCTTAGCAGGCCAATTAAAGGAAAGCCGGTTGCAGAGCACGTCAACGTATGACATTTCATCTGTCAAAAATTTTTGACAGATGAATTGGCATCGTTTGACAGCTCTGTGAAGCTGTCAAACAGTGACATTCTCTACAGTTTGATGAGGTCTTGCATACAAGACCTCATCAACCTTCTTTGTTTTACAGAAATGAGATGTTTGTTGCATCTGAGAATGCAACGGCCATCTCTCATCTGCAACACGGAGGTCTGAGACTCTCCGCATACACACCGACTGAAGCCTGCAGGAAGAAACAAAGGTAAGTACACTTTTAAAAACACTTTGCACTTACCTTAGATACTCACCTCTACACTCTTGCACCCATCACTTACCTTCACAGCACACTTTTGCACCCCTCCCGACCCCCGCAGACCCAGTACTCACCTCGCTGAGCTGGCGGGTTTTGGAGACTTGGGGAAGCCCGCACTTGTGAGGGCAAAAAGGGGATAATCCTATTTTCTGCCTGTTAACTACCTGTTAACAGGCAGTTAATAGGCTTTAATCCCTTCCCACCTCCAAGGAGACGGGACCCGGCGCGGGACGGCTACCCGCCTCTTGGGAAGATGGCATGGAGACGGGTTGGGGGCGGGTTGGGCACCCCCAAATTCTGCCATTTTCCCGGCAGTCCCACCTCCATACGTGCCTCCCCAAGGCTGGCAAAATCGCCCCCACAGTCTTGAAGTCCTGGGGAAAATCAGTCTTGAGAAGCATTCCCTTGTAATTCAGGGCCCACAAAAAGGGAGGCAGTCATTTAAATGCCATGTGGAAGCCCATCTCCATCACCCAAAGTAGCCAACCAATGGACATGGCACATTAGGAAATATTAAATGGAATAGTTCAGTCACTGCTTGTAAGAAGATGATTTACAGAAATTCTAATTTTCCTAGATGTATTATACAGTTATAAACAGCAATGTATTAATCAGGCACTTTCTGCAAATATCAAAGTTTTGATTTGGCTGGAGATTGAAAATTCAATACCATGTGCAAGTTTCATAGAGATTGAATAACACTTTCTGGTGTGAACCCTATACTATTCAAACAGTTAAACTTGAAACAAGGCTGAGACATATGCATAGATTTCACAGGATTGATGGTGTACTGGCCCCAGAAAGCCAAGTTGCAGGTAGATGTTTTATTTATTGTGAAGGGAATATAATCAAGCCTGAATACCAATTTAAATTGAGAAAATATTGGTGTTCAAATGATCAAGTTTCATCCCACATCTTCCAAACAACAGGAAGCTTCTTCTTCCAAATAACTTTAAATAAATCACAATTATCTGGAACCACATTAATATAATTAAGAATGTGTGGGCGCAAAATTGGGATTGTTAGCTTCCGTTTTTCGGGCACTATGAGTGCCCTTAGAACTCCAAAATGGCATCCGTGGTACACACGCACACTTGTGAGGCAAATCGCGCCAGACGCCATATTGGTGGGGGCGTTTGCGCGCACACAATGAACACCCACTGGAATTATGCAGAGCAGGCAGATCATGGCATCAATCAGTGTGTAACACTGATTTGACGGCAGTGGTGCCATTTTGGAGTTCAACGCTCCAGCCAACGCCCTCACTTAACCTTGCACAGCTGAACACGCGTTCAGCAGCAAGAAGGACCCCCCCGCCAGCGCTATTTAAAGGGACTATCAACTACTTACAGGTTAGTTGCTGGTTGATTTCTTCTGGCTGTTGCTACGATTCTACAAGTGTTTGGTGCTTTCTATACTTGTTTCAAGTTGCAAAAGTCTACAGGGAGTGGTGTGGCAGGTGCTGAAGGACTTTTTGCTGATTACAAGGCTTTTGCACAAACCAGTTGCTCCAGGACATGAGTGCACTATAAGGCATTCCCCTTGGAATACAGCATGACTGGGAGAATGAACAGAGGCCACGCAGAGCAGGACAAGCTGCTGGAAGAGGGAGGAGGAGGGGGAGAAGGGCTCTCAACAGATGGCCATATCCACCTAGGGTGCTCAGGAATCAATTCTCCTACCTGAACCTCAGCGAGGAACAATGTGTGAGATGTCTGTGCTTCAGTAAGGACGTCCTCACTGAAATCTGCCTCCAGCTGCAGCCACAACTGCAACCTCAGAGCAGGGCAAGGACCGCATCGCCAGTGGCTGTGAAGGTGACCGTTTTGATTAACTTTTTTGCGTCTGGCTCCTTCCAAGCTGGGGCTGGAGATATTTGCAACACCTCACAGTTTGCCATCCATGGTTGCGTAAGGGAAGTCACTGAGGCTCCCTATTCAAAGAGAGCTAACTACATCTCATTCTCTCTTGCCAGAGACCAACAGGCAGAGCAAGCATGCGGCTTAGTTAGGATTGCAGGCTTCCCTATGATGCAGCGTGCCATTTACTGCACACACATCATTTTGCGGGCACCGCATCTCAACTCTGCCATATACCAGAACCGAAAGGGATTCCACTCCCTCAACATCCAGCTGGTGTGCGGCCATAGGCAACGCATCATGCAGGTCAATGCAGGTATCCTGGCAGCAGTCATGATGCCTTCATTCTGCGGCAGTCCGCTGTGCCAGCTGCATTTGAGCCACCACAGCAAACCAAAAGGTGGCTACTGGACAACAAGGGCTATTCAGTGATGCCATGGCTTATGACTCCGGTGTGCAACCCACACACACACGTGCGTAGCATGTATTCAATGAAAGCTCTGCTGCCACACGAAATGTGATAGAGCAGACCATTGGTGTGCTTAAACAATGCTTCTCCTCCATGATCCTCGACATTTCACGCAGGCTTTCTGACAGGCTTCCCAATATACCAAGCATTTCATTGTGCATACCCATCAGCCTTTTTCTGTAGCCTGCCCCATCCAAGTCCTCATCTGAGTCTTCTGCAGCAGAACTGATGTGTGACCTCGCCCTCCGGCGAGCTGGCATCTGAGCTTTCCTTGCCCCCTGCCATGGCTGCAGGACTCTCGTGCCGGGTGTCTCACCATGCCTCTCTGCTCTCCACTAAATTACACGTAGTGACCTCTACCACCTAGAAGGACAAGGGCAGCAGGCGCCTGGGAACACCATCACCTGCAAGTTCCCCTCCAAGTTACACACCATCCTAACTTGGAAATATATCGCTGTTCCTTCATCGTCGCTGGGTCAAAATCCTGGAACTCCCTCCCTAACAGCACTGTGGGAGTACCTTCACCACACGGACTGCACCAGGTCATGAAGGTGGCTCACCACCACCTTCTCAAGGGCAATTAGGGATGAGCAATAAATACTGGCCTTGCCAGCGACGCCCACATCACAGGAACAAATAAAAAAGTATCTGAGCTGTGTGTTGGGTTACTGAAAGGAGGAAGTCAAAAGAGTAGGGTTGTGTTGAGGGGAGCCAGGAAAAGTAAGAGGTGCATGCTTACACCATCTGCAGCCTGTAAATCAGAAGAGATTATGGGATGAGGGGTAAATGGGATGTGAGAAGTAGGATTAGGTTTAAAGAAACCATCATCTTCGATGGTTTCAGCCCCACCACTGGCCACGGTCTTAGCAATGGCCATTCCAATAATGGCCAACACCATCTCATCCATGGGGGTTAGAACATGCAGGCGAGCCAGTCCCCCGCCGCATAGATCCTGCTGCCTCTGGTTGTGCGCCACCTTGTCCTGCAAGAGAAAGGGAAGTGTGTCAGTGAGTGTGGTGCAATCTGTTTGGGTGATGTGGCTGTCATGGTTGAATAGCTGGCAGTGTGTGCAAGCTGTGAGATGTAGGTGTGAGGCTTGCAGCAGTGCTATGTGTGTGACAGTGTGGTGAAGCTATGCATGTTAGGTCGGACTCCTGATTGATGGAGATTGTTGGTAGGTGAGTGATGGGGGCGTGGTGCATTGAGCAGTTGCTGAGGCTAGTAGTGCAATTGGTAGGATCTGGCATTTGAAGATGCATTCACTGACCTTGACCACTTGTATAAGGTCATTGAACTTCTTGCGGCACTGCATCCATGTCCTCGGGGCTTAACTCCTGGCATTGACCTCCATGGCTATCTGCTGCCACTGCCTTTTGAGCATGTGTCTGGAGGGCTTCCTGGCCCGCTGTGGCTACAGCACATCTCTCCTCCTTTACACTTCCTCCACCAAGGCCTCCAGTGCAGCGTTCGAAAATGTTGGAGTTTGCTCTCCCCATATTGTGCCATTGCTCACTGTTTCCCAGATCAGATTCACTTCCTGCATAACTCCCAACACCTGCTCCAGCCACAATGCACCTCCACTTTAAGAGGAGCAGGCTAGCTTTAACTGGTGCTATCAAATTACAATATTAGCCCCCTGCTACTGCTTCCAGCCAATAAACAGCGCAGTTAGCCTCACGATCCTAGCCTCACGATCCCCACACCTGTTTTTGGGGGCTATCCAATTTAGCCCCCACTATGTTAAACTAGAGAACTACCTAAGGAGACAGGCCAGTCTCAACTAATTCGAATTACATTGGTTGCTGAAACAATGAATGTTTATAAAAGGCTTTATGATCAGTTTTACATTTCTGTCTCAACTGTTGGAAGGATTCATTATCACACAGACAAAACGATTAATGAAACTGCATGTCCCAGACTGTACTTTCTGAGAAAGCTGGAATTGATTGTATGTGTCGTTGAAAGAACAAGCTGATATGAACTCATATGAAACATGGTCAAAAATACACAATCAGAACATTAAAAATACAACTTACAGCTCGGCAGGCCTGCACACAGGAGCACTGAGACACACACACACCCATTACTCCAAGTTCTTGATTTCAACCTGTGCTGCTGTGAGGAGGAACTGAGTGGAGGCCAGATAACTCTCTGCCAGAGCGTGGGCAAACAAATGGAGGAAGTGTCATTGGCTCACCACTTCATCCCTTCCTGTGGCCATGGTAGCAACTTGCCTCCTCTCATCTCAGTTGTAGGATGTGAGTCATCTGTAAAATCTGCAGGGCCAGCGAGAGGAAAAAGAAAACTTTAAGTACAAAAATGTCAAAAACCTCACCTTTTCATACTTAATCAGGGATATAGACAGACAGGCAATTCAGCAGTCAATTTGCAGGTTGTTCTTTTTAAAAACACACACAAGGTATAACTTCATTATTGTGAGCCTCTGTAGACAGCATGGAGCCTCACGCTGTCACAAATACTTATTAAAAAGTAGTGTTGTTTTCCATTTTAAGTTTATTTTTCCTGGTCCTATTTAGGTCGTCTCACTCCATAATCGACAGGTGACCTCCTTGTTATTGGCCCAGAAATTAAACATCGATGGTTCCCGCGGGGGTAAAGATTCCCCGCGATATCGCACTCCGCGCCTACCTTTTTGCTTGGGGCCCACACGAACTTTAGTTTCAGGGCCTCTCCCTGTTGCAACCGTGCAGTGCTTGCGTGTCCCAGAGGCGCAATTAGTTTGTGCGAGCTCTGGGATCACGTGATTCAGTTAGAGCCAATGGCAGCACACCATCTTTCATTCATAGTTTTGACAGCAAGGGCTGTCAAAGCTATGAATACTACAAGCCCCCAAAAGAACAGCAAAACCTCAATTAATTTTTATAAAAAGCCATCACGTTAATAAAATAACTATAGTTAAATAAATTAACCACTTTAAACAAAAAATTAAATTTTTGAAAAAATTTTAAATCTTTTTAAAAGTTATAAAAATAAACTTACCTTTCTTTAAAGTCTCTAAAAAAGATAAACCTGTTGAAAAAAATTAACTACTTACATTGTTAAAAGGGGGCGCTACGCCTGCTTTCTTTATGTGTAAAATCTTCACCACTTACCTGCGCGTTCAAACCTGAAAAAAAAACTAAGTGCACTGCGTGCGCACAACCTGTAGCGCGCACGTGGTTCACTTAGGAACCGCCCCGTTTGCAATTCACGAAGTGCCGGTTTCCCGCGCATGCGCAGTGCATGCAGGAAACCGGCAATTCGGGACCTAATACGCGAGAGTACACAGTGCGTACTCTCGCGTATTAGGTCTAATTTTCGGGCCATTATTGCTTTGTAACCCTCTGCCAGAAGCTAGTCCAGGGTAGATCTAGATACATAGTTGTCATATTTTCTCTGCCTCTGGTCTGCCTGGATTGGAAATTTAGCAGGTGGAAAATCAAAGAACTGAAGTCCAAATCACACTGCTCTGTCACAAAATGCTCAGGAACATGACTGCAACACTCTTAAGGATACTGTATAAGAACATAAGAACATAAGAAATAGGAGCAGGAGTAGGCCATTCGGCCCTTCGAGCCTGCTCCACCATTCAATGAGATCATGGCTGATCTTCTGCATCAACTCCATTCACCGGCCCTATCGTCATATCCCTTGATGCCCTTACTAGTCAGAAATCTATTGACTTCTGCTTTCAATATACCCAATGACTGAGCCTCCACAACCCTCTGGGGTAGAGAATTCCAAAGATTCACCACCCTCTGTGTGAAGAAATTTCTTCTCATCTCAGTCCTGAATGGTCTACCCTTTATCCTGAGGCTGTGGCCCCTGGTTCTAGACTCCCCAGCCAAGGGAAACATTCTCCCAGCATCCACCCTATCAAGGCCTGTAATAATTTTGTATGCTTCAATGTGATCCCCTCATATTCTTCTGAATTCAAGAGAATACAGGCCTAGTTTACTCAATCTCTTCTCATACGACAGTCCCGCCATCCCAGGAATCAATCTCATGAACCTTCGTTGCACTCCCTCTATGGCAAGTATATCTTTCCTTAGGTAAGGAGACCAAAATTGTACACAGTACTCCAGATGTGGTCTCACCAAGGCCCTATATAATTGGTGTAAGACTTCTTTACTCCTGTACTCAAATCCTCTTGTAATGAAGGCCAGCATACCATTTGCCTTCCTAAATGGCTTGCTGCACCTGCACATTCACTTTCAGTGACTCATGTACAAGGACACCCAGGTCCCTTTGAGCATCTGCATTCCCCAATCTTTCACCATTTAGGAAATACTCTGCCTTTCTGTTTTTTCTACCAAAGTGGATAACTTCACATTTATCCACATTATATTCCATCTGCCAAGTTCTCGCCCACTCATTGAGCCTGTCGAGATCCCCTTGAAGCCTCTTCACATCCTCTTCACAACTGACACTGCCACCTAGCTTTGTGTCATCAGCAAATTTGGAAATGTTACATTTAGTCCCCTCATCCAAATCATTGATATAGATTGTGAATAGCTGGGGCCCAAGACCCGATCCTTGTGGTACCCCACTAGTCACAGCCTGCCATTGTGAAAAAGACCCGTTTATCCCTACTCTTTGTTTTCTGTCTGTTAACCAATTCTCAATCCATGCCAGTATATTACCCCCAATTCCATGTGCCCTAATTTTGTTCACCAACCTCTTGTGTGGGACCTTATCGAAGGCCTTCTGAAAATCCAAATACACCACATCTACCGGTTCCCTTTTGTCTACTCCACTAGTTACATCCTCAAAGAACTTCAATAGGTTTGTCAAACAGGATTTCCCTTTCATAAATCCACGTTGACTCTGCCCAATCTTACTATTAGTTTCTAAGTGCCCAGTTATTGCATCCTTTATAATAGATTCCAGCATTTTCCCAACTACTGATGTGAGGCTAACAGGTCTGTAGTTCCCCATTTTCTCTCTCCATCCTTTCTTAAATAGCGGGGTTGCATTTGCTATCCTCCAATCTGCAGGAACCATTCCAGAATCTATAGAATTTTGGAAGATGACAACCAATGCGTCCACTATCCCAATGGCCACCTCTTTCAAAACCCTAAGATGTAGGTCATCTGGTCCTTGGGATTTATCGACTTTTAGTCCCATTAATTTTGCTAGTACTGTTTTTTTACTAATAATCATTTCTTTAAGTTCCTCATTCTCGCCACACCCTTGGTTTTCTCATATTTCTGGAAGGTTTTTTGTGTCTTCCTCCGTGAAGACAGAAACAAAGTATTTATTTAATTGCCCTGCCATTTCCTCATTTCCCATTATAAATTCTCCCCTCTCTGACTGTAAAGGACCTATATTTACCTTCGCCAGTCTTTTCCTTTTCACATGCCTATAGAAGCTTTTACAATCCTTTTTTATATTTTTTGCTAGTTTTTGCTCATATTCCATTTTCCCTTTCTTTATCAATTTCTTGGTCCCCCTTTGCTGATTTCTAAAAAGTTCCCAATCCTCAGGCTGACCACTTTTTCTGGTAACTTTATAAACTTCCTCCTTTGACTTAATACTTGCTTTAATTTCTTTTGTTAGCCATGGTTGGATCACTTTTCCTTTTGGGTTTTTATGCCCTAAAGGAATATATGTTTGTTGCAAATTATGCATTATTTCCTTGAATGTTAGCCATTGTATGTCCACCTTCATACCTTTTAGTGTAGTCTCCCAATCTACCATGGCCAACTTGTCCCTCATACCCTTGTAGTTTCCTCTGTTTAGATTGAAGACTTTAGTTTCAGATTGGACTACATCACTCTCAAACTTAATGTAAAATTCAATCATATTATGGTCACTTGTCCCTAAAGGCCCCTTTACCACAAAATTATTGATTAGCCCTTTCTCATTACACAGTACCAGATCCAGAATAGCCTGTTCCCTGGTTGGTTCCTCCACATACTGATCCAGGAAACCATCTCGCATGCATTCCAAGAATTCGTCCTCCACACCATTAGTGGTAATTTGATTTGCCCAGTCAATATGTAGAGTAAAGTCCCACAATATTACCGTATTGCCCTCGTTACATGCACTTCTAATTTCTTGATTGATACTGTGCCCTACATTACCACTACTGTTTGGTGGCCTGTACACAACTCCCACCAATGTTTTCCGCCCTTTGTTGTTTCTTAGCTCCACCCAAACTGATTCCAGTTCGACATCACGATCTGCCAAGCCAAGATCTTTTATCTCTACCGTACTGATCTCATCCCTTATTAACAGCACTACGCCACCTCCTTTTCCTTTTTGTCTGTCCTTCCTAAGTGTTGAGTACCCTGGAACATTCAGTTCCCAGCTTTGGTTACCCTGCAACCATGTCTCTGTAATGGCAATTACATCAGACCCATTTACTTCTATTTATGCCATTAATTCATCCACCTTGTTGCGAATGCTACATGCATTTAGATAAAGTGCCTTCAACTTTGCCTGTTTAATATTTTTCTGCACTTTGACCCTCTTTACTGTTGGCCTTTGTTTCTGCTCCCTGCTAGCTTTGCTGACTACTTTTCTAACTTGCACTTCCAGCTTTGTTTCTCTCCTTTCTGGGCCCACACTTAGGTTCCCAATGATTACCAATGCAATTAAAACAGAAATATAATCGGTATAATTGCACAAGAAAACTGAAAATAAACACAGAGACTAGCAGGACATAAACCAAGAAGGACAATCAATCAATCAGCTGATTCTATACAGCTGAAACAATCATGGTGTGCTCAGAAACAAGATGACCATCGGTGCTCAGAAACAAGATGACCATCGGTGCTCAGAAACAAGATGACCATCGGTGCTCAGAAACAAGATGACCATCGGTGCTCAGAAACAAGATGACCATCGGTGCTCAGAAACAAGATGACCATCGGTGCTTCTTGATCATGTTTGTATGTAGCTCTTGCTGTATGTTCGTATATGGTCAGAATCGACCCTGGTCAACTCAGGGCTGCTGAAAACTCTGCTGCCGGTACTGTGCTTTAGGTTACTAAGGGAGTGCTAACCTGTCATAGCTCCCGTATTTCAGATGAAATGTTAAACCAAGGGCTGCTCTCTCAGGTGGATGTAAAAGATCTCATGGCACGATTTGAGGAAGAACAGGAGAGTACTCACAGTCTCCTGACCAACATTTATCCCTCATTCCACCAACACTAAAACAGACTATCTGGTCATTTATCTCATTGCTCTTTGCGGGACCTTGCTGTATGCAAATTGGCTGCTGACACATTTCTCTACATTACAACGGCGCACTTCAGAAGTACTACTTTGGCTGTGAAGCACTTTGGGATGTCCTGAAGACATGAAAGGCAGTATATAAATGTTTGTTCTTTTTCTTCTGTGTGATGTTGACTAGGTGGCTCACGGAATAAGTCTCAGCAGTGTATTTGATGATCCTGAGGCTTTTATCATCCTTGCAGATGTTTCCATTTTGGTGAGTTGGCAAAAAACATCTGGTTAAGCAGCACCTCCGGAATGTGTCTAATGCAAGGTCCAAAGGACCTCAATGACCAGCTGGTCTATAACCCATAGTAGAAATAAATACACACACACAATTATTCTGAATTTGCGCACTGGCTGTGCATATTGGAAACTTGATGGAAATTATGGGCAAGTGCACCTGTGATTTTTCCAAAACACGCCATTGGCAGAACAGGTCCCCACTGGTGGTGTAAGCTCAGATATTGCCCTCATTGAGATTTCAGTAAGTTCTGAACAAAATTTGCACCACAGGAAAATCAAAACCCAAGAAATACGCACGTTTTATAGTAATGAAAAGTATGCTCTCTTTAAAAATTTCATTGTAACAATCAGAATATGTACAGCACATCCAGCCAATCACTTAATCAACCCAAAGTAAAATTAGAATGGGAATTAAGGTAATGACCACCATTCTTCCATAAAAAAGTAGGCCTAAATTGCTTTTATATATCAATGTCTCTTCCCTTTTAATTGAATTTTAGTCTAAGTGGGAACAGATATCTTCAAACTGATTCCGCTACAGTTTTAATGCATAGTTCAATATCCTAAATAATTCTTAGCTACATTCCAAATGCAAGAACAATTAGATATTTCCAATTAGGTAGAAATGGTACTCTAGCTATGAGTAATAGACAACTATTTAGCTTTGATATCTGTCAAAGAGCAGAGCTGAAAGTTCTTGATTAGACATCTTATCCTGCTTAATACTTTCATGTATATTTTATCACTATCCTACATGGTTTGGATTAAACCTTGAAATGTAAATAGTAGAAGTATTTTGTATAATGTTTCATTTTATACTATATTAAATGTTTGGATTTGTTTTTGAAGTCATTGAATTAATTATAAACCATGTCAACACTCTAAATTTATACAAATTCCACTTTTCAATGCTAGAAATGTGTAAAGAAATATATGCCAAGATAAGGTTCCGGAATGGCCCTATTCTGTAGTGTATTCCTTAAATTTAGACTCCAATTACAAAAATATAATTGTCCTATCTGCACAGATCAGTGTCTTTTCCTGCTCTACAGGCCATTACATTTCACATTGGCATCACCAGGCTAGGGAAGGGAAACATCAGTCACAATGCTATCCAGAAAATGTGCACACGTAAATATTGGGTGATAGCAGGATTGGACTTGAATGTGACACCGAAACCCAACCCCACCCCCCATTCCATGGTTGAATAGGCTGCTGACACAGACTATCTCAGCTCACATGTAAAAAGGGGCTAGTCGGGGAAAATACTCGGGTGTGGCTGGTATCCAGGAAGCTGACTCCAGCACTCGTAATTGTTTTCAGGAAAAAAAGGGACAGGTGGGAGGGATGGAAAAAGTAAGGGGAAAATAATAAAAATAAATGAGCAAGATTCTTTTATCTATGGTTGAGCTCCTGATTGCAGACACATTTTCCTGTTTAAGAGAGAGGATGAAGTGTCTTTACACTGTTTAAATATTATTTATTGAATGAAATTTAATTTTAGTTGTGTTGTGAACTCCAAACTAATGGCCCAGAATTTGCTGGAGTGGGGTATCCAGGCGCACCCCATTAGTTAGATTTGTTTCCTCACACTTCAGCTCAAAAAACTTTAGTGCTGCAAATTGCTGGCAGTGCGAGCTGATAATGGGGCATCTGGGACCTTGGTGAACAATGGGACCAACTGTCTCTCTTAACAAATGTGATGTGAGCATACCCTTGTGCAACTAATAATCTTTCACCTTCATTTTCCTATAACTCCTGCAATGTACAACCCCTGTGGCTTCAGCAGATGTAGAGGTAGGCTGCTTACATCCTGCTCTGACTGCTCAGCTGCTCTTGGTCAACTTGCTCTGGGTTTTGGAGCCCATGAGGGCCCCACCAAAGACGCCTCCACCTGCACCTGTGCAGGGGAAGACTCACCATTGGGACAGGAGGCAGCATGTGGGGCATTGATTGAGAAGGCTCAAGGAGTGAGAAGTGGAAGCGCTTTGAGCAGAGTCCCCAATTCTATGTCCCCTTTCACCATCATCCCACTCAGGGCCCACCCGCACTTCCCTGCTAGCAATGAGCTGGAGAGCACTTTGCTGCTCATCAGTGAGGCAATGAACGGCCAAGGCTAGGTTTTGATCCATCATAGTTAAGGTGGCATTCAGAGTGTGCAAGCTGTTGGTGAGAGCAAGCATGTACTCGTTTGACTACCACTTTTGATGCTGCATGAAGGTGGCCACCCTTTACATGGATGAACACATCATAGCTAAGACCTGCAACATCATGCCAGTCATGCTTGAGATGAGACTCCTCCATTCTCTCTGCAAGCGTGCACATTGTGGCTGGAAAGCCTGCCAGAGCCTCATACATTTTTTGCTGCTCCTCCAGAATAATCCTCTTTGTCGACGGCCCCCAGGGTCCACCATCTGCGTCCAGCTGAGCAGAGCTTGGAGCGCCCTGTGCCCTCTGACGAGGACTCTCCACTGCTGTCCCTGTCTCCACCATCTGCTCTTGCTCACATGTGATCTGTGAGACACCAGGTGACAACACAGCTAACTCTCTTAATGGTCCCACCGACGTGAGTGTATCTGAGCTGGTGCATGGTGTGCATGCATCCTGTGACGGCGCACACTCAAGCCGGAATTTTACCGGCACGCAGATTGTGGGTTCGGAGGTGGGTCCGCTGTCAAAATAGCAAAGATTGACAGCGGGTCGGTATGCACTCACCTTTCCTACCCTCATGAGGTCATTAAATCTCTTCCTGCATTCTATCCAGGAGTGTGCCACCACACTGCTACTGCTCATGTTCTCCACTATCTCCAGCCATGCCTTCTTTGTAAGTGAGACTGGCTTCTTCCTCCCGTCAGAAGGGAATAAATCCTCCCTGCGGGTCCTTACACCGCCCAGCATCAGGTCCAGGGAGACATCACTAAAGCGAGGGGCAGCTTTGGAACGTAGAGACTCCATTGTTAGCACCTACCAATCTTTCTCCCACCTCCACAATCCTTCAACTGTCATCTTTGCAGTATTCCTTTAAATACCTCAGCTGAAATAGACCCATGCGTGTCATCATCATGCCCGCTCGCGTTAATTTGTCGGTAAACCCAGAAGTCAGATGCAAATGCAGTGGCTGGGTTAAAAAGCCACTGACAGACACGCTGCAGCTACTTCCGGATTTTCCGCACGCTTCCGCCCTCCACCACCGCCCCCCCCCTCCACCCGCTCCCAGTGCATCTCCAGGTAAATATTCCCGTCCTTGTCTGAAGCAGTACCATTAGGAGGTTTGCATGCAACTGAGGACTTAGAACTGGTACAGCTGATCCAGATACTTGCAAAGTACATCCTACTGTTAAACAGGAAAGATTGGCGCTCAACTATTGGGAAGATATATCCATGACACATGCTAAATATTGACTAAATTGTAGAAAAGTTTCTATTGTAAGGGCCCTGGTATACTCCAATTCAGACCATGTTTGATTCCTTTTCTCTTTTGTTTTAAATTTCTTCTTATTTCATATTCTTTTTTCCCTTTGTGTAACTTTCCTTGTCTGCTATTTCAGGTGTGTATAACACTGGCAATGTTCAAACCCAGCAACCTGACAGTGCACCACCAAAATACAGTCTCTCTTTCCACCCACCCCCACACCACATTACCCCAAACAAAATTATTCTCCTCCACACGAAAAGCATTGAAAGCAGTTGACAAAATTCACAACTAAAACATGGGAGTAATGCCGACTCCGTGTTATGGAGTCCACTCTTGTGGCACCTTGACACCTTTTGTGCATTCTGTTTGGCTTAAAGGTTTGACTCATTTTTAAATCTTTTTGGGACAATTGTCTTCCTGTTGTAATAAATACACTACAATATATTAAAACAGTGTGATAAGCAACATTTCTGAAATAGAAAGTTGAGTTCTACCTTGAGGTCACCTTGATCTTAATATCAACATAAAAATAAATCTTCACACGCTACCCTTTATATTATAATTCTATCAGCATGTTCTGTTCTGTAGAAATTGAGTTCCTAGATTCTGAAGAGTAAAGAAGAAAAATGTGTACTTCCGTGTTTAGCAGCTCCCTCCCTCTTTGTTTAAAAATACCTTAGTATTATTAAAAATTAAAGTATCCAAACTAAATTCACCTGTTTTAAGAATATTGATGAAATAATGTGGATTTGATTTTGATGGTTTTGAGATGCAGACTATAGCACGAAGGTTAAGCTTAAAGGATCCTTTCAACTATTATGCAGGGGTTGATCTTTTTAAAAATTGTTTATCTGGCCACACTCAGCAAAATAGTGCTTACAGTTCATAAATGCAAATATTTGACAACATATTTCCCAGCTCAAGTGTTAAAATAGAAAAAAATCAATATCAGATGATATTAGGGTTATGTCTTAGCCTGCTCTATTTTACATTGCATTTTCCGGATGGCTGACTATGAAATGAGCAAGCAATGCTGTTCTTTCAAATGGGTGTCATCTTACAACATCCGAGAGAAACATTCTTGTTTTCTGATATTATGTTAATTGTATAGCAACCATTTAATTCAATCACCTTCAAATTTCACCTCTACATTTTATTTATATAATCCTTTCTCCTATATTATTTTGTCTGGATTTTGATGACAAATTGTAAAAGTGCCATTTGAAATACTGAATACTGCAACAAATTATGGAGCATTTCTAGAATAGAGATTTTATGAATAAATTAAAGCATTGCTGTTTGCATGCTTAGTTCTCCTGCTGTTTCAGAATATTCCCAATCCATTTTGCCTGTGTTGAATAGCTGATTATTTGCCTGCACTGGCTGTGAGCAAGCTGTTAATCCAGGTTTGTCCAAGCCTTCTCTATACCCAGTGGTCAACATCAGGTCTTCCTAAGGGGAAAAAATATGGCAGCTCAGCCGTAGCAAAAGGCAGCCCAAGAAAAGGGAATAATTAATCAAAAACCTGTAAGAACACAAACAGTGAGAAACTTGATATCTGTCCATTTCTCCCTTTCATACCATTGGAGCTAGCTGCTAAGCACCCTCTAAAGTTGTTTGGCTGTCATTAGTAGAGTTCCTTACTGTGCACTTTGTCAGCCTGAGTATAAAATTGCACAGCAGCAGGTGCACAAAAAAAGCAGATCATATTTTTCAATGTTGAACGCAGAAGAAATTTCTCGACAGAAAATGCAATTATTATGAAAAAAGGTGCGAAAGCGCAAAACAGAAAACCTAAGCGTAAAATTAAGTTCAAGATTAACACAATAAATGTGTCTTTTCCTGAAAGATTACATTCTAATATCAAAATAAATTAGATACAAATAAATGGCTATGTTTTATGTAATATATAGTGTGTCATCAGTCTTTGTAAAACAGGCATCTGTTTAGCTATTACAATTTTAATACAATAAAGGGTCATCTTGATTAACATACTTTAACAATAAAGGGCTATTCTGAAACAATCTTTTAAACCGTTGGATACTACATACAAAGCTATGTACCACTTCGTGTTATGCTATTCATATTTTGATGTGCTCCTACAAAAGGCAGCTGTCAAGAATGTTGTGTACATGTTGGTTGCATGATACTTGGCAAATAGCATTAGAGAAATTTGAAATTGTGTTGAGAAAGAAAAACAATAGTTGCATGCCTTGTAGTTACAATACTAGAATACTGAAGCCTGAATAAGGAGACCTAATTTTCAAGGTGTTATAATTGATAAACAACATTTAAATATTTAACTACAATAAAGCCCTCTTGTTGTTGCTCAGCTCAAACATAATTGATTATCACATTATTATATTTCCATATTTCATTCTTAATTGCTGTTAAAGAGTTTGTTGCCATCTTTCCACTTGAGGATTAAGTATCAAGTAGTTCTATTTTCAGATCTCAAAGATTATAAATTCATGGCAGCATATTATCCAACTAAGAATGTCTTATCTAGAGTTTTGGACAAGTTGGTATTCATGGAGGGTAAAGGATAGGAGGCCAATAAGGACAGCATTAATCATAGCAAGCTCTGCGGGTTACAAAGGTATATATTAGGGTTTCAGCTGCAAAGTGGCTGAAGAGGGGCAGATGTCAACAATGCTGCGGAGGTAGAAATAAGCAGTCTTGATAATGGAGAGCATAGGGGTTTTAAAATTCAATTCAGGGTCAAACTGGACCCCAAGATTTAGAATGGTCTGGTTCAACCTGCAAGAGTGGCTAGGGTGAAGGATGGAGTCACTGGCAGGGGCTAAAGGTGATGGCCTTGGTCTTTTTTTTATTCTGGGGATACGGACATTGCTAGCAAGGCCACCATTTATTGCCCATCTCTAGTTGCCCTTAAGAAGGTGGCAATGAGCCTTCTTCTTGAACCTGTTAAGGTAGGTAGGGAGTTACAGGATTTTGGCCCAGTGACCATGAAGGTCCTGATATTGAGCTGGAGGAATTTGTGACTCATCCAGAATTTGAATGCATCAAGCAGTATGACAGCACAAAGAGAGCCAAGGTACGTGATGGAGATGGAGAGCTAGGTATCATCAAAATTTTACCCAAGTTGCTAATCCCAGGAAACAGATGAACTGCTTGGTAGATCACATACACGGAGTTATCATCAGGAAGACATTAATAAACTTGCAGAATGGCCGTGTAATTGGCAAATTAATTTTAAATGTGAGGTAGTACATTTTGGTAGGAAGAATAAGACGGCCATGTACTTCTCGGAAAATAAGTGTCTAAGTGGGGTAGAGGAACAGAGGGATCTGGAGGTATAGATGCACAAATCATTAAAAGTAGCGATGGAAGTTAATAAGGCCAGAAAAAAGCAAACAATGCACTGGGGTTCATTTCTAGAGGGATAGAATTGAAAAGCAGAGAAGCTATGTTAAACTTGTATAGAACCTTGGTTAGACCACACTTGGAGTGCGGTGAACAGTTCTGGTCTCCATATTATAAAAAGGATAGAGAGGCACTGGAGAAGGTGCAAAAAAGATTTACTAGAATGATACCAGAACTGAGAGGTTGCACCTATCAGGAAAGAGTGAACAGACTGGGGCTATTTTCTCTCGAAAAGAGAAGACTGAGGGGTGACCTGATAGAGGTCTTTAAGATTATGAAAGGGTTTGATAGGGTAGACGTAGAGAAGATGTTTCGACTTGTGGGCGAGACCAGAACTAAGAGCTATGAATATGAGATAGTCACTAATATATCCAATAGGGAATTCAGGCGAAAATTTCATTACCCAGAGAGTGGTTAGAATGTGGAACTCGCTACCACAGGGAACAGTTAAGGCGAATAGCATAGATGCATTTAAGGGGAAGCTAGATAAGCATGAGGGAGAAAGGAATAGAAGGATAGGGTTAGATGAAGAAGGGTGGGTGGAGGCTTTTGTGGAGCATAAACACCGTCATGGACCTGTTGGGCTGAATGGCCTGTTTCTGTGCTGTAAATACTTTGTAACAAGTGTGCAAGGAATGTAACTTATCTGATTACTGGTTTAAGTAGGTATACAGATGGCAGGCTATATTATAAATCCTGTTGTTGCAATTGGAAATCCATCCTGGATTCATGAAATGCTCATCCTAATATTGGCACAATGTAAGAATATCAAGTGGACCAACTCCAACAACCACTTATCATCCAGAACACATGCCATGTTTAAGATGCCTATGTGATTAGTTTTAATTGGTCTTTGAATGGTTTGGCTGATACCTCTTCTAATATCAGAACATTTTACATTGTAAACTTTTTCTTCTGTGTGCAAAGACAGCACAGCTGAATTTAAATTTGAAAAGTCCATTCTTCCGACGACATTAGATTTTGTAAATGTTCTCGTCAAAGAAGAAGAAATTAAAGCCGCATAAATCACAATTAAAGAGTTAAGACAAATTGTTCTTCTAAACTGGCATGATCACAATCCTCTGCATAAATGAGAGGGATCAAGCAAATAGCATATCACCTCCTTGCACGAGCTGCTTTTGTTAATTTATGTGTATGAGATGATCACTTAAACATAAAGCTCCTGCTCTAGTGACTGTTAAAATTCCAGTAGAGGTTCAGATGTTGTGCACAAACAAAAGGTAGGCTTCAAAATGTCAAAACATTTTAAAGGAATCAGCTCAGTCGTTTGTACTTGTTATTTACCTTTTTACCTTCAGCTGTTGTTATTTGTACACAAGTCCCAAAGTGTCTCGAACTAGGGGACATAGTCTCAGGATAAGGGGTAGGCCATTTAAGACTGAGATGAGGAGGAATTTCTTCATTCAGAGGGCTGTGAATCTTTGGAATTCTTTGCCCCAGAGGGCTGTGAATGCTGAGTCTTTGAGTATATTCAAGGCTGAGATAGATAGATTTTTGGACTCTAGGGGAATCAAGGGATATGGAGATCGGGCGGGAAAGTGGAGTTGAGGTCGATGATCAGCCATGATCTTATTGGCAGAGCAGGCTCGAGGGGCCGTATGGCCTACTCCTGCTCTTATGTTCTTAAATATGCAACAGTGAAATGTCAGACAGACTAGATGCAGGAAGGATGTTCCCGATGGCGGTGGAGTCCAGAACCAGGGGTCACAGTCTAAGGATAAAGGGTAAGCCATTTAGGACTGAGATGAGGAGGAATTTCTTCACCCAGAGAGTGGTGAACCTGTAGAATTCCCTACCACAGAAGGCCGTTGAGGCCAATTCATTAAATATATTCAAGAAGGAGTTAGATATATTTCTTAAGGCTAAAGGGATCAAGGGATATGTGGAGAAAGCAGGGACAGGGTACTGAATTTGGATGATCAGCCATGATCTCATTAAATGACGGAACAGGCTCGAGGGGCCGAATGGCCTACTCCTGCTCCTATCTTCTGTGTTTCTGTGTCAGAGCTAAGTACGAGAGCGATCTGAACCAAAATTTAAAATTCAAAAGCAGCCATATTGAGACATCCAGATTTAGTGAATACTTCCCCAGTTTTAATCATTTTAAAGTTGAGATTGATCTGTACCTTTTAAAAACGACAGCACACATTCACAAGAACATAAATATCTTCTGCACATTGCGGTCAGCCTATTTCCTGATCGCAGGATGCAATACCTTGTCATCATAACCAGTCACAGAAAAACAATTGTTGTCTGTGGCTGGAGATGTTTTAAAAGACAATTTTTTGTAAAATCATTAATTCGCTGGTGATCCAGTGGAGCGAGATATCTCATTCCTGTTCGTGTAATGAGTGCACCATTCGATTCCTGGGGTCTAGGGTTGGCCATGGAGAGATGAACATTCATCTATTTCTTCTATTGGTGTGGAAAATGGGTCTTAGCACCCGTCGATCTTGGAGTGTGCTGGCCAGCAGATGTACAATTGGGACTGATTCCATCCTATGGTTGACAGATATTATACCTTTTCTGAAAGCATAACTAAAATACATTCATTTCCTGCGATTTGTGTATCCTGCAATCCAGGGTTGTTGTGGACAAGGCATTCGCCAGCATGTGATATTCTGCACAAATAGCCAAACCGTACAGTTCTGTCACCATCCTTTCCCCCGGAGTGATGGAATCCCTAACCCTGTGCTACAAAGGGCCTCTGCCAAGCTTCACCAAATCAATCAAACAGAAGTAAAGTATTCCATCAGAGACGAAGTGCCTGAATCCATTTTTCAGGAAAAATTTCAGCCCTAAGAGCTTCTGTTCACCATTGGTGCATTGCCATCCCATCCACAATTACTTTGGATGACTCGAGGTCAGGGACACATTAGCAGCGCCTCAAGTGATGCATGATGTAGAAAAAAAACAATTAAGGTTAAGGTAACAATTCTCAGCCTCTTCTGTCTTTGTCTTCTTCAATGTGTAGGCAACAGCTCCCTGGGTATGAGCTGCACAAATAACAAGCAACAACAAGCAAGCAGTCAGCCTTCAGGTAAACAAATAAAAAGGTCATATTGGTTAAATGCACAACAAAATACATGCTGAAAATCAAAAAGATCCTCTTGCATTACTTACAGACTGCAATAGGGGAATAGCTATTTTTTCTGGGAATGCTCCTGTCATTTACCAGTATATTTTTTCATTATTCTCTATTTTATTCAGAGTTTTACAATGGTTTACATACTGGGGAAGTAGTTTTGCTGGCATAGTATTTGCAGGAACAGACAGTGATGCAGTGAGTCTGCTGGCAGATTTGTTCATTCTTGAGTAGTGCTAATTGCTTGAGAACGGAGCCTGGAAATTCCCTGGGGGTTCTCCTGATCTCCTGCCACAACTTCGGTTGGAGAATTGCGGAACGCCCGGTGAAACGGTGTAAACGGCTGAAAACACCCCTTTATGCCAATTCTCAGGGGATGCTGCCGGCAGGAGATTGGAAGAGCCACAGTTGTAGCCACAGAGGAAAGGGAAGTAGATAAGTGGTTGAGGCGAATAGCATAGATGCATTTAAGGGGAAGCTAGATAAGAGCATGAGGGAGAAAGGAATAGATGAAGCAAGGTGGGAAGAGGCTCGTATGGAGCATCAACACTGCCACAGTCCAGTTGGGCTGAATGGCCTGTTTCTGTGTTGCAAATTCTATGGGCTGGATTTTGATACTGGGGCGGGCTGGGGGTCGTGTCATCCACTTTTCGTGTTATCCACCCGACTGCAATTGGATGTGGGAGATTGATGCAATTTTCACCTAATTGGGCAAATGAGTTCCAGCATGTGGGAACCCATGAACCAATTAGTGTTTTCAGTCTGAAAGTCGCCTCTAATGATGTCATCATTGCTGCTGCATTGAAGGTCTTCAGAGACTGCCTGGCCTTTGCTGTGAGAGGACCTGGATGCAAAATGAGCAGCAGCAGCCCTAAGTCTGCTCCCAGATATTTTTACACCACCTCTCCCAGATATGTCTCCTCCCCATCCATCCATATATGCATCCATCCACGTATGCATCCCCATAGCCAGCCAGCCAGCCAGCCAAATGTGCTCTCGCCAGGTTTCACATTCGTGGTTCAGAACAGGCGTGCTTCACATAGAAAAAGGGTTAAAATCACAAAGGCCTTTCAAAATGGCATTATAGAGGCAATTTAGTGCTTGTTAAGGGCCTTAACAGCCTATCCCGCCTCTTAGAGGCGGGACGGAGTCGGGACCAGAAGACACGATTTAATGAAAATTGCGTGGAGGCGGGTTGGAGGCGGGATTGTGCCCGCCCACCAGTTTTCACAATTTTAACCCCCCACACGCCTCCAAACCCACCTCCACGGGTCAATGAAAATCCAGCCCTTTGTAATTCTACATAGATGTTGTACTCCTATCTTTTACCTCCTTTTAGTATGCCCTCCCTGTTGTTCTGGGGGATGTGTGTGTATAGTCTTGTTTTACAGTGCTCCAAGACAGCTCAGTACTTAAATGTAGCTGAACATCAGCAGTTCTTATGCATCCTCTTCCCACATGTCTGTGGTAAGAAAGGTTGATGCAGCACAATAGAGGTTGCACATACTCACTATTAGCAACAAAGGTTTCAAGTTGTGGAGGTTCTCAGTCCAATGGAAACCAGTTCAACAGGCAGGTGAGTGGGTCTGAGCGATTCACAATACCAATTTTTTACTTTTTGAGTATAGCAGGGAGAACAATTGTATCTTGGTTTTTTCCTGGGAGGCTTTTAAGAATAATGGTACTACTTCAGTGAACTGGAGTTAGAAACCTATAGTTTTCTGGCTACAGTCCTCCGAGTCTTTCTGGACCACTCTGATAAACTTTGTACAAACATATGAAAATGACAGACTGGATAAAACAAGCCAGTCCATACCGTCATGGTACAACTTAACACCAGGACCTCTGTCAGTTTTGGCTCAGGTGACGGCAGATCCTGCAATCTGAGCATGTGCAGGGTGTGCAATTTCCCAGAATGCACTAGTTATTTGGTCCAGTTCAATTATTGTAGAGGTCTTCTTCAGCTTCCTGTAATCTCTGCTCAGAATTTTTTTACAAAATTGTTCAAAAACCAGTGAATAAATTTTAGAATTTTTATTTAGGTAAAGTTGGTATTGAGTAACTTTTTTAATGAATTTAGGGCTAGAAATTCGGTGCCTTAGCGCCGCCCGTTAGTGTCTCCGGGGGGCGATAACAGGGCGCTAAGGACTTACCGCCCGGGCACGGCAATGTTACCGCCGCCCGTGAAATTCACCTGGCGGTTTGCGGTAGCAGTAACCCCTAGCGCCACGATCTCCTGCGCCCGGAGATTGTGACGTCATCCGGCTGCACACTGCCCCGGTCCCGAAATTCATTTCCGCCCCCTGCAGCAGGAGGCGTTGATCGGGAGGCCGGTCTCTTTGGGGGCGATACTTAAAGGTGAGGTGGCCGAGGTAGGTTAAAAAAAAATCTGAAATGCTCTTTGCGGTTTTGTTTTTGTTTCGTTGCCAGCATTCGATCAGCCCGGCACTCTGCTGCAGTGCATCAGGCTGATCGGGCCACATCGCAGCTGCCATCGGGGACCAGGTAAGTTTTTTCCTTGCAGAGCCTGCAGCGATGGCCCTTCCCTTTAAGGGAGGGAAGGAGCCTTCCAATGCGGCAAAGCTGCACGGCCCATTGTGCAGCGCTGCTCACCTACCGCCCCGCCTGCTGCCTGTTGTGCTCCAGGAATGAAGTGGGCACTTGATTTAGCGCTCCACTTCCTTCCTGGAGAGCAAAACCAATTTTTTTAAAAGTTAGCGCCCCAAACAGGGCTATAATGAATTTCTCCCCCATACTCTTTGTATGTATGTGAGAGAGAAAGAGAAACACCCTGTTTCAATATCATTCCATATTGGTTGTTATCTGCTGTTTTTTATATAAGTATTTGATTATTTTTCTCAATGGACAATTAAATTGTGTCTCTGTTTTTAAGAATTTGCCTTTGCAAAGGAACTGAACACAAACTGGACAATGAATTTGATCCAGTGTTGAGTAAAGTTTTAAAGAAAAATTAAATTGTTTTAGAAAGTTCATCTATCTGGGAAAAACTGTGTGTCTTTCCTCATTCTAATTTGTTTTTTTAACAAATTAGTTGAATTACTGAAAGCTACTCAGGCAAACAGGCTGATTAGCATCATCTGTGTTTTGTTGATAGTTAGAAAATGTAAACATTCTGTCTCATAAGTATCACTAATTAAAGACAAACATTTAGAGCAAAGAGGCACACACATACAGACAGCCACATGGAGACATGTGCAGGAACCAAACACAAAGCAATGAATTCAGTGTTTCCAGAGAGCACTTAGAAAGTTACCAACCATTGTTGCCTTCCCTCCACCCCTCACTGCTGATCGACACCAGGAATCAACTAGTGAGCCAAACCCAAATTCCACTCCTAGTTCTGCCAAACCTTAGGTTCCCCTCCACAATTCTACCAAACCCTAGTATCCCACTCTAGTGTTGCCAAACTCCCAGACCATTCCCCAATTACTACCAAAGCCCAGGGTCGTCCATGTGCTACCAAAACATAGGACTACCCCTAAAATCAGCTAAACTTCACATTCCCTCCTCAGTACTGCTAAATATCAGATACATGCCTTCCAGTGGTACACCTTACACACCATCGCACTATGTATTCTCTGATTGAAAAATGATAAAGGATAAAAAGTAAATATATAGGTAAAGGAATATGTATAAGAAAAAGGCCGCTCATGGAGTTTGATCCCCAAATTCTCCTTATATTCTACTTATACAATGGCATAAATCTCCCTCTCTCTCTTTTAAGAGACAACATTTAAAATACTTGTCATCCCAAATGGACTTCATAGGACACACCCTCAATTTTGTCACTTGCACGCCGTCAGTTCCACTCACTGTCTAATTATTATATCATACTAGGAGCAGTATGGCTTTCTCTATAAAACCTATGGTTGAATCCTTGAATCAGCAATTCTATGGCACAGGGAATCAGAAGTGGTTTGGTACATTGAAATTCACTGCTTGGAACCCAAATTCATTATGTAGAGTTGACTATATATGGGGATTCCTAGTTGCTATTTCTTCTCTTTACTATTTCCTATTTTAGTTTTCTATAGTAGCTTTTGAAGATAACACATTGAACAAAACATGTTAATAGCCTACATATATAATACACATTGCAGTAATAGTTACAGCAGTGACATCCCCATTGCAGCTTCTGGTATTATTTATTAATTTATCTTTTTGCTCTGTGTTAATGCTGAGAGAAGCATATGCAAAATTATAAGATCAGTAAAATGCTGGATGTAACACAGCATGTATTCCTAATAAAAACAAATGCATGCTTTTTATTCCAACACCTACCAATCTCGGGAGAAAACTGCTAAGTATTATAAGATTTTCCATAAACAGCAACATCATTAAATTAGAAGTGGTTTGAATGGTGTCACTGCAAGAATTTTATTAATATTGCCTACAAACCTGTATAATGTTTGTATGGCTGTCTTTTACTTAAAACTCTGGGAATGCTGTGGTTCTAAGTTTAATACATTTTTTTAAGATTTTCAAGTTGCTGCCTCTGCAATAAAATCTGCATTTTATAACATGTTTAGGGAAATAGGTCCTTCCTATCCACTCTATCTAGGCCCCTCATAATTTTATACACCTCAATTAAGTCTCCGCTCAGACTCCTTGGCTTCAAAGAAAACAACCCCAGCCTATCCAATCTTTCCTCATAGCCAAAATTCTCCAGTCCTGACAATGCCCTCGTAAATCTTCTCTGTACCCTCTCTAGTGCAATCACATATTTCCTGTAATGTGGTGACCAGAACTGTACGCAGTACTCTTGCTGTGGCCTAACTAGTGTTTTATACAGTTCGAGCATAACCTCCCTGCTCTTATATTCAATGCCTCGGCTAAAAGGAAAGTATCCCATATGCCTTCATAACCACCTTATCTACCTGTCCTGCTACCTTCAGGAAACTGTGGACATGCACTCCAAGGTCCTTCTGTTCCTTTACACTTCTCAGTATCCGACCATTTATTGTGTATTCCCTTGCTTTGCTAGCCCTCACCAAATTCATTACCTCACACTTCTCCGGATTGAATTCCATTTAAGAACATAAGAACATAAGAAATAAGAGCAGGAGCAGGCTATACAGCCCCTCAAGCCTGCTGAGCCATTCAATAAGATCATGGCTGATCATCGACCTCAACTTCACTTCCCCGCCCGATCTCCATATCCCTTGATTCCCCTAGCATCCAAAAATCTATCTATCTCAATCTTGAATATACTCAAAGACTCAGCATCCACAGCCCTCTGGGGCAGAGAATTCCAAAGATTCACAACCCTCTGAGTGAAGAAATTCCTCCTCATCTCGGTCTTAAATGGCAGACCCCTTATCCTGAGACTATGCCCCCTAGTTCTAGACACTCCAGCCAGGGGAAGCAACCTCTCAGCATCTACCCTGTCAATCCCCTTCAGAATCTTTGCCACTTTTCTGCCAGTTCATTGATATCTTCCTGCAGTCTACATCTTTCTTCCTCACTATCAACCACATGGACAATTTTTGTATTGTCTGCAAACCTCTTAATCATGCCCCCTACATTGAAGTCTAAATCATTGATGTATACCACAAAAAGCAAGGGACCTGGTAATGAGCCCTGCAGAACCCCACTGGAAACAGCCTACCAGTCACAAAAACACCCATTGACCATTGCCCTTTGCTTCGTGCCACTGAGCTAATTTTGGATCCAACTTGCTACTTTCCCTTGGATCCCATGGGCTTTTACTTTTCTGACCAGTCTGCCATGTTGGGCCTTGTCAAAAGCCTTGCTAAAATCCATGTAGACTACATCAAAGGCACTACCCTCATCAACCCTCCTTGTTACCTCCTCAAAAATTTCAATCAAGTTAGATAGATATGACCTTCCCTTAACAAATCCATGCTGACTGTCCTTGATTAATCTGTACCTTTCTAAATGATGATTAATATTGTCTCTCAGAATTTTTTCCAATAATTTGCCCACCACCGAGGTTAGGCTGACTGGTCTATAATTACTCAGTCTATCTTTTTCTCCCTTTTTAAACAACGGTACAACGTTAGCAGTCCTCCAGTGCTCTGGCACCATGCCTGTAGTCATAGAGGATTGGAGAATGATGGTCAGAGTCTCCTTTATTTCATCCCTTGCTTCTCTTCACAGCCTGGGATACATTTCATCCAGGCCTGATGATTTATTTACTTTCAAAGATGCTAAATCTTTTAATGCTTCCTCTCTCACTATGTTTATCTCATCTAATATTTCACACTCCTCCTCCTTAACTACAATGTCTGCATCGTCCATCTCTTTTGTGAAGACAGGCACAAAGTATTCATTAAGAACCATACTCACATCTTCTGCCTCCACATACAGGTTACCTTTTTGGTCTCTAATAGGCCCTACTCTTTTTTTAGTTATCCTTTTGCTCTTTATGTATTTATAAAACATCTTTGGGTTTTCCTTGATTTTACTTGGCAATATGTTTTCATGCCCTCTCTTTGCTTTCCTAATTTCCTTTTTAATTTCACCCCTGCACTTTCTATACTCTGAGGCTTTCTGCAGTATTGAGCTCTCGGTATCTGACATAAGCTTCCCTTTCTTGCCTTATCCTACCCTGTATGCTCCTTGACATCCACGGGGCTCTAGATTTGGGATAGAGTCCCACCCTTTTTGTTTGTGGGAACATATTTGCTCTGAACCCTCACTATCTCCTCCTTGAATGCCTCCCACTGCTCTGACACTGATTTACCTTGAAGTAGCTGTTTCCAGTCCACTTTTGCTAAATCACATCTCAGCTTAGTAAAATGAGCCTTTCCCCAATTGAGAACTTTTACTCCCAGTCTACCTTTGTCCTTTTCCACAACTACGCTAAATCTAACTGAATTATGATCACTACCATTAAAATGCTCTCCCACTGATAACCCTTCCACCTGCCCAGCTTCATTCCCTAAAGCCAAGACTAGAACCACCACCCAACCCCCCCCCCCCCCCCTCTCTCTTGTTGGGCTTGCTATGTACTAGCTAAAAAAGTTCTCCTGAAAGCATTTTATGAATTCTGCAGCCTCTATACCTTTTACACTGATTCTATCCCAGTTCATATTAGGGTAGTTGAAATTTGACTATTACTGCCCTATTGTTTCTGCACTTCTCAGAAATGTGCCGACATATTTGCTCTTCTCTCTCCCTCTGACTGTTTGGGGGTCTATAGTACACTCCCAGCAGTGTGATTGCTCCTTTTTTGTTCTTCAGTTCAACCCATATGGCCTCATTTGATGATCCATCTAACATATCATCCCTCCTCACAGCTGTAATTGAAGCTAGAAGTCCTCTGCGGGAGGAATTATGCACCAGCATCACTACAATTAGTCCATGTATATTTATACAGCTAGCACAGACTTACCCATATATACAGGAATAATGCACTTTGATCCTCAGATCTATGGTCTGCTCATGTAAATTTGAAAGTGATATCCTGACCTTAAGGGGGTCATTTTGACTTTGGGCAGTGGTATAATGTGGGCGATAATGATTCAGCCGCTCGTTTCACATTTCTCCACTGGAGTCAATGGGTAGCTGGCTTAGAAATGGTGCCCGCCATGGTGCCGGAAAACCAGCTGGGCCAGAATGCCCCGGCAGCAGCTGAGATGCTGCAGTCTGCATTTGAGGCTTCTCAGGCCCGAACTCCTAGAATTTACCAACCACAAGCATCTGAAAGGGTGCTCACTTGAGCCACAGCAGCCTTTCACCAGTCATGCTGAAGCCACGGGGGAAAATCTCAAAGGAATAGTAGAAGAGTGAAACAAACGTTTAAGAAAAGCAACTGATTCCGAGAATCTCTGTCTAAAAGCTGGTGTTTTCACTCTTCCTTTTCTGCTCCTTCCTCACCTTTGGCTGTGTCTTCCTCAGCAGACTCCTGGGCAGTTGGTCAGCAGATGACGCTGGCAGACTGCCCGACAGGCGCAGTGTGGGGGTGGGGGGGGGGGAAATGGGGGGCGGTGCCGTTCCATTGTAACGGCTGGGCCTCATTGAAGTGGAGCCAGCGAGCTATCCGCCCAAAAGGGTGTCTAGAGACTGCTCGCCGGGATTGGGCCGATACAATATGGGATGGCCCACAGACCAGCAGCAATGTAAGTCGATGGCCACTTTTTAGGGAATGTGGGGAGTGATGACCCTGGGGGCAGCAGCAGCCCAAATAATTTTTGAATGGTCTGTTGAAGCACTCCTGCTTCTCCTGGTCCCAAAAATAAGTTCTTTACTTACCTCTGAGGGCCTCTGTTTCTGGGCTGACAGCTTCTACTCTGCGGCATGTCCACACTCCCATCAGTAGGCCTTAAAAATGGCTTCAGGGTCCTATCTGCATAAGAGGATCTTGATTAGCACAAACTGATGCGGCCCCTGCCTGAGTCAGGTGAGTGCCTCAGCTGCCCAGGCCTAAGATAGCCGTGGGGTGGAAAAGAGTGGTAAATGGACCGCTTTGATTTTTGCTCCCTTACTGCCCGGTTTCTGCCAGCTGGAGGGAATTAAAGTCGTCTTCCCTCCACCCTCTCCCTTCCCTGGTGGGACACCTTCACCAAGAACTGATCAGCACCGCCTCAGTCTGACGCTGATGCTGTTATTCGATAAGATTGATGTAATTGTTTGTATATTGGATTATTATTCAATATTAATTATATGATAGCAAATAAGTGTAATTATGCACTGAAATTCCACTTAGTTATAATTCAAGTTCCAAGTTTTGAGCACCCCTTCAAACATTTATATCTTTTTAAAGCAAATGTGCTTGTCAGTGTATATGGATTTAATAGTAGTGTAATATTAAAATGGGTTCACAAATTGTTCATGTGTCTATTTTGTTTTGCTTTATTCCAAAATCTGCATTATGATGCATATTATGATATTTAGATTCAATTTCACCAAGGGAAGAGGACGTAACATAGAACTCAATTCTCTCCAGCAACCATAAAGGGAAAAATATTCAACATAGATTTTGCTGTTGAAATCAAGTCCCTTCTTTTACTAACACTGAAATAAAAAAAGAAGTTAGTCATCGTGTCTTCAACTGAATTTGTACCTTATCAGAAGAAAACAAATGAAAAGAATCAGCAAGACCCAGAAGACTGAGAAAGTGAGTTTGTAGTTAAGATCAGGGATCATGAACAGTGAGATGGCAGGGTCATGATGCTGATACATCAACTCAGTAGTGTCAGGACACTGAAGCAATGAATCAGCATATTCTGGAAACTTGGCAAGTTGACCGGGTTTAAGGCTGGGTGAATGAGTCAGCAGGCTGCAACACAGGGTCAGAGGCCTTGGAAAGGTGTGTCAGTGAGCTGACAGGGTCAGGAGGTTGGGAGGATAAGTCAGCAGAGAGGAAAAGTGGGGCAGAATAGCATTATGAAGTTGAGGCAGTGAGTTTGAAGGCCAACTGGCTGAGTCAATGAGTCAGCAGGCTGAGCTAAGACAGCAAAAAGTTTTAGACATTTGAGAAAGTAAAGTGGAAAAATCAAGAACCTGCTATCTTTTAAGTAGTACATCAAGAAGGGTGAGAATGGAAAATGGTTGGACTAGAACACTGAAAGGATAAGGTGATGGGGCCAGGAGGTCGAGGGAGCTATCTAGCAGATCCACGGGGTAGCGCCAAATTGAAGTACAGAAAGAAAGAAGCAGGAAAAGGTGAAGTCATTCACTGTATAACACATGCTTCTCTCCATTTAATTATTACAAACACTTCTCAACTCTTCTGATTCTTTAGTTAGAGCACTCTGTGCTCATTTACCCTCTATGTCTGTTTTCAGCCATACTTCTAAGATGACCCAAGATGATACTTTTCTTTTAAAAATAAATCTGTTTTTTTCCCCACAAATTTAAACTGGAAAACAATGTAACAATGAATTAATTTAGGCAATAATAAAGCTATTCTTTATACTTCAATAGGCATAACCTAACTACATTTGTGTGTGTTCTGTTTTTATTTTGTTGTTGAATTTTTGTATTAACCTATCAATCTGAATTTTGAAAACTGCATAATATTTTTAAGGGTTGTAAACCACTAATATTGTAACTAATTCCAGGTAACAATATTTGATTACAAGGTGGTAATCTGGCCCAAGAGGAAACTGGCCACAATGTACCCTGTTTCTGGGTCTTGACTTTTAATATTGGCCCATTATTAGGATGACAAAATATGTGATGCCTCTGATTAATTTTATACACAGATAAGTCATTAATTTAATTAAAGGAATGCTTTGAAGATTTCTTTCACTGACATGACAAGAATTGGCTGCTGCTTCTAATTGATAATTGTCCTGTTCTATTTGATAACCAGCTGTATGTTATACACCTCAAACAACGTACAGCATCAACTTACATTTCCATAGTACTTTTTATGTAAAGAAATGTTTCAGAGGACTTGACAGGATGAAACAGAAAGGTGGACACTCATAGGCCAGAAAGAGAAAAGAAGAATTTGGGTGGAGGGCAAAGGAAGAGTTTTAAGTGGCTTTTGAAGGTATATAGTGAGGGAAGTGGCAAGATGAAGAGGTTTTGGGATAGTTCTAGAAGTTGATGTCTTTGTGGCTGAAAGAGTGGCCAATGATGGTGGATGATTAATCATAGAAACATCAGCAGAGAAGGAGGCCTGTCAATCCATCGAGCCTGTGACCATGTTTGCTATACATTGGGGCAATCTACTACAATCCCATTTCGCTGTTCTTTCCCCATGTCCTTTAATATTTTTCTATTCAGCTGTGTAACTACTTCTTAAATATTGCTATTGATACAGTTTCAATAGCCATTTCTATTGTCTAATAACCCTTTGTATAAAAAAAACCTTCTGATCTCCCAGTTTATGCTTTTTAGTATTAATTCCTTTGTTACCAATTCACTCAATTGGCAATGATGATCTGTACAAGACAGTCTTTAGGCCATAATTGGAGCAATGTCAGCCAGTGGCTCAGTTGGTAGTACCCTCACCTCTTGAATCATCTAGGTTGTGGGTTCAAGTCCCGCTCCACGAGACTTGAGCACAATAATCTAGGCTGACACTTCCAGTGCAGTACTGAGGGACTTCTGCACTGTCGGGGGTGTTGTCGTTCAGATGAGACATTAAACCAAGGCCCTGTCTGCTCTCTCAGGTGAACGTAAAAGATCCCATGGCACTATTTTGAAGAAGAGCTGGGGAGTTATCCCCGGTGTCCTGGCCAATATTTATCCCTCAATCAACATCACTAAAACAGACTATTTGGTCATTATCAAATTGCTGTTTATGGGAGCTTGCTGAGCGCAAATTGGCTGCCACGCTTCCTACATTACAACAGTGACTACACTTGAAAAAGTACTTTGTTGGCTATAAAGCGCTTTGGGACATCCGGTGGTCATGAAAGGCACTACATAAATGCAAGTCTTTCTTTCACTGAGTGCAGGTTTGGCCATCCCATTATAGAGTGGATATTGGAGCTATAGAAATACTAGGATGATACCTGAGATCAAAGTTATGATTAGTGATTTGAGAAAATATGAATGTATTCACTATTTACCCTTTCAAAACTTCTGGGCAGAAAATGGGGGCAAAAAGGATCAATTTTGGGGTGCAATGTTCTGCACCAGATTTGGAACTGCGTAACGGGCACCACCAGTTGGTAATCGCGGCTTTGCATATGTAAGGGGCCTTGCAGAAATTGGTTTGGATTGAGCGAGCCTGCTTTGCTTGGGATTCTTAAACAGTCGCTGTGGCCTAAGCAGCAACCACCACCAAAAGTTACTGTGGAGCCAGTGGAAGCAGGATTGTTCCCCCATAACACAGTCCTCGTGATCGCCCCGCATCCCCACCCCGCCATTATCATTCCAACCCCCCTCTCCTAGGACATACCTTCTTCTTAAACAAACGCGCCATCTGCCTGTGGAGGAGCTCATGGGAAAAATATTAATGAGGACCAACTGTAGGCTGGCCTCGGGACTCCAGTTTGGGCAGATGCTGTTGACGCACTGCTGGGTATGGTCCCGAAAATGGATCATAACCAGTTTGCACCCTGGAGAGTCCCTCATGCTTGGCGTTGCAAGTGAATGTGAAGGGGGCAAAGAAAGCAACTTAGAGTGTGCGGAAATTGGTTGCGGTCCATTATTAAGTCCATGACCAGTGCCACATTGACAGCATGCACCCCAATCGGGCAGGCCAGAAATTGGGCCTTGGGCTGCAGTTCAATAATCTAGGCAAGCAGCTCATCCAGTTGAAGAAATCACTATCGGGTTGCAACTGGTTAGGTCTGGGAGAGAGGCGGCGTGGCAACTGATGGGGGGGAAATCGATTGCACGCTCTGTGGAGTCGGGGGGGGGGAGCACTCCTGCCCTTCCTGGCTCCACAGCAATGATTACTGATACATTTTTAAATAAAGTTATATTGTGTTGGCGACCGCAGAGGCCACTGAAAAATCTTAAACAGACGATGCCCGGCACCTGCTCCTCTGATCGGCAACCAGTTTCGGCAAATGGGACCTAAAACAGGCATTAGGCCCCTCATTTACATATGTAAGGGGGCCTAACGCCTGTTTTAGACGGCCACACGGAACACCTACAAAGTCGCCTACATTTACACAGCGGCGCCCGTAATGTAGGTGCTGATCGGGCATGAGACTTTGCGCCCCAATATTGATACATTATCGACCTCGTTTCTCGCCCAGAAAATGGGCTTAACAAGGACCAATTACTACCCCAGACCATGTGGTTTGTTTTTGAGATGATGAACTTGGGATTATCTTTGCGCTCCTAGATAGTTTTGGAGTAGAAGGAAGATTGGGCAACGGTGAGGCTGACATGTTATTGATTAAGGCGGACCATCCAGATCTGAGCTTCTAATTACTCTCATATTACATTCCAAGAGCTTCCTATGCATGGCTAATGAGTTTTGATCCCAGAAGGTTTGGTGGGGTCACGCATATGTGACTCCATTGGACATAAAGCCTGCTATGTAAGGTTCACAAAGCCTCTAGACGATCATTGAAGAATTAAACTTATAGAGTGGGTCAAATAAAGATAACAAAAGATAATCAGTAATTAGAAGCTCATCACTGCAAAATCCACTCCATGACCAATCCATGTTCTACATTGACAAAAAGGATTACCACTAACGTAATGGAAACCACAAGAGAATCTACCAGGATTCTCCCAGATATTGTCCCATGAGACAAAACAAAAGTCTACCATGGATCTTCATATAAATTGCCATATTTAAAGAACATTATTGTGATAAATATTCAGTAGGGACAATAATAAGCTTTTCACCATGAAAGTGGTTAGATATTATATTGAGTTTACAGCATTAGTACTGTGGAAGTGAACGTTTTGAATTTTAAGTTGTTAATAAAGTAGTTATATAGATCTATACCATTAATTGGGATATGTAGTTGGCAAGGACTCAGAAAATGAAAGGTGTATACTAGAAGGACATAGAATCATAGAAGGATACAGCACAGAAGGAGGCCATTCGGTCCATCGTGCCTGTGCCGGCTCTTTGGTAGAGCTATCCAATTAATCCCACTCCCCTGCTCTTTCTCCATAGCCCTGTAATTTTTTTGCTTTCACGTATTTATCCAATTCTCTTTTGAATGTTATTATTGAATCTGGTTCCACCACCCTTTCAGGCAGTGCATTCCAGATCAAAACAACTAGCTGTGAAGAAAAATATTTCCTCATGTCGCCTCTGGTTCTTTTGCCAATCACCTTAAATCTGTGTCCTCTGGTTACCGACCCTTTTGCCACTGGAAACAGCTTCTCCTTATTTACTCTATCAAAGCCATTCATGATTTTGAACAGCTCTATCAAATCTCCTCTTAACCTTCTCTGCTCTCAGGAGAAAAACCCCAGCTTCTCCTGTCTATCCATGTAACTGAACACAATACTCCAGTTAAGGCCTAACCAGTCTTTTATAAAAGTTTAGCATAAATTCCTTGCTTTTGTACTCTATTCATCTATTAATAAAACCAAGGATCCCATAGGCTTTTTTAACAGCCTTCTTAACTTGTCCTGCCACCTTCAAAGATTTGTGTACATACACCCCCAGCTCTCTCTAATCCAACACTCCTTTAAAATTGGGGCGTGATTATTTCCACAGTGTTCTGAATCCCTCTGCACATGCACCCCCGTCTGGTGCTGCGCATGTGCACTCGATCCGGTCGTGTATGTGCACTCGATCTGGTCGCGCATGTGTACCCGACATTGCAGCGGCAGTGGCCTGCGGGGCACGCTTTCCTCAGCTCTCTGTGGAGAAGGTCAGGGGATCAGATGGCGGGGGGGGGGGGGGAAGAGGAGAGGGGATTGAAGGGGGGGGTAGAGAAGTGTTCAGAGGGGATGGAGAGGAGCTCGGAGAGGGGCGAGAGGAGCTTGGAGAGGAGAGAGAGGAGCTCGGAGAGGGGGGGAGAGGAGCTTGGAGAGGAGAGAGGAGCTTGGAGAGGAGAGAGAGGAGCTCAGAGAGGGGGGAGAGGAGCTTGGAGAGGAGAGAGGAGCTAGGATAGGAGAGAGGGGAGCTCGGATAGGGGAGCTCAGAGAATGGAGAGGAGCTCGGAGAGGGGGGAGAGGAGCTTGGAGAGGGGGGAGAGGAGCTTGGAGAGGAGAGAGGGGAGCTCGGAGAGGGGAGCTCAGAGAAGAAAGAGAGGAGCTTGGAGAGGAGAGAGGAGCTTGGAGAGGAGAGAGAGGAGCTCAGAGAGGAGAGAGAGGAGCTCAGAGAGGGGGGAGAGGAGCTTGGAGAGGGGAGAGAGGAGCTTGGAGAGGAGAGAGGGGAGCTCGGAGAGGGGAGCTCAGAGAACGGAGAGGAGCTCGGAGAGGGCAGAGAGGAGCTTGGAGAGGGGGGAGAGGAGCTTGGAGAGGAGAGAGGGGAGCTCGGAGAGGGGAGCTCAGAGAAGAAAGAGAGGAGCTCAGAGAAGAGAGAGAGGAGCTCGGAGAGGGGGTAGAGGAGCTTGGCGAGGAGAGAGGGGAGCTCGGAGAGGGCAGCTCAGAGAACGGAGAGGAGCTCGGAGAGGGGAGAAACATAAAAACATAAGTATTAGGAGCAGGAGTAGGCCATACAGCCCCTCAAGCCTGCTCTGCCATTCAATAAGATCATGGCTGATCTTCCACCTCAACTCCACTTTCCCGCCCGATCTCCAGATCCCTTGATTCCCTAAGAGTCAAAAAATCTATCTATCTCAGTGTTGAATATACTCAATGATTCAGCACCCCTTTGGGATGGAGAATTCCAAAGATTCACAACCCTCTGAGTGAACAGGGGAGAGGGAAACTCAGAGAGAGGGGAGAGAGGAGAGGGGAGAGGGGAGAGGAGAACTCAGAGAGAGGGGAGAGAGGAGAGAGGAGAGGGGAGAGGGGAGAGAGGAGCTTGGAGAGGAGAGAGAGGAGCTCGGAGAGGGGAACTCAGAGAGAGGGGAGAGAGGAGCGAGGACAGGGGAGAGAGGAGAGGGGAGAGAGGAGAGAGGAGAGGGGAGAGAGGAGAGAGGAGAGGGGAGAGGAGAACTCAGAGAGAGGGGAGAGAGGAGAGAGGAGAGGGGAGAGAGGAGAGAGGAGAGGGGAGAGAGGAGAGAGGAGAGGGGAGAGGGGAGAGAGGAGAGAGGAGAGAGGAGAGGGGAGAGCAGAGCTCGGAGATGGGAACTCAGAGAGAGGGGAGAGAGGAGCGAGGACAGGGGAGAGAGGAGAGAGGGAGAGAGGAGAGAGGAGAGAGGAGAGGGGAGAGCAGAGAGAGGAGAGGGGAGAGGGGAACTCGTCAGGTCAGAAACTCGGGGAGAGAAGGCCAGGAACTCAGGGAGAGAAGGTCAGGAACTCATGGAGAGAAGGTCAGGAACCCAGGGGGAGACGGTCAGGAACCCAGGGGGAGACGCTCAGGAACCCAGGGGGAGACAGTCAGGAACTCGGTTGGGGGGAGGTCAGGAACTCGGGGGTGGGGGGAGAAGCTCAGGAACTCAGGTGGGGGGTGGGGTTAGAGCACGGAGAGAACAGTGGGGGTGGGGGAAGAACATGATCCAGGTCTAAAGGGGGGGAAGAGAATGAGAGTGAAAACGTGATCCATCTTCCCATCTGGATCATGTTCTCCCCCTCTGTTAGATGTGGATCACATTCTTCAAACTGGATGAATTAGTGAATCCCTTCTCACACAAGGAGCAGGTGAACGGCTTCTCCCAGTGTGAACTCGCTGGTGTGTCAGAAGGTTGGATATACACACAGACCCCACACACATGGATCCTACGCACACGGACCCCACACACACGGTCCCTTTATTCAGAATTAAAGAATCTTTATCACTTCCGGAAGGAAAAAAACATAAAACTCCAAAGAATTAACTAACCCATTAATTAAAGTATAAAGGGGGAAAAATTTGGTTGCTTTGCGCCTCCTGTGGCCCTAATGAGGTGCAAAGCAACTAGCGCCCGGGCACGCCGATGTTTGCACCGCTCGCGAAATTGACCAGACATTTTGCGGCGGCGCTAAACACTGCCGCCATGATCTCCTGCGCCCGCAGATCATGACGTCAGTCGAGCGTGCAATGCTCCGGTAGTGCCCCGGACCGGATATTGAGTGGCGCCCCCGCCTTACCGCCTGCCCCTAGCAACAACAGGTTGAGGGGAGCATTTTGCAGTCGGGAAGGGACTGGGGGAAAGCTATTAAAAGGAGACCGCTTCCTGACTTTTTTTGTCGGCGACATTTTTGCACCACGCATTCTGAGAGAGAGAGAGAGACTTCTGGAGAGATTCAACGCTGTGTGAAGGAGTTTTGGGTACTGAGCTGCAATTTGCAGGTTCATTTTGATTTGTCCTTCCTTGTATCGATTTAGAAGAGACTTTGGGGGCTGCACTCTGAGCTCTTTCCCTGGGCCTCTCCATTGTTCTTTCCAGCAGAATTGATGTACAAGTCTCTCTGGGCCGAGATTCAAGGCTGCAATGAGTAGGGTGTGGATGGACAGCAAGATCGATCCTCCCCTTTAAGAACTGACCGGCGCCAGTGTGTCTGTGTTCCATTGCTGACTGACATCACATGAGCTTCGCCAGCGCTCTGAGTTAGCACCTCACTCCTCGGCGTTAGCACCTTAAGAGTGGTGTGTAGCGCCTGATTTAGCGTTCCACTCACCTCCAGGGGCGATAAAAGTCAAGTTTGCAGTCGGAGGCGATAATTAGCGCCAGGTGCTAAACTTTGCGCCCGGCCGATAATTGCGCCCCAAATGGGGCGATACTGAATTTCTCCCCCAAATTCTTTTATTTTACCAGCCAAGGACAACTATGATTATAATTGCAGAATACTATTAACAGAGGATCTTCACAAAGCTAACTATACTTCCACATTCTGTAGTCTGGCAAGACTGGATCAAGTTAAATATTGCAGGGTTGTCTACAACAGGTAGCATCAAATTACAATTTCCAGACAAACTGTTGGGTGTGTCTTGTCCTCCAATAGGACCAATCAGAAATCTGGTGTTGCAAATAGACACAGCCTTAAAATTGTACCATTTAGTTCTTATTGCCTCTCCTCCTTCTTTGTACCAAAATGTATCATTTCATACTTCTCTGTGTTAAATTTCATCTGCCATATGTCTGCCAATTTTACCAGTCTATCTATGTCCTCCTGAAGACTGTTACTATCCTCCTCTTTGTTTATTACATTTCTGAGTTTTGTATCATCTGCAAATTTTTAAATTTTTCCCTATAAACCCAAGTCCAGGCCATTAATATATATCAAAAAGAGCAGTGGTCCTAATACTGACCCCTGAGGAACAACACTGTATACTTCATTCCTGTCTGAAAAACAACCATTCACCACTACTCTCTGCTTTCTATCCCTTAACCAATTTTGTATCCATGCTGCCACTGACCCTTTAATCCCATGGGCTTTAATTTTGCTAACAAGTCTATTGTGTGGCACTTTGTCAAACGCCTTTTGAAAGTCCATGTATACAACATCAACCACACTACCCTCATCAACACTCCGTTACTTCATCAAAGAAGTCGATCAAGTTAGTCAAACACAATTTGCCTTTTACAAATCCATGTTGACTTTCAGTTATTAACCCATACTTTTCCAAATGCCAATTAATTTTCCCCACCACTAACATTAAGCTGACTGGCCTGTAGTTATTGGGTTTATCCCTCTCCCCTTTTTTAAACAGGGGTGTAAAATTTGCAATCCTCCAGTCCTCTGGCACCACCCTCACATGACTCATGGAAGTGATGGAGGAAAGTGAAAGTGGAAATGCAGAGCTATAAATATCAAGGAAATGTTAAGGAGTGAGAGTTACGATTGGCAAACTGCATTGAAACATAAGGTGACATCAAAAAAAAATAGGGTTACATTTTTAAACCAGAGTGATTTTGTCTCTCCGATCAAGTGGCATTTGCCAGATCTTTCGACTGTGATTGTTATTCTTTCTCTTGCACAAATAAACTGCCTCATTCATGTGTCTGTAATATGGTATGGGGGAAATCAGTAAATTCTGTTCAAAATATAGACAATGTGATGTGATTAAATGCTGTTGTAATGGTTGTAAAATGTATTCACTAGAATTAAGCAGATGACTGTTTTTGTTGTTTGACTAAATGCAGAACAGCACTACGTTAAAAGAAAGAACGAGGAAGCTTGTTTGTCATTAAGTTGTCAGCTTTTTATGTACATAAAAGGCTGATTCTAATGGCAGCCATACTGAATTGCCATTGTGGGCAGAACTATGTAAATATTGTTAGTTTTATCTTGATTGCAATGGAAATTATCAAAGTGCAAAAATAGTATTCTATTCAGAGCTGCTGCCAGCCTTTACATAGAAAGCTATTGTGCTTGCACACTGCAACGTGCAGACTCCTTCATGCAAGTAAGTCTGAAATGGTTCTCCTTTCCACCAGGATCGGAGTCCATTCAACAGCTTTTTATTTGGTGAAAAATAAATGATGTCAAGCTTCACGCAGCTTCATCCTGACTCTGTCGCTAAATTATTTTTAGCTGTATTGAAAGCTCCTCTTCAAAATTAATGTTCCCGTAATATTTTTAATAAGCACACAATTATCAGGAAAATGTTACGTTCCTTTGCAAGAAACTATGACATTTATTACTTGTTTAGTCCTCTAAATGGCACTCCTCGCACGACTGTCATGTTGGTTTTAATTTATAACTCACAGATGAGGGCATTTTCTAATTTATGGTATTGAAAAGCCGGCTGTGCAAAGTTGAAAAGGTCACCTATTGCATCACGCTTTCATTATATGTATTATCACAACCTGTCTGCCAATCTTTTCTCCCAGTGACTCACACTGACTAGCAGCTTAGTTATTTTATATTTTATTTTAGAACTGGCACTACAGATTAACATTTTCATTTTGTTTCTCTTTGGAATAGATGTATTACGTGCAAGTAAACACCCTTACAGTCATGTTTCTCATCCCTTGAGTCATAGTACAAAAAGACAGCTCAAGTGAAATTCCCCTTAAGGGTACCCATAGCAAAATAATGTATAATATCTATAACTAGATCATGTTTCAGAGCAGCTGCCTAAAGAGATTTGTGCCATTTACAAATAGAAAGCATAAACATCCCAAAGCAAACATGTAGACAGGCAAACAGTCACGCACAGACATGTGTGTGACTGTCATGACCGTCCATTAATTTTCTTCTTCCCCGCTGGTTAAGTCTGTTTTTTCTCCTTTCTAATTGGTTATATTCTACATTGGTCCATCGTATTCACAAATAATATTGTGCAGACCTTTCAATTTTCTTCCTCAGTCACATTCTAGGAAAAAATTCTCCGAGATGAAGTCCTTGTAACAGTTCCTCACCTACCCTGCAATATATCCTTCTAAAACATTTCTATTCCCTGCAAGTACTAACAAGGTAAAAATGACCTAACCCAGGTTTGTCTCAGTTTGTACAGTAGAAATGTTCAGGCAAGTCTTGATTTGGCATTTTTGATTCCAGCTGTCCTCCATCCTGTGGAATCCCTTTGCCCTGCAGAAGGAATGCTTAAGGTCAGCTCTTCCTCTAGCACCCTGGTTCACTACTGTACTTCCCAAATAGCTGAGACTACAATTTCCAGCATGCATCATATCAATTCAAGAAATGATCTTCTCCCTGTTCTCAAGCCATGTTGTTGTTGTTCTTTCAAGAAATAGAATCAAACCAGCTGGCTCATGAGATCTGTATCACATATATTGACTCTTTCTACTTCCTCTTTCTCAGCACTAGCTACCAAGTTTTCTACTAACCTTAAATCCAGGAATCAATTAGAGGACCATTTCTGGCATTGGAGTTAGGGCCACTGTGAGACTGTTACTTCAGAGAAGGAGTTCTGGAACTTCAGTGTTCAGCCACAGTAACCATCATAGGGACATAGGAATTGCTAGATGAAGAAAGACTACGGTCCATCTAGTTTGCCTTCTACCATCCTGGTAGTTACATGATACAACAATAATGGAGTTGTTGACTAATTATAGCAATTAATCTCTATCAATGAGTCTACAACAGACCCAGACACGAGGGAAGGATAACACCAGTGGTGGAAAGCTTAGGGAACCATGTTCCAGACCCAAGACTATCTATGAGCAACATTCAGTGAGATCTACTATTAGTTTTAATGTTTTCTTTTAATGTGTTCAGCATAGTTATCATGATTGAAAAAAATATTACAGATGCCACACCCCAGATTCATTGCACAACTGATGTTAACTGGGAAGGCATTTTTGGCAGTAGTAGCTTAGTGATCAGGCGGTGGTGATTAAAAAATATTCTAACAACAAGGTTTCAGATTCCATCCTCAAACATGCCCCACTGCCTCCTGCTTCTTTCGTCACTAGAAATTCTCGTTTCAACTCTGACTCAACATCTAGCCACCGACTCCATCCCTCTCCTTGGCCACTGTCTGAGGGTGAACCAGACTGTTCACAACCTCAGCATCCTATTTGACCCTGAGCTGAGCTTCCGACCCCATATCCATGCCATCACCAAGAGCACCTACTTCCACCTCCGTAACATTGCCCGTCTCCGCCCCAACTTATCTGCTGCTGAAACCCTCATTCATGTTACCTCTAGACTCAACTATTCCAAAGCTCTCCTGGCTGGCCTTCCACCTTGCACCCTCCATAAACTTGAGCTCATCCAAAACTCTGCTGCCCGTATCCTAACTCGCACCAACTCCTGTTCAACCATCACCCCTGTTCTCGCTAACCTACATTGGCTCCTGGTCCGGCAATGCCTCAATTTTAAAATTATCATCCTTGTTTTCAAATCCCTCCATCGGCTCACCTCTCCCTATCTCTGTAACTTCCTCCAGCGCTACAACCACTGTTCCCCCTAACTGCACGCTTGCGCGGCCGCGCAGCACTCTTGATTGGGCCGTGCAGTTAAATAAACGGGCCACGCAGTCGCGCTCCCGCGGCACACTGAAGCTTCGTGCCGGGGACACTGACTCGAGGCAGGCAGCTGCACGGTAACCGCACCTCACTGGCAGCCGTGTGATTGGCAGGCTGTGTGATTGGTTTGCAGGCTTTCTCAACCAGGGTTCCCCAGCCAATCAGTGCAAAGAGAAGGCGGGACCCTCCTGACGCACGTCATTGACTGGACTGGCCTGCCAATCTGGGCGGCCATTCCTAGCACACGCTTCAACTCCTTTACCAAGATGGATTCCTGTGCTAAATGCGGGCTAAACCGGCATTGCAGCTCATGGCCCCATCTTGGCGACCTCAGAGGCTCTTTACTGCCTAAAGTATCCGGGGAAAATCGCTCCCACAGCCGTAAAAAGAGAGGGGGGTGCACAAATGGCCAGAACCAGAAGAACGGAAATATCAGGAGGATATGTCGGGCAGGAGGAGATTACAGATATGGAAAGGGGTGAGGACATGTCGGTATGTAAACTTATGGATTACTTTGGATTTAATGCAGCCCTTTCCCTCCAGTTGATGGCACAGCATCGACAATAGGAAGAGTAAAATAGTTTTACCCTGGACTGCTGCTCAAAATATAATACAGAATAGATATTTATTTACATAGAAATTTCTGTTTGCTATTTTTCTGCTCAGCTCTTAATTACTCTTCACTCTCAGGCTACAACTCAAGTGTTTTTGTTTCCTATCATGCATTTCCTGAAGAAGAGCTCCTGCTTCTTCCAAAGGAATAATCAGCTATAGAGACGAGTAGTTCAACTCTGCTTTACTTTGAAATCATAAGATTCAACTACTTGTCAAGCTAAAACCAATTTCAACAGCATCAACCTACCATGCAAGTCTTCCTAAGGTGCATTTTAGCATCAGTACAAAAGTGGCTTTGGCTCACACTGATGCTGCAGCTATAGTGCAAATGAAGCCAAGTCCGATGTTCAGACCCCACCCAACACCATAACAAAGCATCTGATCTATACCATAAAAGTTCAATGTCACTCTAAAACTCAAATCAACTTGCACTGACACTAAGCTTGTGCTGTACTATAATCAGTGCATCTGTAGAAAGATAGAAAGACTTGCATTTATATCGTGTCTTTCACGACCTTAGGACTTCCGAAAGTGCTTTCCAGCCAACAAAGTACTTTTGAAGTGTAGACACTGTTGTAATGTAGGGAAATGCTGCAGACAATTTGCGCACAGCAAGGTCCAACAAACAGCAATGTGATGATGACCAGATGATCTGGTTTAGTGATGTTGGTTGAGGGATAAATATTGGCCAGGACTCCCCTGCTCTTCTTCGATTAGTGCCATGGAATCTATTACGTCCGCCTGAAAGGACAGATGGGGCCTCGGTTTAACGTCTGAAAGATGGCACCAGTGCAGCATTCCCTAGATTTTGTGCTCAAGTCTCTCGGGAGGGATGTGAATTCACAACCTTTTGACTCAGAGGCGAGAGTGCTACCAACTGAGCTACGGCTGACAGCAAACAGCAAGGAATCATATATTCATCCATCTCACATGACAGCACCAAGAGACACAGTTGCAAACTCATCAGTAGACCAGCAAAGATCTGGCATAGATCCCTCAAATTAACCTCGACTATCATAGATAAAAGATAAATTCCTAACATTAAATAAGCACTGAACAGCAAATTGGATACCTTAAAACCAGGAGACGACCGGCAAGCAGAAGGAACCACGAGAGCACCAAGGATCAGACATCTCTAAAGACTACCACTAATAAAGATAAGTAAATTAAAAATATTTTTAAAGCTATCTTTTCTTACTCTGGGCAGTCACCAGCAAAAAAGTAATTGTAGGATGCAGGATATGGTCATTTGCATGAAGAAAGGTGCTTTCGTCACTTTGCATATTTGTGCCATCAATTGTTTTAAAAACACTTATGCATTTGAACCCAAAAGGATAGATTTCACGATCTGCTTTGCCGGTTGTGCAGGCGTAGATTGCTTGAGCACAAAATGTGCGAAAGCCTCATTAAGGGATGCAACATTATGTAAAAATATTTAAATAGACTGAAGGTGTGATTTCCTGCTTTTCTTGCCAGATTGCTTTCTGAGCGCATCTGGACTGGCCCAAAGGGGAGCTCGATGAGTGATGAAGCTCTTAAAGGGGAAGAATCTTTTTACCCATTATTTCACGTATAGTATGTTTTTAATATTAGTTTTTTTTAATTTTTCTTGGTTATTTTCTTCTTTAATTATGTTTTTGGATTTTTTGTTTTGCTAGTATGGCTTTTATTTTGTCATGACAGCAAGGAAGTTTTGGTCCAACTGTTACTGAAGACTTCAGCAGTACAGGGACAGATGCAAAATTACAGATGTAAAATGATTGATGGGGTGGTTTTGAAGCATCCCAAGTATAGTATATCATGGTTAAAGGTGGTACAAGATGAAAGACGACAGCCCAGGGAGATCAATAGGCACCACAACTTGACTGCTCGCACTTAACATGATGCCACAAACTGTCTCTGCAGGCTTTGGCTCATCTATTGGCAATGGTGAAGGGGAATTGGCTCCGCACGCTTTTGAAAGTTGCAGAGCTGTGCCACCTGCAGGACAACCTGTGCCATAGTGAACACAGTGCCAGTGGCAGTCACATTCACCCAAGCCCTCAACTTTTCTGCCACTAGTTCTGTATCTTTTGAGGGAAAAGTGGTTAAATATTTAAAGGAGAAGAAGGTACAGGGCTATGGGAGAAAGTAGGGTTATGGGATTCGTTTTGGATTGTTTCAGCAACAAGCTGACATGGACACGATGGGCGAAAAGCCTCCTTCTGTTCTGTAAACTTCTATGGTTCCACCTTCTTCCCGGCTAGCAGAGGAAACAACTGCAGTATCAGTCAATGTGCTGCCCACACATGTATCAAGCAGGTGACTGATGCATCAGACAACATGGCCAACACTTAAAACTTTTTCCATTATTTTAATTTGATCTACAAGCAAACTATTGTCCAGTTGCTGTTTTAGACAAATGGTGTGGTATATGAATGTAACGCATTTAACAATAACATAAAATATATCAAATACAGCAACATTATTACCATAAGTTATTGGTTCCTACCAGTGGCGTTGCAGCACTCATTGATAAATATGCAGTAGCGATACCCCATATAGGGAGAATTAGGCACAGTTAATGTTACCTCTGTGCATGCTTCACAGCCTACCTGCATGTACAAACTGAAGCTCATATTTTTAAACAGTTTCTTGTGAAAGCATCAATCCCAGTCTATTACATGGATATTACTGTGACAATGACTACAAGTAATTAACATTATTTGGCATACTTATGTTTGTGCAGCTTTAAAAGCTGTGACATAGAGTCTCCGATACTACTCTTTGAATGTCTTCTATTTATGAATAGTAAAGCTGAACGAATTCCCTTACAGCATTACAATAATAACTTAGACTATAATAACATTTAACATTACAAATACACTGTTATAGGAGACTCAGTCCATATGTAGAAAAGCCATAAGTTTTTGGTTCCACAATCTTCTTAAACATAAATGAATTTCTTTGCTTTGTTGCAAAATCTGTTTTTTATTACTTAGGATCATATGAACATAGGAATAGGAGTAGGCCATTTAGCCCCTCAAGCCTGTTCCACCATTCAATGAGATCATGGCTGAACCTAACTCCACATACCTGTCTTTGCCCCACATTCCTAATACCTTTGGTTAACAAAAATCTATCAATCTCAGATTTAAAATTAACTACTGATCTGGCATCAATTGCCATTTGCGGAAAAGAGTTCCAAAATTCATAGAATCATAGGGGGTGCATTGGAGGCGGGACTGCTGCTTGTCGTGTTTTGGTCTCGCCCCCATCGACTTGTGGCCAACCCATGCTATTTTCCCTTGATTGACCTTGTTAAGCCCGCCCAGCGGTTACAGAGAACGTCAGCGTATGACGTTTCATTTGTCAAAAATTTTTGACAGATGAGTTGTCATCGTTTGACAGCTTTGAGAAGCTGTCAAACACTGACATTCTCTGTAGTTTGGTGAGTTCTTGTACTCGAGACTCATCAAATCTCTTTCCAGAGCAGAAAGCAGATGGCTGTTGCATCGGAGAATGCAGCAGCCATTCTGTCATCTCTGCCATTGAGATGCTGGAGCCTCCGGATCCCCAACGATTGAAGCCTGCAGGAAGAAACAAAGGTAAGTAAACTTTTTCTAACACTTTTCACTCACCTCACATACTTACCTTTCCACACTTGCACCCATCACTCACCTCCACAGTGCACTTTTGGACCCCTCCAACCCCCACAGACCCACTGCTCGCCTCGCTGACCCTGGCGGGGTTTCCCGACGTTGGGAAGCCCGCACCTATGATGGAAAAATGGAGATAATCCTCTTAACTGCCTGTTAACTACCTGTAAACAGGCAGTTAAGTGGCTGTAATCCCTTTCCCGCCTCCAGGAGACAGGACTCAGCGCGGGTCAGGTACCCACCTTCTGGGAAGATGGCACAGAGACAGGTTGTGTGCGGGGATGGGTACCTGCTCCCAGATTCTGCCATTTTCCCGGCAGTCCCGCCTCCAAACCCGCCTCCCCAGGGCTGGCAAAATCGCCCCCATAGAATCATAGAGATTTACAGCACAGAACGGGGCCATTCAGCCCATCGTGTCCGTGCCGGCCGACAAAGTGCTATCCAGCCTAATCCCACTTTCCAGCACTTAGTCCGTAGCCTTGTAGGTTACGACACTTCAAGTGCATATCCAAGTACTTTTTAAACGTGATGAGGGTTTCTGCCTCTACCACCCTTTCAGGCAGTGAGTTCCAGACCCCCACCACCCTCTGAATTAAAAAATTTCTCCTCAACTCCCCTCTAAACCTTCTACCAGTTACTTTAAATCTTAGCTTCTACCACCCTTTGTGTGTAGAAGTGTTTCCTAATTTCACTCATGAATGGTCTTAGTATCTACAGTATAAGCGTATTCAGTAAACAGCCACCATAATTCTCTGGTTGAAATCACCAGGAAGGTAGAAACTGAAATCTACCATTTGGACACCAGCACCTAACATGCACCATAGAGATGGTACTACCAGTGGCAGCAATAGTTAGCTGTGCCTTCAAGTTCTCTAGCACCAATTCCTTCCAGCCATGCTGCAATGCTGTCCGAGGGGGAAGATGGACTGGAAAGCCACCTCTCTTGCTATCATCTCATGCAACGTCATTTCTTCTTTACCAGTCATCAAGTGGGCTCGGTGTTGTGCTGTTCCATCCCATGGCAAAATAGTCTGTTTCCTCCTTCCACATTTATTAAGAGAGTTACTAGGTTGTACCAGCCATTTTTGTTACCCAAGCACACTTTAGAAAGGCTAAAATAATATTAAAAATATTGGAAACCTTTGTAAATGTGACCAGCAATTTTGTCCCAGTATTACCTTTTAATTTTGCACATCACACCATCGCAATTTCCCACCTTCTCATCTGTGGCAGACCCCTAACACCACGTCCTGGGTTGGTAGCTCACCCACGTTATGTAAATGAAGCTGACCCCACAAATTGAAATGGTGCTAGCGGTCGGGTGGGTATTAATAATGCACCATCTGGATAACACTTGAGACCCAATCGAAAAAACAACCTATTTTCACAAAGTAAGAAGTAATGTATTTGGTGCTATTTATATTACATCAGAGGAAAGGAAGTCAGGAATAGCAGGACAACTTGCAGATTGATGCAATGTGTCAGACCTAAATAAACAGTAGGCCCCATACTAATTAATAGTTGTGGGTATCACTAGCCCTTTGCTATGGACCATGGGTGATATGTCTGGAGTTGCCTATGCTATCTGAAGTTGTGGATAACAGTACTGCTCCTTAACAAAAGGCCTCAACAGTATACCAAACAGGGTCGCTAACAGTACAAGGTCTGACCAGAGGAGTGTCACTAGCTAAGCTATCAAAAATTGACAACTAACTACCTCTGTGGATTACTGGATTCTTGGGAGCAATGATAAACCTTCCTTTTTAAGGAAAGGTATCAAACCTGAACAAACCAGTGTCCCCACTTCTCCAATTGATCTGGGGAGAGAGAAAAGCTGCAATACAACCGAGCGGTTGAAATCACACTATGACATAACACCGTTCATCCAATATTTTAGCAAAGATATTATCTTGTTCATTTTTATGCCTTCATTAAAATAATGGGCAGAGGAATTTCATACAAACATGTGAACACATTTGATACTAATATCACAAGAGTGCGATTTCAATCCCTAGGAGTTCATATTATTGGGGGAAATGGGAAAGCAATTAAAACTAACATGCAATAGATTGATTAATGAAGTGCCCTGCTAGATTGATTAATGAAGTGCCCTGCTTAAGGGTTCTTGGAAACCAATTAATTTTTTTTTTTAAAAAGACATATTTTTGAAATGATATTAAAATCACTGCAGAAATGGGAACCTTTCAGATAGAGAGTTTTGCCCAGATAAAATGAGTTTGCTCTGAAAATGCCACTAAAAGTAGCTAGGAGCGACACTCGTCTTGGGCAGTAGTGCAAAAATGGGCGTTAGCGAATCGGCAGCCTGCTTTATCCTCAATCGGACGGAGTGTTAAATAGGTTGCCAATTCGCTACTGTCCATTTTCTCTTACCGCCCAAGTCAAATTTCACCTCCATATGTTTTCACATTAAGCTCCAGGCTGCAGGAGAATTTCTGGGCTGTGTCTGGTGAAATTGTAATACTTTCTATATAATTAGGTATCTGTTTGGGTTACACATAGCATAGAGAGGAAATCCTCCACCTATATCTGTTACAGCACAAACTTTCATCGATCTAAAGTTTACAGCTTTGTCACAGAAGATGTGACTTACGATGTAATGACACTATGACATGAGCAATAAGGCTATTACAACCAACTTTGTTTTCAATCTTGTTAAAGTATCTTCAATAATTTATCAGATGAGAAAAGGCCTTTAATAGCATTTATGCAAAAACATATGTTTAGAAGTATCTCTCCTTTTGTGGGCTCTCTGACTGATCTTACTCCATACCGGGTCATTTTGTTGTGGAAACACACGGCATTATTTACAAGTTACCTTTTGTAGATAATGCTGTGTGTTCATACTCCAAGTTTAGCCTAAGTGCCAAACCTGTACAGTGCAATTCCTCCAGAGAGTCTCGATTTGCTTCCCTCCTATGACAGGTCAGGCCTTCACTCTGGATTGAGGCTGCATTTCCACTATAACTGCAGCATCGATACAAAGTAAAACCACTTCGTATTGATGCTGCAGTTGTAACGTGCGTGCAGTCTCAGTGACATATTTTGGATTCCTTTTTAAATAAAGCTTGTCTGATTATTTGAATTTTCATCTCCCCACTGCTTTCCATGTTTCTGAAGTGCCCTTTATGATGTTTAATGTATTCATTGTTGTCCTTCATGAAGAAATAAAACATCTCATTGAAATGCTCTGAAGTAGATTTACTTCAAGTAAAGCATAGCATTCCTTTTAGCGCACAGAGATCAAGTGGCTCAGTGGTAGCACTCTGAGTCAGAAGTTCTTGGGTTCAAGCCCCAAGCTCCAAAGACTTGAGAACAAAATCTGGGCTGAGACTTCAGTGCAGTACTGAGGGAGTGCTGCGCTGTCGGAGGTGGCATCTTTTGGATGAGACGTTAAACCAAGGTCTCTTCTGCTCTCTCAGGTGGATGTAAAAGATCCCATGGCACTATTTTGAAGAGGAGCAGGGGAGTTCTCCCCGGTATCTTGGCCAACATTTATCCCTCAACCAGCATCACTAAAATAGATTATCTGGTCATTAACACATTGCTATTTGTGCACAAATTGGCTGCTGCATTTCCCACATTACAACGGTGACTACACTTCAAAAGTACTTCATTGGCTGTAAAGTGCTTTAGGACACCCTGGGGTCGTGAATGGCGCTATAGAAATGCAAGTCTTTCTTTCTTTTCTTTCTTAAAAGTATCTGAGTTAAACAAAGGAGATATAGTCCTACTCCAGTGAATGCAAATTACACTTTTGGATAATACTGTAGCATAAAGTAGAGAGATGGGCATTAGAATGATTAAGAATACTCTTCCAGCTGTTCCATACTTTATATCTCCTTTTAATGTCTAATTGTAATAGTCCAACTGTGGCAGTTCTGATATTTATATAAATATATATATTTGTGTGATATATATGTGTTTCTGTACGAATCTACTTACAAAGGCAGTTCAGTGTGAAACCTGTTTCAAATTAAGAAAATTATCAGAAATGATGGATATTGTGAATGTGATCCGAAGACCTGTAATTCAGAGTAAATCCTAATGAACTCTAACCTTTCAGTGAGCTTGTATTCAGTGCAGTTATAGTGGCTGTTGCATTAGGCATTTAGAAGTTAGCTAAGTGAAGTATTGTGTGTAAAAATGTGTGTTTAAACAAGAGTATCTGGTAGACGGATCTCAGCTGTATGGGAAACAGTATCACTGCATTATCCTCTTCTCCGAAAAAGGAGATAAGTATCCTTTTCATTAATTTTTAAGACCCCCAAACAAAATGGCGGGTGCACAATTTTGCAATGGGTGATCTTGTGCAATACGATTCCATTAGCAGGAATGACAGAAAACCAGCTGATCAGGATACACGTAATAATAATCAACAATACAGAGATGTTGATGATGCAGTTAAAAGCTAACTTGTAAAACATGCACTTCTTCAACATCATTTTTGGTTTGTTATTGGGACGTGGGTGACATTTATTGCCCATCCTTAGTGGCCCTAAACAACTGAATGGCTTGCGAGGTCGCTTCTGAGGGCATTAAGAGTCGAGCACTTGTGTGGGCTAGAGTTATATATAGACCAGGCTGGGTGGGGCTGACAGGCAATGTTCTCTCTAAGCTGCGTGGCCGCACAGCAATCTGCAAGGTCCCCGTAGGCCGCTCACCAGCTTTTCCATTGTAAATACCGCACATGCGCTGAAATTTAAAGAGACCGCGCATTAAAAGAAACAGGCCGCGCAGAACAAAGTGCAGCTTACAGGGAACATTGGTGGCAGGTTCCCTCAGCTGAAGAAGTTCAATGAACCAGTTGAGTTTTTACAACAATCTGACAGCTTTCAAAGTCATTGGCCCCGGTATTAACGGGGAGACGGGGAGTGTGCAGGGAAGCCTGGTAGTGGGCGAAGAATCGGGTAAGGCCAAAGACATGGAGGCCCTGCCGATATTAATGGCAGGGCCTCATTTAAATAATTCACTGCAGACTCCCAACCCAACAGCCGGCCAGATTGACTGCTTGGCCGGTGGACGGGTGAGAGCAGAAATTAGCAACAAGAGACCCACGGGAACGGTCCCTGGCAGTCAGTTGCCAGAGCGGGGTGGGGCGGGAGGGGTTGCAAGGCTCCAGGCTGCGATCAGGAGGGGAGGGGAGCCTGAGAGATTGGGGCCACGATTGGTATTGGGGAGGCCGCAGGCTTCCTTGTGAGTCCTGGGGGGAGCACTTCCCCCAGGAGCTTAAAAACAAGCACATTTTTAAAAATATACCTGGCCAGTCGGCTCCACCTGCCATATTTCTGCTGCCGAGCTACAGAGAGCGCAGGACACCCCCTTTAAAAATGATTTGCGACACTGATGACATCATCGGGACGCGACTTTTGCATATTAAGTAGGCCCCCGCCTGCTTTTATCAACAGCCTCATCCCGGGCCCGATTCACCTGGCTGGGAATGGGGTGGAGTTACTCAATCCTACCCAGTGGGGGGGGGGGGCCGGTAAAATCGAGGCCATCCTTTGTCTGTCTCCCTACTCCGCCAGCAACCTCTGCTCCTTGGAGCATCTTACCTTGTTCCACCCCTCACGCCTTTCTTAAAATCCTTATTCTGTACCGCCCACCTAAATACCACACCAATTTTCTCAATGAGTTATCTTCTCTGCTTTCCAACCACTGCCTCTGCACCGAGCGTCTTCTCATCCTCGGTGATTTCAACCTCCATCTCAACTCATCTTGCTCCCTCTCCTCTGAGTTGACTGCCCTCCTTTCCTCCCTTAATCTCTCCCTTTACGTTAACTCCCCCACCCATATACATGATCACCCCTTTGATCTTATCATCTCACATGGCCTCGCTATCCCCTCCGTAACCATCACCGATATGGAAATCGTCGATCATTTCCTTATATCACTCTCTACCCATATTCCCCTTCCCCCTCCTAAACCCACTTCTTTTTGTATCCGACCCTGGAAAAAATCTCTCCCTCAATTCCCTTACCACTGCACTTTCTAATTTCCAACTACCTAGCCTTTGGCCTACAATTCTTCATGACATTTCTGCAGCTACTGACTTACTAAATCACACCCTCTCCACCACCATTGATGCCCTTGTCCCCACTAAATTCATTACACTCTCTCACCACAGTCGATCCCCCAGTATGCCCCTCATCTCTGCTCCTTCAAGTCCAAGGGTTGCAGACTTGAATGTCTTTGGTGGACAACTGGTCTAATCATTCACCAGATTTGGCTAGATCATATAAAGCACTACCGGGTCCTGCTCTCCATCACTAAAACCATCCACTATTCGAAGATTATCCAGGACTGCAAAAATAACACCAGGCTTCCCTTCTCTACCATTTCTCAAACCACCCTCCCCCGCCTCCTCCTCTCTCACCTCCAACAATAAATATGAGGAGCTCATGGACTTTGTTAAAAAGATCGACAACATCCGTTCAACTGCTTCCGCTTTCAATTCCCTCCCTTCCCCTAGCCCACCGGACATTATTTCCTCTCCTTTTTCCCCCTGTCCTAACCCTAAATTTGCATATTTCTCTAATTTCTCTCCTGTCTCCCCTCTTGCCCTTTCAAAGCTCATCTTGTCAATGAGACCAACCTCCTGCTCACTCGACCCTATTCCTACTAGATTGCTGACAACCCAGCTTTCCTTCCTGGCTCCCATGTTAGTGGATATTATTACCGGTTCTCTCTCCTCTGGTATTCTCCCCCTTTCCTTCAAATCTGCCGTCATCACCCTCTCCTCAAAAAAAAACTTGATCCCTCTGCCCTTGCAAACTATCGCCGCATCTCCAACCTCCCTTTCCTCTCCAAAGTTCTTGAACGTGTGGTCGGCTCCCAAATACGTGCCCATCTTTCCCAGAACTCCTTGTTTGAATCCCTCCAATCAGGGTTCCGCCCCTGCCACAGTACTTAAACTGCTCTTACCAAGGTCACAAATGACATCCTAATTGACTGCATCAAAGGTAATCTATCCCTTCTCATCCTTCTGGACCTGTCTGCAGCCTTTGACATGGTTGACTACAAAACTTTGCTCCAATGCCTCTCCACCATCGTTCAGCTGGATGGGACTGGACTCTCCTGGTTCCATTCCTATCTTTCCAACCGTAACCATAGAATCACCTGCAATTGCTTTGCTTCCCAATCGCACACGGTCACCTCTGATGCCCACCAAGGATCTATCCTTGGCCCCTCCTATTTCTCACCTACATGCTGCCCCTCGGTGACATCATCCGGCAACACAACATGGGTTTTCACATGTATGCTGATGATACCTAGCTCTACCTCTCCTTCACCTATCTCAAACCCTCCACCGTCTCTATACTATCAGACTGCTTGTCCGACATCCAGCACTGGATGAGCAGAAATTTCCTCCAATAAATATCGGGAAGACCAAAGCCATTGGCTTCGGTTAACGCCACAAACTCCATTCCCTTTCCACTGATTCGATTTCACTCCGAAGGCTGACCAAGTCTGTTCCCAACCTTGGTGTCATATTTGAGCTTCCTACCTCATATCCATTCTATTACTAAGACCGCCTATTTCCACCTTCGTAATGTCAGTGGCAGTTGGGAGAAGGCGGGTTGTCCTGTTCCCACAGGATGGCAGGAAGCCATCAAAAGCTACCAGGAAAAGGCTTTGGCAGGAGATAGCTACCTACACCATGGTCAACAGTATCGTGCCCAAGACATGGATACAGTGCCGAATGAAGTTTAATGACCTCACACAGCAGGTCAAGGTGAGTGAAGGCTTCAGCAAATACCATATCCCACCACAAGCTTCACACACTGCTCAATGCACACCTCCAGCACTCACCTACCGACAATCTCTACCGATCACCACTCATAGCTCACAATCATGGCTTCACTTCACCCTCACAACCTTACCACTGCTGCAACTTTCACACCCACATCACACATGTTGCACACACTAGCAGCTATTCAACTATGGCAGGCACATCAGCCAAACACATTGCACCACACTCACTGACACATTTTCCTTTCTCTTTCAGGCCAAGGTGGCTCACAACCACCAGGAACAACGACAAACGGGAGGTGGCCAAGCCTCTGTACAGACCTTGAGCCGACTGGAGGAGTCCATGTTCAACATCATTGGAGGGGAAATCACTGAGGCCGTGGCAATGGGAGAAGTTGAAGCTCTTGTTGACAATAACAATGTTCTCCAACAGATTGCTAGGAATACTGAGGCACCACCCCGGGGGAGTGGCAGTGGGTTTGTGGAGCAAGAACCTGCTGTCCTCTCTCAGGATGACAGCATTCCTACTTCCACCACTGCCACTCCACCATTGCCCTTGCCGCTGCCCATCAGCCAACCAACCTAGACTGCTGCCGCCCATGCTGAGGGGGTGCAGCCTACAGCCGGGCCTTCAAGGTCCACAGCTGGTCGAGGTCATCCTGCAAGGCCATGTGTAGTCTACCCCATGGAAACTCAGCAGCCTTCCACCAGCCATGCTACAGCCACTGTCGTGCACTATGTAGGAGCACTAGAGTAGGAAAGGGCACATGAGTGACAGGCACTATGGGATTGCACAAGGGTGATTAGTTCATATTTTAATGTTGATTGAATAGTGATAAATGTATAAATTTTGTTTGGAATGTTTGTATTGTGGTGGCTCTCATTTCAGCTTTGTGCCCAGGAGGACGTTGTGATGTTCCGTGACAGAGGGATGGTATGATGGGGCTGTGGTTAGCAAGGGGGATCTGGGATTTCATTAAATTGAATTGGAGTCTGATGAGGCGTTCACGGACAGCCCATCTGGAAGTGGGATTTGCTGCCTGCCTCCTCCCTTCTTTCTTGTCCTCCTCCTCTTCCACTCCCTCTTCCTTTTGCTCCTCTTCCTCTTCCTCCTCCTCCTCCTCTCCCTCGTTGTCCTCCTGAGGTGGTCCCACAGTCCCTGGTGGCAAGGGCTGCGCCCTCATGATGGCCAAGTCATTAAGCATGCAGCAGACCACCAGGAAATAGGACGCCCACTCTGGTGAGTGCTGGAGGGCTCCTCCCGAGCGGTCAAGGCAGAGGAACCATTACTTCAGCAGCCCAATGGTCTGCTTGATGATGTTCCTGGTGACAGCATGGCTGACATTATATGAGTGCTGGGCACGAGTGGTGGGGTTGCGGAGGGGAGTCATTAACCAGGTGCAGAGCGGATTGCCCTTGTTTCCAAGCCGCCACCCTCGGATTAGATGTATTGGCTGGAAGATTGCTGGCACAGCGGACTGACGCAGGATGAAGGCATCAGGACTGTTGCCAGGATAGTGGGCATTGATCATCATGATGTAATGAGCATGGTCGCACAGCAACTGCACATTAAGTGAGTGGTAGCCTTGGCAGTTACGGAACCTCTCAGGATTGTTATACGGCACCCGCAACGCCACGTGTGTGCAGTCGATGGCACGATGCACCCTGGGGAAGCCCGCTGTCCTGGCAAATCCATATGCAAGCTCCTCCTTTTCAGAGACAAGACAACGTAATCCCTTCTCCTGGTGTAGAGAGCCTCTGTGACCTCCTGGATGCAGCGATGGACGCCAAACTGTGAGATATTAGTTATGTCTCCTGCTGTAGACTGAAAGGATCTGCTGGCAAAGAAATTGAGGGCCACGGTGACCTTCAAGGCTACTGGGAGAGCTGTGGTCACCCTGCTCTGAGGCTACAGGTCTGGTTGCAGGAGGTGGCAGAGTTCTGTGACCACCTCCTTGGTGAAACGGAGCCTCCTATTACACTGCTCCTCGCTAAAGTTGAGATAAGAGATGTGCTCTCAGAAGACATTAGGTGAGTAAGGCCTCCTATTGAGAGCCCTCCTGTCCCTTTGCGTGCATCTTCTCTTCCTCTTTACTGCCTCCCACTCCTTCTCCTGAAGATACTCAAGCAAAAGAGGGACTTGTAAGAATAAGCTATTTGCTGTAAATGTTGCTGTAACTTGACCAAACTTAAAAGTTGACCAAAATTAATATACCAGCATGCTTTGAGGGGCTGAGAGGTTCCTGTGGGAATTTGTATGAAAAGCTGCTCACAGATAAAGAAGGCCTTGGACAGAAACAGACACTTTCTGAAGATGTGAAGGCTGCCAACTGTCTTTCAACAGCTAAGGGAAACAGACCTTGAAAAGTTCTGTGGAGAAGAAGTTATTGAACTGTTAAGCCATTGTAAAAAAAACCCAGAAACATCTTCAGACTATGGAATGTAACCAGCCTTGAAGGCCTATGGATGCTTAACGGACTAGTGATAAGAGGGTCTGAGAATCAACTGCTGACCATTACTAACATAATTTGGGACACATATGCGGTGGGAGGCTTGCCAAAATTTAGGGTATAAGAGGTGCTGTTTCAAGGCACTCGGGGCTGCAGCCGGGCAACCTGGTCAGTTGTCAGAAATCATACGTCTAGTCATCGCCGAATTGACCAATCGCTGGTGTTAGTATGTATGTGGTGTTTTGCTTATTATCACTTGAGCTTAAAGTAAAGGGATAGCTCTGTGTATGCTAAAGTATAATCGGGAATTGTTATAGGCTACATAACTGTCAGATGCTTACTTGTAATCTCTTGCTGATTTTTATGTAAAAGAAGTTTTTCACAGATTCATTGGGTTTTGTGTTGTCTGTTCGACGGGTCTGAACTTTGGCAACTGTTGGACGGGGCGAGGGGCGATTTCCGCACGTCTTATAGACTGCAAGTAGAGCCCCCCTGACTGTGAGAAAGTGCTGTGAGCAGAAGCCTTTCAATGAGAATGAAGGCATTTGTCACTTGCACCAACATTCCCTGTCATCTCAGGAACTTGAAACAAGTTGAGAAAGCCGCCAGAGTTGCAGGAAGTTGCACAGAGCCAGTCAAACTGAACAACCATGACAACTGCAAGTTGTTGATGATGATCCCTTTAACTAGCACTGCTAGAGGCTCCTTCCTGCTAGTGAATACTTAGTTAGCTTATCGTGATTAACACAGGCCGGTAAGTGGAGCGGCGAACACGCAAATGGCCGACCATGTGTCAACTGAGCATTGCACATTCACTGACGTCCCAATCTGCCTAATCTAAATAACTCCAGCGAGCGCAGGCATCAGCAGCACTGCCAACCTGTCCGAAAATGGCGGCCGCCGTGGGACCCACCAGAAACAGGCGGAAGTGAGGCAGCCGCCATTTTTTTCAGCAAAACGGACCTTAATGGCCAACGCTAAACCCTCGAATTTCTAAGCCTATGTACCATGTTCAGGTGCTTATGGATTGTGTTTGTTTTCTATTAACCTAGAATGGTCAACAGATATCAATCGGTCATTGGGAGAAAGCTTTATTGTTAGTAGTCACTGCACATAATTAGAATAATAAATGACTTCATTTTCCATGCCATGTTCTACAGATGATCACAGGTTGCTCCCCATCTGTCCTTTCAGTGTGATAAACATCTAGCATGATGATGAATTTTTATGATGGTACATGCTGATAGTCTTGTCTTTCAACCTTGACCGTTCTTTGTCATCCCTACAATAACATCACTTGTTTTTCAACTAATGTATTTGTAAATGTACAAAGGTTGCTCCGTCCTCAATCCCAATGTAAGCACCTTGCAAAGTTAATTTTCAGGCATATGATGCAATTTTCTTTGTGAATGATTTAAAAAGTTATCAATTGATCAACCTTTCAAAGTTTTAATTTATCTCACTCTCCGGTCGGTCTTTTTTGCGCCGGAACCACGCAGAGCATGGCGTGTGCAACGCTGATTTGACGCCAGCGCTGTCATTTTCGAGCACCACGCTACAGCCTATGCCTTCTCTTAACCTCGCACAGCTGAACACAACGTTAAATGGCATGAAGGTCCCACATCAGCGCAATTTAAAGGGATTATGAACTACTTATAGATTAGCTGCTGGATTATTTCTTCTGGCTGTTGGTGCAATTCTACACATTTTGGGAGCCTTTCTGTACTTGTCCAAAGTTTCGATAGTCTACAGGGAGTGGTCTGGCTGGTGCTGAAGTACTTTTTTGGTGACTTAAAGGCTTGTGCTGAAACAAGTTGCTTGCAGATGTGGCTTGGTAGGCCTTCCTCTTGGAATTGAGCAAGACTGGGAGAATGAAGAGAGGCCATGCAGAGCAGGACAAGCTGCTGGAAGAGGGAGAAGAAGGGTGGGGAGAAGGGCTCTCAGCAGGAGGCCAAATCTGCAGAGGGCCTTCAGGGAGCAATTCTCTTAAAGGAACTGGCTGCCATAGCAGTCATTTAAAACAGAAAGCAGCACGAATTTGACGTGCTGCCTGCATTGCAGTCAACGCAATGGGCGCGGGTTAATCACGTATCACGATCCCCGTGCCTGTTTTACAGCTTCACAAGTGGGGCCATGTTAGATCCAAAATGAAATGTCAGAAGTAACAGTTGTAAACACAGGTATTTTATTTCTTTAGTTATTTCCCTTCTGTGCACTTTTTAACACTGTAAGTCAATAGCAGCACACTGTATTCCAAGTCCCACACAAACCCTATATTTAAACACATAGGAATATCAACCCTTATGTTAAAACATGCATTGGTGCTCAGACTTCTTGCACTGCAGCCTTCTCTGGTCTAATACAGATGCATTGGTGGTAGAGCATGAGGATAGCTACAAAAGTACAAAGTAATACATCTATTGCACCCCAGAAGACTAGGTTATCCCTGGGCTTTCCTTCCTGCAGCCTACGTCTCCAGTCCATTTGGGTCTCCTCTAAGTTTAGTTATTTATGGTTATGCAATAAAATATTGCTTGAAAGAAGGTATAGATCTCTAAACCTTATGAGAATTGTCATTTTTGAAATTAGTAAGAGCTTTCTGGACTTGCCAGTATTTTCTTGGGTCCTGCACCACGAAGTTATAGAACATGGAATTCTTCCATATGAAATTCTCATAGTGGGTTGCAGATCTTTGCCAAATCACTGAAACATCCTGAGCAGAGGCCCAGTTGTAGAGACCAGCTATCGTGCTATCTCAGCACACAGAGGATCAAACCTTCTGATCTGTATGCCGAAGATACACCCAGCTTTGATTAACTCGGCCATTGGGTGATTCCCTAAAATAAATGCTTACTACCAAAATGGCAAGATTATTATTAAAGTTCCTTGATATTCAAAGTCTCAGCGGGCAAACCAAAATTAGTCTCGACTAAGACATATTCTTATATTTATATATATTACAGTATGAGCCTGCAAGACTTTAAAATTGTAATTCTATAATAAAACAGAGATAATGTAATGTTTTTCCTTCCGCTTTGACTGCATGTGTAATAACATATAAACATCTTAATGTTAATGTCAAGACCCAGGGATGCATTAAGAATTTTTGGGGCCCTGGGCATCAAGATCATTTGGGCCCCGCTTGCAAAACCGACCCACCGCACCCAACCCCCCCCCGCCCCTCCCATTCCATTCAAAAATTAATGCGTAATAAAATATCTAAATATTAAATATCCAACCTTGCAAAGAGCTGCAGAGGCTGGGGGCGGGGGGAGGCTCCGGCGTGGGTGGGAAGCCAGTTTCCTGCAGGCCCTGCTGACTTTAACGACAGGGCCTGATTTGCATCTGAAGCCTCTGTTTCCCGACGGCAGCCAGGCAGATGGAGGGGCTGGCTGGCTGCGGGCGGGTAGGCCTGTGGCACTAGGACGCACAGAGCAGGGAGGGAGGGATCAGGTGGGGGCCAGTGCCGGCCTCCGGAGGATGGGGGGGGCAGTGCGAGAAGAGAAGATTGAAGACATCGTGGGGGTGGGGGGGGGGGGGGGTGGTGAGGAAGATCAAGTCTGGCCACCAGCCTGAGGAACATCGGGTGGAGGGGGGTTATCAGGAAGGCGATCGAAGGCCTCGTGAGGGGGTCTCCGATCGCAGGGTGTGGGTTAGGCAGGGATCCTGGATCCAGGAGGTAGGTGTAAATGCACTTACCTCCTGGATGCAGTAGTCCTCACTTTGCTGTAACGGCCGGCTTTTACGAGGTGTGTAAAACCCGTTCCGCTTCATTAAAAACAAAATGGAGGTTAAAGAGAGAGCTTCCAGCCTCATTGTAATATTTAAATTGACATCCCATCTCCTGGCAGCGAGTTGGCTGCCTGTCCCCATCCCGCCTCCGTTAGAACCTGAAGTGGGCAGGTTGGAGGCAGGGTCAGGTCGGGAATATGATATTTAACTATTTAACTATCCCACGCTCCACACCCACCCGTTCTTTTATGTTAAAATTCCTCCCATAATGTCTAGGGACGCTGCAATTTTCTCTCTCATCTCCGTCAGAATCCTAGAATATCTCCTGTCAATCTTTGGTGCTCTGTCTTCCTTTAGCTTAAATAACTTATCTAAAATGTTCCTTTTATCCATCATAATATTGCTCATCTTGCTCTCAACCACTTTAGGATTCACCTGCTCGCTGATATCTTTCTCTTTAGTAAAGATCGATGGAAAGTACTTATTACATTCTTCTGTCATTTTTTGGTTATAATCTACAAATTGGCAATCCTCTCCTCCCAGGCGTCCCACCTTACTGACATACTTGTAGAATACTTTACTATTCCTTTTGATGTTCTTTGAATTTTTTTCCTTATAGCCCCTTTAGTTTTCCTTATCCTTCTTTTAACATCGTATCTTATTTTCTCATATTATCCTTTAATTTTTTCATTACTTCGATCTTATAATCCCTTGTCTCCAATTTTAATTGGTTTCTAACCTCTTTATTTATCCATTGCATCCCAAAACTACTAGTAATTTCCTTCTTTTTTAATGGAATATAGTTATTCTGTACCTTTGTAATCTCTTTTTCTAAAACTCTCTCACTTTTGCCCTACAGTCTTGTGTACCAATTTGTCCTTCCACCTCACCTCAGCTAGCTCGCTCCTCATCTTTCTTAAATTTGCGCTAATCTAATCTGGTATTGTAGTTTTTGCGCTGGTCTTTTCCCTTTCTAGCTAGATCTTAAACCTTATCATATTGTGGTCATGATTCGCAAGGTGCTCACCCACATATAGCTCATCTACTTGATTTATTTCATTGCTCTTAACCAGGTCTAGCGACCCCTCCGCCATTGTAGGCCTGCTGACATACTGCTCGAGGATGTAGCCCTGTACACATTTTAGGAAATCCAGTCCCTTTTCTTCATTACTCCCTCTCAGTCCTAATCAATAAGTGGATAATTAAAATCTCCCAGGACAATAGTTTTGTAATTCCTACTCATCTCTCTAACCTGACTGCAGATTTCCTCATCCATTTCTTTCTCACAATTTGAGGTTTGTAATGCATGCCTACTCAAATAACAAGCCCTTATCTTTCTTTGAGCTGTAAACATATTTTCTCAGTCTGATCCCCTTCTTTGTCCACATCAACCCTCCCTACAGCAATCTTTTCTCTCTCTCCTAATGGGCCAGAAATTCGGCTCTCCACAGGTGAGTACGCGTTGTGTACTCACCCGTAAGGCCACCTGAACTGCCGGTTTCCTGCATGCACTGCGCATGTGCGGGAAACCGGAACTTCCGTTCCCCTGAAGGAAGGGGTTCAGAAGTCGAACGCATGTGCGGTAGAGGCTGCGCGCACGCAGCGAACTTCGTTTTTTTTTTCAGGTTTCTCCGTGAGGGTAAGTATGGAGAAGCTGCACATTAAAAAAGGAGGCGCAAGGCCTGTTTTTAACAAGGTAAGTGGTTAATTAAGTACAATTTAAACATTTTTTCAACAGGTTTATCTTTTTTACATACTTTAAAGAAAGGTAAGTTTATTTTTAGCACTGTTAAAAAGTTTAATTAATTTTTGCAAAAATTTAAATTTTTGTTTAAAGTAGTTAATTTATGTAATTTATAGTTATTTTTAAAATGTGATGGTTTTTAAAAAATTTATTTGAAGTTTTAGTGTGGTTTTGGGGCCGATCTCTATTCATAGATTTGACAGGTCTTCCTGTCAAATTTATGAATGAAAATGCCCTGCTAGGATTGGCTCTCTATGGCCCACGTGATCCCAGGGGACGCTTCAAACTAACTGCGCCCCTGGGATACGCAAGCACTGCGCGCCGGCAGCTGCAGGAGGCCCAGGAGCCGAATTCCTCGTGGGCCCGAAGCACAATGGCAGGCGCGGTAGGTAAGTACGCGCGCGATGCTTGCACCCGCAGGAAGCCGGAGAGCCGAATTTCTGGCCCAATGTATCCCAATATGTTTAATTTCCATTCCTGTCCAGTTTGTAGTCAGGTTTCTGTTCATACTATTAACTCTGGAATTTCCTGTAAAACAATTCCACCAGTTTACTTCCAACATTCTGCTCATTGCAATACATGCATTTTAACCTTTTTTTTAACATTACTCCTTTTCCCATGCTTTTGTGTCTAAGTTACCCCTTCCCTTTACTTCAATCTTTTGCTGTTTATAACTAGTCCATTTTATTTTATTCCCCTGCTCCATATCCCTCTTGCTAAATTGTTTTCTGCATTAATATTATCCACATCTATTTCATCTTTCACTATTAGCTGATCCTAGATGGTTTTATTTTTCCAGCCCAACATCTTTCCTCATTTAAATATCTCATTACAACCCTATTTAACTGTTTTGCCTGTACATTCGCACCCTGCCTGTTCAGATGTAGCCCATCCTTGTGGAATAGAATCCTATCTGTTCCAAAACTGGTGTCAATGCCCAACAGAATGGAATTCCTCTTCCTGACACCACATAGTCATGCCTTGATTTCCTTAATCTTCCTGTTTCTAAACTCCTAAATTCATATTGAAGGACTTCAGGCCCTTCTTTACTTACATCATTGGCTCCCACATAGATCCCAATGACTGGTTGCTCTCTTCCCCGTCGCAAAATTTTTCCAGTCTATGCAATATGTCCCTTACTCTAGCACTTTGGAGGCAATAAATTATCCGGGACTATCTGTCTGGACATGTCAGCTCCTATTAAAATTCCAATCACTACTGCATTTCTAGCTGTGTCATCTCTGGTTTGTTGGCGCCATTGATATTTATTTGATGGCCCTGCCCAGAGTCATTTTGCTCCCAGAAAGCTAGAGCTTAAAATTTGTTTGGGAGCATAAGCTATTCTGAGCGCCCCTGTTCCAACCGTTTCTTCTTCCATTTCACCACCCCTTGGGTAGTTGCCCAAGCTTCCTCCTCCACTGCCTGCTCCTTATCTCTCATCGGTGTGATTACCCTCTGAAACACTTGCTCCAAAAACTTGTCTTCCACCCTGATGTGTCAGATTATCTCCATCTCCTTCTCCTTCTCAAGTTTTGAGATTATGGGGGAGAAATTATGGGACGCAATTATCGGCCGGGTGCAAAGTTTAGCGCCTGGCGCTAATTATCGCCTCCAACTGCAAACTTGGCTTCTATCGCCCCTGGAGGTGATTGGAGCGCTAAATCAGGTGCTACACACCTCTCTTAAGGCGCTAACCCGAAGAGCGAGGCGCTACCTCAGAGCGCTGGCGAAGCTCATGTGATGTCAGGTAGCGATGGAACACAGACACACTGGCGCCGGCCAGTTCTTAAAGGGGAGGGTCGATCTTGCTCTCCAGCCACACCCTGCTCATTGCAGCCTTGAATCTCAGCCTGGAGAGACCTGTACATCAATTCTGCTGGAAAGAACAATGCAGAGACCCAGTCAATTTCGCGAGCAGCGCAAACATCACCACGCCCGGGCACTAGTTGCTTTGCGCCCCATTAGCGCCCTCTTAGGGCACTAACGGGAGGCGCAAAGCAACCGAATTTTTCCCCCTTTGAGCTTGAACAATGTGAGTTGGTGGCACTTCACACAGCCATGTTTTCCTGAGTCAACATCTGGTGTGCAAAACTCCCACATCTTGCAGGAATGACACATCACTGTCCCTTTTAGGTTTACTTAGTTTGTTCTACTTGAAAGTTTATATCACTTGCACATAATATCAGCTAGTCCACTCAGTGCCTCCTACTCCCTCTGCATCTAATTGCCACTCTCATCAAATTCCCATGTTAGAAGTTCTTACTCTCATTCTTTGATGTACTCTCGCAGCTACTTCTCTTTCTATACCTTTCAGATACAAATCAGTTTTATACTCATCAGTCAGCTCCCAACTATACAGAATCTAAACACCTAGCCAGTGCCCTACTTACAGGTGACTGACAGTTAACTGCCAACTGACTTGCAGTTACACAAGTTGAAATCTAAGCTGAAATTTCAGTTCAAATAAAAAGCATAAGTTTTGTACTACTCACCCACAGCTTATCTCCTGAATTCTTACACTCACTAAATCCCATTTTAGAAGTCTTTATTCTCATTCTTTTCCCACCTCACTCCATTAGCATCTCACCCCATAAGGTGTTGTCACAGTAAGGCTGGTGAGTTGCTGCAGTGTATCTTGAACTCTGGCCTCTTATACATACCCCACTTCCTTTGCCCCACCATTGGCAGCCGTGCTTTTAGCAGATGATTGGGCCAAAAATGCTCCCATTAGGCACTCCTGCAGTGATGTCCCGGGGTTGTAATGATTGGCATCCAACAACTACAACCATTTTCCTTTGTCTCAGTATGACTCCAGCCATTATTGGGATTTTCCCTTGAACCCCACTGACCTCAGTATTGCTAGTGCTCCTTGGTTCCAGACTCGGTCAAATGCTGTCTAGATGTCAAGGCCTAGTACTCACACCTTTCCTCTTGGTGATTCCTATTGATCACTCCTTCCATCACTTTGTTGATAATTGGGAGGAGGCTGATAGGGCCGTAAATGGTCAGGTTAGTTTTGCTCTGTGTTTTGTAGATAGGACACACTTGGGCAACTTTCCACATTATTGGATAGATGCCATTGTCATAGCTGCACTGGAATAGCTTGTCCAGGAGGGTGGTTAATTCTGGTGTGCAGGTCTTCGGGACTACAGCTGGGATGTTGTCAGGGCCCATAGACTTTAATGTGTCCAGTGCCATCAGCCATTATTTAATGTTGAATGTAAAATGTAAGGTGGAGTGAACTGAATCAGCTGGACACTGGCCTCTATGATGGTAGGGCCTACTGGAGAGGCTGAGCAGGATTATCCATTTGATACTTTGGCTGAAGATGCTTGCAAACACTTCAACCTTGCCCCTTGTACTTACATGTTAGGCTATACCAGTCAGTTAATATTAAGGAGATAAAAAAGGGATAAAAAAGAAATGAAGCAAGAGTTTTAAGTCACTTGGTATTTTAAACTTTTAAAAAACATTTACGCTGAAGGAGACATCATACACTCGGTAGGGGGACATAAGCCTGTATAATTTATAAGGAATAAGATATTGGCCGAAGAATACCATATCATTCTTTCCCTTCTTTCAGTGATGTATGTAAGGTAAATGATTTTTTCAGTCTTTGTCGTGGTGAATAGTAACTTTGCCACATATACCTTTTTAGAATCAAAGTTGAACAAACACTCTGCAAACAGTTAAGCAGTCAGACTAGGAAAGTAAATCCTTTTGTAAACTGTTACTGGCCTAGCATTTTTGACAAGTGGTGATTCAAAAAAGCATAAAGGTCATTGGTGGGTCAAATATTTTACTCAGCGATAAAAACTTCCATTATCACTAAACACTTGAAAAATGGTGTGATTTCTTCATAATCAACTTTGAAAAAGGCCACATAGACCATCTGGTGATTTGTGCACCTGCATGGCATCTGAATAATAACTATAGCTCATCTCCCAAAATCTGCAACAGCAATACTTAAATGAGAATCGTTGACAGAGAGTTTGACAAGGTGCTATATTACCACAGTATGATGGATATGCATAGTTGTGGCACAATAAGCAATACACCATTCTAAACGTCTTCTGATAAATGAAAAATAGCTGAAACAGGAACACTGCCAGAATGTCATCAGCTCTTGTCCTTAACGACACCTTTTAACTTCCAGCATAAAATTGCTCGATAACTTATATTAAAAAAATTTGCTTATGCAAATCCACTCCTTTTGTTACTTATATGACACCTCAACAACTGTCTCTTAGTGGTTTGTTGTATAACTCATATCTTGTCATTAAGCAGCAAGACCCTGCCAAGAGATTTAAATCAATTTTGTGTTACTAGTGTTTCTCAATTGACAGCAAATTGTACCTTTGAAACGTAACTTGAAAATACTTAAGGTTTTTTTAATATTTTGACATACCCATCATCCTGTACATCTGTTAATGTAAAGTGCTTAACTTCAAAATGATTGACAAATTGCAGAAATGCTCTGCAATGTTACCACTATATAATGCATTATGCTATGCAACAGAAAAGAAAGCAGAGGAAAATTGCTGTCATCACTTTACAAACTTAGGCAATTCAAAATAAAGACAATCTGCCCTGCCAACATTTCCTGCTACAAAACCTCTCTTATTTTTTAAGATGTGCAGAAAACTACAAATGTTAAATCACTGTTTACTTGGTGCTCCTTTTAATATATTATTGTACTAAAGAGTAAATGTATTAAAATGTTTGGCAATCCTTGTCTTGTCCAGGGAGAATAGTTTTGTGTTATTTTTCGATGCTACCATTACTTGGAACTGATCAAACAAAGGATCTCAATGAGAATCATTTTGTACATTTGCCAATGGGGGAAAAGTCTGGCAAACACTCTTTTCATGAACACAATGGACCAGAGTTTGCTAAAGTTAGACATGCCCCAGCACCCTGCAGCTCAAACCTTTATTTCCCCTGCAAAGTTGCTGAAAGTGCGAGCTGATAACAACTAAGCGAGGGCAACAGGATATCTCCTTAACCAATGAGATTTAAGGATTGGGAAATAAACATAGGAAGGAGGGTGAATTAAAGGGGATGAATTCAATGTCAAATCAGGCACAGAAGGAAAGGGAAAGAAAGATTAGATTAAGAGAGAGAGAAAATAGAAACAGAAAGAAAAAGAAAGAAAAATTACCATTTTTAAAATCTCCCCTAAAATTTCAAAACCTGAAGGAATGAGACTCCACACTTGTAATAGATAATTTTCAGCGCCAAAGAGGTTGATTGGCAGTAATTAACACTTATCACATCGTTAAAAGGGTACTAATGCTTGTACCGACAAGACTTAACTTTCTGTAGCGAGTTACTAGGCAATTAATGGTCAAATACAGCAAGTTCCTAAAAAAAAATGGAGGCTAAGGATGAGATGCCATTTTCACAAAGCTAACGGCGGAGTGGTGCAATTCGGACAGCAACTTTTAGATATTCACATTTAACTGCACATCTGCTCCTTGCCTGAAGTTGCTGTACCATTTACCCATAAATAACGATGAGCGCCATTAGCCTTACTTTTGACAGCGAATTCTGGACCAATGTCCCTTTAAAGTAATACGTTGCAATATATTTGGTAAAAATACAACAGTAGATTAATAGTAGTGCATGATAGATAAAGCTTCGGCCAAGGAATCAATTCTACTTATAAAGCAGGTTGAATTTACCAAAACCAATATTTAATTAGTTTCTTATGTTTAATCCAACATAGTTATTACATGGTAAAAACCACTATGTCTGCACCATCTCTAGAGTAAATTATATTATGTAACTAAGAGGCTTTACGTACATCGCTGCTGTAATATCACTTGCAAGCTGCAGTCAGGATGGAAAACGTTTGGTCTTTCATCAGTGTAAAAGGTTAATTGCAACCAGGGGATAATGAATAATAAAGAATGATTACAGAGCAGTAATCTTATTGAGAAATGGGGTTCACACAATGCAGTGTTGGTTGTTCTTTGTCATTTATGGTGGCCATTTTTACATCATTTTAGGTTTGTTTCTCTTACCTTTTTCGACCGAAGTTCTATCTCCTGACATATTCCACTGCATCCATCATCACCTTTTATTTTTAACTGATTGTAATTATCAGTAACAGTGGAAAATAGAGCTGACAGAACCAAAGGGATTATCTTAGCATTATAATAGATTTTAGCCCTCAATGGTTTGTAAGTTCAGCTGACTGTCATATCTTATGATGCTCACAAAAGACTGGAGGTGGTTGAGGTGTCATTTTGCCAGATTTAGGGATAAATATCTGGTTGGATACTATTTTCAATATAGGCTTTAACACTCTTCATTGTTACCAATACAAGTTTCTGTTTATTCTATTGGAGTTGGAGGACTTGAGTTTAAATGTGATACAACATGCTTCTTGTTGTACAGGCCATCAGGCAATAATCCTGGCATTAATAGTATGTGTATTTTAACTGCTGTAAATTATCGCCATTGCTTTAAATAAATTAAAGTAAATTGTAGTCCATTGGACAGAATGGCTTGATTGGCTGAATGGCCTTTTCAGTTTCACACTTTCTTATGTCCTTACAAGGAAAGTGGAGTTGAGATAGAAGATCAGCCATGATCTTATTGAATGGCAGAGCAGGATCGAGGGGCCATATGGCCTACTCCCGCTTTTATTTCTTATGCTCTTATCAGAGGAATAAATTATATCAGCTATTTTACTGAATGTAGTTCTTGGCCCTTTTCATTACATATACAGATTGGATTTTGGACTGGAGCTAGGTTTTCCCATTTTTAAATTTATGTAAGATTATGTAGCGGGGGGGGGTGTGAAAGACGACCCTTGGGATTTCCCATTATAACTTGTCTGCTCACTTATGATTAGGAATAGCATGACAATTAACTCTACCTGTGTTAAGAAGAAAAAAAAGCCAAACTAATTAAAGTCTACCATCAGTGACAAAAAAGGCAGATTTTCATGAACTATTCTGGAAAGGCAAGTTGACAACGGGACAGATCTCAAGGAAGTTGGACTAATTTAGCTTGAAACCATGATGGATAACCAGGAAAAAAACTGCTAAATTTTGAGGAAACTAAATTAGAACTCTGGAGATTTTCTCCCGTGTAAAAGTGCTGTTGTTTGCCAATGAGTCCGAGGCTGTAAATTAATGTGACAGCCTGTCACTGCAGCATATTCATTGCTATGATCACCACTTCCAAATCAAGCAAGAAAAACGGCAGCAACCCTTTTGAGAAGGTCAATGCATTTTGATGATGCAGTGTGGATTTTACTTCAATAGTCCTGACATGCCATTTGGAAAACCAAAATGAATATCTGACACTGGAACACTGCCTCATAGAATATAAAATGATTATTATATGTGACAGTAAAATATATTCACACAAAAAGAAGTAATACCCCTTAATTTGATTGCTGCTAGTGGAATTGCAATTAAGGTAATTAAATATTTGATTATTTTTATCATTTAAAAAATAACTTTGAAGCAGATTATTCCTCTTGCTCCCCTGCTTAGTGAGCTTTCTGATTCTGGACAGGCGGAGTTGAGTTCAGCTGTGTGTTCTCGCCCTGCTGCAGTAACCCAGGCAGCATGCCGTAGAGCAACAGAATCTGATCGACTCACCACTATTTCTATCATTCCAATTCAGCAGGGAGAAGATAGGACCAAGTGGGATAGTGGCTTCTAGTGCAGCTGTTATTTTATATTCAAGTATTCTTTTTAAGAATATACACTATTTTTAACTAATTAAATAAGCCATTTACTTACACATACAAACACACACTGCTCCAAGTATCATAGAGAGTCTTTTAATTACCACTGTAAAGAAGTAAATAAGAATAATCAAATATTATTACATTTATGTCAACACTATAATATAAAAGTGCGACAGTTCAACCACCACATGTTGCGTGAAAACCACTGATGTAATTTATGCATGAATTAATGCCTCTGCCACAAGAATGAGAATATCTCCTCGTGAATAAACTACTCCCCCTTTTTTGGGGAATTAAACGCCCCGTCCTACCTCCCCCCTCCACCCACCCACACAGATTGTCACTATAATAATCTCCTAACTGTATAAAGGACACAATACCTGTGATTTAAGGCAATGGGAAAAGTAGATGGGAAATGTAAGACTGCAGATGAGGCTCTAACCTCAAAGAGAGAAAATGACTCCCCCTCTAATGAATAACAAAAGGCTTAGTTGGCATATTTTCCCTTTGCCAAAAAGTTGCAATGTGAATCGTTGAATGTATTAATGCCTTTGGAACAAATATGCTTCTGAAAATGTTTGAGACAATATTGCCATTGACATTTTTAAAAGATGGAAACATTTACAGCGTCTACAAAATAAACTCTTGATTTTTAATACTGTTTTTCTTTGTAAGAGGTCAGATTGGACTGAAAAGTCCCACTGCTAATAACTCTGTAGCCCAGAATTTGCTGAAGAAATAATGCTGTCTGAACGATGTACGCCGTTATTAATGTGCGAATCGGCCAGCAACATGTGGTGAGGAAGAGATACCCCGTGAATTGCGAATCGCCACAATTTTCTGGACGATTTACGCCACTCCGTCGTTAGCTTCGCGAAAACAACATCTCGCGCTTATCCTCCCCGTGATTTTCATGAACTTGCTGCATTTGCACATTAATTGCCCATTAAACTCACCACAGAAGGTTAAGACTAGTAATTACCAGCTTAAGTACACTTTTAATGATGTAATAATTGTTAATGACTGCCAATCAACCTCTCCGGCCCAGAACGTGAACAATTAAAATGTGTGGAGTCTCATTGCTTTAGGTTGTTGATTGTTGTTAGATTTAAAAAATGTCAAATTTTAAATTTGTAGTTTTTTCTTACTTTTCCTTTCTGTGTCTTTTTTTTACATAACATAAGAACATAAGACGTAGGAACAGGAGTAGGTCATTTGGCCCCTCGAGCCTGCTCCGCCATTCAATAATATCATGGCTGATCTGATCTTGGCCTCAACTTCACTTCCCTGCCTGCTCCCCATAACCCTTGACTCCCTTACCTTTCAAAAATCTGTCTATCTCCACCTTAAATATATTCAATGACCCAGCCTCCACAGCTCTCTGGGGAAGAGAATTCCAAAAGATTCACGACCCTCTGAGAGATTAAATTTCTCCTAATTTCCGATTTAAATGGATGCCCCCTTATTCTGAAATTATGCCCCCTAGTTCGAGATTCCCCCACGAGGGGAAACATCCTCTCTGCATCTACCCTGTCAAGCCCCTTCAGAATCTTATATGTTTCAATAAGATCCCCTCTCATTCTTCTAAACTCCAATGAGTATAGGCCCAACCTGCTCAACCTTTCTTCATAAGACAACCCCTTCATCTCCGAATCAACCTCGTGAACCTTCTCAGTACTGCCTCCAATGCAAGTATATCCTTCCTTAAATAAGGAGACCAAACCTGTACGCAGTACTCCAGGTGTGGTCTCACCAACACCCTGTACAGTTGTAACAGGACTTCCCTAGTTTTATATTCCATTCCCTTTGCAATAAAGGCCAACACTCCATTTACCTTCCTAATTACTTGCTGTATCTGCATGCTAACTTTTTGTGATTTATGTACAAGGACCCCCAGATCCCTCTGTACCTCAGCATTTTGTAATCTCTCTTCTCATTTAAATAATAATTTTTATTTTTCCTACCAAAGTGAATAACCTCACATTTTCCCACATTAAACTCCATCTGCTAGATTTTTGCCCAATCACTTAGCCTATCTATATCCCTTTGGAGATTCTTTGCGTCCTCCACATAAAATCTCTCTTAATCCAACCTTTCTTTCTCTCTCTTTATTTTTCTATCTGTACCTGATTTGGCATTGAATCTACCCACTCTAATTCATCCTCCTTGTTAGTCCTTCCTCTGTTTCATTCTCAACCCTTAAATCTCATTGATTAAGGAGATAGACTGTTGGTCCCATCATTCACCTAGGACCAAGGTCCCAGAGGCCCTGTTGCCCTTGTTGCGCTGTTATCAGCTCGCACTTCCAGCAACTTTGTGGGCGAAAGATTTTGAAACCTAAAGGTGCACGAACATGTCTAACTAACAGGGCACGCCGCGAGATGTCTCGCTCCAGCAAAATATAGGCCTATAATTGTCACTCAAAGGCCCCCATTTCAGTAATGTGTGTTAATTGTGTCACTTCTTCCCTCCCAGTAAGCTGGAAACCTTGCTTTCAGCTTCCTCGATGCACTTTAATTCAGTATCCCTGAAGATGAAAGTCAAAGTGAAGACATATTTGGTTTTATTATTAAGACATTCTCACCCTGTTGTTGCACCACTCAAAATAAGAAAGACCTGAAATAACCACCGCCGCCCCCGCCCCCCGCCCCCCACAGTGGACAATGAAGGTTGATGCTCAACTTCCACCTCCTGAGGATATGTACAAGAATGAACAACTCCCACAAATCAAATAAAGATATCCTGCTAAATGCATACCCATTACCCATCTATGACTTTATGCTTACATTTCATATCCTTTTCACTCCATTGATGACAGCAATATTACAGATAAGATTCATGTTGGAGAACCCCATAAATCTTAGTTGTGTCCCTAAAATGAGCAGACATTAGTTCAGTACCCAAGGGAGATTGGCGCTGTTCGACTGCATCTGATCTGGTTTTCTGACATTCATTGAGAGACAGCAGCACAAGCACCTTATTAATTGTGACCTTTACTGCTCTATGAAACTACTATTACTCTTGTCAAGTACTAGCATATGTTTCAAACTTATTTTATTATGACACAATGATCAGTGGTCATTCAATGGATCGAACCAGCCTCTTATTGAAATGTATCAAGCAGCGACTTGGCGTAATTAGACAGTATCCTGAAGCGATACACACGCTTTTGTTTGTGAAATATTCAATAAGGTTCAGAGTAAGGGGAAAAAAAATCCAATTGTACAATGGTTATCAAATGCCAACCAGAATGCACAAAAAATCCCCTGGTATTCACTTTTTGGCTCTAAATTTGTACTGCTTCCAGAGCGATTGCTATACCATGTAACTGGTTAACCCGACAAGGCCGACAATAAATTTGCCACTTTCTTTTTACATAAAGCCTTCCCCTGGGCTCCAGCTGTGGATTCTACCCTCAACCACCAGCAGATTGATCTGGAACCATTAAGGGAGACTGCACCACTAATGTTAACTGCATAAAATGAAAATTTAAAGTCAACCTGTCAAACCATCAGACGTACTGCCAAGGCCCACACTTTATAATTACTTTATACCTTAATGCTCATGTGCCCAGAATACTGATGTTTACAACTAAAAACATTACAGGGAAAATATCAGAGGAACAAATGGTGAAAATAATAGAAATATATAAAATGTTGAATAAATATTTAAACATATGACAAATTCAACTGATGTTGCTGTCCTATTGGGAAGCTATCAGACAGACTAAACCGACTGAGGAAAGGCTGCAGTACAAACTTTTAGCATGCAGGTTTGACTTTTTAAATTTAGTTTTCAGTTATTCAAAATGATAATCAAAGTTAGACGTGCATGATGAAGCAATGGCATTCTTGTGTTACAGTTCTATTCATTCCTGTACTGCCCAAAGCTGAAACCCCATTTACCAAAAACAAAATCACTCATCAGACGGGTCATGATCGGGGGTTAGGGGACTCCAAAGACGAAAGTTTCCTCATCCTTGGCCTGCTAGGACAGCAATGGCTATTATGCCCAGTGTAAGGAAATATACCGGCAGCTGCAGGGGCACACATGGGCCCACGTGGGGACTCAGGCCTGGACCACAGAAGGCATTTTGTTTACAACTATGATTTTTTTTTAAATATATTTTTCTTAAGGATGATTTTTTCCAGGCCTTCAGCAACCCCTCTGCCCCAGCCTCAGAGCAAGTGGCCTCCCCAGTCTGGCGGGCACTCGAGATGCACCCCAAGCAACCACCAGGATTAGGAAAATGACGGGAAGCTCCCAGCCCCAAAATGTCAGGCAGGGTCACTGATGTAAGTTCCCAGCGGGCTGATCCCAGCACTTAAGCCAAGATCAAAGAACTGTGGATTTTTAGCCCCAATATTCTAAAGCCTTGAAATCCAGGGCTGGAATTTGCTGTACCTGGGTGGGGGTCGGGTGCGGGCGGTCGGTTCGTGACCCTGTTGTTGCTTCCATCCCGCTGCTGAGATCGACTTTGCGCGAATGGGACCTATTAAGCCCGCCCTGCGCATTACCCAGTCCTATTAAATGGTGTGAGTCTGATGACGTCATCGATGGCACGTTTACAGCCGGCATATTTAAAGGAGCCGTGGCCACATTGGGCTGGAGTTTGATACTGAGGCGGGTTGGGGTCGTGTCATCCGCATTTCGTGTTATCCACCCGACTGCAATTGGATGTGGGAGATTGATGCAATTTTCATCTAATTGGGCAATTGAGTTCCAGCATGTGGGAACCCATGAACCAATTATTGGTTTCAGTCTGAAAGTCGCCTCTGATGATGTCATCATTGATGCTGCATTGAAGGTCAGAGACTGCCTGGCCTTTGCTGTGAGAGGACCTGGATGCAAAATGAGCAGCATCTCTATCTGGGGAGGAGAGAGAGAGAGAGATAATTTTTTTTTGCTCCACCACTTCCAGATGCCAGCCAGCCACTCACTGATACTCAGCGCAGCCACTGATATTCAGCTATCCACATGTGCTCCCGCCAGGTTTCACAATTGTGTTTCACAACAGGCGTGCTTCACGTAGAACAAGGGTTAAAATCACAAAGGCCTTTCAAAATGGCATTATAGAGCCAATTTAGTGCTTGTTAAGGGCCTTAACAGCCTATCCCGTCTCTTAAAGGCGGGACGCAGGCGGGACGAGCAGACACGATTTCATCAAAATTGCGTGGAGGCGGGATGGAGGCAGACTTGTGCCCGCCCGCCACTTTTCACAATTTTAACCCCCCACACGCCTCCAAACCCGCCTCCATGGGTCAATGAAATCCAGTCCAATGCATTTGAAGGTTCATCGAGGATAGTGCAGGCAGCACATGGGTGGTTTTGTTTGCTCCAAACAGTTGGAGAGATGAATGTACAGAGACAGAGGGCTGCACCCAGGTTCTCCGATGACATATGCTCCATATGGAGGAAGTCAGAGCACAGAGGGAGGTCCTCTTCCCTTCGAATGGGTGGAAGAGACCTTCCCAGCAGACCAAAGGAGCCTGGCTCCAAATAGCAGAGGAGGTCAACAGAGGGATGTGTTCAGGAGGACCTGGGTGCAGTGCTGGAAACGTTTCAATGATCTCATTAGATCAGGAAAAGTGAGTACAAAGCCACACTCACCTTCATCCTACTGTGCCTCTCATCATATCCCCATTTCTCTGCATTCCCAACCCTACTCCTACGCATCCTTACTCATACCAACATACCTTGCATGTCCACCCATCCCTCTCTCACTATCTATATTATCACATGCCCATCTCACTAGCCACCCCTCACACTCACCCTCACCCTAATGCAATCATATCAACTGGCAACACACAAGGAGGCCACTTGGCATTGCCATCCCACTCCATCAAAGTCTCCATCTAAAGATCTAACCCATCCATTCCTTACACTCACTCCATCACTCTCACTCAACCTTCTCTTCTTTCCCTCCTTGCAGAAGAGAGCACAAAATAAGAGGGAGAGGGAGAGAACTGGAGATGGGCCTCCATCATTTGCGACCCTCACAACAGCACAGGAGGCTCCATTGGAAGTATTGAGAGTTGCCGAGCAACTGGAGGTGGGAGACGGAGAGAGGGGGACATCTCAGCAATCTGGTGACAGAATTACATATCATACATGACATGGCATAAATCAGTCACTCATATGGGGACTGATGTCAACAGCCACTGAATGGTCATCATGTGCATAATGGTATCTGTACTCATTCTTCATATGACATGTCTAACTCCTCTCTTTACTCTCCCCCAGGTCCATCAAGAGCCCCCCACCACTGTCCAGGAGGAAGAGGAAGAGGACGATGATTCCTCAGAGGAGCCTCCAGCCTCTGAGGGTGCAGCGTCACCAGACATGAGCGCACCCAGCACCAGCACAGAGACGTACACCTCAGTGGGTCCCACGCGAGATAGAGTAGTGTTGTCACCGGGTCCGTCACAAGTCATAAGTGAGCAAGAGCAGATGGTGGAGGCAGGGACAGCAGTGGAGTCTCCTCGCCAGAGGGTGCAGGATGCTCCTAGCTCTGCTCAGCTGCATGCAGATGCTGAGCCTTGGGGGCCATCCAGAAAGAGGGCGATCCTGGAGGTGCAGGAAGAAGTGCAGGGGGCTCTGACAGGTTTTGTGACCGCAATGTCTGCAAATGTTCAGAGAATGGAGGAGTCCATCTCCAACATGAGCACTACCGTGTCGCAGGCAATGTGCAGATATCTGCGACGACCTGGCGCGATAGCCTGAGCCTCCTTTGGCACTGCTGCTCAGTCATGTTGAGGAAGCCCATCCTCTACCTGAATACCCTGTGTTGGGGGTATCACCTCTGGCGCGGTGCAGCCCTGCGCTGATGCCCTCTGTCCTGTGGAGCATCAGGTCATTGAGGAGAAGGTTGGTGGTGTTGTTGTCAGTGCTGATAGTGTGCCTGCTGCTGGTGTTGGGGCTCATCATGGTCCGATTCTGAGAACCAAGGTGAGAGAGTATAAATGGCACCTATGCTGATGGAATAGATGGCACGTCAGGTAGAGATCAGAGGAGCAAGCTGTCAATGGTGTGATAGGTTGTACCAATGAGGTGAAACTGGATGGCGACTTTGCTGGAAACACTTGCAGCCTGTAGAAAGCTACATGTTTGCTGGGAATGCAGTCAGCAACAATTTCTGCTTGAGGAAAGTGATCAGCTGTGAGGTGGGAGGTTTTATAATATATTTCATGCTGTCATCTAATCAGCTAGAGCAGTGGGTACTCAACTCCCACCTCAGGCTGACAGATGTGGTTCCCGAGCTGCGTGAATCCCGTGGGCAGCCAGGGAAATTTGAAAGGTAGGCTGAAAAAGGCGCTTAAGGGTCTGACAACAAGGCGTTAATGATGAGAATTAGGTCGCCCGCCTCTGCCGCTCGAGTCGCTGCCGCGCTGGCAAACGCGCCCCAGGGAAAGGCGCATGGGGGTGGAATGACGGCGGGTTCCCGACCTGCTGCAACTTATTTCAAATTTCCCACCCGACCTGCCTCCGATCGTGCCCGCACGGACCCCAGAAAATTCCGGCCCAGGGGCTTAATGCCTAATAATACAAATAAACATTGTACTGCATCAACTACTAATCACTGTAACTAATATACTTGTATATTTTGTTCATTTTAAACAAAAATGGAATATCTTTTTATTTATATTGAGTCATTTTGTGATGCACAACCCACATTGAAGCATGATATTCATTGGTATTCTATTCCCTCAGTCACTGTACATTGAATCAATACACTCGGGCTACAAATATAACACAAAATGGCTGAGCAAATAATTCCAGCAGCGGAGTTGGTGAGCCTGCTGTTACTATGAAAAGAAATAGATTCAGGTAGCTGAGGTGATGTAAAAATAATAACAATCTGATTGCAACACCATGCAACAGAAAGAACCATAGTAAGGGAGTGACATGTGATGTATTTATACATTGGATGGGCCATAGAATGGGTTCACTAATATCTTAGCCGTTAAGTAATACCCACCTGTAGTTAGTCTATTCCAGTATAACCAACCATCAAATAAAATGGAATCTCTGTGCTGCAACCAACAAATAATGAGCTCAAGAGGTCTGAATACAAAAATGCTGTAAAATTATACACAGTAAAAACTAGAGGATAGACATTTCTATTTTATTTTCAAGTTGATATGAATGAACTTGTCTGCACTGTTTACTTGTGTGTGGATGGGAGGAGGAGGAGAGAAAGGTGAAATGGATATATTTAAATAGCATTGTGTTATTCCTGTTTAGTAATAAAACATCTTAATTATTCATCAAATGACTACTTCTAACATAGAGGATGGAATTGCTTGTCAGGATGGGGGGGAAAGCTAGCCCCGCCATTAGCTTGGGGCAGGAATCGGGCGGGTGGGAACCAAAGCAAACTGCTAACAGTCTGACCTGAGAAACTCCCGGGCCTCATCTGCATGACCCCCAACTCCAACCCCCACCCCGCCACCTCCGGTCAGTTTGATTGCTGGAAACCGGCGGGAAATGGTAGCTGGCCGGATGGCGGGATTAGAATGTATGGTGGCAGAAGACCACCAGTGGGGAACCAAAGGAACAGTCCCCGGCACTCAGATAAGTGTCGGGGAAGGGAAGGCCTCGCAATCAGGAGGGGGAGCCCGGGGCAGGGCTGACCTAAAGTTTCATGTGAGGGCTGGGGGAGCACTCCTCCTCTTCCTGACCCCATAAGGAAAGTAGAATAAATTGACCTCGTTGGGCCTCTTCTGGCCCCGATTCTTCTTTCTGCTAGCTTCACCTGGCGGAAAGCCGCAATAGCTTCCTCGCTCAGGGCACTGGTTAAAATAGCAGTCAGGGTCCAATGATGTCATCGGAGTCCGATCTGCATATTTAAAGAAGGACCTCACCGCTTTATGGCGGGCCTGCCATTTGCCTGATCAGAAGCGCAGGTTAAAGTTGAGGACTGCGGGAAGGGAATGGGATGTCAGTGGGAAGGGTTAAAAATCACCCTTATTATTTTTTGTTCAAAATGCTGTTGGGATTGATTTTACACTCAGCATAGCAGAGGACTGAACAAAAGATTTAATAATATGGTTTATGAGTTGCACTCCAGGAATTCCCTATAATGCGAGTCAATTTACCTTTACCTTTCTGTTATTCCACTGTCAACTGCTTAAGGCAACAGAATGTAAACTCTATTAATTTGTACTTTCCCTCTGTTGATGCAATCTAGGACTTTATTTGCCTTTTTGTACTATAACCAAACACTGGGATGACATCAATTTAATCAGAGAGAACTGCTGGAAGTTGTTCTCCAAGACCAAGAAGAATGTTAAATATAAATGACAATTATTTCTGCCATGTTGCATGCATTTATATTGAAAATTTGTTTTGTAAGCATCTTTTCATTAATTGAAAGCAGAATGCGCTTTACCTCTTCCCCCTTTTTGTAAAGTAACATTCTTGAAACTGGATTCTGTGCAATTGTTCTGCTTCTTTCTAGTTGCTATCATTGTTTTTATTTCAGTGTAACCTTGAACATTATGGCCTGTAGTTTCCGCTCGATTGCGCTGGTTTTTCGCCGCAATTCTCCCGATATCAGCGAATGCGGAATTTTAAGCGCAAATTACGTTCGGTGCAACTCGAGTTTCCGTGATCTTTTGCGCTAGTTTTAAAAACATTATACGAGAAGCTGGCCCCGCCCACAAAATAGGCCACGCCCCTAGGGTGAATTAATCACCACTGGGAGTTACCGCTAATTGCGCTCGTTTGCAGGCCTTCGAGGAGACTCCAAAAATTTAAGGTGGTTCTTTTGGGCGCAAGGACAATAATAGTTACAGTTTGACTGGTTTTGAATGATTTTTTTTGTTAATTTACTGAGGAACTGACTACTGTACCCCAATCAATGGAAAAAATACCTTTGTATATTAAGTCATTTTCAGTCATTTCAAATCGGGTTACTCAAAGACAGTGGATTGACACTGTGATTTACATTCTTATTTTTGTGATTTTCAGCTGTATTAATCAAACTTTACCAAGTTACCACTCTTAAATATATCAAGGTCTTTTTTAAATATATATATTTTTTTAAATTACGTTTTAAAACCCTGCCCAATTACGCTGGTTCATGGCAGATTTTGCGTTTGGGAGTTATGCAAATGCGTTTGAGTGGAAACTCGGGGAAATCAAAACGGGCGCAATTTTGAGCGCAATTTCCACCCGTTTCGACGATTGCATCCAAAGTAGAAACTTTACCCCCACATTCTGTTCTCCCCTCTTAGTTTTTAAGCTCACATGCCCACTGCTAGCACTTCTCTCCTCGAGATATACAGACTAAATGAAGAATTGTACCAATTGTCCTTATTTGTTACAGTAAGATGTGGCTATACTACCAATTTTACTTACAAAAAATTATTATGGTGAACAGCACAAAATTTGTCTCCTTGTTTTCAGATAAATGTGGGGAGTCTGTATTAATCTGAAAACAACAGGACACAGAAGAGGTAGTTGGCTTATCAAAGATATTGATGGGAAGTAGCAGGGGTACCTTCAGCTGCACAAACGTTTCTCATCTCGAGGGCTAACTACAAGCTCAGGACCCAACCAATTGTAAGCAATGAACCAACATAACATAACAAAGCCTCCAGGCTCCAGACTGAAATAGGAAAAGACTTGTGGTGTTTTATGCAAACCACCTCTTCATAAGGAAGGTCACGGGTGCCATAGCGACAATTCACAAAAGTATAAACAGACGTCAAAGGAAGACAAATCCATAGAGGCAGAGTCTTATCTATGTGGCTTAACCATTTCACTATTGATGCCAAATATTGCTAAAATACTAGATACATTTTATGATGCACAATACTAAAACACTGGTTAATACTGCAATCTGTCATTTTCAAAGATCAGTGAGAGCCATTTTTAATGGTCAATGTGCTTCCAATGCTGTGTGTGAAAGTAAGGGGAAGTGAAATATTTTTGTTTTGTCTAAGCATTTATTCATGAAAAGGCAACAATCATTTATAACTGAATTACTGAAGGAACAGAATAAATGTTGATTATATTACAAGAAGATGCTCTTTTCTTGATTAAGCTGGTGAAAGGCACATGTTCAGTAAGATGCGTCTTATATGTAATGTTCGATGATGAATAGAAAATCACATTTGGATTTCCAAAGCATTAATAATTGTGTTTGCTTTTCATTATATGATAATTAACTGGTAAATTCATGAAATTACTTTTTCTTAATTTTTTTAAAGTTTGATAATATTGGTACGTAGTATTAACAGATTGGACAAGATTTTCTTTGTTGTGGTGATACTCTTGAAGGGTGGGAATTCAGTCCACCCCTCTGACACCGCCACATTCCAAACCCATCGGATGAGGGAGGTCGTTGTCCATGCAGGATGGGTCCCAATAGGACTCCTTACTACTGTGCTTTGGAGGAACATTGGGAAGGATTGCAGAGGAGACTACACTGCAGCACCTGAAGAGGTGCAAGATACCTTAAAGGGGCAGAAGAGCTTCTAAGATAACAGGAGCTGCAGCTTTATAGGCCTCTACCCTGGGCCTACCAGCACCTTCCACCAGGCAGTCCTGGGGAGTGGCGCTAACAGGGACGGGCGGGTGGGATTTTGGATGGGAGGCTAGGCCTCTTCCACGCTCCACTGCCAGCATTTACATGCAGTGAGCGGGGAAGGGCGGCCAGCAGTGTTTCTGTTGGGGGGTGGGAACACGGCAGTAGGCCTTACCATTCAATTTTGTCCTCTTTTCCACCGCTATTCCTCCCAAAATCGGGCAGATAGTGGTTGACAATCCAGCCCGTTGCGTCTGTTGTTGCAGGTATTTGTTACATTATTACAGGATTTGTTGCAAGATTAAACCACGCTTCCAAAGCAAAACCAAATGCAATATAAAAAATGATTTCACCCATATATGGTCATTGACAATCTTTTTCATTCTTCAATGAAGAGTGAGGTATATCCATTTGAGGTATACAATTAGAGAATGCCAAGGAACCAGCTTGCTCAACTTATTAATGTTAGCAGAAAAAGACTATTTTATACTTACACCAACTGACTTGGTAATGTTAGTGAACGGAAAAGAAACATGGTCCTGGATTCTTTCATCTTGGGCAAACTTAGCCTTTTGCTGCGTTTTTGTGTACCTGTCACGACAGAGATTTCAAATTGCAGCTTTTCATATGCTTAACACTCCCAGAAGCAGGAGACTGCTACTGGAAGTGGCGCCCTTCAAAGAAGATACATGTTGCCCCTGGGGATTGGATCCAACGTGCTCCAAGATATTTTGAAGGAGAATATTTTAAATGTCAGAGCCGGTGGCAGGGTCTTGAAAAATGTTGGGAGTATTCTGCAAACTGCATTGGCATTGGAAACTACTTTTCTCAATCATTTCCCCAAGGTATGTGCAGCATTTCCTTGAAGTGTATGTGCTCCTGGCTGCTCCGTTATAAACTGGGGCACCTCTTGGTCATCATTTTTTGAAAAATGCCTCCCAGTTAAGACAAGACAGTATTAGATTTTAGGTTGGTTTTTATTTTGTTCAATTTTCTCCACTCATCTCCTGAGGACAGCCACTTATGTTGGGAGACAGCTCCAAGCTGTTGACGTGAAGATAAATGGAATGCAACGGACATAGAGGGCTATAGAGATGGGACTTGCAAGCAGCACTGTGGCATTTAAATAACAAGGTGCAAAGCTTCTGCAATCAACATTTCTGGTCTGAAGGGTGAAGGTGACCTCAAGTGAAGGAGAATTAAGGATCACTTCTCATGCCACTGATATTTATGCCTCAGCAAACAGAAAGCATATTTAGTGCCAGGAAAGATTGATGGATGGTCGGATTTACTAGAAAGCAGGATGTCTCACCTACCAACTCCCACCCCCTGAGAATTGCAGAAATACATCCCACACACAGTTGGTGGGAATAAAATGAGTATCTGTACTGCCAGAATTCAAAACCATGAAGTTGAGGAGTTAACTATTAGTGTCCAGTTGCTCAGTGTTAATAGCGTTGGTTCATTTGTACTGATGTACATTTTGATTTTTGAAGCTGATCTGCAGTCAAAAAAACAATGATTTTGGGTGTTCTACACCACCATTAAGATCTTTGGACAAAAATTGAACTGCTATAAATCATGAATTTAAACATTGAAGTAGTTAGATACAAAAAGGGCTCAGTCAGTGCAATCCAGTTTGCCATTGACGTGCAAGAGTGACAAACTATAGTAACGTACTTTGGGGGAGAATTTGGGCTCTGTACCGCTACGAGGCCTCCTAAAGTTTGAAAGGACCCCCCACCAACACTATTTAAAGAGATCATGAACTACTTGCAGTTTAGTTGCAGGCTTCCCCATGGTGCAGGGAGCCATTGACTGCACGCACATTGCTTTACATGCATCTCATGTGAGCTCTGCCATTTCCCTGAACTGAAAGGGATTCCACTCCCTCAATGTACAGCTGGTGTGCGACCATAGGCAGCGCATCATACAGGTCAATACCCGGTATCCTGGCAGCAGTCATGATTCCTTCATTCTGCGGCAGTCCTCTGCACCAGCAGTATTTGAACTACCACGGCAAATCAAAGGGTGGCTATTAGGCGACAAGGGTTATCCACTCATTACATGGCTCATGACTCCAGTCCGGAACCCATGAACACGTGCACAGCAAGCATACAATTTGTGGTGATATGCTGCATGCCATTGTGAGGGAACAGCTCTTGCAACACCTATCAGGCAAGAAGTGGAGGAGGACAAAGTGGAGGAGGAGGAAGTGGAGGAACAGGAAGAGGAAGGGAGGCTGCAACATAGACAGCCCCTTTCTTCCTGGGCAACACGGTGGCATAGTGGTTAGCACTGTTGCCTCACAGCGCCAGGGACCCAGGTTCGAATCCGGCCACGGGTGACTGTCTGTGTGGAGTTTGCACATTCTCCCCGTGTCTGCGTGGGTTTCCTCCGGGTGCTCCGGTTTCCTCCCACAGTCCAAAGATGTGCGGGTTAGGATGATTTGGCTATGATAAATTGACCCTTAGTGTTAGGGGGATTAAATACGTGGGGTTACGGGGAATAGGGGGGGATATGTGTCGGTGCAGGCTCGATGGGCCGAAATGGCCTCTATCTGCATTGTGGGGATTCTGTGAAATTCTGTATGTGATCAAATAATTCATGAGTGATACTAGTAACCTCAACCACAACTCCCCATGTGCAGATCCTGCCTCTATCCTATCCTCTAAAATATGTGCAGTGTCAGTATTTCAGCTGGTGCTGCGACTCTGTGATCGAGTGACGGTGTCTCTTCATCTTCACATTTTTATTCCACGTCCTCCACTGACTGGGCAAGTTCCAGTTCCTGGGTATCTGAAATGAAAAAGGGACTAGGGTTGGGTTGTTGTGAGGAGAGAGAAGAAAGTAAGAAGTGCGTGCTTACACCATCTGCAGCATCTCAGTCAGAAGAGATTGAGGGATGAGGGAGAAGTGGGATGAGAGAAGGAGGGTTAGGTATGCAGATACCCTCATCATTAATTGCTTCATCCTCACTGGTGGCCACAGTTCAGCGATGGCCCTTCCCATGATGGCCAGCGCTGTCTCCTCCATGGGAGTTAAAACATGCAGGCGTGCTTACCCCCTTCCAGTTAATTCCTACTGCCTCCTGCGATGCACCACCTTCTCCTGCAAGAAAGAGGGAAATGTGTCAGTGAGTGTGGTCCAAAACGTTTCAGTGATGTGGCTAATGGTTGAATAGCTGCCAGTGTGTGCAAGCTTTGAGATGTGGGTGTGACGCTTGCAACAGTGCTAAGTGTGTGAGAGTGAGGTAAAGCATATGAATGTTAGGGTTGAGTCCTGATTGATCGAGATTGTTGGTAGGTGAGTGATTGAGCAGTGGGTGAAGCTAGTGGTGCAGTTGGTAGGATATTGCATTTGAAGATGAACTCACTGACCATGACAACTCGTGTGAGATTACTGAACTTCTTCCTGCCCTGCATCCATGTTCTTGGAGCAACACTCCTGGAATTGACCTCCGCCACTATCTCTTCCCACTGCCTCCTCAGCATGTGTCTGGAGGGCCTCGTGCCCCCCTGAGGATGTAGGACATCTCTCCTCCATTCCACCTCTTCCACCAAGACCTCCAGTGCAGTGTCTGAAAACCTTGGTGCACGCTCTCTACCATGTTCAGCAATTGGTCAAAGTATTAGAGCACAGATTCAGTTTTCAAATAACTCCCATCAGTTCTTGCAGCCACAAAGCACCTCCCCTTTAAGAGGTGCAGGCTGCCTTTAAGTAGTGCTGGGCACTTGCGATATTGGGCCCCCTGCTGATGTGTACAGCCAATGAACAGTGCGGGCATCGTCGGCTGCACACGGCAATCATGAAAAACAGTAGGCAGCACGAATTTGATGTAAAGACTTGCTTTTGCAAATGAATCTAATATTTCAGTTACTTGATGCCCATTGTTAACCCCAGCACATACGCACCAACAAAACATGAATAGTCAGCTTTTTCAGCCCCGGTTCATGCTGTTTACACTGGGAGCTTGGAAAACAGATGAATTGGGGTTGGTTGAAATCTACTTGGCATGTTTAAGGCAGGGAATGCAAACTGGAGAAGGATCAAGCTGAAGGGAAGGAGCTGGTAATTCCAGCAGCAGATTGGCAATCCTGCAATCAGAAGTAGAGCAGCCAAATGTACTGTCAGAACGTGTCACAAGAAAAAGAGGGGGAGAAAAAGATTTACTCTGTAGAATCTCCACAGGATATGTCGACTGGAAGAGATGGAACCTTTCTTCTTGTGTTCAGACAGGCATTTGTGGTAAGAGACTTCTGGGTCCTGTAAAAGTGATAGGTGGATTGAGTGACTCTTCACATGAAATTCAAAAAAGCAATCTGCTGAAGGCTAAGCTGCAGTGGTTTCTACACGGTGTTTAGTTTAATTTAGTGGTGTATGGGCAGGTTCTACAAGCACATTCCATCAATAGATGCATCGCTACCTGTGACAACTGATCCCCAGCATTGAGTTGAGTTTTGATACATAGGGGATAACGTTCAACTTTGGTGGGGATATCGAATCAGCTGCCTTGTATACACCCTGACCAAATCTCCTTTTCATTGAAGTCAATCGAAGTTACATAGGAGCTTCTCTAGCACAGTATGGTATGTTATAGCAACGGTGACGTCAGTGAACAGGGTTTAAATGCTCGTGTACATGCTGCGCATTGACTTCATGGTGAGACTAGGGCTGGATTTTCCGGGGTGGTAGCGGGTGAGATCGGTGGCGGGTCGGGTGGGAAAGTTGTTATTTTTGACAGCGGGTCGGGAACCCGCTGTCATCTCGCTCCCACGTGCCTTTCCCATAGGCACATCTGTCAGCGTACAGCCAACCCAATCATTATGAGGTACTTTACAGGCACTTAAGAGCCTTTCCCCCCCTACGTTTTTAATTTCCCTGCATGTCCACGGGATTCACGCAGCTCGGGAACCACGTATGTCAATCTGAGGTGTGAGTTCCATGACCATTGCTCCAGCTGATGACTTGACAGCATGGGAAACAAACAAAAATAAAAACATGTTGACTACATCAGCTAACAGATTGATGGAGATTCTGTTCTACTTGAAAAGCTACTGGTAAATGTTAATTTTTCACTGGCCATTCTCGGCTGTTGCCTTCCAACTGAACATTAATTGCAGTGAATTGATCTGCACTATAAAAAAATGACATATACCATTTAAATAAATGTTTGTGTTGTTTCTGGTCAGGTTTTTCTCACAGTATACTGTGATTGTCCAGTTACACATTAAATCAAGTCATCAACCATAACAATGTCATTCTCATCACTCATTCCACTGGTTCAATTTGCTTTCAGTCCCATGAATATGACTAATGTAATTTTTCAGTCTGAGACTTCAGGGTGAATTTCTGTGGAGGTTCTCTCACTTTTCCATTGTTAACTTCAACAGAAGAGCTGCAGGAATCCCAGAAACACATTGTAAGCACCATTACACTGTTTGTCAGGGTTTCTGCAGCTGTTCCGCTGAACTTGCATAAGGTTGTAAATTTAAAAAAAAAATGTTTTATTCGTTTATGGGATGTGAGCGTCACTGGCAAGGCCAGCATTTATTGCCCATCCCTAATTGCCCTTGAGAAGGTGGTGGTAAGCTGCCTTCTTGAACCGCTGCAGTCCGTGTGGTGAAGGTACTCCCACAGTGCTGTTAGTTAGGGAGTTCCAGGATTTTGACCCAGCGACGATGAAGGATCGGTGATATACTTCTATGTCAGGATGGTGTGTGACTTGGAGGGGAACTTGGAGGTGATGGCGTTCCCATGTGCCTGCTGCTCTTGTCTTTCTAGGTGGAAGTGGTCGCGGGTTTGGGAGGTGCTGCCGAAGAAGCCTTGGTGAGTTGCTGCAGTGCATCTTGTAGATGGTACACACTGCAGCCACGGTACGCCGGTGGTGGAGGGAGTGAATATTTAAGATGGATGGGGTGTCAATCAAGCGAGTTGCTTTGTCCTGGAGGGTGCCGAGCTTCTTGAGTGTTGATGGAGCTGCACTCATCCAGGCAAGTGGAGAGTATTCCATCACACTCCTTACTTGTGCCTTGTAGATGGTAGAAAGGCTTTGGGGAGTCAGGAGGTGAGCCACTCACCGCAGAATACCTAGCCTCTGACCTGCTCTTGTTGCCACAGTATTTATGTGGCTGGTCCAGTTAAGTTTCTGGTCAATGGTGGCCCCCAGGATGTTGATGGTGGGGGATTCAGCAATGGTAATGCCATTGAATGTCAAGGGGTGGTGGTTAGACTCTCGCTTGTTGGAGATAATCATTGCCTGGCACTTCTGTGGCGCGAATGTTACCTGCCACTTATCAGCCCAAGCCTGAATGTCGTCCAAGTCTTGTTGCATGCGGGCATGGACTGCTTCATTATCTGAGGAGTTGTAAATGGCACTGAACACTGTGCAGTCATCAGTGAACATCCCCATTTCTGACATTATGTTGGAGGAAAGGTCATTGATGAAGCAGCTGAAGATGGTTGGGACTAGGACACTGCCCTGAGGAATTCCTGCAGCGATGTCCTGGAGCTGTGATGATTGATCTTCAATCACCACAACCATCTTCCTTTGTGCTAGGTATGAATCCAGCCAGTGGAGAGTTTTCCCCCTGATTCCCATTGACTTCAGTTTTACTAGGGCTCCTTGATGCCACACTCGGTCAAATGCTGCCTTGATGTCTAGGGCAGTCACTCTCACCTCACCTCTGGAATTCAGCTCCTTTGTCCATGTTTGGACCAAGGCTGTAATGAAGTCAGGAGCCAAGTGGTCTTTGCGGAACCCAAACTGGGCATCAGTGAGCAGGTGTTTGATGAGTAAGTGCTGCTTGATAGCACTGTCGATGACACCTTCCATCACTTTGCTGATGATTGAGAGTAGACTGATGGGGCAGTAATTGGTCAGGTTGGATTTGTCCTGCTTTTTGTGGACAGGACATAGCTGGGCAGTTTTCCACATTGTCGGATAGATCCACCCCTTTACAATTACATTTAAAATCTGCTTAATTTTATGTATTACCTATACACACATATCTTTTATTTATACTAGTTACTGATACAAAAGTCTATAGATTTGTGACTAAAGCACCAATAACTTCCCAATTAATGTACTTGTTTAATTATGTTCTTGATCGTCTTTGTAGATGGAGTCATATTACTTAATAATTTAACTTAATAGTTTCTTTGTCACTCATATATAACTTTTATTATATGATTGTACAGTAAAGATTCAATGGCCATTATGTTAGATTGAATGTTAAGTGTAATGTGACCAGGGTCCCTTTTAGGATCCCGGCTTAAAACACGTCAGGAGTGACGTCACCAGGCCTGCTCCATCTCATTGGGCCTGGTAACGCACTGGCCGGGTTTAATAGGCCCCATTAAGGTAAGTTCATTTTGTACAGCGGGATGGAGCCAGCAGCAGAGTCGGGACCCGCCACCGACACCAGCTGCACCAGACTCGCCATGGTAAGGAAAATTCCGGCCTAAGTTTGGCTACTCAGGGTTATGTTTTACAGTGACATGAGAAGCACAATAAGCACTGTGGATGTAACGCATTCAGTGTATTTTTGTATACTCCTGGGTGACCTACTTCTGTTGCCACTCTGCAAGGCGACTTTAACTGAGCTGTTATGAGTAGTCCTTCCTGCTCAATGGAGAGACATCCATGTCAAACCCTTTAGTTCTGTCTTCAGGAACTTCAAAACTCCTGTTAACAACAGACTCAATATGTAAGGGTTTCAGTTTTCATAGACTAAACAAACTGAATTGACAGAATGTGATCCCAAAACACTAAAAAAATCCTGAAATCCAATGTAATCAAAAGGATTTGAACTTATTCAGTCACCATGAAACAATGGCCTTGGGCATAGTTCTTTTATTCAGAGCTGTTTATCAGTTGTATGTTGTTTTTTGAGTTGTCAGATGTTTTGAAGCTCTGTCAGCTTTTCCAAGTCTTGTAGATTGGCATGTATGAAACAATATTCTTCTCTGGGATGCTGGTCACTCAAATACCCCTTCACCATCAATGATAACCTTTTGTCAACAGTTAGTTTGACGTTCTTGTTCAGAGTTCTCTGAGACATTGATATGGACAAACCTTCTTTAAGCAGCGGTTTTCAATTTTCAAACCAGCGCTTGAGTCATCTGGGTTGCCACCACTTTCAAAAAGATATGTATATATAAGATACACATAAGATATACTGGCATTAGTCAGAGAAGTCTCCTGGATGGTTGGTGTCGGTAGTGAATAAATCTGTACTGGGGAGGAAGCAACCTTCTGGTTAAGGAACATTGTTAGGTAAGAATAGGTAGATCTTTCTCAGCATATAACTTATACTATTGCAGGATTAATGATTATGACCTCCTACCAGCTAAAGATGGATCCTATACCTTTCCTTCCAATTTACACAGTTTTTATTTACAGTCGATTATGCCACTCACATTGGTTACCGAAACAAGAAAGACAGATATTAACTTGTCTTTAGCTTAGTGCAGGCTTTTTAACTCTGGGCCATCTTTAGTCACAATGGAAACAGGTTTATTTATGAACAGAGGAAGCAGATGATAATGCTATAGAGCTTCAGGCAGACATTAGCCCTGACTTATCTATTGGGATGTCTTCTGCCTCCAATCAATTCAATCTAAGTATAGTCCTGAATTAACAACAGAAAACGCTGGGAAAACTCAGCAGGCCAGGCAGCATCCGTGGAGAGAGAAACAGAGTTAACGTTTCAGGTCGAAGACCTTTCGTCAGAACTGGAAAAAAGTAGGAAATGAAATAGATTTAAAGCAAGTATAATGCTGGGAAAAGGGGGAGAGGATGAAAGAACAAAAGGCAAGGTCAGTGGTGGGATAGAAAGCAGGAGAGATTAAGAGACATTTAAAGAGATAATCAAGACAAGAGGAGGTGTTAATGTGACAGGTTGAGGCTAGATGAAGTGTGAACTGGGCTGGCAGAATGAAGGACAGCTGCCAGCTTCTGGGAGGGAAAAAAAGGCCAAACAAAAGGGTGGATGAAAAACTAAAATAAAAAAATATATATATATGTGATAGGGGCCAAGGTTATGATCTGAAATTGTTGAACTCAATGTTGAGTCCAGAGGGCTGTAGGGTGCCTAAACGAAAGATGAGGTGCTGTTCCTCGAGCTTACGCTGAGCTTCTGTGGAACAATGCAAGAGGCCGAGGACGGTGAGGTCAGAGTGGGAGTGGAGTGGAGAATTAAAGTGACAGGCCACCGGGAGCTCGGGGTCCCCCTTACGGACTGAACGGAGGTGTTCCGCAAAGCGGTCACCCAATCTGCGTTTGGTCTCCCCAATGTAGAGGAGACCACATCGTGAGCAGCGAATACAGTATACTAAATTGCAGGAAGTACAAGTAAATTGCTGTTTCACCTGGAAGGGGTGTTTGGGGCCCTGGACAGTGGGGAGAAGGGTGGTATAAGGGCATGTGTTGCATCTCCTGCGCGTGCACGGGAAGGTGCCGGGCGAAGGGGAAGGGGTGCTGGGGGTGGTAGAGGAGTGGACTAGGGTGTCGCGGAGGGAGCAGTCCCTGCGGAATGCTGAAAGGGGAGGTGAGGGGAAGATGCATTTGGTGGTGGGATCACGCTGGAGGTGGCAGAAATGGCGGAGGATGATCCGTTGAATGTGGAGGCTGGTGGGGTGAAAGGTGAGGACAAGGGGAACTCTATCGTGGTTCCGGGAGGGAGGGGCAGGGGTGAGGGCATAAGTGCGGGAGATAGAACGGACACGGTCGAGGGCCGTGTCAACCACAGTAGAGGGGAATCCTCGGTTGAGGAAAAAGGAAGACATGTCAGAAGCACTGGTATGGAAGGTGTCATCGTCAGAGCAGATGTGGCGGAGACGGAGAAACTGGGAGAATGGAATAGAGTCCTCACAGGAGGCGGGGTGGGAGGAAGTGTAGTCCAGGTAGCTGTGGGAGTCAGTGGGCTTGTAGTGAATGTTAGTCAATAACCTATCCCCAGAGATGGAGATGAAGAAGTCAAGGAAGGGAAGGGAAGAGTCGGAGATGGACCATGTGAAGGTGAGGGAAGGGTGGAAATTGGAAGCATAGTGAATGAAATGTTCTAGTTCAGGGCGAGAGCAGGAGACGGCACCGATACAGTCATCAATGTACCGGAAAAAGAGGTGAGGGAGGGGACCCAAGTAGGACTGGAACAAAGAATGTTCCACATATCCCACGAAAAGGCAGGCATAGCTAGGACCCATGCGGGTACCCATAGCAACACCTTTGATTTGGAGGAAATGGGTGGAGTCAAAGGAGAAGTTGTTCAATGTGAGAACAAGTTCAGCCAGACGGAGGAGGGTGGTGGTGGTGGATGGGGACTGGTTGGGCCTCAGTTCAAGGAAGAAGCGGAGCGCCCTCAGGCCATCCTGGTGGGGGATGGAGGTGTAGAGGGATTGCACGTCCATAGTGAAAAGGAGGCGGTTGGGGCCAGGAAACTGGAAACTATTAAAGTGGCGGAGGGCGTCGGAAGAGTCGCGGATGTAGGTGGGAAGAGATTGGACAAGGGGAGAAAAAATATTATTTCGGATTTCCAGCATCCGCAGTATTTTGCTATCGTATAGTCCTGAATTGTTCCCCACTGCTTCTAACTTTCTTAACACACCTAAACCCCGGCAATTCACCCTCACATTCCAGACAACCCTACTCCCTAGCACTTCCTAACTTGACAGCTCCCTTCCAACTTCCTGGCAGAATCTCCCAATTCAAGAGGCTATGTTGCCATGGACCATGCTCTTCTGAATGGGCTTCCTCCCTTACTAGCTGAGGTCAAAGCCTTATTCACTGTCTAATGTGGGAAAATGATTGATGCTGAATACCAAAAGTAGAAAAATATTCGATTACCCACTACCTGCATCTTGAAGGACACAGAATTCACAAAACTTTTAAGAGGAAAAACTCAAATTTTGAAGCTGTCCAAAAGTGTCTCTTAAAAAATTGATGTGCTGCGAAAATCTGCAAATTGGATATTTCCAATGATGTTGCAGAGATCATGGAATTTCACACCTGTGAAAATATTCCATGTAAAGGAAAGGATAACTATGTAATAGCCACAAATGTGCACCATTTATGTCATTCAAATTGCCAACAAGGATGGCTAAAACAGCTCAGCACTGCAGATGTCAGCATACTAAGTTATAAATGACACCGGTGAGATGGCACAACTGTGCTCACACTAGAGTGTTACTGCTTAGGGATTGCAGGTTCAGATTCCACTCCATTTAATTCCTGATCGGAGTCATGCGCTGCAACAGCAGAGGAGCGAAGTCTGTAGGTCGGGATCATTGTCTGGGCAGTCCCTGACTCCCCTCTCCCTCCTGGCAGTTGGGTACGGGGTAACGGCACAAGTCTTGGAGCAGGCTATTTACCCCAAAAATATAAACAGGGAACTCAACTGAATTGAAAATAGCAAATTGTAGCTATTTTAGTTTTTAAATTCTTTGCTCCTGAAAGTCACAACAGGATTATTCGGGTTGGTGGGGTTCGTTTTAACTTTCAGCAATGGTGTGAAACGGGTGATATCAGATCGGCGGCCCGGTGTACACTCCGCCCAAATTTTCTTGCTGTAAAGCAGCTACAATTTGCTATTTTCAATTTTTCTCAGGGTGTTCAGGCAAATGTAATTTGTGCAAATTACTTAATACAAATTGCCACTCAATTCAACACATTGCTACTTCCGCCCTTGTGTCATTTTTCCGAGAGCCAAAGACCTGGGAGCTCAGGAAAACATTTGAAAAATAACTAGATACTCTTCTATGACAGTCCTCGAAGCCAAAAATGTCACCTGGAGCGGGAATCAGGCGGGGGGGGGAGCCGAAGCGAGCGCCAAACCTCCCCTCACTTCAGCAGCATAGGCGATTTGAACTCCTGTGTTTCATCTGCACGCCCCCGGTCAGTTTCCTGCTTGAAACCAGCAAGAAGCAGCAACTGGCGGGCGGGACAGAATGTCGGGCGGCAGGAGGCCGCCGGTTGGGACTGAAGGAACGGTCTCGGCACTCGGATAAGTCGCGGGGATGGGGGCTTTGTGAGGGTTTGCTATCGGGAAGGGTGGGAGCCCAAGGCAGGAGAGGTCTAAACACCCTTGCTCCTCTTGGCCCCATATGGAAAGGAAAATAAATCGTACCTCTTTGAACCTCTTCCCGTTAACTTCACCTGGGGGGTGAAACCACAAGGGTTTCCTCGTTCGGAGCACTGGTTAAAATATCTCATATAATTTCTCCCTGTTTGTCTACAACTCTATCCTTCCATCTGTTTCCCTTTTCTGAATCTTTCTCACCTTCATGCATCACACATGTTACTTTCTTGATTTACTGAATTTATATCTTTTACTTTTTTCAAGGTTAAGGCACGCAGACAGATGAAGGCTAACATTTACTGCATTGGAATTGGGGATCTGGGCTCGGCAGGCAGGGAACAGGGAACTGAAGTATCAGCCGGAAAGGAAGTGGGGCACTAGATTCTGGACCACTATGGGTACAGTGGTTCCGAAGCTGAGGCCTTGTGCCACCTGACTCCTAATCACGGTTGATCTGGAGTATTGGCCCTGACCCGTGCTGATGAGACTGGCTACTGCTGCAACAACACACACATGCCAGAGAGAAACCAAGAGTGGAGGAGTAGGAGTGAGATTCAAAAGAAGCATGGGGGAGCGTGTCTAAAGTTGAATCGGACGGTGCCAAGAGAGGAGAAGGAGAGCTTTTGTAATGCTGGCCTCTCGATTTTGAGCCTAAGGGAACTTTGCCAGTCTCTGAATCAGGAATAACACCACAGGACTACCAAAGACCTCCAATGGGTGTTTCTTTAAGAGGGTGGTACAGCCTCAATCAGTGTTGGGACCGACAGATCAGATGATTTGGTGAGCACTGATCCTGTTGCTTCTCAACTTTAATTTTTAGAATATTATTTTTTTTGTTCCTATATTCTGGACCTTCCTATCCAGAAATTTCTCAAGCCCTGTGGATTGAGAATAATCTACGGCTGCCAGCACTTCACACTTTTCCAGTGAGATTACTGCACTATTATGGGCGGGAGAATCAAGCATGGAACCATTAAGCACTTTGGCTTAGAAATTCGGTAACGTCCATTTTTGGGCGACTTACTTGCAGAGTGCTAACAGCTCGCACTCTAATGGGGAAGGCTTCTTCAGCAGCACCTCCCAAACCTGCGACCTCTTCCACCTAGAAGGACAAGGGCAGCAGGTGCATGGGGACACCACCACCTCCAAGTTCCCCTCCAAGTCACACACCATCCTGACTTAGAAGTATATCGCCGATCTTTCATCGTCGCTGGGTCAAAATCCTGGTACTCCCTACCTAACAGCACTGTGGGAGTACCATCACCATATGGGCTGCAGCGGTTCAAGAAGGCGGCTCACCACCACCTTCTCAAGGGCAATTAGGGATGGGCAATAAATGACGGCCCTGATTCCATAAACAAATTTTTAAAAAGTCCGAGGAGCCTGGGATTTTGGGCCTTGGACCTCATTATCATGTAGATGGCGCAGCGGTAGAAGCCCGCACAGGTTGGTGCGCTAATTTTCAGGTGAATGATTGGGTAAGATCATGGGGGTCTGGAGGAGGTACGGCTGGGCCTCGGATTGTGATCTGAGGGCTGTCAGGGTTCGAGAAGAAGATTGCGGGGGTCTGGAGGAGGAATGGCTGGGCCTCGGAGTGTGATTGGAGGGCTGTCCGGGTTCGGGGAGTATTGTTGCGGGGTCAGTGGGGGCTCGGAGATTGGGAGGCCTGCAAGTCGGAGTCGGGAGTGAGGTCAGAGATCTCATGACCAGGAACGGCGGAGATTATGCTACGTACTTGCCTTTATTATTCTCTGCTGTTTCGCGTTGGTTTTCCCGGACGCAATCAGCACTGGTGCTGGCTGCCTCAGGCGCAAATCAAAGTTGCAAGAGGGAGTAGAAGCAGGTGTTAGGCTTCTTTATTTGCATATGTTAATGGCCTAACCCCTGCTTCAGACGTGGGTAAAGGACGCCTTTTGTTTGACCTTTACCAAGATGGCGTCCGGCGCAGCCCGCACCAGAATTGTGCGCGGGCGCCGCGGACGCCATTTTGGACACAAAACGGCACCTGTAGCCCTTTAAATGTGCTAAAACCGTGGAAATATTATTAATCATAGCTCGGTCATTGTATTTGCCAAAAGAGGTAATTTGTGCCATATTTGAGGCAGTTTATTTGCTACCTGGTGATGACAAAGTGGTAATAGCAGAGTAGTTGTGCCAAGTGAATGAGTTATGCTCTGTTAAACTGATGTGGCTGTATTAATGTGGGCAGATGTTAATGGATCTCGCATGAATTAAAACTTCTCTCAGTGTCACCAGCTTCTGAAGTATTCCACTAGGAAATGGAGGATATTGAATAAATGCTAGACTAATACTCAGCTGGTTTAAAAACCTTAGTCGCTGTATCCTTGGAGAAATTCAGTCACAATATTGCCCATCTGTTGCCAATTTATGGACATTACGTGCAGGTGATAGAGCCAAGAGCAAGTCTCAATTTAGACTGATGAGGTAACACAGGAGATCAGAGGATGTTTTAGTACAATGTCAGGAAGTCTTTCTAATAATTGTAATGATTGGAATAAAGTTTCAATGCAAGATGAATAATGAGGAGAAGTGGGATACACTTTACGCTGCATGGACTGATTTTTCAATGTAACACCTATCCTCTGCATGTAATATCCATAAATTGGCACCAGATGGGTAATATTGTGACTGGTAATCTGCTTGGGGTGGGGGGGAGGGAGTTATTTACCCCTATGAGTGGGCTGCACTGATAACTCATGCGAAAGAAGCCTGTGAGGGAGTTACTGGTTTAGACAACAAGTGGGATATGGATCACACTCCATGACTCTTCATGATATAATCACATTGCATGTTAAATAACTAAAATTAAAAGAATAAAAGTTAGATGCATGTTTTAACCCTAAGCGGGAGCTATATTGCCATATGGGTTATGGAGTGGTTCCCATGACACCAGTGGGAAACATTTTCTGTTTCACAGTGCATTTGTTCTCCATTTGTAAGTAATGACCAAAATAATTTTATGGAAGAGATGTCATTGGGGTGGGGAGTGATATGTAAGGTTTCCTCTGGTTTGTATGCGCTAATAGCATCGTAAACTTAACAAAAACATTGGAAGATTTCCTATGTTCGCTATTTCCAGTAAAAAACATAAATCCGTTTCAAAAGAATTCATCTATGATTTCACTAGAAGTAGCAAACAGAAGGAAATCTTCCCGCTATGCTTCTGATATCGCTGATATGTTAGGGTAGATTTTCATATTTTATGGTTTGGGCATTAAGCATCACCTGGAAGAGTGCAAAGAGGAAAATCTTATGGGGGAGATCCCTCGCCCCTTACCGATTCTGCTGGATTTTTTTTTTCCATTCATTTTTGTAGACAGCAAATCAAGTAGGTTCTGTTACCAGCGTGTGATCCTCCTCACCAGAATTTCTTTCCTGCATCCCACCCAGGTGATACTTAACACCCAGGTGGTAAAGACAATACTGTACCCCATTATGACATGGAGAAATCTCCACCCCCACCCCACCACCTCCCTTCCCCCTTCACAGGTGTGCTATAAACACAAGTAATTTTAAGAAGGTTTAAAGAAAATAACAGGGCAAGTGCTGAGTTTAATAAAATCTGCATCAGGCGAAGCAGTAAGCAACAGCTAAGTTTAATGCAAGATATGAAAAAGGAGCTGTCATTTGTACAGGGGAAGCAATGAGGTTGCAGATGTAGGAGGTTATTAATGCATTCACAAAGTTATCCATCCACAAAGCCTTTGGCCCAATGTGGGTGTCGGCTTGAATCACTAGTACATGCATCAGATTTAGGGCAATTGTGTTGCTTCCATTAAATAAGACATTGGAGTAAAGCCAAATTCCTGTACTAGGGAAAGCAGTATCAGCTAAACAATGAACCTCAAATAACTTGTGACTTAGTCGTCTCACATCATTGACTATGAAATAGTCAGAATGCTTTGTAGTCGAAGATATTTTACCTCAAACTGAACTCTTGCTACACATACACCAATTGCACATTTTTCAGCAAACATTACCAAAATATATACTCAGATCAAGAACAGGCTTATGTAGTGGAGGATGGACTTGGCATGTCGCCTTGGTTACTGTCACATTTTGCCACCACAGTAAACTTTTGCTGATTTGTATCTGACCTCCAACTGTGCAGTCATCAGCGAACATCCCAATTTCTGACCTTATGTTGGAGGGAAGGTCATTGATGAAGCAGCTGAAGATGGTTGGGCCTAAGACACTGCCCTGAGGAACTCCTGCAGCAATATCCTGGGCTGTGATGATTGACCTCCAACCACCACAACCATCTTCTTTTGTGCTAGGTATGACTCCAGCCAGTGGAGAGTTTATCCCCCCCGATTCGCATTGACATCAGTTTTACTAGGGCTCCTTGATGCCACACTCGGTCAAATGCTGCCTTGATGTCAAGGGCAGTCACTCTCACCTCTGGAATTCAGCTCCTTTGTCCATGTTTGGACCAAGGCTGTAATGAGGTCTGGAGCCGAGTGATCCTGGCGGAACCCAAACTGGACATCAGTGAGCAGGTTATTTGTAAGTGCTGCTTGATAGCACTGTCGACGACACCGTCAATCACTTTGCTGATGATTGAGAGTAGACTGATGGGGCGGAAAGATATTAGGCTGTACAGACACAGACCTGAATGTGCATCGACATAATTATTGGTTCAAATTTAAATATGGATGGATGTAGATTTTAAAATACCAATATGAATATAAGTTCAAGAAAAAAGTTCCCACTTCAGAAAGAAGTTCAGGGAATAATAGAGTGGGCAGAAGAAAAATAAAGATTCTCTACTCAATGACAATTGAAAGTTTTGAACTATGGCCTAGTTGCACGGTTCTAGGAATCTGACAGTGAAGATAAACGCAGCATGAAGGTATAAGATTGAGAGCTAAGTGTATTTAACCCCTACACTGTTTAAGGTTAGCACAAAGCAAACCAGGCCAATAATGAAGGCGCTTCATTTCTTGAACAACTTATAGGAGCTACTGCCCTCACGCAATTGCCTTTGAGTGCTTACCCTGAGTTCTACCAGGTGCTGTCAATCTTTGTGATAAATAGCAGCATCCTTGTGAATTACTAGGATAACAGGGTGCAGGACGAGCAAATAGATAGAGCAAGATTAGTTTACATGTTTCAAATTAGCCGAGACTGGTTACAGGATTGAACCGAGGTTAACATTCATTTAGCATTTTTACTACAGTGAAAAATAACTGTTGCTGATACTCATGGGCAAATGATAACACATTCATATTACACTTTTGTGTCTATTATTTTTATCAACTACACTTGTGACAAAATTGGAGTATTTTCTCTATTATTTAATAGGTTTCCTCTGTGGTTTATGTTAAAAAATTGAGGCCCTGAAATTCCAGATGTTGTATTGTACCCATTGGGAACCTCCAACACTGACCCTCGCTGGAGTTTGCAGGATCAGTGGGAAAGCAACTCACTTGCATGGAGAAGATGGGCATAAGCACCACTTGAGGGAATCTTTGGTGCCCGCATGCCACTGGAAACTCAGCTGGCTGACCGTCTGTCTGTGGGGGAAGGAGGGGTTTTGCTCAGGCCCCCTACTCAACCCCAGCAATGCTCCAATTGGTCCCTGGCAAGGGGACTGATCCAAGATCATTTTTAAAATGTATCTTTCTTTTGTGGGGGGGGGGGGGGGGCAGCGGGGGGGATCCAGGTCACTCACCGGGGCTGTCTTCCTGTCCGCTGCTGGACTCTCTGTGCCACCCTGCTCCCTGGGTTTGCCTCCACCCCCTTCAAACAGAGACTTCCAGCTCGGCTCTAGATTTCCCATCTCCCCAATTAACAAGCTGCCTTTCCACGATCCTTTGTATTAAAATGAGATCTGACCATGCAAACAGATTGAACCTCTTGCCAGCGTCATTGATCAGGTAGAGAGGACATCCCACCACCTGCCTTGCCAATGAATAACAAACACCAAAATTGCCCCCATCATGTCTGAGGAAAACAGTTACCCAAGTGTTAGAATCACTTCACAATTATAAATGGACAATTAACCACAATGTATTCAGGACAGCCTCAGCTATGACAAACATCATCAACCCTTTTCCCCAGGTGTTCTTCAACATGCCTTTGTGTAAGTGTTAACATAGTTAGCTGTCAATTATAATAATATTTGCCTCAGTCTCACAGAATGGCTTCTTAATGATAAAAGCTGTGGATCAACGAGTGCAAGGCGAATATGCTTTGGACATTTCTGAGTGAAGTATTCTAGATTTGACAAAGCCACACTGGATGAGGCAGCAAGACTTGAACTCTGTAGGTAGGAGTAGCTATGTAATAGAACTGTTAGAATTAGGGTACTACTAAGTGATGAAGAGGATTATACTATCTGTTAGCAGAAGACAGTACAAAAAAAAAACAAATGAAAGGAACTCAACCAAATGGTTAGTCTATCTAACTCTTTCATGAACTGTTTCAAAACTACTCTACCACACCTGGGGAAAAGGCTTTTATTGAGTAGACTAGGCCTACAATATTCTCTAGTGTTTAGAAGAATGAGAGGTGATCTCACTGAAACATGCAAAATTCTTACAGGACTTGACAGGGTAGATGTTGGGAGGATGTTTCCCCTGGCTGGGGAGTCTAGAACCAGGGGTCACAGTCTCAGAATAAGGGGTCGGTCATTTAGGACTGAGATGAGGAGAAATTTCTTCACTCAGAGGGTGGTGAATCTTTGGAATTCTCTACCCCAGGGGGCTGTGGCGGCTCAGTCATTGAGTATATTCAAGACAGAGATCGATAGATTTTTGATTATTAAGGGAATCAAGGGATATGCGGATAGTGCAGGAAAGTGGAGATGAGGTAGAAGATCAGCCATGATCTTATTGAATGGCGGAGCAGGCTCGAAGGGCCAAATGGCCTACTCCTGCTCCTAGTTCTTATGTTCTTATGAGCTGACCGACAATAGGCTGTGTTTTACTGCAGCTGTAAAAGACTATCCATGAATATACCTGTTAGATAATTCAGTCATATTCAGAAATATTTATTGCAATTTATATTATCAAAACTATCTATCGTGACCTATATTAATCATCCTCAGAAGTGTATATTGGATATCTTATGCATAAATCCAGAGACAATAAATCGGTTCATTGTTCACCTAGGGCACATTATCCCAAATTACTTGGTGCACTAGATCACGCTTAAGATCATAGGAAGCAAGAGTGCTTGCCTATGGGAGGTTGTCTTTGTGTTAACACGGGAAAAGTGTCTGATGAGAGCTCAAAATGCTATTGCATTTATTTTAGATGGCTGAACACCTCCTATGAAATAGCAGACAAAAGAATGCATTAAGTTTTCATCCACTAATATTGTCAACAGTAATTCCTAGCCTTATATTAATGTTTGTTTCATATAGGAACATAGGCCATTCAGCCTCTCGAGCCTGCTCTGCTAATCAACTAGACCATGGCTGATCTGTATCTTAATTCCATCTACCAGCCTTGGTTCCATAATCTTTAATCCCCACAAAATTCTAAAAGGGCTAGATTTACTCATGCTTTTTACTGTGAATTTATTGCTTTTCATTTGAAAATATCCTGCACGTACGAACAATCTTCACTCCTCAAATTCAGCCGCAATTCAAACAAAGAAAGTTAGCTTTCGTGTAATTTTCAGAAAGTTCGTAAAATGTTCTATTTTAACGATTGCAGTGTGCTTGCACCAGGCCTTTTTACCTCGAGTTACTTTTGAAGCACACGAGTCTGTCCCTGATTATACGCAAATTGCATGATCATTACACAAATCACACATGAGCACACAATTTATGTCCTTCCAGCTGCCACCAGAGAGTCTGAAAATATTCTGTCAGCTGCACATGTGAACCAGCTCGACAGATTTGTACAAAATAAGGAATAAAGAATCATCTCTGTGGAGACGTAGTAAGAGGTTCTAATTATCTTTCCTTTTTCCTTTGTTTAACGCTGAGTGAGTGGAATAGTTGAGGCCACAAACTTTTCTACGATTGTCAAATACATCTGTGATCAGCCAGTAATTGATGTCCTTCTGGGAGGCTGGACCTTCCTGCTAGTAGACTATATACCTCACGGTTAGCTGAAAAGTTGGCATGAAAATAAAATGGCTTTACCTCAGTTTTACCTCTCCTGAGGAGCATTGCCCCAGCTAATGGCTGAACCCTGCACTGACTAAACACAACATGTAATAGGATGAAAATCTAGGATACAGACATGCCCCTTTATTAGCATCTTGTACCAAGTTCCATTCACCCATCGCCACTGTGCTCACTGACCTACATTGACTTCCAGTCCGGCAATGCCTCAATTTTAAAATTCTCATCCTGGTTTTCAAATCCCTCCTTGGCTTCGCCCCTCCCTATCTCTGTAACCTCCTCCAGCCCTACAACTCTCCGAGATCTCTGCGCTGCTCCAATTCTGGCCACTTACGAATCCCTAATTTTAATCACTCCACCATTGACGGCCGTGCTTTCAGCTGCCTAGGCCCGAAGGTTTGGAATTCCCTCCCTAAACCTCTCTGCCTCTCTACCGCTCTTTGCTTCTTTAAGACGCTCCTTAAAACCTTAGGGGGCTAAATTCGGTTGATTTGCACCTCCCGTTAGCGCCCTAAGAGGGCGCTAACAGGGCGCAAATCAACTAGCGCCTGGACGTGGGGCCGCTAATGCCTCCCGCGAAATTCAACGGGAGGTTAGCGGCAGCGCTGCGCCGCCGACGATGACATCATCGCCGTGCGCAGCGCCCCGCTCGTGCCCCGACTGTAATATTGGGTGGCGCCCCCCGACTTACCGCCAAACGCACTGTCCGCCGGGGTCAAGGGGGCCTATCTGCGGCTGGGGAGGCGCTAGTTAAAGGGGAAGTGGCGGGCGGCCATTTTTGTTGCTGGCCGCCTGCCAGCACCTGCCCCCGATGCTGTCCCCGACCCCCGTGAAGCGCCCCCGCAAGGTGCCGGCTGCTCTCTGTGAGCCCGGCATTACTCTCGAGTGCCGGTCTCGTTTGCCAGCACTCCCAATCCCTGGTGGTCCAGCTGGGCACCAGGACGCGCTGCGCCATTCCCCTCCCGTTTAATAAGGGGAGGAAGGCCTACAGTACCGCAGCGCGACGTGCCGCGATATTGGCTCACAGCGCCCCAAGAGAGACGCGGGGTGCTTCCAGTAGCTCCCCTCCTCCCTCTCGGGGTGCTACCTGGGAAAATCGGCCGCGGGGGCGCTAACTTTTTCGGGGCGTTAAAATTAGTGCCCCGGCAATTTTTACCCCTTAGTCTTTGACCAATTTGTCCTAATATCTCCTTATGTGGCTCGGTGTCAAATTTTATTTGATAACGCTCCTGTGAAGCGCATCGGGATGTTTTACTACGTTAAAGGCGCTATATAAATGCAAGTTGTTATTGTTGTTGATTGCAATTCCCGTTTTAACCCAACTATTTCTAAAGTCCCGTTTTTCTCCTTATATTCCCAAATGTGAAAAGTTTGTTTTATTGCAATTCGATTTATTGTAAATTCCGCATATATGCAAGTGTGGTGCACAAAATTCCTGTTTAAATGAGACTTGTCATCTTTGAACGTGAGGCATTCGCCTCTCATTCTGATTGGGTTTGGTGGTCATGTTGTAAGATGTTGTAATAATTCTTCACTGCCGAAAAAATCTAACGACACGTGAGCACTTTACTTTATTTTTTCAGATATTATACTCTATTCACCCTTCTTCTAAGATGTTGTATGAGATTTAGGCAAATAATGATTGTTTTGCACCAGACCTGCCTTGATTTTTGTTGCCTTTATTGCTTCCCGCTTTATAAAAATTCCCATTTTACCGTCATTTGCGAGGTGATCCCGAGCGGTTACAATTAAGCGGGTTCCACTGTGGTAGGTTTGGACGTGAGGTCAGAACCCTCTAGTTTAAAGCTCAGTGCTTTGCTGCAACTATTGGGTTGCCAGCTGTGATTTGAATCTTTAGCCACAAATGAGTTGCTTTTTTGGGTCTGTAGCTTACCATCTTTCATCCTGCGAGCTGCTTTCAGTCCCTCCTTTTCGCAGCTGAGATGGTGGAGTCAGATGCTGTCAACTCCTTCACAGCTGCTTGCTGTTTCAACTAACAAGAGGGACAATTGTCTTAGGACAAGACAGATGGAATATCAAATCTCCTTGCGAGGGACTGTTGCGTCTAGCTGTTTGCCATTGTCAACTATCACAACTTCAAACCACATCCACAGCTACACTAAGCCACACATTCTGCTAATTAAATCTTACTGCTTGGATTTATTACATTCAGCAGTACCCAATGCTTCAAATATCCTAAGTAGTGTGTACTTTCATGACAAATTTAAGACTTTGTCATTTACAGAGCAATGCTGATAAAAGAATAAAAATAAGCTTGAAAGAGATTAACTAGCAAGTAACATTCATCCTAGAAATATCAAGATAGCCAATGACAGATATAAGTTTCCACTGTTTGCGCTGGTTTACTGAGTAAATCTTCATTCAATATGGTTATGTAGGGTTGGTTGCAAAAAGGCAGGTACATGGTTACCAGTACAAGCCTCATTTTTACTGCACTTAAAATGTACATAAATTCTGAAAACGCTTTCAGTTATTGCTCACCTTTTATATCACTTATTTTTTTGTTGCATGCAAGAAGAATACTTGACATTATGAATATAACATTGATGTTAGAAATGCTTCTTTTCTCCAAGGTAACACGGCTGCACAATGTATCAGTGCTTCCACACACGTTGCTAGAGGTTGATAAGATACAGGCTCACTCTTGTAATTCTTTATTGAGTGAGTTTCAGATCTTACAACGATAACAACTCGCATTTATACAGCGCCGTTAACATCGCAAAACATCCCAAAGCACTTCACTGAAACATAATCAAAAATTATTCGAAGCCAATGTAGGTCAGTGAAGACAGGGGTGATGCGTAAGTGGGACTGTGCGGGATAGAATACGGGCAGCATCATTTTGGATGAGCTGCAGTTTACGGCGGGTGGAAGATGGGAAGCTGGTAGGGGAGCATTGGAATAGTCAAGTCTAGAGATGACAAAGGCATGGATGAGGGTTTCAGCAGCAAGTAGACTGAGTTAGGGGAGGGCAATGTTACGGAAGTGGAAATTGGCGGTCCTTGTGATGGAGCAGCCGTGCGGTCGGAAGCTCAACTCAAGGTCGAAAAGAACGCTGAGGTTGCAAACAGTCTGGTTTAGCTTGAGACAGTGGCCGGGGAGGGGAAAGGAATCGGTGGCAAAGGTTTGGAGTTTGTGGCAGGCCTGAAGACTTTGGTCTTCCTAGTGTTTAACTGGAGGAAATCAAGGCTCATCCAAGACTGAATGTCAAACTAGCAGTCTAGTAGCACAGAGGCAGTGAAGGGGTTGAGAGAGAAGTGCTGGAGAGGCAAAGCTATGAGTCATCCGCATAAACATGGAAGCTGACCCCATGCCTGTGGATGATGTCGCCAAGCGGCAGCATGTCGATAAGTAAGAGGAAGGGGCCAAGGATGGAAGCTTTGGAGGAGTCCTAAAGTGACAGTGTGGGGGCAAGAAGAGAAGCCATTGCTGGCTACAGTCAGATTGGCAAGAATGGAACCAAGCATGGACAGTCCCACTGAGCTGGACAATGGAGGACAGACATTGGACGAGGACGGCGTTGTCGACCATGTGAAAGAATGCAGCGAAGTTGAGAAGGATAATGCACCATGGTCACAGTAACAGAGAATACCATTAGGCAATTTTGGTGCTGTGGAAGTGGTGGAAACCTGATCTGAGCTTTCTCAACTTGAAGGAGTATTCTGGCTGAGAATTTATCACTTTCATTTGGGTTACATTTGATAGTGCAACATTTCCATCATTTAATGGGGGCTGTACTGGCACTGAACCTTGCCCTCCAGCATCACCATCGGAAGCAGCGGAGGCAGAGAGGAAGATTACAAAATGTGGCCAGAGGGAGGAGGGCCAACAGGGCTCTCAACAGGAGGCCTAACCCTCCCAAGGTATTCCGGCAGCATTTCTTCTACATCAATCTCACTGAGGAGCAGTGTCTTAGAAGGCTCCGCTTCACCAAGGATGTGGTCACAGAGGTCTGCCACCTCCGGCAGCCAGACCTCGAGCCTCACATCAGGAGCACCACGTCTCTCTCAGTGGCAGTCAAGGTCACCGTCGCCCTCAATTTCTATGCCAGCGGATCCTTCCAGTGTGCAACAGGAGACATATCTAACATATCGCAGTTCGCCATCCATTGCTGCATCACCGAGGTCACAGATGCTCTCTACAGAAGGAGAAGGACTACATTTCCTTCCCATGACTAGAGAGAGGCAGCGCAAGTGGCATGTGGCTTTGCCAAGATAGCAGGCTTCCCCATGGTGCAGGGCGTCATTGACTGCACCCACGTCATTTTGCTGGCACCTCATAATCCTGAGGTATTCCGTAACCGTAAAGGCTACTACTCACTTAATGTGCAGTTGGTGTGCAACCACACACACCGCATCCTCACCGTCAATGCCCACTATCCTGGCAGCAGCCACGATGCCTTCATCCTGCGGCAGACTGGTGTGCCAGTACTCTTCCAGCCACCACATCAAGCTAGTGGATGGCTACTGGGAGACGAGGGCTATCTGCTCTCCACCTGGCTCATGACTCCCCTCTGCAACCCCAGCACTCGTGCCCAACACTCATGCAATGAGAGACATGCTACCACCAGGAACATCATTGAGCAGACCATCAGAGTGCTCAAGCAACGGTTCCACTGCCTTGACCATTCGGGAGGAGCCCTCCAGAGTTCGGCTGAGCGGGTGTCCCTTTTCGTCATCGTCTGCTGCATGCTGCTCAACTTGGCCATCATGAGGGCGCAGCCATTGCATCCAGCATAGCCGCACCATCTCAGGAGGAGGAGGAGGAAGACGAGGATGATCAGGAGCACGAACATCAGCGACAGAGGAGGCCGCCACTCCATCAGCCTTGTGGAAGGGCGGTCCGTGACCGCTTCATCAGACTTTGGTTCCAATGAATTTGAGGCCACTTCCCGGTTGCTCAGCACGTCCCCATCATTCCATCAATTTCTCATTCCATACCACACCCCAAAGCTGAAATGAGACACAGCCCCAAATCTGCAAGCATTCCAATAATAAATTTAACCAAATTCAGCAACCACATATATACAGCAACAATGTTAACTAATCACCCTTGTGCAAACCTTTACTTGCCCTCTTTACAGTGCCTTTCCCTAATCTACTGCTCCTACGTAGTGTCTCCCCAGTGGCTGCAGCAGGGCTGGTGGAAGGCTGCTGAGTGTCGGTGCCAGAGACTGCAGATGGCCTTGCAGGACGCTCTCAACCAGCTCTGGGTCTGGAAGGCCCGGCTATAGACTGCGCCACCTCAGGCTGGGCGGCTGCAGTCTGGGCTGGCTGAATGACAGGCAACGGCAGTGGTGGGATCAGGAATGATGTCATCCTGAGCGAGGACAGCCGGTTCCTGCTCCACTGACCCACTGCCACTCCCCCGGGGCAGCAGCTCAGCATTCCTACCAATCTGCTGGAGCACAGATTGGTAGGCTGCTGCGACACCATGAGGTCCCCGGTGGATTGTAGTGGACCCAGTGACAATGGCAGCAGTCAGAGCTTGTGTGGCCTTAAGCTGAGACTGCATGAGAGTAGTCTGAGACTCGATGCCACCAACCATTGCCTGCATTACAGCACTAAGACGTTGCGTCACTTCCGCCTGTGCTGCAATGGAAGCTGCCACATCGCCCATGACACGCGTCATGAGGTCTGGATCCGCACGGTCTCTCTGGGAGTCCACCATCCTCTGCAGAGTGGAAATGATGGGCTCCATGGTGTGCACAGAGCTCTGTGCAATGTTGGAGGTGGGCACCCTTGCCATTGCACCTATCATCTCGGAGTGCATGGCCATCACCCTTCTTGTGAATGTCTCCCCATCAAGGTCCTCATCTGAGTCCTGTGCAGCAGAACTCGCGCACGAACTCGCCCTCCAGGGAGCTGGTTCCCGAGCTACCTTTTCCCCCCTGGCCTTTCTGCAGCCTGCTCGTCCCCGGTGCATCACCCAGTGCCGACCCCTCTGATAAACTTGCCTCTAAAGATCGCGTAGTGCCAGTATCTGAGGTGGTGCCTGCGGGTGAGAGATGCAGTGACGCAGTGCTTTGCTCCTCCTCTCCTCCCGCCTCACTCTCACTGGGAGGCTCAGGGACAGGCTGGTCATCTGGTTGCTGATTCTCTGAAAGAATAAAGGCATAAGACTCGCGTTAAGGTGAGGGATGGGGGCAGGAATGGATCAAGGAATGCAGACATTATCAGGAGCTAGAAATTGGGAAAGGCTTGTGGTGTGAGGGGGAAGTGGGATGAGAGAAGGAGAGGGGATGAACATACCACTACAACACAAGCAAAATACTGCGGATGCTGGAAATCTGAAATAAAAACAGAAAATGCTGGAAATACTCAGCAGGTCAGGCAGCATCTGTGGAGAGAGAAACAGAGTTAATGTTTCAGGCTGATGACCGTTCGTCAGAACTGGAAAAAGCTGGAGATGTAAAAGGTTTTTAAGCAAGTGCAGGGGGAGGGAAAGAGTGGGGCGGAGGAAAAAACAAAAGGGAAGGTCTGTGATAGGATGGAAGGCAGGAGAGATTAAGAGAGATTAAGAGATGGTGCAAGGCAAAAGGAGATGGTAATGGTAATGCATCTCCTGCGCAACACATGCCCTTTTACCTCCGCCCTTCCCACTGTCCAGGGCCCCAAACACTCCTTCCAGGTGAAACAGTGATTTACTTGTACGTCTTGCAATGTAGTATACTGTATTCGCTGCTCACGATGCGGTCTCCTCTACATTGGGGAGACCAAACGCAGATTGGGCGACCGCTTTGCGGAACACCTCCGTTCAGTCCGTAAGGGTGACCCCGAGCTTCCGGTCGCCTGTCACTTTAATTTTCCGCTCCACTCCCACTCAGACCTCACCGTCCTTGGCCTCTTAAATTGTTCCAATGAAGTTCAACGTAAGCTCGAGGAACAGCACCTCCTCTTTCGATTAGGTACTTTACAGCCTTCTGGACTCAACATAGAGTTCAACAATTCCAGACCATAACCTCTGCCCCAATCCTTTTTTTCCCATTTATTTATTTATTTTTTCTCTCTCCCACATGGTAGCTGTCTTTCATTCTGCCATTGCCATTTACACTTCATCTAGAGCTATCTTTTATTTCTTAACTTGTCCCATTACCATCTCCTTTTGCCTTGCACCATCTCTTAATGTCTCTTAATCTCTCCTGCCTTCCATCCTATCACAGGCCTTCCCTTTTGTTCTTTCCTCCCCTCCCCCCTCTCCCTGCCCCTACACTTGCTTAAAAACCTGTTCCATCTCCAGCTTTTTCCAGTTCTGACGAAGGGTCATCGACCTGAAACGTTAACTCTGTTTCTCTCTCCACAGCCTGACCTGCTGAGTATTTCCAGCATTTTCTGTTTTTATTTATGAACATACCATTGTTGCCCCCAAGGAGGTCGATGTTGCCGACGGCCACGCCGTCCACCACCTGCTGCTGAATGAGTCGCAGCACTCGCTCCTCCAGGTCTGAGAGCTGCTGGAGCTGTGCACCACCCCCGCCTGTTCTGTGCTGCTCCCTCCTATTGTGAGCCATCTTGGCCTGCAAGAGAAACAAATGTGTGTGAGTCAGAGTCCAGCTATGTGTTTGGGAGATATGCCTGCTGTAGTTGATTGTTAGGCAAGGCGTGAGATGTGAATGTGAGTTTGAGTAGGTGAAGATACTTGGTGGGTGAATGGTGGCAGTGTGGTTGTTTGCGCAGTGTGTACAGATTGAGGTTCAAATGCTGGTATGTAGGAGCTGTTGAAGCATGTACTCGCCTTGATCACCCGAGTGAGGTCGTTGAATTTCTTGCGGCACTGTGTCAGGCTGCGTTCCACCACACTACTGGCCGAGACCTCCTGGGCCACTTAGCTCCACATTGCCCTGAACACCTGAGGCGATGGCCTCCTTCCAGTGGCCGGGAACAGCACTGCCCTCCTTCACTCCACTCCAGCCACCAATGCCTCCAATGCCTCGTCCGTGAAACGATGAGCTCTCTCCCTGGGAATGGAATCAACCATCACAATCAGGGATTGAGTTCCTTGCAGGTCGCCTTCACAGCCAGCACTGCTGATAATGAGGACCTGCACAATGATGCAACCTCCCCTTTAAGAGCTGGAAGGAGCCAGTGCGAACTAACATTCCCGATTGCATTGCACCTGAAATTCATTCTCGCTCTGCTGGTAGCGCCCCTGTAGCACCCTGCTTAGGTCATTAGCGCTTGATTTAGCGCTCCAGCTCTTTCCAGGAGCACTAAAAGCCAATTTAGGGAAACCTCAGGCTCATTAGCGCCTGGCGCTAATTTTTCACAATTTCCAAGTACCCAAACGGGGCGATACTGAATTTCTCCCCCCCAAGAGTCTCTGTCCCTTTTTCCTCTGCTTTGAGTCTTAGAACTGAGTTCTTTGACCTTTTACCTCAGATTCAGAAAATAGCTGCCTTTCTTTTGCCTCTCTCTCTCATGCTTTCTCGCTCTGCTGCTTTTATACTGCACATTTGTCATCAGAGTAGCTTTATCTTGGATGCTGATCCTACCTCAGAAATGCAGGACAAAGCACACAAATAAACACTTGTGCACTGTTAACAAGGCCACCTTGAAGAGTACGTCTTGTACCAGTCAGGATAAACACTGGCTGTCATATAAAAGCAGCTGTTCTGAAGTAAGCAAAAACTCCTGAGGCTCCATTTTATCTCCATTCACACTTCACTGATTAAAAAGGGCTAACTAGCTATTTTGCATTTTTGTCACTAAAACCATGCCAAAGGCTGGAAGGCAACATTTCAGGTATGTGTGTGAGTGTGCAGCCATAGAGCTCCTCAGCTTCACAATACTGTAAGTAGGCTGTGAAAACATGGCTTATTGCTTACATCGCTATGAAAATAGAACCTACACTGCACCCCATGTGAGTGATTAACAGATGCAACCGTTTGGGGTTTCGAGACCTGAAGGGGAATTTTAACTCCCCTACCCGGCAGAAATGCAGCAGTAGCAGAGTTAAAATTCCATGGGAGGACATACCACCCCATCCCTGCTTGATCCCCGCCCGCCGCTGTACTTTTAGGCAGCCAAGGCGCCCACCAGAAGCAGGCAGGTGCCTCTTGAATACTTGCAGATCCGGGTGCTATGATGTCATTAGTACCCCAATGCGATTTTAATGTGACGAAACGCAAGTCCCGTCCAGCGCTGAACTCACAAGTGAAGCCCAGCGAGATTAGTTTCTAACGGCCACTGAAAGCATTGGAAAGAGAGTGTTCCCCTGTGCCCTCACCTCTTCAACTATGATCTCCAGGGAGGTACCAAAAAGCCTGGGCACTGGCTTCCGACTCATTTCTCCCAGTAAGCTCCTGGCAGCAGTGTAACACAGCAATCTCAAAGAAGTGAATGCAACCTCCCTCAAGAGGTGCGTGTATGCTTTAAATAGGCCTCTGGAGGCCCACCGGAAATCCTGCCCTGCAAGTGCGCGGGCTGTCCGTTCCTAACATAATCGGGAGGGCAGCTTGCCAATGAAATGTTAAGGATCCACCGGGCCTTACACCGATAGTGTCGGGTGGCCATGCTGCTCACTATACCCCCAACCGCCTGAATCCCACTGACAGTTAAAACCCCTCCATTCAGGACAGAAGACGTGTTTTAATTCCAGGTTTAGTGACCTATACTTTTTGTCAGAAGTAGAATATCTGCCAGTAAGCTAAGATGTTACTGGCATGAAAAGATAGGTCAATGTTTTGGGTGGGATGTTTCTTAAAATCGACCTGTCTTTTCTCTGTACAGATGCTGACTGTCTCTGTGTATTTCTCTCTCTTTATGTTATTGTTTAAGATTTCCAGCATGTTCAGTTTTCCAGCATGTTCAGTTTTTGTGCTTATTATTTAGGAATTATTTGATGCAGGATGGAGGCTTGCTGAAACAAGTCCAGTTATGTATACGGCCAAGTTAGCCATGTAACTTGCTGTACTGATTGATGGCCCATTTTACTGTATCTAAATAAACTTTTAGTTTTATGCAACTATGGCACTGTGCAAACCTGGTATCCAAAAGTCGATCAACATCTGCCCTAAGAGAGCTAGGTTGTGAGGCTGCAAGCACCTGCATTATAAATGATGTTGGCCTTTTGAATTCATAAACACTTGATGCCATTTGGTGTTCAAAAAAAATGCACTTCGCTTCAGTTTTGGATGTCAACTTAGAGATGAACCAAAACTAAATCGAAATGTGACAATGTAGATTCTACTGTCAGCGAGAGCAGAGAACAAAAGCCCCTCGATTCCTTGATTCCATGCTTGCATTCAAGACCATTAATCTATCTGCCCCACAAATCTCCTCATGATGTACACAAATTTAAACAATGTCTCAGCTGATGGTTAGTGTGTTGATTTGTGCAAATTCTAAAGAAATGAATAGAGATCATCTGTCTCCATCAGACAGTTACACTCTTATCTATTACTGCCAGCACTAAGCCCGAATACTTAGAATTATAGAACTCTGCCTGCTCTCCTCTTCTAAATATGTTTGAGTATTTTAATATTCGAACATTACAAGACAAATACGATTCTGTGTTCTAAATTCACTTTTACCTGACCAGTAGTGACTGAAATTTCAGTCAGTTTTCCTGAATCATACTTCATGGCCCTAGAATCAAATGTATTTGTCCTTTTTGTAAGAGCATACAGCTTGTTACATGTAATAGGTTTCATTCTAACCCATACTAAACCCTACTCACCTAAAAATATCAGGTACTTGAAAATCCAAAATTAATTCAATTCTAGATTAGATAACTGCCTGCGTCTCAGTCAGTGTGTAATATATGTCCAACCATAATCTCAGCCCTGTTCTCTCTTTCTCGCTTCTCTCACTTCTACCAGGTTAACCAGGCTGATGCAGTCCCTAAACCTATTCCCTTTCTAATCCCTCATTCTGAGGGCAAGATGGGTTCAGGGTTAATTATTGAATTTGGATTCATGCCTGGTCCTGCCCGGATATAGATCCTAGCAATTGATTGTAGTGCAAAGGCGCTTACCATGGCTCTGCTGCCCCCCTGAAAATGGCCAGTACTTTTCTCTTTTGCTTTACTTTCCACCTCATCGGTCCCTGGGGTCTTCCTGTTCTCTGTCAGTATTGTATGACACATTGGTCAAAGGATGGGAGGGTATTATCCCTTTGGGCTATCATGTGTTTCTAACCTCATCTCTGCTTTGGACACATTTTCCTTCCCAAATTATACTATTTTTATGGGCATTGCCAGTACTTTCCTCCTGTGCACATTCACAGGTGATGTTTTAAATATGCAATTTGCGACATTAACATGTCATTTTAATTGATTAGCCCTTACAACCTAGCTGGTGGTTACACAAATGCCCATGCGCACCCTATGTACAATGTACAATGCGTTGGGAAATACTTTCTTCTGAAAACATATATTTCTGTACCTTTTTATTCAAACATGCGTGTTTCTAATGGATTTGGATATGGCTGTGTACACAGTGGGGGAAAATTGTATCCAATATCTTCAAATTGGTTAAATTAAATTGCTTAACATTTTCTGTCATAATTGATTTAATCAAATTACTCCTCTGTATTGCATTTTGGAGCTTTGGTCTGGAGGGAACAGTTCTGTGTGTGTGATATGATTCAACTGTTAACCTCCCACAAGGCCACAGTGATACTGCCAGGAAAGTGATGACATCGTAGCTTTGCCAGAAGACAAATTGCATCGTACTGCTACATAGGAAAGGACTAGTTTCACTGATTATGGAAGAAAAGCATGACATTTTATTGGCTATCTTTTAGAATGTTCTGCTGGAGTGAAGGACCCTTTGGGCTCTAGCTCTACTGGCTGTGTTCCTTCCTCTAATACACTGCGTAATCCATCTGAACAACAAGGTATCAAATTGATGCTACTGTAAACCAGATCCTCCAGCGACTGGTTTCACGAATCAGGTACTTGTTGTTATAGCCTGCCAGCGAACTCCATGTTGAATCTTTTTTTTAATATTCATTCTTGGGTTGTGGGCATCACTAGCAAGGCTGGCATTTATTGCCCATCCCTAGTTGCCCTGAGTAAAAGGTAGTGGGCCTCCATCTTGAACTGCTGAAGTCCATGTTATTCTTTGTATGAGTTTGGTACAACTAAATGGCTTGCTAGGCCACTTCAGAGGGCAGTTAAGGATCAACAACGTTGGTGTGGGACTGGAGTCACATATAGGCCAATTGAGTAAGGACAGCAGATTTCACTCCTTAAAGGGGATTAGTGAACCAGTTGGGTTTTTATGACAGACAGCTTCATGATCACTTCTATTGATACCAGCATTTTTACTTCTGTTTTAAAAAAAAACTGAATTCAAATTTGCAACCTGCCATGGTGGGATTTGAACTAACATTATCTGGATTATTAATATCAATCTGGCTGGCTGGCGGGAAACCTGTTGACATTTTTTTTAAGACGTTCTGCCGTTTGTTTCAGCAGGACATGGGGGAAACCCTTACTTCCGGGATTCCCGTCCAAAAATCCGATCCCCCCTGAACCCCGCTCTCTTCCCAGCTCTGAGTAAATATCGAGGTCATGGTATTGAAGCCTCTAATGTGCTTTGGAAGAGTTTTCATATTTCAGAAAAGATGATTTTAAAAGCAATCCCTGTAATACAAGGAATATATGTAAGTGAATTGGTATAAAATATTTCAGTGGATTTTTCAGTCTATTCTAGGAAAAACAGAAAGGTAGAATATTATTTAAATGGTGCTAGATTGGGAAATACAGATGTACAAAGGGACCTGGGTGTCCTTGTACACCAGTCACTGAAAGCAAACATGCAGGTGCAGCAAGCAGTAAGGAAGGCAAATGGTATGTTGGCCTTCATTGCAAGAGGATTTGAGTACAGGAGCAAGGATGTCTTACTACAGTTGTACAGGGCCTTGGTGAGACCATACCTGGAGTACTGTGTGCAGTTTTGGTCTCCTTACCTAAGAAAGGATATACTTGCCATAGAGGGAGTGCAGCGAAGGTTCACCAGACTGATTCCTGGGATGGCAGGACTGTCGTATGAGGAGAGATTGGGTCGACTAGGCCTGTATTCACTAGAGTTTAGAAGAATGAGAGGGGATCTCATTGAAATGTATACAATTCTGACAGGGCTAGACAGACTGGATGCAGGGAGGATGTTTCCCCTGGCTGGGGGGCTCTAGAACGAGGGGTCACTGTCTCAGGATACAGGGTAGGACATTTAGGACTGAGATGAGGAGAAATTTCTTCACTCAGAGGGTGGTGAACCTGTGGAATTCTCTACCACAGAAGGCTGTGGAGGCCAAATCACTGAATATATTTAAGAAGGAGATAGATAGATTTCTAGACACAAAAGGCATCAAGGGGTATGGGGAGAGAGTGGGAATATGGTATTGAGATAGAGGATCAGCCATGATCATATTGAATGGTGGAGCAGGCTCGAATGGCCTACTCCTGCTCCTATTTTTCTATGTTTCTAATTACCACCAGTGGAGGGAAAGTACCACATTGAACCACACCTAGAATCGTAGAATCATAGAATGGTTACAGCACAGAAGGCGGCCATTCGCGAACCCGTGCCGGCTCTGTGCAAGAGCACTTCAGCTAGTCCCACTGCCCTGCCCTTTCCCGGTAGCTCTGCAATTTTTTTTCCTTCAGGCACATATCTAATTCCTTTTTGAAAGCCACGATTGAGTCTGCCTCCACCACCCTCTCAGGCAGCGCATTCCAGATCCTAACCACTCGCTGCATAAAAAAGTTTTTCCTCATGTCCCCTTTGGTTCTTTTGCAAATCACCTTAAATCTGTGTCCTCTGGTTCTTGCCCCCTCTGCCAATGGGAACAGTTTCTCTCTATCTACTCTGTCTAGACCCCGCATAATTTTGAACACCTCCATCAAAACTCCTCTCAACCTTCTCTGCTCCAAGGAGAACAACCCCAGCTTCTCTAGTCTATCCACGTAACTGAAGTACCTCATCCCTGAAATCATTCTCGTAAATCTTTTCTGCACCCTCTCGAGTGCCTTCATATCCTTCCTAAAGTGCGGTGCCCAGAATTGGACACAATACTCCAGGTGAGGCTGAACCAGTGTTTTATAAAAGTTCATCATAACTTCCTGGCTTTTGTACTCTATGCCTCTATTTATGATAGCCAAGTTCCGCACCCATGAGGACGGCCTCAATAGGGATATCGGGTTCATGTCACGCTACAGAACATGACTCGACATCGTTGTCTGTGTTTCCAGTTTTAAAAAACAAACACAAAAAAAACCCCACAAAAAAAACAAACAAAAAAACACTGCAGACAGCAGGATTTGACACGTTGGACCCCCTGTGACACATCTCATTGTCTTGGCTGTGCTCTTGGTGTATCTTTGATGTAAGGACACCTTCCCTGAAAGATTGTATCTCTGCAGTTTCTGTGTTTATATACTGTGAAATATTGTAGATTCACTCATTGTAACTTTATCTGAGGAAGGGGCGACAGCTCCGAAAGCTTGTAATTTTAAATAAATCTGTTGGACTATAACCTGGTGTTGTGCGACTTCTCATTTCTATTTATGAAGCCCAGGATCCTGTATGCTTTTTTTAACCACTTTCTCAACCTACCTTGCCACCTTCAACGATTTGTGCACATATACCCACAGGTCTCTCTGTTCATGCACCCCCTTTAGAATTGTACCCTTTGTTTATATTGCCTCTCCTCGTTCTTCCTACTCACATGTATCAGTTTGCACTTTTCTGCAGTAAATTTCATCTGCCACGTGTCCGCCCATTTCACCAGCCTGTCTATATCTTTTTGAAGTCTGTCACTATCCTCCTCACTGTTCACTATACTTCCAAGTTTTGTGTCATCTGCAAATTTTGAAATTGTGCCCTGTACACCCAAGTCCAAGTCATTAATATATATCAAGAAAAACTGGTCCTAGTACTGACCCCTGGGGAACACCACTGTATACCTTTCTCCTGTCTGAAAAAACAACCGTTCACCACTACTCTCTGTTTCCTGTCACTTAGCCAATTTCGTATCCATGCTGCCACTGTCCCTTTTATACCATGGGCTTCAACTTTGGTGGCAAGCCTATTATGTGGCACTTTATCAAACACCTTTTGGAAGTTCATATACGCCACGTCAAACATATTGCCCTCAGCAACCCTCTCTGTTACCTCATCAAAAAACTCGATCAATTAGTTAAACACGATTTGCCTTTAACAAATCCGTGCTGGCTTTCCTTAATTAATCCACACTTGTCCAAGTGACTGTTAACTTTGTCCCTAATTATCATTTCTAAAAGCTTCCCCACTACCGAGGTGAAGCTGACTGGCCTGTAGTTGCTGGGTTTATCCTTGCACCCTTTTTTAAACAAGGGTGTAACATTTGCAATTCGCCAGTCCTCTGGCACCACCACTGTATCTAAGGAGGATTGGAAGATTATGGCCAGTAGCTCCGCGATTTCCTCCTTAACTTCCCTCAGCATCCTAGGATGCATCCCATCCGGTCCTGGTGACTTATCAACTTTAAGTGCAGACAGCCTTTCTAGTACCTCCGCTTTATCAATTTTTATCTCACTCAGTATCTCAACTACCTCCTCTTTCACTATGACTTTGGCAGCAATTTCTACCTTGGTATTTATTTACTACCTCAGCCATGCCCTCTGCCAACATGCGGAGGTCTCCTTTTTGGTCTCTAAACGGCCCCACCCCTCCTCTTACTACCCGTTTATTACTAAATGCCTATAGAAGACTTTTGAATTCCTTTTTATGTTAGTTGCCAATCTATTCTCATACTCTCTCTCTGCCCCTCTTATTTTCTTTTTCACTTCCCCTCTGAACTTTCTGTATTCAGCCTGGTTGTCACTTGTATTCTCAACCTGACATCTGTCATACGCCCCTTTTTTCTGCTTCATCTTACTCTCTATCTCTTTCGTCATCCAGGGAGCTCTGGCTTTGGTTCCCCTACCTGTCCCCCTCGTGGGAATGTACCTCAACTGTATCTGAACCATCTCCTCTTTAAAGGCAGCCCATTGTTCGATTACAGTTTTGCCTGCCAGTCTTTGATTCCAATTTACTGGTGCCAGATCCATTCTCAACCCACTGAAATTTGCCTTCCTCTAATTAAGTATTTTTACTCTAGATTGCTCCCTGTCCTTTTCCATAGCTAATCTAAACCTTATGATACTATGATCACTGTTCCCTAAATGTTCCCCTACTGACACTTGCTCCACTTGATCCACATCATTCTCCAGACCCAGATCCAGCAATGCCTCCTTCCTCATTGGGCTGGAAACGTACTGATCAAGAAAGTTCTCCTGAACACACTTCAGAAATTCTTCCCCCTCTCTGCCCTTTACACTATTACTATCCAAGTCTATATTAGGATAATTGAAGTCCCCATTATTACTACTCTATAGTTCTTGCACCTCTCTGTAATTTCCCTGCAAATTTGCTCCTCTATATCTTTCCCACTAGTTGGTGGCCTATAGAATACACCTAGTAGTGTAATGGCACCTCTATTATTTCTTAACTCTATCCAAAGAGATTCTGTCCTTAACCCCTCCAGAACATCCTTTCTCTCCAGCACTGTGACATTCTCCTTAACCAATACTGCCACCCCACCTCCTTTCTTTCCTTCCCTAACTTTCCTGAACACCTTGGGGGCAAAATTCAGTTGCTTTGCGCCTCCCGTTAGCACCCTCTTAGGGCGCTAACGGGGCACAAAGCAACTAGCCCCCGGGCGCGGTGCCGCCAATGCCTCCCACGATATTCAGTGGGAGGTTAGCAGCGGCGGTAACCATTAGCAGCCCGCGGTGCTGTGCCGCCGACAATGACATCATCACCGTGTGCAGCGCCCCGCTCGCACCCAGGCCGCGATCTTCAGTAGCGCCCCCTGACTTAGCACCGGACGCTATGTCCGACAGGGTCAGGGGGGCCTACCTGCGGCCGGGGCAGCACTATTTAAAGGTGAGGTGCCAGGCGGCCATTTTTGTTGCTGGCCACCTGCCAGCACCTGCCTCCGCTGCCGTCCCTGGCCTCCTGACCCGCCGCCCCCCCCCCACCCCTCCACCCCGCGCAGTGCTGGCTGCGCTCCATGAGTCTGGCACTTCTCTTGAGTGCCGGGCTCTTTTGCCAGCACTCCGACCTCCGGTGGCCCAGCTGGGCCCTGGGTTGCACTGCGCAAGGCCCTTCCCCTTTATGAAGGGGAGGAAGGCCTGCAATACTGCGGCACGTAGCGCCGCGATATTCCCTCGCAGCGCCCCAAGAGAGAGGCGGGGCGCTTCCAGTAGCACCCCGCTTCCCTCTTGGAGCGCTTCAACTCAATTTTGGCCGCGGGGGTGCTAACTTTTCCGGGGCGCTAAAAGCAGCGCCCCAGCGAAGTTAGTGCCCCAAAGGGGGCGCGACTCAATTTCTCCCCCCTTATTTCCAGGAATATTTAATACCCAATCCTGCCCTTTTTTGAGCCATGTCTCCGTTATCGCCACAACATCCTATTCCCATGTGGCTATTTGCGCCTGCAGCTCACCAACATTCTTTACCATGCTTCGTGCATTTACAATCATGCACTGTAAACCTATCTTATACCTTGTATTCTCTCAGTCTGACCCCACCTAATACCGTACTATTTCTTACTCTAGTGTTATCTGTCTCTCCCAATCCTTTGTGCACTTTGTTTCTCCTTTCTCGTGCTACATCCTGGTGTCCATCTCCCTTCCAAATTAGTTAAAACCCTCCCCACGAGGACTATAGTCCCAGCTCTGTTGAGGTGCAACCCATCCGGCCTGTATAGGTCCCACCTCCCCCAGAACCGGTCCCAATGTCCCAGGAATCTGAAGCCCTCCCTTCTGCACCATCTCTCCAGCCATGCATTCATCTGCTCTATCCTCCTATTTCTATACTCACTAGCTCTTGGAGCAGGGAGTAATCCAGAGATTACTACTTTTGAGTTCCTGCTTTTTAATCTCTTTCCTAGCTCTCTAAAATCTGCCTGCAGGACCTCATCCCTCTTTCTACCTATGTCGTTGGGACCGATATGGACCACGAACTCTGGCTGTTCACCCTCCCCCTCAGAATGCTCTGCAGCCGCTCAGTGACATCCTTGACCCTGGCACCAGGGAGGCAACATACCATCCTGGAATCAAATCTGCGGTCGCAGACACACCTGTCTGTTCCCCTAACTATCGAATCTCCTATCACTATTGCTTTCCTGATCTTCCTCCTCCACCACCCCCCTCCCCCCCCTCACCTGTACAGCTGAGCCACCCATGGTGCCGTGGACTTGGCTCTGACTGTACTCCCCAGAGGAACCATTTCCCTCACCAGTATTCCGTACTGAATACTGGTTGGAGAGCGAGATGCACTCGGGGGACTCCTGCACTGCCTGTCTGGTCCTCCTTGTCTGTCTGGCGGTCACCCATTTCCTCTCTGCCTGCAAATCCTTATGCTGTGGGGTAACCACCTCCTGAAACATGCTATCCACTTAGCTCTCAGCCTCACGGATGCACCGCAGTGATGCCAGCTGCTGCTCAAGCTCCAAAACCTGGAGCTCGAGCTCCTCCAGCTAACGACACTTCCTGCATACGTGGTTGTCCAGGACACACGAAGCATCCTGGAGTTCCCACATGGCACAAGATGTGCATTCCACGGGACCGAGGTGCCCTGCCATGCCTCTACTTAATAGATTATTAACTAACTTAACAGACATAAACTCAAGACTTAAAAAAGAACAATCACCAGATACTCACCAATTTTTTGTTTTCTCTTCAGTTCCTTCCCTTGTGCTGACGTCACTTACCTCGCTCCCTGACGCTCAAACTCGCTCCGGGCTCTCGGGCCTACCTTTATCTCCAGCCGCTCCTCTCGCTATCTCCTCCTTCCCACTCTGTTCTGAATTCCCACTCGCTCCAAAATCCAAATTTAGCACTCCGTCTAGAAGCACTGCATTTAGGATAATGCTGTGAAGCCCAATCTGTGCGTCAGCTGTTACTGTTTACTTTTATACACTTGGGGGTAGAAATTAGGTCGCGCCCCATTTGGGGCGCAAATTTCATCCGGACGCAAATATTAGCGCCTGGCGCTAATTATCGGCACTGACAGGAAACTTCACTTTTACCGCCCCGGGAGGTGAGTGGAGCGCTAAAGCAGGCGCTGCACACCTGTCTTAAGGCGCAAAGGCCAAGGAGTGAGGCGCTAACTCAGCGCGCGAGCGCAGCGCAGCTGCTGCCAGTTAGCGAGGGAACACAGACACACTGGCGCCGGACACGGGGGGGGGCCACTTGCTCCCCAGCCACACCCTGCTCATTGCAGCCTTGAATCTCAGCCTGGAGAGACCTGTGAATCCATTTTGCTGCCAAGCATGGAGAGGGTGAGAGAACGCGCTCATCGCTTCACCGAGCGGGCCTTGGATGCTCTGGTTGGCGCAGTGGAGCGCAGACGATGTATGCTGTTCCCTGAGAGTGGCAGGAGGCCTTTGCCACGCGAGTTCAGAAGAGTGTGGAGGGAGGTGGCTCAGAGCGTCTCCTCCAGGAGCATGGTGCCCAGGACCCATACTCAATGCCGCAATAAGTTCAACGACCTCACTCGGGTCGTCAGGGTGAGTGGCTTTTTCTCAATACCTCTCCATCCCTCCATCTCAACCTCACTCTATGGCCAGAGGGTCATAAAACCCCAATGCACAACACTCATCCAACAACTATGCCATTTCATCAAACACACACACACATTCCACACTTTGCATTCAGTAAGGGCTATTCACCTATGGGAGGTACATCAGGCAAGACCATGGCTGTATATTGTAAGGGCTATTCACCTATGGGAGGCACATCAGGCAAGACCATGGCTGTATATTGTAAGGGCTATTCACCTATGGGAGGCACATCAGGCAAGACCATGGCTGTATATTTACTCAGATGCTGTCCTTTTTCTTGCAGGCTAAGCTGGCTCATAATAGGAGACAGCAGCAACGGACAGGTGGAGGGCGGCTTCAGCTGCAACCCCTCAGCGATCTGGAGGAGCGCGTCCACAGGATTGTGGCAAGCCGGGTGATCGGTCCCGTCGCCACTGGAGACGCCGACCCCGTTGTGGACAGCAATGGTAAGGTCATCACCTTTTTGTCCTCTGTCCTTCCACTTGTCCCTCACAGCACCAGCCTTTGACACTTTCAATCCAACTTGCTAACTCGCTGCACTTATTCCTCCCTTACTGCCACCCTGTCCTCACGCTAAAGCTACTCTTGTACCTCCCTGCTTTCAGATGGTGATTCACCAGCTGAGGAGACGGGCCCTGAAGCTGCCACTGGGAGTGATGCTGCAGCTGAGGAGGAAGAGGAAGCCAGAGCATCAGTGCCACCCTCTCCCGAGGAAGCCCATGCCCACACTGGGAACACGCCTTCCCCGGAGGGGAGCAGGGGGGAAGGGGCTGATGATGGTGAAGCTCCAGGACCCAGCGGGCTGCAGCAACGCCATGGGGGGGGGTAGGGAAGAACGGGGGCCTTCTCCCCAGAGGGAGAGTATGCCAGACACTCCTACTGCAATGGACGCAGAGGAGGAGCGGCTGATTGCAGAAATGAACAGCCAGGCGGTGGGCATGCACACTGAGCTCATGGGTGCAGTGGGAAGGGTGCCCGAATGCATTGAGTCACTGGCAAGGAGTGTGGAGCACTTCGCTGTAGCACAGGTGGATGCCACACTAACGCTTAGTGCTGCAATTCAGTCACTGGCTGCCGTGATCCCACCTCTGACTGCTCTCATACAGACTCAGATGGAGGCCACGCGAGCACAGACTGCTGCCAACCTTGATGGTTCGTGCACATGTCCCCAGGGCTGTCACCGCGCCGCAGCAGGCCAGCAATCTGTTCTCCGGCAGATTGCTCCGGATGCTGAAGTGCTGCCCCGTGGGAGTGCCAGTGTGTCGGGCGAGCAGGGAGTTGCTGGCCTCTCTCACGATGACAGCATTCCTGCTGCCAACACTGTCACTTCTCCACTGCACTTGTCACCGCCTGTAGGACAGACTGCTGCTGCCCATGCAGAGTTGGTGCAGTCTGCAGCCGGGCCCTCCAGGCCCAGAAGTGGTCGAGGCCGTCCTTCAGGGGCATCTGCAGTGTCAGGGTCTGACGAGCAGCAGCCTTCCACCAGCCTTGCTGCAGCCACTGAGGTCCCATTACGGAGGAGCAGTAGGGTTAGAAGGGGGGAAGTGCGCAAGGGAAGGAGATCACCCTCGAAGGGCAAAAAGTAGGAGGTGTGACAAAATGCTGGTCATTTTTTTATTAAAGGCCGAGGTTCATGGTCCAACTTTTGTTTAGTGTTTTGGATATTATCTCCAGGTTGTGAGAACCAGTTATGTTATTGACTTTTTTTGTGTTTATTTCTATGAGTTTGTCATGAGGAATTGACACACACAGAGTTTGTAAAATAAATAAGTTTCTGTATTCAAAATATACATGGCTGGTGGTTGGAATTATTGGTGTCTTGGCCGGCTTAGGGGTTGCGTGCTGGGTTGATTAGTGTTTGTAGCAATGGCAGGGGCCCTAGAAGCGGCTTGCTATTAGCCGTTGACGGACGGCCCTTGCAGTTTGACCATTGTGGGCCGCCCTCCCGCCTTGGTGCTGCTGATGATCATCGTCCTCGTCCTCTTCCTCCTCTTCCTCCTCCTCCTCTGCTGGTGCTACAAGGCCTGGTGGCATTGGCTGGGTCCTGAGGATTGCCATGTTGTGCAACATGCAGCACACGACTACGAAGTTCGAAACTTGCTCAGGCGAGCACTGCAGGGCTCCTCCGGAATGGTCCAGACAGCGGAACCGTTGTTTCAGCACGCCGATTGTGCGCTCAATAATGTTCCTGGTTGCTTGATGGCTTTCATTGTACCGCAGCTCAGCAGGGGTGTTTGGCGTACGGAGCGGTGTCATCAGCCAGGTGCTCAATGCGTACCCCTTGTCCCCGAGAAGCCAACCAACTGGCTGATGCGGTGCCTCGAAAACTTCTGCCACAGTAGTCTGGCGCAGGATGAAAGCATCGTGGCAGCTGCCCGGATAGTGGGCATTGACAGCGAGTATCACCTGTCTGTGGTCACAGACCAACTGCACATTCAAGGAATGGAACCCATTTCTGTTCCTGAATTCCTCTGCATTCTCTCGCGGAGCACGCAAAGCCACATGCGTGCAGTCAATGGCGCCCTGCACCATGGGGAAGCCCGCTACCCTCGCAAAGCCCAGAGCACGGTCACGCTGCTTGTCTGGGGTCATAGGGAAAGAGATGAAGTCTCGTCTCCTTCTGAAGAGGGCATTGGTGACCTGCCGGATGCAGCGATGCACCGCAAACTGGGAGATATTGGCGAGGTCCCCAACAGCAGCTTGGAATGAGCCAGTGGCGTAGAAGTTCAAAGCCACTGTGACCTTCACTGCCACCGACAGAGACGTCCTGGACCTCAGCTGAGGCTGCAGATCTGGCTGCAGCAGGTGGCAGAGCTCAGTGACCACCTCCTTGCTGAATCGCACCCTTCGCAAACACAGCTCCTCGGACATATGGATGTAGGAGAGCTGTTCACGATATACCCTGGGAGGGTAAGCTCTCCTGTACATGCGCCTGATGGCCCTCCTCCGTCTGGCCATCATTGCCACTCTCTGTCTGCGTCTCTGTATCCTCCGATTCAGCTGGAGCAGGACGACGCCCCCAATCATTGCAGCCCCCATATTCTCTTTGCCAGAAAAGTAATGAGGTACAGCAACTAAAGTAGCAACAAAGTTAGGATGAATAGGCAAAACTACCTCACAAAGCGTTGAGTCAATGTAGAAGTCTCTCTCTCTCTCTCCGAATCTCTCTCTCTCTCTCAGAACGAGTGGTGCATAAATGTCGACCACAGAAAAAGACAGGAAGAGGCCCCCTTTAAATAGCGCCCCCCCCAGCCCCACACCGATTGATAACGTTCCAGTCTTCCGGTCGTTGGAAGCGCCAGGCGGTAAGGCAGGGGGCGCCACTCAATTTCCGCTCCGGGGCGCCCCAAGGGCGTTGCACCATGGAATGACGTCATAATCTGCGCGCGCAGGTGGTTGCAGCGGTAAGTTTTAGCGCCGCCGCACAATCTCAAGTTAAGTTCTCGAGCGGCGCAAACATCGCTGCGCCCGGGCGTTAGCGGCTTAACGCCCCATTAGCGCCCTCTTAAGGCGCTAATGGGAGGCGCAACCAAGTGAATTTTTACCCCTTGGAGCCACACCCAAGTTACCAGTGCTCTCTCAGCTCCCTGCTCCCAGTAATTAGCACCTATTCAAGACAAAAACTTATAGCTGACTGACAGTTAACTGCCACTGGCAGGCAGTTTCTGCTAACTACAGTTTTTAAAGTTCTAGGTTAAATTCAAAATGTTCAACTAATTCCACTTTTTACAGCTAATACTTACCCAGTACTTACCAGAGACTCCCACTCTCTCCAAATTCCCAATTTAGCACTCTGTCTAGAAGCACGCTGTTTAGGATCACTCTGTGCAGCCCACCTGCATCACAAACACCTGCATATTTCAATATGCCACCTGAGTTATCCAAATATTTGGCAGAAATATGTAATCTGTACATGGCTCTCTAACACTGCCTCATATCTCCTGTCAGGATGTCCATTCACTCATTTGACCCAGATAAATGGGATCCACTGCGAATAAAAATATCAGCCAGTTGCCATGAGTCCCATTTCTTTAAACAGAATGGTGTGTTCTCACATAATGTTAATGGTGTTAATTTAAAAACTGACAAAGAAGAATAATGAATAATGATACGGTTTATAATTGGATTAAATGGCAAGAATATTGAACTAATTGGGTGTTCCGTGTCCATGAATATCCTATCTTCAGCAGATACATATTCTAGACACATTATGGAATAAAGTAGTCAGCAACGAGAAAATAAAACTCAAGCTGTTCGAGGGTTTTAATTTAAATGGTAACTTGTGGTCTCAAACTGAAAGTAATGGCCCCGATATCTACTGGGGCGAAATTTAAGAGTGCGGGGTAGGAGCTTTCCCGAATACTGCGGAGTTTTAACTCCACAACATGTGTGATTTTGATTGACCAGCTTGGCTGCCTCTCGGGCAAAGAAGGCTTGGGAAAAGGCCGCAGCCCAGGAGCAGGTATGTTTAGTGGTGGTGGGGAGGAGAGATCACAGAGGGCAGGTGGTGGTTCGGTGAAGGCGGGGAGGTCTGGGCCGATGGCGGGGAGGTCTGGGCCGATGGCGGGGAGGTCTGGGCCGATGGCGGGGAGGTCTGGGCCGATGGCGGGGAGGTCTGGGCCGATGGCGGGGAGGTCTGGGTCGATGGCGGGGAGGTCTGGGCCGAAGGCGGGGAGGGGTCTGGGCCGATGGCGGGTGGGTCTGGGCCGATGGCGGGGAGGTCTGGGGGGATGGCGGGTGGGTCTGGGCCGAAGGCGGGGAGGGGTCGGGGCCGATGGCGGGTGGGTCTGGGCCAATGGCTGGGGGGATCTGGGCCGATGGCGGGGAGGTCTGGGGGGTGGTGGGTGGGTCGGGGCCGATGGCGGGGGGGGTCTGGGCCGATGGCGGGTGGGTCTGGGCCAATAGCTGGGGGGTCTGGGCCGATGGCGGGTGGGTCTGGGCCAATGGCGGGTGGGTCTGGGCCGATGGCGGGTGGGTCGGGGCCGATGGCGGGGGGGGGGGGTCTGGGGGGATGGCGGGGAGGTCTGGGCCGATGGCGGGTGGGTCTGGGCCGATGGCGGGTGGGTCTGGGCCGATGGCGGGTAGGTCTGGGCCGATGGCGGGTGGGTCGGGGCCGATGGCGGGTGGGTCGGGGCCGATGGCGGGTGGAAAGGGGCCGATGGCGGGTGGGTCTGGGCCGATGGCTGGGGGGTCGGGGCCAATGGCGGGTGGGTCTGGGCCAATGGCTGGGGGGTCTGGGCCGATGGCGGGTGGGTCTGGGCCGATGGCTGGGGGGTCGGGACCGATGGCGGGTGGGTCTGGGCCAATGGCTGGGGGGTCTGGGCCGATGGCGGGGAGGTCTGGGGGGGTGGCGGGGAGGGGTCAGGGCCGATGGCGGGTGGGTCTGGGCCGATGGTCGCTCGCCCCTTGTCCTGCCTCCATTAAAACCAGAAATGGGTGGGTTTGAGGGGTGTTGGGTTCGCATTTGAAATTTTTAACATTTTATCTTCCCACCCGACCCAAACCCATCTGTTGTTGAGAGTTAAGATTAACCCCAATGTTTCAGTACACAAGTTAAGCCAGCCAGAGTGGCAAAGCCAAACGCCCGCTCAGTAACATTGGCTTCGTCAGTGGCAACGTTGATATAATTGGCTGACTTTTCAAAGAGGGCATTGGTGACCTGTGTGACGCATCTGTGGGTGGCCGACTGCGCGAACATAAGAACATAAGAAATAAGAGCAGGAGTAGGCCATACGGCCCCTCGAGCCTGCTCCACCATTCAGTAAGATCATGGCTGATCATTGACCTCAACTCCACCTTCCCGCCCGATCCCCATATCCCTTGATTCCCCTAGAGTCCAAAAATCTATCGATCTCAGCCTTGAATATACTCAAAGACTCAACATCCACAGCCCTCTGGGGCAGAGAATTCCAAAGATTCACAACCCTCTGAGTGAAGAAATTCCTCCTCATCTCAGTCTTGAATGGCCTACCCCTTATCCTGAGACTATGCCCCCTAGTTCTAGACACTCCAGCCAGGGGAAACAACCTCTCAGCATCTACCCTGTCAATCCCCTTCAGAATCTTGTATGTTTCAATGAGATCACCTCTCATTCTTCTAAACTCCAGAGAGTATAGGCCCATTCTACACAATCTCTCATCATAGAACAACCCTCTCATCCCAGGAATCAATCTAGTGAACCTTTGTTGCACCGCCTCCAATGCAAGTATATCCTTCCTTAGATAAGGAAACCAAAACTGTCTCACCAAGGCCCTGTACAATTGTAGCAAGACTTCCTTACTCTTGTACTCTAACCGCCTTGCAATAAAGGCCAACATGCCATTTACCTTCCTTATTGCTTGCTGTACCTGCATGCTAGCTTTCTGTGTTTCTTGCACGAGGACACCCAAATCTCTCTGAACACCAACATTTGAAAGTTTCTCACCATTTAAAAAATATTCTGTTTTTCTATTCTTCCTACCAAAGTGAATAACCTCACATTTCCCTACACTATACTCCATCTGCCACCTTACTGCCCACTCACTTAGTCTATCTATATCCCTTTGCAGACTCTTTGGCCACAATTTTGCAAATGGATGCGGCTTTGGAGTGGGTCAGCTGGTTTCCGGGATCCAGTCCCGCCCCCAACTGCATCCAGTCCACGGACGTGATTTTACGCTGATTGGCCTTGTTAAGCCCGCCCTGCGGGCTTGCTGGCCGATTAAGAGGAAGCCGGTCAGATGACATCATTTGATGACGCGTCATCTGCCGGTTTTCTTAAAGGGACCATGCACAATTTTTCTTTGACAGCTCACTTCTCAGTGTTTGACAGCATTGAGGTGCTGCAAATACTGACAATCACTGTACAAAGGTGAGCTCTTGAACCCAGGCTCTCCAATGACTCCCTCCATCGGCTAGAACAGATGGCAGCTGCAGGTGAGGTTACAGAAGCGATCTGTCACTGGTGAGAGAGGTTCTCTCAATGAGTTGGGACTCGACAGCCAATTCAAAACTTGTTACCTACAGAAAAGTGTAAATGCATTAAAAATGATTTTCCCAACATTTTCTTACCTCTGAAACTCACCAGTGCACCATTGGATCTTTCACACCCCTTCTGCAGCTGTCGTCAATGCAGAAACATAACCGCAGACTCAGAACACACCACACTTACCTGGCGTGGTGTCCTGACATCGGGAAACCCGAGGCAGAAGCAGCAAAATTCAAAAAGAGCCTGTTAACAAGTATCAGTGGCTATAATCCTCTTCCCGCTGCTAGGTGTCGGGTCCATGCGCAAATCGGGGACCCGACACTTGTGAAGATTGATTGGAGGCGGGTTGACAGCGGGTTTCCTACCCGCTATCAATCTTTGCGATTTTGATAGCGGTCCCGCCTCCAATCCCGCACTCTGAGGACCGGTAAAATTCCGGCCTTTGTGTTCTCCTCACAGCTTACATATGCTGCAAATGTCTGCTGCAGATCCCTGGAAGGAGCCTGAGGCGAAGAAGTTGAGGGCGCTGGTGATTTTGACAGCCACTGGTGAGGCGTGTCCACCCGCTCCTCTGGGCTGCAGGTCTTGCTCGAGCAATGTGCAAATGTCTGCGACACCCTGGCGCGATAGCTTGAGCCTCCTTTGGCACTGCTGCTCAGTCATGTTGAGGAAGCTCATCCTCTGCCTGTATACCCTGTGTTGAGGGTACCGCCTCCGGTGCAGTGCAGCCCTGTGCTGATGCCCTCTGTCCTGTGCAGCATCAGGTGGTTGAGGAGAAGGTTGGTGGTGATGTTGTTGGTGCTGCTGGTGTTGGGGCTCATTGTGGTCCGATTCTGAGGACCAAGGTGAGAGAGTATAAACGGCACCTGTGCTGATGGAATAGATGGCAGGTCAAGTAGAGATGAGAGAAGCAATCTGTCAATGATGTGATAGGTTCTACCCATGATGTGAGACTGGATAGTGACTTTGCTGCAAACACTTGCAGCCTGTAGAAAGCTAAATCTGTGCTGGGAATGCAGTCAGCAACAGCTTCTGCCTGAGGAAAGTGATCAGCTGTGAGGTGGGAGTTTTTATAGTACATTTTATGCTGTCAACTAATCAGCTGGAGCAATGGCCACTCAACTCCCGCTTGACAGACATGGTTCCCGAACTGCGTGAATCCCGTGGTCATCCAGGGAAATTTGAAATGTAGACTCAAAAAAGGCACTTAAGGGTCTGACAACAAGCTGATAATGATTTGAATTAGGTTGCCCACCTCTGTCACACCGGCAAACGTGCCCGAGGGAAAGGCGTGTGGGGGCGGGATGACGGCGGGTTCCCAACCTGCTCCAACTTTTCCAAATTTCCCACCCGCCTCCGATCATGCCCGCACGGACCCCAGAAAATTCCAGCCCTAATATTAGCTGGCTTCCCGCCTTAGAATGGGTGGCAAGTTGACCAGCAGAATTTAAATGAGGCCTGGGAGTTCAAATACCCCAGGCCTCATTTCTGGAGCAGTAGGTAAGTTTCTAACTCACCCCACTCCTTACCCGCCCAGAATTGGCCCTGAGTTAACATCGGGGCCATTCGTTCTATTTCCATATGCTTAACAAAAAAACATTATTCTTTGGAAAGCTGACACAGTTTTTTGGGAAGTTAGGATCGGGCTCCTGGGAACATTTCATTATTGGCTGGGGGTCCCAATTGATGTAATCGGGAGCTGCTCCTCACAGAAAAGCTTAAGCATCATTCCACTGGAGAATTCGAATGCTGAGAGAGAGAATTTGTATTTTTTTTACTTATTTGTCTGAATGCGTTGGGCCAAACACAGTACAGATTGTGTTGCATTGTATTTTACCAGTAATGTTACATTTCCCTCTGAAGCTAGGTTACCCTGTCTCTTCAGCTCCCACATGCATTATAGACTAGGCACGAGTTCCAAATCAAATCCTCAGCCTCAACTAAGCAAACAAGAGCAAGATAGTGGGGAATTTTTGGAACAGGATATGGCCATTTGACCGAACAAGATTGATCTGAATTCAGCTCTTTCAACTCCATTCATAAAGACCTAGTCATGCTCAATTAAGACTACTAAGCGTTTGAATTAACACCGGACAATAAAAGCAACAGCACACATGCTCAAAGGACAAAATATTTTTGTGACCTGTTATTCCTTTGTACATGTGCACAGGAATATATTTCCAACTTTGCATTTTCATTTTATAGCTCTGTTCATTCATTTCCTGTTTACCCATTCAAAACATTTATACAGTTCATAGAAGATATACAAATCTCAATATAAAAACCATAATGATGATTACACTTACAGTTTACTGATGTTAAGCTGTATGACAGGCAGGTGGCAAAAACCATAACAAGAAAAACAATTGTGTCAAAATTAAATGTGCCTTGCAGTGAGGCAGTATGCATCTGTGTTTCTCTTGGTGGTCTGTATGATGATACATCTGTTTTCTTTGGCAATGCTGGTGGGCTAATGAGTGTGGGTTAGCATCTGCATGTGATCCCTGCTCATCTGTATATATCTGCATTCCCTAATGCAGTAGTGGGGTGTTCCCTAACCTCCTAAGGCTTTACAGAGGCTTATTCATCAGCAATTGACTCTGTATCGTTACATTTGCCAATCCCATTTTATTGTGCTCAACTTGAAAGATCCCAAAAATGGCAGAAGCAATTATAGCAAGGCAGTGAACATTGCCCATTTTTCAGGATCTAGTGCCCTGAAAATCTATTTTTTTTAAAAAGCAAATAATTTGGCCATACAGACAGGACATTAATTTTTGTAAATGGAGACAGCCTTGGACCAGATCAAAAGGACAGAAAAAGAATGTTGGAAGGATCTTAATAATAATATATTCAAGCAGGCGCTGGAAGTGACACAAATCCAGGAAGGATTATGAATCAGATGAGAAAGGACTTGCACCAGGTGACCAGTAAACAGCATCAGTTTCCACATTACAAAAGGATAATGTAGTAGAAGGTGTACATGTTGATGTGGCTACTTAAAAACAACGATGGGATCTTCATTTAATTCACCAGACAGTGGGCTTATAATACGAGCTGAAATCGAGTTGATCATTGGTATTCCATAGAAATTGAAGTGCTTTAGTTGATCAGTATGATAAAACTACGCTCAAAATGCCCTGAGGTAACAAGATCAACATAACTCAATAACTACAAAATTGCCAAAGCAGTGAAGTCTCTCCAAACCATTATCTGAACTGGAATAGATAATGGTTTTCTTTTCTTCTGTCTTCGCATAAAAGGACAGCACGTGTAGCTTTTACCCCTTGACTTCTTAAGTGAACTATGCTGATGCTTCCTGTCAGTTGGGTTTTATCACTTTGGAGTTGGTGTGTGAGTTCATTTAATATGGAAAAGATGATAGTTAGTGAGGCAGATATTCCTTTTCACATCAGAAAACGCTGGAAAAACTCAGCAGGCCAGGCAACATCCGTGGAGAGAGAAACAGAGTTAACATTTCAGGTCGAAACCCTTCGTCAGAACAACGATGGCATCTTAATTTAATTCACCAGACAGTGGGCTTATAATTTGAGCTGAAATCGAGTTGATCATTGGTATTCCATAGAAATTGAAGTGCTTTAGTTGATCAGTATGATAAAACTACACTCTGACAAAGGGTTTCGACCTGAAACGTTAACTCTGTTTCTCTCTCCACGGATGTTGCCTGGCCTGCTGAGTTTTTCCAGCGTTTTCTGTTGATGTTTCAATTTTCCAGCATCCGCAGTATTTTGCTATCGTATTCCTTTTCACATGTCTGGGGCTATTGAATGGCATGGGTGCAGCAAATACAGGAAAATTAGTTGGGAGGAGCACAAGCCCCTAACAGAACCCATCAATTAAGTTAAAAGAAAGAATCAAAATGAACTTACAATTTCTCCTTCTAAAAGATCCTCCAGGATCAGAAGGAGAGATATAACGGGAATGTTTGGGTGGGTCGACACAACAGCAACCAGTCTTTCAAGGGAACTTGTTACACTGACTCAAAGTGGTTTCATTCATTAACATGGCTGGATTGGACTGGATTAATTGCCCAGTCCAGCAGTTTCATATGGCTCAGTTACATCCATAGGTCTGGATTGAGTTAGGACATGGGCTTCCATCCTCAATATGCTGACTCGGTGTCAAACTATTGCTGTTCAACTTATATCCACCACACTGTGCTTTCAGATCACCCTTGATGTGGCAACTGGTCCTTACTGGATGATGAAAGGCAATCTGAGAGGTAAATCATTTGCAGCCTTGTATTCACAGTTGCATCAAAGGAACCTTTGCATAACCTCACTTGCAATATTAGGCCATATCTCAATAGAAAAAAGGGATCAAGATAGTAGATTTATAAGCCAGAATTATGACAAAGTAACTAACAGCTTTATTTTGCTCTCTCTGTTAAAGGTGATGAATGTAAATAGTGGTGCAGTATTGGTAGTGAGCGCTACTGGTCTTTCATCCTAATATGGGTTCATTGAATTTCGTAATGTTGTCAAAAAATGCTTTTTACGTTTTAAAGGTCAATCATAGAAACATAGAAACATAGAAACTAGGAGCAGGAGTAGGCCATTCGGCCCGTCGAGCCTGCTCCACCATTCAATACGATCATGGCTGATCATCCAAATGCAGTACCCTGTCCCTGCTTTCTCACACAGAATCCCCATCGAGCCTGCACCGACACATATCCCACCCTATCCCCGTAACCCCACGTATTTAATTCCCCCCTAACATATCCCATCCTATCCCCGTAACCCCACATCATGAGAAAGTCAAACAGAATTATATGAGGGGAAGAATAAATGTGAAGTAAGCAATGCGCTCAGGTCCAATCTGTCTTTAGTCACATGAAAGGAGGTTTCTGTAGCAAATCATGGCCTAGAATTTTTGTGCGGTGAGTTGCACCACTTTTAGACCAATAGAAAATGATTTACAACTGTCGATAGCCTGGAGAGGTATTTACACCAGAATTTGATGTGTCTGCTCATTTAGATCAGATTCGATTTACCTTCTGCGCTGATAGCGGTATCTGGACTGGTTGGCTTAAATTTAACTTCCCGTGATCTTAGGAAAACTTATGACACACTTGCATCTGCCTGGTACACCTGTACAATTTTAACTTCTGTAACCTATCTCTCTCTGTTTCTGTCCTGTCAGACGATGAGGGCTGATTTGCCTGGAGATGTGCTCTCCTCCCTTTACAAAGACACCCTTCTATATACACTGGACAAAGGACTCTTACATGTAATTGAACCTTCTACTACAACTTCTACCATGACTAAACTACGACAAGAACTATAACTTTTTAGGATGAAAACACCATTTTTTATCCCGTAACAGTACCTCAGAATCTCTTACTTTGCAGGAATGGAAACTTTCCTGGTGGTGTCCCAGTCCCTCTGGTTGCTGCAGGCAAGGTCAGCTTTAACCAGGTGAAGACCAAATATGTCCCAAAAGTTCTTTTATAACTCTGGACTCACTCCTCAAAATTTCTTCAGGTTGCAGTCTCCAAAGTAAAGCACTTCCTCCCCCTCCCAGCTATTGTCAGGAACAGGCACACATCTTTTAACTCATTGTTAAATATCCTTGGTGCACTCGGTTCAGAGGTCACATGTTTTGGACACTCCAATGCCAGTCTTTCCCATTGTAATATATGACTCACAGCAGCATCGGCAAACACACTTGAGGAAGAACCTAGCCATCAGCGGAAACACCAGCACAGCCATTTTGAGGCAGAAACCCAGCAGAAATAAGAAGCACTCCAAAAAATGCTGCCATTTAAATTAATGGTTGTACAAACATTCACAGCGCACACCCAAATTTCTAATATGTGCTCCTGTCGGGAGCACCCAACCAGAAAATGATCTCTTGTCCATAACAGACAACAGTAAGTTTCACACATTATTATTTCATGATCAAGATGATTCTATAATTTAGAAATGACGAGATCTGTGTATTAATTTCAAGGGAAAAATAGGCATGAGCAAAAAGGAGAGCAAAACAGAATTGTTTTGTTTGCCTGTTAGTACTGTTTTAAGCTCCATCCTAAAATGTGTGAAAGGAAATTAGCAAGAAAAAAATCTGGCTTCTTAAGAACTGCTGAAACTTTGTTGAATCTCTCGCATTATATGGGGGAGATTAAAACTCCCAGTGGGTTCTGAACACAAATCACAAATCACAACTAAAGCTGACTGAACTGGCATTAGTCAGCTTTGAACAGGAAGAATCAGCCCTAAGCTCTCAAATTCCCTGCCTAAACCTCTCCGCCTCTCTACCTCTCTTTCCTCCTTGAAGACGCTCCTTAAAACCTACCTCTTTGACCAAGCTTTTGGTCACCTGCCCTAATTTCTCCTTATGTGGCTCGGTGTCAATTTTTTTATGTCTTATAATACTCCTGTGAAGCACCTTGGGACATTTTACTACGTTAAAGGCGCTATATAAATACAAGTTGTTGTTTATCTGCACAAGTATCAGCACAATGATCCAGCTGTGGTCAGAGAGGATGTTTCTTCTTTTGATACCTGTTCCTGTCAAGATATAGTTTAGATGTGTTATTTACATAGTATTGCTTAAATATCATACCTTAGAAATTAAAAAAAAAAATCATGGGTATGACAATTTTTTCGTCAATTTAAGGTTATTACCGTATGTTATATCATTAAACCTAACACAGATAAGTAGCATACATGAAATGATACATAAAAGAGAGAAAAACAATATATAGGTTGAACGGTTAGATTAATTAAATAGAAGTGCACTTTTAACCAAACTTGCACAGCATATAATGGAATTAAATATGATTGTATCTGATATCACCGTACTTATGAAATCAAATACAATGAGGAAGTGATTGTAAAATGTTCAGGTAGCCAATTATACTTAACTTATGACCATTAAATAAGTACTGTGTAAAGCTAGATTTACTTCTGTATTCATTTTTATCAATGCCCATTCTATTAAGTGAATTATTAAATGGCAATTTTGTACTCAATGTATCATTTTGCGGGTAATCTCTGGAATCTGTTTTACCTTCCGATGTGCTAATATTTTTCGATCTACTAACCTTTAGCGAGGCTAAATATCATCCTCCAATATTTAGTATCCAACCCCCCATGACTATTAATGGAAAACTATTGATTCCCTGATTTGCATTCACTGTTTGGACAAGTGCAAGTAAATCTCTGTATAATTTCTGTGCACTTTTATTAAATGTGGTGATTTGCATAATGTTTTCTATTTTCAAGGACGATATTTGACCATGTGCAAAGAGCTTGTACATATTTTACAGATAAATCAATACAGTAGGTTTCAGGAACAATTGAAACCAACCACACTCAGTGCAAATTGTGATCAACTGCCTGTAAAGCTTGTAAGCCTCAGTATAGAACGCACGAAAGCAAGAATGTCTGAATTAGTGGAGCAGGAGGATAGGACAGTAGTGATGAGAAGACGATTATTACTCTGTGAAGGGCCTTGTGTGTAAACTGGCATTTTCTCCATTTTTGTGGAGCGATTAACAGAAGTATTGGATATTCCACAGCTGGATGACAGTACGTCTCATCAGTTATACTGGTTCAGTCGGAATTTAGCTTTACAAATATTATAGGAGCACACGGACTGCAGCGGTTCAAGAAGGCGGCTCACCACCACCTTATCCAGGGCACATAGGGATGGGAAATAAATGCTGCCCTTGCCGGCGACGACCACATCCCATGAACGAATAAAAAAAAAATTACAGTTGCATCTTGATTGGTTGATTTTTTTGCATGTCATTCTTGCCAACAAGTTTGAGTTTCACAAATTCACTTGCAGGAAGATTGTGCTCAGCCATCAATTTGATTGGCAATTGTTGAATGCTGCAAACAATAAGGGGGGGGAAGGCCCAACACAGGCTGTCGCGAATCGATCGCCCGCTATACACCCCACCCGAAGTCAATGGAAAGGAACATCGAGCAACCTGGCAGCCAATCCGCTATCGCCCATTGTGCACCCCCACCAAAGTTGAATTTTAACCACAAGGTTATTAATCCTTTTTCTGAAACAAAGGGAAATAAGTTCCTTAACATCAATCATTCACTATTTTCTGTTTATTATGCAGGGATAATTTAAAAAGGCACAAATCAGCAATACATTTATTATTGATGATATACAACATACTGAAGGATATAACATTTCTCTCTGATGTGATTGTTGAGTTGTTAAAATATAACAGAGAAGGAACATAGGAACAAGAGTAGGCCATCCACTCAAGCTGCTATTTAATTAAATCATGGCTGATCTGTACCTGAACTCCAGGTGCCATTCAACTGTATCCATCAATAGTTTGGTATGCTAAATGTGATGTTTTGATTTGAAACCATGAATATTAACATTTTTTAAGCCAGTTATATAACAGTATGCAGTGTGGTTTAGTTGACATCAAAACAAACTGTAGTGTAACTGAGGCATGAAGTCACGCTAATTGCATTTAGGCAAGCGGTGTAAAGAACACCTCAAGGAGCTAGTCTCTCACCACTTCAATATTGTGCCAGCTGCAGTATAACTGGGCAGGCACTGCCAAGTGACAATCAAACAGTTCCCAAGTGCTCTGTTGGACTGCCTGGGAAATTCTTAGCTTAATGTTTAATCATATTAATGTTAGCACAGCAATGACTGTACTGTCAACTCCCTAAGAACTTTAACTGGCTTTTGGATGGTGTTGACTGGAGCTCTGTTTTGCCCTGGCCAGACAACAAGATGAAGTTGGCATTATAGCTCAAGACTGCCAGACTTGAGCTCTCATCTCATCTCAAAACTGTACTGTTAAGTAAAACAAAACAACACTTTTAAATAGTACAAAACCAGTGCAAACCATCTCTCACCATCACTTTCATATTGGGTAAATCAACATATGAAACGGAAAAATTTGCACACAGTTAGCAGAATTATCATTTTTAGAAAGGGAGCTGGAGATAACTCGGGTAATTACAAGCCGGTTAGTTTAACATCTACGTTGAACAAAATTTTGATTTTAATTAAAGATGAAATTACTAACATCTAGATAAAGAGAAAATAATTAGAAGCAGCTAACATGGATTTTAGAAAGTAAGATTGTGCTTGACAAACCTGATAGAATTTTTTGATGAGGTGCCAGATATAGGGAATGGGGGAAATGCAGTGGGTGTGATGTACATGGATTTTCAGAAAGCCTTTGACAAGATATCACACAGGAGACTATTGGAGAAGATTATGGTGAATAGAATTAGGGGAAAAATTGGATTAAAAACAGATTAGAAGGGAGGAAACATTGAGTAGAAGTTAAGGGCAGATTTTCAGAGTGGATAGTGATCCCGCAGTGTTCTTTTCTGGGACTGGTTCTGTTCACTGTGTACATTAATGATTTAGATATCGAATTAGAGGAAGTGGTGTACAAATGTGAAGAATTGGGAGACCCAGTAAATGATTCTGAGGATCAAAAGGAAGCTTCAAGAGAATATTAATAAGATGAACAAAACATGGCAAATGGAATTCAGTGTCAGTAAGTATAAGGTGGTACAGTTTTGTAAAAAAGAAGTAAGATTGATACTTTGAATGGGGAAAGTTGGATAATGTGGAAGAGCAGAGGGATTTGGGATTCTGGTTCATAAGACTTTAAAAGCAGCAAAGCAAGTAATAAGGCCATAAAAAGGCTAATGGTATAGAATATTAAAGTTAAGATATAATACTGAATATATATAAAACCTTAGTTAGACCAAGTTAGAACACTGTGCGTAGTTCTGAGCTCCACACTATAAGAAGAATATTAAGGCTTCAGAGAAGGTACAGTACAGATTCACTGGGATGCTGTCTTGTATGAGAAAATATAAATACAAAGAAAGACTTGAAAAATTGGGGCTGTTTTCATTAGAACAGAGAAGATTACAGAGTAATTTGATAGAGATGGTGAAAATAATGACAAAATGGGATTGAGTAGATCAAAATAGATTGTTTCCAGTGGTTGAAGAGTCAAGAACAAGGGGACTTAGATTAAATGATAGAGATTAGGAACAGAGAGCAGGAGAAACTTTTTATTTTACACAGTGGGTTGTGAGGCTGTGAAGTGCAGTACCAGAGTTATTGATTGAAGCAGAGATCCTGTATACATTTAAGAATAGGTTAGATAGGCGTTTGAATGAAAGGAGAATAAACGGGTATGGGAATAGGATTAGCACATGGCATTAGGCGTACTGCTCATGTGATGGGTAAACACCAACATGGACCGATTGAGCTGAACAGCCTGTTTCCGTGTTGTAATTTCTATGTAATTATATGTAATATATGGGCAAGTGATTTGCTATTGTGCAAATCCACTCAGAAACCTGCATCCAAGATTTTTCATGCAGAATTGTGTAATCAAGCAGCAAATCATGCTACATGCAGCTCACATAGAGACACATGGGATATCATGTCCCAACATATCACTTGCCCTAGTCATAGTCAGCAGCGGAGGAATTAAATTCTGTTGATATAACAGATTTTTCTGTTTGATTTTACTTCTGAATAAATATAGAGGTTTTTAGACAATAGCCAACTATAGTGAAATACAAAAGCAAAATACTGCAGATGCTGGAAATCTGAAATAAAAACTGAAAATGCTGGAAATACTCAGCAGGTCAGGCAGCATCTGTGGAGAGAGAAACAGAGTTAACGTTTCAGGTCGATGACCCTTCGTCAGAAATATTCTGAGGTAGAGTTTTCTTTCTCTAACCTATTTCTTCAGGCATGGAAATTGTAGAAGGACTTTGAGACACACGTAAATGAAAACCTATTGATCCAAATTCTGCAATTTAAAACATACCATAGATGAATTAATCTCTCCTGCCTTCCACCCTATCACACACTTTCCCTTTTGTTCTTTCCTCCCCTCCCCCCATTTCCCTGCCACTGCACTTGCTTAAAAACTGTTACATCTCTAACATTTTCCAGTTCTGATGAAAGATCATTGATCTGAAACGTTAACTCTGTTTCTCTCTCCACAGATGCTGCCTGACCTGCTGAGTAACTCCAGCATTTTCTGTTTTTATTTCAGATTTCCACCATCCGCAGTATTTAGCTTTAGTATTCTAGACATTTGTTGGGCTGCACCTACCTTGGCAGATGTACTCACACTTGGTATGAGGACAAACCTAGTTGATACAGCAGATATTTATTTAGATTTCTGTTATATCAGAGTAGCTCTCGAAATGGTGTATGTCTGTAAAACCACAAAATAGTCTTAAAATACCAAATCTTCTAATTATAAGATTAAGCTCACATTTTCAACAAAATTAAATCGGGTCTAAAATAGTTTTATTAAGGATGAATGAAAGATTATTAAAAAAGTAAACTTTCAGCATTTAGCGATCCGAACAAAATAAAACGGAAAATACAATTGGGATGTATCACAGGTAGGACATGTGCTGTCATGTCAGGAATTACTGATTTAAATAAGAAATCATGATGTTATTTTATTCTGCATGGGAGGATAATGGTGGTCTTGCAAAGGATAGAGATAGCATGGGAAAGAAAAGCCATTGTGACCTCAAGGAGGTTCTAAAGAATAATTCTCAAGGCAAGGTGATCCTAAAAGATTAGAAGCACTTTGGCACATATTAATTATTGGATATGGTATATAAGATTGATGGCACAAATTTCATATCATGGGTGGAAAAATGGGCTAACTCGCAAGCACTTCATCAATGTGAAGTCCAGATTATAACACCTCGCTATAGATTGGTGATTTATGTCCATAACTTAAAATTAAGTCACCTCTCCCCTCTTCATTGTTTACTTTTGTATCACTGCAAATGAGCATTGAAAAGTGCAGGGTGACGACACAATGTCAGTCTTCCATATTGGTATATAATACCAACCATCAAATTTAATGCTAAATTGAAACATAAGGTAATTGCAATGACTTAATTGAAAAGTGAGTGATTATTGGATTGGATAGCAGGATCTGTCAATGATCTTCTGCAGTTCAATCCCCATTCTGCCACCCCTACCCTCAATACTTATACCATGCTATCCTCAATATTTATACCATCATATTCTCAATACTTACACTATTCTATCCTCAAAACTTACACAATCCAATCCTCAATACTTACACTATCCAATCCTCAATACTTACACTATCCAATCCTCAATACTTACACTATCCAAACCTCAATACTTACACTATCCAATCCTCAATACTTACACTATCCAATCCTCAATACTAACACTATCCAAACCTCAATACTTATACTATCCAATCCTCAATACTTCTTCTTCTGAGGCAGTCCCTCGCAACTGAGGATGATTTGCTTCCACATTAAAAATGAGTTATCAGGTGACTGATGAGTCCAATGCGGAACCTACAGTCTCTGTCACAGGTGGGGCAGACGGTGGTTGAAGGAGCAGGTGGGTGGGGTGCTTGGGTTGACGTGCGCTCCTTGCGCTGCCTGCGCTTGGCTTCCGCTTGCTCCCGGCGAAGAGACCTCAATACTTACACTATCCAATCCTCAATACTTACACTAAACAATCCTCAATACTTACACTATCCAATCCTCAATACTTACACTAAACAATCCTCAATACTTACACTAAACAATCCTCAATACTTACACTATCCAATCCTCAATACTTACACTATCCAATCCTCAATACTTACACTATCCAATCCTCAATACTTACACTAAACAATCCTCAATACTAACACTATCCTATCTTCAATGCTTACACTATCCAATCTTCAATACTTACACTATCCAATCCTCAATACTTACTCTATTCTATCCTCAATATTTACACTATCCAATCCTCAATACTTACACTATCCAATCCTCAATACTTACACTATCCAATCCTCAATACTTACACTAAACAATCCTCAATACTTACACTAAACAATCCTCAATACTTACACTATCCAATCCTCAATACTTACACTATCCAATCCTCAATACTTACACTATCCAATCCTCAATACTTACACTAAACAATCCTCAATACTAACACTATCCTATCTTCAATGCTTACACTATCCAATCTTCAATACTTACACTATCCAATCCTCAATACTTACTCTATTCTATCCTCAATATTTACACTAAACAATCCTCAATACTAACACTATCCTATCTTCAATACTTACACTATCCAATCCTCAATACTTACTCTATTCTATCCTCAATATTTACACTATCCAATCCTCAATACTTACTCTATTCTATCCTCAATATTTACACTATCCAATCCTCAATACTTACACTATCCAATCCTCAATACTTACACTATCCAATCCTCAATACTTACACTATCCAAACCTCATTACTTACACTATCCAAACCTCAATACTTACACTATCCAATCCTCAATACTTACACTATCCAATCCTCAGTACTTACACTATCCAAACCTCAATACTTACACTATCCAAACCTCATTACTTACACTATCCAAACCTCAATACTTACACTATCCAATCTTCAATACTTACACTATCCAAACCTCATTTCTTACACTATCCAAACCTCAATACTTACACTATCCAATCTTCAATACTTACACTATCCAATCCTCAATACTTACACTATCCAATCCTCAATACTTACACTATCCAATCCTCAATACTTACACTATCCAATCCTCAATACTTACACTATCCAATCCTCAGTACTTACACTATCCTATCCTCAATACTTACACTATCCAATCCTCAATACTTACACTATCCAATCCTCAGTACTTACACTCTCCTATCCTCAATACTCACACTATCCAATCCTCAATACTTACTCTATTCTATCCTCATTACTTACACTATCCAATCCTCAATACTTACATTATCGTATCCTCAATATTTACATTATCGAATCCTCAATACTTACACTATCCAATCCTCAATACTTACACTATCCAATCCTCAATACTTATACTATCCAATCCTCAATACTTATACTGTCCTCTGCGAGGTCACAGAGTTTGTTTCTCTCCATTGCAAGACCACCATTGTTCCCCCATGCAAAACAAATTACCAATAGTTTGATTTTCTTCAATCAACAGTTCCTGAGAATACACACATGCAATACCTATTGTACAGACCAATTTTGTTTTCATTGCTTTGTTTTTGATTGGATGACTTAAAGCTTGAAAATATTTCTGAGGAAATGTGATCTTGTTCTAAACTTAATGTTAATAAAGAAATCTGTGTGTAATTTTGATTCTGTCAGCAGATTCTTCAGTTTGTTTTACTCAAACATGTCCCAGTTATTCATATTCATTTCTTCTTGATCTGTCAGCATGTCGAAAACAACCTGATAACAAAGAAAGAAAAAGGAATACATCAGCTTGATTTACTCACGATAACCCAGCAGGAAATGCCAGCAACTTGATTGCTATTTCCACTGAGGTTTTAATATAACAATGTTTTACAATAGGGTTTATCTGCTCCTGGAGGTTAGTGTTGTCTGAAATTCTGTAATGGAACACATTGCATTAACACCCTCGTCTCTCCAAGTCTATACAGTTCCAAATGAAAAGACAGCCAGTTAGATTTATTTTTCTCATTAGCTATTTTTCACAGTGTAACTATCCGAGAGACACAGATTTCAGAACAATGGGAATGAGAAATCAGTGGACAAGTCGTCCTCAGCCAATGTTATGTATATCCCAGTGGCCATATCAAAAACACAAGGCCGCGAGCAGATCACGCACCTGTGTTTTGTGGCTGTGGATCATGAGCAATCGAAAATTTCCAAAATAAGAGTATAGGGAATAAAAACACAAACAAAAACAGCTGGAGAGAATAAAGAGAAAAAAAATATCAGTGCATCATAACCCACAGTAAAGAGGTAATGGTAAAGCGTATATCTGTGATACAGTAAAAAAATGGTTCTTGTTTATGCATTTCTCATCTATCACATCACATTTACTATGTCACATCTGTCACGTTTAATTAAGACACATTTATTCTAAGCAAATTTCTTGCAGCTGGCTGAGTCATATGCAAATTTCTTCCAACAGACTTTAAAAAAGTAGGAACCAGTCATATGGAACGTACGGAGAGACCCCACCAACAGAAAATAACTTACTGCAACACGAGTCAGAATGTATATAGCCTGTTAATTAAAAATAACCGTAGGAATTCCACTTAAAAAGAGAAAGAAAGCCAGACATTTCATCATGTGTTCTGAGTTACATCCTGAAGAGCAATTAAACTCTGACCTCACCCTGTGCAGCTCACTCACCAAACGATTAATCTGCGATTGATCCGAGGCTCTGCATACTTAGCAACAATTAGACATTGTGGACTTAAAGAGGCACACCCCTACCTTTATAGCAGAATAATACATTGTGCAATACACAGTATAATGCTGCTGTCCTTGTAAAATAGCATTGCAGTCGATTTATCAAGAGCAATTCCATGGAAGATCGACAAGTACTGTTATAAAATTTAGTATGTTATTCAATGATCCTCAATTGACTATATATGAATCTACACAACAGTTCAAATTGTTTCTTCACCTAGTGTTATCATAGGTCAAAAACAATGGCCTGGATTTTGCGATCAGTGGCGAACAAACGCTGCTCGACGTTATTTTGCACTTACACGTGCCCACGGACTTTCTGTTGGTTTTTACACTGCGATTTGTAGTAATTAGAGAGGCAAAGAGCGTGGTGACCTCTACAGGGGATCTGGGATCTGTGGGAACAGGGAAAGCAACAACGTGTCTTTTCAACCAATCAGATTGCAGAATCCTTACTGAGACACTCAGGCTGGAATTTTTACCTTGGAGTCGGGTCGGGTGCCTGCGGGCCGGGATCGCGATGTTTTGCTCAGCTCGTTCTTCAGGGCAACCGTAACTTAATGGCGCCACATAAAGCAGTCATGCACGTTCCCAGCACAATTAAATTGAGCGGGCCTGATGTCGTCATCGATCACTCATTTCTAACGCTGATATTTAAAGCAACCTTGCACACAACTCATTTGAAGGTTGCCAGAGGAGTGTGCAAGGTGAAATAGAAAGGTCTGAGTACTGTTCCAAACTTCAAATGATGGATACTCAAAGGCAGAGGGCTGCACTCGATTTTCTTTTGCATCCCTGCATATTCTGGTGGAAGCAGTGAGCGTACGCAGGGAGGTCCTGTTCCCTGTAGATAGGCGCAAGAGACCTCCCAAAGACACCAAAAGGGCCTGGTTGGAAATAGCAGAGGAGGTCAGCACAGGGATGTGGTCAGGAGGACCTGGATCCAGGGCAGGAAATGATTCGATGATCTCCTGAGGTCAGGAAAGGTGAGTGGAATGCCATACTCACCCTCATCCTGATGTGCCTGCCTTCCCAAGCCTACTCCTTCACATCATTCCTCACACCAACATACCTTGCAGGTGCACCCATCCCTCTCTATGTACATACTCACATCCCCATCTGACTAACCACCCCTCACACTCACCCTCATCCTAATGCAATCATAGCAAGTAACACCACAGAAGGAGGCCATTTGGCATTGTCATCCCACTCCCTCATAGTCACCCTCTACAGATGTAACCCATCCATTCCTTACACTCTCACTCAAAGTTCTCTTCTTTCCCTCCTTGCAGGAGAAAAGAGCCCGGAACATGCGGAAGAGGCAGAGAACAAGTATTCACACAACTGACTCCAGCAGAGGAGGGGGCCCTGGAGATACCGGGAGTTGCGGAGCTGCTGGCGGTGGGAGACGGAGAGAGGGGGACATCCTAGCAACCTGGTGACAGAATTACATCTCATACAGCCACATGGAATACAGCAGTTACTCATATGGTGACTGATGTCAGCAGCCAGTGAAATGTCATCACGTGCATAATGGTAACGATGCCCATTCTTATTATAACACTTATAATTCATCTCTTTACTCTCCCACAGGTCCATCAAGTGCCCCTCCCCCCCTCCCACTGTCCAGCTGCAGGAGGAGGACGACTCCTCAGAGGAAGCTCCAGCCTCTGAGGGTGCACCGTCAGCAGACCCAAGTGCACCTATCACCAGCGCAGATACACACAGCTCGGTGGATCTTGTGCGAGATAGCATAGTACTGCTACCTAGTGGCTCACACTTCACAAGTGAGCAAGAGCAGATGGTGTTGACAGGGACAGCAGTGGAGACTCCTCGCTGGAGGGCGCAGGACGCACCAAGCTCTGGTGAGCTGCATGCAGACGCTGAGCCTCGGGGGCCATCAAGGGGCAGCAACAATTGCATGAGGCTCTGGCAGCTTTTTGCAGCCGTGATGTCGGCAAATGTGCAGAGAATGGAGGAGTCCATCTCCAACATGAGCAGCACCATGTCACAGGCGATGGCAATGATATGCTGTTCCATGGAAAGAATGGCCATCTGCTTGGAGCAGCAAATGCGCCAGTCACATGAGCACATGCTTGCTGTGGACCACAGATGGCAGATGCTCATAGACCTCATCTCTAGGAGGGATATAAATGTAGACTTGGGCATTCATTGCCCCACTGATGTGCAGCAAGGTGCTCTCCAGCTCCTTGCTAGCAGGGAAGTGCGGTTGGCCCATGAGAGGGATGATGGTGAGAGGGGACATGGAAGTGGAGGCTCTTCTCAAAGTGCTCCCACTTCTCCCCTGTTGCCTCCCTCTCAGTCAGAGCCCCACATACTTCCTCAGATCCCAATGGCCAAGTCTGCCCCTGCACAGTTGCAGGAGGAGCAGACTTTGGCGAGGCCCTCACAGGCTCCAAAACCCAGAGGACGTCCGCCAGAAGGGTCTAACCAGTCGCAGCAGGGAAGTGAGCAGCCTGCTTCTACCTCTGCTGAAGCCACAGGGGTTGCACCGCGCAGGAGCACTCAGAAAAGAATAAAGACACAAAAGTAGATGCACAAGGATATGCACATGAGTGTATGGAAAAATGTTAGTGTTAAGTTTCAGTCATTTTGAAGACATAGATAAATGTATTTATTTGCACCACTTTCCGGTCTTGTCCATTTTTGCCTGCTACCTTGGAAGTGGCCTTGTCACTTGGAGTGAATGGTGAGACATTACTTAAACTTGAGTAATGGGGGATTGGGTGAGAGCAATGACTTGTTCATTGTAGGGATGCTTTATGGTGCTGTTCGGGTGAGGGGGGGGGGTACTTAGTACAGCATGTGGCAGCCATATGGGTGCATTGGAGCAAGTTAAGTAAATCTGGCCATGATGAGGCCATCCCGGGCCTCCCGAGCAGCAATGTGCGCCGCTGCTGGTGCCATCTTCATCTCAGGTTCCTCCTCCTCCTCCTCCTCATCTTCCACCTGCTCCTCCTCCCCTCTCTGCTCTCTGTGCATTGCTCCTCCTGCAGCTCCAATCCTCACTGATGCGCTATGCAAACGATGATGATTCTAGAGACCCTGGCTGGTGCGTACTGAAGGGCTCCTCCAGATCAGTCAAGGCATCTGAAGTGTATCTTCAGCATGCCTATTGTTTGTTCTATGACACATCTGGTGGACATGTGGTTCTCATTATAACGCTCCTCGGCCTCAGTACTTGGCATCCTCAGGGGTGTCATGAGCCATGTCTTCAGTGGATAGCCCTTGTCTCCAAGCAGCCGGCCGGTAAGTCTGTTTGAAGGTGCGAAGAGCTGAGGGAGGGTGGACTGGCGCAGCACGAAAGAGTCATGACAGCTGCCAGGGAATCTGATTATCATTTTAATGGTTGCAGACGAGCTGCACATTGAGGGAGTGGAAGCCCTTGCAGTTCACAAACACTCCTGGGTGATGATGGGGTGCCTTCATAGCCACATGTGTGCCGTCGATGATGCCCTGCACCTGTGGGAAGTCAGCCAGAGCCGCAAAGCCGAGTGCCCACTCAGTAACACTGGCTTCATCAGTGGCAAAGTTCACATAATTGGCTGACTTGTGAAACATGGCATTGGTCACCTGGGTGATGCATCTGTGGGTGGCTGACTGCGAGATCCCACAAATGTCTGCTGCAGATAACTGGAAGGAGGGTGGTGGTGACTTTGACAGCCACTGGTAAGGGGTGTCCATCAGGACCGCTTGGCAGCAGGTCTTGTTCCAGCAAGCTACAAATGTCTGTGATGACCTGGCGCAATAGCCTGAGCCTCCTGAAGCACTGCTGCTCAGTCATGTTGAGGAAGCTCAATCCCTGCCTGTATACCCTGTGTTGGGGGTATCGCCTCCGATGCACTGCAGCCCTGTGTTGCACCCCTCTCTCCTGGAGCACCAGGTTGTTGAGGAGAAGGCTGCTGTTGTGGTTGTTGCTGCTGCTGCTGGTGTTGGGGCTCATCTTGGTCCAATTCTGAGAACCAAGGTGAGACAGTAGAAGCACCACTCATGCTGATGTAGTAGATGGCAGGTAAAGTGGGGATCAGAGGGCCAATCCCTCAATGTTCTGATACTGAGTAGCAATGTGTTGAGAGTGGCTTCCGAGGTTTTAGAAATGACCTGCAAACTGCTGACACCTAAATCTGTGAACAAAATCTAGTCAGCAAGAGCCTTTTCATGAGGCAAGTAATGAGGTGTAATTTTAGAGTATTTATTTGCTTTTCCAAGCTCTCAATGAATGGACTTGCCAATAGCCACTGAGCTTCCTCCTCCCCTTCACAGGCGCGGTTCCTATGCTCCTGAAGTTAAAGTCTAAAGCTGAAGTTAAAAACCCTCTTAAAGGTCTCCCAACAAGCAGTTAATGACTTCAGTGAAGTCACCCGCCTCTGCCGATCGGGTCCATGTTGCGCCTTCAAAGCTGCCCGAGTTAAATGCGCGAGGGGGCAGGATGACAGTGGATTCCCGACGCGCTCGCAACTTCCGGGATTTTTACTGCCGACCCCCAAACCCGCACACTCGGTAACGGGAAAATTCCAGCCGCAAAGTCTAAATCAGGAAGTGTAAGTTAGAATATGTAATTCAATGTAAAATAATGTACAGAAAGCAAAATAGAGGGAAAGAAAGATGGGATTAAGAGAGAGAAATAAAAGACAGAAAGAAAAAGTAAAAATATTTTTTAATTTTTTAATCTCTTAAAATCTCCAACAATAATTCAAATCTGAAGGAATGAGACTCCACACTTGTAAAAGTAAATTTTTAGTGCTAGAGAGGTTGTTTGGCATTAATTAAGACTTCTCAAGTTGTTAAAAATTCACTTACACTCAAATGGACAAGCCCTAACTTTTTCTGGTGTGTTTAGTGGGTATCTAGTGGGTAAGTACAGCAACTTCACAGCGTTGCATCTATGTGAATGCCGAGTCTCTTGGTGAGGTACTGGTGTAGCGAACTTTGTGGAGGAGCAGGGAAACCTAGATAGCAACTTCCTGATTTAACTGCGCACGTGTGGATGCTGGACGTTGCTGTCCGAGTTGCTCTTCAATAACAGTGAGCACTGATAGCCTCACCGTTATGCCTGCCACAAAATCAGGGCCATTAATGCAAATGAAGGCAAGTACCCATATTATTCTGATCACCTCTCCTACTATGTCTCAGTGTCTATTTCTTTATTCCTTTTATCTATCTTTTTTTTGATTTCCTTCCTGTAAAAGTGCCCTGGAATATCTTGCACGTTAAAAATGCTGTATAATGGCAAATTTCTGAGACTAAGACGGCACTGGTTTATCACATATTTCCAGAGACTGTCCAAACAGTCCCTATCTTGATTTCATTTTCATCTTGTACATACCGTTGATCCATTAGAAGAACAGATTGAAGGTGTAAATGGGTTTTGTGGGTAGTTTTGCTTCAGCAGGTATGTGAGAGGAGCCCAGTGTAGCTCAACTGATTTTTCCTGTTAACAACAACTTGTTAGTGCGTTTAATCTAGAAAAGTGTCTCCAAGGTGCTTCACAGAGGAGTAATCAGACAAGAATGGTAAGTTCCTAACCTTCAGTCAGTGCTCCACACTCCAGCTGAGAGTAGGAGCTCATGATATTCACAACAGAGGAGGCAGTCCAACAAAAATATAAAATTAAAGAGAAGATATACCACTGCAATATTCAAGTTATTGTTTCTGTACTGTGAGCGAACCCTAAACATGGATATTGTTATTCCGACAGTGACGAAATAATTGTGTGTCTAAGCTCCAAGTTCCATTGGCAGTTTGTGAAGCTGTGACTGTATCGCACATACCTTACTGTGGTCTGGCACCGGCTTGTTTTAAGAAGCCAGAGCCTAATAACCAGCAGCTTAGTAATACTGTATCTTTTTTACTTGAACTGCATTAAGTAGCCTGTCAAAAATATTCAAAGGAATTATGTGTCTTGTTTTTTGTGAACACTTTTGCAGTTGTCCTGGTTACAGCTAGAACTTGTCTAAGTGCTCCTAGAGCTAGTGCTCAGCCAGTACTATTCAATTTTGCACAGAGCAACAATCATGCCATTTGTGCAAAAAGTTTATTCAACTACTTACAATTGTACTTCTCACTAGTTTGTAATGATTTTATTTTACTTGCAGACAGACATCAATGTTGCATTAACAATATAATCTCAAATTGGACAATGTCTTGGATTTATTTTTTACTTTTAGGAGGGAAAGGCTTTTATTAACATGCAGGGCTACGAGGTAAGAGCAGGGGGAGTGGAACTAATTGGATAGCTCATTCAAATGCCAGCACAGGCACGTTGGGCCAAATGACCTCCTTCTGTGCTGTATGATTCCACGTCCTTAATACTTTGTATAATCTCAGTTAAATAAACGTGATGCAGGCACTAGAAATAACTTCCCTCTACATTCACAATGTCATTAACACACAGCAATCAATTCTTTCCTCCCATCTGTTCCAATATTTGTTGCTTGCTGACTTTCAGACTATGAGATATGGAGAAAAATAGAAAAATTTGCATAATCATAAGAACAACATATTGTATATAGAATTTTCAAATTCTATTTCCCTGTTTTTGTATCTGATTGCACTTGGCAAATCCTGGTTGACATTTGTTCAGTACTTATATAGCTTCAAACATTTTTCAATACGAGTTGAACCTGATGAATATCAGTTAAGCAGCAGTGATTAATCAAATATGATTAAATTCTGATTTAATTTCAGTGATTCAATCCAAGTTCAGGTAATATTAAGTCCTGAACTGTGCAAGGTTGCCTTCAGCAGAACAAAAGCAAATGATCCCAACAATGTTTCAATACTAACCACAAAGAAAGTTATAGCATTAACATAGCATCCAGTCATGTCCTCAGGATGTCCTGAAATGCTTTACAACCAATTAATTATTTTTAAAGTGCAGTCACTGTTGTTATTTAGGCAACCATGACAGCAGATTTGTGAATACAAAGGTCCCATAAACAGCAAATTATCAGTTAACCTGTTTTTGTGGTCGTGTTGGTTGAGGGGTGAATGTTGGCTAGGATGCATGGCGATGGGCCGAAGGGCCTCTTTCTGTGCTGTATAACTCTATGACTACTCCCAGGTCTTATTTGTGCCATGGAATCTTTTACATCCCTTTGAGCAGTTAGCTACGATCGTGTTTTAACATCTCATCTTAATAGGCAGCACCTCCAACAATGCAGCACTCCTTCAAGGCTGTACTAAAATGTCAGTCTGGCTCGTGTGCACAGGTTCTTGAGTTAGAATCATAGAATCATAACAGCACAGTAGGAGGCCATTCGTCCCATTGAGCCTGTGCCGGCTCTCTGCAAGAGCACTTCAGCTAGTCCCAACCCCCCGTGCTTTCTCCATAGCCCTGCAAAACAATTTCCTTCAGGTACTTATGTAATTCCCTTTTGAAAGCCACAATTGAATCTGCCTCCACCACCCTTTCAGGCAGTGCATTCCAGATCATAACCACTTGCTGCATAAAAAAGTTTTTCCTCATGTCGCCTTTGGATCTTCTGCCAATCACCTTAAATCCGTGTCCTCTGGTTCTCGACTCTTCCACCAATGGGAACAGTTTCTCTCTATCTACTCTGTCTCGACCCCTCATTGATTTTGAACACCTCTATCAAAACTCCTCTCAATCTTCTCTGCTCTAAGGAGAACAACCCCAGCCTCTCCAGTCTATCTACATAACTTAAGTCCCTCATCTCTGGAACCATTCTTGTAAATCTTTTCTGCACCCTCTCTAAAGCCGTCACGTCCTTCTGAAAGTGCGGTGCCCAGAATTGGACACAATACTCCAGTTGTGGCTGTACCAGTGTTTTATAAAGGTTCATCATAACTTCCTTGCTTTTGTACTCTATGGGGGAAAAATTGGGTTGCTTTGCACCTCTTGTTAGCGCCTGGGGGGGCACTAACAGGGCGCAAAGCCCCTAGCACCTGAGCTCGGCGCCGCTAACGCCTCCCGCAAAATTTAGCGGGAGGTTAGCGGCAACGGTAGCTGGTAGTGCCCCCGCGGTGCTGCGCCTCCAGCGATGACATCATTGCCGTGCGCAGCTCCCTGCTTGCACCCCGGCCATACACTTCGGTCGCTCCCCCTGACCTACCGCCGAACGAAATGTCCGACGGGGTCAGGGTGGTGTTTTTGCGGCCGTAGCGGCGCTAATTAAAGGGTAGGTGCTAATTAAAGGGCAGGTGCAGGGCGCCCATTTTTTCTTGGGCCACCAGCCAGCACCTGCCCCCTTTCCGTTTCCTCATGCAGGGTGCCAGCCATGATCGGTCAGCCTGGCTCTCCTCTTGAGTGCCGGGCTGTTTTCCTGGCACCCCGCTCCCCGGTGATCCAGCAGGGCCCCGGTGCGAGCTGCGATAGGCCCCTCCCCTTTAATCAGGGGAAAAAATTGAGAAGTCGCACAACACCAGGTTATAGTCCAGCAGTTTTATTTAAAATTACGAGCTTTCGGAGCTGCTGCCCCTTCGTCAGGTAAAGGTACAGTGAGGGAATCTATTACACCGTATATATACACAGAGAACAATTTGTCTGCAGAGATACAATCTGTTAGGGAGGCATTACATCAAAGACACTTCAGAGTACAGCTAAGACAATGAGGTGGGTCACAGGCGGTCCAACGTGTCAAATGCTGCCGTCTGCAGTTAAGCTTTTAACTTTTTTTTTTGTTTGATTTTTTTGGGTTTTTTTGTGGGGTTTTTTTTAAACTGGAAAGACAGACAACGATGTCGAGTCACGTTCTGTAGCGTGACATGAACCCGAGATCCCTATTGAGGCCGTCCTCATGGGTGTGGAACTTGGCTATCAGTTTCTGCTCGATGATTTTGCGTTGTCGTGTGTCTCGAAGGCCGCCTTGGAGAACGCTAACCCGCAGATCCGAGGCTGAATGTCCTTGACTCGGATCTGCGGGTTAGCATTCTCCAAGGCGGCCTTCGAGACACACAACAACGCAAAATCATCGAGCAGAAAGTGATAGCCAAGTTCCGCACCCATGAGGACGGCCTCAATAGGGATCTCGGGTTCATGTCACGCTACAGAACGTGACTCGACATCGTTGTCTGTCTTTCCAGTTTAAAAAAAAAACACAAAAAAAAACAAAACAAAAAGTTAAAAGCTTAACTGCAGACAGCAGCATTTGACACGTTGGACCGCCTGTGACCCACCTCATTGTCTTAGCTGTACTCTGATGTGTCTTTGATGTAATGCCTCCCTAACAGATTGTATCTCTGCAGACAAATTGTTCTCTGTGTATATATACTGTGTAATAGATTCCCTCACTGTACCTTTACCTGACGAAGGGGCAGCAGCTCCGAAAGCTCATAATTTTAAATAAAACTGTTGGACTATAACCTGGTGTTGTGCGACTTCTCATTTTTGTCCGCCCCAGTCCAACACCGGCATCTCCGCATCTTAATCAGGGGAGGGAGGCCTGTAATACCGCGGCGCTATGTGCCGACGCCCGTGGCGCTGTTGCACGCAGTGCTGCAGTATTGAATGGTAGCACCCCAGGAAGGAGTGGGAGCACTTCCAGTAGCCTCCTGCTTGGGGCGCTACCATGCAATTTACGGTGTGGGGCGCTGACTTTTTCGGGGCGCTAAAAGTGGTGCCCCGGCGAAGTTAGCGCCCCAAAGGGAGCACGACCGAATTTTTACCCCTATGCCTCTATTTATAAAGCCCAGGATCCTGGATGGTTTTTTAATCGCTTTCTCAACCTGCCCTGCCACCTTCAATGATTTGTGCACATATACCCCAAGTCTCTTTGTTCATGCAACCCGTTTAGAATTGTACCCTTTAGTTTATATTGCCTCTCCTCGTTCTTCCTACCAAAATGTATCACTTCACGCTTTTCTGCGTTAAATTTCATCTGCCACGTGTCTGCCCATTCAACCAGCCTGTCTATGTTCTCTTGAAGTCTATCCCTATCCTCCTTACTGTTCACAATACTTCCAAGTTTTGTGTCATCTGCAAATTTTGAAATAGTGCCCTGTACACCTTAGTCCAAATCACTAATATATATCAAGAAAAGCAGTGGTCCTAGTACTGACCCCTGGGGAACAGCACTGTATACCTTCCCCCAGTCTGTAAAACAACCGTTCACCACTATTCTCTGTTTCCTGTCACTTACCCAATTTCATATCCATGCTGCCACTGTTCATTTTATTCCATGGGCTTCAACTTTGCTGGCAAGCCTATTATGTAGCACTTTATCAAACGCCTTTTGGAAGTCCATATACACCACATCAACCGCATTGCCCTCATCAACCCTCTCTGTTACCTCATCAAAAAATTCACTCAAGTTAGTTAAACACAATTTGCCTTTAAAAAATCCGTGCTGGCTTCCCTTAATTAATCCACACTTGTCCAAGTGACTGTTAATGTTGTCCCGGATTATCATTTCTAAAAGCTTCCCCACCACCGAGGTTAAGCTGACCGGCCTGTAGTTGCTGGGTTTATCCTTACACCCTTTTTTGGACAAAGGTGTAACATTCGCAATTCTTCAGTCCTCTGGCACCACCCCCGTATCCAAGGAGGATTGGAAGATTATGGTCAGTACCTCGGCAATTTCCACCTTTACTTCCCTCAGCATCCCAGGATGCATTCCATCCCTGGTGACTTATCTACTTTAAGTACAGCCAGCCTTTCTAATACCTCCTCTTTATCAATTTTTATCCCATCCAATATCTCAACTACCTCCTCTTTCACTACGAGTTTGGCAGCATCTTCATCCTTGGTAAAGACAGATGCAAAGTATTAATTTAATAGCTCAGCCATGTCCTCTGCCTCCATGCATAGGTCTCCATTTTGGTCCCTAATTGGCCCCACCCCTCCTCTTACTACTCGTTTACTATTTATATGCCTATAGAAGACTTTTGGATTCCTTTTTATGTTAGTTGCCAGTCTATTCTCATACTCCCACTTTGCCCCTCATATTTCCTTTTACACTTCTCCTCTAAACTTTCTGTATTCAGCCTGGTTCTCACTTGTACTCTCAACCTGACATCTGTCATATGCCCTTTTTTCTGCTTTATATTACTCTCTAACTCTTTCGTCATCCAGGGAGCTCTTGCTTTGGTTGCCCTACCTGTCTGTCTCGTGGGAATGTACCTCGACTGTACCTGAACCATCTCCTCTTTAAAGGCATCCCATTGTTCAATTCCAGTTTTGCCTGCCAATCTTTGATTCCAATTTACCCGGGCCAGGTCCGTTCTCAACCCACTGAAATTGGTCCTCCTCCAATTAGGTATTTTGACTCTAGATTGCTCTTTGTCCTTTTCCATAGCTAACCTAAACCTTATGATACTGTGATCACTGTTCCCTAAATGTTCCCCTACTGAAACTTGATCCACGTCATTCCCCAGAACCAGATCCAGCAATGCCACCTTCCTTGTTGGGCTAGAAACGTACTGATTAAGAAAGTTCTCCTGAACACACTTCAGAAATTCTGACCTGAAACGTTAACTCTGTTTCTCTCTCCACGGATGTTGCCTGGCCTGCTGAGTTTTTCCAGCGTTTTCTGTTGTTGTTTCAGAAATTCTTCCCCCTCTCTGCCCTTTACACTATTACTATCCCAATCTATATTAAGATAATTGAAGTCCCCCATTATCACTACTCTATAGTTCTTGCACCTCTCTGTAATTTCCCTGCAAATTTGCTCCTCTATATCCTTCCCACTAGTTGGTGGCTTATAGAATACACCTAGTAGTGTAATGGCACCTCTATTGTTTCTTAACTCTAACAAAATAGATTCTGTCCTTGACCCTTCCAGGACATCCTCTCTCTCCAGCACTGTAATATTGTCCCTAATCAATACTGCCACCCCACCTCCTTTCTTTCCATCCCTATCTTTCCTGAACACCTTGGGGGAAAAATTGAGTCGCGCCCCCTTTTGGGACGCTAACTTAGTGCCCCCGCGGCCGAAATTCATCGGTAGCGCCCCAAGAGGGAAGCAGGGTGCTACTGGAAGCACCCCGCCTCCCTCTTGGGGCGCTGCGAGTGAATATCTCAGCGCTATGCGCCGCGGTACTGCAGACCTTCCTCCCCTTCTTAAAGGGGAGGGGACCCAGGGCCCAGCTGGGCCACCAGGGATCAGAGTGCCGGCAAAAGAGCCCGGCACTCGAGAAGTGCTGGGCTTACAGAGCGCAGCCGGCACTCCGCGGTGGGGGGGCTGCAGAGGAGGCCGGGGACGGCAACGGGGGCAGGAGCTGGCAGGTGGCCAGCAACAAAAATGGCCGCCCGGCACCTTCCCTTCAATTAGCGCCGCCCCGGCCGCAGTTAGGCCCCCCTGACCCTGTCGGACATAGCGTCTGGTGGTAAGTCAGGGAGCGCTACCGAAGATTGCGACCGGGGCACGAGCGGGGCGCTGTGCACGACGATGACGTCATCGATGGTGGCACAGCGCCACGGGGCGCTAACGGTTACCGCCGCCACTAACCTCCTGCTGAATTTTGCGGGAGGCGTTGGCGACGCTGCGCTCAGGCGCTAGTTGCTTTGCGCCCCGTTAGCGCCCTCTTAGGGGAGGCGCAAAGCAACTGAATTTTTAGGCCCTTATATCCAAGAATATTTATACCCAATCCTGTCCTTTTTTGAGCCATGTCTCTGTTATCGCCACAACATCATATTCCCATGTGGCTATTTGCGCCTGCAGCTCACCAACCTTATGTACCACGCTTTGTGCGTTTACATACATGCACTGTAAACTGTAAACCTATCTTAGGCCTTCTTGTATTTTCTCTTGGTCTGACCCCACTTAATACTGTATTATCTCTTACTCTAGTGCTGTCTGTGTCTCCCAATCCTTTGTACACCTTGTTTCTCCTTTCTAATGCTACATCCTGGTGCCCATCCCCCAGCCAAATTAGTTTAAACCCACCCCAACAGCACGAGTAAACGCCCCCGCGAGGATATTGGTCCCGGCTTTGTTGAGGTGCAACCTGTCCAGCCTGTACAGGTCCCACCTCCCCCAGAACCGGTCCCAATGTCCCAAAAATCTAAAACCCTCCATTCTGCACCATCTCTCCAGCCACGCATTCATTTGCTCTATCCTCCTATGTCTATACTCACTCACGCATGGCACAGGCAGTAATCCAGAGCTTACTACCTTTGAGGTCTTTTAATCTCTTTCCTAGCTCCCTAAAATCTGCCTGCAGGACCTCATCCCTCTTTCTACCTATGTCATTGATACCAATATGGACCACGAACTCTGGCTGTTCACCCTCCCCCTTCAGAGTGTTCTGCAACCGCTCAGTGATATCCTTGACCCTGGCACCAGGGAGGCAACATACCATCCTGGAATCACGTCTGTGGCCACGGAAACGCCTGTCTGTTCCCCTGACTATTGAATCCCCTATCACTGTTGCTTTCCAGATCTCCCTCTTCCCCCCCCTGTACAGCTGAGCCACCCGTGGTGCCATGGACTTGGCTCTGGCTGCACTCCTCAGAGGAACCATCGCCCTCACCATAATACTGGTTGGAGAGCGAGATGCATTCAAGGGATTCCTGCACTACCTGCCTGGTCCTCCTTTTCTGCCTGGCGGTCTCCTCTCTGCCTGCACACTCTTAAGCTGCAGGGTGACCACCTCCTGAAATGTGCTATACATGTAGCTCTCAGCCTCACAGATACGCAGCAGTGACGCCAGCTGCTGCTCAAGCTCTGAAACCTGGAGCTCGAGCTCCTCCAGCTGATGACACTTCCTGCACATGTGGTTGTCCAGGACACAGGAAGTGTCCTGGAGTTCCCACATGGCACAGGATGTACATTCCATGGGACTGAGGTGCCCTGCCATGCCTCTACTTAGCAGAAATAAACTTAAAACTTAAAAAAATCACTCACCGGCTATTCACCAATCAGCTCCTATCCTTCTGCTGACGTCACTTTAGGTTTTTTACTATGATGTCACTCTTTCAAATTCTGCCTGTGTTGAGTTGCTCAGCTGTCACTCCGCTCCCGCTCAGGTCCGCTGCCTCTGGTCTCGGGCCTGCTCTCGCCCGCTCCGCTCCCGCTCAGGTCTGCTGCCTCTGGTCTCGGGCCTGCTCTCGCCCGCTCCGCTCCCGCTCAGGTCTGCTGCCTCTGGTCTCGGGCCTGCTCTCGCCCGCTCCGCTCCCGCTCAGGTCCGCTGCCTCTGGTCTCGGGCCTGCTCTCGCCCGCTCCGCTCCCGCTCAGGTCCGCTGCCTCTGGTCTCGGGCCTGCTCTCTCCCGCTCCGCTCCCGCTCAGGTCCGCTGCCTCTGGTCTCGGGCCTGCTCTCGCCCGCTCCGCTCCCGCTCAGGTCCGCTGCCTCTGGTCTCGGGCCTGCTCTCGCCCGCTCCGCTCCCGCTCAGGTCCGCTGCCTCTGGTCTCGGGCCTGCTCTCGCCCGCTCCGCTCCCGCTCAGGTCCGCTGCCTCTGGTCTCGGGCCTGCTCTCGCCCGCTCCGCTCCCGCTCAGGTCCGCTGCCTCTGGTCTCGGGCCTGCTCTCACCCGCTCCGCTCCCGCTCAGGTCCGCTGCCTCTGCTCTCGGGCCTGCTCTCGCCCGCTCCGCTCCCGCTCAGTTCCGTTGCCTCTGGTCTCGGGCCTGCTCTCGTCCGCTCCGCTCCCGCTCAGGTCCTCCGCCACTTAGGGCTGAGAGTGTTACCAACTGAGTCAACCTAGTTGGAACTTGGGGTAATTTTAACTTAACTCTCCAGTCGGGGAACTGACTAGATCAGGTGGAATGCTGGTTTTACACCCCGTCCGATGTTATTCTCCATTGAAGTGAATGAAAGTAATATTGGGTGAAGTGTAAAACCACATTCTATCTCTATTTTTGGGTATAGCCTGTCAACTATAAGTCCAATGACTCCCACAGCTACCTTGATTATACTTCCTCCCACCCCGCTTCCTGAAAGGACTCTATTCCATTCTCCCAGTTTCTCTGTCTCATCTGTTCTGGCGATGCTACCTTCCATACCAGTGCTTCCAATAGGCCTTCCTTTTTCCTCAACAGAGGATTCCCTTCCACTGTGGTTGACGGGGCCCTCGACCGTGTCCATCCCATTTCCCGCACTGCTGCCCTCACCCCTTCTCCTTCCTCCCAGAACCATGATAGGGCTCCCCTTGTCCTCACCTTCCACCCCACCAGCCTCCACATTCAACGGATCATCCTCCGCCATTTCGCTACCTCCTGCGCGATGCCACCACCAAATACATCTTCTTCTCCCCTCCCCTTTCAGCATTCCGAAGGGACCGTTCCCTCTGTGACACCCTGATCCACTCTTCCATCAACCCTTCCCATGCAAGCACAGAAAAATTGTGACTCGAAGCTGAACACACGCATGTGAAGTAAGACCAGCTTCATTTAGAGATTGTACATCATATCTGGGCTCTATGCAATCCTGTAATTTCAGAGAGTTACTCCAAGGATTCACTCCACCCACTTTGGTTTACAATTTCACCTCCTCCCTTCCTACTGTCCAGGGCCCCAAACACTCCTTCCAGGTGAAACAGTGATTTATTTGTACTTCTTTCCAGCACCAGCACCTCTGCTTGTCTAAAGGCAAATCAGTTCACAGACGCCACAGTGCATCTCCCCTTCAAGAGGTGCAGGCTGACTATAAATGGGTTCACTGATGCCTGATTTCCTGACCCCACCCCCACCCAAGCGACGAGCTTCCACAACTATTAAAATGAGGCACCTACTCCAATTTGGCACATGCCTCTCGCTGACGTTATAAAGCGCACATTTTGTTCCCGGCAGTAACCGAATTTCTCGGCCATTATCTCATTACTGCTTTTGTAATTTTATAATTAATCTCATCTCGGCCACCAGAGGAACTAACATTCCAAACCTTGCAACTTATAAAACTTGCAGCACTCTTGCCTTCAGAAGAAAGCTACATTGCTAAGAGTCAAAGTGTCTCAGACCTGTGCTGCCCGTGTCCTAACCCGCACCAAGTCCCGTTCACCCATCACCCCTGTGCTCGCTGACATACATTGGCTTCCGGTTAAGCAATGCCTCGATTTCAAAATTCTCATCCTTGTTTTCAAATCCCTCCACGGCCTTACCCCTCCCAACTCTGCAATCTCCTTCAGCCCCACAACCCCCCGCTCCTCTAATTCTGCCCTCTTGAGGATCCCTGATTATAATCACTCAACCTTTGGTGGCTGTGCCTTCTGTTGCCTTGGCCCTAACCTCTGGAATTCCCTCCCTAAACCTCTCTGCCTCGCTACCTCTCTTTCCTCCTTTAAGACACTCCTTAAAACCTACCTCTTTGACCAAGCTTTTGGTCACCTGCCCTAATTTATCCTTATGTGGATCGGTGTCATATTTGTTGTCTTAAAATACTCCTGTGCAGCGCCTTGGGACGTTTTACTACGTTAAAGGCGCTATATAAATACAAGTTGTTGTTGTTGTTGTGCCTTGTACAGGTAGGCTCCACTGATACTGCAATCTATTCATGAACAATGTGTTATAAATCGGAACCACCATTCTCCTTCATTCTTTCCACACTCAGCAGTTGTTTGTTCATAAACTTACCCAGGCAGCATATTCTATGAGTTCATATTGCTTTTCGAGGCAAACAGGACCCCCAGAATTTTATATACTGTAAAGACAGCAACTGAAAAATGAACGTGGAAAATGCAATATTAATAAGTAAATATTCAGCTCTCTGTAGGGAACAATTGATGAAATTCTCATCTTCACAATTGATAATTAATTTTTACATTACCCAAACTGGTGACATAGGAGAAGCAGCTACTGTCCTGGACAGGTTTTTTTTATTGTTTCATTGTATTATTTATAAGATTAGAAATGTATTCTCTAAAGTATCAGCAATGTTAACGGCACTTCTGTAATACGATCCTGAAAATTTATTGAACTGAATTCAGTATAAATCTCTGATGAATAACAACACATTTTTATACGGTCACATCGTTTTGCTGACCAGCGTTGTCAATTTTATTTTGCTTTGTGGATATTTTAAGTAATCCTTTTTAACTTAGAATATAGCACATGCTGAAATCTATTACCCATTAATAACTCTCACAACTAATAGCATTATAATAAGAGTGCAATTCAACACTGACTGTAAAATACTCACTGCATTGTACCGATGAGGGGAAAACATTATAGAAGTGAGATTGAGCCTTAGGGATGATTTTAAACCACCTCCGCCCCATGCTTGATAAGAACGGGACATGTGTGTGTGGGGGATGGTGGGGTGCGGGGTAGGATTAAAATAGAGGCTGCATCCTGCTCACTGGCTTGATGCCACACTCACACCAGCTGGTATAACTCTCAATATTCAGAAGGCAGGCAGGCGAGGACCCATTAAAATGCAAATGTCAGGGTCTGCTGACGTCAGTGAGTCACCGACGCTATTTTAGCTTCATGTTGCGAAGTCGGTGCCTGGCGGCGACCTTGCCATGGAAACCTGGCGGGAAGGAGCAGCACGCCAAGAAGAGCGGCAAAAAGGGAAGGACGTTAAAAAAAAGTTTTCTTTATGGTGCAGGCAGTGCAGAAGTGCTCCTCTGGGCCCCACAAGTAAACCTAGGGCCTAGGTCTTCCATCCACTGACCGTGATCACCTAGCCCCCCACCACCCCACCTCACCACTTTCCTGACTGCCAGGGACCAGCCATGACCTCCTGCCACACTCGCCTGCCAGCCTGACATCATTGACACAGGGTTCGGGCGGGAGTTCGGCCTGGTATATTTAATTGAGCCCTGGACGTTAAAATGGCAGGGGTCTCACACCAATGAGCTTGACACTCGCTCCACGGGCCCCACGCTCACCCCTCACCCTCAGTTAAAATGGAGGCTAAAGATCTGTTTAAATCTTTAATTCATTCTTTTGTTCCATGCTCATTTTTCTCTCATTTTCATAATTGATCAGTTAAGAAAAGTCCACAAATTAAGTGAGACTAAAATGCCATCAGATGTCGACTGAAAAACTGCAAACTCTGGATTTTACTCACTATGGTTAAAAAGGAGCTTTTAACGCCAACACAGTTCAGTAGATAAAGCAAAGTAATTTTCCTAATTTTCTTTCATGATAAATTATGCTAAACTAATCTGGGGCTGAATAAATGACTTTTTAATTATCTCTTAGCTTCTTCACATTTTCTGCTATCAGAGAGACTATATGAGATAGCCATGTAGGAAATTTGATTGTCTAAGGTGAAAATAAAACAATACCAGTGGGTGCAAATTTTCCCAGTGCAGGACATCGTGGAATTACCCCTAACAGTCCAGAGCCAGTAAATCTATTTGCACCAAATTCTGTTCTCTTCCTTTGTAAGTGGAGATCATAAAGATATGATAACTACTGCCCTGTGACATTTCAATAGTGCAACTGCAATTTTCTCAGCTGTTGTTGCTTTACGGTCAGTGATCAGGCTAAACATACAATGAATATTAGTTTGCTGGTTTTCATTAGTGACACATACAACATTGTGTGCCTGTAGCCTTGTCCACTGACAAATGAGACGCTAAGCTGTACTCATGATGAGATACCTAAGAAGATATAGACAGTTAATACGGCAGGGCAAAGATCAGCAGTGTGCAGCCTTCGGCTGCAAAAATGCCTCCCATAATCAGATGGAAGGTTGGTAGTTCCCGTGTGAATGGACCTTGTTCCTCTTCCCAGGCCTAGCAGTAGCTCTCGTCCACCACCCTCAAAAAAGAGGCAAGTTTACCATGTGCTGTTAATGTAAATTGTTACTACGAGGCATAAAACTGATCGTAGCACTTTAACCCATCGAACCATCGGAGTTTAGTGCACAGAAGGAAGCCATTTGGCCCATCGTGTTTGTGCCAGCTCTTTGCTGAAGCAACCCAAAATTAATCCCTACTGATCTGCTCTCCCCATCACAACCTGGTATCTGCTTCAGATAGTGATGCAATTTTCCCTTAAAAGGCACAATAGGCTCGGCTTCAGCCATGTCCTGCGGCAAAGCACTTCATGCTGCAACAACCCTTTGAGTAAAGAGGTTTCTCCTAAACTCTCTCCTCACTCTCTTAGGGACAGTTTTGAATTGATGACCCTTTTTATCATTCCTGAGAATAATCACATACATAACTAATAAATTGCATGGCTCAGTGGAACATGCAAATAATTCAGCAAGTAACAGTGGACTGCATAACTCCCCAGCCAATAAACAGTGGGTTAGTTGGCTTAGTCCATGGATACAATTTATTTATTACAGACATGCACTATTCCTATTGATGGTAATGGCAAGGAAGAAATAAATATTGTTTAAAATACCTTTGAGATAAGCTAATAGGTTAGAGGGAGTTTACTGTAGTGAGCAAAAATACCAGCTGTGGAAGCATACAATAGTGTACAATATTGCTTACATATTATCTCGTGTGTTCGTGTTTCTGGATGTGAAATTCCATCTGCTGGCTGCGTGAGGATGAGAGTTGGAGCTGCCATTAGTGAACAAGGTTCAGGCAAGTGATGGAGGTGTAGCCTCAGCATCAACAGTCAGGTATGTGGAATGTGCTGAGCTTTACCCATAGAATCTGGAAGTCTCCCAAGCACATAAAGTCATAAATTACTGACGAAAGCTTGCTGACTTGAAAGTTACAGACAGGATCGTTTTTTTAGGAATGGAAATGCAGGAGAATGTAGTCGTAATCCCCGGCCTTTACTAACTGGACCAAATAGATGGACTCAGCACATAAATGATAAAGCACAGAATGTGCAGCATGCACAGCATTTAAAATTGTCTTCTTATCTCCGCACATGAAGTTCGCACTTTTATCATCTAAAATCCTTTTTCATGAAGTCACTATAGGTTCCAACTAGAGGGACACAGTTTGCTTCTGTATTATAAAGCAATTGTTCCAAGATTAAGAGTAAAAAAAGTTGTATTGTTGTGGTTATATGGGGTAGATCCCGGAGAAGCATGAGGAAGGTTTGGGAAGTCTTGATCAGTAACAAAAGCAATTACAAACTTTGCACATTGGAGAGGTTCTACTGCTAATTTTAAATAGTGTGAATTTGAAGTAAATGTCTTGACATGGGTTGGGCTTAAACATGTGATACTCAGGTAGGTTCCGATTTTATTTTGTTACATATACATGAACACCATGACCAGGAACTTCCAGCCTGAAAAAAAGTGTAAGTTAAACAATGACAGAAATAACTATTGTCACGACTATTGCTCAGTGTTTGCAGCAAGCCCTCATTTGCTAATCAGTGTCCTTGCTGGTTGTTCTCATGTGTACTGTTAACTGACAGGGGGGGGAAACCACTCTGTTCCCCATTGCAGTGGACAAATGGTGGGAACATTTCCTCTGTATGCTATGTGAAACTATAATTGTAAACATCAGTGTGGGCAAAGCCAGAGGTCAGGTAAACAATCACAAAATGGAAGAGTGAGATTACTGCTCACGTGAAAATCCCACCCCATTCATGAGGACAACAAACACTTGTGTTTTAAAAGTTCAGTCTTATTACGTTCTTTTGAATCAAAGTACCTGAATTCCAGTTTGTAGTATATTTTAACCCTTGTGGGGTTCAGCATTATGAATTGGACTTCTAGTGGTATAAAACCAATATGGAAAGCACTCCAGTATAAACCTTGCAGGCACAGCAACATTGGCATGAAACTTACAATCAGAGTACCTCCCAGGAAGTGGCACAGTGGAAAAGTATGTTGGAATCAGGGTGTGGTTTCCCATATGACAGCTTCCCATCGACAATCCAGCTTTCAGGGGAGGTACCTGGAAGAGGCAAAAATGCTTCTTTGCAAGGAGGGAAGTGAAATAAAAGCAACGGAGGAATCACCCTGGACAACTCCTGCAAAATCTCCAAGGGACCAGCTCAGGAATAGGATTGGTGGAAGGCTGGTGACAGGTTGTCCTACCCATCCTCTTAGCAGGAGAATGCTACATGGAATTGAGAGATTGGGAATGTTGCACAGCATGAGGAGATCTAAAGAGGGGGGAGAAACATAAAATGCATAAAATTGAGATGGAAACTTTTTGCCTTCAGTCTGATGTGCTTGATGTTGCTTTTCTTGTGGTTTAAAGCCATAATCTCCAGGCTCAAGCACCAAGAAACTGGTATTGAAGTTCCTCCACCCTTGGTCCTAGTGTAATTTCTATCATGTTGGAGCCTCTTTACATCAAGATGTAACTTTGTATGCACAGCTACCATGTGTAAGTTTAGAACTCATCCATACTGCTTAGTTACCAATGGAGGCAAAGGAAGCATTATAAGATGGGGTAGTGACAATCAAACAAAGCTATGGAAGACTTGTGTGCCCAGAATACAGGTAGCTGTGATGGAATATTCCAACATCTTTTATCGTTTGAAGAATCAGACTCTTGCATATGTATCTTTCCAATGCTGTTTTGGACGAGGTTTATCCACAAAGGAACACATGGAAACTCAGTCACTTTTGTATGCATACAAAGAGTCATTCCAAAAGTTCCCTCCAAATAACAATTCAGGTTGAAAGAGAAAGAACTGCATTTTCAAAGATTTTTCCTGTCCCCCATTCCAAATGCAATTTCATGCTTTAGTGGACAGGCCAATGGATTCCTCCAAGCACGCTCTAATTTCACATTGGAAGTGGTTGCTGGGAACTACATGAGAATGAATTTAGATGAATCGCCCACCAATTTTCCCTCCCTCCCATCATTGAACATCCACTCAGCATCTCACCCAGTAGCTCCGTTGAATTGGAGGAATGGGGTAACAAATCAAATCCCACCCCTCTGCAGCATAGCACATTGGTGCACCAGTGTGTGGCACCATTGGGTTTAGCATATGCTAGTTTTCCTTTTTTTTGATGATTCTCAGTGATCTGGTGCTCTAAGTTCTTTGAAGATCTAAGAGAGGGTGTTTCCAAGTGAGTTTTACTGTGGTTTGGGGAGGCTCTTCTGACTTGTGTGTTGCTTTCAAAGACCAATTTGGGTTTTATGTTGACTGAATCCAAAGAATTAATTAATCAGAATTATTAATTGAGCAGTCATTAATAAAATATAACAATTATAACAATTTGAGGGTTTTAATACTTTTCAGCTGACAGCAATCTTATTTTTCACTTGGGCTAAACATACAAAGATAGAATGTAAGAAGCATCAGGTGATGTGTTTAACAATAAATATACATTAAAACAGAAATTACAGGCAGACTGATCTTACTCTTTCATCTGATAGATTCCAAGTAAGGGAAACGAGGAAAGAGTAGACCATTACTCAAGAGGCAGGAGTGGTTGACTCTGAACCAGAAGGTCATGAATTAAAGCCAGAGCTGTCTACTACTCTAGCTCCTTTAGCTAGATTTTCTGGAATCTGTCTAGTTCCTGGCTGAGCACTAGCACAGTGCCAAATGAGACTGAGGGAGTGATTTTGCCAATGGGGGCGTGTTGGAGGCGGGACTGCTGCTTGTCGAGTTTTAGCCCCGCCTCCATTGACTTGTGACCAACCCACGCTATTTTCCCTTGATTGACCTTATTAAGCCCGCCCAGCGGACTTAGCAGGCCAATTAAGGGGAAGCCGGTTACAGAGAACGTCAGCGTATGATGTTTCATCTGTCAAAAATTTTGACAGATGAATTGTCATCGTTTGTCAGCTTTGAGAAGCTGTCAAAACACTGACATTCTCTGTTGTTTGGTGAGTTCTTGTACTCAAGGCTCACCAAACCTATTTTGTGAGCAGAAAGCAGATGGCTGTTGCATCGAAGAATGCAGCAGTCATTCTGTCATCTCTGCCGGTGAGATGCCGGAGCCTCCGCATCCTCAACAATTGAAGCCTGCAGGAAGAAACAAAGGTAAGGAAACATTTTCTATCATTTTTCACTCAGCTCACACACTTACCTCTCCACACTTGCACCCATCACTCACCTCCACAGCGCACTTTTGGACCCCTCTCACCCCCGCAGACCCACTGCTTGCCTCGCTGACCCTGGTGGGGTTTCCTGACATCGGGAAGCCCACATCTCTGCTGGAAAAATGGGGATAATCCTCTTAACTGCCTGTTAATTACCTGTTAACAGGCAGTTAAGTGGCTGTAATCGCCTTCCCGCCTCCAGGAGACGGGACCCAGCGCGGGTCGGGTACCCTCCTCCTGGGGAGATGGCACGGGGGCGGGATGGGTACCCACCCCCAGATTCTGCCATTTTCCCAGCAGTCTCGCCTCCAAACCCGCCTCCCCAGGGCTGGCAAAATCGCCCCCTGAATGTGGGAATAGGAGCAAAATGGAAAAAAAAAAGCATTAGCCAAGTTCCTCTTCTTGAGTTGCACTCCTTGCTGGCCAATCATACAACCGCATCAGCAGCAGCTACAAAGATGCACAGATTGTTCGATCCTTCCAGTTTTAAGCAGAATATCTGATGATGGGAAAATATGTCTAACTGTTTCCCGAAGGTAAGAAGAGAACAGGAAGGCAATACACCACTGCAGGGCTCGACGTCATTATCAAGCTGGAATATCAAAACTACTTCATCAACAAAAAGAGAAACAAGCTCTAAAATCTAAAAAGAAAACTAGGTCAGACAAGTTTGAATTGAGAATAGTAAATGATAAATAGAGTTTCAACTTAGAATTAAACATCACTTTAAAAGATCTTTTTGAAAGTTGCTACCTGCCGTTTCCACTAGTTTCTATGGTTTCACATTTTTGAAAACACAGTTTTTCAAACAAAGGGTCTTTATCCCCATGTCAGATCCAAGATATCTGTCGACCATATTTGGAAGGAGATGTATTTTAGCCTTTTTCCAGCCATCTTGGCTGCAATTCAAGAAACATTCAGACCAAATAGGAGTTTTGCTGAATTGCCTAGTGACAGAAACAATAGCAAGTATTTACTATGTTCAATGAATGCTCCCTGACCTTTGTAAATAATGTAGTCAGTCAGTTGGAACGTCTAGAGCTGAGCATCAGACTGTGCAACGAAGAATATTGATTTTTGTTTTAAATGTTGGTGTCCATGAAGAAATCCCAAACATTTTGAACAACAAAGAAATTCACCCAAAAACAAAACGAAAATAATCCAAATTCAAACAATTCAGGTTTTTGAGCAGAATCAAAAAGTATCCATGTTGGCTTCTGATTCTGCTGCTAGGCATCATGGATATTTTCAAGATGACATAGCGCGTCACAGACTGAAATACGGTCTAAAGACCCCTAAAGTACTCTGGCTAACCCGACTTATATTTTTATACACACATATCTGTTCTCATTTAAATCTCAATCATCCAGTGTTGTAATCAGTACCTATTAATGATAGATTTCTGTTGACGCTGTACGTACTGATACTATTGAAACCAAGAGGAAAAAGAAAATAGGATAACTTTCCGAAAAGGATAATCATGAATACACGAAACTGTCAGTTAAGAGTGCCATCTACTGGCAAATTTGGGAATTGTTTTTCTCTTTTAGTACCCAAACCATGTCAGGACAGTATCACAAAAATCTTCAGAAACCATTTGAGCACAATAAATTTAGATTTAATTTAAAAAGAAATGACGTTTGTGATAAGTTGTGAGGAAAGCCTGCATGCATAATATGAATTTGTAATAAAACATTGTGTTAGGGATAATCTCATAACTGAATTAAAAATCAGATGGAGATAAACGAATGATGGCCTAGTTAAACCGTACAGAATTAGATGCATCTGCCTTTTAATGAAATTGGTGCCACATACGAGTCATTTTCACTAGTTTGCGTTCATTTTGAAATCACATGTTTTGTAAGTCACTTCAGAAATTTACCTCGTCTGAAGTTGGATGCTTGGTGCAGTTTTTATATTATTATTTAACTATTCATCACCATTACGTCTCTTTTATTTCCTGCAGTGTTGTCCTTCTAGGTGGTAGAGGTCGCAGGTTTGGGAGGTGTTGTCAAAGAAGCCTTGGCGAGTTGCTGCAGTGCATCTTGTAGATTGTTGGACCAACATTCATACGCTTTACCTCACCCTCACACACTTACCACTGTTGCAAGCCTCGCACCCTCAACTCACAGCTTGCACACACTGGCAGCTATTCAACCATGAAAGCCACATCGCTCAAACATATTGGACCACACTCACTGAAACACTTCCCTCATTCTTGCAGGAGAAGGTGGTGCATAGCAGGAGACAGCAAGAAAGAACTGGAAGGGGACAAGCGCGCCTGCATGTTTTAACCTCCATGGAGGAGACAGTGCTGGCCATCATGGGAAGGGGCATCATTGAGACAGGGGCCATTGGTGGGGTTGAAGCGATCAATGATGAGGGTATTTTCATACCTAATCCTCCTTCTCTCTTCCCACTTCTCCCTCATCCCACAATCTCTTCTGACTTAGAAGCTGCAAATGGTGTAAGCACGCACTTCTTACTTTCTCCTCTCCCCTCATCACAACCCAACCCTTGTCCCTTTTTCACTTCTGATACCCAAGAACTGGAGCCTTCCCCATCAATGGAGGAAGAGGAAGAAGATAGTGAAGATGAAAAGACACCATGCTCTCACCCTTGCCACTCCACCAGTGCCCTTGCTGTTGCCTGTCAGCCCAGACTGCTGCAGCCCATGCCGAGATGGTGCAGTCTGAAGCCAGGCCTTCTAGGCCCAGAGCTGCTCACGGTCGCCCACCAAGGCCATCTGCAGTCTCCTCAATTGGAGGTCAGCAGCCTTCCACCACCCATGCTTCAGCCGCTGGGGAAGCTCCACGTAGGAGCACTAGGAGAGACAAAGGCACACGGAAGGTAGACACTAAGGGAATGCACACGGGTGATTAGTTTATTTTTATAAGTAAAATGTAATGATTCAATTTATAAAAATGGATTGGACTGTGCATTTTCTGGTGGTATTTGTTTTTGTGTTGTAGGAAAGAGGATGATGTGATGGTCAGTGATAGAGGAGAGGTAAGGAGTGTGGAACTGTTGGTGAATAGGAGGTGTGGTTGAGGTTACTGGTATCGCTCATGAATTATTTGATCACGTAGAGCCTGGGCAGAATGGGGTTGCCTACATTGTATCCTTCCTTCATTTTTGTGTTCCTCCACTTTCTGTTTCACTTCTTCCTCCTCCACTTCCTCCTCCTTTTCCTTGTGCTCCTGCTCCTTAGCTTCTCGCCTGATGGGTGGTAGCAAGGGCTGTTCCCTCATGATGGCAAGGTTGTGCAGCATGCAGCAGACCATGACAAATCCTGAGACCTACTTAGCCGAGTACTGCAGGGCTCCTCCAGAGTGGTCCAGGCAGCGGAATTGTTGCTTCAGGATGCCAATGGTCTGCTCTATCAGATTTCTTGTGACATCATGGCTCTCATTGTATGAATGCTGCGCACGTGTGCGTGGGTTGTGAACCGGAGTCATGAGCCATGTCGTCAGCGGATAGCCCTTGTCGCCAAGTAGCCACCCTTTGGTTTGCTGCGGTGGCTGAAATACAGCTGGCAGTTTGTGCAGCATGTAACATACAACCACAAATCAGCTGAGTACTGCAGGGCTCCTCCAGAACAGTCCAGGCAGTGGAAGCATTGCTTAAGGATGCATATGGTGTGCTCTATAATGTTCTTTGTGGCAGCATGGCTCTCATTGACGGCCTGCTGTGCACGTGTGCGTGGGTTCCGGACAGGAGCCATGAGGCATGTCATGAGTGGATAACACTTGTTGCCCAATAGCCAGCCTTTGACTTGTCGCAGTGGGACAGAGGACTGCCGCACAATGAAGGAATCGTGACTACTACCAGGATAACGGGCATTCACTTGCAAGATGAGTTGCCTGTGGTCACATACCAGCTGCACATTGAGATAGTGGAATACCTTTCGGTTCAGAAAAATGGCAGAGTTGACATGACACTCACGCAAAGCAATGTGTGTGCAGTCAATGGCTCCCTGCACCATTGGAATACCTGCAATCCATGCAAAGAGGAAATGAGCTGAAACTGCCTCTCTTTGTATAGAGAGCCTCAGTGACCTCCCTTATGCAGCAGTGCACTGAAAACTGTGAGATGTCGCTTATATCTCCAGCAGCAGCCTGGAAAGAGTCAGATGCATAAAAGTTAAGAGCCACAGTAACCTGGACAGCCACAGGCAATGTGGTCTTTGTCCTGCTTTGAGGTTGCAGTTGTGGCTACAGCAATTAGCAGATTTCGGTCACGACCTATTTAGTGAAGCAAAGACATCTCAAGCATTGGTCCTCGCTGAAGTTGAGGTAAGAGAATTGCTCCTTAAAGACCTTCGGTGGATATCGCCGCCTGCTGAGAGCCCTTCTCCCCTTCCTCCTCCTCCCTCTTCCAGCAGCTTGTCCTGCTCTGCGTGGCCTCTCTTCATTCTCCCAGTCATGTTCAATTTCAAGAGGACGGCCTACCAGGCCACCCATGTCTGGCAGCAACTTGACAAAAATGTACTCCAGCACCACTCTCTGTAGACTATTCAAACTTTAGGCAAGTGTAGGAAAGCTCCAAAAACACGTGCAATTGCACCAGCTGCCAGAAGAAATAATCCAGCAACTAACCTGTAAGTAATTCATGATCCCTTTAAGTAGCGCTGGTGAGGGGTCCTATATGCTGTTTAACGTCGTGTTCAGCTGTGCGAGGTTAAGGCAGGGCATAGGCTGGAGAGTGGCGTTCGAAAATGGCAGTGCTGGCATCAAATCAGCGTTGCACCATAAAATGCCTGCTCTGCATGCCACTGGCTGTCGTTAGCTGCGCGCGCGGAAACCCCTTTACCAAGATGGTGTCCTGCGCATCTCAGACCCCATTTTCAAGCGTTAGGAGGCTGCATAGCACCCAAAAAATGGCGCTACACAGCCCAATTTCTCCCCCTATATACTCTCTGGTAATTCTTGTCAGATCTTTTATCAGCGATGTATATGCCCTTAGTCTGCACAGAAATGTTTCATCGGCTTTTATCTGCATTTATGAAAAATAAAATTTCAATGAATATGATTTTTATTAGCTGTAGAAAGCACCCTATGGTTCATAAAGCGCAGATCTGCCTTTTTATTTTAATTGAACGGCGTGTTTAGCAACAAATGTGGGTGCAATAAATTGAACAATTTATCAATATTTATCTCCCATTCAAACAGGGAATGGTTAAATATGAAAGCAATACAATGAATGAATTTATATCATTGCAAGTCTTGTGTCTAACATGTGCATCATGCCACCCCTTTTGTTGTGTCATTCATGAAAATGTGATCTCAGACGCATGACACTTCAGGGCAGCCCATGTCATGGAGCAAAAATCAAGGTTACATCAAATAATGACTTATTTGTTAAAATACTAAGTCAAATAACCAATTGAATAAACATGAACAAATCAAAGCAGCAAAATGCGGCCTTGCCAGCGTCACCCACATCCTGAGAACCAATGAGGAATGAGTAACCAGCAGAAAACCGAGCAACAGGAACATAGGAACAGGACATTCAGCCCCTTCAGCCTGTTCCGCCATTCAATGAGAGCATGGCTGATTGTATCTTAACTCCATCTACCCGCCTTGGTGCTGTAACCCTTAATACCTTTGCCTAACAAAAATATATCAATCTCAGTTTTGAAATTTCGTATTGACCTAGCATCAACAGCTTTTTGGAGGAGTGAGTTCCTGATTTCCGCTACCCTTTGTGTGAAGATGAAATCCCTCAATTGTTTTCAAAGCTATCACTGACAAACAAGAAAGTACCACAGAACCAAATCATCTCTAAGTCACGCACCATCCTAAATTGGATATGTATCACCATCCCTTCATCATCACTGGATTAATATTCTGGAATTCCTTACTGATCACTGCTGTGGCAGCACCATCACCATAAGAACTGCAACGGTTCATGGCAAAGACCCACCACCACCTTCACAGGGCAATGAGGGATGGACAATAAATTCGGCCTTGCCAGTGTCACCCACATCCCGAGAGCAAATTTTTAAAAACTAATAATTTCTTCACACTCTTTTCAACCACCGTTTTATTTCTCCATTCATTTCAGTGAATAATGCTAACACTAACATTTAAAACACAAGAGGCTAGATTTTATGATCAGCATTATTTTAACACTAGAGTTATCCCATTTATTTTAAATGGGTCAATGCTAAAATATCCTGATCATAAAGTCTAGCCTAACAAATACATAAAAACAAACTCTAGAAAAAAAAAAATCTTTTAATGTACCCGTAAAATTGAGTAATGTTAGAAATGTTTGCAAAATGTTTCCTGCACATAGCCTGTCTTTCTAAATCGGCCTGGAAATTGAGTCCGATATTTCACTTGGTCCTTGAGGGGTGGGACTTTTCCGCTGCTGTGGAAAAATTCAGTGCCTGAGAGTACTGCATCATGGGAGCAGATGCTATGTAACTAAAGCGTCACATGACAAGCAGGTGCAAAATTTAAAAATAATTGAAAAAAAACATCAAAAATAAACATTTAGGGAGAGAAATTTCCCCTAGAGGGCCATTTGGGGCGCTAAGTGAAAAATGTTTGAAAAGTTAGCGCCAGGCCACCGCGCCCTTAAGTTGCTCCCCACAAGTGTCCGGCCTCAGTGTTCGTGATCCCTGCAGCAGTTGGTAACATCGCCCGGCACTGCTGCGGGGCACGAGGGGAAATTTTTCTCCTGAGGTGCTACCGGGGCGCTGTGCCCGGAGATGACGTCATGATCTCCGGGCGCAGAAGTTCGGGGCGTTACCTGGTAGCACTGCCGGTAACCTCCCACGGAATTTTGCAGGAGGCACGGTTATTACCTTGGAGGGGGCGAAAAACCATTTGTGCCCCGTTAGTGCCTCCCACCGGAGGCATGAACGATGGGAATTTTGCCCCCTTTTTTTTCAGTATTTTCAGCTTTTGGGGAGCGAAGAGAAAGGAATAAACACAGATATAAAGTGCTTTCATCAAATGCTGCAAACCAGTCCTGAGAGATAGAGCAAAGAAAAAATCATTATTTTATGACGTAAATAACTGAGAAGAGGTTTTGGTGAGACAATAACAAGCAAAGTTACTTGCATGTTAAAAAAGTTTTGCAAAGTGATATATATATATAATATTATGAATACTATATCTGTGAGCCAAGGCCCTAAGCTCTGGAATTCCCTCCCTAAATCTCTCCGCCTCTCTACCTCTCTTTCCTTCTTGAAACCTACCTCTTTGACCAAGCTTTGGTCATCTGACCGAATATCTCCTTATGTGGCTTGATGTCAAATTTTGTTTGATAACGCTCCTGTGAAGTACCTTGGAATGATTTACTACGTTAACAACAACAACAACTTGTATTTATATAGCACATTTAACATAGTAAAACGTCCCAAGGCGCTTCACAGGAGTATTATAAGACAAAAAATTTGACACCGAGCCACAGAAGGAGAAATTAGGGAAGGTGACCAAAAGCTTTGTCAAAGAGGTAGGTTTTAAGGAGCATCTTAAAGGAGGAAAGAGAGGTAGAGAGGCGGAGAGATTTAGGCAGGGAATTCCAGAGCTTAGGGCCCAGGCAGCAGAAGGCACGGCCACCAATGGTTGAGCGATTATAATCAGGGATGCTCAAGAGGACAGAATTAGGGGAGTGCAGATATCTCAGGGGTTGTGGGGCTGGAGGAGATTTCAGAGATAGGGAGGGGCAAGGCCATGGAGGGATTTGAAAACAAGGATGAGAATTTTGAAATCGAGGCGTTGCTTAACCAGGAGCCAATGTAGGTCAGCGAGCACAGGGGTGATGGGCGAACGGGACTTGGTGCGAGTTAGGACACGGGCAGCCGAGTTTTGGATGACCTCAAGTTTACGTAGGGTAGAACGTGGGAGGCCAGCCAGGACTGCATTGGAATAATCAAGTCTAGAGGTAACAAAGGCATGGATGAGGGTTTCAGCAGCTGAGGCAAGTCCAGAAACAGGCGACTTTATGAAGGTGGAAATAGGCGGTCTGAGTTATGCTGCAGTTAGAGGTGCTATATAAATACAAGTTGTTGTTGTTGTTGTTGTGAAGGGTTATCTTTTAGTGTCAGTAAGGTAAGTGGGGAGTAAAGTTTAACATATACATCCCCTTATACTCCCTACCCGAGTTTTCTTTCCATTGAAGTTAATCAAAGGAAAATTGGACGGGATGTATAATGGGCAGCTGATCCGCTGCCATCTGATTTGTGCCCATACTGAAGTTGAATTTCACACCCCTGTAATATCTTTACCTTGTGCCAATCACCTGGCTGCATTACAGCAATGGGTGAAACTACCTTCAGTGAGTTTATTTGAAGGGAGGCTGTCTATATTCGAAGGTTGTGATAGCTCAGCCCCGTTTCTGTATGGAAGAATGCTCTTGCTTAGAGGGACATGTATGAATTAGTAATATTATATTAACTGCCAGGGTTAGATTCCGTGGGAATGTGATAAATATCAGATACTGCACTCCAGGTCCTGGATTAATCATAACCAATGCTACAGGAGATCTATCAGTGTATAGAAAAATGTGTTTATGCAACAAATATACTCTTACAGTAAGCCATTGCTGCTTTAATAGATACTCAGTAATTCATCCTCTTTTCACAGACCACTGGAAGTAAAATGACCTATAGTACCTCAAGTTCCTTGGTCACAGCTAACATTATTCTCTTTATTACCACACCCTAATCTACTGTGCATGAGCAAAATGGCCCCAATATGCCTTGAGCGCAGAATTGGAGTGCGTTCCACTGGGACACTGCTCATCAGAACCTCGGCGACATGTCTGTGCTCACTGTCATCAAGTTGAGCTTCCTGCATGTCCTTGTGGTCTTTCCCTCCATAATCAAAAATAACTAGCTGTCCAATGGCATAACCAATCTGATGTCAGGGGTACAGTTGGTCAGCAAAACGTTTGCAAATGTCAAATTTCTGTAATAGAGCACTTGAATTCAGCAATACTGCTGCCAAAGCCAACTGAAAACTCAGGAATTCACTGATGAAATGCTTCCGACCTGCTCCAATACAAAGAGTGGCCTCAGAAATGACGCCTTCTCTCCCTAACTCTAACCCTAACTTTAACCCAACTTTTATCAGGACAGCCTGCACTTCACTTGTCTTGTGCCCAGCATAAGTGAAAGAAATAACAACAGAAAACGCTGGAAAAACTCAGCAGGCCAGGCAGCATCCGTAGAGAGAGAAAGAGAGTTGACGTTTCAGGTCGATGACCTTTCATCAGAACTGGGAAGAGCTGGAAAAAAGTGAAAGAAAGCTAGGGGCAGATGCTGATCAGGACACCAAAAATCTATTTTGATCTTATTTAAAAGGGCGGTGCAATTTTGAGGCCAGAGAAAATGGGGGACAGGGCAAAATCTTAGACAAAATGTGCATATCAGGCAAAATCTTCCTGGCAGAGCATCCTCCTGACTCCCCTACAAGCACACCACAAGTTACCGGACAGGCGAGGAGGGGGTGGCACATTTAGAAGGAGTATGCACAATTCCTAAATGTACTGCCTGCAGCTCTGACTGGAATGATTCCCATGGTCAATAAGGCAAGGTTCTGTTGAACAATGAACACCCGAAAAGTTAACCTGCCCTTTCTCTCGACAGATACTGACTGACCTGCTATGTATTTACTGTTTTTGTTTCAAATCCCCTATTTGTTATTTGGCAAGTAAAAAAAAACAGTAAAATAAATTCAAACTATTTATTCCCGGTAATGGAATATTTACTGCTACTGGGAGAAAGAAGCTGTTAAATATAACGAACGTCATAGGCCGAGAAATTCGAGAACACTGGAAACCTGCCGGTGGCACTGTGGGCCACAATTAATGATCGGTGAAATTAATGGTGCTGGCAGGACCGGTATATTGATGCTGCTTGCTAATTAACATTAGCGCAGCGCTAAACTCACGGTGCAAGGCCGGTTTTCGTGGCGGTAGTCTCAGCAGGAGGCCCAATGTAGCGTGGCCGTAGCGTCATTTCAACAAAAACAGCCTTCTCTTAAAGCAAGGCTGTCATTTTAGAAAGCAGTGCTGTCCCTTAAAGGGGAACTGCCTTCTAAATGAAAAAAAATCATTTAAAAATAGGCAGTTTTTAGCCCTTAGAACTCAACTGCCTTCTGAAAAAAAAAACATTAAAAAGATTTCCCAAATGGTTGTCTTCAGCTCTTCAAGCTGAATTCCCTTCCGCACTTCAAAATGTGGGAAAAGTGCTTCAGCAAATGGCTCAGCAAGCCAGGGAAAGGGCACCCAGGGTCTCTCACGCAGCACTCCAGCTTTGTGCAGGGGGTCAACACAGCAAGAGAGGTCCTCTACCCACAGGGGCCAGGAGGCCTTCTAGAAAGAAGGATGTAGGACCAGATCACCGAGGCCGTCACTGCCAGCAGTGTCGTCCCCATGACCTGGCTCCAGTGCCCAAAGAAGCTTCATCATGACTTCAGAACAGTGGTCAAGGTCAGTGAATGCATCTTCAAAAACTCCTACCAACTGCATCACTAGCCTCACACACTGCTCAATGCAAGACCGCCCCACCGAATCACTCGCCTACCAACAATCTGTACCAAACACGAGGCACACCTCCCATGCCTAGCTTCATCTCACCCCCTTGGAGGAGACAGTGCAGGCCATTCTTGGCAGGGGCATGGCTGAGCCCTTGGCCAATGGCGGGGCTGAAAGGATACAAGATGCTGGTATCCTCATACGTTATCCTACTTCTCGTATGCACCTCTTGCTTTCCTTCCCTCCCCTCACCCTTGTGCCTTCCTCATTTCACACACTCAAGAAATGCAGCCTGCCCAGCCAATGGTTGACCAAGAAGAGGGAGAGGACAGTGAAGAAGAAGAAGAAAACAACACCGTCACTCGATTTCACACTCCCAGCTACCAGCTCCTCAAGGTTAACCAGCAAAACCATTTGCTGTGTCCCCCACTGAAAGTCAGCAACCTTCCACCAGCCATGCTGCAGCCACTGGGGTAGCACTGCATGACGTCAGTAGGATAGGCAAAGGCATACACAACACAGCCACTAAGGGAGTGCATAAGGGTGAGTAGTTGATTTCTTGATGTCATATTGGATGGACAGATGTATAAAGTTGGATTGGAAAGTTTGCTTTGTGGTAGCTTTTATTTCAGCATTATGGCCAAGAGGACGCTGTGATGGTCAGTAACAGAGGGAAGGTAAGGAGCAGGACAAATGTTGAAAGGGGAATTGGGGTTGTGGTCACTGGTGCCGCAGGCGTATGATTCCATCCCGGATATCTCAGCCAGAAAGGGGCTGGCTGGGTTGCATCCTTCCTTCTGCATCCTCCTCTTCTGCAGCTTCCTCTTCTGCTTCTTCCTCTTCCCTCTGCGAGTGGATGCTGGAAATCTGAAATCAAAGCAGAAAATGCTGGAAATACTCAGCAGGTCAGGCAGCATCTCGACCTGAGACGTGAACTCTGTTTCTCTCGCCATGGATGCTGCCTGACCTGCTGAGTATTTCCAGCATTTTCTGTCTTCTGGCCTTCCTTTACCATCTGAAGCCTTGCAAGCATCCAACAGCACTCCCTGCACACTTTAACAACTTTTAACATGTATTGCACCAAGCCACTATTTCAATAAAATAAAAAAAAAATCCAGTCCAGAAGTTTAAATGCAAACTTAGCTGAAAGATGTGTGTGTCCCTTTAAGAAGTGCTGACAGCATCTCTGTCGGTCTGCTAACGGCAGTGCTATGGCCCTCACCAAAATGGCGGCTGCCGAGTCCTGCGCCAGAGACGGGCATTAGTGTGGCGGCCGCCATTTTTTCAGGATTCCACGCTAATGGATAGTGGTAAGTAGCCCAATTTCTAGGTTATAGGCTTCCTATCAGGGCTGTTCTTCAGTTGTCAGGTTTTTATGGGCTGTTGGTCAGCTGTTGCTTATTTTCTGGATTGGTAGGTAAGCAATAGGTCCAGAGTGTAGAATTGTTTCATTGGCTCTGACTGACAATGGGGAGGGATATGTTGACCCTTCTCCTGCAATTAGAGAGACCCCTGGCAGGGGGGGGGGGGTGTGGGTGTGGGTGTGGGTGTCACAGAAGTATTGAAAACCCCTCCCCATGGCTTTTAGGTGGAAATTTGCTTGTTCTTTTTCTTAGAGTCCAAGTTTGTTAAATAGCCTGATAATTGGGCCCCCTTGCAGACCAAAGCCTTTTGCACATCTAGTTCTGCTGGGTGAGTTTGACATTGTTATCTGTATCTGTGCAAAATTTAGGGGAAAATTGTCTTTCTGTGTAAATGAAACTGCTTTTCTTTTTAATTCAGAATTTTTGAATGATACTGGTTCTGATTCCTCCCCATGCTCACACCACCATTGTTTGTTTTTTGTTGAGAGTGGGCTGGATGTGCCTAGTCTCAAACAGTGCTGTTTACAGCTAATCACTTCATGTGCCTCCCTCACAGCATCTTCACTTGGACCCCACTGAAAGATCACACACCATTCCTATCTGTATTTTGTTCACCACAAGGCCTGTTGTCCCTCATAGAATCATTCCTTGTTAATATTGGCTGGTATTTATTGTTTGCACAGAAGCAATGGCTTAAATGGTCTCCTACTGCACTATAACCCTTTTTCTGTTCTATGGAGTTAGAAGATCTCTGCACCACTGCACAAAATGGGATGATGAGGATGGGTTTGACTGTTTTGAGTTGTCAAAAATAGCCTCGGGCTCTGACTATTGGGACTCGGATTTGCTCTGCCTGTTTCAGATTGTACAATAACTAATTCTTATTAATGGCTGCAGTTCTGAGATGTTGAGGGAGAGCGAGCTTGCGTTGTCATTATAAATACACTTGGAAAAGCTGTACAGATAATAAGTCCATTCCATAGTCTGTTGTACTGTAAATAGTGAAAGTGAACAATGGTCAAAATAAAAATGATTGACTCTTTGATTTTAATGCGTCATTTGCAATAGTAAACCATTAACTTACAGATGTCATTTTGTAATTCAATTTAATGTTAATGCTTTCATTTGCAGTGTAAAAAAAAAAGCTATTAAGTTTAAATTGTGCTTGAGCTCTCTTCCTTATTTTGCTTTTGGCCACAATATTTCTGGCTTTTTTTACAATTTATTTTGGAACATGAGTGTTAAAGGAGCTGTGTACACTTTTTCATTTTGTATTTCTCTTGCCAGAATTGCTAATTGTTTTTCCAGCAACAGGACCCTCTGACTAAAAGATAATTAATTAAAAAAAAATATTGATTACAAATAGCTTGCAGCTACCAGCACTGCCATTTTGCATGTGCTTGAGTGTTTGTGTCCCATTCCTCTGCAGTTGACCCTGCTTCCCAATCAGTACAGGGAGCATTGACAGATTTGATAGGCTCACTATTGCATCTGTTGCTCTCGCTGAGCTCTAAAGAAGGTAATGATTGGAGGGACCAGCTGGATTTGAAAATTGATTTTTCTAAATATTATAGACTGTAGCTGCATAAAGAAAGAGGATAAATAAAATGATAATGAATAAAACATGCAGCCCCTTGAAAATAATGTTTCCACTCTGCAATTTGATGTCCGCCTTCATTGCTCCAATTTTCCATTGTCTATGGTCTCCGTGCAGCCTCGCAGATCACTTAAACAAGCAGAATTGTCATAGCTGCTATGAATACAAGGCACGTGGGAATGTGTTACTTCAATTTGGCTATGTTTATACACACAAAATACAGCTTCACAACATAGTGGGAAATTAAAGGTATTTTAACACCAAGGCCCCTGAAAAGCCATGCTGGTTTTTTGTGAAATTATGGTGAATTGTGGGCTCATTCAGAATATTCAGGGTGATGTGATATTTTTCAGCAGGACCCATTCCTGCCTGATTTACACCCTATTTTGATTCTGCTGATCTTTCCCATCTAGGGGAGGGGCTGTTTCAGCCATCTGCAGCAACTTAAAGCTTGCTGCTATTTTAAGTTGCTGCAGGCTTTTAAATGCAGCAGCAACATTTTTTCCTCTCCCCACTTCACCCCCGCCCAGCAAGTTACTCGTGTTGTACCTGGGAGTTGCACTCCTGGTTCACCATATAATATGCTAATGAGTTGACCCTGGGAATTCCGCTGGGGTTCGTGCACATTTCACCAGTAGGTGTAAGGCCTTCCCACCAGCATTACTGCCCTGTGGATATTCGGGACAAGATTTTAAAAGATCACACAGCGATGACAGCTTGCATTTATATAGCACCTTTTAACGCAGTAAGCTGCCCAAGGCACTTCACAGGAGAGAATAAACACCAAACAATAGTAAAATAATTAGAAGTGACCAAACACAAGGCCGTAAAGAAAGCAAAGAAGCACTTGCATTTATGTAGCGCCTTTCACGACCACCGGACATCTCAAAGCGCTTCACAGCCAATGAAGTACTTTTGAAGTGTAGTCACTGTTGTAATGTGGGAAACGCGGCAGCCAATTTGCGCACAGCAAGCTCCCACAAACAGCAATGTGATAATGACCAGATAATCTGTTTTTGTTATGTTGGTTGAGGGAGAAATATTGGCCAGGACACCGGGGATAACTCCCCTGCTCTTCTTCCAAATAGTGCTATGGGATCTTTTACGTCCACCTGAGAGAGCAGTAAAGCTAGATAGGAGGAACCTATTTAAATATGGGAGAGAGAAACAGCAAGGCAGAAGGATATATATGTTTACATGTAGTGAGAACAACACATTGAGGAAAAGTTAGAAGGGATACTGAAGGGGACAAGAAGGGATATGTTGGTGGTAGTCCATGAAGGGGATCAATGACATAGGGAAAAATCATATTGGCTCCTTAAAATTCACATACATGAAGATAGTCCCCAATATGGGGGATACAGAGTAATGTTCTCCAGTGTATTTCCAATGTTTGGGAAAGAAGAGTTTGTCAAGAAAATTGAGGTAAATAATTAGCTGGCATCTGGGTGCAAAAGCTACTTTCATTAAATAATTAGGAACACTTTCAGAACAAAAAAGACTGGTCCAAGAGAGATGAGCTGTATCTAAACCAAGCAGGAACAAAGAGACTTGCAAAGAGCATAGTGACAGTAATTGAAAAACATTTTAAAATGGATAGGTAATGGGGAGGTATGGCAGGGAGAAAACCAAATCCCAAACGAGACTGATCGTATGATGGAAAGTAGTCAACAGTTGGCCAAGGAAAATAAACCTCGGACATAAACTGAGGACCAGGAATAGGCAGACACTAGGGGACATAAAAGGAGTTGAATCTGTAAGACGTGTATGCATGAATCCCAGAATCAAATAAGATGGCAAAATTGGAAGCTGTGGTTGTAGTAAGGAACTCTCTGATGTAGTGGGAATAATGAAAACATGGCTAAGTACTGAGAATGGAAATGAATTGAATACTCAAAGGCATGGAGTGTTCAGAAAAGGAAGTGATATAGCTCTATATGTGGGACGCCTGGCGGGTAAATTAAATTGATCATGTGGGACAAATTACAAAATGAACTACTCTGGTTAAGCACCTCAAGTATGAAAAAAATGCAAGTTTACACCAGAGGTATGCTGCAGACCTCCACGAGAGGCAGTGTTTATTTTGACCTGTTATTCATTAATCACTCAGACAATGTATAGAAAATTAGAAGTTGTAGGGCTCCTGAGGGTTATCGGCCAGAGAATGATCAATTTCAGCATGATCTATGAATCAATTCCTATGACTTGGAGTCAAGTAAGTTTTTTAAAAAAAAGAGAGAACAGCTAAAGCAAACGGATTGGGGTAGGTCGCTCAACGACACATTCATAAAGGACAAGTAGAATATTGTTTTAAAAAGAATAATGATGAGAATGCAGAGTAAATTCATTCCTAAAACCAACTAGCTCAGATTAAACAAACTAGATCCTTAATTGATAAGCAAATGAAAAGGGAACATGAACTCTAAAAATCCTGCAAGGATAATGGGGAAAGAGTTCATTGGGATGATTATGACCCATCCAATTTTAATCACACCTGCTTCTTTTTCACACCATCACCCTGGGAATCTCCCAACAATCCATTCTTGGCTGCTTCCTCTTCCCATCTACATGATACTCTTGATGACATCATCTGGAGATATATGGTACTCAACTTCAATAAGTACACTCATGACATCCTGCTCTAACTCTCTCCCATCTCTCTTGACTGCCTCAGCTGCCTCTGTGCTAATAGACTGCTTGTCCAACATCCAATGTTGGAAGAGCCATAATTTCCTTCCGGTAAATATTGGGAAGATTTAAGGTATTATCTTTTGCTCCCAGCATAAATGCTGTACCCTCACCGTCAACTGTGTCCTCTTTCCCAGCCACAGTCTTTGACTGAATCAGATTGTTCACAACCTCGGCATCTTATTCAGCCCTGCACTGAGTTTCTGACCCCATATATACTCCAGCACAAAGACCACCTCTAACATTGCTCTCCTCTACCCCTACTTCAGCCCATCTTCCACTGAAACACTCATCCCTGCCTGCCTTTATGTTCAGACTCAACTATTCCAAGGTTCTCCTAGCCGCCATTCCATCCTGCATTCTCCATACACCAGTACGTTGAAAGTTTTGCTTCCCATACCTTGACTCGCACCAAGCCCCACTCCCTCATCATCCCTGTCCTCGTTGATTTACATTGGCTCCCAGTCCCACAATGCCTCAAATTTAAAATTCTCATCCTTGTGTTTAAATCCCTCCATGTCCTCAGCCTTCTCTATCTGTAACCTTTTCCAGTTCTACAACCTTCCCCCTAAACTCTCTGGCCTCTACTCTCTGGCCTCTTGTGTGTCTCTTCACACACACAGACACAGACACAGACACACCTTTTCCTATGTTATAGGTGCTATATAAAAGCACATTATTGTTCTTGGTGCATGTTGCATTCGGTGTACAGCCTGTTAAAGGAAACACTTGCACGATGACTGACAGCTTTTTACTGGCTCCAGTTCTATGTGGCTCTTCTTGCTGAAAAGAAAGAGGTGTCTAGACAGGAGGCCGCACCTGTTGCACCCACAATGAAGATTGCCGCGATTGCCCACAAGGCAGAGTCTGCACTTATGACACAAATGAAGAGGCAACTGAATCCTGAGATTGGAATTGAGCTGATGTGAAGTTCAAGCATAAGGCTAGACTGACAGGTTCTTCCTTGAAGTCATAGAGAGAGTAAAAGAAGATATCTAATCAATCCAAATAGAATTGGGAATTCTTGTAGATTTCCCAACTGCAATAAGATTTTTTTATTTTTTATTCGGTTATGGGGTGTAGGCGCTGCTGGCAAGGACAGCATTTATTGCCCATCCCTAATTGCCCTTGAGAAGGTGGTGGTGAGCCGCCTTCTTGAACCGTTGCGGTGAAGGTACTCCCACAGTGCTGTTAGGGAGGGAGTTCCAGGATTTTGACCCAGCGACGATGAAGGATCGGCGATATACTTCTAAGTCAAGATGGCGTGTGACTTGGAGGGGAACTTGGAGGTGATGGTGTTTCCATGCGCCTGCTGCCCTTGTCCTTCTAGGTGGAAGAGGTCCAGGGTTTGGGAGGTGCTGCCGAAAAAGCCTTGGCAAGTTGTTGCAGTGCATCTTGTAGATGGTACACACTGCAGCCACGGTACGCCGGTGGTGGAGGGAGTGAATGTTTAAGGTGGTGGTTGGGGTGCCAATCAAGCGGGCTGCTTTGTCCTGGATGGTGTCGAGCTTCTTGAGTGTTGTTGGAGCTGCACTCATCCAGGCAAGTGGAGAGTATTCCATCACACTCTTTACCTGTGCGTTGTAGATGGTGGAAAGGCTTTGGGGAGTCAGGAGGTGAGACACTTGCCGTCGAATACCTAGGGGGAGAAATTCGGTATCGCCCCGTTTGGGGCGCAATGATCGGCTGGGCGCAAAGTTTAGCGCCTGGCGCTAATTATCGCCTCCGACTGCAAACTTGGCTTTTATCGCCCCTGGAGGTGATTGGAGAGCTAAATCAGGCGCTGCACGCCTGTCTTAAGGTGCAAAGGCCGAGGAGCGAGGCGCTAACTCAGAGCGTGAGCGCAGCGCAGGTGATGTCAGTTAGCGATGGAACACAGACACACTGGCGCCAGCCAGTTCTTAAAGGGGAGGGTCGATCTTGCTCTCCAGCCACGCCCTGCTCATTGGAGCCTTGAATCTCGGCCTGGAGAGACCTGTGCCTACATTTTCCAGCCAAGGACTATGAAGAGGGTGAGAGAACGAGCTCAGCGCTTCAGCGAGCGGGCCTTGGAGGCTCTGGTTGGCGCGGTGGAGCGCAGAAGATCTATACTCTACCCTGAGACTGCCATGCAACTACAGAAGAGTGTAGAGGGAGGTGGCTCAGCACATCTCCTCCAGGAGCATGGTGCCCAAGACCCATACTCAATGTCGCAAAAAGTTCAACGACCTCACTCGGGTCGTCAGGGTGAGCGGTTTTTTTTCAATACCTCTCCATCCCTCCATTTCAACCTCACTCTATGGCCAGAGGGTCTTAAAACCCCAATACCCAACACTCATCCAACACCTATGGCCCTCTCATGAAACACACACGCACATTCCACATCTTGCATACAGTAAGAGCTATTCAACTATGGGAGGCATATCAGGCAAGACCATGGCTGTATATTGTAAGGGCTATTGAACTATGGGAGGCACATCAAGACCATGGCTGTATATTTACTCAGACGCTGTCCTTTATCTTGCAGGCCAAGCTATCTCATAACAGGAGACAGCAGCAACGGACGGGTGGAGGGCGGCCTCAGCTGCAACCCCTCAGCGATCTTGAGGCGTGTGTCCGCAGGATTGTGGCAAGCCAGGTGATCAGTCCCGTCGCCCCTGGAGAGGTCGACCCCGTTCTGGACAGCAATGGTAAGGTCATCACCTTTTTGTCCTCTGTCCTTCCACTTGTCCCTCACAACACCAGCCTTTGACACTTTCAATCCAACTTACTAAATCGCTCCACTCCTTCCTCCCTTACTGCCCCCCTGTCCTCACGCTAAAGCCACTCTTGTACCTCCCTGCTTTCAGATGGTGATTCACCAGCTGAGGAGACGGGCCCTCAAGCTGCCAGTGGGAGCGACGCCCCAGGCGAGGAGGAAGAGGAAGCGGAAGCCGGAGCCTCAGCTCCACCCTCTCCCGAGGAAGCCCATGCCCACACTGGGACCACATCTTCCCTGGAGGGGAGCAGGGCGGAAGGGTCTGATGAGGGTGAAGCTCCGGGACCCAGCGGGCTGCAGCAACGCAATGTGGCTAGGGAAGCTCGGGGGCCTTCTCCCCGGAGGGAGAGTAGGCCAGTGAGTCCTGCTATACTGGATGCAGAGGAGGAGCGACTCATCACTGAAATGAACACCCAGGCGGTGGACATGCACACTCAGTTCATGGGTGCAGTGGGAAGGGTGCCCGAAACCATTGAATCACTGGCAAGGAGTGTGGAGCACTTTGCTGTAGCACAGGCGGATGCCACGCGAATGCTTAGTGCTGCAATTCAGTCACTGGCTGCCATGATCCAATCTCAGACTGCTCTCATGCAGACTCAGATTGAGGCCACGCGAGCACTGACTGCTGACATTGTCGCTGGTTCGGACACATTTCCCCGGGGCTCTCACCGCGCCGCAGCAGACCAGCAATCTGTGCTCCAGCAGATTGCTCCGGATGCTGAAGTGCTGCCCCGTGGGAGTGCCAGTGTGTCGGTCGAGCAGGGAGTTGCTGTCCTCTCTCAAGATGACAGCATTCCTGCTGCCACCACTGTCACTTCCCCATTGCACTTCCCACCGCCTGTAGCCCAGACTGCTGCCGCCCATGCAGAGTTGGTGCAGTCTGCAGCCGGGCCCTCCAGACCCAGAGCTGGTCGAGGCCGTCCTTCAAGGACATCTGTAGTCTCAGGTTCTGACAATCAGCAGCCTTCCACCAGCCTTGCTGCAGCCACTGGGGCCCCATTACGGAGGAGCAGTAGGGTGGGAAGGGGGGAAGTGCACAAGGGAAGGAGATCACCCTCGAAGGGCAAAAAGTAGGAGGTGTGACAAAATGTTGGTCATTTTTTTATTAAAGGCCGAGGTTCGTGTTCAAACTTTTGTTTAGTGTTTTGGCCATTATCTCCAGGTTGTGAGAACCAGTTATGTTAATTAATGATTTTTTGTGTTTGTTTCTATTAGTTTGTCATGAAGAAATGACACACAGAGTTTGTAAAATAAAAAAGTTTTTGTATTCAAAATGTACAGGTTTGGCCTTTGGAATCATTGCTGCCTTGGCCGGCTTTGGGGTTGCAGGTTGCTTTCATTCATGTTGTTCTCCATGGCAGAAGCCATTTCCTGAGTAGGGGCCTAGAAGTGGCTTGTTATCAGCCGTTGACGGACGGCCCTTGCAGTTTCAACATTGTGGGCCTCCCTCCCGCCTTGGTGCTGCTGCTGATCCTCCTCCTCCTCTTCCTCCTCCGGTGGTGCTCCAAGGCCTGGTGACATTGGCTGGGTCCTGAGGATTGCCAGGTTATGAAGAATGCAGCACACAACTATGAAGAGAGAGACTCGCTCAGGAGAGTACTGCAGGGCTCCTCCTGAGTGGTCCAGACAGCGGAACCGTTGCTTGAGCATGCCGATTGTCTGCTCAATGATGTTCCTGGTGGCGAGATGGCTCTCATTGTACCGCAGCTCAGCAGGGGTGTTGGGGTTACGGGGCGGTGTCATCAGCCAGGTGCAGAGTAGATAACCCTTGTCCCCGAGGAGCCAACCACTTGGTTGATGTGGTGCCTGGAAAAGGTCTGGCACACCAGTCTGGCGCAGGATGAAAGCATCATGGCTGCTGCCAGGATAGCGGGTATTGACGGTGAGTATCAGCTGTCTGTGGTCACAGACCAACTGGATGTTTAAGCAGTGGAACCCCTTGCAGTTTTGGAAAAATTCTGCATTCTCAGGCGGTGCCCGCAATGCCACATGCGTGCAGTCAATGGCGCCCTGCATCATGGGGAAGCCCGCTATCCTCGCAAAGCCCAATGCGCGTTCATGCTGTTTGGCCTGGGTCATGGGGAAAGAGATGTACTGGCGTCTCCTTATATAGAGGGCATTTGTGACCTGACGGATACAGCAATGGACCGCAAACTGGGATATATTGGCGATGTCCCCAGTAGCTGCTTGAAAGGAGCCGGTGGCATAAAATTTCAGAGCCACTGTGACCTTCACTGCCACCGACAGAGACGTCCTGGTCCTCAGTTGAGGCTGCAGATCTGGCTGCAGCAGGTGGCAGAGCTCAGTGACCACCTCCTTGCTGAAGTGCAGCCTGCGCAAACACTGCTCCTCAGACAAATGAATGTAGGAGAATTGTTCCCGGAATACCCTGGGAGGGTGAGGTCTCCTGTGCACAGGCCTGTTGGCCCTCCTCCCTCTGGCCATGATTGCCACTCTCTCACTGCATCTCTGTTGCCTCCGATTGTGCAGGCACAGGATGACGCCCCGAATCAGTGCAGCCCCCGAAGTCTCTTGACAATCGAAGTAATGAAGGTCAAATTCAAAAGAACCTAAAAAGTAATGCTCAGTAGCCAAAACTACTTCACACAGCGTTGACTCTATGCAAAAGTCTCTCTCTCTCTCTCTCTCTCTCTCTCCCTCTCAGAATCTCTCTCTGTCAGAATGAGTGGTGCAAAAATGTCTACCACAGAAAAAGGCAGGAAGAGGGTGCCTTTAAATAGTGCCCCCCCCCCCAGCCCCTCACCGACTGGGAAACATTCCAGTCTCCCTGTCGTTGCTTGCAGCAGGTGGAAAGGAAAGGGGCACCACTCAATATCTGGTCTGCAGGCGCCACCAGGGCGTTGCACGCTCAACTGACGTCATGATTTGCGGGCGCAGGATATCGGGGCAGTAAACTTTTGCACCGCCGTAAAAACTCTAGCACCTGGGCGCTAGTTGCTTTGCGCCCTATTAGCGCCCTCTTAGGGCACTAATGGGAGGTGCAAACCAACCAAATTTTTCCCCCCTAGCCTCTGACCTGCTCTTGTTGCCACAGTATTTATGTGGCTGGTCCAGTTAAGTTTCTGGTCAATGGTGACCCCATGGGATGTTGATGGTGGGGGATTCGGCGGTAATGCCATTGAATGTCAAGGGGCGGTGGTTAGACTCTCGCTTGTTGGAGATAGTCATTGCCTGGCACTTCTGTCGCGCGAATGTTACCTGCCACTTATCAGCCCAAGCCTGAACGTCATCCAGGTCTTGTTGCATGCGGGCATGGACTGCTTCATTATCTGAGGAGTTGTGAATGGCACTGAACACTGTGCAGTCATCAGCGAACATCCCCATTTCTGACCTTATGTTGGAGGGAAGGTCATTGATGAAGCAGCTGAAATTGGTTGGGCCTAGGACACTGCCCTGAGGATTTCCAGAGAGGCAGTTGTGCAGCTAGCTGAAAGTGGAACTTGTACATGTATGGTAAGGGAATGGAATGGAAGGGGAAAGTGTGGGTGAGTGGCAGTAAAAGCTTTATTTGGAAATGAGGTAGCGATAAGCTAGGTGAGAATTACTAATACATGTCACTGAGAAGACATTGGGCCGAAAATTGATCCCGGGACGCGAGAGTACGCACTGCATACTCTCGCGTATTCCCACTCCAATTGCCGGTTTTCTGCATGCCCTGCGCATGCGCTGAAAACCGGCAATTGCTCTTCCGAAAAGGGGGCGGGGCCTGGGTGCATCGCGTGCGTGCTACAGGCTGCGCGCACGCTGTGCACTTCATGCTTTGGACGCGCAGGTAAGTAGGGAAGATTTTGGAAATGTAAAAAGGAGGAGTAAGACCCGCTTTTAAGAAGGTAAGTAGTGAATTAAGTATTTTTTTGAATTTTTTTTTTACAGGTATATCTTTTTTATAGACTTTAAAGACAGGTAAGTTTATTTTTATAACTTTTTAAAAGATTTTAAATTTTTTCAAAAATTTAATTTTTTATTTAAAATGGTTAATTTAATTAACTATACTTATTTTATTAATGTGATGGTTTTTTTTTTTAATTTAATTGAGGTTTAGCTGTTATTTTGGGGGGGTGTAAGATTCATAAGTCTCACAGCCATGCTGTGAGACTTATGAATGGAAGATGGTGTGCTGCCATTGGCTCTAACTGAGTCACGTGATCCCACAGCTCGCACGAATTAACTACGCCGCTGGGATACGCAAGCCCAGCACAGCTGATGTCTGGAACATCAAGTTCGTGCGAGCTGGATCAGAAAAAGCATAAGCGAGGTGAGACATCGCGGGGAAGGCTTACCCCCGCGGGAACAGAGCGAGATCAATTTCTGGGCCAATAAGTTGTCTTTAGAGACACAGTAGAAATGTTTCACTTTGCACCAATTGTGGGGAACCAGGAAAAATAAATCCAGCAGAATATAAGGGCTATTTACCCCATTGTACCTGTGATTACAGATTTGAGGGTTTGTGTCTTGTAACACACTGGTTAACATATTTGCATAAAGTTTCTCTGTGGACCTATTTTAACCTTCACTAACCAATTTATTTTAAATGGAGCAAATATTGTATTAAACGAGCACACACAGAAATTTAATGCACGTGTCAACCAGTGTGTAAGCAGAGGGAATCAAACTTTTTGAGCAAATGCATTCTGATGGAGGGGTTGGCATAACCTGCTGTGTGCCAGTAGACTTCCTCCTGCATCTTACGCAATGTATCACCAAGGGAGGTGGAGGAGGGCAGTCACTTATCTTTTGGACTGCTGTTGTTTGGATCCATTCCCATGCAGCGAGCAGATCTCTACCAAAGGCTACCCCTCCCCCACCCGCCACACAGTCACCTACGTCGTATCCCAAGTTGCTATTTTTGGCCAGCACCTCTCCCTCATTTGCCCCTTTGTCAACGTTACTCATCAGCAAGGGGGCCAGCGTCCACGTTTTCTGCTGACAACATTCAACTCTACCTCTCCATCACCACCCTGAACAACATGACTGCATTTGTTATTAAGTTCAATCGATAACAAATGAGAAAAAGACTTCAGAGCTTAAAAAGGGGCTGTTTATCGATCAGCCAATTTCAGCCAGCTATGTGCAACTGTCAATCTTATAAGCACCTCCAGGTTGCAGGGAACTTTCTGCACTTGGCTCTGGATACAAATTTACACCAATATCAATATATCACCCTCCTCAAAAGAAGATTAACTTTTAAAAAAGAACACTACTTCATCAGCAACGATAAAATCAATATAAACTGTAAAGTCTCTTAGTTCCAGTATTACCAGTTGAAACTAAGTCACGGAGATTAAAGCATTGTGGTTTTTGAATTACCCTATTACTCCATTATTCGGGTAGCATTCTTATCAATCATGGTATTAATGGGAGCCAATCCTATTAGAGGCTCCAGCTGGTTCATTACTATTGGCTACCAGTCACAATCTTTTCTACTGTTTTGTTGTGACTAGTTGTGGACTGGCTGGGCAGCACCTCATTCCATTGCCATGTTTTAGACTTTTGGATGAGCTAGAGCTGGAGGATGGGAGTAATTTTTCAAAAATTGTTAGATGGACTAGATGCAAATGAAACAAGAGATGAAATGTAACTGGTGTATGGAAAAAATGAAGGTATTCATTTATAAAACATTTTATCCTCAATGCTTTAAATAAAGATTCATTTTGGACAGCACATTTCACCTACTGAAAATGCATTTCTTTAGTTGGAATGTTGTTCTTTTGCCTCGGGGAATAGGGGCTCAAATCCAGCCAGACTGCTATATTTAGAACATCCCTCTCTGCTGGCTGTAAGATCTACATCACATCATTAATTGAAGTCTAGTTAGAGCACAAGATGGTTGGCATTAACTGGAAAAGTTTACATTGTTAGGACAAATTGGAAAAGTATTCTGTTCCCCAGCACTGTCATTTCTCATTCTGATTAGCACCAAAAACCTTCATATTTATGACATGTTTTCTGAAGTGATAACTTAATATGTTAAAAATTACTACTTGTAAATATAGCGACATGGTTTAGAAGCACTATACTCAGTCTAGTAGTGAAGCCTAGCGACTGATTGGTGAAGAAGACAGTGATCTATATTGCAACTGATTTACAGATTCAAAGGCATCTCAAGAATGGCTGTGTGGTATATTCATGCAATCTATCCATTTTGTTGTTTGTTTTATCCTGTCCCTTTTTAAAAATAATCCTTTTATGCAGCAGGAAAAATACTAAAGGCTAATTTGTCTGTACAATACACCTATTCTATATTAAAAATCTTCCTGACAAGTTCTATAATTACACCAACATCAGCTTGTGTTTATACGTTTCATCAAACGCTTGCTCCACCACTCCAAACTACACAACCTAAGTCAGTTCCTCAGATAAATGATCTTGTGATCTGATTTCAATTGCTGCCTCTCATTTTGTTGCACTCTTGTCTTAAAGCAGCAGCATTACCTTAACTATAAATATATTGTGTCTCTAAACAAAGCTCCTTCTAAAGAGCTTCCAGAGTACTTGGTGTTCAAATGCTATTCACAGGTCCCTTTCCCATTTGTAGATGAATTGTTTTTTAAGTATGGCCCCTGTCATGCTGACTGAAATTTGCATTGATTCCTCATTTCAGCCAGCTCCCATTATTCTGAACATTGCATTTTTTTCCTTTTCTATTTTAGCTCTTACCCCTTTACGTCATTTTTCACCAGCAGTGATTTGATTTCTTCACCATTTAACATTGTTACTTCATCATTCAAAACTAAGGTGCCAGTCTTTTATATTCATCTACTCCTCGGGCTCTGTACTATAATTTGATTCTGTTTTGTATTACTGTTGATGAATGGTGAAAGTGCAATAACTAATCCTGAGAGATATACCACCGTTCCCACAGATTTCCATTGAGTTTTGCAAATTGGAAAAATATCTGTTTATTTTTTGTAGGTGATTTTGTATGTTGCCTGAGTAAGGAACACATTTCAAGTATTTGTTTAACCTAACTCTTGATTCATTTAGTTCCCAAATAATCTCCCTGGTGTATTATTCTGTTTTTAAATTAAAATCTCTCATTTGTACCAACCTTAATTGAGAGTTTTCTGGACTCGCATCTGTACGCTGCTGAACTTTTCCAATACTTAGCTTTATAAATCCACCATTATTAGAATATTTTATGTCTTAATGGCATAACATATTCTAGTGTTGCATCTAGTGTGAATTCATCACACTTTGTTACAAATGCAAAACAATCTTTTTTTTTTAAAAAAAAAAAGAAAAATAAAGCCAGTCAGTTAATGTTGGGGCTTTCTAAACTGATGCCTGAAACTTGCATGCTTTTTCCAACCTGCATGTCCTCCTCACCGAACAATAGTTAAACTCTGAAGCAAAGACAGAAAATGCTGGAAATGTACAGCAGGGATGTCGGCCTTTGTCAGAACTGACAATTGAAAAGCAAGCAAGCATTTCAATAAGATTGAGTGGGGGGGGGGGGGGGGGGGCGGGGAAGAAAAGGGGAGAAGAAACAACAGATCACAGAAAGGAAGTTAATGGGTTCAATGACCTGAGAATATATTTACTTTAATTAGATATATGGCCTCACAAGGGCACAACTCTATTTCAGACCAGAATAATACATTGTGCACTACACTCCAGTAATGCCAGAAGAAATCATAAAACTTGCATTTATGTAGCACCTTATCATGTATAAGAGCTACACTCTTCCCTATAAACTACATCAGGAAAAGTTGAAGTTAGCACTGACACGTTAATAACTGCAGTTTATGTTCAACTATAGTGGGGAAAGTGCATCATATGAAAAGGGTTTTGAACAATTTAATAGGTAAGGTTGGGAATGGCTGATGGATTTTAATGTGGGAATGTGTAAGAAACACAAGTTTACAATGTATGTCCACTAGCAAAGATGGAAAACAAAATGGATTTGGGTATGATTATTGACCATTCACACAAGTTATCAACATAGCTAATCAAGTTCAGGATTGCACCTCAGAAATTTGATTTGAATCAAACCAAGTTATTCTAACCAGTGAAGCTATGCTTGGAAAATTTTGTGTAACCTTAGGCAACCTACCTTCAAAAAGGAAATTATTGTATTGGAGGAAGTTCAGATACAAATGTCAGGGATAATTCCAGAATTTTTAATGAGATACCTGTAGTATTCAACTTGTTTTCATGAGTCAACATGAGTCAAGTGTTTAAAATGCTAAGAGACATGATGATCGACATTAAACTTGCTAGGTAGATTATACAATTCTTATTTGGGCATGACCATTCTGTAACCCACCGCCATTCATCCAGATGCACCTTTTGTATCACTAGATGGTGCTTCATTAACTCTGGAAGCTTTAGATCCTCCTATCTATATCTACAGCTGGACTATTCACACAACCTCATCTCAACATAAAAGGGAGCCCAAAAATCTTCTACGGGCATGTAAGCAGAAAGTAAGAGGCAGGGTGTGGCCTATTAGGGACAATGAAGGTGATATATGCTTAGAGGCGCAGGGCAAGGCTAGAATATTCAATGAATACTTTGTATTGGTGTTTACTAAGGAGGTGGATGCTGACAAAATATTGGTAGAAGTGGAAAAGGTAGAAGCAATGGAAGTGGTGAAAATTGACAGACAAGATGTACTAGAAAGGCTGGGTATGCTTAGAGTGGATAAGTTCCATGGTCCAGATGGCTTGCATCCCAGGTTGCGAAGGGAATTGGGGGAGGAGATAGCGGAAGGGCTTGCCATAATTTTCCAATCTTCCCTAGATGCGGAGGAAGTGCCTGAGGATTGGAACGTGGCAAATGTGACACCATTGTTCAAGAAAGGGTGCAAGGACAATCCTAGTAACTACAGGCCGGTCAGTTTAACATCAGTGGTGGGTAAAGTTTTAGAAACAATAATCAAGGAAAAAATTAACGGGCACTTGGAGAGGTTTAAGCTAATTAAGGAGAGCCAACACGGATTTGTAAAAGGCAGATCGTGTTTGACTAATCTAATTGAATTTTTGATGAAGTAACAGGGAGGATTTATGAAGGGAATGCAATGGATGTTGTCTACATGGATTTTCAGAAGGCGTTTGACAAAGTACCACATAGAAGGCTGGTTAATAAAATTGAGGCTCATGCAATAGGTGGGTCAGTGGCAGCTTGGATAAGGAATTGGCTTAAGGACAGAAAACAGCGAGTTGTGGTAAATGGCTGTTTTTCAGACTGGAGGACGCTAGACAGTGGTGTTCCCCAAGGGTCAGTGCTGGGGGCCACTACTTTTTTTGATATATATAAATGATCTGGATATTGGAATACAGAGTAGAATTTCTAAATTTGCCAATGACACCAAAATTGGGGGTGTGGCGAACAGTGATGATGATACCAATTGACTGCAACAGGACATAGAAAGGCTAGCAGAATGGGCAGACAAGTGGCAGATGGAATTTAATACAGAGAAGTGTGAGGTGATGCATTTTGGCAGAAGGAACAGGGAGAGGCAATATACACTTAATGGCACAGTTTTAAAGAATGTGCAGGGACAGAGGGACCTGCGAGTTAATGTGCATAGGTCCCTGAAGGTGGCAGGACATATTGAGAGAGTGGTTAGCAAAGCATATGGGATCTTGGGCTTCATAAATAGAGGCATTGACTACAAAAGTAGAGAAGTTATGCTGAACCTTTTGTAAAGCGCTGGTTAGGCCACAATTGGTGTATTGCACGAGAGACTGTGTCCTGCCTTCCATCCTATCACAGACCTTCCCTTTTGTTCTTTCCTCCCCTCCCCCCTTTCCCTGCCCCTGCACTTGCTTAAAAACCTGTTCCATCTCCAGCTTTTTCCAGTTCTGACGAAGGGTCATTGACCTGAAACGTTAACTCTGTTTCTCTCTCCACAGATGCTGCCTGACTTGCTGAGTATTTCCAGCATTTTCTGTTTTTATTTCAGATTTCCAGCATCCGCAGTATTTTGCTTTTGTACTGGAGTATGCATCCAGTTCTAGTCACCACACTTTAGGAAGGATGTGAAGGCCCTTGAGAGGGTGCAGAGGAGATTTACCAGAATGGTTCTGGGGATGGGGAATCTTGGCTACAAGGACAGGTTGGAGAAGCTGGCTTTGTTTTCATTAGAGCAAAGGAGGTTGAGGGGTGATTTGATAGAGGTATACAAGATTTATGATGGATTTGGATAGGCTAGACGAGGAAAGGCTGTTCCCACTAGTTGATGGTACAAGGACTAGAGGACACAGATTTAAGGTTTTGGGCAAGAGATACAGGAGGGACGTGAGGAAAAACTTTTACGCAGCGAGTGGTGAGGACCTGGAACTCGCTGCCGACGGAAGTGGTGGAAGCGGAGACACTTGGGGAAAAAATTGAGTCGCACCCCCTTTGGGGTGCTAACTTCGCCGGGGCGCCAATTTTAGCGCCCCGGAAAAATGAGCACCCCCGCAGCCGAAATTGGATGCGCCTCGCCTCCCTCTTGGGGGCTGCGAAGGAATATTGCAGCGCTGCGGCATGTTGCGCCACGGTATTGCAGGCCTTCCTCCCCCCCCTTAAGGGGGAGGGGCCTTGCGCAGCGCGACCCGGGGCCCAGCTGGGCCACCGGGGATCGGAGTGCCGGCTAAAGAGCCTGGCACTCGAGAAGTGCCGGACTCTTGGGGAGCAGCCGACACTCTGCGGGAGGGTGGGTCAGGAGGCCGGGGACAGCAGCGGAGGCAGGTGCTGGCAGGCAGCCAGCAACAATAATGGCCGCCTGGCACCTCGCCTTTAAATAGCAATGCCCCGGCCGCAGGTAGGCCTCCCTGACCCCGTTGGACACAGGGCCATGGGGCGCTAATGGTTACCGCTGCTGCTAACCTCCCACTGAATTTCGCGGGAGGCGGTGGCAGCGCCGCGCCCAGGCGCTAGTTGCTTTGCGCTATTACGCTAACTGGAGGCGCAAAGCAACCGAATTTTTCCCCCTCAATGTTTTCAAGGGGAGACTGGATAGGCACTTGAGGGAAATAAACTTGCAGGGCTACGGGGATAGAGCAGGGGAATGGGACTGAGACTGACTGGATTGCTCTACAGAGAGCCGGCACGGACTCGATGGACCGAATGGCCTCCCCTGTGCTGTTATGACTCTGACTCCTGTACACAACCAACATCTCTAACCTTTCTGCATAACTGTAAATTGTAAATAGTGACTCCCTTGCTTCAATTTCTCGCTCTCTTTGTTTAAGTAATGATTTAAGTGTTCTCTCTTTATGATGAATTTTGCAGGCTGTTCCAAACTCCTCGCCTGCTCTATAGGACCTGTTTATCACTTTCCACAGCTTTCTGCTGTCTTCAAAATGCCTTCTCAAATGGTTTTCCTACTGTGACCAGCAATTTGTAAGCTTTCCTAACTGTTGGCAGGCTATTTTTTCCTGAGATCCATTCTGCAAGCTGTTCCTGATGCCTCCCCTCACACCCACAGCTCATCGCTTCTACCATGAAATGCAGCTTCATAAGCTGCAGATCTCATACCTATACTTACAGCATCACTAATGTAAAGACAAATGTGCTTTTTGCTGACTCTTTTTGTGGACAACCATTAATCTAACTATCCAACCTGTATTGTGTAAGGACATATTAAATAGCTTCAAGTGGGACAAGAGAAAACTCATGCACTCACACGAAAATCTGCTTAGCAACACAATTGAAATTTACAGGTATAGACAGAAGTAATCAAGTACTGTATGAAACACTGAACTACTAGGGCCTTGAAGGTGTCAGCAATGAAGTGCAACCAGTCCAGGATCAATAATATAGTTTGGAGCGTTGGATAACTATTCTGGGATTTCACTCAATTAATTTGGGAATGGCAAGTAGAAACTTAGCCATACTTTCTCTCGGGAGAATAATTAAGTAGAATACCTAATAGGACAGATTGTACATGGTCTATAGAAGGAATGGGCTTCAAAGGCCAAATAGGCTTTATATCATCTTTCCTACATTATTATTTTCATAAGTCAATGTACTGGTTCAGTTACTAATTCTGAAGCAAAGTAAGGCGAAGGAACGTATACACAGATTATCCTCTAGCTAGATTTTACTGTGGTGCTGATTTTGTATACTCCCACAAAACAAAAGCTAAGCATTGGGTAAGATAACCCACAGCCTAGAAATTTCTGTATGCGATATTAATATACATATATATGTTTGACTTTACTTTTGTCTGTACCAATCATGTTTAAATAAATGGATTAATACCTGCTTTAAAATAGTGGATAAAGTACTGTCGAACAAACCTATTAATACAGTAATACCAGCTGGTCATTTCTAAGCTCGAATTCAAGTTACATTACACAACGCACTAACCAGAGTTCAGGCATTTTTTTTTATGAGTAATTTAAGGCTGCAGGATAGCAAAATCCAAGTTGGCATTCATATCCTCAAACTGTGAGCTGATTATTAAGAGAAATGTACGACCTGGGTTGTCCCATTTGGTGCAACGCATACGGTTAGTAAAGAGAGTGCATTGCTGTGATGACTGACTACACAAGAGTGGCAGAGTGCTGGTTGTGTTGCGTTTCCTAGTTTCTCCCAAAAGTGGATTCAAGCAGAGGTGAAATGTTTTGACTGTGATTGGGATGAGAAAACTGGTGAGTTGAGGAAACTGGTAATTTTAGTCAATGTATTTCACTCTTGCACACCGAATGGCTGTTTACAACAGAATGCCTCGATGGGCTATGGGAGTATGTTCACCCTCTCGGGTAATAAAATCTGTGGCTTGCAGCTCATGTAAACGGTGGAAAAATAAACCTGATGAAAATATGGATAATGAACGTGGAAAGAAATATCTCACAGAAATATAAATGCTATAACTAATGATTAATTTTAATGCAGCTCGGAAGTACTTTTGACAATTTGACTGAGAAAACAGGCCGGAATTTTCCCGTTGCCTTGCATGTGGGTTTGGCTGCAAAAATTGCGAAAATAGGCAACACGTCGTGAACCTGCTATCATCCTGCCTCCTCACGCCTTTAACACCAGGGCTTTTGCCAGCACACCACGGACCCGATCGGGAGAGGCGGGTGACCTAATTAAACTCATTGAATGCTTATTATCACGCCCTTAACAGGGTTTTTAACTGCAGCTTCTGAATTTAAGGGCATGAGCATGGGAAGCACGCAGCTCGGGAACCTCGCCTGTGAAGGTGAGGCGGGAGTTCAGTGGCCATTGTGCGAGGGCATTAATTGACAGTTGGGAACACACACTTTACACCTCATTAGTTGCCTGAGGGAAAGTCTGTTGCTGACTCCATTTTATGCATAGATTTAGGTGTCAGCAGTTTGTAGGTGATTTCTGCAACTTCAGATGCCACTCTCACCACATTGCTACTCAGTATGACAACACTGAGGGATTGGCCCTCTGATTGCTACTTGACCTGCCATCTATGACATTAGCATGTGTGCCGCTTATACTGTCTCACCTTGGTCCTCAGAATCTGACCAAGATGAGCCCCACCAGCAACAACTACAAAAGCAGCCTTCTCCACAGGTGAGCGGGGAGCACCACAGGGCTGCAGCGCGCCGGAGGCGATACCCCCAACACAAGGTATACAGGCAGAGGATGAGCTTCCTCAACATGGCTGAGTAGCAGTGTTTCAGGAGGCTCAGGCTATCGCGCCAGGTCATCACAGACATTTGTAGCTCGCTGGAACAAGACCTGCTGCCCAGAGGTCCTGCTGGACACTCCTTACCAATGGCTGTCAAAGTCACCACCACCCTCAACTTCTTTGCCTCAGGCTGCTTCCAGGGATCTGCAGCAGATATTTGCAGGATCTCCCAGTCGGCCGCCCACAGATGCATCACCCAGGTGACCGAAGCCATGTTTCACAAGTCAACCAATTATGTCAACTTTGCCACTGATGAAGCCAGTGTTACTGAGCGGGTGCTCGGCTTTGCAGCTCTGGCTGGTTTCCCACAGGTGCAGGGCATCATCGACTGCACACATGTGGCCATGAAGGCACCCTCTCATCACCCAGGAGTGTTGGTGAACCACAAGGGCTTCCACTCCCTCAATGTGCAGCTCGTCTGCAACCATAAAAAGATGATCATGCATGTGTGTGCCCGATTCCCTGGTAGCTGTCATGACACTTCTGTGCTGCGCCAGTCCACCCTCCCTCAGCTCTTTGCACCTCCAAACAGACTTACCAGCTGGCTGCTTGGAGACAAGGGCTATCCACTGAAGACGTGGCTCATGACACCCTTGAGGACGCCAAGTACTGAGGTTGAGGAGCATTATAATGAGAGCTGCATCTCCACCAGATGTGTCATAGAACAAGCAATAAGCATGCTGAAGATGTGCTTCAGATGTCTTGACAGATCTTGGGGAGCCCTTCAGTACGCACCAGCCAGGGTCTCCAGTATTATCATCGTCGTCTGCTGCGCGCTGCACAACATAGTGCAGCAGCGAGGATTGGAGCTACAGGAGGAGCATGGTGCACAGCACACGGCCTCTTCAGAGGAGGACAAGCAGTTGGAAGATGAGGAGGAGGAGGATACCGAGATGCAGATGCCACCAGAAGTGGCACACATTGCTGCCCAGGATGGCCTCATCATGGCCAGATTTACTTAACTTGCTCCAATTCAGCCACATGGCTGCCACATGCTGTACTAAGTTTACCACCCCCACCCCCCCATCCAACAGCACCATAAAGCATCCCTACAATGACCAATCCATTGCTCTCCCCCAAGCCCAATGCTCGAGGTTAAATAATGTGTCTCCATTCACTCCCAAGTGATAAAGCCACTTCCAAGGTTTGAGGCAAAAATGGACAAGATCTGAAAGTGGTGCAAAGAAAAACATTTGTGTGTAATCAAAACAACTGAAACTTAGCACTAACATTTTTTTGATACACCCTTGTGCATCTACTTTTGTGTCATTTTTCTTTTGCAAGTACTTCTACGAGGTGCAACCCCTGTGGCTTCAGCAGACGTAGTTGTAGGCTGCTCACATTAGCAGACATCGCAGCTGCAAAAGATGCCAGAGCCTCATGCAATTGTTGCTGCCCCTGCAAGATCACCCTCTTTCTCGATGGCCCCCGAGGCTCAGCGTCTGCATGCAGCTCAGCAGAGCTTGGTGTGTTCTGCGCCCTCCGGCGAGGAGTCTACCCTGCTTTCTTGCTCTTGCTCACTTGCGAATTGAGATAAAAGGTGACAACTCGACTCTATGGCGCAAAGGACCCACTGAGGTCTGCGTATCTATGCTGGATGCGCTTGGGTCTGCTGACGCTACACCCTCAGAGGCTGGAGGTTCCTCTGAGGTGTCATATTCCTCCTCCGGCTGGAAAGTTGGTGGGGGGGTGGGGAGGCAGTTGATGGACCTGTGGGAGAGTAAAGAGATGAATTAGAAGTGTTTGGTAACATTATCATTATGCACATGATGACATTTCACTGGCTGCTGACATCACTCACCATATGGGTGACTGTTGTATGCCATGTGGCTTTGAGATGTGATTCTGCCACCAGGTTGCTGGGATGTGCCCCTCTCTCCGTCTCCCACCGCCAGCGTCTCTCGAGCTCCTGAAATTTCCAGAGCTGCCTCCTCTGCTGCTGTGAGATGTGCAATTACTGGAGGGCCACCTCCGGTTCTCTCCCTCTCCCTGTTGTTGTGGGCTCTCTTCTTTCCCTCCTTGCAGGAAAAGGGAAGTTTGAGTGAGTGATGAAATTTATAAGAATGGATGGGTTACATCTGTAGAGGGTGACTATGAGGCTCTGGCCAGAGTGTTGTTCAGAACATTATATTTCAGACTCACTACGCTGCCTGCACACACCCAACGCAATGCAAAGGTGAGAATTCTGTCCGGAGTTGCAAGTGTATGAGAAAAATCAACTTGATGATGTGATTTTTTTTTGTCCAGATGAACGTTTCATTAACAGATGTCACCTCATAGCAAAGGTTTAAAAGTATTTGAAAGTATCCAAAATGTACAAAAGATTTTCACCATAGATCAGATTGCTAATTTTTCAAGTCATCATTGAGTGGCTGTCTACTACAATGCCCTTGATTATGTTCTCAGTACAATCATAAGTAGAATAACATAGGGCTGAGTTAATTGATCAAACGACAGGTAGCAATCTGTGTGTCATGACGTATTTAATGTTTATTTTAATATCAGTGCCCTTGTACGTGGAGTTTTTGAATTTGACTACAGAAGGCTAAAAATGTAGGTGCTTGGGGCATTAGTAGTAGTCTTCTGAGTCAGAATGTCATGGGTTCAAACCCCACTAGGGACTTGAGGACATGATCTAGGCAGACACTACAGTGGAATACTAAGCTGGTGTAATCTTTCAGATAAGACATTGACCTAAGGACCTGTATGTTCAGGTGGGCATAAAAGATCCCGTAGCACTATTTGAAGAACAGCAAAGGGTTCTCCTGGTGTCCTGGCTGACATTCTTTTCTTAACTTACACCACCAGAAGTATATTACCTGGTCATTCATTCATTTACTATGTGTGAGACCTTGCTGTATGTAAATTGACTGCCATGTTTGCCAACAAATTGTGGAATTTGAGATCCTGTTTATAAAAGGAAGAGTTGTTGCTATTTGTTCATCCATCTTCCAGCTGCTTGATCATGGAATGCATTCAGCTGCAAAGGAGCATTTGTAGCCCATACAATACTGGTATCTGAGGATAATGCATTACCTGGTAATAGTAACTATAGTAATAGACACTAGACTATCATATTGGAAACTTGAATTCAAACAGCTTTGAATAACATTCCAACTTTCCTATCCTCCCAAATCTCTATCTCCAGTCTGGCACTCAAGATAGAATGACTTGCAATAACAAAACACAGCATCTCAGGAGACAGGATGGAAAATTTATAGAAGCAAAACTTTTCTGGGATGGGATTAACACCAATCAACTGAGATGGTGCAAAATTGATAGTAGCTGCAAGGGGCTGCAGCAGCTCATATTAGACAAAGATATCTCTGTTTCTTATCTTTAAGTAAAGAAGTACCATGTTTGCAAGGTGTCAATTCCACAATAACTTAATCAAAAGGAAAAATTGCTGACACTGGAAGCCTAAAATAAAAACCGAAAATGCTAGAAACACACAGCAGGACTGTCCGCATCAGAACTTGTGTTGGGTTTACACCCAAAACATTAACCTGTCTCTCTTTTTCAGACATAGACAAGCCTGCTGTATATTTTCAGCATCTTCCATATTAAATGAACGCAATTCATTTACTGCACTGTCAATAAGCAGATGTTGAAATATACGGTGATATTCAGTCATATTAATATTTAGCTGACACAAGAAACGGCACCAAAATATATTTAATTAGCCCCATTTTCAGGTTCAAAATGCGTGTGGGTTTGCGCTAAACTAAACATACTAAGTATGACAACCGTCTGTTTTAACAAGCTCCCTTAACTGTTAGCCAAGTTTGCTTGTGTGCCATCTGTTAAAGTGCAAAAACTTAAAGGGAGCCAAGGCAAGGATGATTCTGATTGAAGTGAGTGCACAGAACCTCCAGAAAGATTTATTCTTTGCAGGGTTGATCAACACTAAAGGAATTTTATGCCTTGTTTAGAATATGTTATGCAAACAGGGCCATTACATTCCTGTCCAAGTGTTCTTCAAATGAGTAACTGAAACACTGCATGCCACTCAAAGTACTTTCGAGGAATGCTTTTAGTAAACTACTCCAGTGAGGCAGCAGATAAATTGGGAAAATAATTGTTCAGATTACGGATTCAAATGTTTCTCCAACTTGCTGATAGATTTTAGACAACTTTCTTTAAGCTCTGAATTCCTTAATGTAACCTAATTGATAACCACGGATAAAGAATGTATCTGCTCTCACTGTTAAGAACAACCATAGAGAAATCGAGTGATTTCCTGAGTTTGTGGATGTTCATTATATTTATTCTGAGGCTGGAACATTACAAATTCTCAATGCAACATCTCGGGTGGTGATTTTCTTTTAAGACAATTATTCAAAAATTCGTTGAAATTTCAAATCTACCACTTAAAGTGGGGGTGAAAAGATTTGGTATGCTAATGGGCCAAAAATTGATCCCGCTGCGCGAGAGTACACACTGCGTACTCTCGCGTATTCTCTCTCCAATTGCCGGTTTTCTGCATGCCCTGCGCATGCGCTGAAAACCGGCACTTGGTCTTTGGAAAAGGGAGCGGTTCCTCGGTGCATCGCGTGCGCGCTACAGGCTGCGCGCACGCTGTGCACTTAGTTCTTTGGACGCGCAGGTAAGGACGGAAGATTTTAGAAATGGAAAAAGGAGGAGTAAGACCCACTTTTAACAAGGTAAGTAGTGAATTAAGTATTTTTTTGAATTTTTTTTAACAGGTATATCTTTTTTAGAGACTTTAAAGACAGGTAAGTTTATTTTTATAACTTTTTAAAAGATTTTAAATTTTTTCAAAAATTTAATTTTTTATTTAAAATGGTTAATTTATTTAACTATACTTATTTTATTAATGTGATGTTTTTTTTTAAATTTAATTGTGGTTTAGCTGTTATTTTGGGGGGGTGTAAGATTCATAGCTTTCACAGCACGTATGTGAAACTTATGAATGGAAGATGGTGTGCTGCCATTGGCTCTAACTGAGTCACGTGATCCCACAGCTCGCACGAATTCACTACGCCGGTGGGATACGCAAGCACTGCCCAGCTGATGTCTGGAACATCAAGTTCGTGCGAGCTGGATCTGAAAAAGCCAACGCGGAGTGAGAGATCGCGCCTGCTCCTTACCCCCGCGGGAACAGAGCGAGATCAATTTCTGGGCCAATATGTTCTGGTGAATGGCAATAGATACTGGTAGCAGTAAATTTCAAAACATTGCTGCAAAGATTAATCTCAAAAGACAGTTATGTTTAAAAATAAGCATTTTTGTTTTGGTTAGCTCACACATTTCTATTTTTTTAATAAATAATGGCAACTCCATTTATTAAAAAAAATATTACTTACCTCAGTTTAAAATGGCAGACTGAAGATTGGCTGTCTGCAAGAATTGGTCTGTTAAAGAAATATTAAAAAAGTATTCAGATGATTGAGTGTTTAAATACTAATAACATTGGGTGTCAGCTTGGCTCAATTTATTGCACTCTTGCTTCTGAGTCAGATGGAGGTGGTTTCAAGTCCCATTTCAGACCTGAGCACGTGATCTAGGCTGAGACTACTGAGGGAGTGCTACTTTGTTGGAACTGCCTTCTTTTGAATGAGAGGACAAACAGTGGCCTTTGATGCCTATTCATACGGCACTTCTTAAAATGAATTCTCCTGCTATTCTGACCAATGATATTGTTCTCGACCAACAACCTCTTGGACAGGAGTCTGTTTTACCTCTGGTGTGGTGTGTGAAAACAACTAATGGTTTCTTCCTTTGGAACAACAGACTTGCTATCAGCACTGATCATTTGAGGGTTTTTGATTTTTATTTTACAGAAAGGATTTGGGAATGAACTATGTTGAAGTGTTGTATTTTAAAACAAAGTGAATACATAGGATTACATAGGATATACAGCACAGAAACCGGTCATTCGGCCCAACCAGTCCATGCCGGCGTTTATGTTCCACTCGAGCCTCCTCCCGTCTTTCCTCATCTAAATCTATCAGCAGAACCCTCTATTCCCTTCTCCCTCATATGCTTGTCTAGCCTCCCCTTAAATGCATCTATACTATTCGCTTCAACCACTCCCTGTGGTAGTGAGATTCACATTCTCACCACTCTCTGGGTGAAGAAGTTTCTTCTGAATTCCCTATTGTATTTCTTGGTGAGTATCTGAAATTGATGGCCTCTAGTTTTGGTCTTCCCCACAAGTGGAAACACACTCTGTCTAAAAATTATGAAAGGTTTTGATAGAGTAAAGACCTCTATTAGGTCACCACTCAGCCTTCGCTTTTCAAGAGAAAAGAGACACAGCCTGTTCATCCTTTCCTGATATGTATACCCTCGCATTTCTGGTATCATCCTTGTAATTTTTTTTTGTTGCACCCTCTCCAGTGCCTCTCTATCCTTTTTTATAATATAGCGACCAGACTGCATGCAGTACTCCAAGTGTGGTCTAACCAAGGTTCAATACAAGTTTAGCATAACTTCTCTACTTTTCAATTCTATCTCTCTAGAAATAAACCCTAGTGCTTGGTTTGCTTTTTTATGGCCTTATTAACTTGCGTTGCTACTTTTAGTGATTTGTGTATTTGTACCCCGAGATCCCTTTGCTCTTCTACTCCATTTACATTCTTATTTTCCAAGTAATATGTGACCCCCTCCTTATTTTTCTTACCAAAATGTAATACCTTATATTTGTGTTGAAATTAATTTGCCAATTATATGCCCATTCTGCAAGTTTATTAATGACTTCTTGTAATATGTTGCAGTCCTCCTCAGTATTGACTACCCCCCCCCAATTTGGTGTCATCTGCAAATTTAGAAATTGTTTTTGATTCCAAAGTCTAAATCATTAATATAAATTCTGAACAATATTGGTCCCAGCACTGATCCTTGTGGGACCCCACTTTCTACCTTCTGCCACTCTGAGTAGCTACCCTTTACCCCTACTCCCTGCTTTCTGTCTTGAAGCCAGCTAGCTATCCATTCTGCTACTTTTCTCCTGACTCCACATTCTCTGACCTTATTCATTCGTCTATTATATGGTGAAGGGGTTAAAAGTTAAATTAGCGGCTTAACTGACTAGCTGGCTGATGTAATAAAGGAGAAGTCTGGCAGAACAAAGACAGTTGCTGACAGTTTGGAAAAAGCACATTACACGATGATTGGAGGAGTGAAAGAAGGCAAAGAGGCCATGCATGGAACAATGGGCCACCAATGTGATTTGCGAAGATGTGGTTAAGTGTATGAAATTGGATAAGAGCTAAAGAGTAGAACAATGGCAGATGTGGAGACAGGGCAAATGAAATAAACAAGATGTGTTTTGTGGAGATGTGATTAATTGTACGTGACTTGGACAATTAATTGGCCAAGTCCCGAAGATGTGAAGGAAACAAGATGTAAGATTGTATATAAGCTAACTGCTCAAATGTAAAAATTAGACTCCCATCTCAGCTCAGACTGAGAGGGCCTCTCCCTGCACGTGCTTGAATAAAGATCGCTTGGACCCAGTACACGTTCGTCTCCGTCTGCTTTGGGGCCAGAGAGAAATCCCACAACAGTGGTACCTTATCGAAGATCTTCTGGAAATCTAGATAAATTACATCTACTGCCTTATCCTTGTCTACTCTTTCTGTTACCTCTTCAAAGAATTCAATGAGGTTGGTCAAGCAGGACTTTCTAATTTGAAATCCATGCTGACTATTCATTATTATATTTTTGGTTCCTAGATGTTCCACTTTTTTCCTTTAGTAGGGATTCCATTATTTTCCTACCAGCGTTGTTAAGCTGACTGGTCTATAGTTCCCTGGACATGTTCTATCTCCCTTCTTAAATATAGGTATTACGTTAGCTATCCACCAGTCCTCTTTCACTACACCTTTTTCTAACGAATTATTAAATATGTGTAATAGTGCCTCTGCTATCTCTTCCCTAGATTCTTTTAAAATGTGCAGATGTAATCCGTCTGGACCAGGGGTTTTATCCTGAGTTTGATTAGTTTATTTATTATTTCTCTTTTTTTAATTTTAAAAGCAGTTATATCATTTCTAATCTCCTCTTATGTCATGTCCACCTGATCTATTTCCCTGGTAAATACTGAAGCAAAGTAATTATTTAATATTTCTGCCATTTCGCTATCGCCACCTTTGATTTTCATCCTGACCGTCTCTTCATGGCCCTATTCCCATCCCGACTTTCTTTTTTTAATTTATGTGCTTGTAGAATATTTTACTATTTTGTTTCATGTTCCTTGATAATTTAATTTCCTAGTTCCTCTTTGCCAATAAGCACAGTTTAAAACAGTTACAGGCTGCATGCCTTAAATGTATATTAATGTCACGTGAGCCAGTTTGTGAAATGCTGCAGCTCACAGTCTAAACTCAGACAATTAAGGGTCAGTTGTCTCATTCCAGACCCATTCAGCCAGGATGTTACATATTCATTTTTGAGACTAGCAGGTGGTTTATTGATGAGCCTACTGGCAAATGACTAGGGATGGTCCTGAGGCTCTGCTCTTTTACTGGCTAGGTACATGAACAAAAAGACACCGGCAGTTAGTCAGTGAGTTAGATCTGGGGAGGATGTCTGGCCTAGTGAGGGGAAACTCATTGTTATCAAGCTCAGAGCCCATCAGGATCAGAAGGCCGACTAGGAAATGTTCAGTAAGCCAGCAAAAACGGATGGGGTGTGTATTTTTAGTTTTTTCTTGTTCTCAAGAAGGCTCTATAGTTAGTTGAATCAAGGTGAGATTTGATTACATCTGTCGCTCTGTTTGCTCGATGTCTATAATTAAAGCAGCTTACTAATTCATATCTGGCCTTTTCTCAATAAAGTACTTCAGTCCACTTTTGAGTGATTGGAGATGCGTATGTGCAAGAGCATGTACAAAAGCATGCTATCCAGTTCAAATCACAATGGAGACTATTGTTACGTCCCTATTGTTGCATATTATGGTATAATATAGTTAGATGTTGGGTAGTGTGGGCACACTTCTGAACGTAAGACATTTGGACTGCTTCAGGCATTGCCATACCCGAGAGAATGTCTAAGGCAGAACTGAAGCTTGTTGGTGTTTTTGCTTTCTCATTAGCATTCCATGTGGTCGTCTTCACGAAATATTATGACCAGAATCTATGCAATTATTCCTTTACTCTTAACTGAGTTCTAAGTTCAAATGAAATCTGATGGATATACATCCCAGGTGTGTCTGCTAGTTTTAACTCTGGAATAGTGGCCAATATATGTCAAGATACACAAAACACTTGCGGTTCATGCATTCAGGATACAACACTTCTGCCTACATGGCACCTCTGAAGGCTATATTTTGTTTAAAACAACAACTTGCATTTATTCATTTCCTACATTACAACAGTGACTACTCTTTAAAATAAGAAAGTATTTCATTGGCTGTAAAGTGCTTTGGGACGTCCGGTGGTCGTGAAAGGTGTTATATAAATGCAAGTCTTTCTTTCTTTTCTTTTATGTAACACCTTTAACGTAGCAAAAGATTCAAAGGTGCTTCACAGGAGCGTTTTCAAACACAATTTAACACTGAGCCAACTAAGGAGAGATCCAGACAGATGACCAAAAGCTTGGTCAAAGAGGTAGTTTTTTTTTTAAAGGGAGTCTTAAAGGAGGATAGAGGCAGAGAGGTTAAGGGCGGGAATTCCATAGCTTGGAGCCTAGTCAGCTGAAAGCACGGCTGCCAATGGTGGAGCGATTTAAAATCGGGAATGCGCTAGAGGTCGGAATTGGAGGAGTGAGAGATCTCAGAGGGTTGTAGGGATGGAGGAGGTTAAAGATGGGGAAGGATGAGGCCATGGAGGGATTTAAAAACCAGGATGAGCATTTTAAAATCGAGGCGTTGCTGGACTGGGAGGTCAGCGAGCAGAGAGGTGATGGATGAACGGGACTTGGTGCGAGTTCCAATACGGGAAGCAGGGTTTTGGATCAGGTCATGTTTATGGAGGGTGGAAGATGGGAGGTTGGCCAGGAGAGCATTGGAACAGTCAAATCTAGAGGTAACAAAGGCATGGATGAGTGTTTCAGCAGCAGATGAGTTGAGGCAAGGGCGAAGACTGGCGAATTTACGGAGGTGGAAGTAGGCGGTCTTGCCAAGAGAAGGCTTGACTGTTTCAGCCTAAGAAACTGATGCATTTCAAGAAAGATTAAGAAGTTTACTAGACTGAAAAGGGTAATTTAACCCTTTGTAGACTGTTTCTAGATTCTTATGTATGTTGAGCTCTGTAATGTTAGCCAATTTCTTTGCTGCTCATTTCTAAATAAGTTGGATTAGTAATTTTAACTAGTTGCGTCGTCAATGTCGTGTTTCGTCCCTCAAATTGACCGAATCTGGTGGGCATATTATTGTAATTTCAGGGCTACTGCAAAATCAGGTAGTTGGTCTTCCAAGGTATGCAATGCAAGATAAACTTTCCTGATTCTGGAATGTGAGGATTGCTTCCATTTGCATGGGAAGGACTCTAATCAGTCATCAGGGGATTGAACAGGTGCAGGGACTATGACATTGCAAAATCCATGTCAGGGATTCTCAGAATTCCAGTTGGATAATATTATGCAATGCAGCCATGTTAGTGTACATCTGAGTGTCACTAGCCTGCACACTGGCAGGATAGCACTCTTCTGAGTAAGCTGGTTGTGGATTCAAACTCCACTCCAAGACTTGAGCACATAATTTAGGCTAACACTTGAGTGCAGTACCGAAGGAATGCTGCCTTATTAGAGGTGTTGTCTTTTCGATGATGCTTTTGAAGAAGAGCAGGGAGTTCTGTGTCTTGGCCAGCATTCACCAACAGCAGCTCGACAGAATAGGCTGATCTGAGTTTCTCAAATGCAGAAGTAGTTTTCTGATGTTCTGCAGTGCCAAGATAAGTGGACTCCCTTTTATACTTGTGCTGCATGGAAGTGCTTCAACCAGGATTGGGGCTCGTTGCTTTCCCAAGCACTCTTGCTTGCAATGCAAGGAAGCTAGGACACTAACAGTGGGACACCGTAACACCTAACAGTTATACTTGCAATATTTCCTGCAACTCCGTACTGCTGCAACAAAAGCTAGACTCCTGGCAAAATAATAAAAGAGAAAAGAAAGACTTGAATTTATATAGCGCCTTTCACGACCACCAGACATCCCAAAGTGCTTTACAGCCAATACTTTTTGAAGTGTAGTCACTGTTGTAATGTAGGAAACGCAGTAACCAATTTGCGCACAGCAAGCTCCCACAAAGAGCAATTTGATGATGACCAGATAATCCATTTTAGTGCTGCTGATTGAGGGATAAGTATTGGCTAGGAAACCAGGGATAATAACTCCCCTGCTCCTCGTCGAAATTGTGCCCTGGGATTATGTCCACTTGAGAGAGAGCAGACGGGGCATCGGTTTAACGTCTCATCCGAAAGACTGCAACTCCAACACTCATTTTTCCAGGGCAGAGAAAATGGATATTTCCTCCGTACTGCACTGGAGTGGCAGCCTAGATTTTTGTACCTAAATACCCCAGCATTGGGGCTTCCCCTCCCCCATGGAGACACTGGGTAAAGACAAGACCAAGCACTCTTGCATGCAATGCAAGGTAGATAGCACATTAACAGTGGGACGGACACCTTAACACGTAGCAATTATACTTGCAGCAAAACCAAGTTGTAGGAAATACTACAACAAAAGCTCGACCCCTGGCAAAATAATGCTCCCAGGTTTAGAGATGTAGCACGAGGCTGTGTTTCAGGTTACAGGAGGTGTTCCTTTAATCTTCAATTTGTCTTCTATTTACAGGCCAAGGTTGTGCATTATCACAAAGGACCCAGAAAGGCAGGGGCCCTGAAAACATCAAGGGCTAGAAATTCATTATAGCCCAGGATTGGGCAGTATAATTAGAAAACTTGGAGAATTAGCGCCAGGCGCTAATGCTTTAGACTGCATGCAAAATTCGCACTCGCTGCTCAAAGAAATGATTGGATTCCTAATTCAAGTCTTTAAGCCCAAGCTCATTGGCGTTACACTCAAAGGGTGGACCAATATCAGGTGCAGTCTAATCGCAAGTCATGATTGCCACAAGTTTTTTTCAGTACTTAAAGGGGAGGCGCATTGATGCTGCAGAACCTCATTCTCAGCATTGCTGGCTGTGCAGCTGCCTTAGCAAGCAGCAGCAGGTCAAGGAGAAAGAGCCGGAGGACTGAAGCAGCTGCATTCATGGCAGATCCACACCCCAGGGAGAGAGCCCGCAGATTCTGCGATCAAGCATTAGAGGCATTGGTGTTCGCTGTGGAGAGACGGAGGGTGGTGCTCTATCCGACAAGTGGCAGGAGGCCCTCGCCGCAAGGCTTCCGCACCGTATGAAGGGAGGTGGCACAGCACTGTGGTCCCCAGGACGCCCACACAGTGCAGGAAGAAATTTAACGACCTCGCTCGGGTGGTCAGAGTGAATACCTCGACAAATGCTACATACCACCATCTGAACCATAGTCTTCACACACTGCCCAAAGCACCACACCCCCCAGCACTCGCCCACCACCAATCTCTACCTACCAACACTCACACACACATCTCACACCTTGCACACAATGACAGCTATTCAACTATGGCAGGCACATCACCCAAAGACATTGCTCCACACTCACTTACACACTTTCCTTTCTCTTGCAGGCCAAGGTGGCTCACAAAAGGAGGGAGCAGGAGCGCACAGGCAGGGGACAAGCTGACACACAACCACTGTCTGAGCTGGAGACTCGAGTGCTGGTGATTATTGGGCGTCAGGTGGTGGGCGCCATGGCCACCGGCGACATTGACCACCCTTGGGGACAACAACGGTATGTTGATCTCTACTCCTTCTCACATCCCACTTCCCCCTCGCCCCACAAGCATTTCGCACTTTCCAGCTAATCATGCTGTGTGCATGCATTTCTCCCTTCCTGCCCCCCTCCCCTCACCGTAACCCGACTCTTGTGCCTTTATGCTTTCTGATAATGAGCAAGCACCTGAGCAGCCCATCCCTGAGGGCACCGTTGAGAGCGAGGGGGGAGAAGAGGAGGAGTAAGAACACACGGCAAAACTGCATGTCTCACCCGCAGGCACCAGCTCAGATACTGGCACTACGCGTTCGTTAGAGGCTAGTATAATAGCGGGATCTGCACAGTGTGAGGCACCGGGGACGAGCGGGCTGCAGCAAGGCCAGGGGGAAAGGGTAACTTGGGGGCCAGCTCCCCGGAGGGCAAGTTCGTGCGCAAGTTCTGCTGCACAGGACTCCGATGGGGAATCGTTTAGAAGTAGGGTGATGGGCATGCACACGGAGATGATGAGTGCCCGAGAGCCTCTCGACAATGATCAGGAGCATGGAGGAGTCAGCCTCCAGCATTGGACAGAGCTCTGCGCACACCATGGAGCCCATTATTTCCAGTCTGCAAGGGCCCGTAGACCCCCAGAGAGACCATGGCAACCTAGACCTGATGCCGTGTGTGATGGGCGATCTGGCAGCTTCCATTGCAGCACAGGCGGAAGTGACACAATGTCTTAGTGCTGTAATGCAGTCTATGCTTGGTGGCATCCAATCTCAGACTGTTCTCATGCAGTCTCAGCTTGATGCCACGCAAGCTCTGACTGCTGCCATCTTGGCTGGGTCTACTACCGTCGACCGGGGCTTTCACAGTGTCACAGCACGCCAGCAATCTCTGCTCCAACAGATTGCTAGGGATGCTGAGGTGCTGCCCCGGGGGAGTGGCAGTAGGTCAGTGGAGCAGGAACCTGCTGTCCTCTCTCAGGATGACAGCATTCCTGCTCCCACCACTGCCACTCCGCCATTGCCCTTGTTGCTGCCTGTCATCCAGCCAGCCTAGACTGCTGCTGCCCATGCTGAGGTGGTGCAGTGTACAGCCGGGCCTTCCAGACCCAGAGCTGGTTGAGGGCGTGCTGCAAGGCCATCTGAAGTCTCCCGCACGGACACTCAGCAGCCTTCCACCAGCCCTGCTGCAGCCACTGTGCCAATACTTCGTAGGAGCACTAGAGCAGGCAAAGGCACATTATAGAGAGGCACTAAGGGATTGCACAAGGATGAATAGTTAATATTTGTGTTGTAAATATGTGTTCACTGATTTTTGATAAATTTATTAAATCCTTTTGGATTCTTTTGTGCTGTGTCTCATTTCAGTTTTGCACTGTGATATGGCGTGCGACGGCTGGAAGATGGGGATGTGGTGAGCAACAAGGATCTGGCATTTAATTCATTTGAACTGCAGTCTGATGGACTGCCCTTCCGGAAGGCCAATTGAGTGGCTGTCTCCTCTCCCTCCTCCTGAGGTATGTCCTGTCCACAAAAAGCAGGACAAATCCAATCCGGCCAATTACCACCCCATCAGTCTTCTCTCAATCATCAGCAAAGTGATGGAAGGTGTCGTCGACAGTGCTATCAAGCGGAACTTACTCACCAATAACCTGCTCACTGATGCCCAGTTTGCATTCCGCCAAGACCATTCGGCTCCAGACCTCATTACAGCCTTAGTCCAAACACGGACAAAGGAGCTGAATTCCAGAGGTGAGGTGAGAGTGACTGCCCTTGACATCAAGGCAGCATTTCACCAAGTGTGGCATGAAGGAACCCTAGTAAAACTGAAGTCAATGGGAATCGAGGGGTAAACTCTCCACTGGCTGGAGTCATACCTAGCACAAAGGAAGATGGTTGTGGTGGTTGGAGGTCAATCATCACAGCCCCAGGACATCATTGCAGGAGTTCCTCAGAGCAGTGTCATAGGCCCAACCACCTTAAGCTGCTTCATCAATGACCTTTCCTCCAACATAAAGTCAGAAATGGGGATGTTCGCCGATGACTGCACAGTGTTCAGTGCCATTCACAACTCCTCAGATAATGAAGCAGTACACGCTCGCATGCAGCAAGACCTGGACGACATTCAGGCTTGGGCTGATAAGTGGCAGATAATATTCATGCCACACAAGTGCCAGGCAATGAATATCTCCAACAAGCGAGAGTCTAACCACCGCCCCTTGACATTCAACGGCATTACCGTCGCCGAATCCCCTACCATCAACATCCCGGGGGTCACCATTGACCAGAAACTTAACTGGACCAGCCACATAAATACTGTGGCAACAAGAGCAGGTCACAGGCTAGGTATTCTGCAGCAAGTGTCTCACCTCCTGACTCCCCAAAGCCTTTCCACCATCTACAAGGCAAAAGTAAGGAGTGTGATGGAATGCTCTCCACTTGCCTGGATGAGTGCAGCTCCAACAACACTCAAGAAGCTCAACACCATCCAGGACAAAGCAGCCCGCTTGATTGGCACCCCATCCACCACCTTAAATATTCATTCCCTCCACCATCGGCGTACCGTGGCTGCAGTGTGTACCATCTACAAGATGCACTGCAGCAACTCGCCAAGACTTCTTCGGCAGCACCTCCCAAACCCGCGACCTCCACCACCTAGAAGGACAAGGGCAGCAGGCGCATGGGAACACCACCACCTCCAAGTACCCCTCCAAGTCACACACCATCCTGACTTGGAAGTATATCGCCATTCCTTCATTGTCGCTGGGTCAAAATCCTGGAACTCCCTCCCTAACAGCACTGTGGGAGTACCTTCACCACACGGACTGCAACGGTTCAAGAAGGCGGCTCACCACCACATTCTCAAGGGCAATTAGGGATGTGCAATAAATGCTGGCTTTGCTAGCGACACCCAGATCCCATGAACGAATAATATTGTTTTTTTTTACTCCTAGTGGCAAGGGCTGGGTCTTCATGATGGCCAAGTTGTGGAGCATGCCGCAGACCAGCACGAAATGGAACACCCGCTCCGGTGGGCACTGGAGGGCTCCTCCTGAGTGGTCAAGGCAGCGGAACCATTGCTTCAGCAGGCTGATGGTCTGCTCGATGATGTTCCTGGTGGCAGCATGGCTCTCATTATGAGTGCTGGGCAGGAGTGTTGGGGTTGCAGAGGGGAGTCATGAGCCAGGTGGAGAGTGGACAGCCCTTGTCTCCGACCAGCCAGCCGCAGGCTTGATGTGGTGGCAGGAAGAGTGCTGGCACACCGGTCTGGCGCAGGATGAAGGCATTGTGGCTGCTGCAAGGATAGCGGGCATTCACCTTGAGAATTCGCTGTCTGTGGTCGCACACCAACTGCATATTAAGTGAGTGGTAGCCTTTGTGGTTATGGAAGATGTCAGGATTGTTTTGCATTGCCTGCAAAGCCACATGGGTGCAGTCCATGGGGAAGCACGCTATCCTGGCAAAGCCACATGCACGTTCGTCCTGCTTCTCTCTGGTGATGAGGAAGGAAATGCAGTCCCTTCTCCGAATGTAGAGAGCCTCTGACCTTCTGGATGCAGCGATGGACAGCGAACTGCAAGATGTTCACTATCCCTCCTGTTGCAGACTGGAAAGATCCACTGGTGAAGAAATTGAGGGCAATGGTAACCTTGACTGCCACTGAGAGAGTCGTGGTCGCCCTAATCTGAGGCTGGAGGTCTGGTTGCAGGAGGTGGCAGAGTTCTGTGACCACCTCCTTGGTGAAGCGAGCCTTCTAATACACTGCACCTCACTTAATTGGCGGTAGGAGAAGTGCCCTGGGAGGGTCAGGCCTCCTGTTAAGAGCCCTATAAGCCCTCCTCCTCCCTCTGGGCACATGTTCTAGTCTTTCTCGCTCCCTCCGCGGTAGATCCTGGAGGGTGAGGTCGACTGCCAGTACAGCCTCCATTAATGCATTCAAGTGTAGCAATTTGATTTTTTTAAAGAATAAACGTAGCTACTTTTTAGTTGCCAAAACACTCCTAATACTAAATAACCTTGAAATTACAGAATGAGACGATTAGACTATGTGAAAGTGACAATAAAGCACTGAAACTCCACTAACCTAAAGGTGCGACTCATTACTGATGATCCCTTTAAATAACGTCCCTGGAGCAGGCTCCCTGGTGCTTCACGCCAGCTCTCCCTGTCGCTGTTTACTCCAGGCGCTAAGGTAGGTGACAACAATCAATTTAGCAGATCGGGTGGTCAGTGAGCATTGCACACTCACTGACATCATGATCCAGCTGGCGTTGAGGCTCCCAGCGATAACTGACACCTGCGGTGCTGCGGGGGGCGGGATTTGTCGTGCAGAGCTGGATTTGCCTCGCCTTGGTGATAATGCTCTAGCGCCCCATTCGTGCCATCTGCTGGCGCTAACGGGAGGCGCTAAGGTACTGAATTTTTCCCCCCAAGATCCTAACTCCGGCAAGGAACAAGCCCTCGTCCTATTCCATGAGAAATTGTGGAAGGCAATTGGATGCTGAGTTAGGAGGTGTGGTGCCACCACCCAACAAGAATCCTGCTCAGCCACCTTGTTCCAAGCAGCTTTAGAGGAGCATTGATGCTCTACCCCAGGCAGAGCCACCATCCTTGGCTGCACCTCCAGTAGCAGGAGGTCTATGTTGTTTCCTCTATTAAATTGGCAGTGTTTAGTACTCTTCAACTGTTGCACAGCACCTCCAATGTTGCTTGCCAGTGTAGAAAAATATTGCTCCTTTAAGGGTGTTTGCGTTCTCTGTAAATGGAGCTGGCTGGCCCAGTTTTGTGACTGGCAAGCTGCTAGCCTGTAGGCCTGACACTGGAACACATTCTGTAAGAGCTGGGAGTCTAGATAAAATAGAGGGGAGCACATATTGCAAACTATGGCATGAACCGTGCCCTATGTCAGGTATGCACACCCATAAATTTTTCATTACCATGAAATTGGGCCAGAGAAGACACAAGTAATGCAGTATTTTTTCTGTGTCCAAGATTTAACCACTCAATTGATAAGCAAATATAATAACTAGAAAAGAATCATTCAGCAATACAGATATACATATGCAAATTGGGCACAAGATAAAATTCACACCACTGATCATCACCATCTATTTCTATCTGCAAAGATTTGCCGAATAGACATGTCCATTTTCTTTGCCCTGGAAACATTGGGCTGGATTTTCTGACCCCCACGGGTGTGAACGAGGTGTGTACGAGCCCGTAGGGGCCGCTCAAGTACCGGTTTCAGGCATGAGAAGCGCATGCGCTAAAACCCGGCACTTGCGATCCTCTTGATAGATCATCTGCCTGCCCGGGAGAAGGGCCTCTGCAGGCAGAGAGTTCCGCTTTCTGCACAACTTCCGCCCGCTGAAAACCTTTAAAAATCTTACGCCTGGTAAAAGCAGGTGTACGGCCTGCTTTTACCACCATATGGGGGAAGAATTCAGTTGGTTGCACCTCCCGTTAGCGCCTTAAGAGGGCGCTAATGGGGCGCAAAGCAACTAGCGCCTGGGGCGCGGCAATGTTTGCGCCGCTCACGAAATTAAGTAGACATTTTGCGGCGGCGCTAAACACTACCGCCACGATCTCCTGCGCCGGCAAATCGTGACGTCAGTAGAGTGCGCAACGCCCCGGTAGTGCCCCAGAGCGGATATTGAGTGGCGCCCCCTGCCTTACCGCCTGCCGCTAGCAACGACAGGTTGAGGGGAGCGTTTTGCAGTCAGGAAGGGACTGGGGGAGCGCTATTTAAAGGCAACCGCTTCCTGCCTTTTTTTGTTGGTGACATTGTTGAACCACGCATTCTGAGAGAGAGAGGGAGAGGGACTTCTGGAGAGATTCAACGCTGTGTGAAGGAGTTTTGGGTACTGAGCAGCACTTTGCAGGTTCATTTTGATTTGCCCTTGTATCGATTTAGAAGAGACTGTGGGGGCTGCACTCTGAGCTCTTTCCCTGGTACTCTCCATTGTTCTTTCCAGCAGATTTGATGTGCAGGTCTCTCCAGGCCGAGATTCAAGGCTGCAATGAGCAGAATGTGGATGGAAAGCAAGATCAACCCTCCCCTTTAAGAACTGGCCAGCGCCATTGTGTCTGTGTTCCATTGCTGAATGACATCACATGAGCTTCGCCAGCGCTCTGAGTTAGCGCCTCGCTCCTTGGCCTTTACGCCTTAAGACAGATGTGTAGCGCCTGATTTAGCACTCCAATCACCTCCAGGGGCGATAAAAGTCAAGTTTGCAGTCGGAGGCGATAATTAGCGCCAGGTGCTAATCTTTGCGCCCGGCCGATAATTGCGCCCCAAACGGGGCGATACTGAATTTTTCCTCATAAGAGTTTTAAAAACTTTTTTTTTTTTAATTTCAATTGTTTATCATTTAAAAATACTTTAAAAAAAGGTAAGTTTATTTTTAGCCCCGTAAAAAAGCTTTAATTATTTTTTTCAAAAAATTAAATTTGTTTAAAATATTTAATTTAATGTAATTTTAACTAATTAACTGTGATTTTTTAAAAATGTATTTAATGTTTAACTGTGGTTTTTTAAGTGATCCCCATTCATACTTTTGACAGATCTGTGCGTAGAGACCTGTCAAAAGTGTGAAGCAGGATTCCCTTCGTTGATTGGTTCCCCATGGCCCACGTGATCCCAGGGACGCTTGCGAACCACATGCGCCCCTGGGATATCTGGGCCTCTGCGCATTTCGTAGAGAAAAGGCCCAGGATCGGAAGTCTCAGGACCTACGAAGCCAGCAGGTAAGTGCATAGATTTTTTCCGATCGGAGGCATCTGCACACAGGAAGCCTCCGATCGGAAATTCAGGGCCAATCAGTTTTTTTCCCTGCTTGCAGGAAACCATTTTATTTACATTGCTGCGGCTATTAGCAATTTATATCAAAGAGCTCCTTTTTAACACCCTGGCAAGAACCAAATAAAATTTTTAGAGCTTGCTTTATTGAGCCTCTCCTGGCGCTGGCTGCTGTTCCCGGCAGGTTTGGCCTGGAGGGGAAGCTACCACTGCTCCCCGCTCAGGCCTCTGGTTAAAATAGCAAATTGGGCCCGGTTGACTTCATCAGAGCCAGATCTGCCCAATTAAGCAAGACCCTGCTAGCTTCCTGCCTGTAATTTTAAAAATTGCTGTCAGCCAGATTCAGACAGGAAAGGAGCAGGTAAATCCAGTTTAACTGCCTCCCCCACCTGAGTTCAAATGAAGGCCAAAACCATCTGAGCAAGGATCAAAGGACTTCTGATCTCCTGATTAACAGTCACTATCAACTCTAATTAAAAATTAAAAGAGTAAAATCCATATATTTATGACTATGATAATGAACTTTAAGGTTCCACCAAAGACTTGCCTCCAAAAATATTCTGATTCTATTAAATCTGGCAACATGTATATATTTCTAAACAGATTATAACTTGCTTCTGTTTGCAGAGCTGCCTGATATGAGATTCTCAGTGGGGTCACTGAAACATTTTCATTACTAGATTACCATATCATGTGTGAAACAATTTTCAGTAGTTTTAAACATCACTTTTATGCTTCATTGATGTTTTCTATTTTCTTTTGGGAGGAGTTCAAAAAGTGGAATTGAAACCTGGCCAAAAATATTCAACAATGGCTGGGGAACTCCTCGGAGCTGCTCCTGCTCTGCCCCCACCCCCGTTACTTCATCAGAATGGTGGCGGAAACCCTGCTTGCATGTGTAAAGGGGATTGTGTCGGACTTCTCTTTGAATTGGATCCCTTGCCAAGACTTTAAACTGTAGGTGAGGGACCACTCCACTCCTGGCATGCTGCTGATCCATTGAAATGGATGCACTAGAGATCCTGAGCCCTGGCATGCTGAAGCCAGCCTCTTGAAGTTAGGTACAGTTTCTGCATTTTCTGATTTATTTCGCTGCCTTTTGTACCATGCACTGGTTGCTTTTCTTGGACCTTTGCCATTTTTTTTAGCTGCCAATTCTTTTCTTCAGTATCCTTGGTTGTTTCAGATATTTCAGATGAGGAAAAGGAGTTCATGATTGGCCACCAATGAGGGATTCTGTCTACGCACCTTCACTGTCCAAGGACTGGCACTTGTAGACTCTTCCACATCTACTTGGATATGGCAAAGGAGAACTATCTTTGCTGCCTGAGCTTCAGAAGACAGCGTCAAACACTTGTACCATCCTGTTGCAAGGTGATTTCCACAAAACATTTGGAATAAGGATATCTTTTCTTGTAGAACTGAAGGTCACATGCTATCCCAGAAATACTACACACCTGTATCGAACAAGTGACAGATGTTAACAACAGAAAGCGCTGGAAAAACTCAGCAGGCCAGGCAACATCCATGGAGAGAGAAACAGAGTTAACGTTTCAGGTTGAAGACCCTTCGTCAGAACTGAGAAAAAAGCAGGAAACGAAACAGATGAAAAAGCAAGTTTGGAGGCTGGGGGAGGGAAGGTCTGTGAGAAGTAAAGAGACATTAAGAGATACTCAAGGCAAGACGAGATGGTAATAGGACAGGTTAAGAAACAAAAGATGGCTCTAGAAGTGTGAAATGTGCTGGCAGAATGAAAGACAGCTGCCATGTGGGGGAGAGAAAAAAATGGGAAAAGGCACAAATCAAAAGTGTGGATAAAAAATATATATATATATATATATATGTAGGGGCCGAGGTTATGATCTGAAATTGTTGAACTCGATATTGAGTCTGGAAGGCTGTAAAGTCCCTAATCGGAAGATGAGGTGCTGTTCCTCGAGCTTACGCTGAGCTTTCGTGGAACAATGCAAGAGGCCGAGGACGGTGAGGTCTGAGTGGGCGTGGAGCGGTGAATTAAAATGACAGGCGACCGGAAGCTCGGGGTCACCCTTACGGACTGAACGGAGGTGTTCCGCAAAGCGGTCACCCAATCTGCGTTTGGTCTCCCCAATGTAGAGGAGACAGATGTTGTTTGAAAGAGGCAGTACTTTCAACACTTGCCCTGGGGAAAGGAAGTATCAGCTGGACATAATGCAGAGCATTCACTGTCTAATCGGTTATCCTTGTGTGCAAGATATCATAATTGGAACCAATATGGGCATCAGGGTTCCTCATAACCCTGTAGCCTATTGCAAAGAAAGGGTTTCAGTCAATTAATGTTCAACTGGTATCTGGCCACAGAACAATCATGAAGCATGTCAATGGTCATTAATCAAGAAGCATCCATAAAGACATCAGTAAGCTGCCGTCCATTGAGCTCCATTTTTAAAAGAAATACTGCGGGGGAGGCAATGGTGAATAGGAGGGGACCAGAGCTAACCTCTTAACCCCCAGGTCACTCTGCCTTGCACCCCCCCTCAAAATGGTATCATTTAGATTATGCTGCCTCTCCATGTTGTTAGTCCCAAAGTGCATCACTTCACATTTATCCATAATATATTGCATCTGCCATGTGTCTGCTTAGTTCAGCAGTCTGTCTACCGCCTCCTGAACACACAAGCAAAATACCATTGGTGCCGGAAAACTGAAATAAAAACAGAAAATGCTGGAAATACTCAGCAGGTCAGGCAGCATCTGTGGAGTGAGAAACCGAGTTAACGTTTCAGGTCGATGACCTTTCGTCAGAACTGAAAAAAGTTAGAGATATAACAGGTTTTAAGCAAGTGCAGAGGCAGGTAAGGTGGGAGGGGAGGAAAGAACAAAAAGGAAGATCTGTGATAGGGTGGAAGGCAGGAAAGGTTAAATGACAAAAGGGATGATGGTGCAAGGCAAAAGGAGATGGTAATAGGACAAGTGAAGAAACAAAAGAAGGGTCTAGAAGAGGTGTAAATGGGAATCGCAAAATCATCAACAGCTGCCGTCTGGAAAAAATGGGGGCAGAGGTTATGATCTGAAGTTGTTGAATTGGTGCTGTTCCTCGAGCTTGCATTGAGCTTCATTGGAACAGTGTAGGAGGCCGAGGTCAGAGTGGGAGTGGAGCGGAGAATTGTTCTTTAGCCACATTAATTTTTGATGGATTAACACTTGCCCCAAAAAATGGCGTAAATAGCTAAAAGTGTCATTTATTTGCTCAGTGTTTCCATTGATGACCCTCTGAAGTTCCGGCGGGAGATTGGGGAAATCCTGTGTGTCAGGTTTTGCTTTTCACAAAATGGCGGCCTCGTTTAGTCCCTACACTTGCGCATCTGGTTCAACGCTACTTATTTCCACTATCGAAAAGTTACCTTCTTCTGTCCCTACCTCACATCCACCACTGCCGAAACCCTCCATGCCTTTGTCAACCCCAAGCTTAACTTTTCCAACCTGAATCGACCTGAAACATTAACTCTGTTTCTCACCTCAGATGTGGCCTGACCAGCTGAGTATTTCGAGCATTTTCTGTTTTTATTTCAGATTTCCAGCATCTGCAGTATTTTTTTGCTTTTGTATTTCCAACATTCTTCTTGCCAGTCTCCCAGCTCCACCCTACAGAAATCCTGTACTAAGTCCTATTCACCCCATCACCGCAGTCCTTATCAGCCTTCACTGACTGCTCGTGCCTCCACACGTTAAAATTGAAATCCTTACCCTCATTTACATACCTTGTCCATCCTGTGCAACCTTATCAGAATGTCCCAGCACGCGTTCTCCATTCTAGTCCGGTCTCACAGTTCGCACACTCTGCTCTTCCAAGTCTGGATTTCCAACAATAGCGTAGCCTTCGGCCATGAAGCTCATGCTTGCTGGTCCTCTCTGCCTAAATCCCTCCACCTTGTTGCATCTCTTCCCACCTTTTAAAAGCTTCCTCAAAACCTATCTATTTTATCGTGCCTCTGTTCACTTTCCCTTCCCACCTTCTCCCAGCTCCTGCTTAATGTCCGTTTCCTTCCCACACGTAAAGCACCGTGGGATATTTCATTAGGTCAACAACAACGACTTGTATTTATACAGCACCTTCAACGTAGCAAACTGTCCCAAGTCACTTCACAGGAGTGTTATAAGACAAAATTAGACACCGAGCCACATAAAGAGTAATTTGGGCAAATGACCAAAAGCTTGGTCAAAGAGGTAGGTTTTAAGAAGTGTCTTAAAGGAGGTAGAGAGGTTTAGGGAGGGAGTTCCAGAGCTTAGGGCTTGGCCACAACTTGGTTGAGTAATTCAAATCAGGGATGCTCAAGGGGCCAGAAGTGGAGGAGCGCAGATATCTCAGGGGGGTGTGTGGTTGTGGGGTTAAGGTGGTTATATGAGTGTAAATTATTGAAAGTACTTCATTGTGGCATAAATGCACCAATCCCACACTCCCATGGGGGGGGGAGGGGAGGACTTGAAGGGAGTGCAGGTCAGAGAATTTGTGAATTTACCTTTAAATGCAAAGCTCTGAAGCAGTTTTGAGCAATGTAATATGGCACTATGTAATATAAGCTTTTTCAATCTATTACATGTCGACTTTCTAAAAGACTTTAAGGGCTAGAAATTGGCCTCCTTAGTGCCTCCCGTTATCGCCTCCGGGAGGGCAATAACTGGGCGCTAAGCACTTACTGACCGGGCACGGCGAGAAGATTGACTCCCGCTATATTCGGCGGGAGGTTTGCGGTGGCGGTATGGCGTTGTGCCCCGATCTCCTTTGCCCGGAGATCATGATGTCATCACCGTGCGCATCGCCCCGGTAGCGCCCCGGACCCGAGCTTCGGTTCCGCCCCCTGCAGCATCGCCGGTCAAAAACATCGGCAGCTGCAGGAGGCGTTCATCGGGAGGCCGGGCGCTTCATGGGCGATACTTAAAGGCGAGGTGGCTGAGGTAAGTAAAAAAAAAAAATGCTCTTTCTCTTTTTTTTTCATTTGTCTTCGCCAGTGATCGATCAGTCCGACACTCTGCTGCAGTGCATCGGGCTGATCGGGCCGGATCGCGGCTGCCGTCGGGGACCAGGTACATTTTGCCCTTGCAGAGCCTGCAGCGATGGTCCTTCCCTTTAAGGGAGGGAAGGAGCCTTCCAATGCGAGAGCGCTGCACGGCCCATTGTGCAGCCCTGCACACCTACCACCCCGCCTGCTGCCTGTTGTGCTTCAGGAAGGAAGTGGAGCGCTTGATTTAGTGCTCCACTTCCTTCCTGGAGCACAACCCCAAATGTTTTTTAAAGTTGAAAAACATTAGTGCCTGCCGCTAATTTTTTCAACTTTTAAAAGCAAGCGCCCCAAACGGGCCGATACCCAATTTCTCCCCCACACTTACAAAGTAGATCAGATCCCAAGATACATTCCTAACACTTTCTAGCTGAAGACAGACTCAACCATATTTATATTAAGAGATACATGTGATTACATTTGTAATTCTATGCTATGCTGAATAGGTGTGAGTAATTAGCTTTAACGACACAGAAGGTCGGGTCGTCTTTGAGAACATCTTATGGCCTGGGCCGTACAGTGACATAGCACATTGGAGGATAATATCCATGTTTCCCCACATGTCCAATTCCCAATTTCAGTGTTGAAAGGACTGAGTTGAGGTCAGGTGCATCTTTAAATGTTACTCACAGTAAAGGAAAGAAAATGAAAGCTTCCACCATCCGAATACAATCAGCCAGTGGCTCAGTTGGTAGCACCCTCACGTAAGTTGGAAGGTTGTGGGTTCAAGTCCCATTCCAGAGACTTAAGCATAAAAATCTAGGCTGACACTCCAGTGCAGTACTGAGGGAGTGCTGCACTGTCTGAGGTACCGTCTTTTGAATGAAATGTTAAACCGAGGTCCTGTCTGCTCTCTCAGGTGGACGTAAAAGATCCCATGGCACTATTTCGAAGAAGAGCAGGTGAGTTATCCCCGGTGTCCTGGCCAATATTAACCCCTCAATCAACATCACTTAAAAAAAACCCCAGATTATCTGGTCATTATCACATTGCTTGCTGTGCGCAAATTAGCTGCTGCGTTTCCCACATTACAACAGTGACTACACTTGAAAAAGTACTTCATGGCTGTAAAGTGCTTTGGGACGTCCGGTGTATAATGCTATATAAATGCAAGTCTTTTCTTTCTCTTTCTATTTCGCCTGTTCTCATGGCAGCATTATACATTTGGTATGGAAACCTGGACACAATTGGCATTTGACTGGACATAACTGTACTGCCAACATTTGAAATAGACCATTGTCGCTAATTGTACATGCCCAGATCTATTGCATCGGGTTTCCATTTGGTGAACATTATGCTTTTAATGTTCTGAATTTGCACTACCCAGTGGCAGCCTTGCTGGTTAGCGGCGCATATTCGCAAATCCCAGGCGCTTTGGGCATGATTTTCTGGCCATTAAAATAAATGGAGTGGAAAATTATCAGTGGCATGTCCACAATTGTCCAACAGGCAGACCAGCCGGCAAGTCTTCCAGTCAATAACCCAAACTCGGAAAATCAGCTCTTGTGTATATTGGTGCCTTGCAAAGTATAGAGTGAGAAAGGTGATTATGGGAATTGAAGCTCTAAGTGATGGGAAGGGACTCACTGGCCATGAAGAAGATTGAATGGCAACAGGACATGAAAATGCCGTGAAGCATAGATGACGTTTGACCATTTTGCTTAAACCAATGGAAACTATCTCTGGGAGCAGCTAAGAAAGCTTGCTGCAGGAGCAATTACGACTGAGGTACTTTCACCAAAGTTAATAGATGCAGGCATTATTGCTGTAATTCTTACCATGACTTTCATTTGGTGTACCTTTTTGAGATTTCTTCTGAACTTGGGTTAGAAATAGTCACATTCTGCAATTCTCATCCCCGCCACCTCGGTTTGCATTTGGGATAATGCACAATCTGGAGCAGCTTGCATGCCGCTAATACATTGTGTTGAAATGATTCCATAAGCCATACGAGTGAGACTCTAGGGGTAAATTTTCACTTTCACCACCTGGGCAGTAATCTAAGGGAGCAGATTGGCCACCCGTTGTAGAACGCGCCTGAGCAGTTTATCAATGTTATTTCAACCGTTCAGTTTTGTACCAACTACGTGCTAAATCTAGAATGTATTGCTCATTATCACTGGATCCCTCATGGCGTTGCTCATGGTGAGTCCGATGATATGCTTTTTCTAATGGTTGGAGTATTTGCAGATTGTATTGTGGTATAATAGTGAATCTCCCATGATGATTGAGTTGTGTGGACGACATCTTGCTGTGTGTTGGTGGCAGAGGTCAAGAAAGAATGAGAAAAATAAACAAGAATAAAAAGCTTCAGTTGGAAAAGAATTTAGGAGTAAAATGGATTGAGGTGATGAAGGAGGAAATAAATAAATATGGATGAACCTGGAAAGAATGAAGTAGACTAATAAGAGGGTAGGCACGAATGAATGAATGGGAAAGGCTCTAAGCGGAAATACATAAATAAATAAGCAAGAATGGTCTGGTGGCAAGTAAGTAACTGAGCAGGAATGGCTGTAGTGTGAAATTAATAACTAACTGAATGGAAATGGTACTGATAAAAAATAAAGACGAATGGCCCAGTGATGAGAAAATATTAATTGTTCATGGTTGAGGTAGAACGAATCTGAGAAATAAAAAGGAAAGGTGTAAGTCTGGAAGGCAGAGCAAATATGTAATGGCACAAGGGAGTATGGCAAGGCTGGATTGCATTTATTTTAATGCAAGGAGTCTTGCGAGTAAGGCAGATGAATTGAAGGTGTTGATGAACACATGGGAGTATGATATTGTTGCTATCACAGAGACATGGTTGAGGGAGGGGCAGGACTGGCAGCTCAATATTCCGGGATATAGAATCTTCAGGCGAGACACAGGGGGGTGGAAAAGAGGAGGAAGTGTCGCAATATTAATCAAGGAGTCAATTACTGCAGTAAGGAGGGATGATATCTTCGCAGGTTCCTCCAATGAGGCCATATGGGTAGAACTTAAAAACAAAAAGGGGGCAAGCACTTTGCTGGGAGTGTACTATAGGCCCACAAACAGTCAGGGGAAGATAGAGGAACAGATATGTAGGCAAATCTCAGAGAAGTGTCGAAATAATAGGCTAATAATAGTTGGGATTTCCACTTCCCCAATATTAATTGGGATAGTCAGAGTGTGAAAGGCTTAGAGGGTGCGGAACTCTTAAAGTGGATCCAGGAGAGCTTTTTGAGCCAGCATGTAGAAAGTCCGACAAGAGAGGGTGCGGTACTGGACCTAATTCTAGGGAATATAGCCGGGCAAGTGGTAGAAGTGTCAGTAGAAGAGCATTTTGATGAGAGTGACCATAATTTGGTGAGATTTAAGGTAGTCATGGAAAAGGACAAAGATGGACCGGAAATAAAGGTTCTAAGTTGGGGGAAGGCCGATTTTAATATGATAAGGCAGGATCTGGCCAAAGTGGACTGGGATCAGCTACTTGTAGGAAAATCCACATCAGAGCAGTGGGAGTCATTCAGAAAGGAAATAGAGAGAGTACAATGCCAACATGTTCCCGTAAAGGTCAAGGGTGGGACCAACAAGTCCAGTGAACCCTGGATGTCAAGGGATATACAAGAATGGATTAGGAAAAAAAGGGAGGCTTTTGGCAGCTACAAAGGACTAAAAACAATGGAAGCCCTAGAGGAGTATAGAAAGTACAGGGGGGTACTTAAAAAAGAAATTAGGAGAGCGAACAGGGGGCATGAAAAAACACTGGCGGGCAAAATAAAGGAAAATCCCAAGGTGTTTTATAAGTATATTAAGGGCAAGAGGATAACCAGGGAAAGAGTAGGGCCCATGAGGGACCAAAGTGGCAATCTGTGTGTAGAGCCGGAAGATGTAGGTGAGGTTTTAAATGAATATTTTGCATCTGTGTTCACTATGGAGAAGGACGATGTAGGCATAGAAATCAGGCAGGGGGATTGTGATATACTTGAATGAATTAGCATTGAGAGGGAGGAGGTACTAGCGGTTTTAGTGGGCTTAAAAGTGGATAAACCCCCAGGCCCAGACGAGATGTATCCCAGGCTGCTGTGTGAGGCATGGGAGGAGATTGCAGGGGCTCTGACACAAATTTTCAGAACCTCTCTGGCTACAGGGGAGGTGCCAGAGGACTGGAGGACAGCTAACGTAGTACCATTATTCAAGAAGGGTAGTAGGGATAAACCAGGGAATTACAGGCCAGTGAGCCTAACATCAGTGGTAGGGAAATTATTGGAAAAAATTCTGAGGGACAGAATTAGTCTCCACTTAGAGAGACAAGGATTAATCAAGGATAGTCAGCATGGCTTTGTCAGGGGGAGATCATGTCTAACCAATTTGATTGAATTTTTCGAGGGGGTGACTAGGTGTGTGGATGAGGGTAGTGCAGTTGATGTAGTCTACATGGACTTCAGTAAGGCTTTTGACAAAGTCCCGCATGGGAGACTGGTCAAGAAGGTAAGAGCCCATGGGATCCAGGGCAATTTGGCACATTGGATCCAAAATTGGCTTAGTGGCAGGAGGCAGAGGGTGATGGTCGAAGGTTGTTTTTGTGACTGGAAGCCTGTGTCCAGTGGTGTACCGCAGGGATCGGTGCTTGGTCCCTTGCTGTTTGTAGTGTACATTAATGATTTAGATATGGAGGTATGATCAGTAAGTTCGCAGATGACACGAAAATTGATGGAGTGGTAAATAGCGAAGAGGGAAGCCTCAGGCTACAGGGCGATATAGACGGGTTGGTCAGATGGACAGAACTGTGGCAAATGGAATTTAACCCTGAAAAGTGTGAGGTGATGCATTTTGGGAGGACTAACAAGGCAAGGGAATACACAATGAATGGTAGGAACCTAGGAAGGACAGAGGATCAGAGGGACCTTGGTGTGCATGTACATAGATCCCTGAAGGCAGCAGGACAGGTAGATAAGGTGGTTAAGAAGGCATATGGGATACTTGCCTTCTTTAGCTGAGGCATAGAATATAAGAGCAGGGAGGTTATGATGGAGCTGTACAAAACGCTAGTTAGTCCACAGCTGGAATACTGTGTGCAGTTCTGGTCGCCACACAATAGGAAGGATGTGATTGCATTGGAGAGGGTGCAGAGGAGATTCACCAGGATGTTACCTGGGCTGGAGCGTTTCAGCTATGAAGAGAGACTGGACAGGCTGGGGTTGTTGTCCTTAGAGCAGAGAAGGCTGAGGGGGGACCTGATTGAGGTGTACAAAATCATGAGGGGCATAGATAGGGTAGATAGAAAGGAACTTTTCCCCTTAGTAGAGGGGTCAATAACCAGGGGGCATAGTTTCAAGGTAAGGGGCAGGAGGTTTAGAGGGGAGTTGAGGAAAAACTTTTTCACCCAGAGGGTGGTTGGAATCTGGAACTCACGCCTGAAAGGGTGGTAGAGGCAGTAACCCTCACAACATTCAAGAAGCATTCAGATGAGCACTTGAAACGCCATAGCATACAAGGCTACGGACCAAGTGCTGGAAAATGGGATAGAATAGACAGGGCTTGATGGCCGGCGCAGACACGATTGGCCGAAGGACCTCTTTCTGTGCTGTTTCACTCTATGACTATGACTCTATGAATGAAGAACCAACATGGTGGCTGAAAGCACTTGATAAATTGTTTTCTGAGGTAAGCAGAGTCAGTGAAGCAAGCATTCATTTTTTGATTGGTTTCCAGGAAGATATAATCCAATTAACATAACTTGCAGCTTTAAAACACAAGGATGTGTGAAGGCTGATTTTCCTCTTTGTGGTGCCTGGGGCTCTCAAAGTTCCCAGGTGCTTACATAAAGGGAAAGGAGGTGGAAAACGTTACATTTCCTGGATTTGCCCTTGGATTTCCAGAGTTTTCCTGAATGGGCAGTCCTGCGCCTCAGATAAGTACAGATCTGGAATTGCTAGAGAAATGAGGTAGGAGGGAGCATTTTAAACCTTCCTGCTTCAATTTTCTCCAAATACATATACGGGGCGCTTAAAAACATGGCACCCTAGAAAGCTAAGTGTGGGGCTTCCTCAGATTGGAGGGTCGGGATGGAGTCTAGGAGTAAGCACCAAGCAATTAAGTCCTTCACCAACAGGATCTTTTGACCTCGGGGCCTAATAGTTGCTGCTGTCCATGGGGGAAGGCCTCTGGTGCAGGTGCACTACGTCACATTAATCGTCTGAGACAACAAAATCGAGCATAAAGTGGCCTTGACAGATGCAGGAAACACTCGAGCATGCTGTGGCTGTCTAGTACCTGATATGAAGGTGGGAGGAGGAACATTAGCTCTGTTGACCTAAGAAACACTGCCTGGCACATGCAAGACATGTATAATATAGCTGTTGCTTTACATTTTTGGAGTTACTGTTTTCCACTTTTGTTTTCTTGCTGGTGACCGTGTCATTGAGGGGAGCAACAGGTGGTCAGCTCCCACTTGTGTACCACAACATTAGGCTGGAAGTGATTTTTATGCCACTTGACTAGGCCAGAAATTATCTCTAGGTCGATTTTTACTTGCTTAGATGGTGAAATGCCATTGCTTATCGACCAAATTCTTTACCTTTCCCACAAACACAGGTTTTGAAGTTGGGAGGAAGTTTCTAGGATTTGCCTATTACCAGATGCACTTTTGTAATTCTGACTCTACGGGCTGGATTTTACCAACCTCGGCGGGTCCATGGCGGGCGACGGCTATGGCGGGTCCCGACCCCGCTGCTGCCTGCAGCCCGCTGTCCAAAATTATTTTTCCCTGTTTAGGTTTGTTAAGTCCGCCCAGCGCATTTGCCGGCCAATTGAAGGAAGTGGGTCTGATGACGTCATTTGACGTCAGCCGATTTCCTTAAAGGGACCATGCGCAAATATCCTTTGACAGTTGTGCTATCGGTGTTCTACAGCATTGAGGTGCTGCAAACACTGGCAAGCACTGCACAGAGGTGCACGGCTGCACCCAGGCTCTCCCATGACTACCTCCATAGGCTAATGGAGGGAGTCACAGCACGCAGGGAGGTTCTCTTCCCTTCAATGGGCGGAAAAGACCTCCCCAGGAGATCAACGCAGCCTGGTTGCACATTGCACAGGAGGACACAAGCAGGGGTGTCGTAAGGAGGACCAGGCTGCAGTGGCACAAACCTTTCAATGATCTCAGTAGATCACGAAATGTTACTGCAAAGCCACACTCAACCTCATCCTACTGTGCCACTCATCACATCCCCATCACTCTGCCTTCCCTACCCTACTCCTGCACATCCTTACTCACACCAACTTACCTTGCACCTCCACCCATCCCTCTCTATCTACATTATCACATCCCCATCTCACTAGCCACCCCACACACTCACCCTCATCCTAGTCCAATCATACCAACTAACAAGAACAAGGATAGGCACTTGTGTGTTTTAGCCAATGTTCATGTGAAGTTTCTGTTAATGTGCTGTTAAACATTGAAATTTTTATTTTCAACACTTTGTGTTCTTTTACAGATTTCTGTAAACCTTTGGAAGTGGCTTAGTGAGTTGCAGTGAATGGTGAGACATAACGGTACCCCCCCCCCACAATAGTCATGAGTGTGAAAGGAATGGCTTGGGCATTGTAGGGATGCTTTATGGTGTTGGTCTGGGGTGGTGCCAACGTGGCGCATCATGTGGCAGCGAGGGTGTACAGCATCAAGTGAAGTAAATCTGGCCATGGTGAGCCCATCCCATGCCTCCCAGGCAGCAATGTGGTCGGGTGCTCATGCCTTGTGTCCTGTGCAGCATCAGATGATTGCGGAGAAGGTTGGTGTTGTTGATACAGCTGCTGTGTCTGGTGCTGCTGGTGCTGGGGCTGATCGTGGTGGGATTCTGAGGACCACGGTGAGATAGTTTCAAGGTCACCGATGCTGATGTAATAGATGATAGGTGAACTTGAGATAACAGAAGCGATCTGTCAATGGTGAGAGAGGTTGTTCCAATGAGGTGACATTGGTAAGGGAGTTTACTCCAAACACTTGCAACCTGCATAAAGCTCAACTGTCTTCCAAATGCAGTAAGCAACAGCTTCTGAGCTTGGAAGATGAACAGATGTGAGATGGGAGCTTTTATAGCACATTTACAGCTGTCAAGTAATGAGATGATTCCATGGTCATACAACTCCTGACCTCCTTACCTGACGTGATCCCCGAGCAGCGTGGGCCCCATGGGTGAGCTCAAAATACTTCTTAATGGGCTGTTAACAAGGTCATAATGACCTGAATTGCCTACACACACCACCCCCCACCGCCCTGCCATGTGTCGGGTCTGTTCAGCGCTGACAGACCCAACATCTGGGAAAGGTGTGTGGCGGCAGGTTGACAGCGGGGTTCCGATCCGCTGTCAAAAAAAACAAACATTTTCCCACTCGACCTGCCACTGAACGTGCCCGCTGACCCCCAGAAAATTCCCCCCCCTACATTTAAAAAAAATTTAGAGTCAGTGATGATGTTCTGCGAAAGATGTCTCGTTGTGCGCAAGAAATGCAAAACAAATTTGTCTTTTGTCTCTACTTCCTAAAATAAGCTGAGAAATTGGAAAATTTCTTTTGGAGAATAAACATATGCAAATTATCCAACATCTCTGCGTAAAATAATTTCACAAAATACACGATAAATTAATAATTAAACTAAATAATTTCACAAAATACATGATAAATTAATAATTAAACTAAATAATTTTCCAATACAGATAGCAAGATTGCATTCTTTTGCCTTTTTAGTATTGTACTCTTTCCCCCCCCGAACACACTTCATTTAACTGTAATTAATCATTCTTACTAAAACTTAGCATTTTTAATAAGTGGTAGAGACTAAAAAATGTCCTGTTTCATGCGCGCTATTTTTCTATTTCTTGGTATTGTAATTTTCCAGAAGTCTGCCTGCGGTTAGACCTGTAACACAAAAGTAATCTGAGCATCTGTGAATGTGTTAAGTGCTGTCATTTTCCCATCAACTGCCAACACCTGGACTTCCAGATGCGTGTGTCTCATTTTCAGATCAGAAGAACAGTAACAACTAATTTACAGAGCATGGTTATTGAGTGTATTCAGGAAAGCCAAGCTTGACCAGCTAGCAAGTAGATCTACAGAAAAGAAAATCAGAAACTTGAAATGTAATGAACAGGCGAGCAAAGAGAGAATAGGGAGGGTAACGGTGAGAATTTCAAACAAAATACAGTGATACGCGTGAAGGAGTGAACATTAACTTCCTCAGGCATTGAAAGGGAGTGATCAAATTGAAGGAATGTAGCTTCATCCATCAAAATAGCTATTCCATTTCTGTTTGCCGGCATCATTGGGATCGATTTTAATTCCCCACCGCACCCCCCACCCCGCCAGGACAGGTCGATAAAGTAGTAAAAAGGCATACGGAATGCTTTCCTTTATTAGACGAGGCATAGAATGTAAGAGCAGGGAGGTTATGCTAGGACTGTATACAACACTGGTTAGGCCACAGCTTGAGTACTGCGAGCAGTTCTGGTCAACACATTACAGGAAGGATGTGATTGCACTGGAGAGGGTGCAGAGGAGATCTACGAGGATGTTGCCAGGACTGGAAAACTTTAGCTATCAGGAAAGATTGGATAGGCTGGGGTTGTTTTCCTTGGAACAGAGGAGGCTGAGGGGAGATTTAATTGAGGTATAAAATGATGAGGGGCCTAGATAGAGTGGATAGGAAGGACCTATTTCCCTTAGCAGAGGGGTCAAGGCCAGGGGGCATAGATTTAAAGTAGTTGGTAGAAGGATTAGAGGGGACATGAGGAAAACAAATTTCACCCAGAGGGTGGTGGGGATCTGGAACTCACTGCCTGAAAGGGTGGTAGAGGCAGAAACCCTCATCACATTTAAAAAGTACTTGGATGTGCACTTGAAGAGCCGTAACCTACAGGGCTACGGACCTAGTGCTGGAAGGTGGGATTAGGCTGGGTAGCTCTTTTCCGAACGGCATGGACACGACGGGCCGAATGGCCCCCTTCTGTGTCGTAATTTTTCTATGGTTGTATGAGGCAGTGAAGATGAAGCAGGGGGCTTTGATCTGGCTGAATACAAGTTTAAATTAGAGATGGCAAGCTACTGGGGTCCTCTTTAAATAGGCAGATCAGGCTCCCATGAAGTCATCGGAGCCCAATAGAAAGAAAGACTTGCAATTATATAGCACCTTTCACGACCACCGGACGTCTCAAAGCGCTTTACAGCCAATGAAGTACTTTTGGAGTGGAGTCACTGTTGTAATGTGGGAAACACGGCAGCCAATTTGCGCACAGCAAGGTCCCACAAACAGCAATGTGTTAATGACCAGATAATCTGTTTTTGTTATGTTGGTTGAGGGATAAATTTTGGCCAGGACACTGGAGATAACTCCCCTGCTCTTCTTTGAAATGGTGCCATGGGATCTTTTACGTCCACCTGAGAGAGCAGACGGGGCCTCGGTTTAACGTCTCATCTGAAAGACGGCACCTCCAACAGTGTAGCACTCCCTCCGCACTGCACTGGAGTGTCAGCCTCGCTTTATGTGCTCAAGTCCCTGGAGTGGGACTTGAACCCACAACCTTCTGACTCAGAGATATAATAGTTTAAACAAGATACTAATTAGCTTCTGAAAGAGGGAATAGACATTTTTTAGATCATGAATGGGCAGATGATACCTGTTGTTTGCAATTTCTGCACCATGTGGGAACTTCAGGACAATTTATTGAACATTAAGAACATTTACAACATCGTGATCATTCCATTGTATCATTCAAATCCATTCCGCCACTCTGCACAGCCATTCCTCCACCACATATTAACATCAAAACCTGAAGTTTAATTTGTCTCCCGTAACAGATATTAATCGATTGTACTTTAAAAATTGATCATAAAATACTATCTTTAAATTCCTTTCTGAATAAAACATCCACAGAGCCTTATAATGATCTTTTAGCTTATATTTAAAATACTCTTTTTGATTGATTCTCCTCCCCTTAAAAACCAGAGCATTCCTTCTTTGCACAATCATGAATCTAGCCAAACTGAACATTAAATTAATTGCCGTCCACTGGACTCGGACAGACTCTCCTGCAATCCCCATCTCAAAATTGAGTCCCACGGGATTCCCATTCTCGCTCTTCGGTCCCCACCCAGCAAAAAAAACCTCACACAGCTGTCTAACATAGTACTTAAAATCATTTAACTGCGGACATAACACCAGTAAATGGGACAGAGTATCATCCCGTGTCCCACACACTGGGCAAGTTGCCCCCTCCATTTGCCCAATCTTACACAAGACCGTCATGGTAAAAATCCAGTTATGAGCCAATTTGAAATCCAGTTCAATCCACTCTGGACATTTAAAATTCGCCCACACTCCCTTCCAAATTCTGTTCAAGTCCAGCTGTGGGTATATACTCTGCCAAAACTCCTGACCAGTAGGTGTCTTGAATCTCCATTCTCTGAATACCTCATAGAAATCTAGAGTATTGGACCAACTCTCCCCCTTTCTCCAGCAGAAAGCTTGGAAAAGCTGGACGCATTTTACTTCCATTGGAGATTTTCCGCATTTATTTCTTCCATCCAATCCTGTGGCATTGCCCTCACAATCTTCTCATACATGATCATAATTGTTTTTTCCTCTACCTCCTGATCCTCCTCCCACACCATGTCCCTTACTATCGCTTCTGGCAACCAACCTGGAATTACCTCATAATACATCTTTCACATATATAATACCAGTTTTTATAAAAGCTTGATTAAATAATACCTCTCCTTCAATGTTGACTCACCTGTTCAAAAATAAGGGCTGTTCTAAAAATTCCTCAGCACCCTTGGGCAGAAACTGCACACTTTTTAAAAATTGGGCCCAAGTCTCTACAACCCCCTTATAAAACCGAGGGAGAGGTTTAATTGATTTCAAAAACATATTATTGTATTCCATATACAATATCCCCTGCCCTCCTCCCCCACTTTGTTTAAAAAAAATGCTCAAAACAACTCTTCCAAAAACTTGTATTTGACTTCTGAAGAAATCTCTTCACCCATTTGATTCTAAAGGATTTTTTCTTCAAATCAATATCTGGGAAATTGAGTCCTCCCTGATTTCTCCGTCCAATTATGGTATTGTAAGCAACCAAGGCTGGTTTCCCTTCCCATAAAAACCTCACACAAGCCTCTCGGATGGACTTTTCCACCCACTCAGGAATATCCTCCACCGTCAATAAGTACCATAGCTTAGATAGCAGGAGAGCGGGCACCACTGTCGCTCTTCCTTGCACTTTCAACCACCTTCTTTCCCATCTTCCCAAAATCTTTTAATTTTCGTAACCTTTGGTTCCCAATGTAATCGATCCACTTCATCCCTGTCTTTCTTGCACCCCATATGCAACCCCAGAACTTCCAAAACCTCCACCACCTTAAAGGACTTTCCTCCAATCATTTCCCCCGTACTCCTTCCTGCAACCAGGCATTGGGACTTATTATAATTCACTCTGGCTCCTGAAGCTCTACAATATTCCTCCACTACGTCCATAGCTTTCCTCACTGACTCCCCATTTCTCAATGTTAAGATTGTGTCATCTGCATATTGGTGTATCACCGACACCAGCCCGGAACTGGGAACTGCAATCCCAAATACACCTTGTTTATTTCACATCATGTAACCTAATGGTTCTGCTACCAATGAGTACAACAATGGGGACAGGGGATAACCCTGTCTCACTGACCTCTGTATCGGAACATACTTGGATAATAAACCATTACATTTAACGCAGGTAAATATGTTTGAATAAAAAATCCTTATCCACTCAATGAAATTTTCCCCGAAAGCAAATGGTTCCAAAACCATCAATAAAAACTCATGAGAGACCCTATCAAAGGCTTTCTCTTGATCTATCTTTAATACATAAGCCTCCCTCCCACTCTCTTCCATGAGCTCTATCGCATCTCGGATTGAAACCACAGAGTCTGCAACATCCCGGCCTATGACTCCATAGGACTGAGAGGGCAAAACTATCTGCGGCAACACCTCCTTCATACGATTTGCCATAACCCTCGCCAAGATCTTATAATCCACATTTAATAATGTGATGGGCCTCCAATTCTTCAGATCCCTTCTATCCCCTTTATTTTTATAAGCTAAGCTTACGACACCTCTCCTCATAGATGGGGCCAGGCTTCCCTCAATTTTAATCTCTTTAAAAACCTCTAAGAGCAATGGACTTAAAATCTCAAAAAATTCTTTATAAAATTCTGCACTTAGTCCATCGGACCCTGGGCTTCCCCCCCCCCCTTTCATTCCACTTATTGCTACTTTTATTTCTGCTAATCCTACTTCTTTGTCACACATGCTTCTCTCATCCTCCTTTAAACCCTCTTCAATAAAAGCACTAACCTTCTCCATCGCCAAATGGAAATGTCTTCTTTTGTATATAACTCTTGATAAAAGCTGCTAGCCGCCTCTAAAATCTCCCCACTTTCATTAATGATCTTCTCCCCAACCTTCAACTCTCCAATTAATGATAATCTCTGTCGCAGCTTCTCTTGCTCTAGAAAATATCTAGTGCATCTTTCACCCTCCAATGCATCTTTAGCCTTTGCACGGAGAATGGCCCCCTTGCATTTTTCAGCTTGCAATAATTCCCACTCTTCCTTTAACACCCGGAACTTAGTCTCAGCTCCCTTATCCCCTCCGTCAACTGCTTTACAGACATCCGTAAACCTTTTGTTTATATTCTCTTCTCGACGCCGGTTAGCTGCCGCTCTCTCTTTCCCATAACGTACCGAAAAAACTTTTACCTCATATTTGAAATTGTTCCACCTAACTCTTCTTTCTTTCAAGAACAAAGGTTCCTTCCAAGCATTCTTTATTATATTTTAAATCCCTTCTTTATAAGCAATTTCTTTCAGGTATTGATTGTTTAAAATCCACACCCCGGACCGATCTTAACTCTGCTGTTCCTAATTCTAAGAGTCAAAGCCAAGTGGTCACTAAAAAATACTTTTTTAGAATAAATTTCCATCACCTCAGAACTTAACCCTTCCCGCATTAATACAAAATCTATTCGGCTGTTTTAAAACATCACCCACCCAACCTGTTCTGGAGAACTCCCTTTTTATGGGGTTCCGATCCCTCCATAAGTCTCTCAAATTTAAATTTGCCATCATTTTTACAACCATCCCTCTGGAGTTATCATCCTTAAAGGCCATCTGGGCTGAAATATCCATCCGAGATAAAAATACATTAAAATCCCCCACTACACAAGGATTTTCCACCTCTGCCACTTCAGTGAATAACCACCGAAAACACTCGCGCCGCTTGCAATGGTCGTTCAGTGCATAGATATTAAAGAGATCGCAATTAAATTCCTCCATTTTTACCCTTAGCCATAAAAATCTCCCCTCAGTGTCCTTATCCACAAAGGCAACATTCTCTTTTATGGACGGACTCACCAAAACAGCCACACCTCTACGGTTATTGTTTGCACAACTTGCAAACACCGTTCCCTTCCAAACTCTTTCGAGGATATCTTCATCCCAAAAGGTTTCTTGCAGACACTAACACTAACAACTGCTGCAATCTCTTCTCACCCCTCAGTCCATTCACATTAATCGAGACCAATGTAATCATGGCTCCGAATAAGGGAAGTATGCCTTATAATCTCCCCATCATTTAATCTCTAGCCCTTCCCTCCTCTCATGCTCCTTCTCAACATTTCAGGGCAGCTGTTGCTTTTTCCTGCAGCCTCCGGCTCTTTTTCACCTCCCTGTTTGAAACTTCCCTGCTGTTTCAGCCTCTTCCTTGCATTAGGTTTGGGCCGAGGAGCTACCCCTTTTCCCTCCTTCTGCCCCTCACTAACATTTCCCTTTCCACACGATACCACCACACCCCTCACTTCCATGTCTCTGTCCCCCTCTGATTCCTCACTCTCGAGCTCGTCTGTGACCTTCTGTTCCTGCTCCCCGTCAGATAAATAATCCTGCTCCCCATCAGATACATCATCTCCCACAGAGAGTCTTCCTGCTATCACGGTTTCTCCAACAGTGCCGCTCCCTTCGGCCTCATCATCCCTTGCTCCCTGATCCTTCTCTTTCTGGGACAATGGCGCACCAATATTGCTCCCTTCTGGCGTTTTTGTCTTGCTGCTCCCGTCCTGCTGCCCCTTTAAGGCGCCTGCCTCTTGCACCCTCTCCTTGTCTTGCCCCCTCCTGCTCACTGAGATGTCCGACTCCCCATCTTTCTTTGGAGTACTTACATTTACCACGCACCCCGCTCCTGCCTCCTCTCCCCTCGCGGACCCCAGATTCTTTAGGGAGAGCTGAACCATATTATGGCTCGACTCTGCCCTCGACCCATGCTGCTCTCTGCTGTCTTTGTCCTTTTCCACTGTACTTGATGTGTTTTCCACCATCTCCAAGCTGTTCTCTGCTCCGCAATTTTCTGCCTCTTCCTGCGCTCTTTTCTCCTTCAATTCACCAGTTGTATCCTCCGCCTGCTCCGCTCCTCCGGCCGTTCCACTCACAACTCCTGCTCCTTCTCCCATCTCCTCATCACTCATAAAGCTTCCTTCTGCCTCACTCTCACAGCGGGTGGGGCCTTTGTGACACACCTTACAGCTCTCCACCTTGCAGCTCCAAGTGATGTGTCCACACTCGCCGCAATTCTAACAGTACAAGTCCGGACAGTTTCTTACAAGATGGTTGTGTCCAAGACAATAATAGCAAACCTTCACTTGGTTATCATGCAGTACTCGGAAGTACTGCACTCCTTCCATTGTATCGAATTTCATGCTGTACAGTAATGACTTCACCCCCTCTGGGAACCACACCTTTACGTAATGGGTTCCATCTGCTACCCGTGTTCCAGGATAGTACCTCCTCTTTATTGCCGAGCAAATTTTAATGTCCCACGACTCCAACTTTTTGATTAGCACCTCGTCCTCAATATAGCTAAAAACAGTGGATGCCCTAGAGGAGTATAGAAAGTGCAGGGGGGTACTTAAAAAAGAAATTAGGAGAGTGAAGAGGGGGCATGAAAAAACACTGGCGGGCAAAATAAAGGAAAATCCCAAAGTGTGTTATAAGTATATTAAGGGCAAGAGGATAACCAGGGAAAGAGAAGGCCCCATTAGGGACCAAAGTGGCAATCTGTGTGTAGAGCCAGATTTAAATGAATATTTTGCATCTGTGCTCACTATGGAGAAGGACGATGTAGGCATAGAAATCAGGCAGGGGGATTGTGATATACTTGAACAAATTAGCATTGAGAGGGAGGAGGTACTAGCAGTTTTAGTGGGCTTAAAAGTGGATAAATCCCCAGGCCCAGACGAGATGTATCCCAGGCTGCTGTGTGAGGCATGGGAGGAGATTGCAGGGGCTCTGACACAAATTTTCAGAACCTCTCTGGCCACAGGGGAGGTGCCAGAGGACTGGAGGACAGCTAACGTAGTACCATTATTCAAGAAGGGTAGTAGAGATAAACCAGGGAATTACAGGCCAGTGAGCCTAACATCAGTGGTAGGGAAATTATTGGAAAAAATTCTGAGGGATAAATTAGTCTCCACTTGGAGAGGCATGGATTAATCAAGGATAGTCAGCATGGCTTTGTCAGGGGGAGATCATGTCTAACCAATTTGATTGAATTTTTCGAGGGGGTGACTAGGTGTGTGGATGGGGGTAGTGCAGTTGATGTAGTCTACATGGACTTCAGTAAGGCTTTTGACAAAGTCCCGCATGGGAGACTGGTCAAGAAGGTAAGAGCCCATGGGATCCAGGGCAATTTGGCACATTGGATCCAAAAATGGCTTAGTGGCAGGAGGTGATGGTCGAAGGTTGTTTTTGTGACTGGAAGCCTGTGTCCAGTGGTGCTGGATCCCTTGCTGTTTGTAGTGTACATTAATGATTTAGATATGAATGTAGGAGGTATGATCAGTAACTTCGCAGATGACACAAAAATTGATGGAGTGGTAAATAGTGAGGAGGGAAGCCTCAGGCTACAGGACGATATAGACGGGTTGGTCAGATGGGCAGAACTGTGGCAAATGGAATTTAACCCTGAAAAGTGTGAGGTGATGCATTTTGGGAGGACTAACAAGGCAAGGGAATACACAATGAATGGTAGGACCCTAGGAAGGACAGAGGATCAGAGGGACCTTGGTGTGCATGTACATAGATCCCTGAAGGCAGCAGGACAGGTAGCTAAGGTGGTTAAAAAGGCATATGGGATACTTGCCTTCATTAGCCGAGGCATAGAATATAAGAGCAGGGAGGTTATGATGGAACTGTACAAAACGATAGTTAGTCCACAGCTGGAATACTGTGTGCCGTTCTGGTCGCCACACTATCGGAAGGATGTGATTGCATTGGAGAGGGTGCAGAGGAGATTCACCAGGATGTTACCTGGGCTGGAGCATTTCAGCTATGAAGAGAGACTGGACAGGCTGGGGTTGTTGTCCTTAGAGCAGAGAAGGCTGAGGGGGGACCTGATTGAGGTGTACAAAATTATGAGGGGCATAGATAGGGTAGATAGAAAGGAACTTTTCCCCTTAGTAGAGGGGTCAATAACCAGGGGGCATAGTTTCAAGGTAAGGGGCAGGAGGTTTAGAGGGGATTTGAGGAAAAACTTTTTCACCCAAAGGGTGGTTGGAATCTGGAACTCACTGCCTGAAAGGGTAGTAGAGGCAGGAACCCTCACAACATTCAAGAAGCATTTAGATGAGCACTTGAAATGCCATAGCATACAAGGCTACGGACCAAGTGCTGGAAAATGGGATTAGAATAGACAGGGCTTGATGGCCGGCGCAGACACGATGGGCCGAAGGGCCTCTATCTGTGCTGTATAACTCTATGGGGGAAAAATTCAGTATCGCCCCGTTTGGGGCGCAATTATCGGCTGTGCACAAAGTTTAGTGCCTGGCGCTAATTATCGCCTCCGACTGCAGACTTGGCTTTTATCGCCCCTGGAGGTGATTGGAGTGCTAAATCAGGCGCTACACACCTGTCTTAAGGCGCAAAAGCCGAGGAGCGAGGCGCTACCTCAGAGCGCGGGCGAAGCTCATGTGATGTCAGTCAGCAATGGAACACAGACACAATGGTGCCGGCCAGTTCTTAAAGGGTAGGGTTGATCTTGCTCTCCATCCACATCCTGCTCATTGCAGCCTTGAATCTCAGCCTGGAGAGACCTGCACATCAAATATGCTGGAAAGAACAATGGAGAGAACCAGGGAAAGAGCTCAGAGTGCAGCCCCCACAGTCTCTTCTAAATAGATGCAAGGAAGGGCAAATCAAAATGAACCTGCAAAGTGCTGCTGAGTACCCAAAACTCCTTCACACAGCGTTGATCTCTCCAGAAGTCTCCCTCTCTCTCAGAATGCATGGTGCAAAAATGTCACCACCAAAAAAGGCAGGAAGCGTTCGCCCAGTCCTTTCCTGACTGCAAAACGCTCCCCTCAACCTGTCGTTGCTAGCGTCAGGCGGTAAGGCAGGGGGCGCCACTCAATATCCGCTCCGGGGCGCTACCGGGACGTTGTGCACTCGACTGACCTCACGATCTGCCGGCGTAGGAGATCGTGGCGGTAGTGTTTAGCGCCGCCGCAAAATGTCTGGTCAATTTCACGAGAGGCGCAGATATCGCCGCGCCCGGGCGCTAGTTGCTTTGCGCCCCATTAACGTCCTCTTAAGGCGCTAACGGGAGGCTCAAACCAACTGAATTTTTCCCCCTATGACTCTAAACCGACAAGTTTAAGAATGAGACCACCACCTCTTCCGAATATAGCAGCGATACCTCCAAGAACTTATCACCAACCTTCAAACTGAGTAAAAGTCTTTCCACCTCCTCTCAGCCACTGACCGTCACCTCGAACCCAACATTCGGCTTTGATCGGCAGGCAAAGCAGCTTCCCTCGCCACAGTCCTCATGTACCGCTTGGATAATATCCCAAGCTCGTATCTCCTTATCTTCGCACTGAACCACCACTGTGTTTTCTTTTCCAAACCTCCTAGGATCCTGGCCCAAATCTTTGGCCCTTTTTCTCTCCCTTCCAACAACAGTTTCTCCCCTGATTAAATTCATCTTGGGAACACTGTCCTCCGAGGGGCTGGCCCCTCAGCAGCTATCTGGCTGCTGTTTATGGGCCAAAAAGACCCTAAAACCTGAAAAAAAAACACCACCAACTTTTTACATGCTCACTCCTTTTTACAAGCTCACTCCAACTCCCTGCAGTAATCAGGCAACCAGCAGCACCTGCTTACTCTTCGCCCCGCCCACTTAGAGAGTACTACCCACTGAGCCACTGGCTGACTCAATCTGCTATTTTAACCTGAGGCCTGAGCGGGAAAACCTGTCAAGAACAGCAGCCAGAGCCAGAGGAGGCTCCGTAAGGTGAGGTTTTTTCAGGTTTCCTCCTCCACGCCACTGAAGGAAACCTTGGGGCTTCTTCCCCTGCCCACCCTCCCTCCAATTAGTGTTCACCTCACAGAGCACTTGTCTTGTGCCCGGGACTGTTTCCCGAGGTCCCTGGCAGCGGCCTCCTGCCGCCTGATTTTTAACAGCTGGGCCGCCACCCCGGCCCTTTGGTTGGGAAGTTGGCAAGTGGCATTTTAGTGAGGCCTGGCTGTTAAAATTTGCCAAGGCTGCCTGCTGTCAATCAGAGGACTCCAGCCAATCAAGGACCTATCCCTTTTCCGACTGATCTCAAACTTTTGTCCATCAAAGTCATTATCCCACTTTCATGGTTTAATTCAACCAACATAACCATTCGTCAATATTAAATTGAAGCAATCTTTATTCATGTTTTCAGATGTCCATGAATGTGACAATTCCTGTTAAGTTGCTATCTGGTACCTCCTATTGTTCTCGGTTCATCAATTCACATGTAAAGAATACTGTAGTTGGTATGCCTAGAACTGAACTGTTGTGATCCCCTTTAAGAAATATTTTGGGTGACATTGATTTAAGCCCATACATGCTGATTCTAGCAATCTAACAATGCAAGGTGAAAAATACAACAGACAAAAACCATGTTGCCACAGAAGAACTATTGCATTTTTACCTTGAATAGATGAACATATATCATTCACTAGCAGCTTCTGAATTTTCACTTCCAAATGCAAAGACTAAATATAACATTTGAGTGTTTTGTCTAATGGGAAGTTGTTGGTATTTGGCAGAGATACTTTTCTTTCCATTTAATTGCTGTGAATGTTTCTATTTCTCCTGACTGGAGACACATCGTTGTTGACTTAAGACCAGTTGGATTGTCCTTCCATTTCTTTCCTGCTATAAATTGTAGATTAAATTGTGATCTGGAGGATTATCGTTACTGTGTGAAACTCAACCCCTGTGACTTCAGTTCCATTACTTCAATGGACATTGACTCATTCAAACAGGTTTTGGCAAACCTTGTTTGTAATCTGCTTACAAACACAACACAGTGGTGTAAATTTTATTAGAATGTGTAATTCTATCATTTGTGCAACATGATATATGTACACGAGAGCCACTGCACTTCGAAACTGTGAAAAGGTACAATACAAGTACTTCTTGAAATTGGATTATGTACAGCTCTTCTGGCTTTTCTCCCTCCCCTAAACCGCAAATGGTTGGAAAAAGTTTTGCTCAAGTCAAAGCCATATCATGGAACTGTGGCGGATCGCCACCTAAACGGGCATTATCCACTTTTCCGTCCGTGGACAATATATCGATGCACCTTCCCTTTAAGGCACCTTACCTTTAAGGCAGGAGTGGGTGGGCCTCAGGATTTTTCCAGAGAATTCTGGGAGCAGTCTGTTCAGCCATTTGGTGCCATGCAGTTGTATTAAAAAAGTCTCTTGTTTTCCACACATGGATTCAGCCTTATTTCGTGTTTCGCGGCAGCCTCAACATTGGTGACCCCGACGCTCAGAACGTATTCCGAGCACTGCAATGGCGGACACGAACGCAGTTTCCGTGAAACTGCCAGAGTTTTGGGAAAACCAGCCCGAAGCCTGGTTTCTCCAAGCTGAATCTCGCTTCCGGCTGCGAAACATCACCACAGATGGGACGAAGTACGACTACCTCGTCACATCACTCGGTAGCGCCGCAGTTTTGAAGGTTTGGACAGCGCTGCAGAACCCACCAGAGGAAGGCAAATACGCACATCTCAAGACAGCGCTCCTTAAAAAATTTACGGCCTCGGCATATCAGCGAAACTGCCACCTCCTCGACCTTCCAGGCCTCGGTGATGCCTCACCGTCAGACCTCCTCTCCCACATGCTCTCCCTCACCGACGAGAGCCCACCCGGATCCCTCTTCCACTCGCTGTTCATCCGCCAGCTCCCTCTCAGCATCCGCCCAGCGATCGTGGCGTCCGGCCTCACAAACCTGGAAGCCCTGGCCGATGAGGTCGACAAGCTGCTGTCCGCTCACTCCAGCCGCGACGTCACTCCGGACCTGGCAGCCAATGCCTGGGCGCGCCCCTCACCGGCCACCACGTGGCCACAAGGGCCTGCCACCAGGCCCACGGGGCCTTCACGCCCCACTAACCCGGGCCACTGTTACTACCACGCACGGTTCGGCGCCAGGGCACAACGGTGCACACCTCCCTGCTCTTTCAAGTCCGCCCCCGTACCAGCCCCCGCAATGGCCGTGGGCCACGCGGGCTCCCTGCTGTTCGTCACGGATGACAAAACCGGCCGCCGGTTCCTCTGTGACACTGGGGCTCAGCACAGCATCATCCCGGCCTCCTCCCTCGACATCCAAAAGGGCGAACGAGGACCGGCGCTGGCTGCTGCTAACGACTCGGAAATCTGGACGTATGGCACCCGGACAGTCACCCTCGACCTCTCTGGTCGCCGCTACCGATGGGAGTTCATCACTGCCAAGGTGCTCTCCCCTCTCATCGGCGCAGATTTCCTGTGCGCCCATGGCCTACTGGTAGACATCCCCCGTCACCGCCTCGTGGACATGAACACCATGTCCCCCATCCTGGGCGCCATGGCCCCCCGTCAACCCGCCGACATGGCGTCACAGTGCTACGCCCGGGCCACGGATGACTACTCGGCACTCCTGGCCAAATTCCCGGCCCTTACCAATCTGACCTTCTCCATGGAGGCCGCCAAACACGGGGTGGAACACTTCATCCCCACCACAGGCCCCCCAGTATACGCCCACGCCCGCAGGCTGGACCCGGCCAAACTGGAGATCGCGCGGACCGAGTTTGCCACCATGGAACAGCTCGGCATCATCCGCCGCTCCAACAGTCCCTGGGCCTCCCCACTCCACATCGCCCCCAAACCAGGCGGGGGTTGGCGCCCCTGCGGGGATTACCGCCGCCTCAACGACGCCACCACCCCTGAGCGGTACCCGGTGCCGCACATTCAGGACTTCTCGGCTAGACTGGCCGGCCGCTCAGTCTTTTCCAAGGTCGACCTGGTGCGCGGATACCACCAAGTCCCCGTCCACCCCGCGGACGTCCCCAAGACGGCCGTAATCACCCACTTCGGCCTGTTCGAGTTCCTGCGGATGCCCTTCGGCCTCAAAATCGCGGCCCAGGCATTCCAACGGCTCATGGACTCGGTCCTTCGGGACCTGAAGTTCCTGTTCGTCTACCTGGACGACATCCTGGTAGCCAGTTCCTCCAAGCAGGAACACCTCGAACACCTTCGCATCCTGTTCGGGCGCCTCAGCGACCACGGGCTCATCCTCAGCCCAGCCAAATGCCAGTTCGGCCTGGACAAGATCGACTTCCTCAGCCACCACATCACCCATGCTGGGGCCATTCCCCTGCCCACCAAGGTGCAGGCCGTCCAACCATTTCCCCGCCCCACCACCATCAAAGGCCTCCAGGAGTTCCTTGGGATGGTGAATTTCTATAACCGCTTCATCCCCAAAGCGACGTCCCTCATGAGGCCCCTGTATGAAGCCCTCCGGGGCAGGAGCGGCAAGATGGCGGTCGAATGGATGGCAGACGCGTCCGCCGCCTTCGACTCCACCAAGACCGCGCTCGCCAATGCCACCCTGCTCACGCACCCACGGCCCAATGCCAGGGTAGCGCTCACCACGGACGCCTCCGACCACGCGGTCGGCGCCGTGTATGAGCAGTGGGTCGACGGCGCCTGACAACCACTTGCCTTCTTCAGCCGCCAACTACGCCCCCCCGGAGGTCAAGTACAGCACCTTCGACCGCGAGCTCCTCGCGCTGTTCCTGGCGGTCCACCATTTCCAGTTTTTGCTTGAGGGCCACCCCTTCACTGCGTTTGTCGACCACAAGCCCCTGACATTCGCAATGGCAAAGACAACCGACCCCTGGTCCACCAGGCAGCAGCGCCAGCTCGCGGCAGTGTCCGAGTTCACCACAGACATCCAACACGTCTCCGGCCGAGACAATGTGGTAGCCGACTGCCTCTCCCGCCCCGCCATCCACGCCGCACACCTGGCATTCGACTACGCTCAACTCGCAGCAGACCAGATCACCGACCCTGATCTGCTCTCCGCACCCACCAACCTACCAGGGCTACGCCTGGCCGACGTCGCCTGTGGCCCGACCGCAGTCATGGTCAAGTGCGACATATCCCTATGTCAACCTCGGCCCGTCGTCCCAGCGTCCTGGCGCCGCCGGGTATTCGACATTCTCCACAACCTCTCCCACCCCGGCGCCCGCGCATCCATCAAATTGGTAGCCAACCGCTTCGTCTGGCGCGGCCTTCGCAAGGATGTGCGTACTTGGGCCAACTCCTGCCTAGCCTGCCAACGGGCCAAGGTACAGCAACACACGAAAGCACCCCTCGAGGAGTTTACCGTCCCCTCGCGGCGATTCGACCACATCCACGTGGACATCGTCGGGCCCCTGCCGCCATCTCAAGGCCACACGCACTTGCTGACCATCGTTGACCGCACCACACGCTGGCCCGAGGCAATTCCACTGACCTCTACCACCACCGCCGACATTGCCAGAGCCTTCGTCAGCACCTGGGTCGCACGGTTCGGCGTCCCCTCCAACATGACGTCGGACAGAGGTCCATAATTTACCTCTGAACTCTGGACCGCCGTCGCATGCAATCTCGGGGTGACCATTCACCGCACCACAGCGTACCACCCCCAAGCCAACGGACTGTGTGAGCGGTTCCACAGATCCTTGAAGGCATCTCTTCGAGCCAGCCTCCAGGACGGCGCCTGGACCGACCGAATTCCGTGGGTCCTCCTCGGCCTGCGCACCGCGGTTAAAGAAGACCTCCACGCATCGGCAGCAGAGCTCGTGTACGGTCAGCCGCTGCACGTGCCCACTGCCCACGACACCCTGGTCAGCCGACCAGCAATGCCACGACTTCGCCTCACCGGCGCTGCAGTTCGTCCCGGTGCCCATTGCCCGACACGGCGAATCCACCTCACACGTCCCACTAAGCCTGCACCAGGCACGGTTTGTTTTCGTCCGGCACGACACCCACCGCGGACCCCTTCAACCCCTGTACGACGGGCCCTACAAGGTGCTCCAGGCTGGGGACAAATTTTTCACCCTGCAAGTGGGCGACAGGACCGAAAAAGTGTCGGTTGACCGACTCAAGCCAGCACACTCGGAGCCCGGTGAGCAGGTCCCTGTAGCTCGTCCACCTCCAAGCGGCCGACCTGCCCTCAAGCCGGTTCACCCGGCTGCTCCATGCCCGGCCGTTCCACGTCCACCGGTGTCCTACAAGAGCCGCTCCGGCCGGCCCATCAGACCGCCGCACCGTCTCGTCCACACCTCCTAAGCGGATTCTGGGGGGAGCTGTGTGGCGGATCACCACCTAAACGGGCATTATCCGCTTTTCCGTCCGTGGACAATATATCGATGCACCTTCCCTTTAAGGCACCTTACCTTTAAGGCAGGAGTGGGCGGGGCCTCAGGATTTTTCCAGAGAATTCTGGGAGCAGTCTGTTCAGCCATTTTGTGCCATGCAGTTGTATTAAAAAAGTCTCTTGTTCTCCACACATGGATTCAGCCTCCATTCGTGTTTCGCGGCAGCCTCAGCAGAACGATCATTCTGCAGAAACTTTCCTCACTGTCATTTACTCAAAACACAAATAAGGCAGGAAGTGTTTTTAATGGATAAGATAAATGAGGAAAATGCATAGCTAATGTAATGAATTAGATTTTCTATGCAACTGAAGACTAACTGATAGAGCTGTCGGGCCCACCTTTAAGACTTAGTGCAAAATTGCTAACAAATACAAGTCTGGAAAATACACCTTCATGAATTTATTATTTTGTATCAAATTCCATCCATTCCACTGTTTTAAACAATCTGGTTATTTCAACCATTATAATCGATTTTCTGTCCAGCGATTGTGGTTGTGTAGCCAGTGACAATGAAGATGTCTTGGTGACTGCATCCATCAGTTCCAAGATTTGTATAATCCATGCATCATGCTTTTCTCTGCCACTTTTCAGACATAGTAGCAAGACCTGTGCTCAGAACAGCTCCGAATGCACTGGTTGTCACTGTATCTCTGCTTGTCACTGCAGTTGAAAGGTATGAACCAAACTGGAAATGCTTAGGTTTTGCATTGGCTTAGTTTTGTCCACTAACAATTACAGCAATGTATAGTCATTAATGCACCCAATAAGTTTTACATTATTAAGCATAGAATCCTAGAATCATACAGCACAGAAAGCCATTCGGCCCATCATGCCTGTGCCGGCTCTTTGAAGAGCTATCCAAATAGTCACACTCCCCTCCTCTTTCCCCATAGTCCTTCAAATTTCTTCTTTTCAACTATATATCCAATTCACATTTGGAAGTTACTATTGAATCTGATTTGGAGTTTTGAGTAAACTATGTTTATTACGGTGAGGTACTCTATGTAAACTTGAAACTTCAACTCCTCTTTCTACCCAGTGCCACCTTTTCAAAACACTCCTCTGTGTATATTAACTTTTTTTTTGCAGATGCTGTGGGAAATGGCACAATGGCAGAGAACTATAATGTCATTATCATTTTTTCCTACATTTCAGCAAAAATAGTGTCGATATCTTGATTACATGGAGCACAGACCACCTTATGTGGTTGCTCACCTTCATGGCCATACTCTGCTGACGCATGTTGAACAAGCATCATTCTTCTAGGTTGGACAACAATTTTGCCTTTTTAATCCAATAAAACATCCAAAGGTACTTTATCACAGACAGCAGGACTAAGCAGCATATACTTCAGGAGCACTGACTGAAGACAAATCAAAAAATGTAAGTTTTGACTAGGTTTTCAAAGGTGCAGAGGTTTAGGGAGAGAGGTCCAGAGACTGAGGAAAAGATAGCTGAAATCTCTGCAACCAAACATGAAACACTGAGGCTGTGGGAGTGGGGTGGGGTTCGAAGTGCATGGGACCCCAGCATCCAAGAACTGTAGGGTATGAGCTGGGTCACATGACTGGAGGAGATTATAGAGATAGGGTGGGACAAGGTCATGAAAGGATTTATAAATGAGGACAAGGATTTTGAAGGCCAGCGGAGGCCCATGAGGATGGATGATGAGTGAGCAAAACCTCATGAGGGACAGGATATGGGAAATGGAGTTTCAGACAAGTTAGAGTTGGTATAAGGAAGCATTTGAGAGATCAGCGTTCCTTGCATGATCCCCTTAAGAATTGTTGCTGGCCACATAGGTTGGTATCTGCATTTGCTCACTGTATTGTTCTCTTGCAGAAGTGTCCCCATTCATGCAAGACATTTAATGCCATGATTGTGAAAGTATTGCCCTGTTTAACCTGATGTTGCTCATTGGCATGGTTCATCCAATAAGGATTTAACTTTCTTGCCTGTCTACTGTAACAGGGCCTTGTCATGCATAACAGGACTTTTGGCTTACCTTAGCAGATGGCATCTTTTTTTTCTAATATTGTTCCAGGTCCACTGGGTTCAGGAGACAGCACTGAGCCTTTCTGCAATTCCCTCCCATGCCTGCTGCATCAGGCACTTCTGGGGAGTGTTGGCTGTCAATGCTATAAATGTTTCTTCTCCTTCCCTGCAGAAATGCTTCCAACATATGGACATAAAACCTTTGGGCTGATCTTCTCTATCAGTGGTGGTGGAAAATGCATTATTAGATCGGCTGCCTGTTGTATAGTCTGCCTGAGTTTACTTTCCATTGACTTCCACCACTGCCGAAATTTAAAATTAGCCCTCTTACTTCCTTTATCTGATAACCTCTGCAGGATAGTAATATTGCATCATTTAACAAATGTCTAGCTCTCCCTTGTACTACTGCATGGGTTTAAATGGCTGCTTAGCACTGTTAACAGGCACTGGCCCTCATTATTGACTTTAGCTACTCTATTAGACAGCCCTCTGTGCAGGTATTTTAGTGCACAATTTACAATGCGTAAAATGGCAAAAACAAGTGTTCTTTCTAACCCTCAAAAAAATCTTTTTAATAGAGAGAACAGTACAAATTCTCCAATGGCGCAGGAACACAATTTTGCTCGTTTACTATGGCCCAAGTTTTGCTGCGAGTTTAATGCACACACCGCTATTAATGTGTATATCGTCCAGCAACTTGTGACGAGAAAGAGATACCCATGAATTGCATCAGTTGCTGCACGATTTGTGGTGCTCTGCCGTTAGCCTTGCGAAAATGGCAGCTTGCCCTCAACCTCCTGAGTTTCAGGAAATTGCTGCAATTGTGCATTAATTGCCAATTAAACTCACCGTAGAAAGTTAGGGCTGCTACTTAATAGTGTAAGCATCTTTTTTCTGAGGTGATTTATGTTTCTGCAATGCCACTCAACCTGTCCGGCCCAGAAAGGGATTAATTTAAACTGTGGAGTTTCATTCCCACAGGTAGTAAATTGTTGTTAGAGACATTTAAAATGTAAATATTTTTCTTTCTTTTTCTTTGTCTCTCTTTTTCTCTCTCTCTTAATCCAGTCTTTCTTTCCTTCTCTTTCTGTAGCTATTTGACCCAACTTCACCCTATTTCCTTCTCCATCATTCCTCTGTTTCTTTCTCAATCCGTAAATCTCAATGTTGGTCCCGTCGTTCACCAAGTTCCCTGATGTCCCGCTGCCCTTGCCATGCTCACACTTTCAGCAACTTAGAGGGATTTTTTTTTTCATGCTTAAGGGTGAGGGGGAAAAAGTCTAACTAACTGGGCACACCACAAGATGCCCATCTCCAGCAGAATCTGACCAATGGTAACTAAGGACTGAATCCTTTGTAGATGAGATTTGAAAGTGAACCTGAATGAAAATAAACAGCCTGGCTGCCAAGTTACTCAATTAAATGGTTAAGCTGGTAGAAAAAGGTTTTTTCATGGGCATAATTGGCTATTTCATAAATTATAATTTGCATAAGAGAAATAGCACTTGACAGCAGCATGAGATGTTTTAAAATTAATTTAAAAACATGCTTAAGATTCTTACAACAATCATAGATTTAATGGAATACCTAACTTGTAATGTGGGAATTCCAAGCCTTTCTCCCTAATTACAAGGAGTGCAAAAGAAACTTGCCAGTGAGAAATTATATGTTCAGTTAACTACTTTTTCAAGGAGAATTGAATTGCGAACTCGCCTATTTTATTGTGCGTGTAACATCACCTCATTTTTGAGCTTTTTTTTATTTCTGCTCTTTTTTTTCTTGAATAAAACAACAATGCTTTTTTAGTTATTTGTATTGCATTTGTCTACATTTATGGTCTTGGAGTATTATACGGTATGCGCAAGACCAAGATTTGGCATACTTTTGATTATCTGCCAATTTCTATTATCGACTGGAGTCCCATTCTTTAACAGTAATACTGCATGTAAGGACACTAAGCTATTGTTCACGGGGGGCGAAAATGCATTGTGTAGAGTCCTGTTAGGGTGATCAAAGTGTAAGATATATTAGTAGCTGTCTGGTACAACTTTGACAGTTTTCTATATGTTTACCAAATTCATCTAATATTTTATATACGCAACTCTAATAACTGCTACTTTGAGCCAAATCATTTTTAGAAAGCTGGAGGCAACCTGATTATTTCAAAGTAATGCATTTGGATATTTATGGCTGGTTGCTTCAGAGTTTAAACTCCTGCTGTTTTCTTTGAATTCAGCCTACAGGCCTTGAATTAACAAGGAACAAAAAAGCTTTGGAATGGCTTCCGATTGCTTCTCAGCTGTCATTTGTATCCATGCATTTGACATTAAACTAGCTAATCTCTTTTTTTTAATGGTCAGCTGAGCATTTCTAGGAGCTAGTCCTACTATGAAGTCACTGTAAATTTCAAATGGATACTCACTTATTCCAGTGCATCCTGCACATTAACGTCATTCAACGGCTGCTAACAAGGTCAGCTATGTATTTGAGACTGCAGTTGTAGAGGTCATGCAATTTCATGAGTGTGAGTTTAATATCATCGTGCATTCATCATTCAGATGACTCAGACAGTTGCATCAGGTTTATTAGCCCGGTGTCTTAAAGGTTGTGAATAGAGTTCTTTCTTTCAAATCTTCCAGCAGCAGTCAATAATTTAAAAGTTTAGTCCTATGCAGAGTTAAAAGCTCACTTTTCCCTTTGCAATTCTCCCTTGATAAACAACTCTGATCTTCATAAAAGGCATTAAATGCAGATCTTATAGAGAATGTGAACATCCAATGCTAATACTTTCAATAACATTAAGGCCGCGATTTTCCCAGCGAGGCCGGTTGGAGTCAGATTGACTGACCGGTGGCTTCCGGTCATGCTGCCGGCTTCAGCCGCTCCGATATAATGATTTTAATTTAAGTGGGCTTATTAAGCTCGCTGTGCTACCCGGCCCAGTCAGTGGGTGCGGGTCTGCTGCTCGCCTCTGCTGATGTCTTCGATTCAGGAGCTTTTAAGTGGCCCATGTAGCCTTTGGATTTCATTTCCTTTCTGCTGCTCCTGAAAACGGGTCTTTGGAACATGATCTAAGGCTGCTCCTCGATTTGATGATGACTCCCTTCATGCTCTTGTGGAGGGAGTAAGAGGGCGCAGGAAGGTTCTGTTCCCTCCCGATGGCCGGAGGAAGCCTCCACAGCAGACAAAGGCAGCCTGGCTGCAAATTGCTGAGTAGGTCAGTGCAAGGTTGTTGTGCTCACGCACCTGGGTGCAGTGCAGAAAAAGGTTCAATGATCTGCTACGCTCAGCAAAAGTGAGTATAACATCACACTTACCTTCAATCTGCTTCCCATCTGTTCTCATCACCAGCACTCTGCATTGTCAACCTACTCCTCCACATCCCAACTTACCCTTACTTCCCTTGCACCCTTAACCATCCCTCTCACTCTATGTACAGAATCACTTCACCATCCTACTATGCACCCATCACACTCGCTCTCACTGTTATGCAATGACAACAACTAACAATGCACAGGAAGGCACCTTGCTTTTGGCACCTCACTCCATCTTTGTCTCCCTCTAAGCTTCTATGTTATGGATTCTTTACACTCACTCCATCAATCTCGCTGAAACTCCACTTGTGTCCCTCATTGCAGGAAAAGAGAGCCCACAATAAGAGGGAGAGAGAGAGAGGCAGGAGGAGGCACCACCATCCCTGGTGACTTTAACAAACACTGAGGAGGCTGCTCTTGACATCGTCGGAGGTGCAGAGGAGCTGGAAGTGGAGGACGGAGAGACGGGCGCAGTAGAGCAAGCTGGTGACAGAATAGATTTGCAACCCTCTCATTTCGATTTCATGAGTGACTGATATGGCATCTGATGTTCATACAGATTGAGTTCTGATCATCTGCACAATAGGATGTGTGTGCTACCTAAATATTACTTGTCTAGCCCATGCCTTTACTTCCCCACAGGACCATCGAGAGCCCCCCCTCCCCACTGTCCAGGAGGAAGAGCCAGACGACTCCTCAGAGGAACCTACAGCCTCTGAGGGAGCAGCGTCAGCAGAAATGAACACACCCAACTCCAGCGCAGATGCACACACCTCGATGGGTCCTTCGCAACATAGAGTAGTGTTGTCACCTGGTGTATCGCAGCTCACAAGTGAGCATCAGCAGATGGTGGAGACAGCGACAGTAGTGGAGAGTCCGCGTCGGAGGGCGCTGGACGCTCCTACCTCTAGCTCAGCTGCATGTGGACCCTGTGCCTCTGGGCCATCCAGAAAGACAGCAGTACTGGAAATTCAGGAACAAGTGCAGGAGTCTCTGACAGAGTTTGCATCCACGGTAACCATGAGTGTGCAGGGAATGGAGGAGTCCATCTCAAACATGAGCAATACCGTGGTTCACACAACGGCAAATGTAGGTGCCATCATGGAAAGGATGGCAACCTCCATGGAGGACATAAATCACCAGACTCAAATGAATATGGCAACTCTTCCAAATAGATAGTCTGCTATAGGGGATAGATGGGCATCTATTGAGGAGAGGAACCAGAGGTACATGGATGTCCCTGTTATGAGGACTGTCAGTACAGAGACGGGTCCTCATGGCCCCACTGATGTGCAGCAAGGTGCTCTCTAGTCACTTGCTAGCAGTGAAATGCAGGGTGACCCATGAGAGGGAGGTTGGTGGTCGACCACAAGGAAGTGTGGGCTCTTCTCCAAGCGCTCACACTACCATGCCACTGCGGAGCCCTCGGTCAGAGCCCCAGATTCCCCACCCAACTGAGATGGCCATCTCAGCCCCTGCACAGCTGCAGGAGGAGCAGACTGTTGCGGAGCCCTCCCAAACCCAGAGGACACCCGTCAAAGGCGTCTAAGCAGGTGCAGCATAGAAGTGAGCAAGGTGCCTCTACATCTGCTGAAGCCACAGGGGAAGCACCACGTAGAAGCACGCGTAAGAGAAAGTTAACACACAAATAGTTACAAGGGTAGTCACTTGGGTGTTTTCATCTCATACAAAGTAACGTTTGTCAGCGTGATTATAAATGTATGAAAGAAAAGCGATAGCAAGATTCAAAGAGTTGGCCTTTGTGTGCTCAGAAATGGAAGTTCCACAATGAGGGGTCAGGGCGCCTTTCATCTGTAATGATGGTGGTGAGCGTGATAGGAAACCATAGTTTATTGTACAGATGCTGTATGGTGTATTAAGAAAGTCGGCCAGACGTTCATTTCCATGTGCCAGCCACATGCAGTTGATGCGTATACTTACGCGAATCTGGCATGGATTAGTGCATCCTTGCCTCACGGCCGACAATATGGTCGCATGCTGGTGGAATTGACACACTCGCCACCACAAGGCATCCCTCATCTGTCGCCTCCTCCTCCTCCTCTTCTGAGGAGGCTGTGCGCTGAGCCACTTGTTCCTCAGGCAGCGCTAAGCCACGCTGCTGTGCGATGTTGTGCAGGGCACAGCAGACCACGGTGAATCTGGAGACCCTGGCTGATGCATACTGTAGGGCTCCACCAGATCTGTCGAGGCATCTGAATCGCATTTTGAGAAAGCCGATGGTTTACTCTGTGATGCTTCTGGTGGAAATGTCGCTCACATTGTACCGCACCTCAGTCTTGTTTGATGGCCTCCTCATCAGTGTCATTAGTCACTTTTTTAGGGGATAGCCCTTGTCTCCAAGTAGCCATCCGGAAAGTTGGGTTGGTGGATTGAAGAGCTGAGGCACAGCAGACTTTCCACCATCTACAAGGCACAAGTAAGGAGTGTGATGGGATACTCTCCACTTGCCTGGATGAGTGCAGCTGCAACAACACTCAAGAAGCTCGACACCATCCAGGCCAAAGCAGCCCGTTTGATTGGCACCCCATCCACCACCTTAAACATTCACTCCCTCTACCACCGGCGTACCGTGGCTGCAGTGTGTACCATCTACAAGATGCACTGCAGCAACTCGCCAAGGCTTCTTCGGCAGCACCTCCCAAACCCACGACCTCTTCCACCTAGAAGGACAAGGGCAGCAGGCACATGGGAACACCACCACCTCCAAGTTCCCCTCCAAGTCACACACCATCCTGACTTAGAAGTATATCGCCGATCCTTCATCGTCGCTGGGTCAAAATCCTGGAACTCCCTACCTAACAGCACTATGGGAGTACCTTCACCACACGGACTGCAGCGGTTCAAGAAGATGGCTCACCACACCTTCTCAAGGGCAGCTATGGATGGGCAATAAATGCTGGCCTTGCCAGTGATGCCCAGATCCCATAAGTGAATTTTAAAAAAGACTGCCGCAGGATGAACGAGTCATGGCAACTGACAGGGAACTTGGCGCAAACATGCATAATGTTCTTCCTGTGGTTACACACCAGCTGGACGCTAAGGGAGTGAAAGCCCTTGCGGTTGACAAATACAGCTGGGTTGTGATGGGAATCCCTAATGGCCACATGTGTGCAGTCTACGACGCCCTGCACCTTTGAGAAGCCTGCTATATTTGCAAAGCCAACCGCACGCGCGGTTACACTTGCTTCATCCGCGGAGAAGTGGTTGTAATTGTGCGACTTTGCAAAGAGAGCATCAGTAACCTGCATGATGCAAGTGTGTGCGGCCGACTATGAGATGCCGCTGATGTCTGCTGCTGATCCCTGGAAGGAGCCCAAAGCAAAGAAGTTGAGTGCAGTGGTGACTTTAACAGCCACTGGTAAGGCGTGTCCACCTGGTCCTCTGGGTTCCAGGTGTTGGTGCAGCATTGTGCAGATCTCAGCAACTACCTCTCATGAAAGTCTCAGCCTCCTTTGGCACTGCTGCTCACTCATGTTGAAGAAGCTCATCCTCGGCCTGTAAACCCTGTCTTGGGGTATCTCCTGTGGTGCGGAGCAGCCCTGCACTGATGCCCTCTGCCCTGTGCAGCATCAGGTGGCTGAGGAGAAGGTTGGTGCTCCTGTTGTTGCTGCTGCTGTTGTGCCTGGTTTTGCTGCTGCCAGCTGCTCTTCTTCCAATTCTGAGGACCAGGATGAGAGGGTATAAATGGTTCCCATTCCGCTGGTATATATCTCAGTTGAGGAAGAGATGTTATAAGCGCTCAGTCAATGTGGAGAGAGGGTATTCCAAGGAGGTCACCGTGCATATGGATCTCAGCTTAAACACTCACAAGCTCAATAGACCTTCAAAATGTGTTCCAAAACCTCAAAGCACAAATTTCTAGCATCTGAAAGTCAGCCATGTTGCAAGTCTGCTTTTATGCTGCAGGAGCAGCTGTCAACAATTCAGCTAGTTGCTGAACCCAACACAATCAGCTGGCGTGTTTTTCACATGACAGGACAACACGCTGAACATGTAGTAAAATGGGAAGAGCCAGTAAAAAAGGGATTATCTAGGCAGTTAACAAGCTGTTAACTGCCTTAAGTGCCGCTCCCTGGCGTTTGGTATCGGGTCTGATCGGGACTCGCAGACCCGACACTTTGCAAAGTTGCGTGGAGGCGGGATGGCGGAGGGTTCACAACCCGCCGTCAATCATTTGGATTTTAACTCCCGACCCACCTCCAAACCCGCCCTCTGAGCACCAGCAAAACCGCGACCTAAGGATTTGTACTATCGGTGGTTATCTTTCTCGTCGCTCTGGCTCTGTTTCAGTGTTGCCAACATTTACTTATAATTCCCTGACTTAACTTTCAGATAACCATTGAACAAGGGAATTAATTTTGCAAACCAGTGACACCTCACAGGCTACTGGCAGAGAATGGCAAAACTGGTAGAGTACCCGCAATTTTTGCACTCACCACCAGCTGTGCGCAAGGCCGTGTAGGGGGTGGGGATCTTGCAACATTTATCCCAACGTACTAAATTATTGCACTGTTAGGGCAAGATCAAAATATCATGAGATTTAAATGATCCTGCTATCACTTTGTTTTATTAAGAAACTTGCATAAAAGGCTAAGGACATTTAGTTCAGGGCAAACCTAGTATCAGGGATAGTCAACACGGATTCGTGAAGGGTAAGTCTTGCCTAACAAATTTGATTGAATTCTTTGAGGAGGTAACTAAGTGTGTAGATGAAGGTAGAGCAGTTGATGTCGTATACATGGATTTTAGTAAGGCGTTTGATAAGGTTCCCCATGGTCGGCTCATGAAGAAAGTAAGGAGTTGTGGGATAGAGGGAAATTTGGCCGATTGGATAAGTAACTGGCTATCTCATAGAAGGCAGAGGGTGGTGGTGGATGGAACATTTTCGGACTGGAGACCAGTTACCAGCGGTGTGCCACAGGGGTCGGTGCTGGGTCCTCTGCTGTTTGTGATTTTTATCAATGACTTGGAGGAGGGGACTGAAGGGTGGATCAGTAAATTTGCTGATGACACCAAGATTGGTGGAGTAGTGGATGAGGTGGAGGGCTGTTGTAGGCTGCAAAGAGACATTGATAGGATGCAGAGCTGGGCCGAAAAATGGCAGATGGAATTTAACCCTGATAAGTGCGAGGTGATTCATTTTGGTAGGGCAAATTTGAATAAGGATTACAGGGTCAACGGCAGGGTTCTGAGGAATGTGGAGGAGCAGAGGGATCTGGGGGTTCATATCCACAGATCTCTGAAGGTTGCCACTCAAGTGGATAGAGCAGTAAAGAAGGCCTATGGTGTGTTGGCGTTTATTAACAGAGGGTTTGAGTTTAAGAACCGTGAGGTTATGCTGCAACTGTACAGGATCTTGGTGAGACCACATTTGGAATATTGTGTGCAGTTCTGGTCACGTCACTATAGGAAGGACGTGGAAGCATTGGAAAGAGTGCAAAGGAGATTTACCAGGATGCTGCCTGGTTTGGGGGGGAGGTCTTATGAGGAAAGATTGAGGGAGTTGGGGCTTTTCTCTTTAGAGCGGAGGAGGATGAGAGGCGACTTAATAGAGGTTTATAAGATGATGAGGGGGATAGATAGAGTGGATGTTCAGAGACTATTTCCTCGGGTAGAGGCAGCTGTTACAAGGGGGCATAACTATAAGGTGCATGGGGGGAGATATAGAAGGGATGTCCGAGGTAGATTCTTTACTCAGAGAGTGGTTGGGGTGTGGAATGGACTGCCTGCTGTGATAGTGGAGTCGGACACTTTAGGAACTTTCAAGCGGTTATTGGATAAGCACATGGAGCACACCAGAGTGATAGGGAGTGTGATAGCTTGATCTTGGTCTCGGACAATGCTCGGCACAACATCGAGGGCCGAAGGGCCTGTACTGTGCTGTACTGTTCTATGTTCTAAACCCATGCTGAAGAGAGTAGGAGAGAAGGAAAGATGAGTCAGGGTTAGGTGACACCAAGCCTAGACCTTAAGCCTGTAGATTGCAGGAGAAAGGAATGGCTGAAGAGAATGATTTTAGAACAGATATAAATAGGAGTTCCTGTCGTTCAAAGTTACTTTACACAAAGATATTGAAAAAATTGAACACTGCAGTAATAATTTAGAGTTCCAGACGGCATGACCCCACATTTACTGGAAATCTTGATAAGTAAGGTCTGCCACAGATAATGGTTAATAAAAGCAATATTATAGGGTAGATTGCCCAATCTGCTATTCAGGTGCAGATGGATGCAGGAGGATCAGAAAATTGGGTGTGCTTGCCTTAGACATGATTTGCATCCAGTTCTGCCCATAATTTTCAGGCTGCCTACAGTTTGTGTACTGGAGTGCTGGTGCTAAAGCCCAGATCTCATGCACAAACATTGAAATGAATATCTGCTGCAATTTTCAGGATTTTCTGCCGAGATTGAACAATTTTTCCTTCAAGGCCCATTTTGATTGGGCACAAGGGCTCTTTGTGCTATACAGCTATTAAACTGGAACAGGCTTTAGATGTTTTATTTTCTTGGAATATTTTACAGCACCTTGCACTACTGTGGTGTTTTCATTAGAAATTTAAATTTTTTGTATTGCAAGAAGGAACAATTTTCATTTACTCATTATGCTAAGTTTGTTTTTAGCCACTCTTGAAAGAAAATAATTCATCATTGTCTGCTAGATCACTGGAAAATAGATTAAGTGAACTATCTACAGGAGTTCAGCAGAACTACAACAGGCAAAAATAAGAGATGACATGAAAAGTAGCTATTCCAATTTTGGGAACCATAAGGCATACAGCTACAAGTTACAACCTTGTGTCCAGCACATGAAGATAAAGTTAATAATAGCAGTTGGTTTGAATGCACTTCAAATGCAAGTGATGTAAGATGAAACAAGTGCCAGGAAGATCAGCTGTGCCAGTGCTGAGCTATCCACATCTGAAATTATGCTTCCAACCATATCTGCAGGGCTTGGCACACCTACCTGACAATGACTGTAGGGAACTGGCTTTTCTTGTTCTTGGGTTGGCATAGAGTAAATTGCAGATCTATGGCATCTGCTGTTGGGACACCTGCAGTCAACCTGCAACATTGGTACAGCACTGCCAGTGACGGTCTAAGTCACCTACACCAGCTGTCCACACCCCCCAACTTCACCCCCCTCCCCCCAACAACCAAAGTTATCTTCTAAACCTCCCGCCAGACATGCTGCACTGCTCTCCTTGGGGGAGGGAACGCTGGAGTGCCAAACAGAGCAACTCTCTTTGTACACACCTCATACAATAATGTTTTCCCTTCACCAGACGTCAAGCTTGACTGTACTTCAAGCCTTGTCTGGAAGAAGTTGAAGACTCTCTTATCCAATGCTTACATGGGTCTCCACAATTGGCACCCAAACAAAAATGCCTTTAGTTAATGGGAGAGGAATTGTAGTAGTTTCCCATTGGCTAATTGTGTTTGCCCATGATGCTTCATCATTTGCTGGCAGATTTCTGCTTCCTGCCTTTACGTTTATTTTGCCAGGCATTGAGATTTTTTCCATTGTTTCTGTAAAGGCTGAAACATGTAGAGGCAATCTTTAGAGCCTTTTTGAAGGCTATTTCTTTTAGCCCTACGTACACCCACCTATCTTTTTAATTTTCCTCGCAGCCTTTTAAGGGCTGCTAGGAAAGCCTGAAATTTCCTACCCCACCACTTGCTTGAGCTTCCAGCGGTAATATCAATGTGAGTCTGGAGCTTGCCTTCAATCAATAATGAGGGCCAGCCCAGGAAATCCCAAGATCCCAGCAGTGTTGGAAACCAACGAGTTCTGTACAGATGCTTCACCGATTTTTCTGTGGCCTTGAGGAGAGCCTACCCTCACGAGTAATGTATATCAAATAACTGACAGCAGAATAATAGGAATTGAAGTGGTTGTGTGTAGATCACAATGAATTAACCACTGTGACTAAAATACCCTTGTACACCATTTACATTGCTGCTACTGCGACACCACAAAGTAGCTTAAACTCCTAAAAACCAACAGTATAATGCTTTGTTTTTTAGAACAACGAAAGCACCTTGTGTTTTAAATTGAAACACCTAATTGGCAAGTAATGCTGGACATAGGAAAAGACCATTGCTTGAACATAGTTTCCATTTTGCCTTCATGGTGAACAACAAACACATTTTTCTCATCCACCATGTGTGTTGTTTCTCGTTTCTCTATTACAGACTTACTGTTATAAGTGCACACAAGCATATAAGCAGAATGATGAGGTCCTCTGGGAGCCAGGATGGAAATGTGTAAATGGGAACTAAGCTAAATGTTTACCTGTGTATGGAAGAGTGTCCATCTCCAGCAGCTGAAATGTTTTGGCTGTGGGGTAGTGAATTTCACAATCTATAGCTGCCCACATTGCAATACAACTCCTCAGGAACAGTTTTCTGCCTTAATTATAACCTCTGAAGCTACGAATGGGAAAGATCAAGGCTCAACTTTGAGATTCCCATGGAGAGGGGAGTAACGAGGCCCAACTTCATGGGTTTGCCATGGAGAGGGGAGTAACGAGGCCCAACTTCATGGGTTTCCCATGGAGAGAGGAGTAACGAGGCCCAACTTCATGGGTTTCCCATGGAGAGGGGAGTAACGAGGCCCAACTTCATGGGTTTCCCATGGAGAGGGGAATAACGAGGCCCAACTTCATGGGTTTGCCATAGAGAGGGGAGTAACGAGGCCCGACTTCATGGATTTCCCATGGAGAGGGGAGTAACGAGGCCCGACTTCATGTAACGAGGCCCAACTTCATGGATTTCCCACGGAGAGGGGAGTAACGAGGCCCAACTTCATGGGTTTGCCATGGAGAGGGGAATAACGAGGCCCGACTTCATGGATTTCCCATGGAGAGGGGAGTAACGAGGCCCGACTTCATAGATTTCCCATGGAGAGGGGCGTAACCTACAACTACCACTGAGCAGACAGCTGCGTAAAACATGAGAATTCAAATTTTTTGCAAACTTCAAAAAAAATGACGACATACGGTTCAATATTAATAATAGGCAAGTTGCAGCCCTGCTGGTCTGTTTCCACATGGTCTGTGCTGAAGGCTCTTGAATGATATTCCTGGACTGGTCGTCAAACCTTAGATAGGTACAGCCCTCATATTGGCAAGATTTATGTGTGGTAGTTAACTGAAAACTTGAATGCAAATGACAAAAAAATAAGTCAAGATTGTCTATTAATTGAGAATTTGTTAGCACTTTTCCTGCCAGACTGTGATTTCATTCATCAGTATGTGCTCATGATTATCCCATATAATCGGGTGTAGTTCAATAGCAGATGCTGGATGTCCCACAATGAAAGGAAAGCTTCTCGGATACAAGTTTCAGTCAGACAGTAACACATAGATAGATCCAATATACCACAGATAATAACAGTGCAGCAACCCTTGGCTATGTTTACTGCAGAACAGGTAGGGGATGGACAATGCAAGGTAGCCAGCCAATTATTATGGGACACTATTTCAACCAAGGATATTGAAGAACAATTTGAGTTAATTGTCAAACAAGCCTCTAGCAATGTGTCAGATCAAAATGATTTGTTTGAACTCCTACATAAATTCTCTACTGTTTTCTGGCAAGCCAGTATGAACTGATTATATTGATACAGGAGGGGCTACTCCCATTGCATTAACCCATTATTACAGGTCACTGTCAAAAAGCTCATTGGCAGATCAACATGTCAAGAAGATGACACCAGAGGATTTTACTGAACTACCCTGGCCTGCGAGCATGTCCTCTGGTCCTAGTCCCAAAATCATCTGGGGAGGGCAAATCCTGTGATGACTGCAGTAGATTGAATCAGATGAACTATTTGCTCTGATGGGGGAATCAATAACAAGGGGAGATAATCTTAAAATTAGAGCTATGCCAATTCAGGCATGAAATCAGGAATCACTTTTTCACAGAGTAGTAGAAATTTCCAACTCTCTACCCCAAAAGGCTGCAGATGCTAGGACAATTGGAGCTGTCAAGACTGATATTTAAGTATATCAAGGGATATGGAGCAAAGGCAGATAAATGGAGTTGAGGTGCAGATGAGCCATGATTTAATTGAATGGCGGAGCAGGCTCAAGGGGCTGAATGGTCTATTCCTATTCCTTATGTTACTAAAGACAAGGGCTGGATTTTGCCAATGGGGAGCTTTTGGAGGCGGGACTCCCACTTGTCGGATTTCAGTCCCATCTCCATCAACTTCTGGCCAACCCATGCTATTTTCCCTTGATTACCTTGTTAAGCCCACCCAGCGGGCTTAGCAGACCAATTAAGGGAAAGCCGGTTACAGAGAACGTCAACGTATGACGTTTCATCTGTCAAAAACTTTTGACAGATGAATTGTCATCGTTTGACAACTCTGTGAAACTGTCAAACACTGACATTCTCTGTAGTTTGATGAGTTCTTGGATTCAAGACCTCATCAAACCTCTTTCTTTTGTAGAAATTAGATGGTTGCTGCATTGGAGAATGCAACAGCCATCTGTCATCTCTGCCGCGGAGGTGCGAGACTCTCCACATCCCCACCGATTGAAGACTGCAGGAAGAAACAAAGGTAAGTACACTTTTTCTAACACTTTGCACTTACCTCAGATACTCACCGCTCCACACTTGCACCCATCACGCACCTCCACAGCACACATTTGGACCCCTCTGACCCCCGCAGACTGACTACTCGCCTCGGTGACCCTGGCAGGTTTCGGAGCCTTTGAGAAGCCCACACTTGTGTGGGCAAAATGGGGATAATCCTATTTTCTGCCTGTTAACTACCTGTTAACAGGCAGTTAAGTGGCTGTAATCCCTTCCCGCCTCCAAGGAGATGGGACCCGGCGCAGGACGGCTACCCGCCTCCTGGCAAGATGGCATGGAGGCAGGTTGGGGGCCGGTTGGGCACCCGCCCCAAATTCTGCCATTTTCCCGGCAGTCCCGCCTCCAAACCCGCCTCCCCAGGGCAGGCAAAATTCAGTCCTTTGAATAGCCAAATATATTTGTACACGGGACCTGGCTTCTGGATATTGGCTAGTGGCTGTATCTCCTGACAGCAAGTCCAAGACAGCATTTAATTCCAGCTAAGTGTTGTTCCAGTTGAAAGTACTACCATTTGGACAGTAAAATGCCCATGCTACATTCCTGAATCTAGGCCCGTATTTTCCGATCGCTGGCCTCCCGCGGTCGGAGGCCTGCGATCTAGAAAAATCTACGCCCTTACCTGAGGGCTCCTGGAACACATGCTTCCGCTCCTGGGCCTCACCAAGCTTGAAGTGCGCAGGGCCCACGTATCCCAGGGGCGCATGTAGTTCGCAGCGTCCCTGGTATCACGTGGGCCATGGGGAGCCAATCACAGAAGGGAATCTCCCTTCATATATTTGACAGGAAGACCTGTCAAATATATGAATGGAGATCACCCCAAAAACATAGTAAAACTTTAAATACATTTTTAAAAAATCACATTTTTAAAATGACTTGAAATTACAATAAATTAAGTATTTTAAACAAAAATTTTATTTTTTGAAAAATATAATTAAAGTTTTTTACAGGGCTAAAAATAAATGTACCTTTTTTAAAAGTATTTTTAAATGATAAATCAGTGAAAAAACATTTTTTTTAAATTTTTTGAACTCTTATCCTGGTAAAAGTAGGCCTTACGCCTGCTTTTACCAGGCGTAACAATTGTAAGGGTTTTCTGCGGGCGGAGGGTCTCCAAAAAGCGGAACTCTCCGCCCGCAGGGGCCCTTCTCCAGGGCAGCCGGAGGATCTGTCGAGCATTCTTGACAGATCGGAAATGCCGGTTTTCAGCGCATGCGCAGTGCATGCCTGAAACCAGCATTTCCGATGTCCCTACGGGTGGGTACACAGCGCGTACCCACCTGTAGGGATCGGAATATCTGGGCCAATGTGTTGGTCTGAATTGCAATTGTGTCGTGTACCTGCACAACATTGTTGTGGTGTAACCCACAATACTGGACCACTTGAAGGATCTGTGGCAAGTGTTCTCCTAGTTGCAGAAAGCAGAACTGACTGCAAAACTAAAAAGTCAGAAAGGATATTTTTTTTAAAAACATATTGGGGTAGATTTACTGAGTTTTTGCCCACCACAAGTAATTTAAGGCAGGTGATGACTCAAAAAATCTACTCTCTGGTTTTTCTTCAAAGTGTTAAGCCTGATCCTGGATGAATGACAGCAGTAAATGTAATTCCACAACTGAAGACACTGTTGAATGTCAGACAATTTCTCACAATGGTGAGCACTCAGAACATTTCTTAGAGATTATGGGGGAAAAATTCAGCTGCTTGCGCCTCCCGTTAGCGCCTTAAATGGGCGCTAATGGGGCGTAAAGCAGCTAACGCCCGGGCGCAGCGCCGCCCACGCCTCCCGAAAAATTTAGTGGGAGGTTAGCGGCGGCGGCAGCCGGTAGCGCCCTGTGGCGCTGCGCCGCCGGCGATGACGTCATCGCCGTGCGCAGCGCCCCGCTCGCGCCCCGGCCGTGATCTTCAGTCGCGCCCCCTGATTTACCGCCAGACGCTATGTCCGACGGGTTCAGGGGGGCGTACGTGCGGCCGGGGCGGCGATATTTAAAGGGGAGGTGGCAGGCGGCCATTTTTGTTGCTGGCCGCCTGCCAGCACCTGCCCCCGTTGCTGTCCCCGGCCCCCGTGAAGCCCCCCCAGCGTGAAGTGCCGGCTGCGCTCCAAGAGCCCGGCACTTCTCTTGAGTGCCGGGCTCTTTTGCCGGCACTCCCGATCTCTGGGAGCCCAGCTGGGCCCCGGTTCGCGCTGCGCAAGGCCCCTCCCCTTTAAGAAGGGGAGGAAGGCCTGCAATACCGCGGCGCGACGTGCCGCAGCGCGTGGCGCTGCGGCACGTAGCGCCAGGATATTCACTCGCAGCGCCCCAAGAGGGATGCGGGGTGCTTCCAGTTGCGCCCCGCTTCCCTCTTGGGGCGCAACCACTGAAGTTCCGGCGCGGGGCCGCTAATTTTTTCGGGGCGCTAAAAGTCGCGCCCCGGCGAGGTTAGCGCCCCAAATGGGGCGCGACTCAATTTTTACCCCTATAGGTCTGAATCTCTGCAAGCTTCCACTATACTTGTGTGCCAAAACTTACTGTCTTTTCAAATCTCCAACATCTCAGAACTTCACAAACAATGGCTGCGAATTTGCCGGCGCTCAGAGAGCAGGTTTGGAGGCAAGTCCGACGTTAAATTCGTTTTGATTGATGGCGGGTTCCGAACCCGCCATCATCCCGCCTCCACACAACCTTCCCAAGTGTCGGATCCCTGATTTGCAAATGGACCTGACACCTAGCCATGGGAAAGGGATTAAAGGCAATTAACTGCCTATTAACCGGTTCTTGTGAGCAATTTTCAGGCTCTTTTTTGATTTTCCAGCTTCTGGGTCGGGTTTAACGACGTTCTGACAACACACCAGGTAAGTGTGGCGTGAACACCAACCAGCTGCAGACTTCAGAGCTACAAGTGCAGTGTAAAAGCTGCAGTCTTAAATCTAGTCATTTAGAAATCTCTAAGCTTGGTGATTGAGTCATTTGGGGGTCTGCAAGTCTGTGTTGGGCACTGTAGATGCACTCTAACCAGCATTGCTGGATTTTAAAGGCGCACTTACCCTGAACTGTGCCACCTCAAGTTGTCACCACAACGATGCCAAACCTTGGTTCAACATAAATTTATTACAAAAGTCGCTATGAACAGAAACTTTTCAAATAATTATATCATACCACCCAAGAGAGAACCCTTGTGATAACTAACGTGACATCTTTGTCTTACGCGTGCTTCTAAGTTGTGAGACCCCTGTGGCTTCAGCAGATGTGGAGGCAGGCTGCTCACTTCCCTGCTGCTCCTGCTTAGATGCCTTTGGCAGCCGTCCTCTGGTTTTGGGAGCCTTCGAGGGCCCCGCCAAAGTCTGCTCCTCCTGCGGCTGTGCAGGGGCAGACTCGGCCATTCCTGTTGCCTCAGGCAGATGGGGCTCTGACCGAGGGTTCGGCAGTGGCAAGGGGGTGTGAGTGCTTGGAGAGGAGCCTCCACTTCCTTGTGCTCGTACATCACCGTCCCTCTCATGGGTCACCCGCACTTCACTGCTAGCAAGTTGCTGGAGAGCTCCTTGCTGCACATCGATGGGGCCATGTGGACCCGTCTCTGTACTGACATTCCTCATGACAAGGACGTCCATGAACCTCTGGTTTCTCTCCTCAATAGATGCCCATCTATCATCCATGGATGACCATCTATTTAGAAGTGTTACCATGTTCTCCTGAGTCTGGCGATTTATGTGTTCCCTGGAGGTTGCCATCCTTTCCATTGCAGCACCCATATTGCCCATAGCGTTCACCATGGCATTGCTCATGCTTAGCTTGGACTCCTCCATTCTCTGCACACTCGCAGTTACCGTGGAAAAAACCCACTCAGAGCCTCCTGCACTTGTTCCTGAAGCTCCATCACCGCTCTCTTTCTGGATGGCCCCAGAGGCACAGCATCTACATGCAGCTGAGCAGAGCTGGGAGAGGCCAGCGTCCTCCGACGAGGACTTTCCACTGCTGTCCCTGCCTCCAACATCTGCTCCTGCTCACCTGTGAGCTGTGATACACCAGGTGACAACACTACTCTATATCGCACTAAACCCACCGAGGTGTGCGTCTCTGCACTGGTGCTGGGTGCGCTGAGTGCTGGCGACGCTGCTCCCTCAGAGGCTGGTGGCTCCTCTGAGGAGTGCTCCTGCTCTTCCTCCTGTACAGTGGGAAGCGGGGCTCTCGATGGTGCTGTGGGGGAGTAAATGCATGAGTTAGACAAGTGAAATGTAGGTTGCAGATACATGCCATTGTGCAGATGCTCAGTACTCATTCTCTATGAACATCATATCCCATATTAGTCACTCATGATTGCTAAATCAGAGGGTTGGAAATCAATTCTCTCACCAGCTTGCTGTTCTATGCCCGTCTCTCCGTCTCCTACTGCCAACTCCTCTGCATCCCCAGTGATCTCCAGGTCTGCCTCCTCAGCGGTCATCAGGTGAGCCAGGGATGGTGGTCCTCCTCCTGTCCTCCCCCTCTCCCTTTTATTGTGGGCTCTCTTCTCCTGTAGTGAGGGACACAAATGGAGTTTGAGAGAAACTGATGAAGTGAGTGTTAAGAATGCATGACATAGTTGTTTAGAGGCAGACTGTGAAGGAGTGAGGTGCACTAACCATCTTTCTTCCCTGTGCATTTTAAGTTGTAGGCATTGCATAAGGGTGTGAGTGTTGCATATCAAGATGGGGACGTGATTCTGTACAGAGAAAGCGAGGGATGAGTGAGGGTGCAAGGGATGTTACAGTGAGTTGGGATGTGCAGGGGAAGGTTCCCAATGTAGATTGATGGGGATGATAAGAGATGGAAGGCAGATTGAAGGTAAGTGTAATTAAAGGTAAGAGCATTAAACCTTTTTCGACACTGAACCCATGTGTGCCTGCACACAGACCTCGAACTCACCTCCTCAGTAATTTGCAGCCAAGCTGCCTTGGTTTGCTGAAGAGGCCTCCTCCTTCCGTTTCCAGGGAAGAGGGGCTCCTGAGGTCCTCTGGCTCCCTCCACAAGAGCATGGAGAGAGCCCTCATTGAGCCTGGGTGCAGCCTTAGTTTGTTGCGCTGCCATTCCTGCAGCAGCCAGCAAGGGGACATAGCCCCTGTAATCTTTACTGAAACAACACCTCATCAGACGCGAGCATCTGGCACTCTGCAAGCAATTGCCTGGAGGGACCCGCTCATCGACCGTAATCAGGCTAATCAAACTAAAATCTCATCTGCGGGGCGATGGCAACCGGGAGTGGGTCAAGAAGACGCCGACCAGCGGGCCCACCGTCAACCCGCCTCCTTATTCAAAATCTCGGCCAATGAATTAGTTTTGAAGTGGATTGACCTTTATGTAGGCAAATCACCACTGCGTCTCATTCCACTGTATTTAATATATGTAACATTATTTTACTAGTTAGAGCAGTCTGATCTAGCGGTGTTCTGTTATATTCTAGCAGCTCTATTCAATGGCCAGGCTTTCTGCATCCTGAAACCTCGGCATTAAGCAGAAATGATTGTATCTTTAAAATACCTTCAATTTATTATCAATCAAGACCCCCAGATCTTTCATTTTCCATATAGGTTGCTTTCTTTCCATTTAAGGTATTATCCGTTCTTGGATTTTTTTTTATCCCCATGTGAAGCATTTGCATTTCTCTACACTGAATTTCGTCAGTCACCTGCCTGCTAAATTCACAAGTATGTTCAAATCCTCCTGTGGATTATCCTGTTTAGTTTTCAGTCTACCATCTTCATTAGCTTTGTGTCATCTGCAAATTCAGCCATTGTGCTTGTGACTCCGAGCTCCAGATCCTTAATGAAGATATTAAAGAGGTCACAAAATAAACCCCTGTGTGACCCTACTGGTAGTATTCTCCCAGGCTGATGACAATCCCTGTACCACCAACCTCTTGAGTTCTATTGTTCAACCAGTTACATATCCATTGTAAAAGATTTCCACGATTGCTGTTTCTTTATTTTCCGTACTAGCCTTTCCAGAGGAACTGCAACAAAGGCCTCACTGAAATCCAAGTACACCACATCCGCTGCTTTACCCCGATCAAACTCCTTTGTCACCCCTCACAGAAAACCAGTGAATTAGATTGGCAAGACCTGCCTTTTATCAAGCCATATTGGCTATCTTTTATGATATTTCTATCCAGCTGCTCCATGATCTTATCTTTAATAACGGTTTCCATAACTTTATCCCCAATGGTCATCAAACTTACTGGTCTGTAGTTTCCTGGATCATTTTTGCTACCAGTATGCATTCTTATGATTTCTTTAGCAAGATGTTAATTAAAAACGGGCATTCTCCCGTTTTCCATTAAGAGGAATTTAACCGTCCCCCTCCGCGCCCCCGCCCCCGCGCCCCCCCCCCACCCCCCCCACCTGCCCTCTCCCGGTGTTGTGACTGCTGTGTTACAGACAAATTAAGTTTGTTTTCTGCACATAGCCAGTGAAATTTGTTTGATTACTCCATTGTGTCCAGGTTTCACAGTAAAAATCAAATACATAATTCAAAATGTATGACTGACACATTATCCCATAAGCTATCCGAGGACTGAGTATTTTGCAACCTAGTGCTCTGAGTGATGCATCAAACCTGGATACTGATTATAAAAGAAAGGCGGGTGCTTCAACTTTTTTCTTTCCCTTCCATTTCTGAATCTGAATCCTAAACAAGTGCAGGAACATAGAGTCAGAGAGTCATAATGGCACAGAAGGAGGCCATTCGGCCCATCGAGTCCGTGCCAGCTCTCTGTAGAGCAATCCAGCCAGTCCCATTCCCCTGCTCTGTCCCCGTAGCCCTGCAAGTTTATTTCCCTCAAGTGCCTATCCAGTCTCCCCTTGAAAACATTGAGTGTCTCCGCTTCCACCACTTCATTGGGAGCGAGTTCCAGGTCCTCACCACTCGCTGCATAAAGATTTTCCTCACATCCCCCCTGTATCTCTTGCCCAAAACCTTAAATCTGTGTCCCCCTAGTCTTGTGCCATCAACTAGTGGAAATAGCCTTTCCCCGTCTAGCCTATCCAAACATGTCTTCACTGACACCAAATAAAAATCTTCCTATTTATTTTGAGCATGTGCAGATATGGTTATAGTTGGTGCTTCTTGGGTTGAATGAAATGCGGTATTATATTTCCGAGGAGCCTCCTTTTAGAAAACCTGCAGCATATTGTAAATCGTCACCAAGTCTGAGTGATCAGTTCACATAGCGTTTGATTTGTAATGTTCAGCAGTAGCGGGACAAACAGTTCTGGAGATGAACATTAATATGCTCCCCTTGTCTCTCTGCAGGAGTTTTTCTCTTTGTACAGTATAAAGCATTTCTTCAGTCAATGGTGGATTCTTAATTATCTAAGAATTGCAGAAAATGAATGCTGTCGCTGACAATTTTAAGGTAAGCCTCAAACTAAAAATGAATCTGTACAAAGCAAAGAATATTTTCACTGCATATTGGTTTACTGGAATCATTCCATAAAGGTCCTTGAGTAACACATTTAGGCGCAAGTGTGTTACAACAATCCATTTACAAAAGTGACAAATTTCAGAAATGTGCCTGCAGCAGTGGAATTTTCTATTTATTTTTTGAATTAGTTGTAAACGTGTTGCATGATATGGGACGATAAGTGATGACTTAATGCAGGCACATTAATGAGGCCAAGTCCGCAAGTTCTCCAGAACCTGTTGTATGCTGGCGTGGGCTGCTTCATTATCGGAGGAGTGATGAATGGAGCTGTATACTATGGGATCATACGTGAACATCCCACTTCTGACGTTATGATAGAAGGTCATTGGTGAACCTGCTGATGGTTAGGCCCAGGATGCTTTCCTGAGGAACACTTGCAATGACGTCCTGAGGCTGTGATTACTGGTCTTCGACAACCACAACCACCTTCCTCTGTCAGTTCTGACTCCAGGCAATGAAGGGTTTTCCCTTCGACCTCCATTGACCTCAATTTTGCTCGGGCTCCTTGGTTCCATCCTCACTCGAATGCTGCCTTAATATCTAGAACAGCTACTCTTGACTTTCTGGCATTTACCTCTTGTGTCCATGTCTGGATCAACGCTGTGTTGAGGGCTGGACTCACGTGGCTCTGACAGAATTCAAACTGACCATTAGTAAGCAGGTTATTGGTGAGTAGCAGTATTCCCTGTAAGGTGCGCGGCCACACACTGCTCCAGGGGACCCACACAGCTGGCTTCCCCGCATTCCAATGTAAAAACCACGCATGCGCGGTATTTTGAATGGTCTTTGATGTGGTACCTTCCTGGCTGACTTAATTAACTTTATCACACCTCGGCAGATAGTCAGGATGATTTAATTTAGTGGTCTGCAATTGTAAGGTACACATGCTTTGTTTTCTATCTATATATGCTTTGGCGATTCTGTATCTGATTTACTTCACCTGAGGAAGGAGCAATCGATAGCTCCGAAAGCTTGTGATTTCAAATAAAACTGTTGGACTATAACCTGGTGTTGTGCGACCTCTCAAAAAAAGAATTACAGGGAACGTAAGTGAGTAGGTGTTGCTTTCTGGTACTATTGGTGACTCTTTGCATCACTTTACTGATGATTAGGATGATGCTGCTAGGGCAATAATTGGCTGGGTTAGATTTATCCTTTTTTTTCATGGATTATATAATCCATGAAAAAAAAGGATAAATCTAACCCAGCCAATTATTGCCCTAGCAGCATCTTTATATGTGACTCCAGTGCAATATGTGACAACTAGAAAGAATTTTAAACGTTTAATTATAATTGCATTCAGATTTTTAAAAATTGCTTCAACTGTGTAAATATGACTACTGGCACTGTGGTGCTGACCTGCAACAACGAGGAATAAGCAGTGGAGCCCTGAATACTAGCTCAGCTCTAGTCGGTTCAGATCCTTTTAAAGGAAAATCACTCAACAATAACCTTTTATATATTTATACCTATCAAATAGCAGAATTAGTACCAAAAGCAGCCAAGTACAAGAATATGGCAGTTTTGTGATAAGGTTGAACAGATAAATATATCCTCATTTATATGATTACTTTTACATATTTCATGAAAAAATAATGCATAAAATGACTACAAAGAACAATACAGCTTCTATGAAAAGAAAATGTGACATTATGCGTTCTATAGTTTAATTATTAGACCGCCTCTGTCACTCTGCTGTTAAATATAAATGATTTCTGTAATGCAATTTCAAAAGCAAATATTACAATTTGAATGGAAGACTGCCAAAAATGCAACTGTTTGAAATAAGATTAAACAACTGAATATAACAATATTGGATGAATTGTCTAATAAAACCAGAATGAAGAATCTTTCCTTGTAAGCACAGAATTTTTAATGTTTATGTTTGCATGTGCCTGTGTGTAAAAAAAAAAAGTGTTATAGCAAAGTTCTGCGGAAAAATATATATAAGGATGCGCAGGATTTACATTACGCAAGTGGACTGATAGAATAACTCATGAATGGGCAAGTGGTTAGCAATGGTATGAGAACATTAGGATATATTTTGTGTCCATGCTCCCTGCGGGGAGCATCACCTGCTGGAAGCACTTGATTTCATTCATTTTAATGGTCAGAAAACTGTTAGCCGTGCCTGCTTTAATTTCTGATGTGCATTACTGGCGAACAAGACTCCTCGCTGGACCACAGACTCTTAAAAGTACTCTCATATCCCCAAGGTGCCACATCATATATTTTGTTTGTACCATCATTCAGTTAATTAATTAAAATGATGAACATTGGTTGTAAATACTAATCTTAAATTCAGTCATTACTGTGCAAATTGAAGATTGGTTCCAATGGCATCGCTGTGAACCATTTTTCTCTGAGATCTGTCAGTTTTCAATTATCTTGTCATCTATATGAAGTACAAAAAATTTTATGGAGATGGCATCCCCATATTTGGTATATTAATATTAATGAGAGGAAGGGATTACAAAGCAATAGGGTTATAAAGATGGTAACCTAGAGGGAAACAAAGTTAAATGCATAAAAGATGAGGAGGAGGAGAAAGAGGAGGATCAGCTCATCCCTCTAGAATCCTAACCCTCCCATTGTAGCATCCAGTTATATTTTGAATGTTCCTCATATTTTTGCTTCCGGTACCTTGGTAGGTGATGCCAGACATTTATCATCCTTTGAGTAAAGAACTTCTTTGTACTGTTGGTTTTAAATTTGCATTGCACTCATTGAATTTATCTCCTCTAGTCCTACTCTCCTGGTTTACTTTGAAGTAATATTTTAGTTTTACCTTATCATAATGTATCACCTTGATGAGGTCTCACCATAGCCTCCATCAGGACTGTAGAGTTGGTGCTGCTCTAATCTTTCCATGTTGCTCAGTCCTTTTACGTTTTCAATCAGCCTTGCTGTTCTTTTTGGAATCTCTCCAGTGCATGTATGTGGTTTTTTTTGTGTGAAGTGATTGGAACTGAACACAGTTTTCCCACATGGGTTTTTTAGCAGTGTACCATAACTCCTTAGCATAACTTCTGGAAAGTTTTGCAGAGACTGCAAATAGATGTGAATTAGGAGCTGAGAATAGATTGAATTAAGTAGTTAGAATTGGAGATAGAGAATGATAGAATAATAGAGACAGCAGTTTATAGATAACATGATAAACTGCTAATTTCAAACAATGAGTGCAATAGATTTTTATTTCATTAATTTGAGATTCTGATTAGAATTTTTTGATGAGTGAAGTGAGTGTTTTTAGGATAAGTCAGTAGGCCTCTATGTACTCAGGTTTGATATTTTGAGTAATAAGATACCAGGTGATACCTCATTAAATCTTCATCACTTGTGTCATTGTATAAAGACTAATGGTAATAGGAGAAATCTATTAAAACAGGCATTTATTTTTATAATACGAGTTGAGATTATAGCGACAAAGACCGAGTGCGATAGAAAGATGAAGACTGAAGCTGATGGAGACATAGTAGGAAAAGGCAGCTAGAAATAGAGATATCTAGAAACAAAAACGGAGGGAACAATGTCACTTCCAGTATTCCTGCAGTTTTATTAATTCCTTGTATTTCTGTAGTCGTACTCTATTATTCATTTTTTATATTTTATGGTGAGCACCTGGTACAATGTCAAACTGTAATCGACGTGCCCATCAGAAGTGACTTTTAAAGCAAGACAGTCACAGCGTCTAATGTAAACCAAGTACTTGGGTAAAAAGCAAATGAATAGAAAGAAGTGAGTGAAAGGAGTTGTCAGCGTTTGCTGTGAAATAGTGAGGAAGATATAAATAGTCCCTGAATTGTGTGAAAAGATAGAGTTCTGCTGCACAAATCTACTGGGAGATGATAAACGGGTAAAAACATACCAATATTAACAGAGAACAGGAGGCATTGATTTAGTTTAGAAATACAGATTGCCTCAGTGCTATGGAAAAAAATATTTCATCATGGACAGGATAGAAATGAGCAGAGATGAGTTGGAACTATTGAACTATGGTACAATATTTAGGTCCAAAACTCGAGAGAATAACAGGAGTGGAAGACAACTGCAAGAGCAAATGAAAGTAATCTTTGGGGGAAAAACAAATAATAAAAACACGCAAGGGAAGTGGCATGGAAAAAGAATACTTTTTTAAGGTGACAGGAAGGCACCAAGAATAATTTAGCACTGAGTGGTGCACTGATTTTAAAAACACTGTCTTTTGACCTCTAAGTCTTGGTTCAAATCTAACCATTAGGGTTTATTGTAAAATCAATTTGGGTAGTATGAACCCACAATATGAAACTGCCTACAGAATGTCGGGCCACGAATTTAATAGAGTTCAGAGGGCGGGTTTGGAGGCGAGTCGGTAGCGAAAATCGGAAAAATTGACGGCGGGCTGCGAACCCACCGCCATCCCGCCTCCACGCTACTTTGGCAAGTGTCGGGTCAGCGGCTCCCGAATTGACTGACACCAAATGGCGGGAGAGGCTCTTAAGGCAGTTAACAGCTTGTTAACTGCCTGAATAATCTTATTTTAACTGCCTGTTTGGATTTTGCAGCTTTTTCTGCGTGTTGTCACCTTCAGAAAAACACGCCAGCTACATTGTGCCAGGTTTAGCGAGGACCTGAATTGTTGGCAGCTGCTTGAACAGCTTAAAAGCTGCCCTGCAATATCTCATAGTTTCAGATGCCACAACTTAGTGCTTTGAGGTTTGGGACACATTTTGCAGCTCTACTAATCTTGTGTGTGTTCACGCTGAAATCCATCTGCAGTGTGACCTCCTTGGAATACCCTCTGGCCACTTTGTCTGAACGCACACAGCCTCCATTCCTTGACTGAGATATATACCAGTGGTATGGGAACCATTTATATCCTCTCATCCTGGTCATCAGATTCGGAGGAACAGCAGCCGTGGCAGCAGCGCAACCAGGCACAGCAGCAGCACCAACAGCAGGAGCGCCAACCTTCTCCTGAGCCACCTGATGCTGCAGAGGGTGTCAGCGCAGGGCTGCACCGAGCCGCAGGAGATACCCCCAACACAGGGTTTACAGGCAGAGGATGAGCTTCCTCAGCATGAGTGAGCAGCAGTGCCAAAGGAGGCTGAGACTTCCGTGAGACATAGTCGCTGACATCTGCACAATGATGCACCAACACCTTCATCCCAGAGGAGCGTGTGGACACTCCTTACCAGTGGCTGTCAAAGTCACCACCGCACTCAACCTCTTTGCTTTGGGCTCCTCCCAGGGATCAGCTGCAGACATCAGCTGCATCTCCCAGTCGGCCACACATGCCTGCATCATGCAGGCTACTGATGCCCTCTTTCAAAGTCGCACAGTTACATCCACTTCTCCATGGATGAAGCAAGTGTGACCGCACGTGCGCTTGGCTTTGCAAATATGGCAGGCTTGCCAAGGGTGCAGGGCGTCGTAGACTGCACGCATGTGGCCTTAGGGCACCCTATCACAACCCAGCTGTTTTTATCAACTGCAAGGGCTTCCACTCCCTGAACGTCCAGCTGGTGTGTAACCACAGGAAGATCATCATGCATGTTTGCGCGAAATACATTGCCAATTGCCATGACTCCTTCATCCTGTGGCAGTCTACTGTGTCTCAGCTCTTCAATCCGCCAACCCAACTTTCCGGATGGCTACTTTGCGACAAGGGCTAGCCCCTGAAAAAGTGACTCATGACACCGATGAGGAGGCCATCAAACGAGGCTGAGGAGCGGTACAATCTGAGTCACTTATCTACCAGAAGCATCATAGAGCAAACCATTGGTTTGATCAAAATGCAATTCTGATGCCTCGACAGATCTGGTGGAGCCCTGCAGTATGCACCAGCCAGGGTGTCCAGAATCATCGTTGTCTGCTGTGCCCTGCACAACATCGCACAACAGTGTGGCTTAGCACTGCCTGAGGAACAAGTGGCTCAGCGCAGAGCCTCCTCCTCAGAAGAGGAGGAGGACGAGGATGAGGAGGAGGAGGCACACCTTGCGGGGCCGGATGGGGCCAATGCAGCAGCATGCGACCACATTGCTGGCCGACAGGTAAGGGATGCACTCATCCATGCCAGATTTGCGTAAGCTTACGCTTCAATCACAGGTGGCTAGCATATGGCTATGAATGTGTGGACGACCTTCTTAACACACCATACATCATCTCTCCAATAAATGGTGCTTTCCTATCAATATCACCACCATCATTACAAATGCAAGTCGCCCTGAGCCCTCACTGTGCAACTTCCATTTCTCAGAACAATTAGGCCAGAACTTCAACTCTTTGCCATCACTTTTGTTTAATCACATCACAATAAGGATGACAATCATACTTTACAACAGAACAAAACACCCAAGTGACAACCCTTGTGACTATTTGTGTGTTAACTTCCGCTTACACGTGCTTCTACGTGGTGCTTCCCCTGTGGCTTCAGCAGATGTAGAGGCACCTTGCACACCTTGCCTGCTTAGACGCCTTTGGCGGGCTTCCTCTGGGTTTGGAAGCCTGGGATGGCTCCTCCACAGTCTGCTCTTCCTGCGGCTGTGCAGCGGCTGAGACAGCCATCTCAGTTGGATAAGGAATCTGGGGCTCTGACCAAGGGCTCCGCAGTGGCATAGTCGTGTGAGCGCTTGGAGAGGAGCCCACACTTCCTTGTTGCCTGCCACCAACATCCCTCTCATGGGTCACTCGCACATCAGTGCTAGCAAGTGGCTGGAGAGCACCTTGCTGCTCATCAGTGGAGCCATGAGGACCCGTCTCTGTGCTGACAATCCTCATAACGGGGACGTCCATGTACCTCTGGTGTCTCTCATCAATAGATGTCCATCTATCCTCCATAGCAGACCATCTATTTAGAAGAGTCACCATGTTCTCCTGAGTCTGGCAACTTATGTCCTCCATGGAGGTTGCCACCCTCTCCATGGCGGCATGTTCATGCGCCATTGCCTCCACAAAGGCAGTGCACATGTTTGAGATGGACTGCTTCATTTTCTCCACACTCGCAGTTATCCTAGATGCAAACCCTGTCAGAGACTCCTGCACTTGTTCCTGGAGTTCCAGCACCGCTCTCTTTCTGGATGGCCCCAGTGGCACAGCGTCTACATGCAGCTGAGCTCAGCTAGGAGAGTCCTGCAACTTCTGACAAGGACTCTCCACTGCTGTCGCTGTCTCCACCATCTGCTGATGCTCACTTGTGAGCTGTGATACACCAGCTGACAACACTAGTCTATGTCGCGAAGGACCCGCCGAGGTGTGCGTTTCTGCGCTGGTGCTGGGTGCACTGAGTCCTGGTGAGGCTGCTCCCTCTGAGGCTCCAGGTGCCTCTGAGGAGTCAGCTGGCTCTTCTTCCTAGACAGTGGGGAGGGGGGTTCTCGATGGTCCTGTGAGAGAGTAAAGGTATGAGTTAGACATCTGATTTTTAGGTAGCAGACTCATCCTATTGTGCAGATGATCAAAAGTCAATCTCTATGAACATCATATGCCATTGTAGTCAATCATCAAATCTAAATGAGAGGGTTGAAAATCTATTCTGTCACCAGCTTCGTCTAGTGCACCCATCTCTCCATCTCCCACTTTCAGCTTCTCGTCACCTCCCACGATCTCGTGAGCAGACTCCTCAGCACTTGTCAATGTCACCAGGGATGGTGGGCCTCCTCCTGTCGACGTTCTCTTCCTCTTATTGTGGGCTATCTTTTCCTGCAAGGAGGGACACAAGTGGTGGAGTGACTGTGAAGAATCCATAACATAGAAGCTTAGAGGGAGACCAAAATGGAGTGAGGTGCCAAGAGGAAGCTCCCTGTGCGTTGTTAGTTGTTGTCATTGCATAACAGTGACAGCGAGTGTGAGGGGTGCACAGTAGGATGGTGACGTGTTTCAGTACAGAGAGAGAGATGGATAGGTAAGGGTGCAAGGGAAGTAAGGGTAAGGTGGGATGTGGAGGAGCGGGCATACAAAGCAGAGTGTTGGTGCTGAGAAGAGAAGGGAAGCAGATTGAAGGTAAGTGTGATGTGATACTCACTTTTGATGATCGCAGAAGATCATTAAACCGTTTTCGGCACTCGACCCAGGTGCGTGAACATAAGGACCTCGCGCTGACCTCCTCAGCAATTTGCAGCCAGGCTGCCTTTGTTTGCTGAGGAGGCTTCCTCCAGCCATTGGGAGGGAACAGAATCTCCCTGCGCCCTCTTACTCCCTCCAGAAGAGCTTGGAGGGAGTCCTCATTGAACCTTGGAGCAGCCTTGGCTTTGGCAGCAGTCATTGTAGCCTGGGCCCATTCACACAGCAGCGGTAAGGAGAAATGAGAGGCAGAGGCTGCATGGGCCCCTTAAAAACAACTGCAGCAATGACATCATCAGTGGAGAGCAACAGACCCGCTCCCACTCATTAGACTGGGCAACGCGCACGACGGGACTAATTAGGCCAATTAAACCAAAATCGGAAATCGGGAGCGGCTGAAACCGGCAGCGGGATCGGAACCCGCCCACCAGGCAACCTGACTCCAACCCGCCTCCTCTATTAAATTTGCGGCCTCAGTCTCTGTTACAGAACCAGAAAACTGACGAATGTAGGAAATGGAAACGTCAGCCTGGTGTAGGGCAGTGTGGATGGGGTTTTACTCTAGATGATGCTCGCACTTGATAGGAAAAACATTCAATTTTTCACCATTGATCTGACTTATCCTCATGCGCACAGAAATATATATTTAAAAAAATTCATTGTCTATACTGACGAAGAAAATTATATTATTTCTGAACAAAACCAGGAGCAACTTCAGAAGGTTAAATTATTGAAGAAAAATTATTCTTGAACAAAGGATTGTTTACTCATTCCATGTTTCTGGCATAATTCCAAAATTTAAAGACAAATTACAGCAGCAGAAAGATTTTTTTCTTGGCAAAATGTTATGAACAGAATACAGATCTTCAGAATACTGATGAACCATACCTAGAACTGAACAGGAAAGATGGAATGAATGAATGAAAAATTGCATGCGCACTATTCCTTGTTACTATAACACTTGGATTTGTTTAGTACAGTAAACTCTTGTTTAAACGGCACTTTATCATCCGGAATATTTTAATAACCGGCAAAATAGATATATCTCAATACAAAACAACACCTCAATACCGGTAATCTTGCCGATTCTACCATACCTTTAACGGAACATTCTGTAGGTGAGTACCCAATTATACAGTACATTTCTTGATTTTTTATTTTTGTTTGTGTTAAAAAATGCCTTGGTAGGTATACCTCTCTGTTATCCAGAATCTTTCATCAACCGGCACCATCCTGGTCCCATAGGTGCCGGATAAGAAAGAGTTTACTGTACCTTAACATCCACATGCTTCTTACTATAAAAAAAACTCCAAAAACTTTTGAATTAAATTGACTTTTTTGTGGGAAAACACGCCAGGCATCCTGCACCAGGTACATCTGATGAAGTGAAATCAATGACCAGTTAATCTGTTGTTTTTGTTGGTGATACTGGTTGAGGGAGGAAAATTTACAGGACACTGGGAGAACTCTGGAGAAACAAGGTATAGAAAAAGTGTGCCGAAAGAAAATGCACTCCACATGTGCAGTCTCCTAATTTAGCATCGCAAGAGGGCTCCTCCGGTCTGTTTGCTTTGCTTCTGTTCCTATCACTTTTTACCTTGATTGCCCAGCACAATTTCATCAGCCCTAGCATTTGGCTTTCAGTTACTGCCTGTGTTCAGTCTCCAGATTCTGCAGATCTACAAATGTATTAGTGGAAAGAAAAAATATTATAAAGGACTTTGGAAACATCTTGAAGCACTTCATTCAATCAGTCCCTTTGAAATGCAATGATTATTGTTTTGTAGGAAAATGCAGCAATTTTGTACAGCAAGATCTCACAAATATAAATGACAATTTGGTCTTTTGGGTGGTTTTGGTTGAGGAAGAAATGTTGGCAAGATACCAAGGGGGAAAAATTTAGTTGGTATGCGCCTCCCGTTAGCGCCTTAAGAGGGCGTTAATGGGGCGCAAAGCAACTAGCGCCCGGGTGCGGCGATATCTGCACCTCTCCCGAAATTGACCAGACATTTTGCGGCGGCGCTAAACACTACCGCCACGATCTCCTGCGCCCGCAGATCGTGACGTCAGTCGAGTGCGCAACGCCCCGGAGCGGATATTGAGTGGCGCCCCCTTGCCTTACTGCCTGCCGCTAGCAATGACAGGTTGAGGGGAGCGTTTTGCAGTCAGGAAGGGACTGGGGGAGCGCTATTTAAAGGCGAACGCTTCCTGCCATTTTTTGTTGGTGACATTTTTGCACTACACATTCTGAGAGAGAGAGACTTCTGAAGAGATTTAATGCTGTGTGAAGGAGTTTTGGGTACTGAGCAGCACTTTGCAGGTTCATTTTGATTTGCCCTTCCTTGCATCTATTTAGAAGAGACTGTGGGGGCTGCACTCTGAGCTCTTTCCCTGGTTCTCTCCATTGTTCTTTCCAACAGATTTGATGTACAGGTCTCTCCAGGCCAAGATTCAAGGCTGCAATGAGCAGGATGTGGATGGAGAGCAAGATCAACCCTCCCCTTTAAGAACTGGCCGGCGCCATTGTGTCTGTGTTCCATTGCTGACTGACATCACATGAGCTTCGCCAGCACTCTGAGGTAGCGCCTCACTCCTCGGCCTTTGCGCTTTAAGACAGGTGTACAGCGCCTGATTTAGCGCTCCAATCACCTCCAGGGGCGATAAAAGCCAAGTTTGCAGTCGGAGGCGATAATTAGCGCCAGGCGCTAAACTTTGCGCACAGCCGATAATTGCACCCCAAACGGGGCGATACTGAATTTTTCCCCCCAAGAGAGTTCCCTGGTTGTCTTTGAAGTGTCTGTGATATCTAGCCTCCGCCTGAACTGTCTCATCCAGAGCAACATTTCATCAGTTTTGCAACTCCAAGCCATCGTCAACACCTTCACCGAATCATACGAGAGCATGGGCCTTACACTAAACATCCATAAGACAAAGATCCTCTACCAACCTGCCCCCGCCACACAGTACTGCCCCCCAATTATCAAAATCCATGACGAGGCCGTGGACAATGTGGACCACTTTCCATACCTCGGGAGCCTACTGTCAACAAGGGCAGACGTCAATGACGAAGTCCAACACCGCCTTCAGTGTGCCAGTGCAGCCTTCGATCGCCTGAGGAAGAGAGCATTTGAAGACCAGGACCTCAAACCCGGCACCAAGCTCATGGTCTACAGAGCAGTAGTGATACCCGCCCTGCTGTATGCTTCAGAGACATGGACCATGTATAGCAGGCACCTCAAAGCACTGGAGAGGTACCACCAACGCTGCCTCCGCAAGATCCTGCAAATCCATTGGCAGGATAGGCGGACCAACGTCAGTGTTCTCGCTCAGGCCAACATCCCCAGCATCGAAGCTTTGACCATGCTCGATCAGCTCCGATGGACGGGCCACATCATCCGCATGCCCGATACGAGACTCCCAAAACAAGCGCTCTACTCGGAGCTCCGACACAGCAAGAGAGCCCCAGCTGAGCAGAGGGAATGCTTCAAGGACACCCTCAAAGCCTCCTTGAAAAAGTGCAACATCCCCACCGACACCTGGGAATCCCTGGCCCAAGATCGCACAAAGTGGAGGAGAAGCATCCGAGAAGGCGCCGAACACCAGGTCACTTCGCCGGGAGCAAACGGAAGCCAAGCGCAGATAGCGGAAGGAGTGCACGTCAACCCAAGCACCCCACCCACCCACCCCTTCAACCACCATCTGCCCTACCTGTGACAGAGACTGTAGGTCCCGCATTGGGCTCATCAGTCATCTGAGAACTCATTTTTAGTGTGGAAGCAAGTCATCCTCGGTTCCGAGGGACTGCCTGAGAAGAAGAAGACGAGCTCAGATTATGAGCTTCAATCCTGGAGTGGGATTTAAACCAAACAACCATCTGACTTAGCATGACAGTTTTAGCTGTTGCCTATGGTTGGCTTATCTGTCCCATTCCAACACCTAACACATGTTCAAGTTTTTAATTCAAGAATTTGGTGGGGAACATTTCAGAGGGAATAATTGCATTTGCTACATTGAAATGTGTGTATTTTTGATTGCTGCCCCACAAGTCATTCATTTTTTACATGTGCTTCTTTATGGCCCACATATAATAGCTGATTTTAATGGACCATCACAAAATGTGGTTCAACACATTTTTCCTTACCACTTCTTCACAGAACAAAGCAGCATATTCTGTATCTGAGGTGCATATTCTGAGCCATCTGCAGTCCCATCACACTTTGTGTTCTGATCTCACACCTTTGCTGCATTCATTGTCCTTAACACGTCACATCCTTTATCCTTTGCGTTTCTGTCTCGCATTAAGTTTCCACAGGATAGCTCAAAGACAAGGTTACTGTTGAATTTACAAAGAATGTCTCTTGCTCAACATGGTTGAGTACAACATGGTAGAATATCCCGTGATGCACCAGTATACTGTCGTTCAACATTTCCCTTCAGTCTTTTTATTCGATCAAACTCTACACAACGACATCTGAGCAGGTTATAGAATGTTCTTGGCTCACCCTTCACCTATGCAATTTAATGATTGGTTTTGGGTAAGAAGTAATAATAACACACCACAATCAGATTTCTTTTTCTTTTGGTTTTATCTATACAAAGAAAGAAAAGAAAGACTTGCATTTATATAGCGCCTTTCACGACCACCTGACGTCTCAAAGCGCTTTACAGCCAATGAAGTACTTTTGATGTAATGGTGTAATGTAAAGTTCAACAATAGTCAATTGGAGCATTCTTGGTTGCTAAAGATTCCATGTGCCTTCTCATGCACCACCCATTTCTCTTGTGCAGTGAATGCTATTTGCACTTTGCATACATTGCTGGCAAAACAAATAATTAAACCATCTCGACCACCTTTTAATTTCTAACCTTTTACTACTATCGGGGTAACTGGTGTGTGTAGCAGTAATAAATTATGTTTACATATTGTATTAAAAAAAAACTTGAATTCTGATCAGGTTCACTACTCAAAACACAATCCCTAAACCATAAGGATAATTCATCAGACTTTGACCTGTAAATTTCTCTGTGCAGTGTACAAAGGCTTAATGCATTCATATGAATTTTCTTTTGTTACTGTAGCAGAGGCCACCAGGTTAACACATTCACTAAAACAGCAGACAAAGGAATTTCATAAGTGTGTGATATTATACAGCATAATTTCCAGGGCTTTATTACTTAATAACATGATTGATGCAGAAAGTTGAAAAACAGCTCCCACTGTGCCCTTTTGTTCAATAGTGCCATTATATTACAAATATTGGCTTGAGACCAGTACCTGCTTGAATTGATGCAGGTTATATAACTGGCTCTGCATTGCTTTCTAGTCACGAATGCATGTACAGAGCTCCATTCACTGGCACCCAAATACCTGTTTAATTTTAATGGTAGTGTAGAGTGAGCTGGACAGTTGAGTTGTTAACTTATGAAATAGACTGCCACTTAATTCAGCGAATGTAGGCTCACTTGAGGCCTTCCAAAAGAGCTCGGCAGATTGTGATTAAAGGGGAATATAGGATTCCAGACGTAGGATGAAGACACAATGGGGACGGAAATGAAAATGGACTGTGTGGGTTTTAAACATGGACCTAAATGACAGGATGAGCTACATGAGCTGAATGGCTATAATTGGGGCCATCATTGCTTCTCCTTCATTGAATGTAATCTAGGTAACATTCTACAGTCATGTCATGACTCCATCCAGGCTGGAGTTTACTTCACAGCTTTTCACAACATTTTGTAAGGTGCAATAAATAAAACACTGGACACCATTTTCTTAGAAATCTGCACTGAATTTCACATGTCAAAAATTCAACTTCTATTTGCTAGACTTATTCATTTAGAACGTTTTAAACACTTCACTTAGTGTGGGTCGAAAATTTAGCAAACAGTAGATATGCCTAAAAAGCCTTTTTAACGAGTGATTAGTTAGGGGAAAAAAATGTATTAGCAAAATAGGGTATTTCAGTTTGTGTGTATCTTAAATCCATCAATTCTAGGTTATTTACCACTTCTCTCTGGCTTGCTTTGCTTTTCTCTGATGGATTTGTTATTGTTTCAGGGAAATTATGCATCTTATTTGATCTTATTTATGAATAAATCATCACTTTTGTGCTTGTCAAATTTTTCTGCCACTTTTCGCTTCTCCAGAAGGAGTTGCTAGACTCCAAGCAGTGTCTGGCACCTTGCCCAGGTGCCATTATTAATGTGTGAGACTCCAGAGTACGTGTTGGCACTATTGAACTAACAGGGAAAGGTATCACATTCCAGCCTGATTCTATCCTTATCTGACATTCATTCAAACATTTCTTCAGCAGGGGGCTCCCTGGATATTAATCAGAAATGGGAGCCCTGGTTGATTATCCCCTCGCTAAACCTGAGACACAGAGGACAATTGTGGTGTCCCTTTGATCAAAAAGATGGAGTTCAGCACAACCCGGGGATCTTCTGACTTTGTATGGCTCAACTATTCAGTGGATCAGCTTGGACCTATAGCATTGTAACTATAAAATCAGTGTTTGTGATTAACCAAAGCATACTGGATGAAGGAGAAGTAATACCGTATCCCAGCTGCAGTAATCCAGATTGCCAACACTACAGAACATGGTTGGAATACTGTAATAGGAAGATGGCAGTAATGTGTAAGCAATTGAAACATACCATCTTGGTTTGCCATTAAAACTATTGCAATAGAAAATATGAAAATTGATTAACTTATTTTTTCATAATCTACTAATATTCACACTATCTTCCTTTTAGTGTTCTGAGTGCTTAAACAGGATTTATTTCTCTGCCGCCTTGTTCAGATGGTGCTTCACTTTTTATTTTGGAAAGAAGTGGCAAAACACTTTGATTATCATTGCATCCCTACAGGATTAAAGGATGACTACAGGGTTGGGGGTGGGGGGAGATTGACAATAGGATACTGTGCCAAAAATGAAGCAGTTTGTCTGTGATTGATTATTTATTGGATTCTATCTGGTCACAGTGCACACAGTTAATATTATGTGCTGTAAGCTTATTCACTGATTTACGGAGAATTTATATAAAGGTCTACACACAGGTCAGTTCATAGGCATTAATATGTAGGTTGTTCTAGTGCAATGTAAAGTAGTTTAATATGCTAACATCTGTGAAATGCAGGGTCACATTCTGTCCCAGCAATGTCCCTTATAGCTTTCTGGATAATGACCCCTCCATTGCCAGGTTCCCCCATCAACATCTTGGGGGTCTCCATGGACCAATGCATCAACAGTGTGGCTACAAGAGCAAGGCAGAGGCTGCATACTGTGTAATAAGTAGGGAGATATAAGCAATCACATATCAAGGGTTAATTTATGTTGAGGGTCAGCACAGAAGACGGTCGTTGTTTTTGACATTTCAAGGAGAATAGTTTGTAATTATTGTATAAACATACTATTGGTACTGAGTACTGTTATTTTACTTGTTTAATGCTCAGTAAACCTGTCTTGTAGTTTATGTAGTCTGACGGAATGTTTGTTCTTTGGTAGTACATGCTATATCCAGTAAACTGGAGTACAGTGATGAGCATTCTCTGTTTGATGCTGGATCTCACTATGTTTCCTAAATATTGAATGGATAAGAAAACATTCCGCTTCTTGGATTGCAATGGCTGCTTATGACACTTGTCTGTGATGCTGAACTCAAGGAGCATATCAAAATAAAAATCCAAAATATGACATGCGCAACTTTATCCTCTTGGCAGGCGGCTGTATTTTGTTTTGAAAATGTATATGGTAAAAATTGGCTTTGGCATTTCACTGTTCAGAGTTGCCATATGTCTCTGCTGTGAAAGTGGATTTCTTTTTCAAAAAGTAAGGCATATATTTTTAATACTTTTTTTCTCCTTCGATATTAGGGCAGCGCGCTGAACAAAAAATATTCTCTACTTCTCTGATGGCTCACTGAATTTATTCAGTTGTTATCTGAGTCTTGCAGACCAGGAAAGCTCCAAGGTTTGATTTCTAGGCCTAGAAATTCGTGAATGGCACAAAAGCTGCCAGTGCTACCGTGGGCTGGTGTTAACGGCCGCTGAAAATGGTGGCGCTGGCAGGACTGAAAAATTGGCGCTGGAGACTAATTAACATTAGCCCAGTGCTAAACTCACTCTGCAATGCCATCCTGGTAGCGTTCATCCCGACAGGAGGCCCCAATGTAGTTTGGCTGTAGCGTCATTGCAGCACGAGCAGCCTCCTTTGAAAGCGAGACTGTCATTTCAGAAAGGAGAGTCGGTCTCTTAAAGGGGAACTGCCTTCTGAAATGAAAAAAATAAAAATCATGTAAAAATTGGCAGTTTTTAGCTCTTATTAGCTCAACTGTCTTCAAAAATAATTAGCATTAAAAAGAATTCCCAAATGGGAGTCATCAGTTCTTAAAGCTGAATTCCCTTCCGTGCCAAAGAAATGGGCAAAGTTCTTCAGCACTAATACAAATGGTTCAGCAAGGCAGGAAAGGGGCACCCAGGGTCTCACACGCAGCTCCAGCTTTGTGCAGGGGGTCAACACCGCAAGAGAGGTCCTCTACCCACAGGGGCCAGGAGGCCCTCCAGAAAGAAGGATGTGGGACCAGATCACCAAGGCCATCACTGCCAGCAGTGTCGCCCCAACTCCCCTGACCTGGCTCCAGTGCCCAAAGAAGCTTCATGACCTCAGACCTGTGGTCAAGGTCAGTGAAGGCATCTTCAAGAGCCGTCTCCAGAACTGCACCACCAGCCTCACACACATAGGATTACATAGAATATACAGCACAGAAGCAGGCCATTCAATCCAACCAGTCCATGCCAGCATTTATGCTCTACTCGAGCCTCCTCCCATCTTTCCTCATCTAATTCTATCAGCATAAACCTCTATTCCCTTCTCTCTCATATGCTTATCTAACTTCCCCTTAAATACATTTATACTATTCGCTTCAACCACTCCCTGTGGTAGCGAGTTCCACATTCTCACCACTCACTGGGTAAAGAAGTTTCTTCTGAATTCCCTATTTGATTTCTTGGTGACTATCTTATATCGATGGCCTCCAGTTATGCTCTTCCCCACAAGTGGAAAGATTCTCTATGTATCCACTCTATCAAAACCTTTCATAATTTTAAAGACCTCTATTAGGTCACCCCTCAGTCTTCTCTTTTCAAGAGAAAAGAGACCCAGCCTGTTCATCCTTCCCTGATAGGCATACCCTCACATTTCTGGTATCATCCTTGTAAATCTTCTCTGCACCTTCTCCAGTGCCTCTATATCCTTTTTATAATATGGTGACCAGAATTATACACAGTACTCCAAGTGTAGGCGAACCAAGGTTCGATACAAGTTTAGCATAACTTCTCTACTTTTCAATTATATCCCTCTAGAAATAAACCCTAGTGCTTTGTTTGCTTTTTTATGGCCTTATTAACCTACATTGCTACTTTTAGTGATTTGTGTATTTGTACTCCAAGATCCCTTTGCTCCTCTACCCCACCCAGACTCGCACCCTCCAAGTAATAAGTGACCTCCCTATTCTTCTTACCAAAATGTAATACCTCACATTTATCTGTGTTGAAATTAATTTGCTAATTTTATATGCCCATTCTGCAAGTTTATTAATGTCTTCCTGTAATTTATTGCAGTCCTCCTCAGTATTGACTATTTCCCCCCAATTTGATGTCATCTGCAAATTTAGAAATTGTGTTTTTGGTTCCAAAGTCTAAATTGTTAATATAAATTGTGAACAACTGTGGTCCCAGCACTGATCCTTGTGGAACACCACTTCCCACCTTCTGCCATTGTGAATAGCTACCCTTTACCCCTACTCTCTGCTTTCTGTCTTGATGCCAGCTAGCTATCCATTCTGCTACTTGTCCCCTGACTCTTCATACTCTGACCTTATTCATTCATCTATTATGTGGTACCTTATCGAAGGCCTTTTGAAAATCTAGATATATTACATCTACTACATTACCCTTGCCTACTCTTTCTGTTACCTTTTCAAAAAATTCAATGAGGTTGGTCAAGCAAGACGTTCCCTTTTTGAAATCCATGCTGACTATTCATTATTACATTTTTGGTTTCTAGATGTTCTTCTATTTTCTCCTTTAGTAGGGATTCCATTATTTTTCCTACCACTGATGTTAATCTGACTGGCCTATAGTTCCCTGGACATGTTCTAAATCCCTTTTTAAATATAGGCATAACATTAGCTATCCTCCAGTCCTTTGGCACTACACATTTTTCTAATGAATTATTAATTATATGTAGTAATGCCTCTGCTATATCTTCCCTAGATTATTTAAAAATGCACTGATGTAATCCATCTGGACCAAGGGTTTTATCCTCTGAGTTTGATTAGTTTATTTAATATATCTCCTCTTTTTACTTTAAATGCAGTTATCTCATTACTAATCTCATCATCCAATGTCATGTCCACCTGTTCTATTTCCTGGTAAACACTGAAGCAAAGTAATTATTTACTATTTCTGCCATCTCTCTATCGCTGCCTGTGGTATTATCCTATCCATCCCTTAGTGGCCCTACTCCCATACCAACCTTCCTTTTTTTATTTAAGTGCCTGTAAAATATTTTACTATTTCATTTTATGTTCCTTGATAATTTAATTTCATAGTTCCTCTTTGCCTTCCTAATTGTTTTTTTGACTTCTCTCCTAATCGCTTCATATTCTCCCTTATCATGCTCTCCCCTGCTGTCCATATACTTAATGTATGCCTCTTTCCTTACTCTCAATTTTTCCCTTATGGCTTTATTCATCCATGGCATCTCATTAGTGTTTAGCTTGTTCTTGGTTTTTTAGCGGAATATATTTTTCCTGGACTCTGTTGAACATCGTTTTAAATGTTTCCCATTGCTGTTCTTATTGTTGTCCATTTTATTTCCTCAAGTTCTATTCTCAACCCCTCAAAATCAGTTATTCTGCAATCTACTATCCTGGTCTTCATCATACTTATGTCCTTCTCAATTATTATCTTACACACTGTTCAATGCACGACCACCACCACTCCCCCACCCCCCCCTAAAAGCACTCACCTACAAACAATCTGTACCAAACACGAGGCACACCTCTCATTCCTAGCTTCATCTCACTTCCTTGGAGGAGACGGTGCTGGTCAATCCTGGCAGGGGCATAGCTGAGCCCTTGGCCAGCGGTGGGGCTGAAAGAATACAAGATGCTGATATCCTCATACATTATCCTCCTTCTCACATGCGCCTCTTGCTTCCCTGCCCTTCTCTCACCTCAACTCCACCCTTGTGCATTCCTCATTTCCCACACCCAAGAAATGCAGACTGCCCAGCCAGTGGGAGGAGTAGGAGGAGGAGGAGGAGAAGAAAAATAAAAATAAAAAATAAACACTCCCAGCCACCAGCCCCTCAGGGCTGACCTGCAAGGCCATCTGCAGTGTCCCCCACTGAAAGTCAGCAGCTTTCCACCATCCATGCTGCAGCCACTGGATGTCTAATTGAATGGATAGATGTATATACTTGGATTGGAAAGTTTGCTTTGTGGTGGCTTTTATTTCAGCATTGTGGCCAAAAGGACGCTGTGATGGTCAGTAACAGAGGGAAGGCAAGGTGTGGGACAAATGTTGAAAGGGGAATTGGGGTTGTGGTCACTGGTGGTGCCGCAAGCGGATGATTCCATCCCGGATATCCTGGCCAAAAAGGGGCAGTCTGATTTGCATCCTTCCTTCCTCTTCGTCCACTTCTGCATCTTCCTCTTCCCTTGGCAAGCGGATGCTGGAAACCTGGAAAAAAAAGCAGAAAATGCTGGAAATACTCCGCAGGTCAGGCAGCATCTCAACTTGAGATGTGAACTCTGTTTCTCTCTCCATGGATGCTGCCTGACTTGCTGAGTATTTCCAGCATTTTGTGTTTTGTCAGAGGCCTTCCTTTACCATCCTAGAACTTGCAAGCATCCAACAGCATTCCCTGCACACTTAAAAAAAACTTTTAACATGTATTGCACCAAGCTGCGCCTTCAATAAAATTTTTAAAAATCCAGTCCAAAATCTTAAATGCAGCTTACCTGAAAATGTGTGTGTCCCTTTTAAGAAGTGTTGACAGCCTTTCTGTCAGTCGGCTGAAAGCTTCCTTTTCAGAGCGAGCTTAGGACCCAGCGCTGAACTAGGCGCTAAGGTCAAAGTTCGTCGACGTGGCATCAAGTTGGTGTTGAACGCCGACTGACTTCACGCTCTCTTCATTTACATCTCCAGGGCCAGAGCTGCTATCAGCAGCCTGTCCAAAAGGGGGGTTGACTGCCTGCCTCCCCCTCCCTCCCTCCCTCCTCTTCCTCTTCCTGTTTGGTGGTCCTGCAATCCCTGGTGGCAAGGGCTCTGCCCTCATAATTCCAATAAATGAAACCCCAGATACCTGTTGCTCACCACATCCCCGTCATACCATCCCTCTGTCACAGAATATCACAGCGTCCACCTGGGTACAAGCTGAAATGAGAGACACCACAAAAGATTCCCAAAAAATTATCAAAAATCACTTCACACACAATTAAAGTAACAATATGAACTATTCACCCTTGTGCAATCCATAAGTGCCTGTCGTTCGGGTGCCCATTCCTGTCCTAGTGCTCCTACAAAGTGCTCCCCCAGTGGCTGCAGCATAGCTGGTGCGTTTTCCTGGAGGAGACTTCAGATGGCCTTGCAGGATGACCTTGAGCAGCTTTGGCCCTTGAAGTCCCGGCTGCAGACTGCACCACCTTGGCATGGATGGCAGCAGTCTGGACTGTCTGGCTGACTGGCAGTGGCAAGGGCAATGGCAGAGTGGCAGTGGTGGGAGCGTGAATGCTGTCATCTTGAGAGAGGGCAGCAGGGTTCTGCTCTACTGACCCACTGCCACTCCCCCGGAGTGGTGCCTCAGCATTCCTAGCAATCTGTTGGAGCATAGATTCCTGAGCTGCTGAAACACCCTTCACACCTTGGTCCACACTGGTAAACCCAGCCACGATGGCAACAGTCTGAGCTTGGATGGCATCAAGCTGAGACTGCATGAGAGCAGTCTGAGCTTCCACTGCAGCATTCAGAAATTGGGTCACTTCCGCCTGTGCTACAATGGCAGCCGCAACATCACCCATCACACGCACCATCACATCTGGGCCAACACGAACTATTCAGGAGGCTTCCATCATTTCCAGCCTGGAAATCCTGGGCTCCAAGCTGTGAGCAGAGCCCTGTGCAATGTTGGAGGCAGACTCCTCCATGCTTCTTGACATTGCCAAGATGCTCTCTGGCAGTTTTGTCATTGCACCCAGCAATTCAGTGTGCATGCCCATCAGCCTTCTTCTGAACCTTGCGCGCGAACTCACCCTCTGGGGAGCTGGCCCCTGAGCTACCCTTTTCCCCTGACCTTGCTGCAGCCCACCCATGCCCAATGCCTCACCCTGTGCAGATCCCGCTTCTACACTAGCCTCTAAAGTACGTGCAGTGCCAGTTTCTGAGCTGGTGTCTGAGTGACAAATGCAGTGACACTGTCTTCTTATTCCTCTTCTTCTCCTCCCCTCGCTCTTGTGCATCGCCGCAGAGACGAGCTGCTCAGGTGCTTTTTGTTAATCAACTGAAAGCATAAAGGCACAAGAGTCGGGTTATGGTAGGGGAGGGCGGGCGGGGGGTGGTGAAACAAACTATGCGTGCATACAGCATCAGTAGCTTGAAAGTGAGAAGAGATGGTGGGATGAGGGAGAAGTGAGATCTGAGAAGAAGGATTAGGAATGACTATACCGTTGTTGTCCCCAATAGGGTCAGCCTCGTCGGTTGCCATGGCCTCTATGATCTGCCGCACAATTATGTCCAGAATTCTCTCCCCCAGCTGGCTGAGGCCGTGGATGTCAGCATGCCCCCGCTGCTCCCTCTGGTTATGTGAGACCTGTGTTGTGCTCCAAGCTGGGTCTTGAAAGACAGTGTACGACTGCACCTTGTACTGTTCCTCCATTTCGGTATCCCGCAGGACATCTTTTGAGATTGTCTATGGAGATAGTTTTAAGAATATGCTTGCCATTTGGCTGATTAATATGTATTTTAACTGTTCTTTCGTTAATAACAGAATGTATTTGAACAGGTTTTTTCCACTTCGGTCTTAAACCAGGTTTTTGCTCGAACTTCTTTTCCTGTACCCATTCTCCTACTAGGGGTTGCCATGCTTTGTTTGTCAATTTTTTCTGCCTATTTGCCTCCCTTATCCTCTGATCAATTTGATGAATCTCCTCTGTTACTTTTTTAAATCTAACTGTTGCTGTCGGGTCAAGAAATCAGAGAGTGTAGAGGCAATAAAAGAACTATGGGTAAGCGGTGTATGCATCTCAACCCCATACATCAGATAATACGCAGTTTTAGGGGACACTGTCCCTGATGCAGATGCAGGCACATTATTAAGTGATAGCTGCACCTCCGGAATGACGGTGGTCCACTTATTTCCCCTGATTCTCAACAGTTTGACCAATAGCTTTTTTACTTTCTGGTTTTTACGTTCCACCAGCCCCGCTGATTGCAGATGACGTGGCGTGCTGTGCTCTAACCCAATCCCCCTTTGTTCGTAGTAGTCTTTGAAGATCTTGGAGACAAAGGCTCCGCCTTGATCGGAGTGTAAGATTTTGGGTGCACCAGCTACAGTAATTATGTCAGTAATAGCATTGCTGAGTGCGTTTTCCGAAACAGTTTTTGTGGGAACCAGCCAGCAGAAGGAAGTGAATCCATCTACATAAACGAGAACATGTCTGTATCCCAAAGATGGGGGAAGTGGTCCAATAAAATCAATAAAGAATTTTCCCATTGGCTCATCAGCTTTCACAGGAGCCAATGGTGGTGGCTTAATTAGTGATGACTTATTGGTTAAATAGCATGGCTCACAATTTGCCACGTATGTTTTACAGGCCTTAAGCATGCCTGGCCACCAATATAAGGGGGTCAATTTGCAGAATGTTGTTCTGGCACCACAATGTGCTTGATCTATGCCCTCGTGAGCTTCTTTTACAAGCTGTTCTCGTTTGTGTCTCGGGGGTACTTCTCGGTTTCCCTTGGGCAACTTAACTAGCACAATACCCGTAGGGGTTTCTGAGTAAAAGTACTTTGGTGGATATCCTGCTGGATTCTCTTTTGTTGGGTCTAATAGCTGAATCAGTTCCTCAACCTGATTAGCTGCCCGTTCTGCCCTAGTGATTAGACTAATATTGGCAGGCCCCTCTCGAGGGGAGTGTCATGCAGATCGAACGTTTCGCTTGTTCGTCTGCAAGACTGTTTCCTTTTGAGTGTACTGTCCCAGTGGTATGCCCATTTACATGAATCACCTGACAATTCTGTTTCTCCATCCTCGAACGGAGAATGTCTTCCCACAATGACTTATGTTTTATGGGTTTACCCTTATAATTGGTAAAATTTGTTTGTTCCCAGAAAACTAGATCTTGGTTATATCCTCTTTTACATTAGTCACTATCCGTACAGATTAGTGTGGGTTGAATAGGGTCTGCCTTTTCTAATGCATACCGTAATGCTGCGGCTTCAGCATATTGCGCTGTCTTATGGCCAAGGGGTATGGACAGTAATTCTTCTGGATAAAAAGAATAGGAATCTCGAAAAGTCCCTACTACTATCCCCATCCCAGCTGAGGATTGTTGTGATGTCCCTTTTTTAATCGTCATTGAAGATCCATCACAGTAAATGACTTGATGGTACTCTGTAAGCGGTCTCATAGGTATTTGTCTGATTCCCTCCTCCGGATCATCATCCTCCATGATAGGGAGATGCTCTAAGTCCATTTCCGGGGAGAGGAATTTAAAAATGAGTGTAGGATCATTCAAGAACGATGCCCATTTATCATATCGGATCTGGGTGGCTCTTTTTTCATCAGAGGCCATCCTCAATACTGATCTTAAATCAGGAATCTCAGTATAGATGGTAATGGGGTATTTCCCTTGAAGGGTCTGTGCCTTGGTGAGGCATTGGACTACCATAGTCATGACCCTTTCTTTTTTAATGTACCTCCTTTCGACATTGGAAAAGTTATAAGAATGGAACTGAATGGGCACTATGTTCTTTTCATTATAGAAAACTGCAACTGCCACTTTAGGTGACGACCTGAGATGAATATTGAGGGGAACTTGTAAGTCCCAATGTTCCAGGTCTATGGCTTTTTGTACCTCTCAGAATAATTGTTGCAATTTTGAGTAATCGTCTGGTGAAAATATGAATGGTCCTTTTGCTGCTTTGCCCACTCAAGCATACAGGGGTGCTGAGAGCTCGGCAAAGGTTGGCGTAAAGGATCGAGGCAAAATTCAGGAGTCCTAAACTTGCTTGCAGATTTTTCAGTGTTTTAGGATATTGAATGGTGGCTAATTTTTCTTTATAGGATTGAGTTAATCCTCTACCGTTTCCAGTTATTCGCAGGCCCAGAAAATCTACCTCTTCCCTAACTAGTTGACTCTTTTTTATGTTGATTAAGTACCCAGCAGTTGTAAGTCTGGATAAAACACAATCAATGGCTTTCAAGTGCTCTTGGAGATTGTCATGTGACAGATATATATCGTCCACATAAGAATTGACGTTAGGTAGGTCTTTTAAAAGGTCAATGATGTGGGCTGAAAAGAGAACGGGACTGTTTTGAAATCCCTGGGGCAATCTGGTCCAGCAGTACTGATAACCATCGGGTCCAGTCATCGCTGTTTTTGGCCAATCAGCTTTTTCGATTGGATGTGACCAGAAGCCGTTTGCTAGATCAATACAAGATTTATATTTTTCCCTTGTGATTCCAGAGAGAAGGGCTGTGGAATTTTGCTGTTGCGCAGTATGTGGGGCCGTTACCCTATTTAAGGCTGTATAATCGACCACTAATCTCCACCTCCCATCTGGTTTAGCAACATCAAACAATGGTGAATTAGTTCTAGATGCCATTTTGATTAAGACACCTTGTTCTGTTAGTTCTTTGAGTGTTGTTAGGAGATCTATTTTTCCTTTATGGTCTTGAATAGGCCACTGTTTTTTAGGTTTGTGGCAGCCAGCATCAAGTGGGTGGGGTTTGATGTCTATCTTTCCACATTGATTTGGATGGCATTCTAGATAAGGGTAGTATCTATTAATGAGTTGCTTGAGGAGGTCTTTGCCTCCCCCCTCTAGGTAAGTTTGATCAAGCTGTGTCCGAACATGTTTTTCCCTGTCATCCTGGTCTGTGGATGCTTCTACAGGTCTGGTTGAGATTTTAAGGTAATTTTTCATGTCTGGTTGTCCTATAATGAGGGAACAGGCCAATTGTGGTACCAGTCCTACATCTAGGGTCACCGTGATTCCATATATAGTAATAGGTATTTTGTAAAAATTAATTATTTTGGTTTTGTCTTGTGTGAATCCTCCTAATGGTCTTTTACAAATTGGGCTCCCCAAATCTGTCCACTTAGTTTTTATAATTGCAGGATCTATTACAGTGTAATCAGCTCCCGTATCAAACAGGGCCTTCACTTGTGTGTTTGTGGGCAAGGTTGCCAGGGCATAGGGGAATTCAAGGGGCCCTGGCTGGGTGCCAAGCCTTCAATCCTGGGATTGTTCATCTTCAGGATCCTGAGTTTCATTTGCTGCTTTGTCTTTAATTATTTTAACTGATTTTTGTTCCTCCCTCTTGGGGGTATCGTGTTTTCCAGATCCCTGAGGGGGTTTGTCGGACCGTTTATTATCTTGACGATCCTCCTGTTGTGGTGAACGTTGGTTCTGCCGGGAATCTTTTTGATCCCCATTTCGGTTTTCCTCCCATGGCTCTCTGATAGTTTTGGCCAGTGTAAAAGCTGTCTCCACAGGGAGTCCACTGTCCTTCGCTTTCCTTTCGAGGTCTAGCCCCTCGTCTATCCCATCTTTCCGGGGAGAAATCTTTCTCATATTGTGGGCGAGTTGGGGGTGTAAACCTTCTGGAATACACTCTTGGGGGTCCCGAGCCATGAGTTTGTGTCTGAGCGGGGTGGACTTGAGACTTGAGTCTATACAGTCCTTGTTTCTGAGTACCAAATGTACCTTCTCCGGTTTTTTTATCCCTAGTTTCTGATCTCATTATAGGTTTAGTTTGGGGTAGACCTAAGAGGTCATGATTTAATTGGATAATGCGATGACATTGTCCCATCTTTGTTGGTTATCTCGATAATCATTTATAGCACCCTCACAGGCAAGTTTGAGGGCTGTATTTTGGTATTGATTGGCCAGGTAACCATGGACAATATCCCAGTTATCCTGTATAAGTACGTTGCCTAATCTGTAGGCAGCTACCAGCCCTTTAGTTGTGGCTGTATTAGTGAGTATTTCCTTGATGGAACCCATTACATGCCGTCCCTGAGTTGCCGTGAGAACATAGGCGTATATTTGAACCCAGTTGTTACACTGGTTTAATGGGGGAATTAAGTCTGAACTTAGTATCATTTGTAGTAGTTGCCTCAGGTGTTGGGCATTCCAATCTTGGCAACAGGTTTCCAATTTATCAAGGCTAGTTAGAATCCAGCAGGTTTTTTCCTGGCTGGTGTTTCCCAGTCTACCACACATTGTGTAGATAGAACTCAGGTTTACTTGACCTAGGGGCACATTGTGTGGTTGCTGGGGTTGGCTTACTGGACCAGTAATCATTGCGCCTCCAGCATTTAGATAAGATTGAGCTAGTGCCTGTCGGCATTGATTATAATGGATTCTAAGCTGTCTATAGTTTTCTCGAAGATTCTGGTCATTTATTTCATCATGAGCTTGCCACCTTAACCGGAATCCATGGCCTCCGGGAGCATAGGCTGCTCCGGGTCCTACTATTCGGCCATGGTTACCACCACCTTGTTGGGCACCATTCATTAGGCCTCCCAATTGTGCGGGTGTGCACCTTATCATTAAGGAATTTAGTGGATTTGGAGTATTTGTTTGATTATCCCACTGGATATTCTGTATCCCCTGGTTCTGGGGATCAACATCAATCGTGCCATGAGTTCTAACGGCTCCGTCGGCATCAAAGCCTTCTATTTCAAAAATTATCACTTGGTTTTGTGGAGGTACAGGGATAGGATTATTTCCCCTAATAAAGCAATCATTTGAATTTGCTAATAAAAAGACTTGGCCAATTCCGACAGGGTTTGCCATTTCATCAGGACCTAACCTCGGTTAGGGTTTAATATGAACTTTATAAGAAATTTCTAGACCTCAATGGTATACTGAGGAAGTTCTGATTTAAGTTCTACAAGGCCTGATCAGGGACTTGTCATCTCTAGAGGCTTAAATCTGGGTCTTCGTACCACCGTCAGTAAAATACTCCTTCTATACTTAACAATCTACAAGATGGATATAGATATAAATATAAGTATAGGTTCTGTATCAACTCATTAACACACACGTTGGGTGCCAACTGAAGGGACTATTACTAGTCCTAGCCCCTTTAGGGCTACCCCAGATCAGGCGTATTCCCCAGACGTTCACTTTCAACTAAAGTTTGAGGTAACCGAATCCTAAAGATGCTTAACTGGGTCTAAAGGTCCACACTATCTCTCCCTAAAGGAAAGGAACAACCTGAAGATGTTACCGTCCTCCAGATAGCACTTTTAATAAGTTTAGCTAGACTGTAACGTTCCGGATATTATGAGGGTCCGGATAACTCCCCCAGAATTCTGCGTACAGAGATTGAGTTCACGAGTTTAATACAGAAGTATTGTGTGAGACAATTCTAAAAATATATAGATTTATTAAAGAACCAACATGTAATTACAGTTGGTGATTCAATCACAACATTAACAGTTCCAAAACCAGAAATCTTACAATTCTATTATCAGAGATCCTTATTCTCAAATCTTAACTTTGTTACATTTTTACAGTTCTTAGTCTTATTCCAGGATATCCACCAAAATCAAATACAGTACAATACCTTGATCCCCGAGGGACAAAGAATTGTAGACTTACAGAGCCTGCCTCTGAAGCCTGAGAATCGCTTTGCCCCTTTACAGCGAATCTATCATCTCATTTGAAAGTTCAATATTTATATCCTTTTTCAGTGGTATTTCCTTTGAAGTTTTCTGCTGATGTAACCTAATTATCTCTAGTTATTTTTCTGCTGACCCCTGCTATTCTTACAGTCAGTTCAGCTGGTAGCAATGCAGACTTGTGTCTCTCCTTTCGGTGTTCAAAGCTTATCATAAAAACGGTGTAACAGCAGGTGCATCTATTTGATGTCATTCTTACCAAGGTCTTCTGTTTGTGTCTTTTTACGACGTGTAAATTAAAACACCTCAACCAGGGGGATCTATGCAATTCTTAGTTACCTCAGCTGGCTGCAACACAGAATTGTGTCTCCTGTGTTTCATTTGATGTCATTTTTACGAAGGCATATGTTTCTTAATTTTATGTGTTTCTTTCCGAAGTGTAATTTAGAACACCTTAACAGGGTGTACCATTGTGTTATTTCCAAAGCTTTAGACTTCAGGAGCCTCCAACCTCCTGTTTCAATAAGTTTATTGATTCAGTGTCAATAACTTATCTTATTCCAATAGCCTGAATGCTGTTAACAATACAGCTTCTCCATTGTTAGGTTTTTAGATTTTCAAACCCAGTTTGTCATGTTTTAATAAGGCCAGAATTATTTCATAGAATGGTGTATTTTTCTGAATATGGCTTATTCCTTCACAGGTTTACTATCTCAGCCAAAGGACAGTGCAGCACTCCCTCAGTACTGCACTGAAGTCTCAGCCTGGATTATATACTGAAACCCTGGATCGGGACATGGTAAATAAAAGTGGTAATTGGGCACTGCTTATTAGATTTCAGTTTTTAAATCAACTACTTATTACAAGTATCGTACTTTTCAATGCTTTTGTGATTAAAGCTGCAGCAACATCTCTGCTTCTATAGTTTATCAATAAAACATAGTCATTACTAAAAAAATCCCATGAGTTTTGGAGATTTTTGAATCTTAAAACAGAGATGAAAGCCACCAGCCATCCATGTTGTTTATTAATGCCGCTAACCACTGCCCTACATTACTAGTTACTATGATCATCAAGAAACACAAAATGAAGAATGAAGGTTAGTGCTGTTAATAAACTAAGGGGGAAAAATTCAGTTGGTTGCGCCTCCCGTTAGTGCCTTAAGAGGGCGCTAATGGGGCGCAAAGAGTCTAGCGCCCGGACATTTTGCGGCGGCACTAAATACTACCGTCACGATCTCCTGCGCCAACAGATCGTGACGTCAGTCGAGTGCGCAACGCCCCGGTATCGCCCCGGTGCGGATATTGAGTGGCGCTCCCAGCCTTACCGCCTGCCGCTAGCAACGACAGGTTGAGGGGAGCGTTTTGCAGTCAGGAAGGGACTGGGGGAGCGCTATTTAAAGGTGACCGCTTCCTGCCCTTTATTGTTGGTGACATTTTAGAACCACGCATTCTGAGAGAGAGAGAGAGAGAGACTTCTGGAGAGATTCAACGCTGTGTGAAGGAGTTTTGGGTACTGAGCAGCACTTTGCAGGTTCATTTTGATTTGCCCTTCCTTGTAACGATTTAGAAGAGACTGTGGGGGCTGCACGCTGAGCTCTTTCCCTGGTACTCTTCATTGTTCTTTCCAGCAGATTTGATGTGCAGGTCTCTCCAGGCCGAGATTCAAGGCTGCAATGAGCAGGATGTGGATGGAAAGCAAGATCAACCCTCCCCTTTAAGAACTGGCTGGCGCCAGTGTGTCTGTGTTCCACTGCTGACTGACATCACATGAACTTCGCCAGCGCTCTGAGGTAGCGCCTCGCTCCTCGGCCTTTGCGCCTTAAGACAGGTGTGAAGCGCCTGATTTAGTGCTCCAATCACCTCCAGGGGCGATAAAAGTCAAGTTTGCAGTCGGTGGCGATAATTATCGCCAGGCGCTAATCTTGGCGTCCGGCCGATAATTGCGCCCCAAATGGGGCGATACTGAATTTCTCCCCCTAAATGTTCAGCTAGTTCTGTTCCAATACTTAAAACGTCTGTGAAATGGATTCATAATTTTGTTTGAAACCTAATTTTGACAAGTAGAACATTTTAATGCTCAACTTTTAAAGCAGAAAATCTAATTATGGATCACTGTAGGTTTGTACTTACTCTAATTTGCATACTTTCTATACTATATCTAATCACTGTCGAGTTAACTTTCTCTTAACTAATGTAAGGGGTTTCTTGTCGTGCTTGTATCATGGACGGTGCTGGTGCGAGGTTAGGCCTTCGTTGCCTAATACTATTGCTTGCTCTGGTCTCCGGCCAGCCCTTTTGCAATAAGCACCTGTGAGTGGTTCGACCCACTCGCCCTTACGGTTCTAACACTGGACTTAGGTGCAGGGAGCAGTAATGCAGAGAAAACTCAATAGACCCGGTTGAATAGTACGAAATGGAAATCTTTATTGCATAGCGTCCAAAATCATGAAGTACATGTCATAGGCGCAAATTAACGAGAGTACAAGTATACATACATTCATAAAGCTTGGTCTAGGGAAATGAAGAATGCACGGCACATCGTAAAAAGGGGAACACATTATACTTTATCCTTAATAAAACCACCCTCCCTTATCAATACCTACACTACGTCTAGATTTGTAGGATCGGGAAACATGCTCACCACTCGTGATACTTCGGAGAATTTTAAAGTGAGGCACTCGGCTCGTTTCACTGCAGTGCCTGACTGTCACGTGTTTGGAGGGGTTCTGCACCCCACTTGTTTATCTTCGCTGCCGCGACAAGCAGGCCGGGCTCCCTGTTGTCATGAAGAACTCGACAGAACTCGGACACGGTTCAAAGAAGAGCCTTCCTATGCCCGACACCGGCTGTCGGTAGATTTCAATGAAGAGTCTTTCATGTATTTTCGGGTGCGGTCGGGGTTTACTGACCGTGGCGGCACGTGGATTCTTCTTCTTTTCTTGTCATTTCGTCTTGTCTTTTCGGGCCTTCGGGTCCAGACACCGTTTACTGACTCTCGGGATGGTGCACCCGGTCACTTGCCCTTGTCGAGGCGGCTCGTTCCGATTGAGCTCCACCCAACATTCGAATAGCCGACCCATACGGCTAAAAGTCAAGAGTCAACAATGTCCAGCCCTAAGGAAGAGCTTCAGCAAGGGTTCGCCGAGAGATAAGAGAATAAGAGACGATTCGAGCGAATAAGAGACCGATGGACATTTGTTCACTATAGTTATAGTGCTGTGTTCCCTTATCGCCCGCCCAAATCTGAATGTTTGTCCTTTGTATAATATTGGCGCTCAAAAACTCCCAGCATGGGGCGATTCTTTCCTTAACGGGTTTCGGTAGCACCTGAAACTGGCCAACTACCCGTTAATGTTTTCTCCATTGTTGACCCTGCCAGGATTGTATGAATCATCTCCCTGACTGGTTTTGGGGGCCCCCGAATACTCGTTTAATCACCCGTCGATGTCTCTCTCATTGTAGAGCCGTGGGGGTATTTGTGTATTGATGTGTCTGGATGGGCCTTCGATTGCCCAGTACAATGGTCCTTACTTGTGCATGGAAAACGATTCCAGCACTCATATCTTTGCTATTGTCACAAATGCAAACAGGTTGCATCCTGTCTTTATCAGTGTTTATCGAGTATGATCCAGTCTTATATTGAAATGTTTATTCGAACGCCATCTTGTCTGCCCACTGTACTTCTGGAAGCTTCTGCCACGATGCGCGGTGGCCATTTTACAGGCTTCTGTGTCCTTTATAATCATGACAGCATTTCGTTTAAATAAACTAATCAAACGAATCTGCTTCTATCTTGTTATTTTGAATCGCGATAATTGCAAAACTTTACAGTCCCTCCTGTTGATGCAAATAACTCCGCTTATCGTATCAATTAAAAGTGGTGGTGAGCAAAATTATCCCGATTCTCCACATCCAAACACTCCCGGTAATTAAAACTATCTATGGCCTCCATGCAGTCCTCATTTCCCAGAGAAAATTACATTGTCTAACTTGGATAAACCGTAGGCATCATTGCCTTTAAACTTACATTGCGTATACGCCTTCCAGGTGCAAGAGGCCGATGCCTCTCGCACCACCTGTATATGCATATTTTATTATACGAGGAAAAATAATCAAACAACCATTTTAAAAATACAAAGTTCCAAACTTAGTTACACATACTCACAACTAATAACAACTACATAAAACACACATGGTAAAATGGAGCGGCGTCATCCTGGCCGTTTACGCGGTACTTTCTTCGTTCACGCGCACGTAACATTCTCTCCACTCCCCTGTGTTCTCCTGCTTTGTGAGGCGTTTGCCTCTCTTGCAGTGTACGACCAATAGTTACACTACAATTATAACTTGGCACACAACCAAAATGTGGGAAGCTTTCCTGATCCATGACGGAACTTCAATATTGGTGAACAGATCCCACCACGGTGGGATTACTAAGTCCAAAATTTCTGTCCCTATCTCAACAGTCTTTTGTTCCAGGGTGTAAAAATGTTTTTGTGATACCGCGACGGCTTTCAAAAGCTTGGTGAGGTGTTTAGGGAGAGAGGGAATGATGTATCTGAAATGCGCGACGAATCGCTGCAAGTCGGTGAAATTCTCTTTTACTGTAAGGTGAACAGTGGATGGTTCAGGGATCAGGACAATTCGCTGTTGTGCCACTTGAACTTCAGCCCTGGGTTTAAAACAGAAACTGCTGTCACTCACTGGACACCGGCTGTGGTTTCCATGCTGGTAGTGTTGCGCTACAGTGGTAACGCAATACGTTCCACCCCCTATGTATGCCACCTGCGGAGGCGCATGATCTTGTGTCATTGCTTCCATGGTGCAATTCATGGGCTTCGCGCCAGCCGTTCTGAACCCGCATTGTGGTGTTAAAAAGGCATTCAAGTGCTGGGGACACAGTATTATGTGTGCTCCCCGGCCACGACAACCCGATAGGTCGGTACCTGTCATCGTTTGCTCCCAGCGGATGACGTAAGGTGGGACCGCTGCGTAGCGAATGTGGGCTCCCCCCTGAATGACACCAATGTTCTCCACCCGGTACACCAGGGCGGGCTTTGCTGTGTCGCCCAACACCGGCATACGTAGTACTATACCCATGATAGTATGGTTTGACCGTCCGCAGTCCACGGGGACTGGGTATGCCTCTGAGGCTAGCCTGAGCTGACACGGGCTTAATGCGTTCTGGAAAGGGTGGAGCGCCTGCAGGTGTTTGTTACTTATCCAGGACGGGACCAAACCTTGTTTTAAATCCTCCAAATTACTGCGGCCCTCGCCCAGTAACCACGCCCCGTATAGTACGCACACCTCGTTCTGCGCAGCTTGATCGGATGCGTTCCGATCTTCCCTGATCAGGGCATTTACCGTTCTCGCATGCTTCTCCAGCTCTGCTATAATCTCTTTTAAGTGTAGTGTCATGGCCTGGTCCTCATGTAACTCAGACCCTACTACCTTGTTTTCGCTTGTGAGGATGCTTTTTAATTGTGTTTTTAAACCGTTGATCTGGGTCTGCAGCTCCACGTTGTCTAGAGCGTTGACCACAGATGTTCCTGTATGAAAGGCAGTAAACATATCGTTCACAACACCCCTTCTTTGTCTCCCCACCTGACTCAAAACTTCGTGTGGTGTGGTGCACAAGCTTGTTTTGTCAATCTCTGCAAAATCAAACTCGTAGAATTGTCTGAACATGTTTGTCAACAGGACCTGGTACAATTGTTCCGTTTCTTTGGGACACCACTCTGGTAACCGCACTTCGGTGAGATTTAGAATCACCGAAGCCACCGCGTAATGTACCGCTTGAAATAGTATCTGGTCTGTTGGGACCAGTACCAAACCATTCCCGGGCCCCTTAGTGGTTTTAGGGCACCCTTCCTCCTGAGCCAAAACCACCGGAATCGTGGGCGGAGACTTGCGTGGGCGTGTGATGAGTTCAGTGGCGTTTACCGGGATCGGGGAGAATGGAGCTCCGCACCCCTTTGTGCTGACATCCCACCTCATCCCTTTCCCATTATCCTGCCACTGGTGTACGAAAAATATGGATATACCCTTGGGGCAAACGTACTTCGATCCCCACATACAAACATATATTCCCTCATCCGGTTCCCACCATTTGTCCCAACAGACTTTCAATTGTCCGTTAGTCCCCGTAATTGTCCGATGGGTATTGTTACCCAATCGCTCCCACTCAACCGAGGAATTTCTCATAGTCTTGCTTAATTTCCGTAACCACCACCATCGGCTCAATGGGACCTTCCCATTGCATGTCAAACAAATCCTTTTGCCGATGGTGACGCTGATTCTGGGTGCAATGATCCTCACTCTGGGGCACAGTAAAGAAGTCTCTTTGTAGGCAAATCCGGATGCGCTGGAGTATTCCGTCGAATTCGTTCCCAGCCATCCCGGCCACCTTCCCTTGTGGAAATAAGTGGCGGTCTCCTCAGCCTTTCGCTCCCCAGTCCCATCCGTTGCGATGGGGCCCGTGTCCCCGGAGCAACCAAACACAACGACATCCTTGGTGAGGCCCCGATAGGCCAATCCATATCCGATCGTTGCGAGCACTATCAGAATCCTTTCCATCTTTCCTGGTTCCTGTGATCAGATAAAATGATGTAGCCAGCCTCCCAAGAGTCTCTGGCTTTTGTGAAGGGTGAGCGGGTCCCTTGACCTCGTCTCACGTAAAAAGACATGTATGCTGGATAGACTTTAACTATTCCTACCTCTAACTCCCATCATTTTACCATTTACTTTTAAAATTAACCTGCAATCTTACCAAACTTAAAAAAACTATAAACTTAAACTTATCCTAAACTTAACTGTACAGTGCCGCCCGTTCCCAGGGTGGCCTACCTAAATTCTGCGAAGACTGCCACGAGCTTTTCCCAGTGGTGGGGGGGCACTGACCCCTTCCTTTGATCTGCCGCAGCCTGTCGCCGCTGCGCTGGGACTGGGATCTCCCTGGGCTGCCTTGACCTTGAACTTACGCCTGGGGGTGCACGGGGGATTTGGCCACGACTTCCTGGGCTGGGGTGTCCGACTTGACCTACGGAGGGCTACTTTGGGCAAGATTTCCAGGGCCGACGGACCAGGAACCAAGACTTCCACCGTCACGGCCTGTGGTCCCACCACAGCCGCTGGCTCCGTCTCCCCTGGCTCCGCCCCCCTGAACTCGGGATTTGCAGTTTCTGGCTCCACCCTACTTGGCCCAGTATGTGGACCTCCACTCGCAATCCCTATCTCCCCTATGGGCAAGACTTCCAGGGCCGACGGACCGGGTACCGAGACTTCCACCGTCACGGCCTGTGGTCCCACCACAGCCGCTGGCTCCGTCTCCCCTAGCTCCGCCCCCCTGGGCTCGGGATCTGCAGTTTCTGACTCCACCCTGTGTGGAACTCCACTCCCCTAAGCTTGAGTCGAGGGCGAAACCTTCGTCCTCCGACCCCAGCACCTCTCCGACCGGGTCACTACCTTGATCGAGCTCCTCGAGCTCTTCCTCATCTGAATCCCAACACCAAGAAAAGATCCTACACTTTTCTAGAATGTCCTCTCCCCTCAAACAGGCTGCTTTACCGGTCTGTGCGCCCTGCGGTCCTACCCGGGGCTGCGAGTCCCCACTCGCAGTTTTGGCCCCTGCGATTGGCCCCTGTGCACCCGGCTTATACAACTTGCACTGGTTAATGTGGAACCATTTTGTGCGCCGAGGTACCTTTACGGCGTACACCATGGGACTCGCCTTATCTACAATACTGTAGGGTCCCATATACAGTGGTTCCAAACTCCCTACTCTGGCATAGTTCCTAACCATGACCTGATCTCCGACTTCCCACTCCTGCTTCTTACGGGGTTCCAGCAACAGGCGATTTCCCTGGTGCTGTCTTCCCATGTTCCCAGCCGCCTGCTCGTAAACCTGCTTCAGGCGCTCCAAGAGGGTCTGGACAAACTTGTCCCTTTTCACCTCTTGGAGCTGAGCCTCAGTGAGCACCGGGGCTAGTACATGGGTGGGGGTTCGCATGATCCTCCCAGTCATCACCTCGTACGGGGAATACCCCGTACTCTTCGACTGACTGGCCCGGATCCCCATGAGGACTAGAGGCAGAACCTCCGCCCATTTTTGGGGCGATGTCATAGTCTCTTTCCTCAGCTTCTCCTTTAGGGTCCGGTTCATGCGTTCAACAATCCCTGATGACTGGGGATTGTGCGCTACGTGCCACTTCCCATCAATGCCCAAAAGCATGAGGGTGTTCTGCATCACCTGGCTGGTGAAATGACTCCCTTGGTCTGACTCCACGAAACGGGGGAGTCCCCACCGCGAGAACACTTCCCGGACCAAGATCTTGGCAGTACCCAGCGCCGTAGCTGTTCTACAGGGGAAGGCTTCTACCCATTTGGAAAACACATCCACCAAGACGAGGCAGTATTTGTAGCCTCCCTGGGTGGAGGGTAGGGGCCCTATGTAATCGATCTGTATCGACTGCCATGGTCCCTCCACCCTCCTGATGTGCCCCATGTGCACTTTCCTTTTCTGGGGGTCTGGGTTGTTTGCAGCGCACACAAGACAGTTTGCACAGAACTCGCGGACCTGCTCCCTGAGTCCCGGCCACCATCCCGCCTGCTCTACCCGTTGCCAGGTAACCTCGGGCCCGGGGTGTCCTGCCCCCGGCCCCTCATGAGCCAACTGGAGGAATTCCCTCCTGTGCTGCTGCGGCACAACCCACTGTTCCTCGCGGAACAGCATGCCTTCTTTAACGGAGAGGGTTGCCGTACTGTACGGGCCCTCTACCTGCTTGCCCTCAGTAATCGTTCTGAGAACTGTTTTTAGGGCGGGATCCTGGTTCTGGACGGTCTTAAGGTCTAGGGGCAGTGTTACCCTGGTGTTCCCGAGATTCCCTTCCCTGCCTTGGATCGCTGCCACGGGTCCGGGTCCATAGGGGTCCCAGAAAATGCCGTTACGGGCACCCTCCCTGGCTAGCGCATCCGCCTGCTGGTTGCCCTCCCCGCGGGGCTCTGTGGAGGAGTGAGCCTTCACCTTATGGATGAAAATCTCCCCTTCCTCCCCTACTGCTGCTAGGATCTTTTCCAGCAAGGGCTTCACCGTTAAAGGTCGCCCGTCCACGGAGGTGTAGCCACGGCGGGACCAAATGGCCAGGTATTCCGTACACGAATTGCACGTAAACATACTGTCCGAACAAATCGTGTATGGGGTTGGGAAGATCTCTGGGTGGGTCACTACATACGCCACCGCAGACAGCTCAGCCTGCTGCGCGCTCATGGTGCTGGGGAGTTTAATAGCCAGGGCAAGGTTTGCCGCAGGGTCATAAACTCCACACCCTGTGAGTCGTTCGCCAGCGGACACTGTCCTGGAACCATCAACATAAATCTCGCGGCCTGTGGGATGTATCCCGGCCCGCAAACCTATGTTGACCTCCCACACCCCTTCCACCGAACACTGGTGGGCTGTTCCGGGGTATACCAAGTTGGCCGCGAGCCTGGGCTCGCAAAGACCTTTAACCCTAAGATCCATCTGGGAAAGGAGAAGGGTCCAGCGCGCAATTCGTGCGCTGCTTACGGTCCCATCCTTAATCCTCCCATCTAGAAGCATCTTAGTTGGCGTGTGATGGGTGAGGAGAGTGATGGGAGAGAGCCCTGTGAAGATCGCTGATCTTTTCACAGCCCAATGCGTGGCTAAAAGATGCCTTTCGCAGTTGGAAAAACTCCTCTCCACATCCGTTAACACCCTGGACGAATAGACAACCGGCCTCAGCTTGCCGTGACGCTCTTGGAGCAGCACAGCGCTCAAGCTGTCTCCGCTGGCAGCTACCTCCAGGAAAAACTCCTTCCCCCCATCTATGGCCCCTAAAGCTGGCGCGGTTTGCAGATCCCTTTTTAACTTCTCGAATGCTGCCTGGCAACCCTCGTCCCAAAACCACTCCACTCCCTTATGGAGGAGTCGGAGCAGTGGAGCTGCTGTGGCCGCATAGTCCTCGATGAAGTCTCTACAGTAACCGGTCAGTCCCAGAAAGGACCTCACACCCGTTATGGTGTTGGGAATCGGTAACTCCTGCACCGACTCCCTCCTAGCCTTATCTATGGCTCTTTCCCCAGCGCGAATGGTCAGACCCAGGAATTTTACTTACTGCTGACCGATCCGTGCTTTCTTAGGGTTCACTTTAAAACCCTTTCTCGCTAGCAGCTCCAATAACTCGGCTAGCAGTGGTCCATGCTCCTCCCTTGAGTCCGTGAACAGGAGCAAATCATCCACGTACTGCACTATCTGATTGGGCTGACTAAACTCCTTTAAACTTCCTGCCATACACTGATGGAAAATACTGGGGCTGTTGTGGAAACCCTGTGGCAAACAGTTCCATGTGTACTGTTGTCCTTTAAAAGTAAAGGCAAACTTGTACTGGTCCTCTCGCCGCAGCGGGATGGACCAAAAACCGTTCGAGATATCCAGCACCGTGAACGTGGTCGCGGACGCTGGGATACTCCCTATTAGGTCAGCAACTGCTGCTACTGTGGGCGCGCAGGCGGGGATGTTACTGTTAAGGACTCTGTAGTCCACCATGGCCCTCCACGAATTATCCGGCTTCCTTACCGGCCATAATGGGGAGTTCACGTGTGTGGCTATCGACCTCAACACGCCCTGCTGCACCAATGAGGACATTGCTGTCTCCATATCGGGTTCTGCTTCTTTGGGGAAGTTATACTGCTTTTGGGGCCGGGCCATGGGGTCCCCGTCTATGCTGACCTCAAACCCGGTAACCCTCCCACAATCGTGCTTGTGGGTTGCAAACGCGTGCATATTATCTGACACGTACGCTTGCATGTCCGTTGGGACATCCGCGACCATAAGCCCGAGGTCGTGACCTCCGGATGGCTTCATGGTACACAGGGCCCCTTTACCTTCCTTCCCGGGATAACAACTACCTTGCCTTTCCCACCCTTGGCTCCCCAGAGACAGTGATTCCTAAGGTCCACGAGGATCCCGTGTTCCGATAGGAGATACGATCCGAGGATACCTCTGCCACCCCCCTCTTGCCATTTCATCAGTATGCACTTCCATGTGGTGTGGAGTGCTCCTAAATGAATGGAGAGCGGAATGGAGAACGCGCCAGCCTGCTCTTTTCCCGTGAACCCCGCTAATGTAAATGGGACCTTGGTAGACAGTGGTGAGTCAAAGGGGCTATCCGTATGAATCACGGTGCATGAAGCTCCCGTGTCCAACAAATAACTACCCTTCTGCTTCTCTACCTCCATCTCTACCAGGGGTCTTTTCCACGCATCATAGCTGAGCGGACACAGATAAACAGGCTGCGCAGGGCTCTAGTCATTGGGTACCGGTGGACGGGGTTGTGGCATCTGTGGGGCCGGTAGCGACTGCCACCCTCCCTTGCGAAATCATAAGGGACCGCATAGCTCCCAACATTGACTCTATCGCATCGGGATGGATAGGCACACCAGCTCCTTTCTCAGAGACAGGCGCCTGGGTTCGGGCTGCGGGATTTTTATCCCTGGGGTCCTTCCAGGGGTTCCTACAGTTCTTACGCCAGTGACCTGTCTTCCCGCACCCGTAACAAACACCACTGGTTTGTGGGGCGCGATTTCCCTCCTGATGCCTCTCCTTTTGAGCCGGGGATGCGGGCCGTGCCTCATGCACCTTTCCCTTAAGGGGACGCGCTCCTGTGCTCCTAGTGTTCCGATACCCTATCGTGAGTCGATTTAGGACCGACTCCTCTGTTGTGGCGGGGTTAGTGGGATCAAACCACGCTTTGGCCTGTTCCCTGACGGCTGGCAAGCTGTTGGCTAGTAAACACCTGAGCCAATGAGCTTTCCCGGCGCCGTTCAGGTAATCACGCCCTGGCGCACCTGGGCAGCTACGCTGGTATACTGGCCACAGCCTGTCGGCGAAAACCTTCGGGGGTTCTCCCTCCATCTGTAGGGTTTGACTCAATCTGACGAACGGACCTTCGTCATCCGCCCCTAACACTTCTAGGACCTCGTCCCGTAACTCCTCATAGGTTTTATTTCCCTTCTTGCTCTCGTCTGAGAGACACTGGAGGATCGAGCTATCTAACGAGAACAGCAACATTTTGGTCTTTTCCTCATCGTCGCAGCCATTAATTGCTGCGGTCTGTTCTACCTCCCTAAAGTGTACGGAAGGGTCGTCTGACTCGGACAGCTTCCGTACATGGCTAATCATTGCTCTCAGCTGGTGTGAGCTGTGGGGCAATACAAGCCGGTTCAGGACATCCCCCTCTGCCCCATTTGCTCCACCCGGGCCTCTCTTGTGACCTCGGAGCGGACACATCGGTCCCGGGCTCGACTCTACCTCCGGGGATTGTCCTCCCTCGGGGACCTCCTTCTCTATTTCCACCACTTCCTCCCTTACCCAGGTTGCCGAATAGCTGGGTGGCGCGGAGGGCGCAGTGGCAAATACCTCCTCTGCTTTGTCTGGTAGGGATTTTGGGAATTCCCTACCCACCTGTGGCTGGTTTGCTGACAGGCTGATGATTCAGGGCCTCTCTTAGGTTCCCTATCTCCTTCTGGCAAACACTGTGATCGGCTCCCTCATGTCTATCCTCGAGGGCCAACTTATATGCCGCCCTAACTCCCTTCAAGCTTTCTTCCTGGGCTTTTATCTGGTTCGATAGGCGGGCACACCGTTCTCTAATCCTACCCTCGTTTAATTTCGCTTCCGTGACCTGACATTCTAGGTAATCAATTTTAGCCTCATGGTGGTTGGCTACTATTTGGCGTTCCTGATGTAACGCATTCAATGATGCAATGAGCTTCTGTCCTCCTGTGATCTTTTCCTCCATCTCAACTTCCAATTCCCTGATCTGAGCTGCCTGTGCCACAATGACCTGGTCCGAAAGTTGGACTTGCTTCTTGTAGCACATCAGCCAGACCACTTTCTCTACCAACTTCTTATGCTCTTTACTGCCTGTCCATTTGATGGCGGCGTCTAGCGGACGCTTATCCATCAGTAGGTCACTTATCCACCTTTTGGTTAAGTTAACCTTCCCAAACACATAGTCGGCTACCCTCTCATCCATCACATTTCGCCTATTCAAACCAGGGTCTAAAACATTACTCTCCTGCTGCCAATGTCCTGCCGCGGTCGCCATTTTCTGTAAGCGGTTTCTTGTCGTGCTTGTATCACGGACGGTGCTGGTGCGAGGTTAGGCCTTCATTGCCTAATACTATTGCTTGCTCTGGTCTCCGGCCAGCCCTTTTGCAATAAGCACCTGTGAGTGGTTCGACCCACTCGCCCTTACGGTTCTAACACTGGACTTAGGTGCAGGGAGCAGTAATGCAGAGAAAACTCAAATAGACCCGGTTGAATAGTACGAAATGGAAATCTTTATTGCATAGCGTCCAAAATCATGAAGTACATGTCATAGGCGCAAATTAACGAGAGTACAAGTATACATACATTCATAAAGCTTGGTCTAGGGAAATGAAGAACGCACGGCACATCGTAAAAAGGGGAACACATTATACTTTATCCTTAATAAAACCACCCTCCCTTATCAATACCTACACTACGTCTAGATTTGTAGGATCAGGAAACATGCTCACCACTCGTGATACTTCGGAGAATTTTAAAGTGAGGCACTCGGCTCGTTTCGCTGCAGCGCCTGACTGTCACGTGTTTGGAGGGGTTCTGCACCCCACTTGTTTATCTTCGCTGCCGCGACAAGCAGGCCAGGCTCCCTGTTGTCATGAAGAACTCGACAGAACTCGGACACGGTTCAAAGAAGAGCCTTCCTATGCCCGACACCGGCTGTCGGTAGATTTCAATGAAGAGTCTTTCATGTATTTTCGGGCGCGGTCGGGGTTTACTGACCGTGGCAGCACGTGGATTCTTCTTCTTTTCTTGTCATTTCGTCTTGTCTTTTCGGGCCTTCGGGTCCAGACACCGTTTACCGACTCTCGGGATGGTGCACCCGGTCACTTGCCCTTGTCGAGGCGGCTCGTTCCGATTGAGCTCCACCCAACATTCGAATAGCCGACCCGTACGGCTAAAAGTCAAGAGTCAACAATGTCCAGCCCTAAGGAAGAGCTTCAGCAAGGGTTCGCCGAGAGATAAGAGAATAAGAGACGATTCGAGCGAATAAGAGACCGATGGACATTTGTTCACTATAGTTATAGTGCTGTGTTCCCTTATCACCCACCCAAATCTTAATGTTTGTCCTTTGTATAATATTGGCGCTCAAAAACTCCCAGCATGGGGCGATTCTTTCCTTAACGGGTTTCGGTAGCACCTGAAACTGGCCAACTACCCGTTAATGTTTTCCCCATTGTTGACCCAGCCAGGATTGTATGAATCGTCTCCCTGACTGGTTTTGGGGGCCCCCGAATACTCGTTTAATCACCCGTCGATGTCTCTCTCATTGTAGAGCCGTGGGGGTATTTGTGTATTGATGTGTCTGGATGGGCCTTCGATTGCCCAGTACAATGGTCCTTACTTGTGCATGGAAAACGATTCCAGCACTCATATCTTTGCTATTGTCACAAATGCAAACAGGTTGCATCCTGTCTTTATCAGTGTTTATCGAGTATGATCCAGTCTTATATTGAAATGTTTATTCGAACGCCATCTTGTCTGCCCACTGTACTTCTGGAAGCATCTGCCGTGATGCGCGGCGGCCATTTTACAGGCTTCTGTGTCCTTTATTTCATGACAGCATTTCGTTTAAATAAACTGATCAAACGAATCTGCTTCTATCTTGTTATTTTGAATCGCGATAATTGCGAAACTTTACACTAATTTTAGTTAAAGAGTCAGTTACTCTACTTTATACTCATGCTGATATAAACTGAGGGAATATCTTGGTTTAACTTATCTTCTATCCTTGGCGTGTCATGCACTATTGGCCTTGGCCCTTTACCTGGATTTTAGTATAAAAACACACTGGCTTAGAAAGTGGATATAGCCACGAAACGGACAGTGTTAAGGCTTAACGATGTAAATGTAATCTACCAAAAAGGTTATTAATGTCATTAAGATGTAGAAATCCAAACTACATAGAATCAAATATATACCTTCACTTTTTAAGTCACAATTGTTTCAATTTCTTTTTTGCCTAAATATAAAGAGGAAATGTTATTTAAAATAGACTGCATAAAAATGATCAGCAAATTTAAGGGAGTAATTCAGTCTTGTCAATTCACAACCATTCATAAAGCACTCAGCCTCTGCTCTTAAGATTTATAATATCATCAGGGCTGTTTGATTGAATTACTACTGTGCAAGGCACTGCCACCCAACCAATACCCTATATATCATGTGTACAGTTTGAATACATAATAGAATTGTTTGTATTTATCAATATAAGAGAAAATACTGGAAGAACCACACAATTTAACACACAGAAATAAAACCTAGATTTTTTTTCTTGCAAAATTTCTTGTCAATTTTTCTCCTGCCTTCTCTTCTGAAGACATTGGGCTGAATTTTAATGGGGAAGGCGGGTTGGGAGCAGGGGAACTCTGAGGTGGTTGGGAAACCTGGGAGAACGGGTTTCCCGCAGGTCCTGCCGAATTTAACGGCAGGGCCTGATTTGCATGGGAAGCCTCTGTTTCCCACCTGCAGCCAGCCAGATTGAGAGGGTGGCTGGCTCCAGGCGGGTAGGCCTGTGGCATGAGGCCGCGCAGAGGAGGGAGGGATTGTGTGAGGGCCGGGATTGGCCGGAGGAGCACGGGGTGGGGGGGTGGTTGTTGAAGGATCGTGAGCCGGGAGCAGCATGGGGGGGTGGGAGTGTGGAGGGGGGGAAATCGGGTGAAGATTGGGGCCCGGAAGAGCGTGGGGGGATCAGAGGCCTGGGGTGGGATCGGAGGCCTCGTGGCGGAGTTTCTGATCGCAGGGGGTGGGTTAGGTAGGGACCTTGGATCCCGGAGGTAATGTAAAGGCACTTACATCCTGGATGCAGCAGTCCTCGCCTTGCATTAGCTGGCGGGTTTCCCGAGGCCTGCAAAACCCGACCAGCTAAAGTTAAATTCAAAATGGAGGTTAAATCAGAGACTTTGAGCCTCATTATAATATTTAAATAGATGACTCGCCTTCTGGCAGCAAAATGGCTGCCTGTCCCGCCGCCGTTAAAATCGGAAGTGGGCGGGTTGGAGGCGGGTTCAGGTCGGGATTCATATTTTTAACACTAACTTCCCACCTGACCCCAACCCACCTGTATTTCTTTTTGGTTAAAATTCCCCCATTGACTCATTGCTGGGGTAGTCTTCCAAGGATGCTGGACATCCTCCTGCACCTCCAACCAGCTGGCCATGGGTCATCTGTGAGCCTTAACAGCAAGTGGCTACTTTATTGTGGGTTAAGCATGCCAGCTGAGTCCGATTTTTGTCATCTTCCGATATTCGCATGCCTGCATTTCCTAACGGAGTTTACTGGATGTCAATGAGAAATGCAAACTCTAGTTGATTATATACATTTACCCTTCCTTCCCTAATTCAGAACAGAGGCCAATTATAGACTCCCTTCCCCATTTGGGTGAGTTCAACTAACTCAGGCCAAATACCGAACCTGGGACGTTCCTTGCCTGTATGGCTCAGCTAGTCAATGAATAAACCTATTGACCTATAAGGAGAGGTCAAAAAGAATGATCTGTGACATTATCTAAGAGCCCAATTTGCATCCACTTGTTTTCTCTGTTTCAACCTATTTCTAACTGAGTGAGTGCACATCAACAGGTTGTAAGAAGTAATTGCTTCCCTCCATTATAAGCTAAGAACTTGGAGTTCGTTTTTTCAGATACTGTTCTGAAGCTGAGGACATTTTTAGAACAAAATGAGTGCATCGCCCCTGCTGCTGCTCACAAGGAGTATAGTCAGGAGTTAGGCTTGGGTTATGCATGCACAGTTGCCTCCATGAGATGTTGAGAGGTACAATCTTAGAGTATACATGAAACCCAGTAAATATTAGGATGGACAGCCCAAGGAAAGTTTAGAAGCTGCAGAAGAGGACTGAACAGAAGCCCTGGGGACCTGTAAGTAACAGGAATGAGAGAAAATGGGGAATGAAGACTGAATGCACAGAAGTAAAGTGTTTTAAAATGTTTCTATTTTGCTTAAAACTATTTAAAACCATTTCTAGTTTAGCGTTAATGATCAGCTCTGATTAGCAGTTTAGTGTTAATGATTAGCAATACTGGTATTGGTTTCCACATCGTGACATGGAAGCTGAAATCTGTTTTTTTACAAAATGCTCGGTACAGGAAGACTGCAATTTCCTCCGATTGGTTGACACACTACAGGTTAAAATGTATTTGTCTCAGCTTTTTATAGTTGGTACCGATGTCATAATACTAAGTTGCTCTATAGAACTTGGAAAGATCAGACAATGCAAAAAGAACAATCATTGCATTTCATTAAGATAGCATTTTCTGACAAAAGCTGATAATGTGCTGTAGCATCACGAGCAACTAATGTATCAGCAACATTACCTTCAACCGTCAATGTTTCCTTTCCTTAAGGCACTTCATGATGCACTACAGATATTTGCAAAATACATACACTTACAAAACAATTAATAAATGACTGCGATTATTGATTGGCATGTCAAATAACCTTGGCCATCTCTACAGTGTTATTCATTCTCTTTGGCGATTGTTGAAGTCCTTCATCGGAAAATAAGAAGGATCTTGGGGTAGAGAGTATGCTTTAAACAGAATAATAAGCATATGGCATTAACAGCAGACTCGCTGTGATCTTCACTGCTGTGCCTGGAAACATTTCTCTGCTTTTAGTGCCTCGCTGCAGTATATCTTATTGTCAGCTCAGAGCGCACTAGCACTAGGTGTAAGTACTGCCATTAGGTGTCACTTTGGAGAAACAGCAAGGAAATGGAATTCTTCGCAGCAGCTGTTCCTAATTTTTGCATCTGCTTTTTTATGTGTGAAAATGAAAAAGGTTTCAAGTGAAATAAAATATGGCGTTTGTTATGAAGAATGTCTCAAATCACCAGTATACATTTTTGATGAAGTATTCATCTAAAAAAATCAGTTCATAAATTAATAATTATGCAGAATATCCTTTTTTTTTCATTTTCCGAGCAATGAATTTCATGATTTCTCTCGGCTCCTTTCTATTGTGTCCAGTCTATATAGTTTCCATTTTATTCGTGGCCGTTGTTCTTTGCCCGAACTTCATGCTAATTGCACCAGTTCTGCATGGACCCAAGTATCATAAATTTGATGTAAGCAAACGCTTGATACTGATCACCTATATATCAATGTTGTTTCCTGCAACTTAACCTAATCGTCACTGTGCCAACATAAAGAGTTCTGTGCGGACCAGAACTGCAAGCCAAAGTGCTTAGTTTTCACAACAGATGTAGGAACATTGCATCAAAGAGACAGGTTAATATAGCCAAATGATATTAAATTATTAAACTAATGGATCTTTACGATCAAAACAGTTATAAATAAGTATAGCATGGTAAAACTTTGTCTTGGGCGGTAACGCAAAATGGGCGATAGGGAATTGGGAGCTTGTTCTGCACTCAAGATGGAGTTCAAAATGGGCTGCCTACTCTTGCAATACCACCCAAGACATATTTGTATCCCATTGTCTTTGCTCCCCATACTATTTTCCGAGACACAAAGTGTGAAATGGTCTTGCCCCTGTGTTAATGCTTTGACTATTTTTGTTTGATATCCTTTTCCTCCAATTTTCTAATATGCTAAAGACCAGTGTTCCACATTCTCTCCAATCTTCATTCTCTCCAATCTTCATTTTCTCCAATGAGCAATAGTTTAATATCGTCAGATCATTGTCATAACCTAGAGGTTTGAATCCCAGATTCATCCTTTTCTGAATCTTCTCCAATGTATCAGTAGATTTCTGAAAGCCAGGTGATGGAAACTGCATAGTATTCAAAACGTGGCCTCACCAGTGAGTTATGCTGGATTAAAATACATTTTCTTGAGGTGTAATCCAGAAGTTGAATTTGGTTTACTGATAATTTGGGTGAATAGTTGGGGATCAGACCCAGCTTTTTTTTTCTTTTTGACATTTGCAAGGGGGCATCCCATCCATTATGCACTCATTTCAATTTTCCTGAATTGACACGCGTCTGTTAGATTTTTTTTTTACAGTAAATTTCAACTTCTTTGCTGAACTTGTATACTAAATGTGGTCCGATCCCTTTGAATATTGTCAGTCTCATCTACACAAGGCATGAGTGTAATCAAGCAGTTCAGATAATGTAATAAGTCACTCCTGTTCCTATGCTCCCATGAGAGCTGAGCCTGAACAATTTATACACATTATCCAAGTCCTAAGATTATGCTATTGCTTCAAATTCCCTCCTGCCTCTTCCAAAAAGTTTTATGTCACGTCCAGTTTTCATTTTATTTATATGGAATCTGTTTATTCCTAGTGCCCCGGACCCCTGTGTAGTAACTCTGAGCAGTGTGCGTTAAGCATTCTGATGTGAGCAAATTTATCATATTGGCCACATAATTGGTATAAGTGTGTTACAAGGAATTGCTTTATTTGAATTTCGTTATGCATAGATTATACATGACTTTTTACATATTATGTTAGTATTTTGTGAATTCAAAAATCTGTAATTATTTGAGAGTGATAATAGTAGACCTTGAAGTGTTACTGAGAAATTTTGTGATCAAACAACTTTCTAAATTTCTTCTGAAGCTTAAAGATAATTAAGTGAAATGCGGTGACCATATTAAATGTTTTAGAGGTCAAGCAACCCATTAGAGGTCCACAGGGAGACTATTCTGATCCTGAACACTACATTCATTTGTATAATGATCCAACTCCCTTAGTTATGCCTTATTACTGTAATGCGTGTTGTATAAAAATTCATAAATATCAAGAGGTCTTGTTAAGGCTATTCACTGACCATGGAAGAGTTGAACTTTCAGAATTAATTTCTCTCTGAATATTCAATTTTGTATGATGCTGGGCTCTGAAAGCTGTTAGTGCTGGTAACATTTTTTGTGTTTAAAAACAGCCTCCAAGATATATATTATTCTCATTCCTTTTAGGTTCCTCCATACCTTGATGGAGAGGACAAGTAGCTGACCTGTTCCCAGGTATCTATCCACACTAGGACCAAATGCTATGCAGGAGTTATATAAGTTGAATGACCCTACATCTCACTGAGATAATGCCTCATCTCTGGTTTACATGTCCCTAATGGGCCTGCTGAGAATGGGAATGCACCATATCAGAAATTACAAATGCAAACAAGCCCCGTCAAATATTCTTTGGAGCATTGTGTTGCCCATTTCATCAGTATAACAACTACTTGCGTTTATATAGCAACCTTAATGTAGTAAAATGTCCCAAGGCGCTTCACAAGAGTGTAATCATACAAAAATTGACACTGAGCCAAAGAAGGCGACATGAGTACAGGTGACCACCAGCTTGGTAAAATAAGTCGGTTTTAAAGAGTGTCTTGAAGGAGTAGAGAGGTGGAGAGGCGCAGAGGTTTAGGGAGGGAATTCCAGAGCTTGGGCACGAGACAGCTGAAGGCACAGCTGTCAAATGGTGGAGAGAAGGAAGTTGGAGATGCACAAAAACATTGTTTTTAATCAGTTTATCTTGCTCTAATCGAAGAAACAATTACTTTTTAAAAAAAAGATAAGCGGCCCAATTTTATTGCAGTCACAGTACTAAGGCATTTTTGTATTTGGTGCAGACATAATAGGAAGGTTTATCTCTGGCAACATTTTTTTTTTACTTTAATCATTGCTTGGTGATGGGATCTAGTCCGTGATGCATTGGAATGGTCTGCTGATGAGATACAATCCAGATCAATAATCTATCTATATTGTATGTTGCATATTTGGTCAGTTGTTCATTTTTCTCTTGTATTTCATTTCATTGGCTCCATGTGCCACTTATGTCCTCTGGATCTAACCTCTACACAGCATCTTTCCACAGTAGCACATTTAAGCATTTGAGGTCAGGAGGCTACCATGTGAATATCATGGCACAAACCAAGATCCCAATATATGGCAGACTTGAGAAGTGATGCATTGTCCTACTGTACCAGCTATATACATTGGAAAATAATTCCTGCCATTGTGAAAATTAAGTACTTAAAGTGACAGTTGATAAGTATAAATGGTGAAACTTTGATTCATCCAGCTGTGAAGTGCATGGAATAGGGAAAGCTTTTCTACTAATGGCTGTCCATCAGATTTACAGCTGGGACAGAGATGTAATAGCAGATGGAATCATGGAGTCTCTCTACTCGGATTATAAATTAATTAATGCATTTCCATGGTGGACAGTTCTTCAGTAAGGCATGTAGCCTGGTTATACTGAGTGATAATCTGCTCTTTTGTTTCAATATCTAGCACTGATAATAAATGAGGTCAGGGTCTACCTTGGACTGAAAGGGCATATTCGCAGCTGAGAAGAATCCATCACCCTTATTACAATTACATGGTGAGGTCATGGTCCTGTATATATTGCATGCATCAGCTTACACTCCCACATTTATTATTTTAAGAGTCATGCTTAGATTGAATCATCAATACCTTGTATAGCTAGTCCCAACTGTATAGATGAAGTTACTTTTCTGTCGGTGCCATGCACCTGCCTCTGATGCTTTATTATCAATAAGAAAGTGCTTTAACATTCAGATTCTCTAATATTAGGTGAGGAGAGTAGGAAGGAACTTTTTTGAAAACTGAGCTGTAGTATTGCCTCAACAACAAAAACTTGCATTTATATAGCACCTTTAACATAGTAAAACGTCCCAAGGCGCTTCACAGGATCGTTGTCAAACAAAATTTAACGCCGGGCCATATAAAAGAAGATATTGGCACAGATGAAGAAAAGCTTGGTCAAAAGGTAGGTTTTAAGGAACGACTTAAAGGAGGAGAGGAAGGCAGAGAGGTTTAAGGAGGAAATGCTTGAGCTTGGGGCCTAGGCAGCTGAAGGCACAGCACCAATGGTAGAAAGAAATCAGGGTTGCACAAGAGGCCAGAATTCGAGGAGTGCAGAGATCTCGGAGAGTTGTAGGGCTGGAGGAGGTTACAGAGGTCAGGAGTGGCGAGGCCACAGAGGGATTTGAACACAAGAATGAGAATTTTAAACCTGAGGCGTTGTAGGTCAGCAAGCACAGTGGTGATGGGTGAGCAGGACTTGGTGCGAGTTAGGATACAGGCAGCAGAGCTTTGGATGAACTGCACTTTATGGAGGGTGGAGGATGGGAGACCGGCCAGGAGAGCTTTGGAATAGTTTTGGCTGGAGGTAACAAAGGCACAGATGAGGGTTTAAGCAGCAGATGGGATGAGGCAGGGATGAAGACGGGTGATGTTACGGAGGTGGATTGGGTGCCTTTGCGCCTAACGTTAGCACCCCCGGGCGCTAACGGGGCGCAAATGGCTTTGCGACCGGGCGCAGCGCTGACATTAACTCCCGCCATATTCGCCAGGAGTTTTACAGCGGCGCTACAGCGTTGCGCTCCGATCTCCTTAGCCCGGAGATCGTGACGTCATTGCCGTGCGCATCACCCCGGTAGCGCCGCTGATCCGAAATTAACTTCCGCCCCCTGCAGGAGGCATGTATCAGGCGACCGGCTGCTTCGGGGGCGATGATTAAAGGCAAGGTGGCCAAGGTAAGTGGAAAAAAACTTACCTTTCCTATTCTAGTTTTTATCGCGGATTCCTGCCCATGATCGATCAGCCCGGCACTCTGCTTGATCGCGCGGGATCGCGGCTGCCTTGGTGGTCCAGGTAGGAACTTTTTAAGTTGCAGAGCCTGCAGCAATGGTCCTTCCCTTTAAGGGAGAGAAGGAGCCTTTGAACGTGACAGCGCTGCCCGGCCCAGTGTGCAGCGCTGCTGAAGTCTCCGCCCCGCTCTCCGACGTTAGCGCCCTAAGACGGAAGTGGAGCACATGATTTAGCGCTCCACTTCCCTCTTGGGCGGTAAAACTCAATTTTTGCGCCCAAGCGATGTTAGCACCCCAAAATGGTCCATACCAAATTTTTCCCCCTAGAGTCTGAGCATGAAATTCGGTTATGCCCCGTTTGGGGATGGTAACCAAGTTAAGGCCGGACATTTAGCGCCCAGCCTGGAAGTACTGCCCCGGCTGCTAAATTCGGCTTCCGCCCCGCACAGGAAGTGGAGCGCAATCTCAGGCGCTCCACTTCCTGGTGAGGTGGTAACCGAGGCGATGTCGGTGCGATCAAGCGCTGCCGTGTTTCAACGCCCCTCCCCTTCAGTTAAAGGGCAAGGCCGCTGCGCACTCTGCAGGGCCTCCGATGGTTCCAACTAGTCCACCAGGGGGGGCGTGGTGCCGCGGCCGCAGACTGGCACCGAGACGCGGTGCCGGGCTGCGTGTTGGCGGCCAGGACCACGCCACGGCCCACCATGGAGGGCTGACCTGGAGGTCGGCCAAAGAAAAACAATGGCAGCGCGGGTCGCGGCCGCACCTCCCCTTTAAATACCTCGTCACGAGCGGAGGTCGGTCTGGTTCGCGCTGACATCGCCCATGGCAGGTTTGCAGGGCGCTGCCAAACTTTTGCCTCAGGGCGCTAAGGGGTCACGGCGCAGGGTGATGACATCATCTCTGGCGGCGCAGCGGCATGGGGCGCTACCGGCAGGGGCGCGCGCTATCAGGTAGCGCCTCAGCAACATCCCGCCAAATTTCTCGGCAGGCGTTTTTTCCGCCACCCCGCCCAGGCGGTAAACCCTTTGCGCCCTGTTAGCACCCCCTCGAGGCACTAATGGCAGGCGTAAAGGAGCTGAATTTCTAGCCCACTGTCTTCTATCGGGAAGGTCTGCTCTTGAGGAACAGGAGATGTAGAAAGATTCAAATATTAATTTTCTTGCTTTTTCTCTGAAGAGCCAAAGATTTTGGGCCGCCACAGCGTTGGAGGCCGGGCTTCAGAATTATTTTTTTAATTTGTTTATGTGATGTGGGCATCGCTGGCAAGGCCAGCATTTATTGCCCATCCCTAATTGCCCTTGAGAAGGTGGTGGTGAGCCGCCTTCTTGAACCGCTGCAGTCCGTGTGGTGAAGGTACTCCCACATTGCTGTTAGGGAGGGAGTTCCAGGAATTTGACCCAGCGATGATGAAGGATCGGCGATATGCTTCTAAGTCAGGATGGTGTGTGACTTGGAGGGGAACTTGGGGGTGGTGGTGATCCCAGGCGCCTGCTGCCCTTGTCCTCCTAGGTGGAAGAGGTTGCGGGTTTGGGAGGTGCTGCCGAAGAAGCCTTGGCGAGTTGCTGCAGTGCATCTTGTAGATGGTACACACTGCAGCCAAGCTACGCCAAGGTGGAGGGAGTGAATGTTTAAGGTGTTGGATGGGGTGCCAATCAAGCGGGCTGCTTTGTCCTGGATGGTGTCGAGCTTCTTGAGTGTTGTTGGAGCTGCACACATCCAGGCAAGTGGAGAGTATTCCATCACACTCCTTACTTGAGCCTTGTAGATGGTGAAAAGGCTTTGGGGAGTCAGGAGGTGAGACAATCACCGCAGAATACCTATCCTCTGACCTGCTCTTGTTGCCACAGTATTTATGTGGCTGGTCCAGTTAAGTTTCTGTTCAATGGTGACCCCTCAGGATGTTAATGGTGGGAGATTTGGTGATGGTAATGCTGTTGAATGTCAAGGGGCAGTGGTTAGACTCTCACTTGTTGAAGATGGTCATTGTCTGGCACTTGTGTGGTGCGAATGTTACCTGCCACTTATCAGCCCAAGCCTGAATGTCGACCAGCTCTTGTTGCATGCGGGCATGGACTGCTTCGTTATCTGAGGAGTTGTGCATGGCATTGAACACTGTGCAGTAATCAGCGAACATCCCCATTTCTGACCTTATGAATATGCATCTGTAAGTTGCTGCATCCTGTTTGGCCCAGTGGCTGCAGCAGAGCTGGTGGAAGGCTGCTGAGGTCCATACGGGAGACTTCAGATGGCCTTGCAGCACACACTCGACCAGATCTGGGCCTGGAAGGCCCGGCTGTACACTGCACCATCTCCGCATGGGCGGAGGCAGTCTGGGCTTGCTGGATGACAGGCAGCGACAAGGGCAATGGCAGAGTGGCAGTGGTGGGAGCAGGAATGCTGTCATCCTAAGAGAGGACAGCAGGTTCCTGCTCCACTGACCCACTGCCACTCCCCCGGGGCAGCACCTCAGCATCCCTACCAATCTGTTGGAGCAAAGATTGCTGGCCTGCTGCAAAACCGTCAAATCCCTGGTCAACGGTGGTAGACCCAGCCACGATGACAGCAGTTAGAGCTTGCGTGGCATCAAGCTGAGACTGCATGAGAGCAGTCTGAGATTGGATGCCACCAAGCATAGACTGCATTACAGCACTAAGACGTTGCGTCAGTTCCACTTGTGCTGCAATGGAAGCTGCCAGATTGCCCATCACATGAGGCATCAGGGCTGGGTTGCCACGGTCTCTCTGGGAGTCTACCATCCTTTGCAGACTGGAAATGATGGACTCTATGTTGTGTGCAGAGCCTTGTGCAATTTTGGAGGCAGACTCCTCCACGCTCCTTACCATTGCCGAGAGGCTCTCGGGCAGCCTTGCCATTGCACCTATCATCTCCATGTGCATGCCCATCACCTTTCTTCTAAAGGCCTCCCCATTGAGGTCCTCTTCTGAGCCCTGTGCAGCAGAACTCGCGCTCGAACTCACCCTCCGGGGAGCTGGCCCATGAGCTACCCTGTCCCCCTGGCCTTGCTGCAGCCCACTCTTCCCCGGTGCCTCACCCTGTGTAGATCCCGCTACTTTACTAGCCTCTAAAGAACGTGTAGTGCCAGTATCTGAGCTGGTGCCTGCGGGTGAGACATGCAGTGACGCGGTGTGTTCTTCCTCCTCCTCTTCTCCAGCCTTGCTCTCGACGGAACCCTCAGGGACAGGCTGCTCAGGCGCTCGCTCGTTATCTGAAAGCACAAAGGCACAAGAGTCGGTTTAAGGTGTGGGGAGGGGGGCAGGAAGGGAGAAATGCATGCATACAGCATGATTAGCTGGAAAGTGCGAAACGCTTGTGGGGCGAGGGGGAAGTGGGATGTGGAAGGAGTAGGGATGAACATACCGTCGTTGTCCCCAAGCAGGTCAACGTCGTCGGTGGCCACGGCGCCAACCACCTGGCGCCCAATAATCTGCAGCACTCGAGTCTCCAGCTTAGACAATGGTTAGGTGTCAGGTTGTCCCCCGCCTGTGCGCTCCTGCTCCCTCTTGTGAGCCACCTTGGCCTGCAAGAGAAAGGAAAGTGTGTGAGTGAGTTTCCAAGTAAAGATGGTGTGTGACTTGGAAGGGAGATTGAAGGTGTTGGTGTTCACATGATCGTGCTGCTCTTGCCATACATGGTGGTAGAAGTTGTGGGGTTAAGGGGTGCTAGCAACATAAGCATGGTGCGTTGCTTCAATGTATCCTGTAAATGGTAGACTGCATTTACAGTACACCAATGATGGAGGGAAGAGAAATTGGTGTAGATTTTTAACTTGCTGCCCGGGTGTAAAACAGACATTGTGGTTCGGCCGCCCATTATAGAAACCGCCTGATTTCACTTCCATTGAAATACATTGGCAGGAATTTTCCCCTAAAGAAATGGGTGGGCTTGGGGGCAATTAAAATGTTAAAAATGGGATTCCCGGCCTGATCCCCCCCCTCCAACCCGCCCATTTTAATGGCAGCGGGACAGGGGTGGGCGACCAACCCGCTCCCAGGGGGCAGAATGTCAATTTAAATATTATAATGAGGCTGGAAGCCTCTTTTCTCACCTCCATTTTGAATTTAACTGCATGTGGACGGGTTTCACTCAATTCGTGAAACCTGACAGTGAAACCGAGGTGTGGATTGCTGCATCTAGCAGTTAATTGGCTTTATACCTACCTCCTGGAACGAGGGTCCCTACTTAACCCATCCACCCCTGCGATCGGAGACCCCTCACAAGGCCTCCAATTTTTCCCCATCACCCCCAGGCCTCCGATCCCCACCATGAGGCCTCCTGCCCCCACCCCACCCCGCTGATGATGCTGAGGCCGGCCACAATACTCCGCTGGCCAGCCTCGATCCTCTCTCCCGCCCCCCCCCCCCCGCCAATGCTCCGGCCGATAACCCCCCATCCTCCGCCCCCCACCCCCCGAACCCTTGCCGATTCCATCCCCGATCCCCAGTCAATCCGACCCCCGACCCCCACCACCACCACCCCACCCCGATCCCCTGCCGATCCCGGACCCTCCTCCCTCCCCCCGGCCAATCTCTGACCAAGCCGCCCCACGATCCCTCCCCCGGACCGACCCCTTGCTCCCTCTCTGCATCTGCAGGTCTACCCACCTGCAGCCAGACAGCCTCTCAATCTGGCTGGCTGCGGGTAGGAAACCGAGGCCTCATGTGCAAATCAGCCCCTGCCGTTAAAGTTGCCAGGGCCTACAGGAAACCCGGCCTCCTGGGTTTCCCGCCCACCTCGGAGGCCCCCCACTCCCAACTTGCCTACCTAGAGAAAATTGTTTTTGCAGCTGAAACCATTTAGGTCGGTGGTAGTTATTCCATTACACTTCTGACTTGAGCCTTTGTGGATGGAGGAGAGGTTTTGAGGAGTCAAGAGGTGAGCCATTTGTTGCAGAGTACACAGCCTCTGCCCTGCTTTTGTAGCCATATCATTTAATAATAGCTGGTCCAATTAATCTTCTGGTCAGTGGTGACCCCAGGATGTTGGTGGTAGACTTGACAATGGTGATGCTGTTGAAGGTCAGAGGGAGATGGTTAATCTGTTCCTTGTTGGAAGTATTCATTACGTGGCACTTGTGCATCTGAATGTTAGCTGCTACTTATCAACCCAAGCCTGGAGGTCCTGCTGTGGGCCAGCATGGGCTTTTTCATTATCGCAGAAGTTGTGAATAGAGATTAACTCAATTGACTAGTCAGTGAACAGCCCCAATCCTAACCTTATTATGGAGAGGAAGTCATCAGACTGTTGGGCAGAGGACACGACCCTGAGGAACTCCTGCAACCAACATTTTGGGGCTGTGATGATTGGCTTCCGACAAGCATGACCGTTTTCCTTTGTGTTGGGTATGATTCCAACCACGAGAAGGATTTCCCCTTGACCCCCATTGATATTAGTTTTGCTAGGGCTACTCGTTACCTACCATCCTTGGCTGAATGTTGCCTCGATGTGGAGGACAGCCTCTCCCCATCTTCTTCCTATAAGTAATTTTAAAAAATTGATTTTCTTTCAAAATTTCCAAAATGTAGCTGCCAATCCTAACCCTGCTTCATCAGCCCAGTACTTCAGATATCGCAGCAGAGGAAATGAGGAACCAAGTTTTAACAACAGAATGTTGTTTCTCTGTTTCCAGGACTTGGCATTGGTACTAAGATACTGTCCCAATTGAGAGACCAGTCACTTGCATGATAAGTTTGCAATTTTTTGTTAAATTATAAATTTATTCTTTAAAAAAATATATATACAGAGCTGAATTTTACAAGTTAACACAGAAGGATAAAGCCATTGTAAAGTGTCCTTAAGCATTCTATCTTTGACATTAATTGGCATTTAGCTTTATTCAATATCGTGCTTTTATATTCTTTTCAAATGTGTTTTTCTTATTTTCTGGGTTATTCAATGTTTGTGTTGCTTGGCTCTCTTTCCTTTGATGGTTGTGTTCCTCTGGTTTTAAGTTGGCCTTGCACTATTTCCATCCCATTACATTTTACTCTAATTCTTTTACAACTACTTATTTGCTCACTATGCTTACCTTTAGGCGGAATTTAAATTATTCATTTATTCCTTTAGGATTCTGTTTTAGCAAGCTGAGCTTTGATCTATAAATGGAGTAGGTTTCTTATGAATCATTCTATTCAGCCGTTTCAGCACTTCCTCCCATTTCTTGCTTCCTCGCTAATATGTTGGACAATTTGTACATTAAGGTCACTTACTTTCAACCTTCAGTAATTGATTCAACCCATATGTTCACAGTCCAGAATGAGCTGCTGTACTCCTTCACCATGGTCCTGAAATTACACTGTTGTACAAACACTGAACACATTTGTCTGAAATTTCCCCCTTTTTCTTTTTAGCAGAAACTTTAAATTTATGTATCTTACAACTTTTGATCCCTGTCTTTGTGCTTCCAATATTTAAACAGAGGATACACAGAGTCATAACGGCACAGAAGGAGGCCATTCGGCCCATCGAGTCCATGTCGGCTCTCTAGAGCAATCCAGTCAGGCCCATTCCCCTACTCTATCCCCGTAGCCCTGCAAGTTTATTTCTCTCAAGTGCATATCCAATTTCCTTTTGAAAACATTGAGTGTCTCCGCTTCCACCACCCTCGTGGCAGCAAGTTCCAAGTCATTACCATTCGCTGCATAAAAAAGTTCTTCCTCACATCCCCCCTGTATCTGTTGCCCAAAACCTTAAATCTGTGTCCCCTAGTCCTTGCACCATCAGCTAATGGGAACAGCCTTTCTCTGTCTACCTTATCCAAACCCATCATAATCTTGTACACCTCTATCAAATCTCCCCTCAACCTCCTTTGCTCCAAGGAGAACAACCCCAGCTTCTCCAACCTAACCTTGTAGCTAAAATCCCTCATCCCTGGAACCATTCTGGTAAATCTCCTCTGCACCCTCTCAAGGACCTTCACATCCTTCCTAAAGTGTGGTGACCAGAACTGGACGCAATACTCTAGTTGTGGCCTAACCAGAGCTTTATAAAGGTTCAGCATAACTTTTCTACTTTTGTACTCAATACCTCTATTTATGAAGCCCAAGATCCCATATGCTTTGCTAACCACTCTCTCAATATGTCCTGCCACCTTCAAAGATATATGCACATGAACCCCCAGGTCCCTCTGTCCCTGCACACTCTTTAGAACTGTGTCATTAAGTCTATATTGCCTCTCCCTGTCTTTTCTGCCAAAATGTATCACCTCACACTTCTCTGTATTAAATTAGATCTGCCACTTCTCTGCCCATTCTGCTAGCCTATCTATGTCCTGTTGCAGTCGATTGGTATTCTCCTCACTGTTTGCCACACCTCCAGGTTTGTTATCATCGGCAAATTTTGAAATTTTACTCTGTGTTCCAATATCCAAGTCATTTACATATATCAAGAAAAGCAGTGGTCCTAGCACTGACCCTTAGGGAACACCACTGTCTATCATCCTCCAGTCAGAAAAACAACCATTTGCCACGACTTGCTGTTTTCTGTCCTTAAGCCAATTTCTTATCCAAGCTGACATTGACCCTCCTATTGCATGAGCTTCAATTTTGTTAACCAGCCTTTTATGTGGTACTTTGTCAAACGCTTTCTTAAAATCCATATAGACAACTTCCACTGCAATCCCTTCATCAAACTTCTCTGTTACTTCATCAAAAAATTCAATTAGATTAGTCAAACACGATCTGCCTTTTACAAATCAGTGCTGGCGCTCCTTAATTAATTTAAACCTCTCCAAGTGCCCATTAATTTTTTCCCTGATTATTGTTTCTAAAACCTTACCCACCACTGATGTTAAACTGACCGGCCTGTAGTTACTAGGATTGTCCTTACACCCTTTCTTGAACAAGGGTGTCACATTTGCCACTTTCCAATCCTCTGGCACTTCCCCCGTATCTAGGGAAGATTGGAAAATTATGACAAGCCCTTCCGCTATCTCCTCCCCCACTTCCCTTAGCAACCTGGGATGCAAGCCATCGGGACCAGGCAACTTATCCACTCCAAGCATTTCCAGTACATCCAGCCTATCAATTTTCACCCCATCCATTACCTCTACCATCTCCGCTTCTACCGATACTTTGTCAGCATCCTCTTCCTTAGTAAACACTGATACAAAGTACTCATTAAGTATTCTAGCCTTGCCCTGTGCCTCTAAGCATATATCACCTTCTTCGTCCCTAATAGGCCCCACCCTGCCTCTTACTACCCGCTTACTATTTATACGCCGGTAGAAGATTTTTGTGTTCCCTTTTAGGTTAACAGCCGTTCTATTCTCATGTTCTCTCTTTGCCAGTCTTACTTTCCTCTTCAATTCCCCTCTCAACTTATTGTATTTGGCCTGGTTCTCACTTGAAATATTCACCTGACATGCATCATGCACCATCTTTTTTGTTTCATCATATTCTGTATCTCCCTCGTCATCCAAGGAGCCCTGGCTTTGGTTCCCCTACCTTTCCCTCTTGTTGGTATATAGCCTGTACCTGAAACATCTCCTCCTTAAAGATCACCCATTGTTCCGATACAGTTTTTCCTGTCAATCTTTGGTTCCATTTTACCCTGGCTAGATCCCCTCTCATCCCATTGAAGTTAGTCCTCTTCCAATTTAGAAGTTTTACTTTAGATTATTCCTTGCTCTTCTCCATTACTAATCTAAACCTTATGATACGATGATCACTCTTCTCCCACAGACACTTGGTCCACTTGGCCCACCTCATTCCCCAGCACCAGATCCAGCAATGCCTCCTTCCTAGTTGGGCCTAAAACATACTGGTCAAGGAAGTTCTCCTGAACACATTTCAGAAATTCCTCCCCCTCCTTTCCCTTTACTCTAACATTATCCCAATCAATATTTGGGTAATTAAAGTCCCCCAATATCACCACTCTATAGTTCTTGCACATCTCTGTGATTTCCCTGCAGATTTGCTCCTTTCTCTCTCTCTCACTATTTGGAGGCCTATAGAATACCCCCAATAGCGTTATCATACCCTTTTTGCTTCTCAATTCTAACCAAATGTATTCTGTTCTTGCACCCCTCAAGGACATCCTTTCTTTCCAACACTACAAGTCGTCCCTAATCAGTACTGCCACCCCACCTCCCTTTTTTCCTTCCCTATCTTTTCTGAACACCTTGTATCCATGAATATTAAGCACCCAGTCCTCTCCATTTTTAAGTCACGTTTCCATTATTGCTACTACATCATATTCCCACACGGCTAATTGTGCTTGTAGCTCACCAACCTTATTCACCACACTTTGTGCGTTTACAGACATGCATTCCAAACCTGTCTTTGTATTCCTCGTAGTCCTTCTTAGTCTGCACCTATCTTATATGGTACTACTTTCTTCTCTGGTACTATCTAATACTCTCCCTCCTTTATGCACTTTATTCCTCTTTTCTACTTCTATATGCTGGTGCCCACCCCACTGCCAATTTAGTTTAAACCCTCCCCAACTACACCTCCCCATGAGGACATTGGTCCCAGTCCTGTTGAGGTGCAATCCGTCCCTTTTGAATAGGTGCCTCCTGCCCCAGAACTGGTCCCAATGCCCCAAGAATCTGAAGCCCTCCCTCCTGCGCCATGCCTCAAGCCACGCATTGATGCTCCCTATCTTCCTATTTCTACTCTCGCTGGCACGTGGCACTGGGAGTAATCCAGAGATTACTACCTTTGAGGTCCTACTTTTAACTTCCTCCCTAGCTCCTGATAGTCTGACTGTAGGACCTCAATACTTGCCCTCTCTATGTCGTTGGTACCGACGTGTACCACAACTTCTGGCTCACTCCTTTCCCCCTGCAGAATATTCTGCACCCTCTCCGTGATGTCCTTTACCCTGGCACCAGGGAGGCAACACATATGCGGGACTCAAAGTGACGGTTACAGAAACGCCTGTCTGTCCCCCTAACTATGGAATCTCCTATAATGAATGCATTTCTACGCTTTGCTGTTCCCCGCTGTGCAGTCCCTTGCCGATTGGTGCCATGGTCTGGACTGCACTCCTTCAAGGTGTCGTCACTCCCAGCAGTCTCCAATGCTGCGTATCGGTTTGACTCTGACACACACCCCGAAGACTCCTGCACTTCCTATTCTTCCGGATGGCCACCCATTTACTATCCTGAACTCTCTCTCTGCCTGTGGGGTGGCCACCTCCTGGAACGTACGGTCCAGGAAACTCTCAGCCTCCCTGATGCTCCGCAGTGACTCCAGCTGCCCCTCAAGCTCGGAAACCCTGAGCCGAGTTCAAGCAGCTGGAAACACTTCCTACACCCATGGTCCCCAAGACACGAAGTGTCCTGAAGTTCCCACATGGTGCAGAAATTGCAAACAACAGGTATCAGCTGCCCATTCATGATCTAAATAAATGTCTATTCCGTCTTTCAGAAGCTAATTATTATTTTGTTTAAACTATTATATCTCTGAGTCAGAAGGTTGTGGGTTCAAGTCCCACTCCAGGGACTTGAGCACATAAAGCTAGGCTGACACTCCAGTGCAGTGCTGAGGGAGTGCTGCACTGTCGGAGCTGCCGTCTTTCGGATGAGACGTTAAACTGAGGCCCCATCTGCTCTCTCAGGTGGACGTAAAAGATCCCATGGCACTATTTCGAAGAAGAGTAGGGGAGTTATCCCCGGTGTCCTGGCCAATATTTATCCCTCAACAAACATAACAAAAACAGATTATCTGGTCATTATCACATTGCTGTTTGTGGGACCTTGCTGTGCGCAAATTGGTTGCCACTTTTGCCACATTACAACAGTGACTGCATTTCAAAAGTACTTCATTGACTGTAAAGCGCTTTGAGACTTCCGGTGGTCGTGAAAGGCGCTGTATAAATGCAGGCTCGAGGGGCCGAATGGCCTACTCCTGCTCCTATCTTCTATGTTAAGTCTTTCTTTCTTTCATCAAGGTGAAAGGAAGTGATGTTGGTGCTGGGGAATGGAACTCTTCCCATTTCAGGCACTGAGTGTCAGAATAAAGCAATCTAAGTAATGTTCCCTCTATTCTGCTCCAACAAAGTGCCCTTCACCCCAACCTCAGAACAGTACCCCCAAGTGCTTCAGTGATATTTTTCTATTTCCCGCATCAGACATTCTGTGGACTGCCTGAGTGAGATTGGCAATTGATGCTCTATTAGGGGTAGTTTTGTGCTAAAGCCCTCTGCCCACCAGGAACTGGGGTGAGTCTGGCCAAACTCATTTTTACAAATTCTCCCTTACAACCAGCAGACAGAGGAGACTTACATCCCATCAGACTGGACTGGATTTGAACCCAAGTCAAAAAGGCAAATGCATAACTTTCTGCATAAACCAGTTCACCCTCAATATATTGTTTTATAACAGTTCCTAAACTTAGCTAGTTCTTTACACAATGGAAGATGATAAATAGTTTGCAATGGCTTGGCTCCTCCCTGATTCAGCTCAAAGTTATCCATGAATTGGAACATCCTTCTATGAATGAAGCAAAGAAATCCGGCAGCTAAATGTAGGCGAGAAGGACTGAATGCATGAGGTCAGTGCCTTTACAGCGCCCCACTTGCACCCCGGCCGCAAACATCGGTCGTGCCCCCTGACCTACCGCCGGACGATATGTCCGATAGGGTCAGGGTGGTGTTTTTGCAGCCGCGGCGGCGCAAATTAAAGGGCAGGTGCCGGGCAACCATTTTTTTTGGCCGCTTGCCAGCACCTGCCCTCTTCCGCTTCTTTTCCGCTTCTTCATGCAGGGTGCCGGCCGCGCTCCGTCGGCCCGGCACTCCTCTTAAGTGCCGGGCTGTTTTCCCAGCACCCCACTCCCTGGTGGCCCAGCAGGGCCCTGGTGCGCGCAGCGCTAGGCCCCTCCCCTTTAATCAGGGGAGGCAGGCCTGTAGTACCGCGGCACTACGTGCCGACGTGCGTGGCGCTGTTGCACGTAGTGCTGCGATATTGACTGGTAGCGCCCCAGGAAGGAGTGGGAGTGCTTCCAGTAGCGCCCCACCTCCTGTTTGGGGTGCTACCACTCAATTTACGGCGCATGGGCGCTAACTTTTTTGGGGCGCTAAAAGTAGCGCCCAAAGGGAGCACCACCGAATTTCTCCCCCTTAGATTTTATCTCTGATCTATCATGGGGGCTTGGAATAAGTTTTGTTTAATTAAGAAGGAGGAAAAAAAGCTATGATTTTAATATTAACACATAGATGTAGTGCTATGTCCAAAAAGTGTTTCCCTCTTGTAGGAGCAGGACAAATGTAATTAATACTGTATAAATAACAGATGATAGCCATATGTGCTACCCATATATTTATGCATATATAAAATATGGCAATGTGAATCTTATAGTTTCAGCTGAAAAAATCTTGAAGGCTAAAGTACCTTTTAGGAATTTTTGCCATTGACCCAATGTAACAATTAACAAATGAAGGAAAAGTTCAGTAATTCACTAAGGTGACAATTAATGAGGAAAATAGTCTACAAAACACAAATCTGGCACTCAAAATAGTATAAATGTAGCTATATGAAAATGTGTGATGGGTGGAATAAAAAGTTTGCACTTCAACTTTAAACAATATCCTCTAATTCTAACAATGGATCCGAGGTGATTATTTTGTGCATCATAACTGTACTCGCTAAGGTCAAACTAACTATAGCACAAAAACATTGCAGATAAAGAGATATGGCCTTAATCAGTTTGTGATTATTATCTTTGCTGGTCAGATAAATATGCTGTTCAGATCTGCATTGTTTGACACTCCAAATGTGTCTTTGCATTGACATTGCTGTCACAGGACCTGTCATCTGATGTAGAAGTAAACTGCTTTATCTACATGGATATTCACGTTAATTGTGCAGTCCTAGTTGCCTCTGTGGCAAAGCATATTCTAGCATCAGTTCATTTTGCCAAGGAATAGTGGGATGTACAATCTTGTTATCTGGTATATTCAGTGTATTGATGCTAATATGTATGAGAAACATTGCATGCAAACCCATATGTTTTAGTGTTGGCACAAAAGCAGAGTCCTAATCCTGAGACAGGAAAACAATTGTGTCTTATTTCATGCAGATAGTTTCTGACCCGTGCTTGTTCAGTTGAATGACCCCTTGGAAAGGACACAGTTGACAAAATTGATCATCTTGGTTGGGCACTTATATTTTTAATGGGATTTACTTCGCAAAAATAAAGGTATATATTTTCATGCTTTGCACTTCGAAATTAGGAGGCTTTTTGGATAATTGGAATGTGATAAGGAAGTTATAAAGATCTTTTGGAAGTAAGTCTCCAAAGCTAAGAAGTATTATGAGTGAAAGTTGAAGTCTTTAAGCAAACAGATGTAAAATTGTGAAGAGTATTGTAACTGTTTTGGTTGTGTCTATGATCTATATTCTGTTGATTCATACTATACAGCCAAGTAATTTATTTAATCTTCAATGCTTAACTTGTAATGGTACTAATTGTATTCCCATAGAGCATCTGTGTTCAACTTCATCTTTGATGCATCTGATGAGTAGAAGTTAATTACACTTCATTCAGTGTTGTACAGCATTCCTATTGTGATTGGATTGGCTTATGTAGATAGCAGTATAATTTGGACTATTTTATGTGTGACCCATGTGTGCACAAAGGTAAGCTAATTTAGGCATCTTATAAACCTCAGACATGAATGGTAGATTCTAATGCAATTTTAAAATCTGAACATGTTAGGAAAGACAATTAAGATGTGCTTTATGCTCTTTGGCTAATATCAATTACCTATTGGAATATCAGATACACTGCACTGCAGCATCTCACCAAGGCTTCTTCGGCAGCACCTCCCAAACCCGCGACCTCTTCCACCTAGAAGGACAAGGGCAGCAGGCGCATGGGAACACCACCACCTCCAAGTTCCCCTCCAAGTCACACACCATCCTGACTTGGAAATATATCGCCGATCCCTCATCATCGCTGGGTCAAAATCCTGAAACTCCCTCCCTAACAGCACTGTGGGAGTACCTTCACCACACGGACTGCAGTGGTTCAAGAAGGTGGCTCACCACCACCTTCTCAAGGGCAATTAAGGATGGGCAATAAATGCTGGCCTTGCCAGTGATGCCCACATCACAAAAACAAATAAAAAAATATTTCATTCATATTGTACAGGATTTAGCATTTATCTAACCACTACAGTACACCAAAAAACTTTGGCTGTTCTGCTGCACTCATGCTGTAACTCCAGTGGGAGTACAGTGGATGGACCACAAACTATCCTGGGACGTTGTTACACCAGGTCTTGACCTTGCCTGGGAATTTCCTATAGCCTTTGGGTGTGGAGCCTCTACTCACCCCAACAAGGCTATTGATCCATAAAGGGTAGGAGCAGGGTGGTAACTCCCAAGCTCAGGAATTTCTGCATTCCCAGCCTTTGAGGCTCAATGGATCCTTGACGACGAGTGAAAGGAGGCACATCAGTCACATGATTGTGGGGTCCACCTTGGGGATCGAAGCCGGGATTGTCAACCTCCCAAGAAAATCACAGCAATTTAAAAAAAATTATTTACCTGCGGCCCCCTGGAAAAGGGGCCACTGTGGGGTAATGTTTATTTCTTTCCTGTGGCTTTACCGTCCAACCGGCCACTATTTTGCTGCAATTTGTAGCCTCTTTACTATGGCAGGTGCCCAAAATGTGCCCTTAATGGTCCAGGTGCTGCCAGTGACAAGCAAATGAAGGGATCTTGGCTGACCCTGCCAAGTTTGGTGGGACCAATGGCAGGTGCAATTTTAGCATAATTTCTGGATTGTGGCCTGGGCTTTTCCAAGGCCTGCCTTTCTGCTGTGAGCACAAAAGTGTTGAGAAAGAGCTCACACCGTAATATGCTTTTTGTTTGATGCTCTTGATTCACAATACTCGCACCACTACAATGGAGAGACATAGGACTGGAAGTGGTCACCACAGACCGTCAAGTTGGCACGTGCAGAAGACACGGCCATGGAGATAAGGGGCTAGAAATTCGGCTGCTTAGCGCCTCCTGTTAGCACCTGCGATGGGCATTAACGGGGCGCTAAGGGGTTAACGACCGGGCGCGGCAAATTCACGCGAACGTCCCTGGTGGTTTTGCGCTGGCGCTAACACTTACAGCCTTGCTCTGTTGCTCCCCGTAGATCGTGACGTCATCAGGTGCCCAGCGCCCCGTTACCGCCCCAGATCTGATATTCGCTCCCGCCCCCTGCTGCATCGCCGGGCGTCAACAACGGCAGCAGCAGGAGGCGTTGTCACCTTGGCTGGCCACTTGGGGAGCGATAATTAAAGGCAGTGATGGTCAGGTAGGGCAAACTTTATTCTTCGCACCAGTCTGGTGCCTGCTGAATGTTTTTCCCGTCTGATTGATGCGCGATTACTCAGCCCTCCACTCTCTCTTGAGGCTGTAATGCAAGTCGTGCAGGTCCCCTGGCCCCACAGAACTAAGAAAAAGAATGCTGCAAACCATTATTGGCCCTTCCCTTTAAGCGAGGGAAGGAGCCTCTGATGCCGATAGCACTGCACTGCACGTTCTTCAGCTCTCTGCCGCTACCGCCCCTCTCACACACTTTAGCGCCCCAAGAGAAGTGGTAACGCTTGATTTAGTGCTCCACTTCCCTCTTGGAGCGCTAAAGCTGAAGTTTCTGGTAGGAGAGAAGGATTAGCGCCTGGCACTACTTTTTCAACTTTTGAAAATTTAGCGCCGAAAATGGGACGAGTCCCTAAGCATCGGAGATGGCGAGACTTGGATTTCACTGCTGCGTGGTGACAGCATTAAATATCTTTGACCCACATCTCATACAAGACTAAGTCATGTTGACTTCATTTCAGCACCTAATGAAATATGATCACCTGAATCATGCTGAATTTTGACATTTTTACATTCCCATAACTAAATAGTATCCGACTCTTCTCTCCTCCAGGGCCATCACGCAAAGAACAGCAGCCCGTACCCCTTGCACATCAGAGGAGTTGATTCCTTCTGAGGGTGCGCCATCACAGGACTCGTGTTTACCAGGCACCAGCGCAGATACCAACACTTTGGTGGGTCTTGTTAGAGAGTTAGGTGGGATTTCACTTGGTGAATCACAGTTCACAAGTGAGCACGAGCAGATAGTGGTGGTAGGAACAGCTGTGGAGAGTCCACGTCTGAGGGCACTGTCCTCTCCAAACTCTGCTCAACTGGACACAGATGCTGAACCTCGGGGGCAATCAATGAAAAGGAGAATGATAGAGGGTCAGCAGCAAATGTGCGAGCTACTGGCAGTTGTGCCACGCACACTATCCACAATATCAGAGAATGGAGGAGTCCAGTTCAAACATTTGTAGATTGATGTTGCAGGCCATTGCGAGGACGTCTTCCATGGATAAAGTGGCCTCCGCTGTGGAACTTGAATCGCGGCACACTAATCAGTCCCTGCAGGCCCTGACCACGGCCGTGCAAACTATGGATGGCAACATTTCTGCCGCCTTAAACAGGATGACAGATACATTAGCCGTGGCCTTATAAGGATCTGCTCTCCCGCAGAGAGGTAGGAGTGGCCCAGGAGAGGGATGATGGTGAAAGGGGATATAGAAGTGGGAAGTCACTCAAAGCGCTCTCACTTCTCACCCGTTGCCTCCCCCCTCAACCAGTAACCAACATGCTGCCTCGTCTCCCAATGGCCGAGTCTGCCCCCGAACAGGTGCAGATGGAGCAGTCTTTGGCGGGGCCCTCATGGGCTCCAATACACCGAGGTCGCCAGACACAAGCAACTCAGAAGTCAGATCAGGAATCAGTAGCACCCTGGAAGGAACCTGAGCCAAAGCATTGAGGGCAGTGCTGACTTTCACAGCCACTGGTAATGTGTGTCCACCAGGTCCAGCAGGTAGCTGGTCTTCTTCTAGGAGGCTGCAGATGTCTGCGACCACTTGACGTGGAAATCACAACTTTCGAAAGCACGGCTCTTCCAAGATGACAAGGAAGCTGAGCTTCTGTCTGTACACCCCGTTAGGTGGATAATGCCTCCTGTGAACTTGACCCCTCTGTTGTCAACCTGCAGCTCCCTCCATAGCACACCCTTGCTGCTATGGATGCTGAGCTACCTCATCAGAAGTCCAATCTAAAGCAGCTATGATGCCACCCATCCTGATGTTCTCTGTGCGAACATCTCCAAACTGTATAAATAAGTCTCTCACAACAAGTACTCTCGCCAAACCGCTTCCCAAAGGTAACTGAGAGAGCAGCTGTGATCACTGTGCCTTTATTCATAGCAGGCTTCCTGACCTTTAACCTTCCCCATTAAGTGCCGCTCAATCTCACCTTCCATTTACTGATGAGTTTCCCATGCTGGAGGTGTTCATTTCAAATCCCTGCCAAAATCTATGGAAAGGAGACTCATTTAAATATTATACTGACTGACACACCTCATGAGTAGGTTACTCGGATGCCCTGATATTTGCTGCGAGCAGGCACGTTTGCAGCGGGTTGGCGTTGGGTTTCACGAAATTGACTATTTGACCCCGTCCCCGACCCGCTCCCGCCCGTCTGGGGGGTGGGGGTTAAAATTCCCCCCCCCCCCCATGTCTCCCTTTGCTGTTTTCCTTTCTTCTGAAATAACCCAGCAATGGAATATCATCTATATATTTTCTTTCACTGTAATGAGCTGTGAGGGAATGTAAGATGTGATGCAGTCACAGATGTTCTTAACCACTTTCAGGAATTAGAATTGAATCAAATGCTACTTTCACAATGTAATAAGTGGATTTATTTTAATGCCTTCCCTTTACAGACACTTGTGCATGTGCTTATTGTACAGCAGACTTTTATCAAAGGCATTTCATATATTAACTTGATGGAAATGTATTCATCAATGATTAATTAATGCTTAAGCTGTATTGACTCACTATTTCCATTATATATTTTCAGATAGTTCCTATTACTGAACTTGTATGTGGTATCCCCTTGATGGACTTCAGCACTTCCTTACCAGAATAAATGAGTCTTTCTTGTACAGTATTTAGGAATGATGTACAGTAAAGTGTCATTGATTGTAAAGAATAATTTCTTTTATGCTCTCAGTTTATTTAATTTAATAATATTAATCACAACAGGATTTCTCTGACAATGCTTTTCATAAGCAATGATCAAATATTACGATGCTCCCCCTGGACTGAGTATTTGGGATGTTTATTTTTCCATTTCAATTCTGTCTTTACAACTGAGAATGTCAGACACACAAAATATTTCACAATGGGCTGAATTATTGCTCTCTTGGGCTCCTGTGGATACGGAACAGTTATGGATGTGCATCAATGAGAAAATGATGGTATAATTCAGGTATCAGATTGTTTATCTAAAGTGCAATGTGAGACCACTTTTAATGCGTAGTCATACCATTTGTGATTTGCACTGGGTGTAGTATAATAAAAGTAAGCATGCCCTGGTGGTCCAGTGGACCTCCTGGCAACTTAATAAACTTTTGACTTTGTAATGTCGTGAGCAAAGATTTGCTGCCACCTACACACTCAACATTGGAAATTAAATATCGTCAGAACAGAGCGCTCCCAATGCAGCCAAGTATGTGTAAGTAGTGCTCCTTCATCGCTGAGCTGAGTGTGAGTTGTAATGAAGTGCAGCTGACAATATAACTTGGTTCTGCCAACTGCATACATGTTATACAGATGCTGGTCCAAACAGGTATCTATTTCATAATAGCAGATTCAAATAAGCCCTTGTAACAGAAAACATTTTGCTTGACTGTTCATAATATCTGGATCAGGAATGGTTCTTGTAGAGGAAAGGTTACTACAGCATGAAGCATTTGTACTACTGGATCTGTACAAGCCACCCTAGGAAGCATCTGGCACACCAGGTAGGTTGCCATACCATGTATGAAGCAAATGACAACTGATATGTTTGCAATAGGCAAAATGCTCTGGAAAGGAGACATCAGCTGGACAGCTTTCAGAGGGTGGCAGGGTTTTCTTGTATACGAAACATCACACATGATACATATGTGGGCATCAGGGCTCTTCATATCAACCGCATGACCACCTTCCATTTATCTGACACCTGTGTTTTTCACTGGTGGGTGGTCTTCAGCCCCAAATAGGTTCTTTCTCCTTTTGGTGCACCTCTAACAAGTGAGACCTGCAACTCTCTGGCATCAAAGGGAGCAGTGGCTGTGGACCACACATGTCTTAATGTGGTGGCAAGTCAGAGGAGATGCTGCTTTATAATAATGGTGTTATTAAATATCTGTGATGCCTAAGTGTGACCGGAAATAAGTGTAACACTTGCAGGAAGTGGATGCTTTATGCAAAACCTTTAATAGTATAGACGGTGCACACTTGTCTAATTTTTAAAAAAATGAGTAAAGTAAGTTTAAAGTCATCCGGATTGTTTTTTCCTTCAAACAATGATTCAGGTGTCCCTAGTAGCTCAGCTGCCCAGTGTGGAACTGAGGTCCAAGGTTCAATCCCAAGTCTGTGCTGGGTTACCTAATCACATGCAGGATAGCATTAGGGACACTAAAGTTGGCCTCAGCATCCAGAGATGGTTCTCTGGCTACAGAGAAGAAAGATCATCCAAAGTTCCTGCACTTGATTCCTATCCTGAATAGCATGTATGGCTAGCAGGTGAGTATAAAATCATGCTCAGCTGTGATTCCTCCCCTGTTAAAATTAAGCGGAGGCCTGCGTTCTGGAAAAATCTACGCCCTTACCTGAGGGCTCCCGGGAGGCGCACAGTTCCGATGCTGGGCCTCTCCAAACTCTAAGTGCGCAGGGCCCACGTATCCCAGAGGCGCATGTAGTTCGCAGCATCCCTGGGATCACTTGGGCCATGGGGAGCCAATCAAAGAAGGGAATCTCCCTTCATACACTTGACAGGAAATAAATATATGAATGGAGATCACCCCAAAAACATAGTAAAACTTTAAAATAAATTTTTTTAAAAATCACATTTTTAAAATGACCTGAAATTTCAATAAATTTTAAACAAAAATTTAATATTTTGAAAAAAGTAATTAAAGTTTTTTACGGGGCTAAAAATAAACTTACCTTATTTTTAAAGTATTTTTAAATGATAATCAGTGAAAAAAAAAATTTTTTTCTTTTACTTTTTTCAACTCTTATCCTGGTAAAAGCAGGCCTTACGCCTGCTTTTACCAGGCGTAAGAATTGTAAGGGTTTTCTGCGGGCGGAGGGTCTCCAAAAGCGGAACTATCTGCCCGCAGAGGCCCTTCTCCAGGGCAGCTGGAGAATCTGCCAAGACCATTCGTGACAGATCGGAAATGCCGGTTTTCAGCAGATGCGCTGTGCATGCCTGAAACCGGCATTTCCGATGTCCCTACGGGTGGATACACAGCGCATACCCATCCGTAGGGATCGGAATATCTGGGCCATTATTTATTCACTGATACTTTATGCCATCTCAGAGCAATATGCAGAATGTTTAAAATGATGCCATGTTGATGTACCATTAAGGAATCTAATGCAGCAATAGTTTTAATCAAGCATTAGCCATTAGGAAATAAAATGTTTGCAGTTAGGCCTGGATTTGCTTTAGATTGAACAATGTGAATCTGAGGTTTGTGCCCATAAGTAGGCACTTATCCCAATTCCCAACATAATGGCTGTCCTACTCCGGTTTAAATGTTTTGGCTATATTACATTGTGAATGATTTTTCTATTAAGGTTAATGTAGAATGCCCTAAAAATGTGTTCCAGATAAGCTCAGCACTCCAACCAGTAAAATTACAGGCATACTTACCAGACAGGTTACTGAAACTCTTGCATTTATTTATATTAATTTATAGCCTAGAGCAATGCATAATATTATGAAATAGTTTTGTTTTCTCATTAGTGTTAATTTAGCTGTTTTAGGCCCCATTACTTTGCGCTCTACAATTAGTGCTTTTTAGCACAAATAACAGTAATCATAGAAATTCTTTTGAGCACACCTGTCGTCTTACACAGTAAGCACCAGTCATGCATTTTGGCCTCTTTTTCAGTTCTTGGCCACTAATTTGCCAACCCAATTGTGCAGAAAAGTTCAGTTGATTATGCACCCCAACGATTCGGAGACATCGCTGTAGTAGAAAGAGCAACAGAAGCAGTAATAAAGTGCAAAATCGAAATGCATTCAAAACACAATTGATTATTGGAAAGAGGAAGAGATGGCTGAGGGCAAAGGCGCACTCGCAGTACTGCACCCCTCCCAAAGGCACAGTCTTTTGAGTTGCCTATTCTTGGCAGTTCTGCTTTAACTATGTCTAACAAATAAGAGTTTTGTCACAGTTGCTTGACTGTGCTTATATAACTTTATGCCAGTGTCAGTCTTACCTATCCAATTGCAGCTGGAGAATCTCCGGCAATGGCTTCTCCTCCTATCCACACACAGTTACCTCCAGCAACGTTCTCACGAAGCTAATGGCCGTGCGGCAGTCTGGAGGTCCCTCACGGACTTTTCAATGTAAAGAACCATGCATGCGCAAAAAATTGAATGGGTCACGTAGCCAGTTAAAGGGCCCGTGCTCCCAAAACACAATTACAGGGAACATTGCTCTAGAGTCCCACAAAGATTTATTTTTAGCCCCGTCCTCTTCCTCATCTACATGGTGTCCTTTGGTAACAAGATGTGGGGTCAAACTCCACATGTACACAGACAACACCCAACTCTACCTCTCCACCACCTCGCTCAACCCTTCCACTGCCTCTGCGTTGTCAGGTTGCTTGGCCAACATCCAGGTCTGAATGAGCCTCAAATTCCTCCAGTTAAACATTGGGAAGACCAAAGCCATCGTCTTTGGCCCCTGCCATGAACTTCGAACCCTTGCCACCAATTCCATTCCAGTCCCCAGCCACTGTTTTAGGTTAAACCAGACTGTTTGCAACCTTAGCATCCTATTTGACCCTTAGCTCACTGACCAGCATCAGCTGCTGGTTCTCCAGTGCCTCCAATTTAATCCAAATCATCCTCATGTTTAAATCCCTTCCTCTGCTCTCCGCTCCCTCTGCTTACCCCTCCCTATCTATGTAACCTTCTCCAGACCTACTATCCTCCGAGAGCTCAGTGTTCCTCTAACTTTGGCCTCTTCTGTATCCATCCCCCCTTTCGCCCTATCATTGCCGGTCTAAACCCTTTTCCACTCCACCTCCCTCTCCTCCTTTAACACCATCCTTAAAACTCATCTCTTTGACCAATCTTTAAGTCACCCCTCCTAATATCTCCTTCTTTGGCTCAGCATCGAATTTTGTCTAATTACTCCTCTGTGAAGCGGTGAGAGATGTTTTTCTATGTTAAGGGTGTCATATAAAAGCAAGTTGTTATTGTTCAATGCTTTTAAGATTCAAATTAGTAACTTTTTTTTATTCGTTCCTTTGATGTGGGCGTTGCTGGCAAGGCCAGCATTTATTCCCCAACTGCCAAGGTATTTAATTTGATCTATGTAAAACTAATATAACTAATCAGAATAAGGGCTTGTTTTGCACAGGAAGGAATTTGTGGGCTGGGCATTTGTGAAATTATTCAGAGGAAACACATTGCAATTTTAATGACTAAATAAATTGTGGAACTTCAGAAAGTGTTAACAGGAACCACATTATAGGTTACTGTCTATAAAATGTCCAAATTATTCCTGTCTTTTTAGTGGAATAAGCAGTTTGTATGATTTATTTTTAAAGATTTGTATGTGGAAATTATTTGCATATGTACCATACTAAAAACAAACAAGATGTCAGCAATAGTTGTAAAAGACGTAGCATAATCTGAGTTATTGCCAATGAATCACAGTTATTAGTATTGCTTAGCAGTGTGAAATAAGATAAGTATGACGTCTCTACATTAACACCATTTTACAGCCTCAAAATCTGTCAGTTTACTCTCTCTGCTTTTTCTTGATAACAGCTTACAGCATCCATCTAATCTTGCTCTCAGCAGTGGACTGATCAATGTCTCAGACATCCAGCCGCATTTGACTTCCTTCACTTTTTTCTTTTTAAAAACTAATTTAAAGAGATAAAATCAATTTGCCTTTAATATACTTTTGCCAATTTCCAATGGCAGCATGTGTCATAAAATACTCTCCTGCCTTATGCATTCTAATCTGCTCTATTACTCAGCACTCGTATGCAAAGACGTGTTGGTAGAATGTATGTAGACTTTAGTTCCTCGGTTATATAGTAAGGGCATCAACCTCGTGACATTTTTTAAATCAGGAGACCATCATTTTTAGAATTAATATGCTGCAAATCAATGCTTTATATGCTGTGAAAAGACTAGTATCTCATGCCAAGAGATGGATAACCATTTGTGTTAAAATGGATGAAGGGTTCTTATATGCTTCAAAATGAGTAACCTTGCTGTTATGATAATTTGAAGTATACCCTACACTCAACGATGAGTATCCTGAGATACACAAAGGCATAGCCCACGCGAGAGGATGCAGTTACCTTCTAACCCATTATGGTACAGTCTGTAGACTGGCATTTCCAGACATCCATCAGTAAAATAGCAGGGCAGGACTATTGCCCACCCATGTGATCCTGCTGGCAATTGACTGCATTTTCTTTGGTGGGGAAGGGGGGCTCATTTAATATGCAGGGTGGGATTTCAGTGAGAGACCTGCTCCTGACTGGGTCTCCACTGCTAGGAGGGAGGGAGATTGGAGAAGGCTGCAGCAGTTAAAAGGTTGCTTCAGCTGAAATGGCCAGAAGTACAGCAGGTCACTCAGAAGAGCGAAAGAAAAAGACGAGATCTGAAGCTGCACTTGAACATGAAGAAGCAATGGCAGAAGGAGGAGCATCTTCTTGGTGGTTTGCAATGACGAAGGCACCAGAATTCTCAGAAGCTGTGGTGGGAATAATGCTGGTAGAGATTAGTGCCAGAAGACAAAGGTTCTTTGCCATCCAAGGAGTTATGCCCCAGGGAAAGGATGTTCAGTCAATCTGGAGGGAGATGGCACTGATGGTCAGTGCCAAATCTGCGACTCCACAAATGGCTATTCCATGCCAGAAATATTTTAATGATCTCACAGGGCTAGCAAAGGTAAATGAAGGCACAATTGGCCATGCAGCTGTTGAGATACTGCTGGAAGCATAACTCACCTTCACACCACCCACAACCACATAATATCAAAGTTGAAATGAAAGCCACAGGCACAAGAAACCTTCTCTGCTTCTCATGGCGATGACACTGCCAGCTTCACTACAGCCCTCTGCAAAGGCAGCACAGAAGGGAGGTTCTGGTTTGGGTCCAGTGGGCAAAGGCTGGACAGGACCATGGAAGCAAGTCCATGGAGGTATATGGAGTTAGGTCATAGATCAGCCGTGATCTCATTGAATGACGGAACAGGCTCGAGGGGCTAAATGGCCTACTCCTGTTCCTATGTAAGTCCTTCAAGGACATTGGCTTCTCTGAGACAAGTATCACATCTCAGTCCTGGAAACTGCATGGCACAGTCCCAGCCACAAATCTCTCAATCTCCTGACACCGATGTAGTACCATGTTCAGAGTAAGAGGTTAGGATCATGTGTGAAAAGAATTTTAGGCACAAGGAGCAGTCACGGTGGTGAGCTGTCAGTAATAGTAGGGCACAATGAAGGGACAAGATGGCACTAAACTTACATTTCTGACAATTTGGTATGTTTGTATATGTTTTCTCTGGGAAGGCCTTCTGTTATCCCACTTTATATGATGGTTAATGTTTATAACTGACCTCGCCCAGAAAGGTTGTTAAAGGTATTACAGCCTAATTGAATGGGTGTCTGAGAACAAGGAAAGGGATCATTCAGCGCCTTATTGTGTCACGCAGATGGAGGGAACCCTTTTTTATTGGTAGAAATTGGTAATGATCTCCTGGCTGAATGCATGTGCTGCTGGCAGTGTGGCGAGTGGACTCACCTCCGCTCTCTCTTCTAGGGTTCTTTGCTGTGAGCAGGGGATTGGTCTCCAGCATCTTTTTCCTTTTCACCTTTTATGTTTGGAGGCTGTAACTCTTTGTAACAGCCAACATATAGAGGAAGCAGCAAGCCACTACATTTCTTGGAATCCTTGCTGGATATTAACTTCAGGGCTCCTTCTGACTGGTTCAGGCACTGGAAACAGGACTTGAGAATTCTGATGGTCTGATCCACAATTAACCTGGTAACACCCAAGGCTTGAACCTGTTTTTGGTATCTGTCCTTGGATTCCAAAAAGGCGTCATCAGCCCCTGGTCTCCTATCAGCCACCCTGCCACATTGCATGGCTGAGCAGTGCAAGTATTCTGGATTGCCAGAGATTAAACAAATCATAGCTCCCCAGGTAGCATGCATTGATATGCATAATAAGGTAGCTAGCATCGCTCACTATGTAAAAGCTTCTATAGGTATGTGAAAAGGAAAAGACTGGCGAAGGTAAATGTAGGTCCTTTACAGTCAGAGATGGGAGAATTTATAATGGGGAATGAGGAAATGGCTGAGAAATTAAATAAATACTTTGTTTCTGTCTTCATGGAGGAAGACAAAAAAAAACTCACAGAAATACGAGAAAACCAAGGGCATGGCGAGAATGAGGAACTTAAAGAAATTATTATTAGTAAAAAAACATTACTAGCAAAATTAATGGGACTAAAAGTCGATAAATCTCAAGGTCCAGATGACCTACATCCTAGGGTTTTGAAAGAGGTGGCCATTGGGCTAGTGGACGCATTGGTTGTCATCTTCCAAAATCTATAGATTCTGGAACAGTTCCTGCAGATTGGAGGATAGCAAATGTAACCCAGCTATTTAAGAAAGGAGGGAGAGAGAAAACGGGGAACTACAGACCTGTTAGCCTCACATCAGTAGTTTGGAAAATGCTGGAATCTATTATAAAGGATGCAATAACTGGGCACTTAGAAATTAATGGTAAGATTGGGCAGAGTCAAAATGGATTTATGAAAGGGAAGTCCTGTTTGACAAACCTATTGGAGTTTTTTGAGAATGTAACTAGTGGAGTAGACAAAGGGGAACCGGTAGATGTGGTGTATTTGGATTTTCAGAAGGCCTTCGATAAGGTCCCACACAAGAGGTTGGTGAACAAAATTAGGGCACATGGAATTGGGGGTAATATACTAGCATGGATCGAGAATTGGTTAACAGACAGAAAACAAAGAGTAGGGATAAACAGGTCTTTTTCAGGATGGCAGGCTGTGACTAGTGGGGTACCACAAGGATCGGTGCTTGGGCCCCAGCTATTCACAATCTATATCAATGATTTGGATGAGGGGACTAAATGTAATATTTCCAAATTTGCTGATGACACAAAGCTAGGTGGCAGTGTCAGTTGCGAAGAGGATGTGAAGAGGCTTCAAGGGGATCTCGACAGGCTCAGTGAGTGGGCGAGAATATGGCAGATGGATTATAATGTGGATAAATGTGAAGTTATCCACTTTGGTAGAAAAAACAGAAAGGCAGAGTATTTCCTAAATGGTGAAAGATTGGGGAATGCAGATGCTCAAAGGGACCTGGGTGTCCTTGTACATGAGTCACTGAAAGTGAATGTGCAGGTGCAGCAAGCCATTAGGAAGGCAAATGGTATGCTGGTCTTCATTACAAGAGGATTTGAGTACAGGAGTAAAGAAGTCTTACACCAATTATATAGGGCCTTGGTGAGACCACTCCTGGAGTACTGTGTACAATTTTGGTCTGCTTACCTAAGTTCCGCACCCATGAGGACGGCCTCAACCGGGATCTTGGGTTCATGTCATGCTACATGTAACCCCACCTGACGTAAAGTCATCCAGACTCAAGTCGTCGTTGGCTTGTTCACAGATGCGGCCGGACCTGCTGTGATTTCCAGCAAAAAAAGTAAAAAGTTTAAAGTTTTTGGTTTTCCATACAGACTGCAGCATCTGCCACATTAGACCCCTTGTGACCCCACCTCATTGTCTTTGTTGTATTTTGCTATCGTCTTTGATGTAATGTCTTCCTGACTGACCTGGTTGGATTTGATTGCCGTGATTGTCTCTCTGCCGAGGTGTGATAAAGGGCAGTTAGAAAGATTAACTGTAGTCGTCTGGCATTTTTCTCTGCACAGGCATTGTTCTCTGTCTATAAATTCTGTGCCCATTTGTATTTCTTCACTTCACCTGACGAAGGAGCAGCGCTCAGAAAGCTTGTGATTTCAAATAAAGCTGTTGGACTATAACCTGGTGTTGTGCGACTTCTCACTTTTGTCCACCCCAGTCCAACACCGGCATCTCCGCATCATACCTAAGGAAGGATATACTTGCCATAGAGGGAGTGCAACGAAGGTTCACGAGATAGATTCCTGGGATGGCAGGACTGTCATATGAGAAGAGATTGAGTAAACTAGGCCTGTATTCTCTTGAATTCAGAAGAATGAGAGGGGATCTCATTGAAGCATACAAAAATATTTCAGGGCTTGATAGGGTAGATGCTGGGAGAATGTTTCCCTTGGCTGGGGAGTCTAGAACCAGGGGCCACAGCCTCAGGATAAAGGGTAGACCATTCAGGACTGAGATGAGAAGAAATTTCTTCACACAGAGGGTGATGAATCTTTGGAATTCTCTACCCCAGAGGGCTGTGGAGTCTCAGTCATTGGGTATATTCACAACAGAAGTCGATAGATTTCTGACTGGTAAGGGCATCAAGGGATATGGCGATAAGGCCGGTGAATGGAATTGAGGCATAAGATCAGCCATGATCTCATTGAATGGCAGAGCAGGCTCGAAGAGCCGAATGGCCTACTCCTGCTCCTATTTCTTATGTTCTTATGTTATGTTCTATCGGGAAAATGAAGGAATGAAATCCCTTGCTGTTGATGGGTCATTCAGATGGCAACATTATATCCACACGGGTGGCATCAATAACACTCTGCATTTGTCTGTATCCAGCTACTTAGAATTAACTCAAGAAGCATGCCTGAAAGAGCATCCATCACGTGTCAGACAGCATGGAGATCAGGAAGGAAGCCTATCCGCCCTACGTTCCATACTCCCAGTTGCCTATATCTAATTCTAGGTCTACTGGCTACTTGCACTCCTTGATCTTCAGACACCACCATACACATCAGTCCTCACCCTCTGCTCCATCATCATTGGCTGCTCGTTCGGCCACTATGTCTGTGCTCTCTGGAAGTCCCTCCCTAAATACCTCCCTTTTCCCACCTCCATTCCTGCCTTCAAAAGCTCCTTAAAAACTCTTTTAATTGGCTATCTTTCACTCTCAATCTTTTTGTTTCTTCTCTGTGTCCATCTTTGTTCTTTACAATGTAAAGCACTCTGAGCGAGTACTCTGTACAAGAAGTGCTTTGAAATACAGGCAGCAACCCATCCTGATGGTGTTCAGGTTATGCTTTGTACTTTGAATTACTTCTGAAGTCTAGTGACTGCCTTATAGACACATGCCGTAGTCATCCTGCATTAGAAATGTGTTGCAAATGACTAGTTAATCTACTTTTTGATATTAGTTAAGTGAAAAATGTTGGTTTGGACACTAGATGAATTACTTGGTATGTGTTTGGAATTTCTGTGAGGTGCTACCATTCTCCTTCAGCAGGGGAATCAATGGAAACTCCTGAGAAACAGCGTAAATGGCCATTGATGCCACCTTCTGCTGAAATTATGGCAGATCAGACAACCACCGCCGAAATATCACCCCATATTTTTAAAATTGTTTTTTTAAATGAGATCTTTAACATCCACTGGAACAGGCAGACAGGAATTTGGTATAATATCTCATCCAAATACTGGCATGTCCAATAATGAGCATTCCCTCATGTACTGTAGCAGAGTGTCTGCCTACATTATTCATTCAATACCTGATATGGTTCAAACCTAGTGTTCCGGCTCAAAAGCGAGAGTGCTTACAACGGAACCCTGATGAAAGAGTGTATGCCTCAAGGACAAATAAGGAGTTTGTGTCTGATATTGGAAACAGATTTGACTATCTTCCAGCAGTCCTTGGAGCTTTCTGAGAACCACATCGTATAGAGCTGATCTCAGTCTTGTACCACGTCAGAACTGATGACAACGTTTTCTTGGAATGTGGCATTTTTGAGTGCCATCCACTGAAGCATTTCTCTTTTGGCAGATGGCACAGAGCATCACACAAGGAGTATAAACAGATGCCAATGTTTCCCAGCTTGGATGGAATGTGATACAATGCAAATATAATCCTCTTGGATCAAACTCAAGTGACATCTCAATCTTTTAACTGGCAAATGCATGACAGTCCAAGTAGCAGCTTGCAATCTGAGGCTATTCCAGTTGGTTCAGTCATACAACCCATCCTTGAGCTTTGTATTCTTTTCAAAATGCTAACAAAAGCCCCCTTCTGTTTACCACTTTGTCTCTGAACTCGTGCTTTCTTGAATGCTTTTAAGTGATCAGGGAGTTGGCTAACCTTAGAATTAACAGCCATTATCTCTGCTTGGAGAGTAAATCAGTTATATGAGGCTATCTGCAATTTGCATAGAACAGCCACGCTGACATATTTGTTTGCTTTCTAGCTTATCTGCTTGGTGGTAATTAAAGGCACTGATCGGGCAATGATGCTTCTGGGAAAAGATCAAATCCTTTTAATGGCATTTCAGAGGTAAACAAAAAATTAGTCTTTAGCAGATGGTGAGCAGTAAAGTGTAACTAAAAGAATTTCCAAGGCAATCAATCCTATATCTTGCCTGCGCGAGGTAATCCTTCCATACTTTGAATAGGAGGCATGTGTGTTAACTCTCACTGAACTGATGCATAACCATGGCTGTACAGCCTCATCTCCTACCTGCTCCATTAAGAACAATTCACAGAAACTGCAGTGCCAGTGTTGAATGATGAGTTCACTCAAAAGCATGAATACTTCTAAAATGCAATATAAATTTATGATCCATCTGGAAAAAAAACTGCCAGTTTGCCCGTATTTTATCTTTTTTATTGGAAAAAAAAGTGGATAATTTGTATTTTGGTGGCAACATGACAGCATTAAATGAATTGTTGGAAGGGAAGTACAAGATGGGGAATTTTCTTGGTACACAAGTGTTAAAGCTCTTGGTAAACATGGCAACCAGTCAGGATTTACTTGCAATAAATTGGTTTAACTGGCTTATTATTGAATGTAAGACACTTGACCTCAGCAATTAATTTTTTATCCATCGCTTTGTAGACTGGCAAACAGTAGAAACTAAAGCCCCGTTTTTAACCCCCCGCGCCCAACAACAATGTGCCGTGTGAGGGGCTAAAATCGTGGCAGCGTGATACTCACTGCATCCACATTCAGTTCAAGCCCCTCACCATTCTTACCAGGTCGATTTTGGTAGCATCTTAGGCCCTCACCCCAGCCAGGTGACTACACAATTGAAATGCAAAAGTTGGAGTCTGATGTTTTAACATGTATTCAGCAAGTGCCTGGCTTCCAGTTGGTGCCCAGTTGGTTATGCTAAAACTGTATCGAACCTTGGTACTGCGTACAGTTCTGGTCGCCATACTATAAAAAGGATATTGAGGCACTGGAGAGGGTGCAGAGAAGATTTACAAGGCTGATACCAGAAATGTGAGGGTATACATATCAGGAAAGGATGAACAGGCTGGGTCTCTTTTCTCTTGAAAAAAGAAGGCTGAGGGGTGACCTAATAGAGGTCTTTAAAATTATGAGAGGTTTTGCTAGAGTAGATACACAGAGAATGTTTCCACTTGTGGGGAAGAGCATAACTAGAGCCATCAATATAAGATAGTCACCAAGAAATCCAATAGGGAATTCAGAAGAAACTTCTTTACCCAAAGAATGGCGAGAATGTGCAACTCGCTACCAGAGGGAGTGGTTGAAGCAAATAGTATTGATGCATTTAAGGGGAGGCTAGACAAGCATATGAGGGAAAAGGGAATTAGGCTGATAGATTTAGATGAGGAAAGACGGGAGGAGGCTCGTGTAGAGCATAAATGCTGGCATGGATTGGTTGGGCCAAATGGCCTGTTTCTGTGCCGTATATCCTATGTAATCCTATGATACCAGTAGGACCCTAAATGCACAGAGGGCGATTCTTACGAAATAAGCACAGAAATTAAAAATGAGGGTGGAAACTTTTTTCAAAACTTTAGCTCACGTCAACACGATCACTGACAAAGTATTAAATGGGGGCGATATTGTTGTGCTTTGGGAATTTCTTTTTACTGTTTTTCCATGGAAAGGATGTGGATATGAATTATATTGAAGTGATGCTTTTAAACTAAAGTGAATTCACAAAGGTTTAAATATATCTTACAGCCACATCTTGGAGCCACTGGGACAAAAGAGGGGATTGGGATTTTAATGAGCTCATCCAAGAGGTCATGACAAACCATTGTCATGAAATAAACATGAAACTGAAGGGCTGACCAGCAATGCTGGCATTGCCTCGTCTTCCAAACATAGTTCCGGGAGTGACTCATGGCACAGTGCAATCTGCTGAAATGAACCTAAACCATCCCATGTGGTATTGGTCAGACGGATTACTCTGCTTTTGGCCGATTTGTTCCCATGTTCCAGATATTCTGAGCCTTTGCTGCTGTCATTTATGGTAGCATCTTTTTTTAAAAAAAAGCTCAGCCTGTTTTAAAATGATCCCTGCTGTTCCTGTGGTGAAGGTGACTGGAGAGAACAATAATGGGGACAAGAGCAAAGCATTAATGAGTCAGGAAAACAGAACCAGCAAATTATTAATGATTAGCATTTGTTGTACCTTTTTAAGTCTATTTCCCTGCAGAAGTATGCATGAAATCAAAATATCTTAATGGTTTAAAAGTGCCCATCATTTCTTGCTATGTAGCAGAATAACATGAAATTGAGGCAAGGGAATTATGTAGGTCAGAGGGAAACTGAGTATTATCTAAGTAGGCTGGTTTAATTAATAATTGAGGCATCACAACCAGCAGCCAGTGACCCTATTATCTTCTTCAATGCTAGTCACTTGCATCGATATCCATGTTGTACCTGCACAGAGAAAATGAATTCTGTCCATATGGTATCAGTCTGACTGTGTCTCACGTCTGGTCTACTTTTTCCTGTGGAGCTAAGATACGTTATGGACAGTTTCATGGTAGCTACTGTTTGCCTCGGAGTATTTGCATGCCTTGATATGTGACAAATGTATCCATGCTTTTAGAAAGTTGCTGAAATTTGCTGTTATTTCACTGTTCTGTTACCACTTCTACTTGTTTCATGTGTTTTTTCCATATTCTATGCCATAGGCATTGGTAGGTCATTTAAAGACAGTTGAAATTGCTGCTAAGTGACAATTTGGGAACAGTATCAATTATTTAGTACTCTCCTAATTAAATGGTAGCAAAAGCCAAGAAATAACTGCTCTTGCAACTTTTAACAACAACCTACAGTTTTTTTGTTGATTATCAAGGGCTCTGTCTGCGCTGGACCATTTTTCATAAACCACATAATCTGCAATTAATCTGAGTTATTTAGAAAATAAAGACATGTTATATATTTAAGTTCATTCATCTATTTTCCAGAAACATATCACTGTTTTGAATTAAGAAAAGTACAATTCTTTTGCGTTTGCTTGAAGACTGGAGAATGCTTTCTGTCTATCTACTTCAAGACCCCTTTCTGCTTACATTTTTAATGAGGAGTGCCTTCCTAGGGCGGACTAAAGTTGCAATCCTTTCCTATTAAAATGAATGAAATTGTCCCAGGACACAGGCAGCTCCTTCCATCAGTGAAATCATAGTAATGTTGGAGAGAAGGAGGCAAAATGGCATTAGAAAGAGGAAAGACACTGCCTTTCTGTCTCTGCCTGTCCCTCATTAGGTGTAAGAGATCAGAAATTAGCTTTTATAACCATTAATAAAACACAGGTGAATAATCTAATAGGCTTCAAAATTCAACTGTTTTAACATAAGAACATAAGAAATGGGAGCAGGAGTAGGCCATTTGGCCCTTCGAGCCTTCTCCGCCATTCAATAAGAGCATGGCTGATCTTCTACCTCATCTCCACTTTCCTGCACTATCCCCATATCCCTTGATTCCCTTAATATTCAAAAATCTATCGATCTCTGTATACTCAACGACTGAGCCTCCACAGCCCTCTGGAGGGTAAAGAATTCCAAAGATTCACCACCCTCTGAGTGAAGAAATTTCTCCTCATCTCAGTCCTAAATGGCTGACCTCTTATTCTGAGACTGTGACCCCTGGTTCTAGACTCCCCAGCCAGGGGAAACATCCTCCCTGCATCTACCCTGTCAAGCCCTGTAAGAATTTTGTATGTTTCAATGAGATCACCTCTCATTCTTCTAAACTCTAGAGAATATAGGCCTCGTCTACTCAATCTTTCCTCGTGGAACAATCCCCCCCATCCCAGGAACCACTCTGGTGAACCTTCGTTGCACTCCCTCTATGACATGTATATCCTTCCTTAGGTAAGGAGACCAAAACTGTACACAATACTCCAGATGTGGTCTCACCAGGGCCCTATATAATTGCAGTAAGACGTCTTTACTCTTATACTCCAATCCTCTTGTAATAAAGGCCAACATACTATTTGCTTTCCTAATTGCTTGCTGTATCTGCATGTTAACTTCCAGTGATTTGTGTACAAGGACACCCAGGTCCCTCTGAACACACACATTTCCCAATCTCTCACCATTTAAAAAATACTCTACTTTTCTATTTTTCCTATCAAAGTGGATAAATTCACATTTCTCCACAATATATTCCTTTTGCCATGTTCTTGCCCACTCACTTAGCCTGCCTATATCCCCTTGAAGCCTCCTTGCATCCTCCTCACAACTTACATTCCCACCCAGCTTTGTATCATCAGCAAACTTGGATATATTACATTTGGTCCCCTCATCCAAATCATCGATGTAGATTGTGAATAGCTGAGGCCCAAGCACTGATCCTTGCGGTACCCCACTAGTTACAGCCTGCCAACCTGAAAATGACCCATTTATTCCTATCTCTGTTTTCTGTCCGTTAACTAATCCTCAATCCATGCTAGTATATTACCCCCAATCCCATGAGCCCTAATTTTGTTTAATAACCTCTTGTGTGGCACCTTATCGAATGCCTTCTGAAAATCCAAAAACACACCATTCACTGGTTCCCCCTTATCTATTCTGCTAGTTACAACCTCAAAAAACTCTAACAGATTTGTCAAACATGATTTCCCTTTCATAAATCCGTGTTGACTCTGCCCAATCCTATTATTATTTTCTAAGTGCCGTTACCACGTCCATAATAATAGATTCTAGCATTTTCCCTACTACTGATATCAGGCTAACTGGTCTGTAGTTCCCCGTATTCTCTCTCCCTCCTTTCTTAAATAGTGGGGAGTGCATTTAAACCTCTAATCTGTTTGTCCCCATGCCAATTTGCACGTGGCTCAGGTAACAATCCAGAGATTATTACCTTTGAGGTTCTGCTTTTTAATTTGGATCCTAGCTCCTCAAACTCCCTCAGCAGAACCTCATTCCTAGTTCTACTTATGTTGTTGGTTCCTATGTGGACCACGACAACGGGATCCTTCCCCTCCCACTCCAAGTTCTTCTCCAGCCATGAGGAGATGTCTTTAACGCTGGTACCGGGCAGGCAACACAACCTTTGGAATGCTCGGTCGCGACTGCACAGAACAGTATCTATCCCCCTGACTATACTGTCCCCTACCACAACTACATTCCCTTTCACTCCCCCCACTTGAATGGCCTCCTGCACCATGGTGCCATGGTTAGCTTGCTCATCCATCCTGCAGGCTTTTCCCTCATCAACACAGGCAGCAAGAACCTCATACCTGTTGGATAAGGGAAAAGGCTGAGGCTCCTCCAGCACTGTACCTAGGCTCCCCTTACCTGCCTGAGTTGCAGTCTCACCCTCCTGTCCCTGACCACTAACCAGACCTGTACCGCTACCTAACCTAAGTGGTGTGACTGGCTCCTGGATTAAAGTGTCCAGGTAACTCTCCCCATCCCTGATGCCCCACAATGTCTGCACCTCAGACTCCAGCTCAAAAACTCTGAGCTGAAGTTCCTCAAGATGCAGGCACTTACTGCAAACGTGGTTATCCGGGATCACAATGCTCTCCACAAACTCCCACATGCTGCAGTTGTGGCACACACCACCTGCACTGCCATCCCTATATGACCTTGTTTTATTTAATTAAATTTAATTACATTTATAATTAGGTAACTTAGTTTACAGTGTAGTTTCTTGACTAATTACTTGATCTAGATTAAGTTAGGGGCACTGAAATTAAATATCTACCTGTAACACAAAGCACTCCAAGTAGTGTAGGCAAAAAGCAACAACTCCTTCCCCCTCTTCTTCAAGTTCCCACTCTTTCCAAATTCCCAAATAAAGCACTCTGTTCAAGTCCACTCCGTTTAATCCCGCTCTGTGCAGACCGCCAATATTTTTGTTTAAATATTGAACTTTCATTTACATGAGGTTGCTTTTATATAACATTAGGTTTCTCTCCCTCTTTAGCTCCATCTCTCTTTCTAACCCCAGTCTCTCCACCCCCCTCCCTCTCTCATCTTTGTCTTTGATGTAAGGACACCTTCCCTGAAAGATTGTATCTCTGCAGTTTCTGTGTCTATATATTGTGAAATATTGTAGATTCACTCTTTGTAACTTTACCTGAGGAAGGGGCGACAGCTCCGAAAGCTTGTAATTTTAAATAAATCTGTTGGACTGTAACCTGGTGTTGTGTGACTTCTCATTTCTCTCATCTTAATACACGGTTTAATGTTTATAAAATGCAAAGTAAAAGCTACAACAGGTGTGTAATTTGAACTCACTTTTCTTTCACAAACATACAGACACACAGACAGCCTCTCTATTTAAAAAGAAAACCACACTGTACATTTTTATCACATTATGCGTTTGAAATTTGTCATCGTTTTCAAAATTATTTGAAGAGAAGCTACGTTTTAGAAAGTGTTGGGTACTAAGTAAAGTATTCCATCAGTGCAGCTGACCGATTAGTACTTGTGCATCTTGGAAAATGACACACACCGCACTGAAATTAGATCAAATGTAGAATTTAGGAGGAATTTCTTTAGGCAGAAAGTGTTGAGAGCTTGGAACTCGCTGCCAAATAAAGTGGCTGAAGCAGAGAGCATTGACACATTTAAAGGGAGGCTTGACGCATACATGAGGGAGAAGGGAATAGAGGGATATTGGGACGGGATGGGAACTGATAGTTAATGTGGGATAAGGCTCGTGTGGAGTACAAAACACCAGCATAGAGGGTCAAATAGACTGTTTCTGTGCTGTAGATATCATATAATTTTAAACTTCCTCATATTGAACATAATCAAAGTTCTGTTTAGAGTCACAGCTCTAGGCAAATGTATCAAGTCCAAGTCTGGGTTTTAGGAAAGGCTTATGCCTTCAAGTAAAAAGTTTAATGAAGGCATTCAAAGGCACAAAAGACAATTCAATAGAAATATTGTTATTGTGAGATATATATTTTGTTTAAGCACTTATTTTGGACATTAGAAAATGTCAGTTACGGAGAAGAAATGTGGATTAAAAAGAATTCCGAGAGCATTTTGAACAATTTTTGGGAGCCCAGTGACTTGATTGTGCAATCACAGGATGTTACACTCTCACTATAAAATAGCAACTATTGTGTGTCACACAGGTGACACCTTCAACATTGAAAATACCCATCACTGTACCACTTGCAGAAATATATCCCCCACATAATGAATTTAATATAGAATAGATAGATTAGCAGATCTCCCATGACATTGTTAACGATACGTTGTTTTGTGGTTGTAATAACGACGAAACTGTCTGCGTTCGCCATCATTACCCTGTGAAACTGACAGCAACTTCTGGCGTCCGCACATACGCAGTTAAACGTGGAAATCCAGAAGTTGCTGTCAGTGATTCCCTGCTTGTCCACAGGGTGCGCTGTTGCAGACACCACAGACAGCTATCTTTAGAAGTCACTGAACTGATGAGAACTACCCCTTTTACGGTGTAATATCACTGTTAAAAACTCCCGAAAAAGTTAAGCCTTGTTCAATGAGGTGTAACTGGGTTTTTAACGGCATACTAAGTCATAACTACTGCTGAACAACTGTTCTGGTCCTGAAAAAACTAATTTTATATTTGTGGAATGTCAAATGTTGCCATTATGATAAAATTCCATAGTTTTTTAATATCATAGAATCATAGAATCGTTACAGCTAGTCCCATTCCCCCACCCTTCCCCGTAGCCCTGCAATTTTTTTTCCTTCAGCCACTTATCCAATTCCCTTGTGAAAGCCGTGATTGAGTCTGCCTCCACCACCATTTCAGGCATTGCATTCCAGATCCTAACCACTCGCTGAGTAAAAAAGTTTTTCCTCATGTCGCCTTTGGTTCTTCTGCCAATCACCTTAAATCTGTGTCCTCTGGTTCTCGACCCTTCTGCCAATGGGAACAGTTTCTCTCTATCTACTTTGTCCAGACCCCTCACAACTTTGGACACCTCTATCAAATCTCCTCTCACTCTTCCCTGCTCCAAGGAGAACAACCCCAGCTTCTCCAGTCTATCCATGAAATTGAAGCCCCTCATCCCTGGAATCATTCTCGTAAATCCTTTCTGCACCCTCCCTAAGGCCTTCACATCCTTCCTAAAGTGCGGTGCCCAGAATTGGACACAATACTTCAGTTGAGGCCGAACCAGTGCTTTATGCAGGTTCATCATAATTTCCACGCTTTTGTACTCTACACATCTATTCATGAACCCCAGGACCACGTAAGCTTTTTTAACTGCTTTCTCAACCTGCCCTGCCACCTTCAACGATTTGTGCACATATACCCCTAGGTCTCTCTGTTCATGCACCCCCTTTAGAATTGTACCCTTTAGGTTATATTTGCTCTCCTCATTCTTTCTACCAAAATGTATTACTTCGCACTTTTCTGCGTTAAATTTCATCTGCCACATGTCCGCGCATTCCACCAGCCTATCTATGTCCTCTTGAAGTCTATCACTATCCTCCTCACTGTTCACTATACTTCCAAGTTTTGTGTCATCTGCAAATTTTGAAATTGTGCCCTGTACACCCACATCCAAGTCATTAATATATATCAAGAAAAGCAGTAGTCCTAGAACCGACCCCTGGGGACCTTCCTCCAGTCCGAAAAACAACCGTTCACCACTACTCTCCGTTTCCTGTCACTTAGCCAATTTTGTATCCATGCTGCCACTGTCCCTTTTATTGCATGGGCTTCAACTTTGCTGGCAAGCCTATTATGTAGCACTTTGTCGAATGCCTTTTGGAAATCCATGTACACCACGTCAACTGCATTGCCCTCATCAACCTTCTCTGTTACATCATCAAAATATTCAATCTAGTTAGTTAAACACGATTTGCCATTAACAAATCTGTGCTAGCTTTCCTTAATTAATCCACACTTGTCCAAGTGACTGTTAATTTTGTCCCTGATTACTGTTTCTAAAAGCTTCCCTACTACCGAGGTTAAACTGACTGGCCTATAGTGGCTGGCTTTATCTTTACACCCTTTTTTGAACAAGGGTATAACATTTGCAATTCTCCAGTCCTCTGGCACCACCCCCATTTCTAAGGAGGATTGGAAGATTCTGACCAATACCTCCGCGCTTTCTTCCTTCACTTCCCTCAGCATCCTAGGATGCATCCCATCTGATCCTGGTGACTTATCTACTTTAAGTACAGCCAGCCTTTCTGGTACCTCCTCTTTATCAATTTTTATCCCATCTAGTATCTCCTCTACCTCCTCCTTCACTATGTCTATGGCAGCATCTTCTTCCTTGGTGAAGACAGATGCAAAGTACTCATTTAGCACCTCAGCCATACTCTCTGCCTTCATGTGTAGGTCTCCGTTTTGGTCCCTAATCGTCCCCACCCCTCCTCTTACTACCCATTTACTATTTATATGCCTATAGAAGACTTTTGGATTACCTTTTATGTTAGCTGCCATTCTATTCTCATACCCTCTCTTTGCCCCTCTTATTTTCTTTTCACTTCTCCTCTGAACTTTCTATATTTAGCCTGATTCTCAGAAGTATTCTCGACCTGATATCTGTCATATGCACTCTTTTTCTGCTTCATCTTACTTTCTATCTCTTTCGTCATCCAGGGAGCTCTGACTTTAGTTGCCCTACCTTTCCCCCTAATGGGAATGTACCTTGACTGTACCCAAACTATTTCCTCTTTAAAGGCAGCCCATTGATCCATTACAGTTTTGCCTGCCAATCTTTGATTCCAATTTACCCGGGCTAGATCCGTTCTCATCCCACTGAAATTGGCCTTCCTCCAATTAAGTACTTTTACTCTAGATTGCTCCCTGTCCTTTTTCATAGCTAATCTAAACCTTATGATACTATGATCACTGTTCTCTAATTGTTCCCCTACTGACACTTGCTCCACGTGACCTACCTCATTCCCCAGAACCAGATCCAGCAATGCCTCCTTCCTCATTGGGCTGGAAACATACTGAACAAGAAAGTTCTCCTGAACACACTTCAGAAATTCTTCCCCATCTCTGCCCTTTACACTATTACTATCCCAGTCTATATTAGGATAGTTGAAGTCCCCCATTATCACTACTCTATAGTTCTTGCATCTCTCTGTAATTTCTCTGCAAATTTGCTCCTCCATATTTTTCCCCCTAGTTGGTGGCCTATAGAATACACCTAGTAGTGTAATGGCACCTCTATTATTTCTTAACTCTAGCCGTTTAGATTCTGTCCTTGGCCCCTCCAGGACATCCTCTCTCTCCAGCACTGTAACATTCTCCTTAAACAATACTGCCACACCATCTCCTATCTTTCCTTCCCTATCTTTCCTGAACACCTTATATCCAGGAATATTTAACACCCAATCGTGCCCTTTTTTGAGCCAGGTCTCCGTTATTGCCACGATATCATATTCCCATGTGGCTATTTGCGCCTGCAGCTCACCAACCTTGTTTACTATGCTTCGTGCGTTCACATACATACACTGTAAACCTATCTTAGACCATCCTGTGTTCTCTCTTAGTCTGACCTCACCTAATACCTTACTATTTCTTACTTTAGTGCTATCCGTCTCTTCCAATCCTTTGTGTTCTTTGTTTCTCCTTTCTAATACTACATCCTGGTGCCCATCCCCCTGCCAACTTAGTTTAAACCCTCCCCAACAGCACTAGCAAACCTTCTCATGAGGATATTGATACCGGCTCTGTTGAGGTGCAACCTGTCAGGCCTGTACATGTCCCACCTCCCCCAGAACCAGCCCCAATGCCCCAGGAATCTGAAGCATCTCTCTGTAATTTCTCTGCAAATTTGCTCCTCCATATTTTTCCCCCTAGTTGGTGGCCTATAGAATACACCTAGTAGTTTAATGGCACCTCTATTATTTCTTAACTCTAGCCATTTAGATTCTGTCCTTGGCCCCTCCAGAACATCCTTTCTCTCCAGCACTGTAACATTCCCTCCTGCACCATCTCTCCAGCCACGCATTCATCGGCTCTATCCTCCTATTTCTATATTCACTCACGCATGGCACCGGGAGTAATGTAAATTATTTTTAAAAGTTTGATATTTCAGCTTCTACCTTAATCCCATGTATATGTCCAATCTTTACTTCGATCTCTGTAAAATTTATAACAAGTGAAGGATAATCAGTGCATTTTGCTTCCTGGTCTGCTGTCTGTGAGAATTCTTCACTGTGATTGGCTGCTTAGACTTCTTGATGACATCGCTGCTGCTGGACGCCAGAGATCCCCTTGAGTTGGCGCCAGAATCAAATTAAAAACATCGGAAAAGGTGAAATCCACGCCACAGTGATTGCTAGATGTTGTGGGCAGCTTTCTTCGAGGTCAGCGGCGAGTGCCATCACTTCACCGCTGACCGTAAAATCCAGACAAATATAATGTTGACTATCTTATTCTGATGTTGAGATAAAGTTATGATTGCAATGCCTAATTCTTAAGTAAACACTGCTGTTAGGACAATATTGGGTGAGGTCAGAGTTTAACTGGTCTTCAGGCTGCAGGTCACAACAGTGGTTTTCTTTTTTAAGTGTGATTGATAAGGTCACAAAAAGATTAGACATTGTGGCTTCTATGGCAAATACCTGTTTTTGATTCTTTGTACTTTGGACACAGAAATTTAAATAACGCTTAAATGTGATGGACAGGAATTATACGCTAGATATTTTTTATGATATCATGAAAAGCTATTTGATTTTATGTTTAATCATTTATTAGTTATAAATATATTGGAAATGTGAAAAATGTTGTTTGACTGGATAGGTGGGTGGGACTGCACTCGCCTGGTTCCATTCTTATCTATCTAATCGTAGCCAGAGAATCACTTACAACGGCTTCTCTTCCCGCTCCCGCATCATTACCTCTGCTGTCCCCCAAGGATCTATCCTTGGCCCCCTCTTATTTCTCATCTACATGTTGCCCCTTGGCGACATCGTCCGAAAACACGGCGTCAGTTTCCACATGTACGCTGACGGCACCCAGCTCTACCTCACTGCCACTTCTCTCGACCCCTCCACGGTCTCTAAATTGTCAGACTGCTTGTCCGACATCCAGTTCTAGATGAGCAGAAATTTTCTCCAATTAAATATTGGGAAGAACGAAGTTTTCGGTCCACGCCACAAACTCCGTTCCCTAGCCACTGACTCCATCCCTCTCCCTAACATCTGTCTGAGGCTGAACCACACTGTTCGCAACCTTGGTGTCGTATTTGACCCTGAAATAAGCTTCCGACCACATATCCGCAGCATAACAAAGACCGTCTATTTCCATCTCCGTAACGTCGCCCATCTCTGCCCTTGCCTCAGCTCATCCGCTGCTGAAACCCTCATCCATGCCTTTGTTACCTCTAGACTTGATTATTCCAATGCAATCCTGGCTGGCCTCCCACATTCTACCCTATGTAAACTTGAGGTCATCCAAAACTTGGCTGTCCGTGTTCTAACTCGTACCAAGTCCCGTTCACCCATCACCCCTGTGCTCGCTGACCTACATTGGCTCCCGGTTAAGCAACGCCTCGATTTCAAAATTCTCATCCTTGTTTTCAAATCTCTCCATGGCCTTGCCCCTCTCTATCTTTGTAATCACCTTCAGAACCACAACCCCCTGAGATATCTGCGCTCTTCTAAATCTGCCCTCTTGAGCATCTCTGATTACAATCGCTCAACCATTGGTGGCCGTGCCTTCTGTTGCCTAGGCCCTAAGCTCTGGAACTCCCTCCCTAAACCTCTCCGCCTCTCTACCTCTCCTTCCTCCTTTAAGACGGTCCTTAAAACCTGCCTCTTTGACCAAGTTTTTGGTCACCTGCCCTAATTTCTCCTTATGTGGCTCGGTGTCAAATGTTTTGTTTTATAACACTCCTGTGAAGTGCCTTGGGACGTTTTACTACGTTAAAGGCGCGATATAAATACAAGTTGTTGTTGTTGATGGGGCGGTTGGAGGCAGGAGCTCATGTGACGAAACCTCCAGGAAATACATCCAACCAGAGTTGGCAAACCTAAGACTGTCCCATTTTGAACTACAAAATACTCGTTCTTCAAAATGCTATTGTGTTTTATATCCTGTTTATTTCCTCTCTTTCGAAAGTGTCTCCAAAATTCAAAAAGAAAGTTGTTGCTTGTTGCTGTGTAATTGCTGAGAGGCAATGGCCCCCTAACATGCTTGATTTATTTACCTGAGTCTTTTCTATCATTGCTCATCTAAATATGCCTATGGCAACACACATTGCTCTTTACAGTAGCAAGCTCCGTAATACATATTTATTAAATCGCTGCAAGATGCGCAGTGTATTTCAGCACTGCATAGACGAAATCTAAAATCAACAGCATCAGCTGTAAAATACATTAGGACAGACACTTCCTTTACCTTTCAATGATTCTCTTAAGGACCTGAAGGGCAACATGAGGTTGGAGAATATCAGGTTCTCGAAAAATGCAAAGATCTTAAAAGTGACCTTAGTTAATTGCATTTCAGTTAATGGATTTTGAAAAGGTAAAATATATGTGAACAGCCTTAATGTAGGTCAAGGTTTGAACTCTAAATTTTTCAAGTTGCAAAGCTCTACAAAGAATGTCAAATAAAGAGGCGCCAAGGAAAGAGAAAAATATAAATTTAGTCCATGTGAATAAAATGAAAATATAGAAAAGTGAAGGCAAAATAATTATTCGAAACATTTCAAAAATAAAGAATGCATCAAATTAAGAAGCAGAGAAAAAGAAAAGATTGTTTTCAGAACTCGGCACTCAAAATGCAGGCAAAGAAGAGATGGACGAGAGGGGTGGATAGGGATGTAATTAAAAGAGAGAATAAATGGAATGTGAATTGCCACTTATACTGGGATATAAATTTTAGGCTGCCACTTTGTGCTACTGCAGACTGGTCTCCACAAGAATGACAACCTAACTCTGATGTCAGATTGACAATCTCACTCCATAGTGCGTTAAAGCAGAGGTGTGAAATTCCTGGCTTTGGGGCTTCAAATCTATTTTACAGTTGTTAGGTAACAGTGTAATTCCTGTTTGCCAGAGTTCATGTACAGCAGAACTTCAATTTTCACTTTCAGTGTACGACTTAATTTTCAGTTCTTGCTTTTGGAACATTTATTTTTTGTAATATGGATGTCTATGGTATGCACATATGCTGGGGCCTGGAATCAGCTTTGGTGTCATGAAATCTAAGAGTCAGTATAACTCCAATCTGTGTGACCAATGCGTGCTCAAATAGATCAGTACGTGTGATACAACTGCAGCTTACTTATACAAGATCTCTGTCTCTAGCAAGTGATGACTTAAATGCAACAAAGTCATTGTTCATTACCTGCAATTGCTAAAGACAATTCCCAATGCATTGTAAATAAAGTACTGTAACTTTCAAAGCTCAAATCCACCAGGCAAGCACAGCAGGGCATACTACCTGACTGCCACTTCCTGAAATCAGTCTCCATGATCCTTTACAACCCAAAGCCATCCAGTAAAGTTCACTGACTATCACAATGTATCAAGTATACTAAACCATGTGCTATCAATGTTACATGTATGTGTGTGACCAGCAGCACCAAGGTGATCATAAAATGATTAATGGCAAGTAATGAAAGAAATATAAGTTGTAAAATCAGAAGCTTGTGTACTGTCACGTGCATTGTAATAATGTGAATGAGCTTCAGTTCCTGTATAAATAAAAGTGACATCACATTTCAAGACACTGACACTGCTGTGGATTGTTGACCATATGGAAAGATTTTTGCAGAAATACCTGAATCATTTTCACCTTGTTCCTCTATATTTCAATGAGCTTTACATCAAATGCTATTCTTGTATTCCAAGGAAACTGTCCCACGGCAGGTAGGTTCTAGTTTAAGATGCCACTGTTCTCCATTGGTAGCAAAATTCTTGCAATTGATCAAAAATCCCATTGATATTAGCATTTACGTAATCTGTGTGAAATCTGACAATAGAATGTAAGGGCTAGAAATTGGGCTCCTTAGCGCCTCCCGGGGTTTGCGACCGGGCGCGGCGATATCAACGCCTCCCGCTAAATTCGGCGGGAGTTTTGCGGCAGCAGTAAGACGTTGCGCCCGGAGATCATGATGCCATTGCCGTGCGCAGCGCCCCAGTAGCGCCCCGGATGAAAAATTCCGTCTCGCCCCCTGCTTGTGCGCCTGCCGTTAACAACGACAAGTAGAGGAGGCGGCTTTCAGTCGGATGTCCGCTGGAGGAGCGTAATTTAAAGGTGTCCACATCGGATTATTTTCGTCGGCCAACAATGCTGCATTGTTAGTTTCACATCGGCAAAGAGGCCTTCTGACCGATTTGAGCATTTTGCATTTTAATAAGTCTTTATTCTGGCACATAAAGATTCTTCACTTTCATTGAGGGGAGATTTGAAAGTGCAATATTTGGATCCTTTCATGGGGGCTGTACTGGCACTGGACCTCGCCCTCCAGCGTCAATGTAGGAGGCAACTGAGGCACAGAGAAAGAGTGCAAAATGTGGCCAGAGGTAGGAGGGCCAACGGGGCTCTCAACAGGAGGCCTTGCCCACCCAGGGTATTCTGGCAGCAGTTCTCCTACGTGAATTTCACTGAGGACCAGTGTGTTAGAAGGCTCCGCTTCAGCAAGGACGTGGTCACAGAGCTCTGCCACCTCCTGCAGCCAGACCTCGAACCTCAGATTAGGCGACCACGGCTTTCTCAGTGGCAGTCAAGGTCGCCGTCGCCCTCAATTTCTACGCCAGCGGATCATTCCAGTGTGCGACAGGCGTCCTCTCCAACATACAGTCATAACAGAGTCATAAAGACACAGAAGAAGGCCATTCAGCCCATCGAGTCCGTGCTGGCTATCTGCAGAGCAATCCAGTCAGTCCCATTCCCCCGCTCTATCCCCGTAGCCCTGCAAGTTTATTTCCCTCAAGTGCCTATCCAGTCTCCCATTGAAAACATTGAGTGTGCCCGCTTCCACCACTTCCGTCGGCAGCGAGTTCCAGGTCCTCACCACTCGCTGCGTAAAAAAGTTTTTCCTCACATCCCCCCTGTATCTCTTGCCCAAAACCTTAAATCTGTGTCCCCTAGTCCTTGTACCATCAACTAGTGGGAACAGCCCTGGAACCATTCTGGTAAATCTCCTCTGAACCCTCTCAAGGGCCTTCACATCCTTCCTAAAGTGTGGTGACCAGAACTGGATGCAATACTCCAGTTGTGGCCTAACCAGCGCTTTATAAAGATTCAGCATAACTTCTCTACTTTTGTACTCAATACCTCTATTTATGAAACCCAAGATCCCATATGCTTTGCTAACCACTCTCTCAATATGTCCTGCCACCTTCAGGGACCTATGCACGTTAACTCCCAGGTCCCTCTGTCCCTGCACACCATTTAAAACTGTGCCATTAAGTGTATATTGCCTCTCCCTGTTCCTTCTGCCAAAATACATCACCTCACATCTCCCAGTTTGCCGTTCATTGCTCCATCCGCCGAGTCACAGATGCTCTGTACAGAAGGAGGAGGGACTACATTTTGTTCCCCATGACCAGAGAGAAGCAGGGTGAGCACGCATGTGGCTTTGCCAGGGTAGTGAGCTTCCCCATGGCACAGGGCACCATTGACTGCACCCACATTGCTTTGCAGGTACCTCATGACAATCCTGAGGTATTCCGTAACCGCAAAGGCTACCAGTCACTTAATGTGCAGTTGGTGTGCGACCACACACGGCGAATTCTGACCGTCAATGCCCGCTATCCTGGCAGCAGCCATGATGCCTTCATCCTGCCAGCTCTATTCCAGCCACCACATCAAGCTTACAGCTGGCTGCTGGGAGACAAGAGCTACCCGCTCTCCGCCTGGCTCATGACTCCTCTCTGCAACCCTAACACTTATGCCCAGCACTCATAATGAGAGCCATGCTGCCACCAGAAACATCATCGAGCAGACCATCGGAGTGCTCAAGCAACGGTTCTGCTGCCTTGACTGCTCGGGAGGAGCCCTCCAGTACTCGGCTGAGCAGGTTACACTTTTTGTCGAAGTCTTCTGCATGCTGCACAACTTGGCCAATATGAGGGCGCAGCCATTGCCACCAGGCATAACTCCACCACCTCAAGGGGAGGAGGAGGATGAGGAAGAGGATGAGGAGGAGGAGGAGGAAGAAGAGGAGCAGGAGGAACAGGAGGACGAACAGCAGCGACGGAGGAGGCATCCACTCAATCGGCATTCTGCAACGTTGGTCCGCGACCGCCTTGTCAGACTTCGTTTCCAGTGACTTCGAGTCCTCTTTCTGGTTGCTGAGCACGTCGCCATCATTCCATCACTTTGTGATTCCACACCACACCCCAGAACTAAACTGAGACACAGCACCAAATCTGCAACACTCCAGTAATAACTTTATCAAAAACCATTAACCACATATATACAACAATAATATTGACTAATCACCCATGTGCAAACCCTTTCCTCCCCTTGTTACAGTCTCCTTTCCTAATCTAGTGCTCCTACATAGTGTCTCCCCACTGGCTGCAGCACGGCAGGTGGAAGGCTGCTGAGTGTCCGTGCGGGAGTCTTCAAATGGCCTTGCAGGACGCCCTCAACCAGCTCTGGGCCTGGAAGGCCTGGCTGTACACTACACCACCTCAGGCTGGGTGGTGGCAGTCTGGGCTGTCATTCTGAAAGAGGGGCTGAAGATACCGCTTTTGCCCCCAACGGGGTCGACGTCGCCAATGGCCACGGCACCCACAACCTGCTGCCCAATGAGTCGCAGCACTCGCTCCTCAAGGTCTGAGAGCTGCTGGAGCTGCACATCACCCCCGCCTGTTCTCTGCTGCTCCCTCCTATTGTGGGCCATCTTGGCCTGCAAGAGAAACAAATGTGTTTGAGTCAGAGTGCAGCTATGTGTTTGGGAGATATGCCTGCCGTCGTTGAATAGCTGTGATTGTAGGCAAGGCGTGAGATATGGATGTGAGTTTGAGTAGGTGAAGATGTTTGGTGGGTGAGTGGTGGCGGTGTGGTTGTTTGCGCAGTCTGAGGTTCAGATGCTGGTATGTAGGAGCAGTTGAAGCACGTACTCACCTTGACCACCCGACTGAGGTCGTTGAATTTCTTGCGGCGCTGTGTCAGGCTGCGTTCCACCACACTACTGGCCGAGACCTCCTGGGCCACTTCCCTCCACATCGCCCTGAACACCTGAGGCGATGGCCTCCTTCCAGTGGCCAGGAACAGCATTGCCCTCCTTCGCTCCACTCCAGCCTCCAATGCCTCCAATGCCATATCTGTGAACCGATGAGCTCTCTCCCTGGGAGAGGGAACAGCCATAGCCATCAGGGGATTCAGTTGCTCGCAGGTCGCCTCAAAGCCAGCAATGTTGAAAATTAGCATCAGCACGATGATGGAACCTCCCCTTTAAGAGCTGGAAGGAACCAGTGTGAAGAATCATTGCTGAATGTATCGCACCTGAAATTCATTATTGCTCTGCTGGTAGCACCCCTGTAGCACCCCTCTGAGGTCATTAGCGCTTGATTTAGCTCCCCACTTCCTTCCTGGGGCACCAACACCCAATTTAGTAGAAGTTCAGAATCCTTAGCGCCTGCCGCTAAATTTTCAAAATTTCAATAGTTAGAGGGAAAAATTTGATTGCTTTGCACCTCCCGTTAGTGCCCCCGGGAGCGCTAACAGGGCGCAAATCCCCTAGTGTCCGGGCGCGGCGCCGCTAACGCCTCCCGCGAAATTCAGCGGGAGTTTAGCGACAGCGGTAGCCAGCAGCAACCCACTTGCGCCCCGGCCGCAAACTTCGCTCGCGCCCCCTGACCTATCGCCGGACGATATGTCCGACTGGTTCAAGGGGTGTTTTGGCAGCAGCGGCAGCGCAAATTAAAGGGCAGGTGCCGAGCGGCCATTTTTCTTTTGGTCAACTGCCAGCACCTGCTCCTTCTTACCTCTGTATACGGAGTGCCGGCCGCAACCGCTCAGCTCCTCTTGAGTGTCGGGCTGTTTTCCCGGCACCCTGCTCCCCAGTGGCCCAGCAGGGTCCTGGTGCGTGCAGCGCTAGGCCCCTCCCCTTTAATCGGGGGAGGGAGGCCTGCAATGACGCGGCGCTTGGGGCGCTGCTACTGAATTTACGGCGCAGGGGCGCTAACTTTTTCAGGGCGCTAAAATTAGTGCCCTGGCGACGTTAGCGTCCCAAAGGGGGCGCCACCGAATTTTTCCCCGTTAGCGCCCCACATTGGGCGATACTCAATTTTACCCCCTAAATTTCTTAACATAGTTTTGTAGCCCTTCTCCAGCTGTGTGACAAATGATCATATTTAAAGCTCAATGTAACTAAAGATGATTTACCTGCCAAAACAGAATACACTGGAAATGTTGTAAAATCAAACACAAAAAATGATGCTTTGGTTTCCCAACAGCTTCAGTCTTCACCGTAGCCTGCCCTTGCTTTCAGCATCACCTCAAAAGAACCTCTGACAATTTATTTTCTATTTATAATCTATTTTCTCTCCTCAGAAGAGGAAATTAAGAAAAAAGTGCAGAAGAGAGAGAGAGGAAGAGTGAATGGGAGAAAGAAAGAATGGGCAGAGATGGAGAAAAAGGAAAGAGAATCACAAAACCAATTCAGTAAAGTCAGTGACACAGATTGAAGCGGAAGCCTTGAAGCAGGGTTCAAAATTCCAATGGGGAATGAAACTCCTCTGCGTTAAAGATAACACAGGCTCTAAACTTCCCGAGGAAAGCTCTACACTTGAACTGTTAACCTGTTTGCACTCTTGGGGTGTTGATGGGCTTACTTTGCCTTTCCAGCATGTTGTTTTTGTTTCAGATTTCCATTATTTTCAGGATTATTTTCTTTTTATCTGTGCAATACTAAATTGCCTCCCAAGGCCAAGCTAGTTTTGTGCGTATTGACGCACAGAGACAGCATCGATGGTTTTCTTTTGAATTGTTAAGTATTTGTTAAGCAGCACTTAAAAGCAGGTGTGCTTGCCTTTCATCCATACAGCATTATTGATGCCCACTATAAATTTGGTATTAAAGTAGTGAAGAATATCACCGGAGATTCTGCGTGGAGCACAGCAGAAGACTTTGTAAGAGGAGACTCGGTTGTTTCAGGCAGGAAGTCATAGGTGAATTGTGCCAGTATTAGCAGACTTGACAAGGATTACCAAATTTGCATTTCAGTACTGCATGACCTAATCCCCTCCCATTGATGTGGGAGCTATGGCAACTACATTGTCAGCTTTAACTAAGCTGCTCACCAACCCCCCCACCCCCCACCCCCCCACCATGCATTTCTGCTGCGTGTAGTTGAATGAAAATTATTCCAACATTAAATGATGAACAGCTCTGGAATGTGCTCATTGTCTCAAAACTGGTGTGGTATGGTGAGAATGCACACGACTGCTGGCTGATTCATCTGGCACCCCAACCGATTTGTCTTAAACATCATTCCAGACAGCGTGTCTGTATCTGGGAGTTCCAGTTACCCCTTTGTGAACCAAATCAACTTCAGAGCAACATCATAATATAAGTTTGACCAAAATTCTTCCCAGGTCACATAGGTAAAACTCTCAAAATGCTACACGCTGCATGGAGTGTAAGCACAGTGCAGGGTCAAACCTGGTTTGTAAAGGCTCAGAGGGACATTGGATCACTGGACATTTTGTAAACCTACCTGACTTTGATTTACATATTTAGAGAGCAGAGGTTCTCCCCTCCTTACCCCATAGCATTTACATTATTTAGCATTTGAGAGACAGCAAGCATGGATCCAGGCAGCCTCCGAAGCTTCCTCCGAAACAGGACGGTTCGAGTTCCAGCAAATCAGGAGCTAAACAACATGGACAGGGCTGGAACCCAAATTGCGCTTTAAGATATCTGTTTCCTTTTCCACATTATAACAGTGACTACACTTCAAAAGTATTTCATTGGCTGTAAAGTGCTTTAGGACAATAACAACAATCTGACGAAAGGTCATCGACCTGAAACGTTAACTCTCTTTCTCTCTCCACGGATGCTGCCTGGCCTGCTGAGTTTTTCCAGCGTTTTCTGTTGTATTTATATAGCGCCTTTAACGTAATAAAACGCCCCAAGGCGCTTGAACCAAGGACGTCCTGAGGGCGTGAAAGGCGCTATATAAATGCAAGTCTTTTTCCTTTTATTGCACAGCAATCATTTCTATATGAATTGTGGATCATCTGAGTCAGAGATTTCGGTGATCTGAATGCTTATCCCTGCTGAGTTTGCCACAGTTATGCTGAACTCGATTTATTGAGGTACAACTCCTTTTAGAATGGTGAGCAGAGATGAAGATCAAGTTCCAGCTTTCAAAATAAGCACGGTTTATTTTAAATAAAAAGGCTGATTGGGTGAGTTTTTTTGTTCTGCTTAGCATGTGACAAGAACTGAAATAAAAAGAGAAAATTATTAATGCTGGGAATCTGAAATAAAAAACAGAAAATTCTGGGAATTCACAGCTGGTCCACTAGGTTAATGACCCTGCATCAAAACTGTGTCTTGTGGCATTGGCCTGGATTTTGCGGTCAGTGGCGAAGGGATGGCACTCGTCGCTGACCTCGAAAAAAGCTGGCCACAAAGATTTAGCGGGCTCTAGAGTGTAGATTTCCTCTTTTCCGATGTCCGTTTCAATTTGGCGCCATTTATAGGGGATCTGTGGTGTCCAGCAACAGGGCAGGCACCAGGCAGGCTGATCAGCCAATCAGATCAGCCAATCGATGCAGGAACTAAAAAGCAGGGAAATATAAATCACATTGAAATCACTGTACAGAAAGAAAAATAAAGATTGGGACATACACATGGGGTTAAGGGAGAAGGGAGAAAGTATAATATCAGAACAAAAACTTTTAAAAATTATTAAAAATCTGCAATTTTTGAATGTTCTTCTGAGGGAATGAGACTCCACACTTATAAAATTATAGTGTTTCAGGGCCAAAGAGCTTGATCAGCAGTATTTATGACTTAGTACGCCGTTAAAACTTCAGTTACTCCTGATTGAACAAGGCTTAACACTTCCATTGTTTTTTATAGCAAGAATAAAGTTGAAGTTCACAACAGATCAGCGATTAAATGATTCCATCTGTGAAGACTGCAACAGCGTACCCTGTGGAGGAGCAGGGTATTACTGACAGCAACTTCCGGATTTCCGCGTTGAACTGCTCATGTGCGGACGCCAGAAGTTGCTGTCAGTTTTACACAGTATTGACAGTTTCCCCGTCATTACAACCGTAAATTCCAGGCCATTGTAAATGCAATGTGTCTATGATGTTGCACCAAATATTAAAGAGGAAACCTTCACACATGCATTGACAATGGCCTGACATTTGCGGTCAGCGGCGAAGCAAAGGCACTTGCCGCTGGCCCCGAAGAAAGCTGCCTACAAAGATCCCACGATGTCTGCGGCGAGAAGTTTGCCTTTTTCGACGTGCAGTTGAGATCAGTGTAGTTTAGTGGGAATTCCATAGCGCGAGCTGCTGTGACGCCAACAAGCTGCCTGAGCAGCCAATCACATTGCAGAATTCTCACAGACAGGGAACATAGAAACATAGAAACATAGAAGATAGGAGCAGGAGTAGGCCATTCGGCCCCTCGAGCCTGCTCCGCCATTCAATGCGATCATGGCTGATCATCCAAATTCAGTACCCTGTCCCTGCTTTCTCCCCATATCCCTTGATCCCCTTAGCCTTAAGAAATATATCTAACTCCTTCTTGAATATATTTAATGAATTGGCCTCTACTGCCTTCTGTGGTAGAGAATTCCACAGGTTCACCACTCTCTGGGTGAAGAAATTCCTCCTCATCTCAGTCCTAAATGGCTTACCCCTTATCCTTAGACTGTGACCCCTGGTTCTGGACTCCCCCGCCGTCGGGAACAGCCTTCCTGCATCTAGTCTGTCTAGTCCTGTTAGAATTTTATAAGTTTCAATCAGGAAGTGAAGAAGCTCCTTTTATTCTGACTTTTTAAAAATGTCTAGAGAGCAAAACAAAGATTAGGGCTCTCACATGGGGAAAAGGTAAACCTGAAATAAATATCAACAAACTGTAAAAAAAATGTTTTAAGTTTCTTAAAAATTGTAATTACATCATTATGGAGAAATCTGACACTCCACAAAATTAAAATTAGTTTTTCAGGGCCATAACCTTTGTTTAGCAGTCAATACGCTGTTAAAACCCCAGTTACACCTAATCCAATAAGGTCTAATTTTTAATGGGGTATTTAACACCTTGGGAAAAGCCCAAGGTTTCATCAGTTTCACTGATTTCCCTGATTACACTGATTAGAAAAACATACAAAAATAGGAGCAGGAGTAGGCCATTCGGCCCTTCGATTGCTGGCTATGGGGGGAGCAGCCAGTGTCGGAGCAGTGAATGACTGACCGCGTTAGGATGCGCATGTGCTACATCCTGAAGTTGCGGTCATTTTCAAAGGGGTAACAACAGCGAACGCAAATTCCGGGCCAATATCTGTATCTACAGTGACCAGCGGAACTTTTTCCCCACTGGTCAGAGATGTTAGCCCATTTCAGAAGCATCAAGCCCTTCCAGCATGGTTTGACACAGAATACAGCTCACTCTACTCTGCCCATCAATGCACCTCAGCTTGCAGAAGAGTGCCACTTACTGCATTAATTAAACCTTTTTCATCCTCACAGCAGCAATCTTGGTGAATTACAATTTCTGCTCAGTTGGTGGATAGTTTGGTGGTGTTGGTCGAGGTGGATTGGGAACTGGACTGACATTGTCCAAAGTCCTTTCTCAAAGCCAACAGATGGAGGAATCTCTCATTCCATTAGTTTGGATTTGATTTGAATCAAGGACCTTGAGGTTAGGTGACGGTATACAATCCACTGTGCCATCCAGTGCTAGACTGTAAATTTCTAAGGCGGATTACAGTCTACTCCTCTTAATTCAAAGTTAACGGGTTTGAATTATCTGTTAATTCAAATTGAGTTGGTGCAAATAAAAGCTTCCTGTGCTGTTTTATTAAATTGTTTAATGCATTCTGCTATTGATTACTGCCAGCGTGATTAATAGCCAAGCAAGCTTAAAATTAAGGAATGGAATTGTAGAAATACCATTCCGTTGTAATCTTCAATCATAAATTCTGGTGTTATACATTAGCTAATATAATTCTATTTGAAGGAAGCTTTTATATACCATTGGAACATTATCAACACACTTTCAGAAACACATAATCCAGTCAAACTGCTTGTACAGCAGGAGTTGCTCAACAGCAAAAAAAAAATGATTCTTCCCGGGAGGAATAGAAAGTAGCAATTTTCATGGCCCCACAGGTATTACTTGGCTCTAACTGACACTGACAGAGATTGCTTGATTTCTTAAGCTCTACAGGACGTTCTTGTATGAATTTACCAAATGCAATGTGTGCGAACAAATCACTATAATTTCCGTTATGTTGCCAAACGTCTGACAGCAGTCAATGGGGTAAAATATTTTTAGCTCCGTTTGTGGGCCAGAAATGGGCACCACGCACTGGGAGGCCTGAGGCCTGGCCAGAATTGGGCCTGATACTTCATAAACAAGAGCTCCGGGCGCCTGTTGCACCTCCACAGGCAGCTTGCCCATTTTAAAAAGATGAATTTTGGACCACTGCCCTCGCCGGCAGTAGCCCAAAGATGAGTCCCTTGAGGGGGTGTGGGGTCAGGCAAGGACTGGCTGGTGCACGAGGCTGGAAGTCGGGAGTGGATGGAGGATCAGGGGTTGGGAGGGGAAGGGAGGCCGGGGTTGGCGAAGGACAGGAGATTGGGAGTGGCAGCGATCGAGGGGAGGGGTCAGGAGCGACGGCAATTGTGGAGGGGTGGTCCGAGCTTTTGATAAATATGGGGTCAAGTGGAACACACCAGCTCCTCCCGGCTCTACATTCAGGTAAATAGATGTGAAAAACTTACCTGGTAGGTCGCAGGCGATCCTAAGCTCTGTTTTTTACACAGTGCAGTCATTGCTGGCTCAGGCTGCCTCAGGGCAAACCAATCTTGAAGTAGGGGGCCTCAAACTAATGTTAGGCCCTTCCTAACTCCTGTTTCAGGCGTGGGTGAAGGATGCCTATTTTGTTTCCTTTCCTGATATGACGGGTGTGTACTTCTGGCTGGGAATATGCACGCACTTCCTGCCCACCATATTGGGGGTGTAGTAGGCCATTTAGCGCCTGAAAAACAGGTGCTGCACAGCCAAATTCATAAGCCCTCGTGTTAATCAATTCACCACTTGTGTATTTCTAAATATGGTAAGAAAATTGGACAAGGAACTTGAATTATTAGGCAGGTTGCTTATGATAGAACTTATCATTAAACAACTCAACACCAGCCATTCCTACCTAGAACTTGAAAGAAAGACTTGCATTTATATAGCGCCTTTCACGACCACCGGATGTCTCAAAACGCTTTACAGCGAATGCAGTACAGTCACTGTTGTAATGTAGGCAGCCAATTTGCGCACAGCAAGGTCCCACAAACAGCAATGTGATAATGACCAGATAATCTGTTTTTGTTTTGTTGGTTGAGGGATAACTATTGGCCAGGACACCGGGGATAACTCCTCTGCTCTTCTTCGAAATAGTGCCATGGGATCTTTTACATCCACCTGAGAGAGCAGACGGGGCCTCGGTTTAACATCTCATCCAAAAGACTGCACCTCCGACAGTGCAGCATTCCCTCAGCACTGCACTGGAGTATCAGCCTAGCTTTATGTGCTCAAGCTCCTGGAGTGGGACTTGAACCCACAACCTTCTGACTCAGGAGGCGAGTGTGCTACCCACTGAGCCACAGCTGACACATTACAAAATGAATTACAAACAAATATATATTTCTTATAGGAGAAGAACATTACTGAATAAGGGTGTTCAGAAATGAACTTAAGTGCTGTACAATGCTGGAAGATGTACCTTTTAAATATAGAAATCAGGCGAGGCCTGCTCTGCTTTCCTTTAAATGCCATGGCTCCGAGCCCCTTAGTGTGTAGTTATGAGTGTTGGAAATCAATACGGACAACCTGAGCACTTCAACCATATTGGCACTTCAGGCAGCCTCAGCTCTCTATTCATCTGGACCTTCAGAGATCTAACTTGCAACATCTCTGAATGTTTTACACTGTAGAGGAATATCAGTGACACTTGTATTGCAGATTCTCATAATCCTCCACAATTCTTCTAATTTTCTCCTCCCCCTGATGATAATCCTGAGTCCATATCCCTTTGTTAAAATTTAACAACTAGTGGAAATGGAAATAATTTTTGGTTATGGGAAATATGCAGATGAGCTGGGAGTTTCCCATTTTCTTTACCTCAGGATATTGAGAAGGCGGCTGAATAGTGCCTCAAATGTCCCAAGGGTTTTTTTCTTGCTGTTCCACTTGTATTCATACGCTGGTTGCCGCCTTAATGTTCTTGTGCTTGATTCCTCATGATTTTATTTATTAAGAAATTTAGGTAAGATCCATACTGTACAGCAACACCTGGTTCAAAAGAGCAAAGAGAAAAGTTAAGATAGCTGTTAGGTGATGCCTGGTTTCAACAGGAGGCTCTCCCTGTGATGGTGTTGTGTAAGAGGTGATGACTTGAGATGGCTGTGGTGATGTAATTAGCTTTCTCATCCTCATTCTCAGCCATATTTGGGTGTTTTAAACATCCATAGACACAGCCACACTGAAAGCCACAGTAATTAATTCCTGGTGGACATCTACAGGTTTAGTAGAACACCACAAGGCACAGTATTACCTGAATGGTGTGCAAATAGTAACTATTGTCTCATTGTAAACTCTAATTTACTCTGTACTGAAAACCAATAATTGACATTTTTAACAATACTGTGAAATATACATAGAAACATAGAAACATAGAAGATAGGAGCAGCATTAGGCCATTCGGCCCCTCTAGCCTGTTCCGCCATTCAATGCGATCATGGCTGATCATCCAAATTCAGTACCCTGTCCCTGCTTGCTCCCCATATCCCTTGATCCCTTTAGCCTTAAGAAATATATCTAACTCCTTCTTGAATATATTTAATGAATTGGCCTCTACTGCCTTCTGTGGTAAAGAATTCCACAGGTTCACCACTCTCTGGGTGAAGAAATTCCTCCTCATCTCAGTCCTAAATGGCTTACCCCTTATCCTTAGACTGTGACCCCTGGTTCTGACTCCCCCATCGGGAACATCCTTCCTGCATCTAGTCTGTCTAGTCCTGTTAGAATTGTAGAAGTTTCAATGAGATCCCCTCTCATTCTTCTAAACTCTAGCGAATATAAGCCTAATCGACCCAATCTCTCTTCATACGTCATTCCTGCCATCCCAGGTATCAGTCTGGCGAATCTTCGCTGCACTCCCTTCATGGCAAGAACATCCTTCCTCAGATAAGGCGACCAAAACTGCACACAATCCTCAAGGTGTGGTCTCACCAAGGCCCTGTACAACTGCAGCAAGACATCCTTGCTCCTGTACTCGAATCCTCTCGCTATGAAGGCCAACATACCATTTGCCTTCTTAACCGCCTGCTGCACCTGCATGCTTACCTTCAGCGACTGGTGCACAAGGACACACAGGTCTCGTTGCACTTCCCTTTTTCTCAATCTATTGCCGTTCAGATAATAATCTGTCTTCCTGTTTTTGCCACCAAAGTGGATAACCTCGCATTTATCCACATTATACTGCATCTGCCATGCATCTGTCCAATCACCCAACCTGTCCAAATCATACTGAAGTTTCTCCTCACAGCACACACGCCCACCCAGCTTTGTGTCGTCTGCAAACTTGGAGATATTACATCTAGTTCCCTCGTCTAGATCATTTATATATATTGTGAATAGCTGGGGTCCTAGCACCGATCCCTGCGGTACCGCACTAGTCACTGCCTGCCAATCAGAAAAAGACCCATTTATTCCAACTCTTTGCTTCCTGTCTGCCAACCAGTTCTCTATCCAAGTCAGTACCTTACCCCCAATCCCATGTGCTTTAACTTTGCACGCTAATCTCTTATGCGGGACCTTATTGAAAGCCTTCTGAAAGTCCAAATATACCACATCCACTGGTTCTCCCTTATCTATTTTACCAGTTACATCCTCAAAAAATACCAGTAGATTAGTGAAGCATGATTTACCTTTAGTAAATCCATGTTGACTTTGTCTGATCCTGTCACTGTTTTCCAAGTGCTCTGCTATTACATCTTTTATAATGGACTCTAGCATTTTCCCCACTACCGATGTCAGGCTTACCGGTCTATAATTCCCCGTTTTCTCTCTGCCACCTTTTTTAAATAGTGGGGTTACATTAGCTACCCTCCAATCCATGGGAACAGTTCCAGAGTCTATAGAATTTTGGAAGATGACCAGCAATGCATCTACTATTTCTAGGGCTACTTCCTTAAGTACCCTAGGATGTAGATTATCAGGCCCTGGGGATTTATCGGCCTTCAATCCCATCAATTTCCCTAACAACATTTCCCTACAAATACTGATTTCATTCAATTCATCCCTCTCATTAGACCCTATGTTCCCCGACATCTCTGGGAGGTTATTTGTGTCCTCCTTTGTGAAGACAGAACCAAAATATGTATTTAATTGGTCTGCCATTTCTTTGTTCCCCATTATAAATTCCACTGATTCTGACTGCAAGGGACCTATGCTTGACTTCACCAATCTTTTTCTCTTCACATATCTACAGAAGCTTTTACAGTCAGTTTTTATGTTCCCTGCAAGCTTACTCTCATATTCTATTTCCCCCCTCTTAATTAATCCCTTTGTCCTCCTTTGTTGAATCCTAAACTGCTCCCAATCCTCAGGTTTGCTGCTTTTTCTGGCCAATTTATATGTCCTCGCCTTGGATCTTATGCTATACCTAATTTCCCTTGTTAGCCACGGTTGAGTCACCTTTTTTGTTTTATTTTTATGCCAAACAGGGATGAACAAATTCTGTAGTTCATCCATGCGATCTTTGAATGTTTGCCATTGCCTATCCAATGTCAACCCTTTAAGTAACGCTCTCCAATCCATCCAAGCCAACTCGTGCCTCACACCATCGTAGTTTCCTTTATTTAAATTCAGGACCCTAGTCTCTGAGTCAACTACTTCACTTTCCATCTTAATGAAGAATTCTATCATATTATGATCGCTCTTCTCCAAGGGGCCTCGCACAACAAGATTGCTAATTAATCCTTTCTCATTACATAATACCCAGTCTAAGATGACCTGATCTCTGGTTGGTTCCTCAACATATTGGTCCAGGAAACCATCCCGTATACACTCTAGGAATTCCTCCTCCACAGTATTGTTACTAATTTGGTTAGTCCAATCTATATGTAGATTAAAGTCACCCATGATAACTGCTGTGCCCTTATTGCACGCGTCTCTAATTTCCCGTTTAATGCCTACCCAACCTCAGCATTACTGTTTGGGGGTCTCTATACAACTCCCACTAATGTTTTCTGCCCCTTGGTATTTCTCAGCTCTACCCATACAGATTCCACATCATCAGAGCTAATATCCTTCCTTACTATTGTGTTAATCTCCTCTTTAACCAGCAATGCTACCCAACCTCCTTTTCCTTTTTGCCTGTCCTTCCTGAATATTGAATACCCCTGGATGTTTAATTCCCAGCCTTGGTCACCCTGGAGCCATGTCTCCGTAATCCCAATTATATCACATCCGTTTACATCTATTTGCGCAGCTAATTCATCCACCTTATTACGAATGCTCCTCGCATTAAGACACAAAGCCTTCAGGCTTGTTTTTTTAACACTCTTAGTCCTTTTAGAATTATTATTTACTGTAGCCCTGTTTGATTTACACCCTTGATTTCTCTGCCTTCCACTTTTGCTTTTCTCCTTCCTGTCTTTTGTTTCTATCCTTGCTTCCCTTTCCTCTGTCTCCCTGCACAGGTTCCCAACCCCCTGCTATTTTAGTTTAAACCCTCCCCAACAGCACTAGCAAACACTCCCCCGAAGACATCGGTCCTGGTCCCGCCCAGGTGCAAACCGTCCAGTTTGTACTGGTCCCACCTCCCCCAGATCCGGTTCCAATGTCCCAGGAATTTGAATCCCTCCCCCTTGCACCATTCCTCTAGCCACGTATTCATCTGAAATATCCTTCTATTTCTACTCTGACTAGCACATGGCACTGGTAGCAATCCTGAGATTACTACCTTTGAGGTCCTATTTTTTAAATTTACCTCCTAACTCCCTATATTCAGCTTTTAGGACCTCATCCCATGTTTTACCTATATCGTTGGTACCTATATGCACCACGACAACTGGCTGTTCACCCTCCCCCACCAGAATGCCCTGCAGCCGCCCCGAGACATCCTTGACCCTTGCACCAGGGAGGCAACATACCATCCTGGAGTCTCGTTTGTGGCCGCAGAAACGCCTATCTATTCCCCTTACAATAGAATCCCCTATCACTATAGCTCTCCCGCTCTTTTTCCTCCTGTCCTGTGCAGCAGAACCACCCATGGTGCCAGGAAGTTGGCTGCTGCTGCCTTCCCCCGATAAGCCATCTCCCTCAACAATATCCAAAGTGGTATATCTGTTTGAGAGGGGGATGGCCACAGGGGACCCCTGCACTACCTGCCTGCACCTACTACTCTGCCTGGCGGTCACCCATTCCCTTCCTGCCTGTGCAGTCTTTACCTGCGGTGTGACCAACTTTTTAAACGTGCTATCCACGATGTCCTCAGCATCGCGAATGCTCCAGTATGTATCCATTCGCAGCTCCAATGCCACAATGCAGTCTGCCAGTAGCTGCAGCTGGATACACTTCCCGCACACATGGTCGTCAGGGACACAGGAAGTGTCGCTGATTTCCCACATAGTGCAGGAGGAGCATGCCATGGGGCCGAGCTGTGCTGCCATGACTTACCCTTTAATTAATTTAAATTAAATTAAATCAAATCAATACCACTAATTACACTACAATTAAATTATATACTCAAGGGCCCTTGTTTACTAGCACTCCCCGCGACACAACAGAGACCTTAGAAGCTATAACCACAAAAATTAAGACCTTCTAAACTTTATAAACTATTAACCTTAACTGTCAAACTATAGAGTAGTATAAATACTCACCTTGCCGTACTCACCCAATCTGCTGCTTCCTCTTGTCCGCGTCACTTTTTGAATCGTGACGTGGCTCTGGAACGCCGCCGCCGGACTGTGAGATTGGTAAGCCTCTGAAAAAAGCCCGCGAAAGTGAGTTTAAATACTCACTGTTCTCTCCTGTTGCTCCCGACACCGGCCTCTGAAAAAAGCCCGCAAAAGTGAGTTTAAATACTCACTGTTCTCTCCTGTTGCTCCCGACACTGGCCTCTGTCATACAGTAGCAATGTGATGGAATATTCTTAATATATGTTTCTTTGCGGGTCTACTTTGACATTAGATACTTCTCACTGAATCTAGTGACTTATCTTTAGTGAAATTGTACATGTGCCTTGAAATTGACAAGCATATTACAATCTTCAGTGTCATTTTAGCTGGTCCATTCTGCCTTCCATCTGGAAGAGTTGTGTTACATTCTCCTCAGTAGGTGTTGAAGCTTTTCCGCACAATACTCACCTTCCAGCAGTAATCTTTGATTGAAGAAGATCTTCCCAATGGACTTGTTTTTATTTCCTTCTGTCAGCCCATCCCTTGTTATTTGGTAGACAGCGTTACCCTGAACAATTTCTGCGAGGCTGCACTGCGCTGGCAAGGTGTAGATGCATGTTTGAGATCCAAATATGGCTTCCTGCTATTTGATAGTTTCTTCTCCCAGAGGATCTCTTTTAGCTCCTCTGAAGCGCATCCCCTCGTGTGCTTTTCCTCCACCATTTTCCAGAGCTAAATGCTCGCTTTGAGGCCATCAGAAATATTGTTCCAGGTCAAGTGATCCAATTCTGGGTTAAAGTTACTAATTTGCATCATTCTAATTTGGGATTCGTTGAATGACTAAATTTATCACCAATGGATTTATTGTCATAGTTAATGTAGTAAATACAACGTTAGCACTTTAGTGGTAAATTGGTGCTTTCTGCCTAAAAACCTCTGATACACACTTAAAAGGAAATCTAGGACCACATTCATTCATATTAACAAAAATGGATGCAGGGTTTATTTTAAAAAATCTTGTCCATTTTTTCTACAATAAATTTTGAAAACTAGCGATTCAAAAGAGACTCTTTCCCCAACAAAAAGGTATATGTTTTTGAGAAAGCATTCCTGACATAAAATTTTGCTCTAAATGCTTTCTTTGACCCATGCTCTTCCTCAAAATAACATGCTGGATAAAGCATATTCATTCAATAAATTAAAGAACTCTAATATGCACAGATACACTAAACTTCAATGACTGAGCTGTAGATATGCTTTAATGTGGATGACCTCCCCTCAACATATTCCAAGTAGTAACATGTCATGCACATCTCAGCAATCATACTTCACTGCAGCTCTATAGTACATTAACATATCTACAATCTAATTTCACAAACTACTTCAGGAATAATAAGAGTTCTGGATAATGTAACATGCATTAATTGATCCCATTTCAAACAATGCCTTGGGAGGCCGATAAGCACATCTAATGAAGTGCGACTGTTCACACACCTGTTGTTCAAACATCTTTTCAAAGGGCAAGTTTCAGATTTTTTTCTTTGTGTGGTTCAGTAATAACTCGCCACACTACCACAAACAAAGATACTTTAGAAGGTTGACCATTTGTTTAATGGGTATCCCCCCTTGACTGAGAAATATAACACACATATTGATAGAGGATAGAATATTGGACTTTGTTAGGACACAACCAAGAACTATAGAGGCATAAAGGAATACAACTAATTTCTATGTTATTGATTTACCATAGTCTAGTTCTTTGGCTAGTTACTCAACATATATTGTACTACACAAGAAAGAAAGAATAAAGAAAAATCTTGCATTTATATAGTACCTTTCATGTGCTCAGAACATCCCAAAGCGCTTCACAGCCAGTTAAGTTCTTTTGGAAGTGTCGTCACTGTTGTAATGTAGGGAAACATCTTGCGGGTAAAATTGTTCTTTGGCAATAGTGTAGAATGGGTGATAGTGAATCGGCAACCCATTTCACACCCCGCTCAATTTTTCTTTCCACAGAAGTCAATTTGACACCCCCCCCACCTCTCCCCCTGCCCAGAGTATTTGTGATGAGGATCCTTGAATCTTATCACAACATGACCCACTTACAGTGTACCCTGATCTACATTCTCAGTACCAAGTTCTGACAGAGTGCTGGACACAATTGGACAAACCTAGCCAGTCAGTTTCTGAATTATGTAACCAAAGTACCTGATTTGTAAACTCCCATCTAGCCACAAGAGGGCACTCATGCTACTCCATTACATCGTTAGGATATTTCTGACCTCTAAATGAGGTTAAAGGACCTTCTGCATATTTAACTTTTAATATTTTGTCATTTTATAATTATCATATTATAGTGTTGTACTAATCTCAAAATGAGTTTTGTTCTTAATAAAATAATGCAGTTCTCAAAGATCTAGGCACTAGAAATGTAGGAATTGGGAATGTGGAGGTTAGCTGGTTGTGGAACTTGAGAGATTATAGTGTCCAGCAGTAAGGAATTATTTGAGGGAAAATCCTGTTGGCAATTGTTTGGTTTCATATTATTTTTACTTCAGAATCAGGAATAAATATTTAAGTTTCAATTCTGCAGCTAATTCCCTGGATTAAATAAGCATAATTTACATAAAACAAAAAGTAATTTATTGAGGGTTGTTTCCGATCACATCAACAAACTAGATTTAGAAACTCAAAAAAGAACTTGCATTTATCTTGTGCCTTTGAAATCCTCAGAATATCAGCAACCAATTTGCACACAGCAAGGCCCCACAAACAACAATGAAATAACAACCAGTTAATCTGTTTTGGTTGATAGAATAATGCTGGCCAGGATAACTCCTCTCCCCTCCTCTTCTTTGAATAGTGCAATGGGATATTTTACCTCAATGGGGGCTTGGTTTAATGTCTCACTTGAAAGATGATATCCTCAACAATGCAGTACTCCCTTAGGACCAGAAAAGTGTCAGACCTGGAGACGAGCTTGAACCCACAACCTTCTGATTTAGAGGTGAGAGTGCTACCAACATGACCCTGATGATAGCAAGGTCGGGGCAAGCTGGGTCTAAGCAAGCAGCCGGACACCTTTAAAATGAGTTAGATAAAATTTGTACATTGGACGAACAGTAGGAGAAGAAATATAATTGTAAGATACTGTACATTGGAAGGATACATATCATTTGAATTGTGTAGAAGTAGCTGAAAGTGATGTTGAGAGAGATCTGCAGATGTTATTCGCCTTGGCACTAACCCTATCAAATCACTGTGGAGCAGCAATCGTGACATTGAGTTAAGAGGAACAGTAAGTTGTGTAGATGGAAGCAGGAAGTTACAATGGGCCATAGACAGATTAAGTGAGTGGGCAAAACTGTGGCAGATGGAGTTCAATGTGGGGTCATCAACTTTCGATCCGAGAAAGACAAAGCAGTATATTTTCTTCATGATGAGCGACTGGAGCTGTGGCGGAGCAAAGAGACTTGGGCGTCCGTGTACACCGATGTCTAAAAGCTAGTGTACAGGTACAAAATATCATCAAAAAGGCTAATGGAATGTTGGCTATTATCTCAAGGGGGCTGGAATACAAAAGTGAGGAAGTGATGCTTCAGTTGTACAGAGAATTGGTCTGGCCCCATCTGGAGTATTGGAGTATCAGTTTTGGGCAATGAACCTCAGCAAAGATATATTGACCTTGGAAGGGGGTACAGCGCAGATTCAGCAGAATGACAACAGGGCTTAAAGGGTTAAATTGTGTGGACAGGTTGCATAAGTTTGGTTTGTATTCCCTTGAGGTTACAAGGTTGAGGGGTGATCTAATCAAGGTGTGTAAAAGGCAAAGGAATTCAATAGGATAGATACAGAGAAATTATTCCTTCTGGTGGGGAATCCAGAACAAGGGAACATAATCTTAAAACTAGGCCATTTAGAAATGAAATCAGGAAGCATGTCACACAAAGGGCAGTGGAAATCTGGAACTGTATCATCAATGATAACAACAACTTGTGTTTATATAGCATCCTTAACATAGTAAAACGGCCCAAGGTGCTTCACAGGAGTGTTACCAAGTAAAATTTGACACTGAACCACACAAGGAAGCAAAGAGTTGGAATAAACGGATCTTTCTCCGAGTGGCAGGCAGTGACTAGTGGGGTACCGCAGGGATCGGTGCTAGGACCCCAGCTATTCACAATATATATTAATGATCTAGACGAGGGAACTAGATGTAATATCTCCAAGTTTACAGATGACACAAAGCTGGGTGGGCGTGTGTGCTGTGAGGAGAAACTTCAGTATGATTTGGACAGGTTGGGTGATTGGGCAGATGCAGTATAATGTGGATAAATGCGAGGTTATCCACTTTGGTGGCAAAAACAGGAAGACAGATTATTATCTGAACGGCAATAGATTGAGAAAAGGGGAAGTGCAACGAGACCTGGGTGTCCTTGTGCAGAAGTCGCCGAAGGTAAGCATGCAGGTGCAGCAGGCGGTTAAGAAGGCAAATGGTATGTTGGCCTTCATAGCGAGAGGATTCGAGTACAGGAGCAAGGATGTCTTGCTGCAGTTGTACAGGGCCTTGGTGAGACCACACCTTGAGTACTGTGTGCAGTTTTGGTCACCTTATCTGAGGAAGGATGTTCTTGCCATGGAGAGAGTGCAGCGAAGATTCACCAGACTGATACCTGGGATGGCAGGAATGACGTATGAGGAGAGATTGGGTCGATTAGGCTTATATTCGCTAGAGTTTAGAAGAATGAGAGGGGATCTCATTGAAACTTCTACAATTCTAACAGGACTAGACAGACTAGATGCAGGAAGGATGTTCCCGATGGGGGAGTCCAGAACCAGGGGTCACAGTCTAAGGATAAGGGGTAAGCCATTTAGGACTGAGATGAGGAGGAATTTCTTCACCCAGAGAGTGGTGAACCTGTGGAATTCTCTATCACACAAGGCAGTTGAGGCTAATTCATTAAATATATTTAAGAAAGAGTTAGATATATTTCTTAAGGCTAAAGGGATCAAGCGATATGGGGAGAAAGCAGAGACAGGGTACTGAATTTGGATGATCAGCCATGATCTCATTAAATGGCGGAGCAGGCTCGAGGGGCCGAATGGCCTACTCCTGCTCCTATCTTCTATGTTTCTATGTTTCTATATTAGGACAGGTGACTAAAAGCTTGGTCAAAGAGGTAGGTGTTAAGTAGCAACTTAAAGGAGGAGGGAGAGGCAGAGAGGATTAGGGAGGGAATTCCAGAGCTTAGGGACCCAGGCAGCTGAAAGCTTGGCCACCAATGATGGGGAGAAGGGAGTCGGGGATGTGCAAGAGACCAGAATTGGGGGAGCGCAGAGATCTGAGAGTTGTAGGGCTAGAGGTGGTTACAGAGATGGGGAGTGGCAAGGCCGTGGAGGGATTTGAGGTTGAGAAATTTAAAATTGAGGCATTGCTTAACCTGGTGCCAATGTAGGTCAACGAGCACAGGGGTTATGGACAGTGTTCCCTATGGGCAGCCGTGCACTGCTCCAGGGAACACGTTCAGCCGGCTTGCCGGCATCTCAATGTAAAAACCGCGCATGCGCGATATTTTGAATGGCCCGTGCAGCCTCTTAAAGGGCTCAGAAAAAAATTACAGGAACATAGGTGATGGGTGAAGGGACTTGATGCAAGTTAGGATATAGGCAGCTGAGATTTGGATGAGCTTAAGTTTATGAAGGGTTGCAAGGTGGGAGGCCAGCCAGGAGAGCACTGGAATAGTCATGTTTAGAGGTAACAAAGTCATGGATGAGCGTTTCAGCAGCAGATGAGCTGAGGCAGGAGCAGAGATGGATGATGTTTCGGAGGGTCCCCTAAACGACTGTGGATGCTGGGTCAATTGAAATTGGCAAGACTGAGATCAATAGATTTCTGTTCGGTAAGGGTTTCGAGGGATGTGGAGTAAAGGCGACTTTAATGGAGTTGAGGTACAGATCCACCATGAGCTAATTGAATGGTGGAACAAGCTCAATGCACTGAATGGCCTAGTCCTGTTCCTATGTATTGCTAAGTTAGTGGAATACAAGTGAGAGGATACACACTGAAGCTCTTGAGTACTGTGTCCAGTTTTGCCACAAGGGAAACATTCAAGGCCCATGGAATAAACAGAAAGTTGACTCCCAGCCTCAGAGGACTGAAGGAAGTTTGAGAAACTAAATCCTTTAACCATTGAAAGCAAGTGACTTAGAGCGGACCTTACCAAAGAGTGTAGGATTTTAAACGGTATCAAAAAGGCAAATACCAAATATTATATGTGATAACAGAGGCATGAATTTAAAAGGTGAATTAACACATTAGGAAGAATTCTTTCAGTCAAGAGTAATCAGCACTTAAAATAGATTTTTGGGTGGGATTGTGGAGGTAAAAACCTTTTGAGTTCATTCACGAGTCCGGTGGCTGCTTTGATGGGCAGACGAGGGTTTTTTATTTTGTTGATGGATGAGCGAAGATGGTCAAATGACCTTCCTCATCTGCATTTATCTTGTGAAATAAGAAACAATCAGTGCAGTAGTCCTCATGGAGCTGGAATTAAACGTGATAGTACACATAATTAGACCTGTTTCACTGAGCTCCAGTCTGTACAGCTGAGCAAATCAACTTAAATAAATATTGTTCTTTCAACAACAACAACTTGTATTTATATAGCGCCTTTAATGTAGTAAAACGTCCCAAGGTGCTTCACAGGAACATTATAAAACAAAATTTTGACACTGAGCTACATAAGGAGATATTAATGCTGATGACCAAAAGCATGGTCAAAGAGGTGGGTTTTAAGGAGCGTCTTAAAGGAGGAAAGAGAGGTAGAGAGGCAGAGAGGTATTGGGGGGGAATTCCAGAGCCGAGGGCCTAGGCAGCTGATGGCATGCAATGATGGAGCGATTGAAATCAGGGATGCTGAAGAGGCCAGAATTAGAGGAGCGCAGATATTTCGGAGGTGATTACATAGATAGGGAGGGGGCGAGGCCATGGAGGGATTTGAAAACAAGGATGAGAATTTTTAAATCGAGGCGTTGCTTAACCGGGAGCAAATGTCGGTCAGTGAGCACAGGGGTGATGGGTGAAGGGACTTGGTGCGAGTTAGGACACGGGCAGCAGAATTTTACAAGACCTCAAGTTTATGGCGGGTAGAACGTGGGAGGCCGGCCAGGAGCGCGTTGGAATAGACAAGTCTAGAGGTAACAAAGGCATGGATGAGGGTTTCAGCAGTGGATGAGCTGAGGCAGAGGCAGAGGCGGAGACGGGCGATGTTCCGGAGGTGGAAATAGGTGGTCTTAGTGATGACGTGGTTATGTGGTCAGTAGCTTATCTCAGGGTCAAATACGACACCAAGGTTGTGAACAGTCTGGTTCAGCCTCAGACAGTTGCCAGGGAGAGGGATGGAGTTGGTGGTTAGAGAATGAAGTTTGTAGCGGGGACCGAAGACAATGGCTTCGGTCTTTCCAATATTTAGTTGGAGGAAATTTCTGCTCATCCAGAACTGGATGTCGGACAAGCAGTCTGACAATTTAGAGACCGTGGAGGGGTCGAGAGAGGTGGTGGTGAGGTAGAGCTGGGTGTCGTCAGCCTACACATGGAAACTGACGCTGTGTTTTCGGATGATGTCGGCGAGGGGCAGCATGTAGATGAGAAATAGGATGGGGCGAGGATGTATCTTTAGGGGACACCAGGGGTAACAGTGCGGGACCGGGAAGAGAATCTATTGGAGTAACCATTTGTTGCAAAGCTAAATATTTGAATCTGGTTATAATACACAGACAGCTTACCACCGAGAAATGTCCAGAGAGCCTGAGACACTTATATCTGGAGTCAAAGATAGATCACCCATTTCTGACATAGTCTTGCAAGTTGTCAGTCAATTTCTGTCAGGATCGACACAGTAAAGGCGATTTCCTCTCCAATAGGCACTTTGGCCATATTCTATCACCATGGTGATGAAGGAGAGGCTCAGGAGTCATTAGGCTACAGCTTCCCAGACATCATAGAAACACCGGTGACAGCTCTCTAAACACTTCTCAGCCCCATTATGGGATGCAGGATTTCTATTTCATCTATATATCCTGCCAAAAAGGCTTTTCAATATCTTATTTGCTACCATTTCTTCAACACATTGGGCGAAAAGAAGCATCCGATTTTTTCAGATTAACTTGAAATCCTTCTCTGTCAATCAAAAATGATTTTGTCTACAATGTTTAATGTTTGCTTTTTCCTAAGCGATTACAACTACATTTGTAGTTTCACCAGCCTTTAATCCTGTCAGAAGTAACCAGTGACTTCATGTTAAACATGCATTTTTATAAAAAGTAAATTCCTTACACTGGATGCAAGTGCTTAATTGCATATAATACTCATATTCAAAATTATTTATTCTGCTCCTGTGAATTTTTAGCTCAACATCTTATCCAGTTATTTGCTAATTTAATCTTCTTCTTAGGCAGTCCCTTGGAACCGAGGATTACTTGCTTCCACATTAAAAATGAGTTCTCAGGTGACTGATGAGTCCAATGCGGGACCTACAGTCTCTGTCACAGGTGGGGCAGACGGTGGTTGAAGGGGCGGGTGGGTGGGGTGCTTGCGTTGACGTGCGCTCCTTGCGCTGTTTGCGCTTGGCTTCCGCTTGCTCCCGGCGGAGAGACTCGAGGTGTTCGGCGCCTTCCCGGATGCTTCTCCTCCACTTTGAGCAGTCTTGGGCCAGGGATTCCCAGGTGTAGGTGGGGATGTTGCACTTTTTCAAGGAGGCTTTGAGGGTGTCCTGGAAGCGTTTCTTCTGCCCACCTGGGGCTCTCTTGCCATGTCGGAGCTCGAGTAGAGTGCTTGTTTTGGGAGTCTCATATCGGGCATGTGGACGATGTGACCAATCCATCGGAGCTGATCAAGCGTGGTCAAAGCTTCGATGCTGGGGATGTTGGCCTGACCGAGAACACTGACGTTGGTGCGCCTATCCTGCCAATGGATTAGCAGGATCTTGTGGAGGCAGCATTGGTGGTACCTCTCCAGTGCTTTGAGGTGCCTGCTGTACATGGTCCATGTCTCTGAGGCATACAGGAGGGCGGGTATCACTACTGCTCTGTAGACCATGAGCTCGGTGCCGGGTTTGAGGTCCTGGTCTTCAAATGCTCTCTTCCTTAGGTGACCGAAGGCTGCACTGGCGCACTGAAGGCGGTGTTGGACTTCGTCATCGACGTCTGCCCTTGTTAACAGTAGGCTCCCGAGGTATGGAAACTGGTCCACGTTGTCTAAGGCCTCGTCGTGGATTTTGATAATCAGGGGGCAGTACTGTGTGGCGGGGGCAGGTTGGTAGAGGACCTTTGTCTTATGGATGTTTAGTGTAAGGCCCATGCTCTCATACGCTTCGGTGAAGGTGTTGACAATGGTTTGGAGTTCGACCTCCGAGTCTGCGCAGACGCAAGCATCGTCTGCATACTGTAATTCGACGACAGAGGATGGGACAACCTTGGATCTGGACTGGAGGTGACGGAGGTTGAACAGTTTCCCGTTTGTTCTGTAAATTAGCTCCACTCCAGCGGGGAGCTTACTGAGGGTGAGATGGAGCATTGCCGCAAGGAAGATCGAGAAGAGCGTTGGTGCGATGACACAGCCTTGCTTGACCCCGGTCCGTACGTGAATTGGGTCTGTGGTGGAACCGTCGGTCAGGATCACGGCTTGCATGTTGTCGTGAAGCAGGTGGAGAATGGTGACAAACTTTTGAGAGCAGCCGAATTTGAGGAGGACACGCCATAATCCCTCACGGTTGACAGTGTCAAAGGCCTTTGTGAGGTCAAAGAAGGCCATGTACAGCGGTTGGTATGAATATCTTATTTGCTACCATTTCTTCAACACATTGGGCGAATAGAAGCATCCGATTTTTTCAGATTAACTTGAAATCCTTCTCTGCCAATCAAAAATGATTTTGTCTACAATGTTTAATGTTTGCTTTTTCCTAAGTGATTACAACTACATTTGTAGTTTCACCAGCCTTTAATCCTGTCAGAAGTAACCAGTGACCTCATGTTAAACATGCATTTTTATAAAAAGTATATTCCTTACACTGGATGCAAGTGCTTAATTGCATATAATACTCATATTCAAAATTATTTATTCTGCTCCTGTGAATTTTTAGCTCAACATCTTATCCAGTTATTTGCTAATTTAATAGGCTTCAGTAATCTGCACGTTTTTGCAATAAATAACCTAGTAATACTCAACTCACAATTTTTTTACAAATGTAATCTTGCGTCAGTGTACTGCAGATTATACCCGTAACTGTTTACTTGGTGTAATTTTATGAAGTTGTTTAACTGATTTTTTTGTAATAGGCTAATTACACAACAAGCTAATGTTTAGCGCTTCAACACGTTTTGCAAATTGTGCATGACTATTTCAAATTAATCACACACTAGAAAGGTGAAATGGAAGATATCTTGTGATGCACACCTATTCCAGATTTCCTTGTTGTGTACCAGTACAATATCCATATATCATTCACGCTTTCCCATTTGCTACAATTTCTGCAGTGTTAGCCATCAACTCACCTATAACAAGAAAACATGCCCCATTAGTTTTATGCTGTAGTCCCCATCCAGATGCTGTTGTCTTGTGTTCCACTGTAAAAGTCGCAAATGGTGCATGGAACTGAAATTGATAGAAAAGTATGGAGACGTCAATGAAACTTCCTATTGAGCCATTTCTTTGAATATAAAATGTTACAGATTTATTATCTGAAATCTATGGTGTTCAAATTAGTAATCCAATATGGCTGGCATTTTTTTTTTCAAGTTTATTTAGCACTTGATAAGGAATTGTGGCATTAAAATCAAATCTACCAGCACAATGCTACTTTACAAATTTACATTCTAAGAAATGAACATAATTACAAATCTCGCTATAACTTGATGAGTGTAGAAAAAAATCAAATAATACATCAAAGACCCAATTTACCCTTCAATACTCATCAAACTCTTACTTTTCAGCTTTGTCTTATTTACAAATAAGGCTTGTGATCTTTCCAAATTTCCACCTATGATGTTGCCAAATGCAAAAATCTTGCATTCTGCTCAGCTATATTCCACAAAGATGTTTTTGGCATTTCACATTTCCGGCGATTGTAGATGAGCCCAAGCTCGCTGTGCCAGAGGATGTGTTTTCACTTTTCCAGATAGCTAGATAAATGTGTTGGCTATCCAGGGAATGAATAGATTCGCCCCCCGACTCCAGATTAATGTGGATGAATGATGCAATTTTAACTTAATTGGGCAATTGACTTCCAGCATGTGGGAACCCATGAACCAATTAGTGGTTTCAGCCTGAAACCCGCCTCTGATGATGTCATCATTGCTGACTGCCTGCTCTCAGAGATTGTCTGGCTGCTGGTGAGAGAGGACCTGCCTGGCTTTTGATTGGAGAGAGAGAGAGAGAGAGAGAATTTTTTTCCATCCAAGTCCTCTCGCAGCAAAGGCCAGGCAGTCTCTGAAGACATTCAATGGAGCAGCATCAGAGGCGACTTTCAGACCTAATACTACTACTACCTTCATCACATCTCCGTTGTAATAGTGGACCTGCAGCTGATAGTCAGCTATCCACTTGTGCTCCTGCCAGGTTTCACTGGAGTGTTTCACACCAGGCGTACTTCACGTCAGAAAAGGGTTAAACTAGCTACAACAATTCAAAATAGCATTACAGACCCAATTTAGGGCTTGTTAAGGGCTGGAATGGCCTCTCCCGCCTCTTGGAGGCGGGACGGAGTCGGGAACCCCGTGACTGATTTTGTCAAAATTGCGTGGAGGCGGGATGGAGTCGGGATGGGGTCGGAAACCCAGACCCCACAAATTTAACCCCCCACACGCCTCCAAACCCGACTCCATGGGTCATTCAAAATCCAGCCCAAACCCTCCAATTTGAAAAACATAGGCTGATAAATATCTTCAAAAAAGTGACCAGGATTCAGTGAATTTAAATAATTGCCAATTCAATACAATAAAAGCTGCCAATCAAAAACCTATTTGTACAAATCATACAAGGTACTTGTATATGAATTGAATGGTTTGGACCCTCCCTTGAGCACCTATCTGACGGGAACCTCTAATTCAGCAACAATTACATCAGAAATGCAAACGCAAAATACTGCGGATGCTGGAAATCTGAAATAAAAACAGAAAATGCTGGAAATACTCAGCTGGTCAGGCAGCATCTGTGGAGAGAGAAACAGAGTTAACGTTTCAGGTCGATGACCCTTCGTCAGAACTGGAAAAAGTTGGAGATGGAAAAGGTTTTTAAGCAAGTGCAGGAGGAGGGAAAGGGTGGTGGGGGGGAGGAAAAAACAAAAGGGAAGGTCTGTGATAGGATGGAAGGCAGGAGAGATTAAGAGACAAAAGGGATGATGGTGCAAGGCAAAAGGAGGTGGTAATGGGACAAGTTAAGAAACAAAAGATGACTCTAGATGAAGTGTAAATGGCAATGGCAGGATGATCAACAGCTGCCATGTTAGAGAGAGAAAAAAAAATAATAGGGGCAGAGGCTATGGTCTGAAATTGTTGAACTCGATGTTGAGATCAGAAGGCTGTAAAGTGCCTAATAGAAAGATGAGGTGCTGTTCCTCGAGCTTACGTTGAGCTTCATTGTAACAGTGTAAGAGGCCGAGGACGGAGAGGTCAGAGTGGGAGTGGAGCGGAGAATTAAAGTGACAGGCGACCGGAAGCTCGGGGTCACCCTTACGGACTGAACGGAGGTGTTCCGCAAAGCGGTCACCCAATCTGCGTTTGGTCTCCCCAATGTAGAGGAGACTGCATCATGAGCAGCGAATACAGTATACTAAATTTCAGGAAGTACAAGTAAATTGCTGTTTCACCTGGAAGAAGTGTTTGGGGCCCTGGACAGTGGGAAGGGAGGAGGTAAAAGGGCAGGTGTTGCATCTCCTGCGCTTGCACGGGAAGGTGCCGGGCGAAGGGGAAGTGGTGTTGGGGGTGATAGAGGAGTAGACCAGGGTGTCGCGGAGGGAGTGGTCCCTTCAGAATGCTGAAAAGAGAGGGGTGGGGAAAATGTGTTTGGAGGTGGGATCACCTTCAGCTTTCGATTAGGCACTTTACAGCCTTCTGGACTCAACATCGAGTTCAACAATTTCAGACCATAACCTCTGACCCTATTATTTGTTTTCTCTCTTTCACATGACAGCTGTTGATCATTTTCTGTTTTTATTTCAGCCTTTCTGTATAGCTTGGAGAAAGTTATCCTTACCAGTTTCATAGTCTAATTGCTGGGAGGGGCGAGGGGTTAGGACTCGATGGTCAATGAATTGTTTGTTGGAGATAGACTAGTCTGATTCTGTTTTTGAACATTGATAAATGTTTCTTTATTGGGGAAGCAATTGTGGACCTCTGTCAAGACCTTGGAAACAGTGCAGAGGAGGTTTACTAGAATGGTACCAGGGTTGCGGGACTTCAGTTACGTGGAGAGACTAGAGAAGCTGGGATTGTTCTTCTTGGAGCAGAGATGGTTAAGGGGAGATTTAAGCGAGGTGTTCAAAATCATCAAGGGTTTTGATGGAGTAACTAAGGAGAAACTGTTTCCACTGGCAGAAGGGTTAGTAACCAGAAGACACAGATTTAAGGCAATTGGCAAAAGAGCCAAGGGTGAGATGAGGAGAATTTTTTATGCAGCAAGTTATTATGATCTGGAAGGCACTGCCTGAAAGGGTGGTAGAAGCAGATTCAATAATAACTTTCAAAAGGGAATTGGATATATACTTGAAAAGGAAAAACTTGTAGGACTATAGGGAAAGGGGAGCAAGACTAATTGAATAGCCCTTTCAAAGAGCCGGCACAGGCACGATGTGCCGAATGGCCTCCTTCTGTGCTGTTAGATTCTATGGGCTGGATTAAATGACCCGTGGAGTCGGGTTTGGAGGCGTGTGGGGGGTTAAAGTTGCAGATTCGGGGGTCCCAACCCCATCACGACTCCATTCCGCCTCCACGCAATTTTGACAAAATCGGTCGCGGAGTTCCCGACTCCGTCCTGCCTCCAAGAGGCGGGAGAGGCCATTAAATCTCTCTCTCTCTCTCTCTCTCTCTCTCTCTGAGATGCTGCTCATTTTGCATCCAGGTCCTCTCACAGCAAAGGCCAGGCAATCTCTGAGACCAGGCAGTATCTGACCTGCAATGATGACATCATCAGAGGCGACTTTCAGACCACTAATTGGTCCATGGGTTCCCACATGCTGGAACTCAATTGCCCAATTAAGTGAAAATTGCATCAATCTCCCACATCCAATTGCAGGCGGGTGGATAACACGACCCCAACCCGCCCCAGTATCAAAATCCAGCCCTATGATTCTATAAGACTTCAGAGTGATTTAGAAATTCTACTTCACAGAGCACAGCTTTGTCAATAGCAGCGAAGAAAACAGCAACTTTTACTCTCACCTTCTGGACTACTTGTACCTTTCACCCATTTGCTTATTCTAATAAATTATTGTTGCAGGCATTAACTATTCCACATCAAACTGCATTAGTCTCCTGACAGATGATTAGTCAAGGTGGTGTGTTTTCCATGGAAGCTAAGAGCAGCAAATAAAAATGAAGAGATTTTCATTACATAGCAACTTCCCCAAGATCCTGGGAGATTTCAACTGCAGGCATGTTGAAATGCATGCATTTCTTCCGATAATACAATTATATTCTTTTTGAAATGGGTAGTAAGGGTTTAAGAAGTAGCGGTTGCAGTACTAACTCACTCGAATATGGCGCTGGGGTCCGAAAGACATCGTGGACCCTGATTTAAATATATTAATTAGGCTCCCTGCCTGTCTTCACATTTTTAAGCATACATTGAGTGGAAGGGAGATGAAAATTGAACCCTACTTATTTGACATCCAGTCCTGAATAAGTTAAAATTCTTCCAACTGAAAATTGGGAAGACCAACGCTATTTTCTTTGGCCTACATCACAAACTCTGCTCACTTGCCACTGATTCTTTCCTCCTCCCTGGCCACTCTATCACGCTGAACCAGACCTTTAACAGCCTCGCCATCTTATTTTTTTATTTGTTCATGGGATGTGGGCATCGCTGGCAAGGCCAGCATTTATTGACCATCCCTAATGGCCCTTGAGAAGGTGGTGGTGATCCGCCTTCTTGAACCGCTGCAGTCCGTGTGGTGAAGGTACTCCCACAGTGCTGTTAGGGAGGGAGTTCCAGGATTTTGACCCAGTGACAACGAAGGAACGGTGATATATTTCCAAGTCAGGATGGTGTGTGACTTGCCCTTGTCCTTCTAGTTGGTAGAGGTTGTGGGTTTGGGAGATGCTGTCGAAGAAGCCTTGACGAGTTGCTGCAGTGCATCTTGTAGATGGTACACACTGCAGCCACGGTACGCCGGTGGTGGAGGGAGTGAATGTTTAAGGTGGTGGATGGGGTGCCAATCAAGCGGGCTGCTTTGTACTGGATGGTGTCGAGCTTCTTGAATGTTGTTGGAGCTGCATTCATCCAGGCAAGTGGAGAATTCCATCACACTCCTGACTTGTACCTTGTAGATGGTGGAAAGGCTCTGGGGAGTCAGAAGGTGAGACACTCACCGCAGAATACTCAGCCTCTGACCTGCTCTTGTAGCCACAGTATTTATGTGGCTGGTCCAGTTACGTTTCTGGTCAATGGTGACCCCCCAGGATGTTGATGGCGGGGGATTCGACGATGGTAATGCCATTTAATGTCAAGGGGCGGTGGTGAGACGCTCTCTTGTTGGAGCTAGTCATTGCCTGGCACTTATGTGACGCAAATGTTACCTGCCACTTCTCAGCTCAAGCCTGAATGTTGTCCAGGTCTTGCTGCATGTGGGCACAGACTGCTTCATTATCTGAAGAGTTGCAAATGGTACTAAACACTGCAATCATCAGTGAACATCTCCACTTCTGACCCTATGGTGGAGGGAAGGTCATTGATGAAACAGCTGAAGATGGTTGGGCCTGGGACACTGCCCTGAGGAACTCCTGCAGCATTATCCTAGGGCAGAGATGATTGGCCTCCAACAACCACAACCATCTTCCTTTGAGCTAGGTATGACTCCAGCTAGTGGAGAGTTTTCCCCCTGATTCCCATTGACTTCAATTTTACTAGGGCTCCATGTTGCCACACTTGGTCAAATGCTGCCTTGATGTCAAGGGCAGTCACTCTCACCTCACCTCTGGAATTCAGCTCTTCTGTCCTGATCAATCCTGAATTGAGCTTCAAACTGCAACTCTGTTCCATCACCAAGAACATTTACTTCCACCTTGGCAACATTACCTGTCTTTGCCCTACCTCAGTTTCTCTGCCAATGAAACTCTCATACGTGCAATGTCACCTTCAGACTCACTGTCTGTTTTGGTTCTGACAGGCTGTTTTTCTAACATTAGAGTTTTCTTGTGTCTAGACTAAAATTAACCTTTGACTCGTGAGCCAAAGATCTTTTCCTTCCTGGATCCATCCTTCTTCCAGTATCTTGTCATTGCCTAGTGGGAGCACACAGCACTTCATACTTTTAATGCAAATTCAAAGATTTAAAGGCTGGCTAATTGTTACAGATTTGCAGGCCACGTCAGGAAATCATGTGATTCACCCCGTGCACAAACCTTTCAGCATCATGAATTGCCTTGCAAGCAAGTTAGCTACTGGACATCACAAGAGAATGATGAAGTCCAGAAGGTTTCTTTTTAAACATGGAAGTGCATTTTAATTACTGTCATTAATAATTTATAACATAAATGCACACTCGAGTGTACTTGTAATCATCTTTTTAAAAAGTATGCTAATGTTTTCAAAAATATGAAGAGATTCGTGATTACAGTCATGGCTGTATTACAGTTTAAGAATAAGCAATTAAAGGCTGGAACGACATGAAGTACATTCACAGCTTGCAATTACAGAGCCATCCTTTTGATGAAGGGCATACCCGGATCGACCAGAGAGTAATTACAATGACCTTCCAATGATTTTGTTCAATCTTTGAAAGACATCAACGTTGAGGATACAAATACAAAGATTAGGAATAGAAACCTAATGCTTTTAACCTTCAAAACATCAACACAATACGGACCAACATTAATTTGACCTGTTTTTGCTACTGTCGAGCAAACTTCCCAATGTGTTGCATGCCTAAATTGAATTTGAAATTAGAGTTGCATGCCACATACACCATTATCTGACATTTTTTTTAAAGCGGCACTCTTAACTTTACTGTATGTATAGTATCCATTCAACAACTATAACTTGCACGTATGTAGCAACTTTAACATAAAAAAGTCCCAACATGCTTCACGGCGGTGCAAGGAAAATATGAATATTAAGAGGGGTGACCGAAAGCTTGGGCAAAAAGGTTGTTTCTAAGGAGGGTCCTAAAGGAGGAGAGGGAGGTGGAGAGGCAGAGGGGTTTAGAGAGGGAATCCCAGAGCTTGGGGTCAAGGCAGCTGAAGATACAGATACCAGTGAAGGGGGAAGGGGATGTACAAGAGGCCAGAGCGGGACGGAGAGTTTGGGAAAGGGAATTATAGGGCTGGAGGTGGATGCAGAGTTGGGAGGGGTTAGCCCGGGCAGGATGAGAATTTTATATTAGAGGCATTGGGGGAAATCACAAGCCAATGTCAGTCAGCAGGAACAGGAGTAATGGGTGAGTGGGACTTGGTGCAGAATAGGATACTGACAACAGAGTTTTGGATAAGCTGACATTTACGAAGGGTGGAGGATGTGATGCCGGCCAGGAGAGCTTTGAAACAGTAGACTCTGGAACTGACAACGGCATGGATGAGGGTTTCAGCAGCATGTAGGCTAAGGCAGGAACAGAGGTGGAATTTAGTGTTTTTTGTAAGGGAGAGGATATGGGGATGGAAACTCAGCTCAGGGATGAATAGGACGCCAAGGTTGCAAACAGTCTGTTGTAGCCTGAGACAGTGGCTGAGAGGGGGATGGAATCAATGGCAACAGTATGAAGTTAGTCGCGGGTGTTGAAGATGTTGGTTTTGGTCTTATCAATGCTTGGCTGGAAGACAGATGGGTCTGGATTTGGGAGGTAGCACATTCAAGGACTTTGGAGAGTGAGGCCCCATAGTGTTTGATGTGGTTGTGCACCAGATGCTCAGCACCTTTGGAGTGAGGATGGTGATCATACCAGGGGGAACGACCAGGGTGGGAAAGAGTAAGGGTTTTACTGGGGAGAAGGGCATCAAAGGAGGAGGTGAGGGAATGCTTGACTAGATTGACGGCTGCAAAAGTTTTGTCGCAAATAGAAAGCCAAAGGCTAGGGAATTGAACGTTTGAAACTACAATTATTAATGACTTAGAGGGGAGTTTTTTTCCAAGGATGAATGTAGTGGGCTCGGAAGGGGATATAGGTGGTGAGGAATTCAAAGAAGTGGTCAGAAATGATCTTGTCAGTGATCAAGATAATGGGAATAGAGAGAGGACATGGGAAATGGCAAGGTTGCAGAGGTGGCCATGAATATGGGTGTGAGAGTTGATATGAAGTAAAGGTTTATAAAGGACAGGAGGTCAGTGAATTCAGGGGAGAGGGGGCGATGAGGAAGAGATTGAAATCACCGAGGATGAGGAGTCGCTCAGTGCAGAGGTTGAGGGAGGAATGGAGGAAAAACATCTCTGGCAGCAACTCGGGTCGGGGCTTTGGGGGGACGGGGTGCAATAGACGATGAGGGTTTTAAAGGAGAAATGAGACTATTTGTGCAAGGTGAGGTCTTGATAGAGGAGTAGGTGTTAGAAGGGTAGGGGGCGAGACCAAGGTGTGACTTGGTGATAAGTGCCACACCACCACCATGGCAGTTTGGTTGTCCAAAGTATAGCCAGGTGGGGAGGCTTCAATAAGTGGCAAGTTGTCAACACCCATGAGCCAAGTTTCAGTCAAAGCCAGGATGTCAATGCAATCATTCATAATAAAGTTACAGATGGCAAGGGCCCTGTTCACAATATTTGGGAGGGAAATTTTGGAGAAGGGTGATGAGTGATCTGCTGGTGGAGTCCAAGGTGGAGTGGGTGGGTAAAGTGACATCGATGGGAAAGTGGTTGGCAGTTAGCCCTCAGTGGACCCACAGCTAGACGAGATGGTCGGTGAGAGAGGAGAATGGTTTAGTGGGTAAAATCTTCAATCCGGATTCAGCGCTTTAAAACCCGGCACTGTTTTCCCTCTGAAATCATGCAGTCTAATCTCAAAGCAATGCTCATTTGTCTTAAATCTAATTTTCCAGTAAAACAAAAATTGTAACACAACAATGCATACAGCTGCTAGGAGGTATTTTTTTTCAAATTTGTGTTGCTGGTACAGCTACTGGAATTGATACACAAAGGTCAGTGGCCAACTGGATTCTCCATTCATTAGTATCATATGCCTCCCATCGAAGGAGATCTCAGAACATTTTAGAAGAGGGAGATGAGATTGTTGCGCAGGAGAAGGAAAGATTGGAAGAGTGAATTGAAAGTATGAAGAAAGGAAGAGAAACAGCAAGCAAAATGAATTTGGGAGAGAGTTCCAAGGCGCAGGAGCTCATGACTGACAGAACGGCCTCCCAGGGTAGAGTGATTTTCATGTACGACTTCTGGCAGTAGTGTCCAGTGGTGTGTAACATGTTTTCAATCTCCAGGCACTCACATCTTTCCCTGCCTTTTTTTTTAAAGTGTGTCTATATATATTTTTTTTCACTGTAGAGGACTGCTTCTAATTTGGTATTATCACATTTTCTTAGATAGTTTGGTATGATGAATGAGCTTTTTCCATTGTATCTATCTTAGCTCATCCACCCAGAAAGATGCTACAACAGCAACTTGCATTTATATAGCGCCTTTAACGTAGTCAAACATCCGAAGGCGCTTCACAGCAGCGTTATCAAACAAAATTTGACACTGAGCCACATCATGAAATATTAGAATAGGTGACCAAAAACTTTGTCAAAGAGGGAAGTTATGCTAAACCTGTATCGAACCTTGGTTAGACCACACTTAAAGCATTGCGTGCAGTTCTGGTCGCCATATTATAAAAAGGATACAGAGGCACTGGAGAGGGTGCAGAGAAGATTTACAAGGATGATACCAGAAATGCGAGGGTATACATATCAGGAAAAGATGAACAGGCTGGGGCTCTTTTCTCTTGAAAAAAGAAGGCTGAGGGGTGATGTAATAGAGGTCTATAAAATTATGAGAGGTTTGATAGAGTGGATACAGAGAGAATGTTTCCACTTGTGGGGAAGAGCATAACTAGAGGCCATCAATATAAGATAGTCACCAAGAAATCCAATAGGGAATTCAGAAGAAACTGGTGAGAATGTGGAACTCGCTACCACAGGGAGTGGTTGAAGCGAACAGTATAGATGCATTTAAGGGGAGGCTGGACAAGCATATGAGGGAGAAGGGAATAGAGGGTTACGCTGATAGATTTAGCTGAGGAAAGACGGGAGGAGGCTCGAGTGGAGCATAAACACCGGCATGGACTGGCCGGACCGAATGGCCTGTTTCTGTGCCGTATATCCTATGTAATCCAAGTAAGTTTTAAGCAGTGTCTTAAAGGAGGAGAAAGGGGTGAAGAGGCAGAGAGGCTTAGGGAGGGAATTCCAGAGCTTTTTATAGCTGAAAAGAAAAGAATCTGGCTCTGAACATGCACAAGTAAATTCATCAATCCCACTCTCCCAATAGGGAGCCATACTCAAAAGAAGCATAGATCGGAGATGGGGCTAAAACACTGTATCACTGATTCTCCAATCTGAGTTCACTTGCCCCAGGGCTCCTTGTTAAAAACACGGGACAGTTGGATTTACTCTGTAGTTGTAAGTGAATACCCAATGGCAGCTTTTGAGACCCACAGATATTGTGTGCTCAGATATCAGGCCTTTTTTTGTGAAAGAATGTAATTGACAGTGAGAGAATAGTAACCTGCCTTTCACAGCACTTCTTCAATGTGAAAATGTGCATTGAGTGTCACCTCACCTACGATGCTTCAGAAGCAGAGACTTTGGGTGTAGTTTACAAACTTGTACTCCTGGCAGAGAGCACATATCAAGAATTTGAACATAAGAACATAAGAATTAGGAGCAGGAGTAGGCCATACGGCCCCTCAAGCCTGCTTCACCATTCAATATGATCATGGCTGATCTTCGACCTCAACTCCACTTTCCTGCCCTTTCCCCATATCCCTTAATTCCTCTGGAGTCCAAAAATCTATCTCTCTCAGCCTTGAATATACTCAACGATTCAGCATCCACAGCCCTCTGGGGCAGAGAATTCCAAAGATTCACCACCCTCTGAGTGAAGAAATTCCTCCTCATTTCAGTCTTAAATGGCATAGCCCTTATCCTGAGACTATGCCCCCTTGTTCTAGACACTCCAGCCAGGGGAAACAACCTCTCAGCATCTATCCTGTCAATCCCCTTCAGAATCTTATATGTTTCAAAGAGATCACCTCTCATTCTTCTAAACTCCAGAGAGTATAGGCCCAATCTACTCAATCTCTCATCATAGGAAAACCCTCTCATCCCAGGATCAATCTAGTGAACCTTCGTTGCACCGCCTCCAAGGCAAGTATATCCTTCCTTAAATAAGGAGACCAGAAGTGTGCACAGTACTCCAGGTGTGGTCTCACCAAAGCTTTGTACAATTGTAGCAAGACTTCCTTACTCTTGTACTCCAACCCTCTTGCAATAAAGGCCAACATGCCGTTTGCCTTCCTAAATGCTTACTGTACCTGCATGCTAACTCTCTGTGTTTCTTGTACCAAATCTCTCTGAACACCAACATTTAATAGTTTCTCACCATTTAAAAAATATTCTGTTTTTCTATTCTTCCTACCGAAGCAGAATATAATTTGGGTACGGAGGCCCGTGATTTTGCAGGATTTTCCATCCTATTTCTCCTCACGCATCAATCCCCTCATTCAGGAGGATGATAAACAACAAGAGTAGGCCTAAAGTAAGGGATTGGAAGAGCTGGTGTGCTGACTTGCAGCAGAATGACTGTGTCAGAACTGAATTACATTTCACAAAATGCAATCAGCATCGATTGAATCTCACTATTTGCGATGGCACTGTTAATGGATCTTATGAGATTTGCAACCAGTATTTGGTTTTATGTTTGTGTAAATGCCTGAAGTGATTATACTTTACAATTCCACATATTGAAAACCTATCTGGATGGAACATAATTGTATTCTAACCTCCTTAAGCAATAAAAACCTCTTACTTTTTTTTTAACCAGCCTTCCCAAGTTGAGCTTGGAACTGTTTGTCAATCACTTCAGTCTGTCTGCCACAACTGGGATAAGTTTAATGGCTTTCTACATGTCAGTCGGTGGAGAATCTGGCGGAAGCTCTTCTGGAGCTGGAAAAGCTGACCTGATTCATCGGGCCTTGTACCAGTGTGTTCATCAGTCTTAGACTGGTCTCGGAGAAACCTGTGATCTGAACCATCTCACTCCCTTCCCTGAAGAAGGCAACACAGAGGCCAGCAAAAACTGCACAGCAAGTGCAAATGAAATGTATCTGAATAAAAGATAACCTCAAGGTGGCTGAAGTATTTGCAGAAAGTCGCGCTGTGTGAGTTGACACACTGTCGCAGAGTTGAAGGAATTATGTCCCTGGCCACCTGTCCCCAGTTTTGGCTCTGCCATTGGAATGAGGCACAGTCCAGAGGCCAGGAACTTACCCCACAGGGAGAAAAGGCAGCTCTGAGGGTGCATAACCCAGGGCTGCACTTGCACTTCTTCTAGAGGCCAGATCAATAGCGGTATAAGTAGAAACCTGAGAGCAGCTCACCTGGTTGCCCTCCCCAAGCAGGAAATGGATGGTGCCTGCCATGAGAAGATCAAGTTATGAGCAAAGTTTAAAAAAAAACATTTAAAAGTAGGATTTTAAAAAGAGCTACAGTGCAACAAGACAGACTTAAATAACATTTATTCCTTGGGATGAGTTTAACTGTAGAGTAACATGCTCAAAAAACTGTTGGACTGTAACACAATCAGCAGTTCAGAGGAAGTTACTAAATTAACCCCTAGTTTTCTGCAACTACTTTGTGAAATTGTTATTCACACACTGAAATAGTTTTCCCCTGTTTTTGAGGAAAAAAATAAGTCACTTTAGATTCTCAGATGCCACATCCTGTTTTGCTCATTAATGCAGCAGTCCACTCAATGCTAAGCACGGGGCAAATCACCATAGTAACTAACTTTTTATGGAAGTTCCTCACAACCCCAGATACCAACCTACAGTGGTGAATTGTCTTTGGGCATTTTTATGCATTTCAAATTTAGGTAATGCGAATTCTAGGGGGTCCAAATCAAAATCCGAAGTATGAATTCCTGTAGACACTTCTCCTAATTACTGCAAAGTAATAAGATACATGGGGGGTGAATTTCTATGCGGATTCTCCTGTTTGTCCACCATAACTTCAGCAGAAGAGCCCTAGAAACCCCGGAAATGTGGCATATATGTTTATACTATTTTATCTATGTCTCTTCTGCCACATTTATCGTGGATGATGGGAAGAATGACAAGGAGAATCCCCGTGGAAATTCATCCTCTTTGACACACAAACACAACTTGCATTTATGTTAACACCTATTGCATTCTCACAAACATTCCAAAGCACTTCACGTAAAATGAATTGCTTTGAAGTATAGTCACTGTTCCTAAGTAGGTGCACAGTGGCCATTTTGTGCATAGCTATGTCCAAGAAACAGCAATGAGATGAAGATCACTTCTTTTTTAGGTTCTTGAGTGCCACATCCTGTTTTTTAGTGTTAATTGATTGAGGGGTAAATATTGGCCAGAACATCAGGAGAATGCCTGACTTATTTGAAAACTCCCATGGGATCTTTAACATCCACCAGACTCCTTGGTTCATTATGTCACTTGAAGAACATTATCTCTGACAATGCAGCACTCACTCAGCACTGTACTGAAGCACCATTGTAGATTGTATAACAAAATAACTTGCAGAATGAACATCAATTGGTAAAGCTTTTTTTAATCATAGAAACAAATTTTGAGACATGCCGACCTGTAACTCCACGCTAATTATTTAATATTTTGTATTGTGCCGATGTGGATAAGATTAACTACAATGGTTGCATGTTTGAAAATGTAATTGTCAAAGCCTGCACGTAAAACGTGGAAAACAGCACCATCTACTGCATGGATTTATCTGCTTCAGCTGCTATTACTAAAACCCCCTGAGTGCAATCTTATTAACTGCACACAGGAGGAAAATTCTAAGCTTTTTTTTACAGCAGCACGAAAGGAAATTGTGCCATGATGCATGGTGTTAACATTTTTGTCAGTTGTACAAAAAACAGTTGCTGTTTTATTTGTGGTTTTTGGCAGTGTTCCGAATTAATAGTCACCCATGGTGTGAGGAGTGGGGATATTTTAATTCTGTGCCATGTGATGTGACCAGGACTGCCACAGCAATTCTGCTGAAATGGGGGCATCGCACAGGTGTTGGTCTGGCAAAGTGAGTTATAAAGCCACTGAGGGTAACTTTGACTTTAGGAGATAATGTAAATCAGCCAATAAAACGGGTCAGCCTCCCGTGAAGTCAATGGAAATGAAAATCAGGAGAGCTGTATAACGGGCAGCTGATCACCCGTTTTACACTATCACCCAGTGCATCACAATACAGAGACTCGCCACCCACCCGGAGCCACGTAGTCTTCTGGGAGAGGTGAGAAGCCAAGGCCTAGAAATTCATCTCGGGCCATGGTGCAAAACGGGCGGTATCGGATCGGCCGCCCTTCATACGCAGCGCCTGATATTCAGCTCCATTGCAGTCAACAGAAATCAGGCGCTCTGTATAACAGGCAGCCGACCCGATACCGCCCATTTTGCACCATCGCCCGAGTCGAATTTCTCGCCAAGTGTTCGTCGATGCAGTATTAAGTGATTTACCTGGGAGTCTATTCCATATATCCACTATTCCTTCTAATCTTCAACCTTGCCTTGAGACTCGTTCACGTTTTGCTCTCCTCTTGTAGTTCCGTGCTCAAAGCCCAAGTTGAAGCTTTATTATTTGATGTTTTTTGTTTTGTTCCTGTCTGAGGAGAGTGACCTCTATCCACCAATCCTTCCTGTTCACATTTGTGTCGGCTGTGCTGAAGCCTTTAATCATTTGAAAATCCAAATGCGAGGACCGGCTTCCTACATTTACGTTGCTGCAACACAAGGTTTTAACCTAATGGTAGATTCTTAGAGCCCCATTTTCCTGGGTCTACGATGCAGTCAATTCTCTGAATGTTGGGTCAATTGCACCAATGTAAAAGCACCCTTTAAATAATCCGTTTGTGTTCGCAATATCCGTTCATCACGCCTGAGCCAGATCTCCGGTAAATCAGTCATGTGAGCCTCTCTTCATCACTTAAAGCAGGCTCTAGCTGGAGGGGAGGCTTGGTACTAGCTCCAGGAGAGAAAGGGGACAGACAAGTCATTAAGAATACTAGTCCGGGGACTGCCTGCTGACAGAAGGAAAAGTACCAACTACCCTTCCCAAACTACCATGTGTAGCCAGACATATGTGAGAAGTCGCACAACACCAGGTTATAGTCCAACAGTTTTATTTGAAATCACAAGCTTTCTGAGCGCTGCTCCTTCGTCGGGTGAAGTGAAGAGATGCACATGGCCAGACAAGGACATGGACATGTGACTGAAGGACTTGTGTTGTTTTGTTTTGTACAGGTTTCACCAGAATAAATATCATTCCTCTCTGGTCCTAGGGAATAAGATAAAAGCAAACTTAAAGATGCAGCTCAATCATTGCATTTAACAGCATATAAAATCACTCTAAAATGCACTTATTTGCACATCAAATGCAAGGAGAAATTAATAATGCAGTTTATTTTCTGAAGCAATTTTACTTTTAAAGCTGTACTGTCTGAATGAAGAAGATTAGAGTTGGTAGAGAGAAACAGCATGAGTAAAATACAAGCTACTTGGCTAGGTTTTCAGTCTTGTGATCCTCTTTGTATTTTTTTAACATTTCCCATCCTGATTCAATTATCTTTCAACCTACAATACTAAATGGCACATACACAAGGAGAGAAGATTTGAGATTACTGTATGTTGCTTTGTCTGTAATACTTGGCTTAAATGTGGACTCTTATACTGAATGAAAACAGATCCTGTGCTATATTTAGCCTTCCCAACCCAGCAATCCAAGGTCACCTTTTCCTGATGCTTTTGGTGTCTTCTTGCATCCCTCACTATATTCACTAACTCAGCTGCGCCAGGCTTCCCATAGATCTGAGGCCTCATTCTTGGGTTCCACACATTTTCTAAAATCTTCGGTGTTTTAGTTCTCAAGTCCTTTGCATTTGGCACCACAGAATTGGTTTTCAGGTCCCGTACATGTTGTGACGTTTTTCTGGTTCCCCTCCTATTATACAACCACAGACCCATCACTTAGATGATGGCAATTGAAAGTCATATATCCAAATTTGCTGATGACACAAAGATAGGTGGAATTGTAGGCAGTGTAGCTGGAAGCATAAAATTACAAAGGGATAGCGACAGATTAAGTGAATGGGCAAAACTGTGGCAAATGGATTTCAATGTAGGCAAATGTGAGGTCATCCACTTTGGACCTAAAAAAAAAAGAAAGACTTACATTTATATAGCGCCTTTCAAGACCACCGGACGTCTCAAAGCACTTTATAGCCAATGATGTACTTTTGGAGTGTAATCACTGTTGTAATATATACACGGTACATACTCATGTGACTCGGCCAACGTTGTCTACCTGATACGTTGCAGTAAAGGATGCTCCAGAGCATGGTACATCGGCGAGACCATGCAGACACTGAGACAACGTATGAACGGACACCGCGCAACAATCGCCAGGCAGGAGGGTTGCCTCCCAGTCGGGGAACACTTCAGCAGCCAGGGGCATTCAGCCTCGGATATGCGGGTAAGCGTTCTCCAAGGCGGCCTTCGAGATACACAACAGCGCAAAATCATAGAGCAGAAACTGATAGCCAAGTTCCGCACTCATGAGGATGGCCTCAATCGCGATATCGGGTTCATGTCACGATACAGAACGTGACTTGACATCATGGCCGGTCTTCCCAGGTGTTTTTTTTTTTTAAAAAGGCTAACACAAGAACCTACACAGATTGACAGGATATGCAGCCAGCAGGTGGTTTGACACATTGGACCCCCTGGGACACATCTCATTGTCTTGGCTATGCTCTTTGATGTAGGAAAGATTTGAATATATTTTGTCTGTGTTTAAATTGTGAATTCTGGGAGATTCTCTCACTGCTAAACTTACCTGACGAAGGAGCAAACTGCTCCGAAAGCTTGTAAAATTAAATAAATCTGTTGGACTATAACCTGGTGTTGTGCGACTTCTCATTTTTGTCCACCCCAGTCCAACGCCGGCATCTCCACATCGTAATATATGAAAGGATAGAACAGGGCACTTTCTAAATGGTGAAAGGCTAAAAACAGTGGCGGTCCAAAGAGACTTGGGGGTCCAGGTATATAGATCATTAAAATGTCATGAACAGGTACAGAAAATGATCAAAAAGGCTAATGGGATGCTGGCCTTTATATGTAGAGGACTAGAATACAAGGGGGTAGAAGTTATGCTGCAGCTATACAAAACCCTGGTTAGACCACACCTGGAGAACTGTGAGCAGTTCTGGGCACCACACCATAGGAAGGATATATTGGCCTTGGAGGGAGTGCAGCGTAGGTTTACCAGAATGATACCCGGATTTCAAGGGTTAATTTACGGGGAGAGATTACACAAATTAGGGTTGTATTCCCTAGAATTTAGATTAAGGGGTGAGCTGATGGAAGTTTTCAAGATATTAAGGGGAACAGATAGGGTAGATAGAGAGAAACTATTTCCACTGGTTGGGGATTCTTGGACTAGGGGGCATAGTCTAAACATTAGAGCCAGACCTTTCAGGAGTGAAATTAGGAAACACTTCTACACACAAAGGGTGGTAGAAGTTTGGAACTCTCTTCCGCAAAAGGTAATTGATGCGAGATCAATTGTTAATTTTAAATGGGAGATTGATAGCTTTCTGTTAACGAAAGGTATTAAGGGATATGGCCAAAGGCGGGTATATGGAGTTAGGTCGCAGATCAACCATGATCTCATTCAATGGCGGAGCAGGCTCGAGGGGCTCAATGGCCTACTCCTGTTCCTATGTTATTAATTTACTGGCTATCAAAAGGCATTGTTAATCGGGTATGTAATGTATTATGATCACAATAGAAGTCAGTCAATAAAAATTCTTTCTAAACAGTTTTGCTCATTCACAAATTAGGACTGTAAAGGAGCCGTAGGCTTTGAACACCTAAACTCGGCAGCAAACAAAGCCTTGTCTCGAGTATAGTCATTTCTAGTCTTCATGTATTAGGGCTGATATTCCAAAAGTGCCCCCTCGCTCTGGAGCCTTGCCTGCCAGAAGTGCATTCTGGGAAACTGCCGGCATGCTTCCAAGTGGACAGAAAATCATGGGGCGCAAGCCTAAGTTTTCCAGATATAAATTTCTGGGTGTGTGCAAATTTAACTAGAAATGCAGTTTTCCTATTGGCTGTAGCCACGAGGGTTGGTGGTGGGGGATACGCGTATAGAAATTTGCATGTGCGGCTTCCAGTTTTCCCTTCACATATTTGGAAGCATCAGTGTGGCATCAAGGAGCCCTAGTAAAACTGAAGTCAATGGGAATCGGGGGGGAAAACTTTCTACTGGCTGGAGTCATACCTAGCACAAAGGAAAATGGTTGTGGTGGTTGGAGGTCAATCATCTCAGCCCCAGGACATCGCTGCAGGTGTTCCTTAGGGCAGTGCTTCATCAATGACCTTCCCTCCATCATTAGGTCAGAAGTGGGGATGTTCGCTGATGACTGCACAGTGTTCAGCGCCATTCGCAACTCCTCAAATAATGAAGCAGTCCATGCCCGCATGCAGCAAGACCTGGACGACATTCAGGCTTGGGGTGATAAGTGGCAGGTAACATTCGCACCACACAAGTGCCAGGCGATGACTATCTCCAACAAGCGAGCGTCTAACCACTGCCCCTTGATATTCAATGCCATTACCATCACTGAATCCCCCACCATCAATATCCTGGGGCTCACCATTGACCAGAAACTTAACTGGACCAGCCACATAAATACTGTGGCAACAAGAGCAGGTCAGAGGCTGGGTATTCTGTGGCGAGTGTCTTACTTCCTGACTCCCCAAAGCCTTTCCAGCATCTACAAGGCACAAGTCAGGAGTGTGATGGAATACTCCCCACTTGCCTGGATGAGTGCAGCTTCAACAACACTCAAGATGCTCGACACCATCCAAGACAAAGCAGCCCAATTGGCACCCGGCCCACCACCTTAATCACGAGATTGATTCCTGGGATGGCGGGACTGTCGTATGAGAAGAGATTGAGTAAACCAGGCCTGTATTCTCTTGAATTCAGAAGAATGAGAGGGGATCACATTGAAGCATACAAAATTATTACAGGGCTTGATAGGATGGATGCTGGGAGAATGTTTCCCTTAGCTGGGGAGTCTAGAACCAGGGGCCACAGCCTCAAGATAAAGGGAAGACAATTCAGGACTGAGATGAGAAGAAATTTCTTCACACAGAGGGTAGTGAATCTTTGGAATTCTCTACCCCAGAGGGCTGTGGCGGCTCAGTCATTGGGTATATTCAAAACAGAAATTAATAGATTTCTGACTAGTAAGGGCATCAAGGGATATGGCGATAGGGCCGGTGAATGGAGTTGAGGCAGAAGATCAGCCATGATCTCATTGAATGGCGGAGCAGGCTCGAAGGGCCGAATGGCCTACTCCTGCTCCTATTTCTTATGTTCTTATGTTATGTTCTTAAACATTCACGCAATCCACCACAGGCGTACCGTGGCTGCAGTGTATACCATCTACAAGATGCATTGCAGCAACTCGCCAAGGCCTCTTTGGCAGCACCTCCCAAACCCGTGACCTCTACCACTAGAAGGACAAGGGCAGCAGGCACGTGGGAACACCACCACCTCCAAGTTCCCCTCCAAGTCACACACCATCCTGACTTGGAAGTATATTGCCGTTCCTTCATTGTCGCTGGATCAAAATCCTGGAACTCCCTCCCTAACAGTACTGTGGGAGTACCTTCACCACACGGACTGCAGCAGTTCAAGAAGGCGGCTCACCACCATCTTCTCAAGGGCAACTAGGGATGGGCAATAAATGCTGGCCTTGCCAGTGACGCCCACATCTCATGAACGAATTAAAAGAAAAGCCATTTCCATGAGTTAGGGAAAGGGAAGGCTGGTCTATAGGGAATTGGGTCAGCATTCATACCAACTCCCCATCCAGTTCTAACACTAATGACATTCAGTTATCATCAAATTAAAATTCTGATTACCTGTAAGATTTTACTTATTATTACACCTGTCAACATACAAGCATCTTCATTTGAGTAAATACGTTAATTAGATAAATAAGATGCCTGCACAGAGTCTTCAAAGCAAGAGGTCATGAATAATTGTCAGAAATTTTGCTTGGGTATTTGGAGTCGAGGTCTGTCTGTGTGGAGGGTGAGGGTTAAAGCTCAATGTACATTGTTTATGTATTAATTTTCATTAGTTCTTCTAAGTCTTTGGGAAGGATGAGCAAGACAGCAGAAGTGTACTCGTGAAAAAAGATGAGATCCTTTAAAGTGCCTAGTAAACCTGAGATTTATAATGAAATTTATCACTGTCTATATTTAGGCAAGGAAGCAACAATTGATTTATTTTTCACATTTGATAATAAAAGTTGAAAAATGTTGCTTTCCATCATAATTATTTCCATAACACAAATTGTATGTGGTACAATTCAGAATCGTGACTGGATAATATTTAATTCCATCCTATATTTGTGCTTTGTGCTGGTGATATCCCTTAACAGCTCGACATTTATCTCTTTTACATTATGATGTTCTTAATGGAATTTTGGAAAATGTCTGTGAACAACAGATTGATCACTAGCAGTTTGATCTTCATGGGCATGAAGAGCATTCCTGAATGTGAGCAGAACGATAAAGAGACGCACTGAAAATAATGTGGCTGGTAGTGTAGAACACTTTTTTCTCAACTTGTGTTAATCACCGCACACTGTATTGTTGTATTCAGCTAATCTCCTGCAACATTCATGGGCTGGCTATTGAAATTAATTGCACTGTGTTATTGAAAAAGCTGCAGATTTGTGAAAAATGTGTTTGTTAGATTATTTATAGAAAGTGAAATGAAGTATAATCTCCTTCCACAGACTATGTAAAATCTACACTATTATGCATTCTTGCCCACCCATTTAATATGTTCTATACTTTCGCAGGCTGTACCCCACCTTTTCAATATCCTCCCACAAACTATATGCATTCAACTCTTTCATGGATTCTGCTCCATTTATTTAAGGGAAATTTATGATTTCTTTGCGACCTCCAAATGTAATTGAAAGAATTTCCAGAATCTCTACATCTTCACCTCTCTACTATATAATACTGGCCAGCTACTTTTCACAGATGACTTTTAGGTTACGTAGCATTCAGCTACTAGCCTTAGCATTCTATTTCTTGTCAGCCATGGCTCAGTGGTAGCACTCTCGCCTCTGAGTCAGAAGGTTGTGGTTTCACAGTCCCAGGGACTTGAGCACAAAAATCCAGGCTGACACTCCAGTGCAGTACTGAGGGAGCGCTGCACTGTCCGAGATGCCGTCTTTCAGATGAGACGTTAAACCGAGGCCTTGTCTGCCCCCTCAGGTGGATGTAAAAGATCCCAAGGCACTATTGGGACAAGAGCAATGAATATCACTAATAAGAACAAATTGGAGTAGAATTTTCTGCTTTGGGCACAATCGGAGATTCCGGTGCAAATTGCGCCTAAAATTGCGCTAGTTTTGAAAAGTGTTCCCCCCCCCCCGCCCCGAGTTTCCGCTCAAACTCATTTGCATATCGCCGAACACAGAATCTGCCATGAACCAGTGCAATCAGGCAGTGTTTTAAAATGTAATTTTCTTTTTTTTTTAATTTGCTTTAAAAAATATTCCTTGACATAGTGAAGAGTGGTAACTTAGCAAAGTTTGATTAATACAGCTGAAAATGGGTTTATCACAAAAAATAAGCATTTTAAATCTCAGTGCCAATCCACCACCTGTGAGTAGTCTTTTTAAATTACTGAAAATGGCTTTTCAAAAATATACAAAACTATTTTCTAGTTGAATTGGGGTAGTCAGTTCCTTAGTAAATTTTAAAATAAAATTCATTCAAAACCTTTTAAAACGCACCTATTAGTGTCCTTTCGCTCAAAAGATCTAGCTGAATTTTTAGAGCCTCCTCGAAAGCCTGCAAACGTGTGCAATTAGCGGAAACTCCCAATGGTGATGAATTCACCCTGGGGGGGCGTGGCCAATTTTGTGGGCGGGGCCTGATTCTAGCGCGATGTTTTTTAAACTAGTGCAAAAGATCGTGGAAACTCGAGTTGTGCTGAGCGCAATTTGCGCTTAAAATCCGCGATCTTTTGCGGCGGTTATGGCAATATAGGGGGAATTGCGCCGAGAAAACCCAGCGCCACCGAATGGAAACTCCAGGCCATTATCTGGTCGTTATTACATCGCTGTTGGTGGGACCTTGCTGTGTGCTAATTGGCAGCTATGTTTCCTACAACACAACAGTGACTGTACCTCAAAAGTACTTCATCGGCTGTAAAGTGCTTTGGGACATCCTGAGGTCATAAAAGGCCCAAATAAATGCATGTCATTCTTTCTTTAGGCATCTGTATAATATGGCCAAAATACCAGAGTTTCCTTACTATTAACAGGAGCACAGTTGCAAGAAAGAAACAGCATGCCATAAGCAAAAGTTTAATTAAGGTAATTGTGAAGCTGCATCTGAAACTATACAGCATCACATAATTAGTATTACAACCTGCTTTCAAAAGTAATTGGCAAGTTTATTATCATATGACTAGGCTGAGACTTAGCTTGGGTTTTCAAACAGGTTTAATCACAAGAAGAAGTTGAACAACATTTTGACTTTACTTCTACAACACAATAACCTAGACCTTCCAAGCAGTTTGCTTGATAAATTGGGCCTATTGGGAGCCAAGTTCAGACTTCAGATCTCCACCTATTTAGCACTGAGTCCAATTTCACGATGCCAAGTTCAAAGGGCACGGGAAGCTCCAGCCAGTTCAAAGGTGGATCCATGTAAATGACATCAGAATAATGTCACTGTTATGCGTGCATTTTTCTGGCATTCACACTGGCGTATTACACAGAATTACATAGATATTATAAGACAGAAATAGGCCATTCGGCCCAAGCAGTCCATGTTGGTGTTTATCCTGCATGCAAACAGTAGTCTTATGCCTCTTTATTCCGCTTTCCTTCAACCACCTATCTAACCTATTCTTCAATGTTGTTTTGACCTCTGCTTCAGCCATTAACTGTGGGAGTTGATTCCACAGCATCACAACACTCTGAATAAAAAAAGTTTCTCCTGTTCTCTGTTGTAAATCTCTTGCATTTAAGTTTATATCCATATCCTCTTGTTCTAGACCCCTCAATTGCTGGTAACAGTCTCCAAAAACTTCTCTCCCTATTTGATTGTCTCAAAATCCAACTCGCTCTGAAATCTTGAGCTCAAGTAATCTCATTCAGACACTTCCCACAGATGTGTTTGTCCAAGTTAACAACTCCTACATGAAACTCTCAAATCCTGCAGGATCTGCACAACATTGTCCCTTCCAGTGTTGCTATTCTTACCATAAATGTTAGTTAACTTATGTTTAAGTTTATATTCTTATCTACTTAACTTTCAATTAAACTGCACTGCATTCCCTGCCCGCTCTGCTCCAAATTCCCACTCGAGCAAATTCCAGTCATAGAAGTACTGTTTTCACTCTGTCCCCACTTCATACCTTTAGCAGATCACTCCATGGTGTGCTGTCCACTCAATCTGCTTCATCGACCTGCCCATGTAAAATAGGGACTGTACTGTTTTTCAAGTTATCTTTAAGGAGCCCTATAAGAAGATTGGTAGCAGCATCGGGAGCTATTCTGCATTATTTTTCTTCTTTGCTTTTTCCTGTTGTCACTTATGTTGCAGGGACTACCTACGACAATTACCTAAAATAATAGCGCAGTGGTTTTTCCATGAGAATCCCCTTCATTTTTGTTTATTTTTTGAAGAGGAGGACTAATGATGGGCTGCCTGACCAGGTCAGCACCCACCTGCTAGTTCCCTCACACCACAATCTACAGGTACATCTGTCAGTCGCACAAGAAGGCTGTGCATTTTCACAGAGTGACAGGAGTTCTGATGGTCCAGGGAGTTTTAGATGCCACTCATGTGCTCCCTTGGACAATGTCACTACCTACAGAAAGGATTTCACTGTCTAAATGTTCAGCTTGTTCGAGACCATGTGTAATGCTCCCTTCCCAGGCAGCTTTTACAATGTCTTCATTTTAAGGAAGTCCACCATCCTACTTATGTTTGACTCACAAAGGCAAGTCTCAGGGTGGCTCCTGGGTGATCAAGGCTAACTTCTGCAGAGATGGATCATGATACCTATATGGGATCTGAGGACGCCAGCTGACCGTAAGTGTAATAAGATGTTGGAATCCACGAGAGTAATCATCAAGCACACCATTGTCATGTGAAAGCAGTGCTTATGGTGTCTGGATAGAGCTGGGGGTGCATACTGCAATACAGCCCAGCTCAGGTTTCAATGGTTCTGATAGTCGGTTGCACACTGCGCACCTTTGCCCTGCAAAGAAATGTCATCAGAGGGGACCACCAGGAGGAGCAAGAGCAGTCTGAAGAGGCTGTAAAAGAGAGCCTGATACAAGTTGCAAGATCCAGTCAGTAAACTCCTGTATAGGAGACCTTCTTTTAAATTTGGACTATGCCCACTGCATAACAATCCTGTCTACATTTTTCCCATGCCCTCCACAAATACACTTTCATCTCCAGTGCCTTAAATCTGCCATGCAAATAACAAATCTCCCATTCATGCCACTTGATGAAATATGCTTTTAAACATTTGCATGAATACCCTCTATATAAATAATTCCTGCACAACTAAATTGTTCATAACCAAACGTGACGGGAGAGTGTCTACTGTTTGATTCTACGGTGCTCTCCCTTGGTGACAGTGTGTTTCATATCTTGTGCTTTGTCTAGGTGCTACCTTAGTGGCAGGCGTATGTGAGGTGGGTGGCTGCAATGTGTGCACAAGAGCCTGTTGAGAGTGAGCAGGCCCTCACATCCTAGTAGCTGAGTCCCGAGATCGACCATATGCAGCTTTTCATTCCACAACTACATGGGCAGCCTGATTTATGTGCTTACTGCCATATATGCAGACGTCATGGAGGGGCTTCAGGAATTCCAGATTGTTGTCATCTTGAGAGACCACGTAATCATCCATGCTCATTCCAGTCATGCCTCTTCTGCAGGGTACAGCCTTACCATGGCCACCATTCAACATGAAAATGGCACGAATGAGATCAGTGAAGCCCGACTTCATTGTTGTCTCTAGCCTGTGGAGGCTGGAAGAGATTGCCTATTTTATAGTGGAACCCAAGACCTATATAGCAGCAGTCCCAGCATTTACAGTACTGGCTTTCGTCATATGCCATCCAGTGCCCCTCTGCAGATGTAGAGAGAGTTGCCACATGCCCCATGGTGGACTGCAGTGTTGCAAGGCAGTGCACATGTGGCTAATGGACTCCTCTACATGAGACGCCATCTGTAACATGCTGCATGGCGTGATCCCCAGAGTGTGCACTCAGACCTGATGCTCAGAAAGCATCCCTCTTTCAGAAGCAGGTCCTATGAGTCCCCTCTGATGCAGTGCACCTGAAGAAATAGACCAGTTATAATGATTATATGAGGCAGCTTCCATATACAGCTTTCAGTAGAAGGTTGACATGGTGAAATTCTTCAGTATGTGCTTTATTGCTAGTATTTGAATGAGGGAACAGGATGAGAATGAAAGCAGCCCAAGGTTATCAAGAACTTTGAGTTGGCAGCAGTCCTCCTACTTTCCCATTTCCAGCAATCTTTATGTCCTCCCTTCCTAGACCTCATCTTCATTTTGGGCTAGAGGACAAATGTTAAGGAATCAGCTTCCTGTAAATGTTGTCTCTCTCCTGTTATAGGTTGTATTCTCCTGCAACTAGAGTAAAGGAAGTGAGAAGTTCTAATTGTCAAGGTGACCTACAGATTTACCTGAGTATCAGTATACAGCCCGTAGTGGATGTGATGACATGTATTTGCAGCATAGGTAACTATAGGTGGGAGGATTCTTCTGGGTTGAGTGCATTTAAGGATGTGAGTGAAGGAACACTTCCAGGTCAAGGGAGGGGATGTGCATCTTGCTGCACAATGAGCATTTGTGGTAAGGCTTTAAAGTAGTATGATTTGTAATAGTCAGTGGATTGTATTAATGAAGAATAATGGTGAGTTCTTCTACCTTAGCTGATCAAGTAAGGTAATTAAATTCTTCTAACACTGCTTCTAGTTGTGCTGTGTAGTGGAGGTGACATTCACAATAGTCACTACCTCCTCTCACTCTCCATGAGCTACTCTTCTTGGGATCCTGCAATGGTCACTGTTGAAGAGGCCCTCCTACTCCGCCTCACTTTCTTCAGAAGAATTTCAATAGACCCTTCTGAGAAAGGGACCATTCTGTAGTCTTCTGCGCTCCTTACAGATAGTGTTTTTCTAATCGCCATGCCTGCTCCTTTTAGCTGCTGCAGCTCTTTAAATTCTGCAGCAGTACCTGAAGTCCTGCCAAACAATGGACGAGCTCTCAGTCACAGGTGTTGTTCATTCTGGAGTCTTGCCCACATTATGATAATAAGGGCTTGTATTCGCTAGAGTTTAGAAGAATGAGAGGGGATCTCATTGAAACTTATAAAATTCTAACAGGACTAGACAGACTAGATGCAGGAAGGATGTTCCCGATGGTGGGGCAGTCCAGAACCAGGGGTCACAGTCTAAAGATAAGGGGTAAGCCATTTAGGACTGAGATGAGGAGGAATTTCTTCACCCTGAGAGTGGTGAACCTGTGGAATTCTCTACCACAGAAGACAGTTGAGTCCAATTCATTAAATATATTCAAGAAGGAGTTCGATATATTTCTTAAGGCTAAGGGGATCAAGGGATATGGGGAGAAAGCAGGGACAGGGTACTGAATTTGGATGATCAGCCATGATCGCATTGAATGGCGGAGCAGGCTCGAGGGGCCGAATGGCCTACTCCTGCTCCTATCTTCTATGTTTCTACGTTAAGACTGATCCCAGCAATACAATCCCAGCAGACTAAAGGTTGGACAGGTGCCTTTCCCACAATGCCTGATTTTCAGCTGATCATACATCTGACCAGAAAATCGACGCTACTGTCTCCTTGTAATTAGCTAACTAATTTTCATTTGGATTCTCTACTAATTCATCACAATTATCAGAACATAAATAACAAAGAGACAGGGATGAAATTGTACATGTGCATACATTCCAAGTCAATTTCAGATGATTACATGCATAATCAATTCAGGGTTATTTGGTTTTGTGTATGCACAAGTCCAGCTCGTGACTGTACCATCCATGAACTTGCCCCAACCATCCACTGTAGACTTCTTGCTTAATGTTCAATACCTACAGACTATGGCTAACCATCCAATCAAATGGGTTTGGCAGAATTAAAATGTTTTAAGATACTCTTGAAACTTAATGCATTGTTAAATTGACGAGAAAAAATTGTAATGTTTGAAAGTCTCCTCTGAGCTGCACTGTAGCACATCTTACAACTCACATGAAATATCTTCTACCTTCATTCCTGATTTTATATCCTGTAGTAAGGAGCAATTAATGCACGTGTTGTTAAGTCTATGACATAAGACAAACTGACCACAGTAGCTTTCTCTTTACCATATTTGGTGATTTAACCTCTTCAGCTCAGTATGAATACCCGTGCTCAGTCTCTGGAAATATCTGAGAGGGGGGAATTATTTGTAACAAAACAAAAGCAAAATACTGCAGATGCTGGAAATCTCAGATAAAAACAGAAAATGTTGGAAACACTCAGCAGGACAAGCAGCATCTGTAGAGAGAGAAACAGAGTTAACGGCCGCGGTTTTGCCGGCGCTCAGAAGTCGGGTTTGGAGGCAGGTCCGGAGTTAAAATCAAAATGATTGATGGCGGGCTACGAACCCGCCGCTATCCCGCCTCCACGCGACTTTCCAAAGTGTCGGGTCTGCGACTTCCGATCAGACCCGACACCAAGCGGCGGGAGAGGCACTTAAGGTAGTTAACAGTTTGTTAAGTACCTGCTTAATCCTATTTTTACAGGGTTTTCGATTTTGTCACATTTTCCGCGTGTTCCACGTTGTTCGACAAACACGCCAGCTGTTTGTGTTGGGTATTGGAACAAGCTGACTAGTTCACAGCTGCAACTGCAGCATAAAAACTAACCTGCCACATCAGTTCAATTTCAAATGCCAGAACTATCTGTTTTCAGGATTTGGAAGACATTTTTCAGGTGTATTGAGGTTGTAAGTGTTTGTTCTGAGATCTATATGCACTGTGACCTCCTTGGAATAACCTCTCTCCACATTGACTGAACGCTTAAAACATCTCTTCCTCAACTGACATATAGACCAGCAGAATGGGAACCATTTATACTCTCTCATCCTGGTCCTCAGATTTGGAGGAAGAGAGCTGCAGCAGCAGCAAAACTAGACACACCAGCAACAGGAACGCCAACCTTCTCCTCAACTACCTGATGCTGCACAGGGCAGAGGGCGTCAGAGCAGGGCTGCACCTCCCCACAGGAGATTCCCCCAACACATGGTTTACAGGCCGAGGATGAGCTTCCTCAACATGAGTGAGCAGCAGTGCCAAAGGAGGCTGAGACTTTCGCGAGAGGTAGTCGCTGACATCTGCACAATGCTGCACCAACACCTGGAGCCCAGAGGAGCGGGTGGACACTCCTTACCAGTAGCTGTCAAAGTCACCACTGCCCTCAACTTCTTTGCTTCAGGGTCCTCCCAGGGATCAGCAGCAGACATCAGCGGCGTCTCCCAGTCGGCCGCACACAGTTGTATCACGCAGGTTACCGATGCCCTGTTTGCCAAGTCGCACAATTACATCCACTTCTCCACGGATGAAGTAAGTGTAACCGCGCGGGAGGTTGGGTTTGCCAATCTGGCAGGCTTCCCAAGGGTGCAGGCTGTCATCAACTGCACACATGTGGCCATCAGAGCACCCCATCACAACCCAGCTGTATTTGTGAACCGCAAGGGCTTCCACTCCCTTAACGTCCAGCTGGTGTGTAACCAGAGGAAGAACATTATGCATGTTTGCGCCAAGTTCCTTGGCAGCTGCCATGACTCGTTCATCCTGCGGCAGTCTACTGAGCCTCAGCTGTTCAATCCGCCAACCCAACTTTCCGGATGGTTACTTGGAGACAAGGGCTATCCCCTGAAGACGTGGCTAATGATACCGATGAGGAGGCCATCAAGCGAAGCTGAGGAGCACTACAATGTGAGCCACATTTCCACCAGAGCCATCATCGAGCAAACCATCGGCTTGCTAAAATGCGCTTCAGATGCCTGGACAGATCTGGTGGAGCTCTTTAGTATGCATCAGCCAGGGTGTCCAGAATCATCGTGGTCTGCTGTGCCCTGCACAACATCGCACAGCAGTGTGGCTTACCGCTGCCTGAGGAACAAGTTGCAGAGCGCACAGCCTCCTCAGAGGAGGAGGAGGATGAGGCTGCAGATGAGGAAGACCTGGCCGAGGCGACTGTCCCAGTGCCACCAGCACGCGAGCACATTGCTGGTCGTGAGGCGAGGGATGAACTAATCCATGTCAGATTTGCATAACTTTACTCAGCAAAGACATGTGGCTGGCACATGGAAATGAGGGTTGACAGGACCTTCATTCCACACCATACAGCTTCTGTACAATAAACTGTGCATTCCTATCACTCTCCCCACCATCACTGCAGATGAAAGGCGCCATGACCCCTCACTGTGCCACTTCCAATTCTGAGCACACATAGGGAAACTCTTTGAATCTTTGACATCGCATTTGTTTAATACAATTGAAATAAAGATGACAAACGTAACTTTGTATTATATCAAAACACCCAAGTGACTATCCTGGTGACTATTTGTGTTAGCTTTCTTTTACACGGGCTTCTACATGGTGCTTCCCCTGTGGCTTCAGCAGATGTAGAGGCAGCTTGCTCACTTCCCTGCTGTGCCTGCTTAGATGCCTTTGGCGGGCGTCCTCTGGGTTTGGGAGCCTGGGAGGGCTCCACAAAAGTCTGCTCTTCCTACGGCTGTGCAGGGGCAGAGACGGCCATCTCAGTTGGGTGAGGCATCTTGGGCTCTGACCGAGGGCTCTGCAGTGGCATGGGAGTGTGAGCGCTTGGAGAGGAGTCCCCACTTCCTTGTTGTCGACCACCAACATCCCTCTCATGGATCACCCGCACTTCACTGCTAGCAAGTAGCTGGAGAGCACCTTGCTGCACATCAATGGGGCCATGAGGATCCATTTCTGTGCTGACAGTCCTCATAAAAAGGATGTCCATAAACCTCTGGTTTCTCTCCTCAATAGATGCCCATTTATCCTCCATAGATGACCATCTATTTAGAAGTGTTACTATGTTCTCCTGTGTCTAGTGATTTATGTCCTCCATGGAGGTTGCCATCCTTTCCATGGTGGCACCTACATTTGCCATTGCGTGCACTACGGCATTGTTCATGTTTGAGATGGACTCCTCCATTCTCTGCACACTCGGAGTTACCATGCTTACAAACCCTGTCAGAGCCTCCTGCACTTGTTCCTGAAGCTCCAGCACCACCCTCTTTCTGGATGGCCCCAGAGGCACAGCGTCTACATGCAGCTGAGCAGAGCTAGGAGCGTACAGCGGCCTCCGGCGAGGACTCTCCACTGCTGTCGCTGTCTCCACCATCTGCTCCTGCTCACTTGTGAGCTGTGATACACCAGGTGACAACACTAATCTATCTCGCGAATGACCCACCGAGGTGTTCGTCTCTGCGCTGGAGTTGGGTGCGCTCATTTCTGCTGACGCTGCTCCCTTAGAGGCTTCAGCTTCCTCTGAAGAGTCGTCTGACTCTTCCTCCTGGACAGTGGAGAGGGGGGGCTCTCGATGGTCCTGTGGGGGAGTAAAGGCATGAGTTAGACAGTGATATTTAGGTAGCAGACACATCCCATTGTGCAGATGGTCAGAACTCAATCTGTATGAACATCAGATGCCATATCAGTCACTCATGAAATCTAAATCAGAGGGTTGCAAATCTATTCTGTCACCAGCTTGCTCTACTGTGCCCGTCTCTCCGTCCCCCACTTCCAGCTCCTCTGCATCTCCGATGATCTCGATAGCAGCCTCCTCAGCATTAGTTAAATGCACCATGGAAGGTGGCCCTCCTCTTGTCCTCCCCCTCTCCCTCTTATTGTGGGCTCTCTTTTCCTGCAATGAGGGACACAAGTGGAGTTTCAGCGAGATTGATGGAGTGAGTGTAAAGAATCCATAACATAGATGTTTAGGGGGAGACAAAGATGGAGTGAGGTGCCAATACCAAGGGCCCTCCCTGTGCGTTGTTAGTTGTTGCCATTGCATAACAGTGAGAGCGAGTGTGAGGGGTGCATAGTAGAATGGTGGAGTGAGTCTGTACATAGAGAGAGAGGGATGGTTAAGGATGCAAGGGATGTAAGGGTAAGTTGGGATGTGGAGGAGTAGGTTGACAATGCAAAGTGCTGGTGATGAGAAGAGATGGGAAGCAGATTGAAGGTAAGTGTGATGTTATACTCACTTTTGCTGAGCGTAGCAGATCATTGAACCTTTTTCTACACTGCACCCAGGTGCGTGCACACAACGACCTTGCACTGACCTCCTCAGCAGTTTGCAGCCAGGCTGCCTTTGTGTGATGAGGAAGCTTCCTCCGTCCATTGGAAGGGAACAGAACCTCCTTGCGCCCTCTTACTCCCTCCACAAGAGCTTGGAGGGAGTCATCATCAAAGCGGGGAGCAGCCTTTGTTCTTGGAGCAGTCATCTCGCAAACACCAGCACTCAGGAGCATCAGAAAGTAAATGAAACCCAAAGGCTACATGGGCCCCTTAAATGCAGCTGAGTCGAAGACGTCAGCAAAGGCGAGCAGCAGACCCTCACCCATTGATTGGGCCGGGTAACACGCATGGCGGGCTTAATAAGCCCAATCTACTGAAAATCGTTATCTCAGTGCGGATGGAACCGGCAGCAGGACCGGAACCCACCAAACACCGAACTCGACATGAACCCACCTCTGGACAGAAAATCCAGCCCAACGTTTCAGGTCAATGACCTTTTGTCAAAACTGGAAAAGTTTAGAGATGTAACAGGTTTTAAGCACATATAGAGGCAGGGAAATGGGGTAGGGGAGCAAAGAACAAAAGGGAAGGTCTGTGATAGGGTGGAAGGCAGGAGAGATTAAATGACAAAAGGGATGAGGGTGCAAGGCAAAAGGGGATGGTAATGGGACACGTAAAGAAACAAAAAATGGGTTTAGAATCATCAACAACAGCTGCCGTCCGAAAAAATGGAGACAGAGGTTATGATCTAAAATTGTTGAATTCACTGTTGAGTCCGGAAGGCTGTAAAGTGCTTAATGAAAAGATGAGGTGCTGTTCCTCGAGCTTACGTTGAGCTTCATTGGAACAGTGTAGGAGGCAGAGGTCAGAGTGGGAGTGTTCTGGAGAATTAAAATGACAGGCGACTGGAAGCTTGGGGCCACGCTTGTGGACTGAATGGAGGTGTTCCGCAAAGCAGTCACCCAATCTGAGTTTGGTCTCCCCAATGTAGAGGAGACCGCATCGTGAGCAGCGAATACAGTATATTAAATTGAAAGAAGTACAAGTAAATCGCTGTTTAACCTGGAAGGAGTGTTTGGGGCCCTGGATGGTGGGAAGGGTGGAGGTAAAAGGGCAGGTGTTGCATCTCCTGCGCTTGCATGGGAAGGTGCCGTGGGAAGGAGAATGGGTGTTGGGATGATAGAGGAGTTGACCAGGGTGTCGTGAAGGGAATGGTCCCTTCGGAATGCTGAAAGGGGAGGGGAGGGGAAGATGTGAGATCATGCTGGAGTTGGTGGAAATGGCGCAGGATGATCCGCTTAATGTGGAGGCTGGTGGGGTGAAAGGTGAGGACAAGGGGAGCCCTATCGTAGTTCTGGGAGGGAGGGGAAGGGGTGGGAGCAGAAGTGCGGGAAATGGAACGGACATGGTCGAGGGCCATGTCAACCACGGTGGAGGGGAATCCTTGGTTGAGAAAAAAGGAAGACATATCGGAAGCACTGGTATGGAAGGTGGCATCATCGGAACAGGTATGACAGAGACAGAGAAACAGGGAGAATGGAAGAGTCCTTACAGGAAGCGGGGTGGGAGGAAGTGTAGTCAAGTTGTCTGTGGGAGTCAGTGGGCTTAATGTGAATGTTTGTCGATAGCTTATGTCCTGAAATGGAGACACAGATGTCGAGGAAGGGAAGGGAAGAGTCGGAGATGGACCATGTGAATGTGAGGGAAGCGTGGAAATTGGAAGCAAAGTTGATGAAATTTTCTAGTTCAGGGCGAGAGGAGGAATCGGCACCAATACAGTCATCAATGTACTGGAAAAAGAGGTGAGTGAGGGGACATGAGTAGGACTGGAACAATGAATGTTCCACCTATCCCACGAAAAGGCAGGCATAGCTAGGACCCATACGGGTTCCCATAGCAACACCTTTTATTTGGAGGAAGTGAGTGGAATCAAAGGAGAAGTTGTTCAATGTGAGAACAAGTTCAGCCAGGCGGAGGGGGGTGGTGGTGTATGGGAACTGGTTGGGCCTCTGTTCAATAAAGAAGCGGAGCACCCTCAGGCCGTCCTGGTGGGGGATGGAGGTGTAGAGGGCTTGGACGTCCATGGTGATTTGGAGACGGTTAGGGCCAGGAAAATGGAAACTGTTAGTGGCGGAGGGCGTATGAAAGGTCACGGATGTAGGGAGGAAGAGACTGGACAAGGGGAGAAAAAATAGAGTCGAGATAGGAATAAATCAGTTCCGTGTTGTCTTTTAAGGCATAACAGCAATCCGTTATTTCATGATGTGTTCATCAAGCCAGTACAGGATGAAACTGGTTAGTGTAGCGCTGTGGCAGTGGTTGTGTATCATTGCACTTGCAGAGCTAGAAGCAGTTTCAGAGTGAAATACCTGGGGTATTTAGGGTGATTTAGCTGGTGCTAATCATGCATTGTCTGAAAGTCTCTGGCTTGAATTCAATACATTTCTGTTCCTGACTCCAACTGTTCTTTTTAATCTAGCTTTAGTGAAGCAGTTTATCTCCTGCCCACAGAGACAATCTCCATTTAATTCAATGAGCTCAGCTAATGAGGAAAACCTTCTCTTCAAAAAGGCAAATCAGCTCACAGAAATCAAGGTTCTATTCCCTCCGTAAATTATGGGACTTGGTTCATGTTTGGAGGCTATTTGATGGTGTTAGCTCAAAAAATGCATCGAAGGACTGAATAAAAGTGGTACCTAGTGGGGAAAGCTTATTTATTATATAATTAGGACAGCAAGAGAGCAGTGATGTGGTGACAATTCCCCTAGGTAATTTGACCAAGATTGCAGCTCAGTGCTGGAAAAGGAATCTTCGAAATGCAATGACCATCTGACCCGATGAGTGAGAGAGAAGCGACTAGATGAAAATGACATTACTTTTTCTTCCCCGCCCCGAGATTAGTCCCGAACTAGTCATGCATGAATATATTTACGGTACATCTGAAGGTAAACTGGGCTTAAATCATATACCCACACACCAGGTTTGGCTGCAAAATAAACGGGACAGTCAAACGTGTTGCTGGCTTTGCAGTATTTTTTGTATGGGTGGTTCATCTGGTCCTTTCATTGGCTGCAGCTTGCAATTTGATAGCTCAGGGTTGAAATGGTGAGTCACACTAATAATCACAATGTTCCTATCAGTGTTCATTTGATTCTGTGGAAGATGAGCAATTTTCTGTTAGAGATTGAGTCAATCATTGCCATTGACTCAGAATTAAAGTGAAGCCTACCTCTGGGATTTTCATTTAACTGACTTGGTTTATTTAGCACTCTCCTTTCATCCTGAGCCCCAAAATGTAGGCTCAACCCACAATTAGCTATTTATTCTAGATACCTCCACGACAAATCAATTCTATTTCATTTATAGTATTAAAAACTTTTCAAAAGAGCAGCATTTTTAAAATGTTCTCCCTAATTCAAAATTATTCACTGAACCCCAAGTATTTTTGTAATGAGGTTTTCCAATTGCCGTATATGAATTAATTCTGACGAGTACTGGTTGATATTTGTGGCTTTGAACATACATAAGGGGTAATTCTGCGACCCCATCTTCCTAGCCGGAAGCTGGAAGTGCGGAGAATCCGGGTTACAGTGGTGTAGCCCTATTTCTGACCCGCAATCCCTGTGAGTGTGGATTGCTGCTGGGAGAGTGGGGTCCTCCTTTCCATCAAATAATGTCAGAGAAAAGCATTCTGGAAAATTCTAATGCTAAGATATGTCAGAGCCACACAATTTATTTGTTCAAAACAATTTTACAAAATCAAGTACCAAATTGCAATTAAACGTGAGTATCTATCGACAATATAATTGTTTGTTGTAGCAATACTGAAAGAGTCAGAAATTGGACCTTGTTGCGTCCAATTTCGGGGAACAATGTACAAATTGTTTACAATTACAAATTTAAACCCCAAGTGAAATTGACTGTATTTTATTTTTTAGATCCTTGTGAGTCTGACCCATCCTGTAGTGTTTTAGCTGTGTCTCTTGTAGTACTGTGTTTTGGTACGTTTTAATAAAACCCGGTGTTGAAGGAATAACTAAACTTGTTTTAATGTGCTGATGACACCATTAATGAACAGTTGTACAGATGTATGTATGTTTTCTTTGGATAACTCTCTGTCCTTCATAAGTGCTTGTCTCGTAAAAGCATGGCTCGAAGGGCCAAATGGCCTACTCCTGCTCCTATTTCTTATGTTCTTATGATGGATTGGTCCTCGATTTCTTGACGAAGGAAGCCTGAAAAACATCCAAACCATAATTGGGTCGGGCCATTTTTCAGGCGCCCAGGAGGCCGCCTAAACCACGTTTGTATTTTAAATATGCTAATGAGGAGCTTAGCGCCTGTCTTAGGACCCCTCTGGGAAATTAGGCTGCCCTGAGTGGAGCAGGTTTGGGCCTTCATCGCACTGGTTTACTAGACGTCGATATGGCCTAGCCAACGGCTGTCACTGAGAGGGTACATTTAATTACTTTTGTTTAAATTGATGCTGACAGCCGCAAGTGCCCTCCTCCTTCCCCGAAATTCAACTCGTCAATCGGACGAGCTGCCTGTGGAAGCACGATGGGGGCCGACAGCTTGCTATGAGTATTTAGATATATCTCGAAGACCAATATCTCGTGATCCTCGGGTCTCCATCTTCAGGCACAGGGACTGTTCCTTGTGCTCATTTGGTACTTGGAAAACTCACCTAAACAAATTTCTAGGCCAAAAAGTTTTGAATTGTACCAAACAAAGCAAGATCTTACCTGCTCACTAATAGAAAATAGGTATTGAGCCTGCAGCTATCCACATCTGACACAAATGATGCTTTATAGAATCATGGAATCATAGAATGATTACAGCACAGGAGGAGGCCATTCGGCCCGTCGAGCCCGTGCCAGCTCTCTGCAAGAGCACTTCAGCTAGTCCCACTCCCCCGCCCTTTCTCTGTAGCCATACACATTTTTTTCCTTTAAGTACTTATCCAACTCCCTTTTGAAAGCCATGATTGAATCTGCTTTCACCACCCTCTCAGGCAGTGCATTCCAGATCCTAACCACTTGCTGCATAAAGAAGTTTTTCCTCATGTCGCCTTTGGTTCTTCTGCCAATCACCTTAAATCTGTGTCTTCTGGTTCTCGACCCTTCTGCCAATGGGAACAGTTTCTCTCCATCTACTCTGTCTAGACCCTCATGATTTTGGACATCTCTATCAAATCTCCTCTTAGCCTTCTCTGCTCTAAGGAGAACAACCCCAGCTTCCCCAGTCTATCCACGTAACTGAAGTCCCTCATCCCTGGAACCATTCTTGTAAATCTTTTCTGTACCCTCTCTAAGGCCTTCACATCCTTCCCAAAGTGCGGTGCCCAGAATTGGACACAATACTCCAGTTGAGGCCGAACCAGTGTTTTATAAAGGTTCATCATAACTTCCTTGCTTTTGTACTCTATGCCTCTATTTATGAAGGAGCGATAGTTCCGAAAGCTTGTGATTTCAAATAAAACTGTTGGACTATAACCTGGTGTTGTGCGACCTCTCTATTTATGAAGCCCAGGATCCCGTGTGCTTGTTTAACCGCTTTCTCAACCTGCCCTGCCACCTTCAATGATTTGTGCACATATACCCTCAGGTTTCTCTGTTCATGTACCCCTTTTAGAATTGTACCCTTTAATTTATATTGCCTCTCCTCATTCTTCCTACCAAAATGTATCACTTCGCACTTTTCTGCAGTAAATTTCATCTGCCATGTGTCCGCGCATTCCACCAGCCTGTCTATGTCCTCTTGAAGTCTATCACTATCCTCCTCACTGTTCACTATACTTCCAAGTTTTGTGTCATCTGCAAATTTTGAAATTGTGCCCTGTGCACCCAAGTCTAAGTCATTAATATATATCAAGAAAAGCAGTGGTCCTAGAACCGATCCATGGGGAACCCCATTGTGTACCTTCCTCCAGTCCAATAAACAACCGTTCACCACTACTCTGTTTCCTGTCACTTAGCCAATTTCGTATCCATGTTTATACTTGTAACAAATCCTATAAGATTGTAGATTTTCTTCTTAAAGGTGTGAGTGTCACGGTGGTAATTTGCATAGGTTTGCATGTTGTCACAACACTTGAGCACAGCCATTGTTTTCAGTGAATAAGAATTAACTTTTACGACACAACAATTCCTGTTCCTGTGTACATAATGAAGTAGCAGTTAATGGATTCTGATCAAGAGTTTCTAGTATATTTGGCAGCTGCGATTCCGGGTGAAATATGACTTGGTTGTACAGCCAATTTGTGCAACAACTTGTTAATTTTGCAGCGGGTCATTTTGAAGAATCGGATTAGGTAATGCTTTCTAAATCAATATGCCCAGGTCAGCAAATGTTGCTCTATAATTCATAAGAATTAAACACCATCGGTAGTAAAAGTGGGAATTTAGCTTATTTCAAGATTTGGTTTTAATTTTAGCTTCAATATACAAAGTTTAATCCAAGGTGCCATTAAAATACGTTACACTGTTGAGCAACAGGCAACACAAGATCTCCCTACATATACCAATAATCTCCTTCCTCTGCTTGAGGGTCCATCCGTGATTATTACCCTTCTTTACCGGCAGAGAAACTTAATTTGAACTGGTTTTAATCAAAATTCCCACCTCTGATTAACAGCTGCTTTTCAGCGGTATTTAGGTTCCTTACACGCAACTGTCGGAGAAATAATTTCTCTGAATCATTTCTCTCCCTGAACATGACAAATTCAGGTACATCCAGATACTTTTCCTCATGTCTACTTCCATAGGCAAGGGCATGCTCCCTGTGAACTAAAGCATGACAATGGCCCAGAAATTGATCTCGCTCTGTTCCCGCGGGGGTAAGGCTTCCCCGCGATCTCTCACTCCGCGTGTGCTTTTTCAGATCCAGCTCGCACGAACTTGATGTTCTAGACATCAGCTGGGCAGTGCTTGCGTATCCCACCGGCGTAGTGAATTCGTGCGAGCTGTGGGATCACGTGACTCAGTTAGAGCCAATGGCAGCACACCATCTTCCATTCATAAGTTTCACATACGTGCTGTGAAATCTATGAATCTTACACCCCCCCAAAATAACAGCTAAACCTCAATTAAATTTAAAAAAAAACCATCACATTAATAAAATAAGTATAGTTAAATAAATTAACCATTTTAAATAAAAAATTAAATTTTTGAAAAAATTTAAAATCTTTTAAAAAGTTATAAAAATAAACTTACCTGTCTTTAAAGTCTCTAAAAAAGATATACCTGTTAAAAAAAATTCAAAAAAATACTTAATTCACTACTTACCTTGTTAAAAGTGGGTCTTACTCCTCCTTTTTCCATTTCTAAAATCTTCCGTACTTACCTGCGCGTCCAAAGCACGAAGTGCACAGCGTGCGCGCAGCCTGTAGCGCGCACACGATGCACCGAGGAACCGCCCCCTTTTCAAAAGACCAAGTGCCGGTTTTCAGCGCATGCGCAGGGCATGCAGAAAACCGGCAATTGGAGAGAGAATACGCGAGAGTACGCACTGCGTACTCTCGCGTCGCGGGATGAATTTTTGGCCCATTATATGCAAAGTGGGCCACAGGTTGAACAATTGATCAAGGTACAGACTGGAAGTAATGCAGGTTATCATTCTGAGTTGCTTTTCTTACTGACCGATGGGCAAATAACATATTGACAGACCATATATCTCGGGTTAAAAACTATAAATTTGATTTATTAAGAAGTAAAATTAAGCAGAAGCAAAAGCAAATGCAGCTGATTTCACTAGATTGCAGAACTTTGCTTGGCTCACTGTCCCTGTTTCAGAATAATAAGTCCTAAAGCCTCAGTAATGGTTCCAATGTGGAACCTGTAGAGAATCCTTCATTAACCTCTGCCTGTATTGTGATTTATTCAAGAAAGGAACCAAAGAAACAGTGATATCAAACTTACTTTTACTCCTTGCTTTGCTTTGAAGTTTGAACTGGGACAAGAAGGATCAAAATTACCTAAAGCTGTCCAATATAAATATGAAAGATGCACACAATCTGCTGGACAGGTTTCCTGATATAATGTTTATGCCTTTGAACAAATACATTTGCATACAGAGAGTGATACCATAGCTCTCCTCCAATAGTCTGACTAGCTCCATTTTTTTCAAGACACAACCAATGACCTCCAATGGACAATTGCAAAGGACATGGACAGATATAAACAATTGATAGCACAGTAATCTATATTAACTGTGTCTAACACCCAGACCTAACATTCTATCTCTAAGCCATCTACCTCGACAGAGATGACTCATCTGCTTTTGAAGTGGAACCAGTATATGAGATAGACAATGTGAAATGTACAACTCCCATGCTTCTCACGCACCCCCTGAATTTGTCCACAGCTTCTGAAAACCACCAGCATCCAATCCCCAGTGTCATTTTCAAGTCAAACTCTAGACACGGAAGAGCAGGCCTATGTGAGGGAAATTTCCTTCAGTTATTACTGTCATTTTTTATGGGTAACTTTAATTACTTTTTCCCTAATTGTTTATTTTTTTAATATATATGTATGTGCAAAAAGTGATGTGCTTTTAACTGGTGTTAGGTTGCTGGCTACCCCTTCAATACTGGATGCAGGAAAAGGGGTTGAAGGGATATGGGAACAGGGTGGGTAAATGTGATTAGGACTACAAGACCTGGACGACGTTCAGGCTTGGGCTGATAAGTGGCAGGTAACATTCGCGCCACAGAAGTGCCAGGCAATGACTATCTCCAACAAGAGAGAGTCTAACCACCTTCCCTTGACATTCAACTGCACTACCATTGCCGAATCCCCCACCATCAATATCTTGGGGGACCAGCCACATAAATATTGTGGCTACAAGAGCAGGTCAGAGGCTGGGTATTCTGTGTCGAGTGTCTCACCTCCTGACTCCCCAAAGCCTTTCCACCATCTACAAGGCACAGGTAAAGAGTGTGATGGAATACTCTCCACTTGCCTGGATGAGTGCAGCTCCAACAACACTCAAGAAGCTCGAAACCATCCAGGACAAAGCAGCCCGCTTGATTGGCACCCCATCTACCACCTTAAACATTCACTTCCTCCACACTGGCGTACCATGGCTGCAGTGTGTACCATCTACAAGATGCACTGCAGCAACTCACCAAGGCTTCCTCGGTAGCACCTCCAAAACCTGCGACCTCTACCACCTAGAAGGACAAGGGCAGCAGACGCATGGGAACACCACCACCTCCAAGTTCACCTCCAAGTCACACACCATCCTGACTTAGAAGTATATCGCCAATCCTTCATCGTCCCTGGGTCAAAATCCTGGAACTCCCTCCCTAACAGCACTGTGGGAGTACCTTCACCACACGGACTGCAATGGTTCAAGAAGGCAGCTCACCACCACCTTCTCAAGGGCAATTAGGGATGGGCAATAAATGCTGGCCTTGCCAGTGACGCCCACATCCCATAAACAAATAAAAAAAAATATTTGCTCTGGTGGAGGGTAAATGCTGACTTGGACTGGTTGGGCCAAGTAGCCTGTTTTTGTGTTGTAACTTCTATGTAGTTCTATGTATTTTGTAGAGAAAGTTTAACAGCCACCTAAAACCAAAGTTATGCAGCTGGCCAATCCCAATTCAATGCTGCAAGTTTTGTTGTTGTAGTCTCCCTGGTAACAAGCTTGATGGCATCTGACACACAATTTTGAAGTATATGTAGAATTTGTGATTGGTTCAGTTAGCACTTGACAGATAGGTCCTTTTAAAATTTGAGTGGCATATTATTAAAAATCCAGAATGCGCTAGTAACCTTCTCCTGGGATGTAAAAAAGACAATTTTGTTTGAGTTGGAAGCAGTTGCAGAATCTCGAGGACAGTTGGAGAATCTCATGAAGAGAAAACACCCTGAAGGGACAATCAAAAGTCTCAGTAGTAGCCAGAAGAAAAGAACGGACAACATTTTCCAGAAAACCGTTGTTTAGTCCTTAGAATGATGATCTTTTATTATTTTATCTACTCAAGGAAATAAATATCTAACTGTATTCATATCGTTGTTAAATTATTAAACTAGTTTAAATTTTATACAATAAATCTGTTTCATTTTTAAACTTTAAAGATGACGGCCCCAATTTTGAGGGCCTCTTCCCACTCACGAAACATTATGGTCCTACTTCTGCTCCCGACCTGCCTGCCTGCATCTTCATCGGACCCTTCACATGGAAGGCCCAGGCGCCTGCCTCTTTCAGGCACGAGGCTACTTTGAATATGCTAACTGGGGTCCTATGACGTACATAGAACCCCAACGTAATTTTGAGGTACCAATGGGCGGAGCGGCCTAACCTTTGCGTGCCACTTTTAAAAAGGTAAATGCAAGTTTTGTTAGTGATTTTTGTGGGACAATGCTCCTCCTGGCCCCACCATTTCCCTGAAGCCATGTGTCCATTAAAACCACAGACAGCGGTCTGTGTATTGGGGGGGGGGGGTATATCAGAGAGCTGTTTTGGATAGCTCTCTCTCTCTCTCCTGCCCTCCTCACAACGGAACATCAAGAGGAGCTGAGCCTTGCTCTTCCAACCAAGACGGACTTCGACTCAGACTGGGACTCGCATGCCGCAAGGCCAGTATGGAACCAAGTAGCCGAGACGTACGGGAGGAAGCTGCAAGCAAGATCAAGGGCAATCTAGGTGAGCATTGCCAAGCCTGCACATCCACAAGATCACTTAGCTGTGTGAGGGGGTGCCTGTATGTTCCTACCAAACCAGAGGGGGTTTAGCGTTGGAAGGGTCCTGTGATAGTTTAGTTCACGGGAGGGTGTTTTTAGGCCGTGGTAAGTCAGCATGGCAGGGGCTTGTTGGACAAGTCAGGGTTGTACTGTTTTAAACAGTACTGTTATGTTCACACCACTCGTACTGTATGCAAGTGGAGTGGTTTTGTCAACCTTAATAAACACTGTACGGGTGAGCCCGAAAACCCTGTCCGTGTTCCAATCTGTCCTCAGTAATCCCTATCGTCCAGAACTTGTAGTAAGGGGGTTTGCATGCTCACTACGGGCGGGGTGAAACCATTTACAATAATTGCCGATTGCGGCAGGGCCTATAGGAAATTGGCCACCGCAGAAACCGGTTACACTCCGCAGAGGAACCACTGGCTCAGTGTCGTTATCCCTTGTTGCTTAGGGGTGACCAGAAACAGGACCAGCTGGGAGTCTGGGGAGGGAGGAGAGAGTGAGAGAGAGAGAGAGAGACGGAGCAGGGAGAGGTGCGGAGCTAGGGTGTAGGGGATTGGGGCTTGGGATGAGGAGAGACAATGTCAGTGGACTGGTGGCCTATTGAGAGAATTGAGGAAATTCCCGGTGGTGATCACAGGTCTCCTTTGCAGTATATTTTTATCAGGAAAACAAAAAATATCACCTGTCAGGGAACAGACATTATGTACATTTTGCAACTTTTTCTCCCCTCATCTCCTCAAGGCACTGACTCCTTAGGGGATGGGGGAGTGGGGGTGGGGGGTAGGGGGGCTTGAATTCCACTGGTGCTAGATGCTCCCTGGTATGTAATTCAAGTGGCCATTCCTCATGTGTGAGCCTTGGCAATGAATGGCAGCAGATTATTTGCCTGTAATGCCATCACAGTGAGCATTGTCCTATTGTCACCTGATGCACATGCACTCATCCAGCAGAGGTCTCTGAGTAGCAATGAGAATTAGCAATCCTGGCTGATTTTCCCCATCCCAGTTGCTGAGATGTATTGTAGCTACTCCACCACTGACAGGATATAAATCAACTAAGACAGCATATTCTGAAGATTGAATTTGGGATTGTCCTGATCTGTATGACTCAGCTACTCACTTGATAAACATCAGGAGAGACCCAAGAAAACATTCTCTCAGTGACTTTTACTTGCTGTTTTTCTGGAATTGTTTCTTTAGATTAAAAGTACTTCCCAGATTATCATTTCCTTTAAGAATTATATTACTAAGGCTTTAATTGATTCATATTGTAGGCTCTGACCAGTAATGAATTATATCGATAAGAGGAAACACACACTATCTGCAGTTGTGGGTCATCACCCTGGGAATACCAATTGCTTTCTAAAAGCCAGGAACACTACGCAAACCTTATTATCACTCTCAGTAATATTCCTACTTCTTTATTAAGCTTTAAAGATTCAACCAAATGGGGGGAAAGATTGCGAGGGACTGTTCTTAAAATTTTCAAAACTCTGAGCTCTTAAACAATATTGGAATATTTCTCTTCTAAATCACTTTTTATACATTGCCCTGTAGATGGCACCAGTCTGTGCAATTTCTATTTTTTTTTCAACAAACCGAAGGGTATTTTTACCATATTCAGTGTAGCCAGTGACAAAGATATGAAACAAAAATAAGTTTCCATGAATAAAATAAGATTCAAATCATTGGGTTAGTTAATAATTTGCTCCCTTGAGGACTATAATGAGATTGTTGCTGTAATTATAAGTATCTTGTGTCGTTTAGTATGTTTCGCAGTTTTTTTAAATTTCTGTTTAATTAATTTTCAAAAATCCTGGATGTTGATGCTTGTTACAACTTAGTTTAACAGATACATAGGCCAGAATTTTTACCTGAGAGTCGGGGCGGGTGCGTGCGGGCCGTGTAGTGGGTCGCCATCCCAAAGGTTTCAACAGCATGTCCTACACTACGCGTTTAACTCAATTACATCAATTGAAACAGTCATGCTGTGGGGTCTAGACAGAGCAGATAGTGAGAAACTGCTCCCATTGGCGGAAGGGTCAAGAACCAGAGGACACAGATTTAAGGTGATTGGCAAAAGAACCAAAGGCGACATGAGGAAAAACTTTTTTACGCAACGAGTGATTAGGATCTGGAATGCACTGCCTGAGAGGGTGGTGGAGGCAGACTCAATCGTGGCTTTCAAAAGGGAATTGGATAAGTACCTGAAGGAAAAAAATTGTAAGGCTACGGGGAAAGGGCAAGTGAGTGGGACTAGCAGAAGTGATCTCGCAGAGAGCTGGCACGGGCTCGATGGGCCGAATGGCCTCCTTCTGTGCTGTAACCATTCTATGATTCTATTCTATGATTCTATGCGGGTTTCCCGGCCAATTAAATGGAGAGGGTCTGTTGACATCACCGATGACTCACTTTCAGCTCAGATATTTAAAGGAGCCTTGCACGCATCAGAGTTGAAGGTTGTTGGAGGAGGCTCACAGGTGGTTGGGAGAGGTGGCTGTTGCTATATTTCGGAGAGATTTGTGTGGGTGCAAGCAAGGATGGAGTCACAGCGACAGAAGGCTGCGCCTAGGTTCTCCATGCCTCCCTGGAAGTCCTGGTACAGGGAGTCAGCGCGCGCAGGGAGGTCCTGTTTCCTGGCAGGGGCAGGAAAAGAGCAGCCAAAGAAACCAAGAGGGCATGGCTGGAGACTGCCAAGAAGCAGGGGTGTTGTCAGCCGCTCCTGGATTCAATGCCGGAAGAGATTTAATGATCTAATGAGGTCAGGAAAGGTGAGTGCAATGCCACATTCAACTACATCCTGATGTGCCAGTCACCCCAACCCCATCACTCTGCCTTCCCAAGCCTACGCCTGCACATCACTCCTCACACCAACATACCTTGCAGGTGCACCCATCCCTCACTGTCTATGCACCTACTCACATCCCCATCTGACTATCCACCACTGACACTCACCCTCATCCTAATGCAATCATAGAAAGTAACGCCACAGAAGGAGGCCATTTGGCATTGTCATGTCACTCCCTCATAGTCACCCTCTACAGATGTAGCCCATAGATCCCTTACACTCATTCCATCACTCTCACTCAAAGTTCTCTTCTTTCCCTCCTTGCAGGAAAAGAGAGCGCAGAACAGGGGATAAAGAGAGAGAACCGGAGGTGGCCCTCCAATATGTACAAATCTGACGCCAACAGTGGAGGAGGCTCTCGAAATAAGTGGAGTGACAGAGCTGCTGGTGGTGGGAGACAGAGAGAGGGGACCCTCCCAGCAACCTGGTGACAGATTTAAATATCTCACATGGCATACAACAGTCACTCATGGCGATTGATGTCAGCAGCCAATGAAATATCATCATGTGCATAAGGTTAACGTTACACATTCTTACCATAAGAGGTCTAATTCATGTCTTTACTCTCCCACAGGTCCATCAAGTTTCCCCCCCACCCCACCACACTGTCCAGCTGGAGGAGGAAGACGACTCCTTAGAGGAAGCTCCAGCCTCTGAGGGTGCACCGTCAGCAGACCCAAGTGCAGCCAGCACCAGCACAGATACGCACACCTCGGCGGGTCCAACGAGACATAGAGTAGTGTTGTCACCTGGTGTCTCACACATCACAACTGAGCAAGAGCAGATGGTGGAGACAGGGACAGTGGTGGAGAGTCCTCGCCGGATGGCGCAGGATGCTCCCAGCTCTGCTCAGCTGGATGCAGATGCTGAAATTCGGGGGCCATCGACAAAGATCTTGGAGGAATGCGCGAGACTCTGGCGGTTTTTCCAGCCGCGATGTGCGTGATTGTAGAGAGAATGGAGGAGTCCATCTCCAACACGGGCAACACCATATCAGAGGCGATGGCGACGATGTGCTGTTCCATGGAAAGAATGGCCACCTGCATGGAGCAGCTAATGTGCCAGCCGAACAAGAACATGCTTGCTATGGACAACTGATTGTAGACTCTCATTGACCTCATCTCTAGGAGGGATATAAACGTAGACTTGGGCATTCATCGCCCCATTGATGTGCAGCAAGGTGCTCTCTAGCTCCTTGCTAGCAGGGAAGTGCAGGTGGCCCATGAGAGGGATGATGGTGACAGGGGACATGGAAGTGGGGGCTCTGCTCAAAGCGCTCCCACTTCTCCCCCATTGCCTCCCCTCAGTCAGAGCCCCACATGCTGCCTCGGATCCCGATGTCTGAGTCTGCCCCTGAACAATTGCAGGAGGAGCAGTCTTTGGCAGGTCCCTCACAGGCCCTACAGCCCAGAGGACGCCCGCCAAAATTGTCGAAGCAGTCACAGCAGGGAAGTGAGCCTGTCTCTACCTCTGCTGAAACCACAGGGGTTGCACCTCGTAGAAGCACTCGGAAAAGAAAAAAGACACAATCCTAGATGCACAAAGGTATGCACATGGGTATTTGCCGGAATGTTAGTGTTAAGTTTCAGTTCTATTTATGACGCACATAAATTTATTTCTTTGCCCCACTTTCCGGTCTTGTCCATTTTTGCCTGCTACCTGGGAAGTGGCCTTGCCACTTGGAGTGAATGGTGAGACATTACTTAACCTCGAGCAATGGGGGTTTGGTTGACAGGAATGGTTTGGTCATTGTAGGACTGCTTTGTGGTGTTGGTGGGTGGGGCAGGGGAGGGGGTGGGGTGAAGTTGGTACAGCATCTGGGAGCTAGATGGGTGCACTGGTGCAAGTTAAGTAAATCTGGCCATTATGAGGCCATGCCGGGCCTCCTGGACAGCAATCTACATGACTGCTGGGCCATCTCCACCTCAGGTTCCTCCTCCTCCTCGGGTGCAACCCATTCCTCCTCCTCCTCTTCCTCCTCCTCGTCTTCCACCTGCTGCTCCTCCTCCTCCTCCTCCGAAGAGGCTGTGCGCTCTGCGCCTTGCTTCTCCTGCAGCTCCAATCCTCGCTGCTGTGCTAAGTTGTGCAGCGTGCAGCATACGACAATGATTCTGGAGACCCTGGCTGGTGCGTACTGAAGAGCTCCTCCAGATCTGTCAAGGCATCTGAAGCACATCTTCAGCATGCTGATTGTTTGCTGTATGGCACACTTGGTGGGCATGTGGCTTTCATTATAGCGCTCCTCGGATTCATTGCTTGGCCCCCTCAAGGGTGGCATCAGCCACGTCTTCAGTGGCTAGCCCTTGTCTCCAAGCAGCCTGCCAGTAAGTCTGTTCGGCGGTGCGAAGAGCTGAGGGAGTGTGGACTGGTGCAGGACAAAAGAGTCATGACAGCTCCCTGGGAATTTGGCACACACATGCACGATGATCTTTTTATGGTTGCAAACAAGCTGTACATTGAGGGAGTGGAAGCAATTACGGTTCACAAACACTCCTGAGTGATCTGGGGGTGCCTTGATAGCCACACATGTGCAGTTGATGAAGCCCTGCACCCGTGGGAAGCCAGCCGGAGCCACAAAACCGAGCGCTCGCTCAGTAACACTGGCTTCATCGGTGGCAAAGTGTATATAAGTGGCTGACTTGTGAAACATGGCATCGGTCACCTGAGTGATGCATTTGTGGGCAGCCGACTGCGAGATCCCGCAAATATCTGCTGCAAATCCCTGGAAGGAGCCTGAGGCGAAGAAGTTCAGGGCGGTGGTGACTTTGACAGCCATTGGTAAGGCATGTCCACCAGGTCCTCTGGACAGCAGGTCTTGTTCCAGCAAGCTACAAATGTCTGCCATGACCTGATGCGATAGCCTGAGCCTCCTGAAGCACTTCTGCTCAGTCATGTCCAGGAAGCTCATCCTCTGCCTGTATACCCTGTGTTGGGGGTATTGCCTCCTTCGCGGTGCAGCCCTGTGTTGACCCCCTCTCTCCTGTGGAGCATCAGGTCATTGAGGAAAAGGCTGCTGTTGTGGTGCTGCTGGTGTTGTTGGTGCTGCTGCTGCTGGTGTGGCTGGTGTTGTTGGTGCTGGGGCTCATCTTGGTCTGATTCTGAGGTCCAAGGTGAGACAGCACAAGCGGCACCCATGCTGATCTGATAGATGCCAGGTAAAGTAAAGATCAGAGGCACAATCCTCCAATGTAGTGAGAGTGACTTGCAATGTGGTGAGAGTGACATCTGAGGTTACAGAAATCACCTGCAAACTCCTGAAAGCAAAATCTCAGCACAAAATGGTGTCAGCAAGAGCCGTTCCCTTAGGCAAGGAAGCAGGTGTAAGGTGTGAGTCTTTATGTGCTTTTTCCAGCTGTCACTTAATGAAGGAGCACAATGGCCACTGTGCTCCCGCCTTCATCTTCACAGGCGAGCTTCCCGAGGTGCGTGAATCCCGTGCGCAACCAGTTAAAGTTGAACCCTCACGTTAAAAATGCTGTTACGGGTCTCTCAATCAGCAGTTAACTACATCAATGAAGTCGTCCGCCTCTCCTGAGCTTGTCCATGGCACGCTTCGAAACGCGCCCCAGTTAAATGCGGAAGTCGGCAGGATGACGGCGGGTTCCCGGCACGTTGGCAAGTTCAGTGCTTTTAACTGTCGACCGGCTCCCAAACCCGCACGCTCTCAATGTGAAAATTCCGGCCATAATTTCTGTGATTTTCTTTTAAAGACATATTCCAGATTTGGATTTGATAAGTAAATGTGAAACATAAACATTAATTATCATGTTGTTTCCATATTGTTTAAAATATTTGGTAATTTTTTCGGTGGGTTTCCTGATGGAAAATCTGGTACAATTCTAGATGTGAAATGTGAGCCACTAATCATTTTTTAATGGTTAAAGTCTATTCCTTGGGTCAATGGGACTCATGGTTGAATATATGACTTGAAGTTGGGTAAATAAAAGTTCCTGCCATTTACAATCTTAATTGACAAAGAGATTGTTTTCCTCTTCCCTAGACTGGTTAATGTGGCTACTGTTCAGGCGATTATATCTAAAGATTTTTGCTGTTTAAAGGTAAGTCAGGAAATTGGATCCTGAGGTTGCAGTTATCATTGCAGTCTGAGACTGGTTAATCTGCGAGTGTACAGAAACCAGACAGGCCCAAGTTCCACTACCATCCAATTATTTAAATTTTTCAGCAATTCTGAAGCCAGTTCCCAAGCCCCTAAATGTACACACGCAATGGTTATCAGCCTGACGATTCATTCCCATTGATGCATTCAGGTGGGCGTCAGAACCAGAGAATGCATCTACACTGAAAGTAAAGATTGAAATAAGAAACTCTTGCTCAACAACGTCAACTGGCTAGGTCACGCCTCTTGTCCTCCTCGCGTCACCTTGGGATGTCATCACTACATTAAAGGCACTAAATAAATGCAAGTTGTTGTTGTTGTCTTTACGTCCTGATGCAGTGTTTATCCAAAGTGCAGCTACGCAACCAAACTCTAAGCGATGAAGTTGAATTTGGCCTTGAAATTCCCAACTGCCAGAGGTTTCATTGGAGTCAGATCACCAATCTGACTTCAATGTCATACTGTCACTTTTGCAGTTCTGCGAAGTGGAAACTACTTCACAGCAATGCAGAAGTGTCAGTTTAACTGCAGCCTAAATTATTAAACTTCTGAGCGTCTGGACAGGTTTAACTGCCTGTGCACTGTCAGACGTTGAGCCGACTAACAATTTTATTTGGATAAGTTTTTCACATCAAAAGTTGCCGTTGTCTTTTTACCTTTATTTCATCGGTTGTAAAACCAGCCTTTTAAATTGTTCAAAATGGATGTTGGGAGCAAGTGAGCAGGAGAAGAAAAGTAAATTAAACGTTTTAAGGAGAAAATGGTCTGAATAGATAGAGAAGAGTAAAATAAGTTCATTTCTTTTTTAAAAAAAGGACAGAGGAAGGAAAAGGAATGATAGAGTAAACACAGATTTTACATTTGTATTTAAAATGCGTTTTAGGCATTTATTTTAATAGTTTGTGATTCTTAACGTAATAAAACTATTTTTCATGTTGCAATAGTTTTTTTAACCATAATTGTAATGTTGATTATTTTGCTATAGTACATGAGTACAAAACAAAACCAGTGTGTTAGAGAGATAGGACTGTTCCTGGATTTGCTGCAAATCTAAGGGTTCATTAATGAATTTACTGACTTGTGTTAATCCCCCTTTTTTTAAAAAAAACTGACATTTTACATTCACAAATTTATTAAGAGTGGCTTTTTAATCTTTAATGTCTTTTCCCTCAATGCAATGGCCTAGATCCAGAACAACAACATATCTTAAGGAACATGGGTCAAGTTACAGAAATAAGCACACTTATTGCTAACACTAGTAAAATAGAAAAAGAAAATGTTGGAAATAGACGGCAGGGACTGTCAGTGTCTGAAAAAAAGACGGGTTAGTATTTTGTGTGGGCTTTCTCTTTTCAGATGCTGATGACCCATTTTGAGAATGTCCTGCTATTATTTCAGATCGCCAGTAATTTATAGTTCTTTATTTTTATCCCACACGTTTATATTGTTCTCTGTCAACAAAACTGTGTTGTATACAACCAAAATTAGCAGCGCCTGACAGACCATTCTATATTTGTTAACACGGCCTGCTTTGTGGATTTTTTTTTAAACCATCCTCTGATAAACAGAAAAGATACTCAGCATGGCCCTGACACACTGAACACGATGCCAGATGTTCATCTGCTTTTGAAGAATGATGTGGAGCCTCCTTTTCTGACACCAGCTTCCTGTGTCTTGTGGGAATGCACATGTTAGCTGGCTGCCAGCATTAATCCAGAAATAGTTCCTTCATCAGTCAAGGTCACAACTTTTCTTCTTTCAAAACAATAGTCTTTGTGCAACAAACTAAAATTGAGCATATAAATATAATAAAATTGTCATAACAATAGTGTTTTGTATATTATATTTGTAATCATCAACTGAACCTTAAATTTAAACTAAAGATGTAAGCTCACTCACCAGTATCTACAATTTTTAAAACTTTATACCATTTAATTGATTTTTGGAGGGGGTTATTTTATATTGTATAACTTACTGTGGAACCAGTAGCAGTCAGTGGCCCGTAATTTCCGATCAGAGGCTTCCTGCGTGCAGATGCCTCCTATCGGGAAAAAATCTACGCTCTTACCTGAGGGCTCCCGAGGTCCGGACACTTCCGATCCTGGGCCTCTTCACAGTCGAAATGCGCAGGGCCCACGTATCCCAGGGGCGCAGGTGGTTCGCAAGCGTCCCTGGAATCACGTGGGCCAGGCCAGCCAATAGGAGAAGGGAATCCCCCTTCATACTTTTGACAGATAGACCTGACAAGTATATGAATGGAGATCACCCCAAAAACACAGTAAAACATTAAAAAAAAATTTTAAATCACATTTTTAAAACGAGTTAAAATTACATTAAATTAAATATTTTAAACAAAAATTTAGTTTTTTGAAAAAAATAATTAAAGTTTTTTACGGGGTTAAAAATAAACATACCTTTTTTAAAAGTATTTTTAAATTATAAGTGAGTGAAATTTTTTTTTTTACTTTTTTAAACTCTTATGCTGGTAAAAGCAGGCCTTACGCTGCTTTTACCAGGCGTAAGATTTTTAAGTCTTTTCAGCGGGCGGAGGTTCTGCAGAAAGCGGAACTCTCCACCCGCAGAGGCCCTTCTCCAGGGCAGGCGTCCGATCTGTCAAGAGCATTCTTGACAGATCGGAAATGCCGGTTTTCAGCGCATGCGCTTCGCATGCCTGAAACCGGCATTTCCGATGTCCCTACGGGTGTGTACACACCCGTAGGCATCGGAAAATATGGGCCAGTGTTTCTACCTGCTGGTGTATGATCCATGTCCTTGATGCGGTTTGATCACAAAAGAGCATTAATGACTTGTGATTGATTATTCAGCAAATAGCCATTAAAGAAATGCTGTGCTTAGTTGTATTAAATTGTAATGTGTAATACGGATATTGCAAGATGTACTTGTATTGTTTCAAGTACAGACTATCAACTAATCATAATTGTTACTAGTATAATTGTCACCATGATTCTTCTGAAAGAAAGTAAAAGTTTGCATTAATATGTGCCTTTCAGGTGCTTACGACAACTCAAAGCGTTTCCCAGCCGAAGGAGTACTTTTGGGGTGTTGTTACTGTTGTTATGTAGGTAAACCAATGGACTGTAAATTCTCAATAGAGATTAGATATAAATCAAAATGCAAGTATACAACTGTATGAAAGTCAGAATAGCCACCCTTTTACATTTCTATAGAAATAGAGGTGTATAGGTGCCGGTACCTGGTTACAGCTATTGGGATTGGGGAAGTGGCATTACGAAGACCACAGGCCTATTTTCACTTAAAATTTGATGCCAACTAAATGTCAGGTCCAAAATGTCACTTTTTTTGTTTCAACAATTGTTATATTTCCCAATGCTGGTTTCACAAAGCAGGAGATGCACACCACTGGTGGGTTCAAAACACAAGTTGAACCAATTATTAGAGGCAAATCTCATCAGCTTGTTATTTTTTGTATTTCAAAACCTTTATAGCCTTGGACTAGGCTTTATTACCACTAATATACTTTCCATATAAAATGAATGTTGAAATCTTACTAATGCATTGTTACACAGAAGTAATAATACTCAAGACTTAAGAAAATTGCTGGTTTGTCTACCAGCAAACCTGTTTATATGGCACTGCATTTCTGTAATGTTCTGATAGCAAATTGGGGCACTTGTTAGGTTGTTGCACAACAAACAATGTTTCAAACGGCACTGTTTTCATGATAATAGGAGCCAGGGGACGTGCAGGATAAAAGAGCAACATGTTGAAGAATATTTCAGAAATTGTGAGATCTGTACTTTAGACATCGAAGATGCAGTAAGTTGCAATTTTCCATCTTTTATATGAAATGGGGAGAAAGAACCGCCATGAAAGAGGAAGGAGAATTTGAGACAGCCCTAACTGGCAAAACCCTGAGCTACAGAGAGGAAGTCTGCTGTTGTTGCATCAGTCTGGTGAACATATTGACTGGCAAGTCGATATGCTCCTCAAACTGTCAAATTGCGCAATAATATACAGTGTGGTCATGTCACTGTGTATTGAGAGAGTATAATGGCATGGTAATTTCACACTACTGCATGCAGGAGGTCTCCTCGGATGTTTTCTGGGTGAGTTGTAGAGTTATTGTCAGGCCAGCACCTGTCGCATGGCCTTCCAAGATAGACCATGCAGCCTGTTGGGTACAGTTCAAAGAAGACCCTATGAAAGATCAGCCATGGGTCCCATGCCCTCCTGCTGCTTGACAACCAGATCATCAGATCCAGTGACTTTTCAGGCGTTTGTTCCTTCTGAGGTATTGTCAACTTTGTCAAATGTACCCCTCCTTCCCAAATGCTCATAGGCCATTGGAATGGTTCGGTGGTGATGAATGCTGTAGACTTTAGAGATGTTTAATATTAGTTTATGGACTACCCTTGAACTGGAGTGCTTTTTCATTAAGACTGTTGCATTAAACAGTCAGCTATTAATTATTGTACTTCAGGCATAGAAAACAATTATGGACATTGACAGTGATTTACAATATATTAACAACCATATTACAGAAGATTTTATGGACATTTATATGTCAATATTTATTTTTAGCTGTCAGACAGCATGCATTATTTATATCAATTACCAGACTCAGCAGTAAACTATGATGGTAATTTGCTGCTGACATCACCTTGGAGCTTGAATAGTGGGCAATCATCTTCTCGGGCCCTGGAAGTTATTTCCTAGATGTCTTACAGTCTAGTACAGTACAATTGAGTTTTCTCTGTGCGGTTGTTTAACTCTTGCAATCCTTGTAATCTACAATTAATTTTCTACAGTTTTGTGTGGTTTGAAAGAAAGAACAAACAATTTTTATCAACTAGCACTTTTCACTCTACACGCCATCATAAAATGCTGTACCGCCAATAATGATGCGCAGTCACTTTTGTAATGCAGCCACACATGACAGCCAATTTGCACATATTCCATTTCCATGTTGTCCAGGACACCAGGAGAACTCTGCTCTTCTTCAAAGATCCACTTGATAGAGCAGACAGGATCTCCGTATAACATCTCATCCAAAAGACAGCACCTCGACCATTGCAGCGAAGTGTTAGCCTAGATGACATGATCAAGTCCTTGGAGTAGGGCTTGAACCCCTGACCTTCTGACTCAGAGACAAGAACACTATCACTGAGCCAAGTTTGACACCTTTGTAGTGCTTTCACATAGTTATTAACTTTCTTGACAATGGTGATCCATACTTTTTGACTGCTTATTGGTAACATTTTATTTCCGTGCCAAAGGAGGGATGTTTCATATTATGCATTGTGTGACCATTATGTGTTGTTCCACCTCGCTGAAAAATGGTCTTTTTACCTAGGTGTGTGCATAAATTGCTTTTTGATTTTCAGGTGTGAGTCTTGGTTCAATGGTAACACTCTCGCCTCTGAGTCACAAGTTTGTAGGTTCAAGCCTGTTGAGCAATGATAGAAGTCTTAAGGTTTTGGACACCAAATAATTAAATCCACAACAACAAATTGTCTTTAATGATTTTAGTAGTAGCATGTCCAAATACAGGAAGGGTATAACCACCTCAATCTGGAGAAAGTAAATACAGTAGTCTCAGGTCTGTTCTAACCAGCTATGGCTATGACACCTGTATTTATACACAACTTGTTTACTACCTTCATGACCTAGCTTTGACCCAACTAACCAGAAGGATGTCTGTACATTCTTCTGACTATGACCACAATAAGGCAGTTTCATTATCTCCTTTCTGCACAATTTCAACAGGCAAGAGCAAGAACATTAGCTTAAAATTAGACGTACACCCATACATTGCAGTTTTAAAAAGTCTAACGATCACCAATTTCTAAAGGTAACATAGGAAATTATCAACACAATAGGCTTAAAGAATACACAGATTTGCGATATGTGCATCCAGCAGGCCTACACTACAAACCTCACTCCAGGGACACTTCAGTGCAGTACTGAGGTAGTGCGGCATTGTCAGCGGAATCATCTTTTGGATGAGACATTAAATCGAGGCCCCGTGTGCTCTCTCAGGTGGACATAAAAGATCCTGTGGAAGAGCAGAAGAGTTCTCCTGGTGTCCTGGCCAATGTTTATCCCTCAACTAACAAAACTAAAACAGACTATCTGGTCATTTATTTCATTGCTGTTGGTTGGACCTTGCTGTGTTCAAATTGGCTGCTGAGTTTACCTGCATTGTAATAGTGACTACATAAAAGTATTTTATTGGCTGTGAAGCACTTTAGGACATACAGAAGTTGTGAAATGTGCCCCTGCCACTCCCCTGGCTGAGATCAGCAAACTCTGCACAGACTAGGAATTGAACCTCGAGCCTTCTTGAACTGTAGAGCTTGGCTGCTCCTTGCATTAAGTAGATGATCCTTCTGGAAAGACCATATCATCACTTGTTGTCCTGCAAGTGGGGTTTCTTTGAGGTTGAGGTGGATTTGGTAATTGGATACCTGAACTAGAAAGGTCCACAGTTTTCCAGGGGCCTGTTGATGAGTGACCAGCCAGCTGGGCTCACTAATGGAACCGACAAGGTCTATCCTGTTTCTGGGGCTGGAATCCTTTCCGCTTGGCTCCAGATAACCCTGTATACCAATGGCCTAATAGGTACGGTGGTCCGAGCTGGACAAACAGTGAGAAGTTTTCCCATGCCCTGTGCTGGTAATCTGTATGGTTTTAGCTGGTTAAATTTCAGCAGTATCCATTGGCGATTCCTAGACCTTGGTTCTGCTAACCTGTGCTCTAGACTTAGGTAAGTGAATATGTCCATCTGAGGAGAGAATGCACACACCATTATGGGCAATCAGACATCCTACATGTGGGGAATTCTCCGTAACTTGCTTTAAAGATTATTAATCATGGTCATGGATTTCTGTGTGCATCAGGCACTCAGCTGACCAAAACAAAATTGTTGCTCTTTACCACCATTATAGTATATGTAAATCGGCTCATTTTCTGTGAGAACAGTATTATTTAATAATTATAACCTACCTCCAGTTCCACATTTTACTTATCAATGGTGGTGAATTAAACCTTGGTTAAACCAAAAATAAAGTTTGATTGGCTTGCAGTAACTGTGCAGTTATTATCACAAACCCGGTGCACAGTCTGAAAATAGGGCCCTACACACCACACTAATATTAATGAAAGGTTTGTTTTATTTAAAACATTGTGAAAAACATCCAAATAAAATAATATATATATATATCCTTCCCATGCAGTAATTAATTTCAGTTGCGTAGAATGGGCCTATAATTGAGTAGAATGTGGTTATATTCTCTGCCCTAATACCTCCCCTGGCTGAGGAGTCTAGAATTAGGGGGCATAGTCTCAAAATAAGGGGTCGGCCATTTAGGACTGAGATGAGGAGAAATTTCTTCACTCAGAGGGGAGTGAATCCTTTGAATTCTCTACCCCAGAGGGCTGTGGAGGCTCAGTCGTTGAGTATATTTAAGACAGAGATCGATAGATTTTTGGACTCTCAAGGGAATCAAGGGATATGGGGATAGTGCGGGAAAGTGGAGATGAGGTAGAAGATCAGCCATGATCTTATTGAATGGCGGAGCAGACCGAGGGACCATGTGGCCTACTCCTGCTCCTATTTCTTATGTTCTTATGCTCTTATTTCATTTGTTTTCAATTGGAATGCATTGTGCTATGTGGGAAATAGTTAAGTTGATGGTTTAATTGATCATGTATCAGTGCTGGCATTCTGAGTGTGTAGGAGGATAATTTTGGTCACAGACACCTCTTATTGTTCCCAAGGCTTTAAATGTCTTCTTTCCATTCTTTACATTCTGACTATTAATGGCATTACAATGTGAGCTGTTGTCTCCCAGATATAAAATCAACACCTCAACACAAAATCATTTGTTCTGTTGCAAAATAAATACATCAAAAAAGTATTTTTTTCCTAATCATTTATTTATTAATTGCTCATCCGCATTTTCAAATCCATCTTTCCAAATTTAAAAAATCTCATGACCTTTCTTTTTTGCAGTGGATGCTTGGAGGACTTTATTTGTACCTATCCTTTGCACATTTTGATACCAGCACAAGGCTTTTACAGATCTGCTAAAATACTATTTTCTTCACGTTCTTATTTTGAGGCTTTCATCTGAATCTGGCATTATGTTCAAGTGATGTGAGGAAACTGAATGAACTGCACAGGTATCAGGGGAGCCAGACAAGTGGGCTAGATTCTAATGCTCTGAGGCGAATGGACAATGATTCAGAGCAGTATTTGAATACATTGGCCCATAATTTGCGGTCAGTGGCGAAGCAAAGGCATTCGCCGCTGGCCCCAAAGAAAGCTGCCCACAAAGATCTCGCGATCTCTGTGGTGAGAAGTTTGGCTTTTTCGACGTGCAATTGAGATCCGTGCAGTGTAGTGGGAATTCCATAGCGCGAGCTGCTGTGACGTCAGCAAGCTGCCTAAGCAGCCAGTCACATCGCAGAATTCTCATAGACAGGGAACCAGGAAGTGAAGAAGCTCCTTTTTATTCTGACTTTTTAAAAATGTTATGAAGAGCAAAACAAAGATTGGGGCTCTCACATGGGGAAAAGGTAAACCTGAAATAAATATGAACAAACTTTTAAAAAATATACATTTTTTTGTTTTTTTAAGTTTCTTAATTGTAATTTTTATTATAATGAAGAAATTTGACACTTCACAAAATTAAAGTTAGTTTTTCAGGGCCATAACATCTGTTTAGCAGTCAATACGCTGTTAAAACCCCAGTTACACCTAATCCAATAAGGTCTAACTTTTAATGGGGTATTTAACAGCGATATTACCGCGGAAAAGCCCAAGGTTTCATCAGTTTCACTAATTCTTCTGAGTACACTGATTGCCGGCTTTTTTTTGGTGGGGGGGGTGGGATAGGTGTCCACAGCGCAGCCAGTGTCGGAGCAGTGAATGACTGACCGCAACTTCAGGATTTCCACGTTAGGCTGCGCATGTGCTGTTCATTCGCTGTTATTACCCATCGCAAATTCCGAGAATTTTACATTGTACAAGTCTCAGATGCCATGTACCATGTGAAAATATAGGGCTAAAAATTCAATTGCGTAGCGCCCATTGGGTGCCGTTTTGGCTCGAAAATGGCGTCCGAGCCACGCACGTGCAATTCTGGTGCGGGCCACGCCAGACGCCAACTTGGTGAGGGCGCTGGCGTCGGTGCTGGGAAGATGCACCAGAAGTATGTAGAGTAGGCAGATCGTGATGTCAATCAGTGCGCAACGCTGATTTGACCCAAGTGCTGCCATTTTTGTCCTCAGCGCTGGAAGTAACACCCTGTATTAACCTCGCACAGCTGAATATGCGTTCAGCAGCTGCAAGGACCCCCTACCAGCGATATTTAAAGGGATCATCAATCACTCTCAGGTGAGTTGCTGATTAATTTCTACTGGTGCTGTGTAAGTTTGTGGAAGTGTTTGGAGCTTTCTAGAGGTGTTTAATGTTGGTGAGGTGACAGAGAGTGGTGCTGCAGGTGGAGAAGGCCTTGGTTCTGAATTCAAGGGTTCTGGTCAGACCACTTGCTCCCAGTCATGGGTGCTCTAGTTGTCATCCCCTTTGGCCTGCAGCATGATAGGGAGATGGTGCAGAGGCAGCAAAGAGGACACGCTGCTCACAGAGGGAGGAGGATGCGGGGGAGGGGGAGAAGGGCTCTCAGCAGGAGGCCTTATCCACCTAGGGTCTTCGGAGAGCAATTCTCTTACCTCAGCCTGAGCCAGGAGCAGTGTGTGAGGCGTCTGTGCTTTATGAAGGAGGTGCTCACAGAACTCTGCCACCTCTTGCAACAGACCTGCAGCCTCACACCAGGGCAAGGATAGCACTGTCAGTGACTGTGAAGCTGACCATGGCCCTGAATTTCTTTGTGTCGGGATCCTTACAGGCTGGAGCAGGTGACATCTGTAACATCTCCCAGTTCACCGTCTACTGCTGCATAAGAGAGGTGACAGGCGCTCTTTATGCCAGGAGATGGGACTTCATTGTCTTCTCTCTGACCAGAGAGAAGCAGGTGGAGCATGCATGTAGCTTTGCCAGGATAGCAGGCTTCCCCATAGTGCAGTGCGTCATCGACTGCACGCACGTGGCTTTGCAGGTACCGCATCTAAATGCTGAGATGTACCGCAACCACAAAGGTTACCACTCACTGAATGTGCAGCTGGTGTGCGACCATGCTCAGCACATCATGATGGTGAATGCCCGGTATCCTGGCAGCAGTCATGATGCTTTCATTCTGTGCCAGTCTGCTGTTCCCTCAGTCTTTGAGGCACCAATACAAACCAGAGGATGGCTACTGGGCGACAAGGGCTATCCGCTGACCTACCTGGCTCATGACTCCGCTCCGCAACCAAACCACATGCGGGCAGCATGCGTACAATGAGAGCCATGCTGCCACACAGAATCTAATACAGCAAATCATTGGCGTCCATAAACAATGCTTCCACTGGCTGGACCACTCTGGAGGAGCCCTGGAGTACTCATCAGAATATGTCTCAAGATTCGTCGTGGTCTGCTGCATGCTCCACAACCTCGCCATCATAAGGTCCTAGCCCTTGCCACCAGGCATATGGCGACCTGCTGAGGAGGAGGAGGAGGAAGCGGAAGAGGAGGAGGAAGAGGAGGAGGAGGAAGCGGAAGAAGAGGAAGCAGAGCAGGAGGAAGTGGAAGGGAGGTGGTAACCCAGACAGCCTCTTTCTGCTCGGGCTGCCCGTGATCGACTCATCCAACTGTGGTATGAGTGAACAGGACCCCAATTCCCCATTCAACCAGAGTCCCACAGCTTACCGTCCCTCTGTTACTGACCATCACAGCGTCCTCTTGGCCACAATGTTGAAATAAAAGCAACCACAAAAGAAATATTCCAATCCATCTTAATCCATCAGTCCATCCAATACAACATAACAAAGTAAACTAACCACCCTTGTGCATTCCCTTAGTGCCTGTCTTCAGTGTGCATTTGCCTGTCCTCATGCTCCTATGAAGTGCTACCCCAGTGGCTGCAGCATGGCTGGTGGAAGGCTGATGACTCACAGCGGGGGAGACTGCAGATGGCCTTGCAGGATGACCTCTGGGCCTAGAAGGCCCGATTGGGGACTGCACCACCTCAGCATGGACGGTAGCAGTCTGGGCTGGCTGGCTGATAGGCAACAGCAAGGGCACTGGCGGAGTGCCAGTGGTGGGAGTACAAACGCTGTCATCCTGAGAGAGGACAGCAGATTCTTGCTCCACGGAGCCACTGCCACCCCCCAGGGCTGCGCCTCAGCATTCCTAGCCATCTGTTGGAGGAGAGGTTGCTGGACTGCTGTGACACCCTGCAAGCCCCTTTCCACACTGGTAAACCCAACCACGATGGCAGCAATCTGAGCTTGCGTGGCAGCAAGCTGAGCCTGCAATTGAGCAGTCTAAGCTTGCGTGACTTCAGTCTGAGCTTCCCCTGCAGCATTCAGACGTAGGGTGGCTTGTGCTTGTGCTGCAATGGAAGCTGAGACATCAGCCATCAGACGCTGCATGATGGTTGGGTCCACAAGTGCGCTAATGGATCTGCCCATGCTGGAAAGGATGGGCTCCAAGCTCTGCACAAAGCCCTGTGCAAGGTTGGTGCCGGACTCCTCCATGCTCCTTGACATTGCACCCAGGCTTTCTGACAGGCCTGCCAATGCACCAAGCATTTCGTTTTGAATACCCATCAGTGTTCTTCTCTAGGCTGCCCCATCGAAGTCCTCATCTGAGTCCTCTACAGCAGAACTCGTGTCTGATCTCACCCTCCGGGGAGCTGGCACTCGCGCTACACTTTCCCCCTGCCCTAGCTGCAGCCCACTTGTACCCGGTGACTCACCACATGCTGATCCTGCCCTAAGCTACCGCTCTAAACTCCGCGCAGTGCCAGTATCTGAGCTGGTGGCTGCGACTGTCAGATCAAGTGATGGTGTTTCTTCTTCTTCATCACTCTCCTCTCCCTCTTCTCCTTGAACCATGTGTAGCTTGTACATCAGAAGAGATTGTGAGCTGAGGGGGAAGTGGGATGTGAGAAGGAGGATATCATATGAGGAAACCAGCATCTTGTACTCTTTCAGCCCCGCTGCTGGTCACAGGCTCAGCCAACCCCCTTCCAATAATGTCCAGCATCATCTCCATGGGGGTGAGGTGATGCAGGTGAGCCTGTCCCCTGGCGGTTAGGTTCTGCTGGTGCCGATTATGTGCCACCTATTCCTGCAAGAAAAAGGGGAATGTGTCAGTGAGTGTGGTGCAATGTGTTTGGGTGATATGTCTCTCATGGTTGAATAGCTGACAGTGTGTGCAAGCTGTGAGATGTGGGTGTGAGGCTTGCAGTAGTGGTATGTGTGTGAGGGTGAGATGGAGCATGTGAATGTGAGGTATGAGTTCTCATTGATAGAGATTGTTGGTAGGTGAGTGATGGGGTGTGGTGAATTGAGCAGTGTCATAGAGTCATAACGGCACAGAAGGATGCCATTTGGCCTATCGAGTCCGTGCCAGCTCTCTGTAGAGCATTCCAGTCAGTCCCATTCCCCCGCTCTATCCCCGTAGCCCTGCAAGTTAATTTACCTCAAGTGCCTATCCAGTCTCCCCTTGAAAACATTGAGGGCTGGATTCTCAATGACCCGTGGAGTCGGGTTTGGAGGCATGTGGGGGGTTAAAATAGCGAAAAGTGGCGGGCGGACCTGATCCCGACTCCATTCCGCCTCCACATAATTTTGACAAAATCGGTCGCGATGTTCCCGACTCTGTCCCGCCTCCAAGAGGCGGGAGAGACCATTAAAGCCCTTAACAAGCCCTAAATTGGCTCTGTAATGCCATTTTGAAACATTTTAGCTAGTTTAACCCTTTTCCGACGTGAAGCACGCCTGATGTGAAACACGCCAGTGAAACCTGGTGGGAGCACAAGTGGATAGCTGACTATCAGCTGCAGGTCCACTATTACAACGGAGATGTGATGAAGGTAGTAGTAGTATTAGGTCTGAAAGTCGCCTCTGATGCTGCTGCATTGAATGTCTTCAGAGACTGCCTGGCCTTGCTGTGAGAGGACCTGAATGCAAAAAAAATTCTTTCTCTCTCTCTCTCTCTCTCTCTCTCTCTGATGCTGCTCATTTTGCATCCAGGTCCTCTCACAGCAAAGGTCAGACAGTCTCTGAGACCAGGCAGTCTCTGACCTGCAATGCAGCAGCAATGATGACATCATCAGAGGCGACTTTCAGACTGAAACCACTAATTGGTTCATGGGTTCCCACATGCTGGAACTCAATTGCCCAATTAGGTGAAAATTGCATCAATCTCCCACATCCAATTCCAGTCGGGTGGATAACACGAAAAGTGGATGACACGACCCCAACCCGCCCCAGTATCAAAATCCAGCCCTGAGTGTCTCCGTCTCCACCACTTCCGTCGGCAGCGAATTCCAGGTCCTCACCACTCACTGCGTAAAAAAGATTTTCCTCACATCCCCCCTGTATCTCTTGCCCAAAACCTTAAATCGGTGTCCCCTAGTCCTTGTACCATCAACTAGTGGGAACAGCCTTTTCCCGTCTAGGCTATCCAAACATGTCATAATCTTGTACACCTCTATCAAATCACCCCTCAACCTCCTTTGCTCTAATGAAAACAAATCCAGCTTCTCCAACCTGTCCTTGTAGCTAAGGTCCCCCATCCCCGGAACCATTCTGGTAAATCTCCTCTGCACCCTCTCAAGGGCCTTCACATCCTTCCTAAAGTGTGGTGACCAGAACTGAACGCAATACTCCAGTTGTGGCCTAACCAGCGCCTTATAAAGGTTCAGCATAACTTCTCTACTTTTGTACTCAATGCCTCTATTTATGAAGCCCAAGATCCCATATGCTTTGCTAACCACTCTCTCAATATGTCGTGCCACCTTCAGGGACCTATGCACATTAACTCTCAGGTCCCTCTGTCCCTGCACACTCTTTAAAATTGTACCATTAATTGTATATTGCCTCTCCTTGTTCCTTCTGCCAAAATGCATCACCTCACACTTCTCTGTATTAAATTCCATCTGCCACTTGTCTGCCCATTCTGCTAGCCTTTCTATGTCCTGTTGCAGTCAATTGGTATCATCCTCACTGTTTGCCACACCCCCAAGTTTGGTGTCATCGGCAAATTTAGAAATTCTACTCTGTATTCCAATATCCAGGTCATTTATATATATCAAAAAAAGCAGTGGCCCCAGCACTGACCCTTGGGGAACACAACTGTCTACCATCCTCCAGTCTGAAAAACAGCCATTTACCACAACTCGTTGTTTTCTGTCCTTAAGCCAATTCCTTATCCAAGCTGCCACTGACCCATCTATTCCATGAGCCTCAATTTTGTTAACTAACCTTCTATATGGTACTTTGTCAAACGCCTTCTGAAAATCCATGTAGACAACATCCATTGCATTTCCTTCATCAATCCTCTCTGTTACTTCATCAAAAAATTCAACTAGATTAGTCAAACACGATCTGCCTTTTACAAATCCATGTTGGCTCTCCTTAATTAGCTTAAACCTCTCCAAGTGCCCATTAATTTTATCCTTGATTATTGTTTCTAAAACTTTACCCACCACTGATGTTAAACTGACCAGCCTGTAGTTACTAGGATTGTCCTTACACCCTTTCTTGAACAATGGTGTAACATTTGCCACTTTCCAATCCTCGGGCACCTCCCCCGCATCTCGGGAAGATTGGAAAATTATGGCAAGCCCTTCCGCTATCTCCTCCCCCAATTCCCTTAGGAACCTGGGATGCAAGCCATCTGTACCAGGCGACTTGTCCACTCTAAGCATACCCAGCCTTTCTAGTACATCCTGTCTATCAATTTTCACCACTTCCATTGCTTCTACCTTTTCCACTTCTACCGATATTTTGTCAGAATCCACCTCCTTAGTAAACACCGATACAAAGTACTCATTGAGTATTCTAGCCTTTCCCTGCGCCTCTAAGCATATATCACCTTCTTTGTCTCTAATAGGCCCCACCCCGCCTCTTACTACCCGCTTACTGTTAACATGCTGATAGAAGATTTTTGGGTTCCCTATTATGTTAACCACCATTCTACTCTCCTATTCTCTCTTTGCCAATCTTATTTTCATCTTCACTTCCCGTCTCATCTTGTTGTATTTGGTCTGGTTCTCCCTTGAAGAATTCACCTGAATACACCCTCTTTTTTTGTTTCATCATCTTCTCTATCTCCCTCGTCATCCAAGGAGCCCTTGCTTTGGTTCCCTTACCCTTCCCTCTTGTTGGAATGTACCTAGCCTGTACTTGGAACATCTCCTCCTTAAAGAAAACCCATTGTTCCGTTGCAGTTTTTCCTGTCAGTCTTTGGTTCCATTTTACCCTGGCTAGATCCTTTCACATCCCATTGAAGTTAGCCCTATTCCAGTTTAGAAGTTCCACTCTAGATTGTTCCTTGCTCCTCTCCATTGCTAATCTAAATCTTATGATACGATGATCACTCATATCCAAGTGTTCTCCCACAGACACTTGGTCGACCTGGCCCACCTCATTCCCCAGCACCAGATCCAGCAATGCCTCCTTCCTAGTTGGGCCAAGAACATATTAGTCAAGGAAATTCTCCTGAACACATATCAGAAATTCCTCCCCCTCCTTTCCCTTTACCCTAGCATTATCCCAATCAATATTTGGGTAATTAAAGTCCCCTAATATCAGCACTCTATAGCTCTTGCATATCTCTGTGATTTCCCTGCAGATTTGCTCCTCTACCTCCCTCTCTATTTGTAGGCCTATAGAATACCCCCAGTTGCGTGATCATACCCTTTTTGCTCCTCAACACTAACCAATGGATTCTGTCCTTGTCCCCTCAAGAACATCCTCCCTATCCAACACTACAATGTCTTCCTTAATCAGCACTGAGACCCCACCTCCCTTTTTTCCTTCCCTTGCTTTTCTGAACACCTTGTACCCTTAAATATTAAGGGCTGGATTTTGATACTGGGGCGGGTTGGGTCATGTCATCCGCATTTCGTGTTATCCACCCGACTGCAATTGGATGTGGGAGATTGATGCAATTTTTACCTAATTGGGCAATTGAGTTCCAGCATGTGGGAACCCCATGACCCAATTAGTGTTTTCAGTCTGAAAGTCGCCTCTGATGATGTCATCATTGCTGCTGCATTGCAGGTCAGAGACTGCCTGGCCTTTGCTGTGAGAGGACCTGGATATGTGAGAGGACCTGGATATATATATATATGAGAGAGAGAGAGAGAGAGATCCTCTCACAGCAAAGGCCAGGCAGTCTCTGAAGACATTCAATGCAGTAGCATCAGAGGCGACTTTCAGACCTAATACTACTACTACCTTCATCACATCTCCGTTGTAATAGTGGACCTGCAGCTGATAGTCAGCTATCCAAATGTGCTCCCGCCAGGTTTCACAATCGTGGTTCAGAACAGGCGTGCTTCACGTAGAACAAGGGTTAAAATCACAAAGGCCTTTCAAAATGGCATTATAGAGCCAATTTAGTGCTTGTTAAGGGCCTTAACAGTCTATCCCGCCTCTTAAAGGCGGGACGGAGTCGGGACCAGCAGACACGATTTAATGAAAATTGCGTGGAGGTGGGATGGAGGCGGACTTGTGCCCGCCCACCAGTTTTCGCAATTTTAACCCCCCACACGCCTCCAAACCCGCCTCCACGGGTCAATGAAAATCCAACCCTAAGTGTCACCGATATTAAGTCAGGTTTCCGTTATTGCCACAACATCATATTGCCACACGGATAATTTTGCTCACCAACCTTATTCACCACACTTTGTGTGTTTACATATATGCATTCTAAACCTATTTTTGAATTTTTTGTATTCTTTCTTAGTCTGCTCCTATCCTACTACTTCTGCCTTTAGTACTACTTTCTTCTCTAGTACTATCCAACACACTCACTCTTTTATGCACCTTATTCCTCTTTTCTACTCCTATATGCTGGTGCCCATCCCCCTGCCAAGTTAGTTTAAACCCTCCCCAACAGCACTAGCAAACATCCCCTTGAGAATATTGGTCCCGGCTCTGTTGAGGTATAACCCATCTGGCTTGTACAGGTCCCACCTTCCCCAGAAACGGTCCCAATGCCTCAGGAATCTAAAGCCCTCCCTCCTGCACCATCTCTCCAGCCACGTGTTCACCTGTTCTATCCTCCTATTCCTGTACTCACTAACACGTGGCACCAGAAGTAATCCGGAGATTACTACCTTTGAGGTCCTGCTTTTTAATCTCTCTCCTAGCTCCCTAAACTCTGCCTGCAGGACCTCATCCCTCTTTTTGCCTATGTCATTTGTACCGATATGGACAACGACCTCTGGCTGTTTACCCTATCACATCAGAGTGTCCTGCAGCCGCTCAATGACATCCTTGAGGCAACATACCATCCAGGAGTCACGTCTACGGCCGCAGAAACGCCTGTCTGCTCCCCTAACTATCGAAACCCCTACCACTATTGCTCTTCCACTCTTTTTCCTCCCCCCCTGTGCAGCTGAGCCACCCGTGGTGCCATGGACTTTGCTCTGGCTGCACTCCCCAGAGGAACCATCACCCTCACCAGTACTCAGAACAGAATACTGGTTGGAGAGCACGATGCACTCCGTGGACTCCTGCACTACCTGCCTGGTCTTCCCCTTCTGTCTGGCGGTCACCCATTCCCTCTCTGCCTGCATACCCTTAAGCTGCAGGGTGGCCACCTCTAGAAACGTGCTATCCACCAAGTTCTCAGCCTCGCAGATGCACCGCAGTGACTCCAGCCGTCACTCAAGCTCCGAAACACTGATCTCGAGCTGCCATAGCTGGTGACACTTCCTGCACATGTGGTTGTTCAGGCTATGCGAAGCATCCAGGACTTCCCACATGGCACAGGATGTGCACTCCATGGGACTGAACTGCCTGCCATGCCCCTAGACTAACCCAGCAGAAATAAACTTAAAACTTAACAAAAAACTCTCCTCAGCTCTTTCCCTCTATTTTATAGGCTATTAACTAACTTAGTAGAAATAAACTTATGAGCTTAAAAAAATATTTTAAAAACTCATTAAAAAAACATTTAAAAAATACACTCACCAGCTACTCACCAATCAGCTCCTTCCCTTGTGCCGACATCACTTTTTTTTACTCTGACATCACTTTTTCAAAAACTGCCTCTGTTGAGTTGCTGCTGCTCCTTTTAACTGCTCCGCTGTCGCTGTGCTCCCACCAGGTCCGCTCCTTCCGGTCTCAGACTCCTGCCGCTCAGGACTTCTCCTTTTAACTGCTCCGCTCTTGCTGAGGCTAGTGGTGCAGTTTCTGGGATATGGCTTTTGAAGATGAATTCACTGACCTTGACCACTCATGTGGTGTCATTAAACTTCTTCTTGCACTGCATCCACGTACACGGGGCTATATCTGCTCCCGCTGCACTTTGCACTGTTGCCTAGAAGGCCTCCTGGCCCCCTGCGGAAAGAGGACCTCTCTCCTCCTATTGACCTCCTGCACCAAGGCCTCCAGTGCCGCATCAGAGAACATTGGTACATGCTCTCTCCCTTGTTGTGCCATCATTAATACTTCCTTTCCACTGTCTTCCTCAGCCAGTCCAAAGATCTGCTGCAGACAGAATGCACCTCCCCTTTAAGAGGTGCAGACTGCCTTTAAGCAGTTCAGGCTAGCTTTAACTGGTGCTAGCCTCATATGAACTTGATCCCCCTGCTGAGCGTTCAGCCACTCAGCAGCGCGTTCAGCACTGGCCTAAATGCCACAATCATGGATATGAGCAGGCAGCACAAAGTTCACATGATGCCTGCAGTCATCCGAACAGACGCGGGTTGATAGCACATCACGATCCCCGTGCCCATTTCCGGGGACAAAGAAATTTCTAGGCCTTCATCACCTTCGTTTTGTACATAACCCTATATAGTTTTCATCTTAAAATGACATAGCTTACCATTTAAAAACATAAGAACATAAGAAATAGGAGCAGGAGTAGGCCATACAGCCCCTCGAGCCTGCTCCACCATTCAATCAGATCATGGCTGATCATCGACCTCAACTCTACTTTCCCGCCCGATCTCCATATCCCTTGATTCCCCGAGAGTCCAAAAATCTATCTATCTCAGCCTTTGAATATACTCAAAGACTCAGCATCCACAGCTCTCTGGGGCAGAGAATTCCAAAGATTCACAACCCTCTGAGTGAAGAAATTCCTCCTCATCTCAGTCTTAAATGGCCTACCCCTTATCCTGAGACTATGCCCCCTAGTTCTAGACACTCCAGCCAGGGGAAACAACCTCTCAGCATCTATCCTGTCAATCCACTTCAGAATCTTGTATGTTTCATTGAGATCACTTCTCATTCTTCTAAACTCCAGAGAGTATAGGCCCATTCTACACAATCTCTCATCATAGGTCAACCCTCTGATCCCAGGGATCAATCTAGTGAACCTTTGTTGCACCGCCTCCAAGGCAAGTATATCCTTCCTTAGATAAGGAGACCAAAACTGTGCATGGTACTCCAGATGTGGTCTCACCAAAGTCCTTACTCTTGTACCCCAACCCCCTTGCAATAAAGGCCAACATGCCATTTGCCTTCCTTATTGCTTGCTGTACCTGCATGCTAGCTTTCTGTGTTTCTTGCACGAGGACACCCAAATCTCTCTGAATACCAACATATAAAAGTTTCTCACCATTTAAAAAATATTCTGTTTTTCTATTTTTCCTACCAAAGTGAATAACCTCACATTTCCCTGCATTATACTCCATCTGCCACCTTACTGCCCACTCACTTAGTCTATGTATATCCCTTTGCAGACTCTTTGGCCGGAATTTTCAGAGGTAAGAACGGATGGGTTGGAGGAGTGGGGGAAGTGAAAGTTGAAAGAATGTGAACCCCGACCCCAAACCGCCCACTTTCACCTCAGGAGGGACGGGGGGGACGGGCTGCCAACCTTCTGCCAGGAGGCGGGTTGGCAATTTAAATATTATAATGAGGCCTGAAGCCTCTCCTTTGACCTGCTTTGCAGGTTTTACTACAGGTGGCCGGGGATCCTAGATCTCGGGATTCCCAGTGGCTGCAACGAGGCGGCCTCGGGGAGTGCTTCCCCCCGGCCCCCCAAGCTCTCCCACCATCAGCCTGCCCCTCCCCAGGGTCGGGGTTCAGACAACCCCCGGGATCGGATCCCCCGGGCCTGGAACCCATCCCCCCGGGATCGCAACTTAGCCCCCGGATCGGGGATCGGACCCCCCCTCCCCCCCCCACCGGATCGCAACTCCCCCCCCACCCCGGGGTTGGGGATCGGACCCCTCCCGGGGATCAGAACTCAGCCCTGGGGTTAGGGATCGGACCCCCGCCCCCAGCTTGGGCCCCCCCACCATCCTGGGCCCAGCACTTACCTGGTCCTGCGGCCTCCTTCTCCGCGTTCCCCGCACAACTGGAAGCCAGCCTGTTAAAACTTCACAGCATGCTGGGAAACCCGAACTTCCAGGTTTCCACCGTCTCCCGGGTCCCCCCGCACTGTACGGGTGGGACCCGGCAAAATCCAGCCCATTGTGCTCTCCTCACAGCTTACTGAAACACCTAGCTTTGTATCGTCAGCAAACTTGGATACATTACACTCGGTCCCTTCACCTAGGTCATTAATATAGATTGTAGATAGGTGAGGCCCCAACACTGATCCTTGCAGCATTCCACTAGTTACAGCCTGCCAACCTGAAAAAGACCCGTTTATCTCTACTCTCTGTTTTCTGTCCGTTAACCAATTCTCTATCCATGCTATTACATTACCCCCAACCTCATGTGCCCTGATCTTGTGTAATAACCTTTTATGTGGCACCTTATCGAATGCCTTTAGGAAATCCAAATAAACTACATCCACTGGTTCCCCTTTTTCTACCCTGCTAGTTACATCCTCGAAAAACTCTAATAAATTTGTCAAACACGATTTCCCTTTCATAAAACCATGTTGACTCTGCCTAAGCATGTTATGATTTTCTAAGTGCCCTGATATCACTCCCTTAACAATGGATTCCAGCATTTTCCTGATGACTGATGTCAGGCGAACCAACCTGTAGTTCCCTGTTTTCTCTTTTCCTCCTTTCTTGAATAGCAGTGTTACATTTGCTACCTTCCAATCCGCTGGGACCGTTATAGAATCTAGGGAATTTTGGAAGATCAAAAACAATGCATCCACTATCTCTTCAGCCACCTCTTTTAGAACCCTAGGATGTAGGCCGTCAGGTCCAGGGGATTTGTCGGCTTTTAGTCCCATTAGTTTCTCTAGTACTTTGTCTCTACTTAAGTTAACTATGTTAAGTTCCTCACCCCTCTTGAGACCCTTGGTTCCCCACCATTTTTTGTATGCTTTTTGTGTCTTCTACTGTGAAGACAGATACAAAATATCTGTTTAACGATTCTGCCATTTCCTTATTCCCCATAATAATTTCTCCTGTCTCAGCCTTTCAGGGACCAACGTTTACTTTTGCTACTCCCTTCCTTTTTACATACTTGTAGAAGCCCTTACAATCTGTTTTTATTTTTCTTGTTAGTTTTCTCTCATATTCTATTTTTTCCCTTTTTATCAAAATTTTGGTCTTTTGCTGGTTTCTGAAACTCTCCCGATCCTCAGGCTTACTACTATTCTTCGCAACATTATAAGCTTCTTCTTTCAATCTAATGCTATCCTTAACTTCTTTAGGTAGCCACGGATGGATCACTTTTCCTGTGGAGTTTTTGTTTCTCAATGGAATGTATTTTTGTTGAGAATTATGAAATATTTCTTTAAATGCAAGCCACTGCTTATCTACTGCCATACCTTTTAATCTATTTTTCCAATCTACCTTAGCCAACTCGCCCATCAAAGGCTCTAGTTTCAGACTTAGGCAAGCCACTCTTAAACTTAATGTGGAATTCTATCATATTATGATCACTCTGCCCCAGACGATCCTTTATGAGGAGATTGCTCATTTACCCTGTCTCATTACACAATATAAGATCAAAATAGCCTGTTCCCTGGTTGGTTCCATGACGTATTGTTCTCGGAAACTGTCCCGAATGCATTCCATGAACTCGTCTTCCAGACTACCTTTGCCAATTTGATTTGTCCAGTCTATATGAAGATTAAAGTCCTCCATGACTATTGCATTACCTTTGTTATAAGCTCCTACTATTTCTTCATTAATATTCTGTCCAACGGTATAGGTACTGTTAGGGGGGCCTATATACTACTCCCACCAATGTTTTCTGCAAGTTGTTATTCCTTATCTCCACCCATACTGATTCTACTTCCTGATCTTCCGAGTTGAGATCCTTTCTCTCTACTGTCCTTATGTCATCTTTTATTGTGAGGGGGGCACCCCTCCTTCTTCATCTGCCTCTTAAAATCAGTAGAAATGAACCATGATTAACTTATACATCTTTTTTCAAAATGTTGCTTCAAACACTCCAAGCTATTGACACCATTAGGGAGACTGCCATGGAGGGGTTAATAGGTATACCAGTATGAGGGTGCTGAAGTGATTTAGTTGCTGAACCATCCCAAGAAAAATACCGTATCTATCTGCGATAATTCATCTCCTGCACACTGTTGGGCTCAGAAAACCCTCGAAAGACAATGCAGATGATGATCTCTGTTACGTTTTTCCTCTGCATAGGTTTCAGTTGATCAACAGTATTTAAAAGCTTCCTACAACTGGCAAGAAGATTTTCTTTCAGTTAGTTTTCTATGCCAGTAGGAAGGTTTGTAATTCATTTTTCCTTTAAAATAATTACTTTTTACACAGATTCTCAATCCTGAGGTAGTCACAGAGAAGTTAGAAATAAGTGCAAAGTTTCAGATTGTAGGCTGATGACTCTTGGATTTATATTATCTGGGAACTGGATTGAAGTTGCCAGAATCTGTCTTATTTGTAATCCTTAACAGCCATCAGAGGAATTAGGCCTGTGGATTGGATTTCTATCGTGTCTCTAGAGGTGAATAGACAGTACTTCAAGAGAGCATTTAAATACATTGGCCCAGAAATTGATCTCGCTCTGTTCCCGCGGGGGTAAGCCTTCCCCGCGATGTCTCACCTCGCTTATGCTTTTTCAGATCCAGCTCGCACGAACTTGATGTTCCAGACATCAGCTGTGCTGGGCTTGCGTATCCCAGCGGCGTAGTGAATTCGTGCGAGCTGTGGGATCACGTGACTCAGTTAGAGCCAATGGCAGCACACCATCTTCCATTCATAAGTCTCACAGCATGGCTGTGAAATCTATGAATCTTACACCCCCCCAAAATAACAGCTAAACCTCAATTAAATTTAAAAAAAAAACCATCACATTAATAAAATAAGTATAGTTAATTAAATTAACCATTTTAAATAAAAAATTAAATTTTTGAAAAAATTTAAAATCTTTTAAAAAGTTATAAAAATAAACTTACCTGTCTTTAAAGTCTCTAAAAAAGATATACCTGTTAAAAAAAATTCAAAAAAATACTTAATTCACTACTTACCTTCTTAAAAGCGGGTCTTACTCCTCCTTTTTACATTTCCAAAATCTTCCCTACTTACCTGCGCGTCCAAAGCATGAAGTGCACAGCGTGCGCACAGCCTGTAGCGCGCACGCGATGCACCCAGGCCCTGCCCCCTTTTCAGAAGAGCAATTGCCGGTTTTCAGCGCATGCGCAGGGCATGCAGAAAACCGGCAATTGGAGTGGGAATACGCGAGAGTACGCAGTGCGTACTCTCGCGTCCCGGGATCAATTTTCGGCCCATTGTAATACCCATTCCTTCTGTATCAACTGTCACATTTGTCAATGCCCTAGATCTCACAGACTGACTTAAAGAAGCTAGAAAGGCTAAGGAATACTTTCTGTAAAAAGAATTCCCCATCTGTGCTCATTAAGGCACATAAAAAAATCAGTCAGTTTATTTCCTACCAATTAGGAGATATTTAACTTTAAATCGTATATTCTGGGTATATTTTGGCTGTCTTGGAGTGTGTTCAGTCACACCCTGAGATACTCAGATGATGTTTACAAAAGCAGCATTGATTTGTATTCATGTTCCAGAGGCAATACAGACAGCAAGCAGAAGAGTTAGGATTGATGCCCAAACCTATCGTCTAAAAAATTGGTTTTGAGGAGGTCTATAAAGTTGGGAAAAGATCTATTAAGATGGAGAGGTTTAGGGATAGAGTTCCAGAGAGTAGGCCGAGACAGCAGAAGGTTGTTGCCACCGATGTTGGAGCAGAGTGGCTGCTCCAACATTGGGCTGAAGTGCTTGCACTAGGAGGGCTTGAGAAAGGGTAGGATGAGACCTTGAGTGGAATTGTACACAAGGATTTTGAATTTACTGTTTTGGTGGATGGGGAGTCAATGGAAGTTTGCGAAGACAGAAGTGATGGACAAGCAGGACTTTATGTGGGACAATATACAGAGTCTTGGACAATTTGGAATTTGTGTAGGGTGGAGCTCATAAACCAGCAAGGAAGGTGTAAGAATATGGCTAAGGATTTCAGTGGCGGTGGGAAGGGGGAGGCAAGGGCAGAGGCAAGCAATGTTGCAGGGATGAAAGTAAGTGGTCTTGGTGATGGATAGGAAATGTGGTTTGAGGCTCAACTCCAGGTTGAGCAAAGTCTGAGCTAATAGCCAAGGAAGAATCAGGAGTAAGGGTACAGAGATTTTGGCAGGAGCTGAATAGATGACTTCAACTTTCATGATGATCAATTGGAGGAAGTTCTGTCTCATCCATGACCTAACAACAGATAAAGCAATCCAGTAACATAGAGCTAGTTCCAGGATCAATGGTGGTGGGTTTGAAGCTGTAGAGTTGGCTGATTTCAGCATACATATTGGAAACTAAGCTCTTGCTACAGATAATGTTGCTGAGGGGCAGCAAGTAAATGATGGAAAAAGGAGGCCAGAAATAGGACCTTGGGTTACCCATGAAATGACCGTGGGGGAGTGGAAGGAAAAGCCATTGCTGGATGCCTTCTGACCAGACTGGGAGAGGAATGAGTTGAAACAAGCAAAGGTAGTAAATCACATGGGTAAGGGAGAGAAAATTGAGTCCTATGGCAATGGTATTTTAACGGCTTGTTGATTCGTCACCTGTTGTGAAGTCTGGACCTCTGCTCCTTCGAGCGGCTCCCCCTCACTTCCCACCTGTGAAACAGTCCTGATTCCCTTTTATCTTGGTGCCGTCGGGTGGCTTCTGGGCCCCATGATTCTCACCTGCATGAAGCCAGCCAGCTGCCTTTTTCCACCTGTTTCAGGCGGCAGTCAGCTGGTCGGTGGGATGCTAATGAGGCTGATGAGTTAGAATAGCCCAGGCCTCAAACTGATGGCGTCAGGTGGGTTTGATGCTTGCCCTGCCCCCAGCCCATCCACCCGATCTCAGGTAAAATCCCCCCACTATTTTGTATATCAGCGTACTTTTTTTTACAATAAATTAGATCTTTCAGTTTTAACATACTTTAAACTTGTTTTGTGTTAAAGCTGCTGGTTCGCCCACCCCGAAAGATCTTTACAAAAATGTCTGGGGAAAATTGGGTCCAAATCCTCACAGCCTGGCTGCATTCTACTTTACATGTTGGGGAAACAGATGAAGTAGCAACACATGCTTGTTTTAATGTCTCTGTTTATTTGCAAAGTGACAACTGCAGAATAACACAGAAGATTTAACAGTAAATACACCAAGAATGCAGTAAGAAAGTAAAGATTTCTTGCATGCTGAACAAAAAGCACATTATAGTGACCAAATGTTTGGTATAAATTACAGTACTGAAAAGATTCAAGATTACATAAATATATACTCCATCACCTTTGCAGAGTCTAATGATACTGAAAGGCAGTGTAAATAGCTGATCTAAGTACAATTTTTGGCCTCCCATGTTGCAAAATTAGTCTGTAAGACCATAAAAATAGGAATTTTTTCATCCCATATAACCTTTCAAAAGTTCGCTATTTGTCCGAAAGATTACAGTTGACAACAAAGATGGCTCATGAAGAAAGTTTCTAACATTACTTTGTTTTTGAAACCAAAGCAAAATCTAATTTGCAATCTATTTGCTAAATCTCGTTTACTTTTATTTGGCATAAAAATTACATAGAAACTGGCACACTGAACTGTAAATGCTTTTTTTTACAAAACGGCAGACCCACCACAACTCGTCTTGTCAGCTGTATTAACTCCAAAACTGAAAGTAGTTTCTTTCAGGTGCAGCACAAGAGTTAAGATTGGCAGCTGAACTGTAAACATTATTAGAATGTCAGGGCTGGAAGAATTCAGAGCTCCTGGACTTCCCAAAATCCTAGAAGTACCTCTATACATAAATTTTGGCAGACGTATGGAGCACCACCCCAGCACCTTCTCTATAGATGTAATTGACTGTCAAGTGCTAACAGTATCAACTACAATTAGGTACGCTGAGACACTGCAGTATTTGTAAGTACAGTAGTTTGCATGTTTTATTACTCTAGTGTATACAGACTCCTCAAACATCATGTTGGTATCAGGTGGGATTGGTCGCAAGCTCGGTGCACCACTACCATTAAAATTGTACTGCCCGGGTTATTTTCCTTTTAATGCAGTTAGAGCAGAGCTCACTTGGTGGAAGAAATACCCTGTTTATATTGTCTGCTAATGAGAGTGGACCATGGTAAGACTAGAAGCTGATTTTGCAGACCACTAAAGGTTCCAGGCCGATTAAAATGTGCTCCAGTTCACTAGAGGGGCAACTCAAAGCATCTTTACTGTTCAATGTAAACCAGAATGCGTAAAAACCTTTGAGGACTGGAGTTTATAATTTTCAGTATCGAAGTAAATTATCAATTGTTTAATAGCTGAGACAGAAAACCAGAAATGGAAGCTTTGCATACGTTTACCGTGACCTTAGCTCATTATCCTTAGTTATGAATTCTATAATCAGCAAGAATCGGGGGTCGAAGATCGCTATCCAAAGTAGACAAAACTCACATTTTCTATTACTGGTCTCTGATCTTAAAAATGAATACGAATGTTATTCCCTCCACCTCCCCTGCAGCTGATTTACTTTAACTTTGCCCTGGCCACTGTAAGAAATGTATTCCCCCAACACTGCTGCTTTGACTTGTGTTGGTCTTGGCCCAGTAAGGTACAAATTGTTCTTCCTGCTCTGGATGGTTGTATGAAATGCTGTGGAATGTTGTACAATACAGGTATAGCAATATCAGTTTGTCCAGTCAGCAGTTTTATACACACCTGCTGTAATTCAGTTGGCACATTCAAAGGCTCAGAAAATTGGATTCAACAATAATACATTTGCCAATATCAATATGATATGTACATAGACATTTGGAATAAACAGTATATTTATATATCTCCATAAATATAACTCTGCATTGCTAGCACTACATAAATATGCCTATGACTAACTTTGGTGTAATTTATTTGTCATTACTATACTAATTAATGTATGAACTTCAAAGACTATTTAATGTCACAATTTGATAATGATTCTTAGCCCATTTAATAATCATTTTATGCTGTATAAATATATCTTAGATCACAAATGGGAACACTGAAATCATTACATTGGTTTAAAGAGACTTATTAGGATGTCAATGTGAGAAAAGCGTGGGCAGCTCTTCTGAATCATAACCACATTGTATGAACATTTAGGTTAATGCTCAGCAAAGTTAATTCTATGAATCCTTTTAAATATGGTACATAATTTGACGTTTCGTTCAGGGAAGAACTTATTGATCATCTGCAAGCTCATTGAGTTGTGGCTATAACGTCATTATTAGAGTGACCGTCCTATGTTACTCGGAATGTGACTGTGTTTTCATCCTCAATAGGCTTATTTTGTCAAACTGTGTGATTATATCAGGTCATTGCAATTACTCAGGTTTAGAAAATGTGCTTCCAGCTTCATTGAAAACAACCTTTACAATATCGCATTTTGGAATTCCACCCCAAATTGCTTGTCAGAAAACATGTGATGCCTGAATTATTTTAAAAATAGTATTTAAGCATAATACACCATGAGTATTCGAAGTCCATTGTTAGTTTAGATAATGTGGATGCACACTGCTGCAAAAATGAGTCTGCAATATTAATTCCCTGCCATTTTATTATCAGTCACTCTCAGTTTAAAGCTGCAGTATTTTTACGTTGGGACGCACAGTTTTAAAAGTTTAAAGCTAAATAATGTACTTTTTGAATTTTATTAAAAAATCCTTTTGGGGGGAAATATTTTTGTAATAGAACAGACTTAAAATTGGGATGAACATTTCAAGCTATTATAAATTGTGTATGGTACTGTATTTATGTAACATAGTGCTTAGTTGTGAAGGATTTGCTTTGCAGTATCCCTGGAGTCTCCTGCTCACTCTTATATTGTGATGTTACTGATGATCAGTGTATTGAGATGGCTCAGGTAAAATAAGGACAACCGAGTAGTTGAGGAAAAGTGCTCAGACCGGTTTTTCTTTTCACAATATTCTAGGTTATTTACTAGTACCTTTCTTATGACCAAGACTTGGGCCTGTGGAAGGGTGACTATAATGGAGTGATGGTTATAAAGCCCTGTTTTGATTAAAGTATTTATAATATAGTTTTCTATTATTGGTTTGAAACATATTTTTTGGCTTTCAGGGGATTTTGTGACTTGGTCGTGGAATTGTGTGTAAGAAATTAGCTGCATGGATTGATTTTAGATTTTCTCTATTTCTTGACTAGTTTGGAAATTATGTTTAAAAATAACAGTGTTGTCCCAGTGTGTAACTTAATTTTGATTGTTTACATTATTTTTAAAGAGATATTGAAAAAACTTCCTTGAAAGACTGAAACCATGTTTCACTGTGATATACTATGTTTTATACAATAACATTGACATACGTGAGACCTTTCAAATTTTCTCCTACATTAAGTACAGTACTAGTAAACCAGCTTCAGTAGAATCAGTCATGGACAAGAGCTTCACTAATAAGGTTTTCCAAGAGGCTGGGTTCCTACAGTGGTATTTATCTCATTCTGTGGTGAGGCGCCATCAGTGTACATCTCACTCTATGGTGAGGCTCCAGTGATGTCCATCTCATTCTGTGGTGACGCTCTGGTAAGATCCACTTAATTATGAGATGAGACTCCATCAATATACAGCGCATTCTGTGATGAGGCTGTGGCAATGTCCATTTAATTCTGCAGTAGGCCCATTAATATATATTCTGTGGAGCGGCTCCATCAGAGCACAGCTCAGTCTGTGCTGAGCCTCTTGTAATGTACTCCTCAATCTGTGGTGAGGCTGATGCAGTTTTGGAATGTTTGATCTTGTATATACAGCGCAATTTTTTTTGACTCTCTGTGGTCTTAAGTAGAAAATTAGGCATTCTTTTCAGCTTTTCATGGCAGTTTGACCACAACAACACAAGCACCAGCTCTTCCAATCTTCAGAGGCACCTCCTGTTGGTGAAAAATACGGCAGTGAGTAAGTCTATAAGATCAACACAATTTTAGGGCCTTCTAGAAAAATTTAAGATTGGTGGTATGAGGTATTTAAATGCCACTGAAAGAAATCCAAAGGATGCATCTCTGACAATGCAATGGGGAATTTGCTAAATACTACCTAGATTATAAGTTCAAACCCCTGGTATTGAGCTCTATTTCCTAACCCAAAGGACAGTGTGCTATCAACTGAGCCAAACCAATACATATGTCTGTTAAAAATAGAATGTTGTAATACATGTAACAAAATCTAATTAAGTTGAGCCACCAATATTAGCAAATGTTATTAAAACTTTTCTTTAAATGATAAACTGTGGTTATTTCTCTGTAAACAAGCAACCAGTTCAATACCATCCAAGACAAAGCAGCCCGCTTGGTTGGCACCCCATCCACCACCTTAAACATTCACTCCTTCCACCACCAGCGCACCGTGGCTGCAGAGTCTACCCTCTACAAGATGCACTGCAGCAACTCGCCAAGGCTTCTTCAGCAGCACCTCCCAAACCCGCGACCTCTACCACCTAGAAGGACAAGGACGGCAGGCGCATGGGAACACCATCACCTGCAAGTTCCCCCTCCAAGTATATCGCCGTTCCTTCATCGTCGCTGGGTCAAAAGCCTGGAACTCCCTTCGTAACAGCACTGTGGGAGTACCTTCACCACACGGAATGCAGCGGTTCAAGAAGGCGGCTCACCACCATCTTCTCAAGGGCAATTAGGGATGGGCAATAAATGCTGGCCTTGCCAGCGACGGCCACATCCCATGAACGAATTAAAGAAAAGCTTACTTGTTTATGAATCACATTGTGCAGATTTGAATTTTCATGTTATAATTTTATTTTTATTTTTAGTACTTTAAACCCCAGTGTGTAAGTCATATCTTCACATGGGTTTTATTACCTACTAAACTAAAGCTACAACTTACACATTGTGTGAGAGATCAGTGTACCATCATTTTACAGTATTTGACCATTTTTGCCACAAGCAAGAAGGACTAGTTCTGCAGAATTTTACATTCAAATGAGTAGTTTCTAGGAACAGTTATTGGAAAATGTGGTGGTAACTCTATGTTATTTTATGATTTGATAGTCTTTCTAAAGTACATTTCTGCAAATATACCTAGAGATAAGGCCAGAAAGAACAGGTCCCATGAAAGTAGCTAATGGAATGTTTGAACTATGTTGCCAATATCCTCCCACTTTGGAAGTTACAACTGCTAATTTTCTCTGGGCGATTGAATAGAATTTCCACTGCCCGGCTAGAAAGTGTTGATCTGCTCAATTAAAAATAAAAGCACTAATCCACTCAATTGAATTGTACTAAAGAAATGTATGTTGCACAAGCAGTGTCCCAGAATGAATTTAAGCCATGTAGAAATTCTTTGCTCCTCTAAAGCAATCCAAACCTTTAGAATTAACAGACTATTTCACCGGTGAGAGGGAGTTCCAGTTGTTCTTTGCAAACAAGACTTTCTAACCACTTTAGTGCTGCAGGCTTTGTTACGTTTTATTAACGTTCCCTAAGGAACTTGTCATTGTTGTCCTATAAGCCTCCCTTCCTGTAATTATTACCAGAGCTAAAACTCATATCATACTTAATGATTGTTAAGTAGTTTATTCGTATTTCCCCCCATTTTTGCCAATTTTCACCCCTTCTTCTTGGGCCCCAGTCAGGCTGTCAAGCGTTTAATGATAAAAATGAGCATGAACCAGGACACTCTCAGAAATTCTCAGTCACCCTCTTTGAGTCCGGTCACTAATGGAATGGATTCCGGCGGCAGCACACTGTAGGTGGGAATTCTCATGAGAGGAGGAGTTCCTGCCTATTATGGTCAAAGTCACTTCCACTAGCGGCAGGACTCGGGTAGGAGTAGTGCTTGGGGTGGGGGAGAATAGATGGGAAAAGGAAAGAAAGAAATTAATGGCAATGAAGGGGAATGGAGGGAGGAATGGACAATAATGAAGGAGAGAGGAAAGGATAAATTGACGGCAATGAAGGGAGAAGGAAGAGGTAAATGGCTGGAAATAGGGGTACAGGAAAAGGGAAAATGAAAGCAGTAGGAAAGAGGCTATGAAGGTGATAGGTAGGGAAAATGAAGGGAAATTGAGAACTTTCTTGATCAGTATGTTTCCAGGCCAACGACTTTGAGGCAATGTTGGATCTAGTTCTGGGGAATGAAGTGGGGTAAGTGGAGCATGTTTCAGTGGGAGAGCATTTGGGGAACAGTGATCGTAATATCATCAGGTTCAGATTTGTTATGGAAAAGGACAAGGTGCAATCAAGCATAAAAATATTTAACTGGAGGAGGGCTAGCTTCAGTGAGTTGAAAAGGGATATGGCCCCGGTGGATTGGAATCAAAAATGAGTAGGCAAAACAGTAATTGAACAATGGGAGGCCTTCAAAGAGGAGATGATTTGGGTACAGAGTGGATACATTCCCATGAGGGGGAAAGGAAGGGTATCCAAAGCTAGAGCTCCCTGGATGACGAAAGATATAGAGGTTAAAATGAGACAGAAAAGGGAGGCTTATGACAAATCTAAGGTTCAGAACATAGTAGAAAACCTAGCTGAATATAGAAAGTACAGAGGAGACCAAAAAAGGAAATAAGAGGGGCAAAGAGAGAGTATGAGAATAGGTTAGCAGCTAACGTAAAAGGGAACCCAAAAGTCTTTTATAAACATATAAATAGTAAAAGGGTAGTCAAAGGAAGGGTGGAACCGATTAGGGACCAAAAAGGAAATTTCCTTGTGGAGGCAGCAGGCATGGCTGAGGTATAAATGCATACTTTGCATCTGTCTTCACTGGAGAAGAGGATACTGCCAATGTAGCAGTAAAGGAGGAGGTAGTAGTGATATTGAATAGGATAAAAATAGATAAAGATGATGCAATTAAAAGGTCGGCAGTCCTTAAGGTAGAAAAGTCTTCTGGTCCGGATGGGATGCATCCTAGGTTACTGAGGAAAGTAAGGGTGGAAATTGCGGAGACTCTGGCCACAATCTTCCAAGGATATGGAGATGATGACAGAGGACTGGAAGATTGCAAATGTTACACCCCTGTTTTAAAAAGGGGAGCGGGTTAAACCTGGCAACTACAGGCCAGTCAGCCTAACGCGGTGGTGGGGAAAATTTTAGAGACAATAATCCGGGACAAAATTAATTGGAATTTGGAAAAGTATGGGCTAATAAATGAAAGTCAGCATGGATTTGTTAAAGGAAAATTGTGTTTGACTAACTTGATCGAATTTTTTGATGAAGTAACAGAGTAGGTTGATGAGGGTAGTGTGGTGGTTGATGTGTATATGGACTTTCAAAAGGTGTTTGACAAAGATTCCACATAATAGACTTGTTATCATAATTAAATCCCATGGGATTAAAAGGACAGTGGCAGCATGGATACAAAATTGGCTAAGGGACAGAAAGCAGAGAGTAGTAGTGAACAGTTGTTTTTCAGACTGGAGGGAAGTATACAGTGGTGTTTCCCAGGGATTGGTGTTAGGACCACTGCTCTTTTTGATATATATTAATGATCTGGACTTGGGTATACAGGGCATAACTTCAAAGTTTGCAGATGATATGAAGCTCAGAAATGTAGTAAATAATGAGGAAGACAGTAACAGACTTCAGGAGGACATAGACAGACTGGTAAAATAGGCAGACACATGACAGATAAAATTTAATGCAGTGAATCATTTTGGTAGGAAGAATTAGGAGATGACTTTTCTACCTTAAGGACTGTCGACCTTTTAATTGCATCCTCTTTATCTATTTTTATCCTATCCAATATCACTACTGACTCCTCCTTTACTGCTACATTGCCAGTATCCTCTTCTCTAGTGAAGACAGATGCAAAGTATGCATTTATACCTCAGCCATGTCTGCTGCCTCCACAAGGAAATTTCCTTTTTGGTCCCTAATCGGTTCCACCCTTCCTTTGACTATCCTTTTACTATATATGTTTTGAACTAAATGGTACAATTTTAAAGCTGGTGCAGGAACAGAGACCTGGGGTGTGTATGTACACAAATCTTTGACAAGTTGAGAAGGCTGTTAAAAAAGCACATGGGATCCTTGGCTCTATTAATAAAGCCAATCATCCCTTGTGCTTTTTTAACAGCCTTCTCAACTTTTACTGCCACCTTCAAAGATTTGAACTAGGGAGGCTGGGAGTGTCAGATTGAAGAAGGGAGAAGATTGCCATTCTGAACTAGGAGGGTAGGAGGAGAAAAGTCTCTGAAAGTGCAGTTGGAAGGGATATTGTCTCTGTGAACTGTGGCAAGGGATTGGATGTGGGAGAGTGACTATTGAGGTAACTCTCACTCTCACTCTCACTCACACCCTGTCACTCACACTCACACGCTGTCACTCTCACTCATACGCTGTCACTCTCACTCACACTCACTCCCTGTCACTCTCACTCAAACGCTGTCACTCTCACTCACACTCACCCCTGTCACTCTCACTCAAACGCTGTCACTCTCACTCACACTCACTCCCTGTCACTCTCACTCACACTCACACGCTGTCACTCTCACTCACACTCACCCCTGTCACTCTCACTCACACCTGTCACTCTCACTCACACTCACACACTGTCACTCTCACTCACACTCACACCTGTCACTCTCACTCACACTCACCCATCACTCACACTCACACTCATACCTGTCACTCTCACTCACACTCACACGCTGTCACTCTCACTCACACTCACACCCGTCACTCACTCACACTCACACGCTGTCATTCTCAGTCACACTCACACCCGTCACTCTCACTCACACTCACCCATCACTCTCACTCACACTCACACGTTGTCACTCTCACTCACAGTCACGCTGTCACTCTCACTCACACTCACACCTGTCACTCTCACTCTCACTCACACGCTGTCACTCTCACTCTCACTCACACCTGTCACTCTCACTCTCACTCACACCCTGTCACTCTCACTCACACTCACACCTGTCACTCTCACTCACACTCACCCGTCACTCTCACTCACACTCACACCTGTCACTCTCACTCACACTCACCCATCACTCTCACTCACACTCACACGCTGTCACTCTCACTCACACTTGTCACTCTCACTCACACTCACACCCATCACTCACACTCACCCATCACTCACACTCACACTCACACCCATCACTCTCACTCTCACTCACACACTGTCACTCTCACTCACACTCACACCTGTCACTCACACTCACACACTGTCACTCTCACTCACACTGACACCCATCACGCTCACTCACACTCACATGCTGTCACTCTTACTCACACTCACCCCTGTCACTCACACTCACACCTGTCACTCACACTCACACTCACACCCGTCACTCACACTCACACCCATCACGCTCACTCACACTCACATGCTGTCACTCTCACTCACACTCACACCTGTCACTCACACTCACACACTGTCACTCTCACTCACACTCACACCCGTCACTCTCACTCACACTCACCCGTCACTCTCACTCTCACTCACACCTGTCACTCTCACTCACACTCACCCATCACTCTCACTCACACTCACATGCTGTCACTCTCACTCACACTTGTCACTCTCACTCACACTCACACCCATCACTCACACTCACCCATCACTCACACTCACACTCACACCCATCACTCTCACTCACACTCACACACTGTCACTCTCACTCACACTCACACCTGTCACTCACACTCACACGCTGTCACTCTCACTCACACTCACACCCGTCACTCACACTCACACCCATCACGCTCACTCACACTCACATGCTGTCACTCTTACTCACACTCACCCCTGTCACTCACACTCACACTCACACCTGTCACTCACACTCACACTCACACCCGTCACTCACACTCACACCCATCACGCTCACTCACACTCACATGCTGTCACTCTCACTCACACTCACACCTGTCACTCACACTCACACGCTGTCACTCTCACTCACACTCACACCCGTCACTCTCACTCACACTAACCCCTGTCACTCTCACTCACACTCACACCCATCACTCTCACTCACACTCACACGCTGTCACTCTCACTCTCACTCTCACTCACCCCTGTCACTCTCACTCACCCTGTCACTCTCACTCACACTCTCACTCACCCCTGTCACTCTCACTCACCCCTGTCACTCTCACTCACACTCACACCTGTCACTCTCACTCACACTCACCCCTGTCACTCTCACTCACACTCACACCTGTCACTCTCACTCTCACTCACCCCTGTCACTCTCACTCACCCTGTCACTCTCACTCACACTCTCACTCACCCCTGTCACTCTCACTCACCCCTGTCACTCTCACTCACACTCACACCTGTCACTCTCACTCACACTCACCCCTGTCACTCTCACTCACACTCACACCTGTCACTCTCACTCACACTCACATGCTGTCACTCTCAGTCACACGCTGTCACTCTCACTCACACTCACACCCGTCACTCTCACTGACACTCACACTTGTCACTCTCACTCACACTCACACGCTGTCACTCTCACTCACACTCACACGCTGTCACTCTCACTCACACTCACACCTGTCACTCTCACTCACACTCACACGCTGTCACTCTCACTCACACGCTGTCACTCTCACTCACACTCACACGCTGTCACTCTCACTCACACTCACACCTGTCACTCTCACTCACACTCACATGCTGTCACTCTCACTCACACGCTGTCACTCTCACTCACACCCGTCACTCTCACTCACACTCACATGCTGTCACTCTCACTCACACGCTGTCACTCTCACTCACACTCACACCCGTCACTCTCACTCACACTCACACTTGTCACTCTCACTCACACGCTGTCACTCACACTCACACGCTGTCACTCTCATCACACTCACACGCTGTCACTCTCACTCACACTCACACGCTGTCACTCACTCACACGCTGTCACTCTCACTCACACTCACCCCTGTCACTCTCACTCACACTCACACGCTGTCACTCTCACTCACACTCACCCCTGTCACTCTCACTCACACTCACACGCTGTCACTCTCACTCACACTCACCCGTCACTCTCACTCACACTCACACCTGTCACTCTCACTCTCACTCACACTCACCCCTGTCACTCACACTCACACTCTGCCATCTCACTCACACTAAAATTATTGACGGGAGGAATTTCACTTGAGGTGTATTTTCCACAAATAGGGAAGGAAAATAAATTGAACGGAGAGTTCCCGTTAGCTGCGGCGGAGAGTAGCAGATGCCCAGGAGCACTAAAGAATTGTCAGAACTCCAACACATTACACGCAAAACTTTTGCCTCACATTACTTGTTGCAAACACAGATTAGCACCAGAATGAATATGGAATTGTTTCGCTAACGAGGTTGCTGTTATTATAAATTAATTATTATACTCGTTAGCCGGGGAAACCTGAGTACTGAGTTTGTACCCACAGGTCAGAATGTCAGCACCTTCATCAAATTTGAACATTTTTTTAACCCCTTTGTTTCTTTCAAGTCTAACCTTTAGTGGAGCAGGCTCGAGGGGCCGTATGGCCTACTCCTGCTCATATTTCTTCTGTTTTTATAGTTACTTGCTTTCACAGATGGGGAGTTGTATCCTATATCTAATAATCCATTTATCTAGGCCATGAAAGGGCCTACACCTTTCAATGCATTCATGACCTTTAGCAAGTTTTTCCATTTTGTGGGCAGTCGTGTCCATAAATGCAGAGCAGGGGCTGGGTAGTCTCACAGTGCAGTCTTACCTGTACAATTGATGCATTTGAAGTGTCCTTGCAAAACTTTATTACATCACTGATATCTTATCTTGGTACAATACTGCTTTCTTTGATTTATCTTTTTATTAAACTTTGAGATAAATCCTTCTCAGTTTAACTTAGCTGCAAATCTATTTTACATTCGATTTTGTTCCCGATGATCTATTACCTCTGTCCATTCATTATTTTGTGCATCATAAGATTCTACAGTGTTTAGGTAGGTCTGTCCATCATATCCTCCCACAGCATATAGCTTGTCCCCAAGGAGGCACACTCCAACAGCATCTCTTGGAACACTTAAAGGTGCCACAGTTGTCCAGGTGTCTGTTTTGGGATCGTACCTACAAATTTAAAAATAAGAAGTTTAATTTATAAAACTGGCCAATCTAAATATGAAATGTTGTATTTTCAGAACAAATTGTACCAGTTTACAATTCTAAGAGTGATTGGCTTATGAATTAGGCAGTTTTGCTTGAAGTCTTCTCATTTTGAAACCTTTGCAAGTTCATTATTGTTCTTTGTGTGCAGGTTTTGATATATAATAGGATATATTTGCATTGTTGCAAAAAGGTTAAACAGTGAAAATAATCTGATCACATCTGTAAGGAAAACTAATTTCCACTGCCAATTAATTGAATGGAGACTGGGGAAATGCCCTGAAAAAGCAAATAGGATTCTGGATTTTAAGTACAAGAGCTTGAATAGAAAAGCAAGGAGGTGATGATGAAGTTGTAGAAGATACTAGTTATGTCACAGTTGGAATACTTGGGTAAATTTTGCAGAGTGAGGCTCCCAACAGCAGAAAATTGGGAGTGGCATGAATTGGATCTGCTGACCTAACAAGCTCGATTCTCTGACCCATACTCCCATCGGGCAAGGTTCCGCACTAGGAACAGAGCATTACAAAACTTGCCCTATTGTATGTCGTTTTGGCCGCCCCATTACAGAAAGGATATTGGAGCCAAGGATAAGCTGCAACATAGATCTACCAGGAACAAGAGGATGTACTTATAATGAGAGAAGTGAAAAACTCGGGCTATGTTCACAGGTTAGTGGAAGTGTTCAAAAACGTGAAAAGTTTTTCAGAAGGTAAATATTGAAAGATTACTTCCATAAGCTGGTGATTCAGGAACAAGGGAATATAGATGCTTTAAGAGAGAGGTTGAAAGGATTTTTTCACACAAAGGGCTATTAGATTATGCCATATATTGAAACCAATTCAATCACAATATTTAAGCTCAAATTGGACAAACATTTAAACATGAAAAATGTGCTTTGAGTAGATAGCTGGGATGTGGAGCTAACACGGGCACAGACACAATGAGCTGGTGGCCGCCTCCTGTGCTGAAATTCTAGAGGTTCTATGAAATGTCAGGGTATTATTCTAAGAAGACGCACCAAACTGAAACAATGCTGGTTACTTTTCTTTTTAACATTGTACAACTAGGTGTATTTTATTTTTGCCATGATCATAACCTGTCTGATTTCTCAATGCCTGAGGTTGGCCAGTGGCATTGGGACCATTCCCCCAGCATGAGTCTGCCTTCAGGAAAGGAAAGGAGTAATCTGGAGGGACAAAGAAAACACACTTGGCAATTCTTACCGTTCCACACAATCTGACAGCCGGGAGCAGTGGTTAGAAGCAGGGGCATCATGTCCCCCCACCGCATACAGAAAGCCATTGCACGTGGCTACTCCCACCCCTCCTCTTCTCTTGGACATAGGTGCACACATGCTCCATTTATTGGTGTGAGGATCGAAACACTCCATTGATCGTAGGCAGGAGCTGCCATCTCGCCCGCCTACTGCATACAGCCTGCAAAACACAACATTCATCTTCAGGCTTTCACAACACGCACAGAATAAAGTGAGAGCCTCGAGAATGTGGTTATACCCCTGTATTATCCAGTGCAGCCACAGAGGATTAAATTCAAGTTGCAGGTACTTTGGAAGAATTACTGACTTTTGTTTTTCTGTATTTTGCAAATTTGAACATCAATCCATTATGAGAAGGGGAGTCCCAGCTCTGATTCTCAGGCCGTGCTGAGTTAGTTGATCTCGGTTGGGGTGGCAATAGGGGTGTTGTCATTGGACTCAGTTTAAAAGGGGACATCTCAACTGGGAGTTTCTGCTCGTCCCGCTTCAGACCTCTGCTGGAATGTGTGTATATTTCAGGTGAAGACAGGATTAGACTCAGATGTGATGCTTACCATGGTCAAATAGGCACTCACTGTCAAGGTTGATGCATGAAAAACAGCAACTTGACTGAGATACCAGAGGGCTGCCAAAACTCCTGAAACCATCCCCATGCACATGGCAGCACCTCAGGAGAGGAAGGGAGAAAATTTGGGGAGTGAGGGCAGAAGTGAATGTAAGTCAAGTAGAAAGTGATCCACCTGTAAGAAAACTAGCGGCAAAATCTGGATTTGTCCATATTATGTCAGGTGAGCAAATTTCCAGTCTCCTTTCAGTTGTTACATGACAAAAGGAGGGTTTCATTAAATGGATAGGACTTTGCAAGAGATATCATGATTTTGTGGGGACTCATTAACTACCATGATGTCAGAATGGCTTAAATCAATGTAGTTTTACAGCTTCTCACAATACTACAGGGAGTCAGGTTCTAATTAGCAATGATTAAATTCCAATTGCTATTTTTACATTGTTAAGTGCTATGGAGTTCTGTTCTTTCCCCAAAGAACAATGGACAAGATTAAAGGTCAGTCTATGTGGAGTATTAATACATCCTTAAAATTGTTTATTTAATTTAATGTGATTGGGCCAGATGGAATTAGAGAGTAGAATGGCTGCCACTGGTGGAGTGACAAGTGATGTAAATGATCATTGATTCTCCTCCTGAATATCTTGAGTGCTACAGCCTTTGTTTTAGCATCTTTCCCCACGGAACATTTTTCAACATGTATTGCCCAGTCTGCGTTTCTTATTCAGAATAAACCTAAGATGGATTCCACTCCAAAGTCAAATTGTTGCTATGATGTATACTGGCCATTGTTGTTCAATCTGTTGCAAGTTATTGCTCATTGTGTCTCAAAACCCCTACTTTTCATAAATTGGTGAGAAATCCGAATTACACTCTCCTCAAGATATGTTCCTCGTGCTACTTTTCCCGATAAATTGATATGTGTCTTGAGCTATTATTACATAAAGGGGTGCTGCTCCCGTGGCGATACAGATAGTGGGTGGTATTATCATTTGGCATGAATGCTGTTAGTTGTTCCGGCCAGCAGCCTTGCCGTGCAAAGTTAAAGCAATCCATATGTGGCATTATCAAAAATGACCTGTGATTGTGCAAACAGGACAAGTTCCTAATGCAGCCTTTACACTACCGTGCTGCTGTCAACAGCAGCTTTCACATCAGCTGCAGTGCCGCAATGTCAAGATATTTAGGAGGCTGAAGTGCTCCCAGGTTTTCCAATGCTCCTCTGCAAGCAGCCCTGCTACCAGCTGCAAATGTGAATCGCTATCATTAACAACATTGGCTGCCTTTTTTCTGACCATGGGCAAGTTGAGCGCTCAGGGTTCTCCTATAAATTGGCAATCCTGCCTCCACATCTAGACAGTGTGGACCTTCCTGATACTGGGGAAAGCACTGAGTGAGGCCCTGACTTTGAGTCCTGTCAATGGTTGAATCCAGTTTAACTGCTTCATGTGTGTTGGATTTTTTTTTTCTGTTCTCAGATGAGAAGCATACCTCCCAATCTCTTGTCATTCTGATGTGAAGCACTGTGTAGTACATCGTGACAAAAATATATAGCCCATGATTTTTGTGGTGTGTCACCCAAATTCATTATAAAGTTAACATGTGTGAAACAAAGTTTCCAAAAATTCTGGAGTTCAATGCCAAGTGACGCCAAAATAAATCAAAGAAACAGCAAGGTCCAAGTTTATAAATGAATGTGGAACATTCCATATGTAGTTGAGGTGGGAGGGAGATGGGGGTGGGGGAAGAGAGCAGTTACCCAGGATGCCTAGCAGTCAGAGAAAATGCTATCTCATATCACACCTCATTCTGGCCAAACTACTGGATAACATGAACAGCTAGCTCATAGATAAGTGATTGACTTGGTTGATCTCACTGTTTCTGCGAGTTGTACATAAACTTATCTTGAAATAACACATTACTATTTCTGTGGTAATGCCACCTAAGCGTCTTTTTTAATTTGAAATAAATAAGGTTGCTAAATAGCTCAGCTGAAATAATTCAATGCTATACTATGTCAAGAATGCCATAGGTTGTTGGTATTTTGTATTTTTCATTAGCTGCCAACAATGTTCCCCCTGAGCTGCACGTGCGGCCGTGCAGCAATCGGGAACGTACCGCGCAGGCTGCTCACAAGCTGCTCCTAAAATACCGCGCATGCGCGACTGTGGCGGCGCAGCAAATTTAAAGGTGCCTTGCACACAAAAAAATTTAGAGGGAACTTTGGCTGCCAGTAAAGTACGTTAGTAGCTTGGTTTAGTGGTAGAAATACCTTTGAGCCAGAAGGTTGTGGGTTCAAGCCCCACATAATCTAGGCTGGCACACTTCAGTGCAGTACTGAGGGAGTGCTGCAATGTCAGAGGTGCTGTCTTTTGGATGAGGTCCTATCTGCCTGCTCAGACAAATGGAAAATGTGAAGAGCAGGAGAGTTCTCCCGATGTCCTGGTCAGCATTTATCTGACTGCTGCTAGTGGGATCTTGCTGTGCACACATTGGATGCAATGTCTGCTAAGAAAATAACAGCGACTACAATTCAAAAGTAATTGATTGGCTGTAATATGCTTTGGGATGTCCTGAGGACATAAAAGGTGCTATATAATTCCAGTTCTTTCTTTAGCACTCTTACTGCAAGCACTGCCTGCAGGGTTTGCTCAGTGTGAATTTTAAACCTGGGAACCTTGCGGTTACTGCTTGACTGAAAATTATAAATGAATCCTTTCTGAGGTGTTTTCATTTTACATTGATTATTGACTCGTTTTTGCACTGGAATGAAATGAGTCATTTATCTTCGAGTTTTTTTAAACATAGTGCAAAACAGATGAGGACAATGAAGACAAAACAAATGGTCTTCACACTTGGCAATCCCTTAGGTTAAGTAATGTGTGAATTAATGGTGATGCTACCTACTCTCCCCATCACCAGCTGGAACAATCCAGTTTCTAAATAGTTCACCACATGAGTGCACTATGCAACATTTCACCTGTTCAAATTCTTTCAGAGTAAATAGTAGCTAATTAATGTCAGCTGTATGCTGCAGTTTCCATAGAAACTAATAGGGTCACACCATATATCACTTACCCTCATTTGTGACTCTCAAGGTTTCTCGTGTTTCTTTGGGAGCAAATGCTACTCGTTCTTTTCACCCTTATTTTTGCTCACCCGTTTTCTCTACTCTTTTCCTGCAGGCGTTGATTCCTTGCTTGCCTTTGGTTCCATTAGCACCAGTCACACTTTGATACCTTGCCCACTGTGGGCATCGTTCAAGCATTAGACTTGATGGTGACTGGCAGGCTATTCATCAAAGGTGCATCACAAGCAAGCTTAATTCCGTCCTTGCGCATTTCCAGTAGAGGTTACTGGAACGCAATTGCGGGCAAAAACCCTGGACAGTTTTACCATCCAGAACCCTGGGGGTACATCTGATATCTGGGCTGGGATCAGTTCATTAAGATCAGGGACTGTGACCTTCCTTCCTAGTTTGTATGCTTCAGCTGCTCACTGAATAAACTGAGGTGCCTGAACCAGATGCTATTTGAATGCGTTGCACTGCTCACAGTGGCTTTCTAATGTGCGTTCAAATAGGTATCCAGCATGCCAAATGTTAAACTATTTTGAGTGGATGAATACTGCATACATTAAGAAGAGCTGTGTGAATCGGTCCGTCTGAGGGGAAAACTGAGAATATACACAACTGATACCCAAAGACAGCCTCCGGCCATCAGCACAACTTGTTATTATTTTACCCTCTTCAGTGTCTGGAGGGAAAAATACAATTTCACTGAAACATGAGACTGAGTTGTTTGGAACTGGCTTTGTGCCTGTCTTTGAACTTGAACTTGCAATTACTGGACAGAAAACAGAGCAGATCCCAGCTATGCCTATCTTTTTCTAGGCTATGTGGAAGACTCTTTGTTGCAATCCTATTGTGGCCCCCTCCCTGACCTCTTCCTCTGTTACATTGATGACTGTGTTGTAATCCTGACCTCCCTGCGACTCACCACTTAAACTCTTCCTCCCCCTCCTGCAGTGTCCTTTCCATCTTTGATCTCCTACACTCCACAGTGAAGCTCAATGCATACTTCAATAACTGTATCTCATTCTTCCCCGGGCACTTCTGCAGAACATTGATTTTTGCTCTCTCACCAGATTTTCTCCCATCCACCTTTCACTTCATTCCTCCCCCATTTTAGAGCTGCTTTTTCTTATTTTCCCATAAACTGGGATGCCTGAAACAGATGCTATTTGAATGTGTTGCACTGCTCACAATGGACTTCGAATGGGTCTTCAAATAGGTATCCAGCACTGCTCACAATGGACTTCGAATGGGTCTTCAAATAGGTATCCAGCATATCAAATGTTAAAATATTTTGAGTGGATGAATACTGCATACATTGAGAAAAACTGTGTGCATCAGTCTCTCTGAGGGGAAAATTGACAATTATGCTGACGATACCCAAAGACAGCCTCTGGCCATTAGCACAAATTAGCCAGCTTGTCTTTCCCGTGCTTTTCACTGCCTTACTTAGCAATTTCCATATCTATTTGTTTTAATTCCTTTTCGCTGCCTCCAAAGGTAATCTTTCTATACCATCTTTCTTGCCAGTTTTTAAAAAAAACTTGACCTATTGTTCCTCACCCAGCCCTCTCCCTTTTGTGTCGTTCAGTCCTGTAATGGGGCCTGTTTATCTTTTGAGTCCTATTGAAGGGTCTGTACACACAACATTAATGTATCTTTTCAGATGCTGACTGACCTGCTGTGTACTTCCAGCACTTTCTGTTGTTTCAGATTTCCAGCACTTCTGCAATTTTTTGTTAAATCGAAAGATGGAGCATTATTGGTTTCTAGTATAATGAATTCACGCATTCAGTCTTATTGGAGTTTTCTGCAGCACAATACTCATTGTGTCATCTAGCATTAAGTACATTTGTTGGGTTTAGGTTAAAGTTACGTTATTGAAAAGTTATACATGTGATTTGTTTGTGAGTTGATGCAAAGATTTAACACAGCCAGTCTGAAACGCAACTACTTACTTGCCATTTAATGCTGCAACTCCCACCGTGCTTCTTGGAGTTGACATGCTGGCAACATAGTTCCACTGACGGGCTTGTGGGTCCCATCTTTCTACTGTGTTAAGGTAACTCCATCCATCATGTCCACCAACTGCATACATTGGTCCTTCAAGTACTGCTACTCCTGAAATAAAAGTAAAATTGGCCTAGTATCTGTTAGAATATCAGAACATTTAATATTTAGCATGGTGGCTGTTAAGTGTTAAATATATTACAGCTTAAAAAAGAATCGGTTTCACAACATGAAGAAAAATTCCACAGCTAAACACAACATTGTGCAACACAGCTCACAAAGCACAAAATGTCGATAAGTCCAAATGAATTCAATCTTCATAAAGCAGACACAATCATAACAGAATTATATTAAACCCTTCAGAATGGCCACAAAGACACAACTAGAAAAGGTAAGGTCTTAATCAATAGAACTAGATGACCAAACTCAGAAGAATGAGAACGAACTCATCACCAGAACTAACCTAGCCTTGTGGTCCAGTTCTCTCACCTCAGCCATTTTGAGTCCTACTGCAGTGATGAGTATTCCATGCACATGTAACAATTTATGATGTACAATATTGAGCTTTTCTGTGGAATTTTCTGCACGATGTAAACTTATGATTTTTTTTGTGATTTGTTTTCTTGATCATCATGGTGTCAGGACATTGTAGAAGGAGAGAGGAACAGATCAAGGTGTAGTAACTTCTAAAATATTCCACAGTATGGAAAGTGGATCAGAATGAACAGCTCTTAAGGCTTGGGATGATTTTCTAAACAACCAAAAAACCTAAAGATGGCATATGTTTGTTCAGCAACCAGTCCAACTTTATACTGAAAAGTGTAACACCTTGGTATCTCATCATCATTCTAACTTCTGAAATCTTCTGCATTTGTATATTAACCGTGTAATCCTAATTGTATAGGCTATGAACAGTGAATTGAAGAAAAATAAAGGTTAAATTTGTTGAAGTGTCAAAGAGGTTTGTGCTTAGAATTCCAGGTCTAATGCAGATCAGCCTCCTGATGACAAGTTATCTATCCTGCTATTACAAGTGGAGTTCAGTCCTCTTGGGAGATGCTGAGCCATGTGGTTGTGCAGGAAAATCAGATAACGCAATGTACAGATCAAGTACTTGGAATTTGAATTGTGGCGGGGGCATAAAAGTGGGAGTGGAGTGAAGTGGTGAATTGCTGCAATCTAATTTCTAAATTTATCCTACTTTACATCAGTGACAACACTTTAAAAGTACTTCACTGACGGTAAAGTGCTTTGGGACGTCCTGAGGTTGTGAAAAGTGCTTTATAAATGCAAATTTGTTCTTTCTTCAAATCAAAAGGAGCCCAACTGTGAAGCGCAGCGTAAGCTCGAGGAACAACACCTCATCTTTCGTTTAGGCACGCTACAGCCCTCTGGACTCAATATCAAGTTCAACAATTTTAGATCATAACCTTAGCCCCAATCACATTTATATTTTATTTTTTCATCCACCCTTTTATTTGCCCCCCCCCCCTTTTTTTTCCCTCCTAGAAGCTGGCAGCTGTCCTTCATTCTGCCAGTGGATTTCACACTTCTTTCAGCCTTAACCTGTCACATTAACACCACCTCTTGCCTTGAATATCTCTTAATGTCTCTTAATGTCTCTTAATCTCTCCTTTTGTTCTTTCATCCCCTCCCCCTTTTTCCAGCTTTATCCTTGCCTTAAATCTATTTGATTTCCTGCTGTTTCCAGTTCTGATGAAAGGTCTTGACCTGAAACGTTAACTCTGTTTCTCTCTCCACGGATGCTGCCTCGCCTGCTGAGTTTTTCCAGCGTTTTCTGTTGTTATTTTGGATTTCCAGCATCTGCAGTATTTTGCTATCGTGTGAAGAAAATGTTTTTGCTTGGAAGTTAAGAGTGTTGTCGTGTGAAAATGATGCAATGAGGTGCTTCAAGAGATTTTATTCAACACATTCTTGCAAGGCAACAACAAAGTTTGCCAAATGCATCATTATGAAGATTATACCTCTTTAATAAAATGTAAGAATAGCAATTCAACAGTATATCTGCAGTATTTCTTTAGAAGTTTATATTTTGGAGTTTATACAACCCACGAGTTAGTCCTTTCACCTGTGGGACCTAATGTTTGAGTCTATCTTGAATTGATGAGATACAAGTCTTGTCTTTACTGTCTATAAGGATGCTCAGCTTCTAACAGATACAGACCTCCAGCACAAAACTTACCACTGTTTGGCATAAAGCCTCACTGTACCTGTACCTGAAGAAGGAGCAGCGCTCCGAAAGCTCGTAATTTTAAATAAAACTGTTGGACTATAACCTGGTGTTGTGCGACTTCTCATTTTTGGCATAAAGTTGGCAGTCTTATTGAGAAAGGCCTTACTGCAGCAAGTATGGGAATGGAACAATCCACACTAATGTGGAAGTGGTACTTTTAGAATCTAGGATTAAGGGACATTATTTAGGCAAAGTAGAGGCATTTTTTCTGCATCTGTTTCATTTTCACTGTCACATTTTGGGATCTTTTGAGCATTTTTCCATAGAAAGAATTTGGGGAAAAGAATCAGTTTTGTTGTTGGGCTTTGAAAAGCATCAAGGTTGAATTTCCGTGGGAGTTATCCAGATTGTCCACCGTAACTTTGGCAGAAGATCTGCAGATGCCCTGTAGAAATGGCATAAACCCATTCAATCCCATAGTGTATTCACATAAATTTAAGAAAGGGGCTATTAGATGATAAATAGTTATGATAATGAGCTGGCATTGATGTTTTCCCATAGACTGTAAATAAGAAGAAATTTGTTAGTCTACTAACGATGGCAAATCAATCTCATTTGCAGATATTTTTATATCTTAGAATCAGCTTGAAATGCATTAAAATTATTTAGTGATTTTGGTAATTGTGTTGCTATCGACAGTAGTGAAAGTTTGATTGGATTTCATTTCAAATTAACTTTCAAATTTCCAGTATTCATACAGAAGATCCAGTGGGCAGACTGCACATCTCCCTGTAATGTTAAGGGCCAATATGTATTGCTGTCATACTGTCAGCAAAAAAAAAATCATACTCCCTTCCACATCAGAAAGACCAGCCTGTCAGCCTGTGTATTCAGCTACAAGGCCACAAGACATCAGAGGGTATTGTTCAGAAACTATTCTCCCACTGAACTGTCATGAATCAGATGTTCCTTCCCCATCCCCCACTAAAGCAGATATGTCTCTAATATGTTGAAAATCTGACATTTTCACGTACTTCCTAACAACTTTTTTACCATTATAAATGCCTACATCCACATTTATAATGGAAACTGCCAATGGAAACTTATCACGCTGTATTCATACCCTTCCCCCAGTGGAGGTGCTATATAGTTTACAAAGGCCGTGATTTTACTTACCTCGGCGGGTCCGTGGCGGGCGATGTCGGTGGCGGGTCCCGACCCCGCTGCTGGCTCCATCCCGCTGATTGGGCTTGTTAAGCCCGCCCAGCACATTTCCTGGCCAATTAGAGAAGCGGGTCTGGTGACGTCATTTCATGATGCGTCATCACCTGGTCACCTGGTTTCCTTAAAGGGACCATGGCCAACTTTATCTTGACATTTGTGCTGTCAGTGTCCTACAGCATTGAGGTGCTGCAAACACTGACAGTGACTACAAAGGCACAGGGCTGCACCAAGGCTCTCCCATGACTCCCTCCATATGCTTATGGAGGGAGTCACAGCACACAGGGAGGGCTTCTTCCCTTCCCATGGGTGGAAGAGACCTCCCCAGGAGATCAACACAGCCTGGTTGCACATTGCAGAGGAGGGCACAAGCAGGGATGTGGTCAGGAGGACCTGGGTGCAGTGCCGCAAACATTTCAATGATCTCAGTAGATCACGAAATGTTAGTACAAAGCCACACTCAACCTCATCCTGCTGTTCCTCTCATCACATCCCCATCACTCTGCCTTCCCTACCCTACTCCTGCACATCCTTACTCACACCAACTTACCTTGGAGCTCCACCCGTCCCTCTCTATCTACATTATCACATCCTCATCTCACACTCACCTTCATCCTAGTGCAATCATACCAACTATCAACACACAAGGGTAGCCACTTGGGTGTTTTATCCAATGCTCATGTAAAGTTTCTGTTAATGTGGTGTCAAACATTGAAACCTTTATTTTCAACACTTTGCGTTCATGGACAGATTTATGTGCACCTTTGGAAATGGCTTAGTGAGTTGCAGTGAATGATGAGACTTAACGGTACCCCCCCCCCCTCCCCCCCCCCGCAATGGTCATGAGTGTGAAAGGAATGGCTTGGGCATTGTAGGGATACTTTATGGTGTTGGTGTGGGATGGTGCCAACTTGGCACATCATGTGGCAGCCAGGGTGTACAGCGTCAAGTGAAGTAGATCTGGCCATGGTGAGGCCATCCCTGGCCTCCCGGGCAGCAATGTGGTCGGGTGCTGATGCCCTGTGTCCTGTGCAGCATCAGGTGATTGCGGAGAAGGTTGGTGTTGTTGTTGGTGCTGCTGGTGTTGGGGCTGATCATGGTGGGATTTTGAGGACCAAGGTGAGAGAGTATAAAGGATTGATGGAATAGATGGCAGGTGAAGTAGAGATGACAGAAACATTCTGTCAATGGTGAGAGAGTTCTTCCAATGAGGTGAGAGTGGTTGGAGAGTGGAAAGTGGAAAGCCCGCAGAATGTTTGCTGGAAATGGTGTGAGAAAAAGCTTCTGCCTGAGGAAAGTGAATATCTGTCAGGTGGGAGTTTTTACTGTACATTTGAAGCTCTCAAGTGATCAACTGGAGCAATGGCCACTGAACTCCTGCCTCAGCTTGACAGCCGTGGTCTACGCACAGACTAGATCCTGTGGTCATGAAGTTAAAGACCAAAGGTAAGTGAAAAAAGGCTGTTAAGCATCTGGCAACTAGATGCTAATCATTTTAATTAGGTCCCCCGCTGCTGCCTGTCGGGTCTGCTCAGCGTTGACAGACCCGACATTGGGAGAGGCGCGTGGCGGCGGATTCACAGCAGGGACCCGACCCACTGCGGAAAAAAAAACACTTTCCCACCCAACCCTACAACAATCCCACCCACTAACCCCCCGGAAAATTCCGGCCACCGTTTCCATTCTAAATGTGGGCAAAGGAATTCATATTGGAAATATCAAAATGAAGGCTAAATGACATTTGTGCACTCTGGTCAAATTATCCCCCACCCTCTGACCTCACTTGACCTTAAGACTATACTTGGTCTAACTCCCTATGTGCAATGCCAAGGGAGATCAACTAGAAATGTACTTTAAACTGTTACTATTTATTACGATAGCAAAATACTGCGGATGCTGGAAATCCAAAATAACAACAGAAAACGCTGGAAAAACTCAGCAGGCCAGGCAGCATCCGTGGAGAGAGAAACAGAGTTAACGTTTCAGGTCGAAGACCTTTCGTCAGAACTGGAAAAAAGCAGGAAATGAAATAGATTTAAAGCAAGTATAATGCTGGGAAAAGGGGGAGGGGATGAAAGAACAAAAGGGAAGGTCAGTGGTGGGATAGAAAGCAGGAGAGATTGAGAGACATTGAGAGATTCAAGGCAAAATGAGGTGGTAATGTGACAGGTTGAGGCTAGATGAAGTGTGAAATGCGCTGGCAGAATGAAGGACAGCTGCCAGCGCATTTCAAACAAAAGGGTGGATGAAAAAATAAAATAAAAAAATATATATATATGTGATAGGGGCTGGGGTTATGATCTGAAATTGTTGAACTCTATGTTGAGTCCAGACGGCTGTAGAGTGCCTAAACGAAAGATGAGGTGCTGTTCCTCGAGCTTACGCTGAGCTTCCGTGGAACAATGCAAGAGGCCGAGGACGGTGAGGTCAGAGTGGGAGTGGAGCGGAGAATTAAAGTGACAGGCCACCGGGAGCTCGAGGTCCCCCTTACGGACTGAATGAAGGTGTTCCGCAAAGCGGTCCCCCAATCTGCGTTTGGTCACCCCAATGTAGAGGAGACCACATCGTGAGCAGCGAATACAGTATACTAAATTGCAGGAAGTACAAGTAAATCACTGGTTCACCTGGAAGGGGTGTTTGGGGCCCTGGACAGTGGGAAGGGGGGAGGTATAAGGGCATGCGTTGCATCTCCTGCGCTTGCATGGGAAGGTGCCGGGCGAAGGGGAAGGGGTGCTGGGGGTGGTAGAGGAGTGGACTAGGGTGTCGCAGAGGGAGCGGTCCCTGCGGAATGCTGAAAGGGGAGGTGAGGGGAAGATGTGTTTGGTGGTGGGATGACGCTGGAGGTGGCGGAAATGGCGGAGGATGATCCGCTGAATGTGGAGGCTGGTGGGTTGAAAGGTGAGGACAAGGGGAACTCTATCGTGGTTCCGGGGGGGAGGGGCAGGGGTGAGGGCAGAAGTGTGGGAGATAGAACGGACATGGTCGAGGGCCGTGTCAACCACAGCATTACTATTTATTGTTATCATTGCTGTAACTCCAGACACAAATGGCAGTTGTTTGGCTTCCATTCTTCAATGTGTTAATAGCATGAAGGGATTAGGGAAAATGGTGCTGTGCTGATATAGAAGGGCATTTTATTTTTAAAGGGACAAACCAACACAAACCCCGAATGATATGAAGGAGGGGAAAGAACTTGAGTTTGTTTTATTTGTGGGATCTCCTGTACCTCCTGTTGTACTTTCGAAAGCAGGCTCATGCTCATCCCTTTGTAAAGCTGCTCACTAAAGGTCTTGAGTACAATCCCAAGTTAGTAAGATGTGAGCAGTGAATATAGCTGGTCCAATCCAGATGATCCACATATTTGGAAGTGAAGCCAGGGACTAGTATGGTAAGTAAAATACAGACACGGAATTCAACTAGGAACTGTGGGAGTACCTTCACCACACGGACTGCAGCGGTTCAAGAAGGCGGCTCACCACTACCTTCTCGAGGGCAATTAAGGATGGGCAATAAATGCTGGCCTTGCCAGCAACGCCCAGATCTCATGAATGAATAAAAAAACATCCACAGTTAATTTAGAGATTTAAAATATATTTCAAAAATCTCAAGTTGCCACACAGAGATGGCAGGTGCATTTCACAATGATGACATTCAGTGACAATATCACCACCCAAAATCCTACTTTACTGGAAGAAGATGGCATAGGGGCATATTCCAGCAGGGTCAACATTGGAGCGCACCAACAGGCATAATCAAGATTAGAGTCTGTGGAAATTTGGAGCCAATACCTTTTCCTACATGGTGCTCCACTCATTGCCCAACTGGTACAGTGTCCAGACCTCCACTTCTTCCGAGTAAGCAAATCCCTTTCAATTTGTGTATATATCAGTGAATGACCTAACAGAGCAGCTTACTTTATTTTTTGCTATTAATGTGGTCCCACAAATCAATAAATAATATTAAATAAAATGGCAAATTTGGATTGAATGATAGCAAAACTATTAACCCCCAAATGGGTCAGCAATGAAAGCAGTGAGTATCAGCCCGACAGAGCAGAATAGTTCCAAGTCTGATACCTGATATTCTGCTAAGTTAATTGATCTCAACCAGGATGGCTCTCGGAGTTTTGCAATTAGTTTCAGATTTCTCCAAGACTTCGGAGTGAATTCTGCTGGAAAGTGCATGCATGTCGACATCAGCTAAAGACGGGATTAGGCTTTGCAGTTTTTCTCCCTTTATGGTCAAACAGTCTGCTCACATTCACTGTCTAAGGCTTACACTGGAAGAATGGTCACTTGGGTGAGGTTCAGGAGGGCAATTATAATCCGGTAAGGAGTCATGCCCTGAGAAGAGAGGAAAATTGGCAGAAAAAGGAGGATGAAATGTGATGGACAACTATTTGTAGCTTAAAATTATTACATCTCTTGCCCTATCACTTAACATTAACCAGTACCACTCCGCTTTTGAGGAGCTAAGAACTTGGCAAAAAAAAAATCATTATTATTTTGTTAAAGAAATTCAGACTGTATTCCATTTTTCTGATACTTTCACGACAGATGATCATGACCTCAAAGTATTCCACAATTACCTAAATCAACAGGTATGATTCTGGGTGTATAATGAACCGATGCATTTACTTAGTATAAAAAACAGATGAGACAGCTCGGATTTATTTAGCCTCACCAATTTTCTCCCTTTTGCTCCAGAAGGTGTTTACTGGAGACAAGACAGCTAATTTTTAACAATTGGAATTTTTAGTGCCGGCATTAACTGATTTATCTTATTTGAGTAGCCACCAATATTAAAGTAACACCAATAGGAAAATCTAGGCACGAGTGTTGATCGGCTATTCAACAATTGGGTAGGGTAACATAGCTGAGCCCAATCTATCACCACGATGCTTGCCAATGCCTGATTATCTAAATGGTGGGTGAAGCAGCAGTTTGTAGGATACAGATATTTTTCAGCTTAAGAGGTATATTTGAAAAAAAACGACAACTCCTGCATGTCATTAAAAAATGAACATGATTCTGACATGAAAATCTATACAGTAAAAAAAATCACTGAACCTTATTTGATGGATTAATGGGAGTCTAAGGCAATTGCACTAATTGAGTGGTATGTTAAAACAAAAAATGACCACTCACTTAAATGGAAATGGTTCCCCTGTGCTTCTGAGTGCTGCTATCAGGTCAGTCTATCAGAGCGATCAGTCATGGGATGCTTTTTGATGTCAGTGGTTATAAATTATTGATCTTTTAGAGAAGTTGCTACATTATTCACTCGCTCTAACCCTTTTTTCTTCTTTTGCTCTGCCATTGCTTCTCCTCTGCTATGTTCTGGCCAACATTTATCCCTCAACCAACATAACTTTTAAAAAAAACACAGATGGTCTGGTCATTATCTCATTGCTGTTTGTGGGACCTTGCTGTGCCAAATTGGCTGCCGTATTTCCTACACTACAACAGTGACTGCACTTCCAAAAAGTACTTCATTGGCTGTAAAGCGTTTTTGGGACATCTTGAGGTTATGAAAGGTGCTATATATAATTGCAAGTCTTTCTTTCTATCTGTTTTTTGGAACCGGAGCAGATTAAAACATTGCAAATATAGACTGAGAGCCAATGTTCCATTTTATCTGTGATAGGCCACAGCAGTAATGTATTAAATCACTGTCTGTCCAACCTCTGAGATACAAAGGAGATAACCAATCAAAATTTAAAATAAAGCAGTTAGATGCTTCAATATTTAAAAGAAATGAAGAAGACAAGCCCCTGGTCTACAAGCAAAATATTGGCCAAGACAGCAATCCATTTGCAGACAATAAACCACTAGTGACTGATATAAATCACTCACAGCGACAGCAAATATTGGCCATCACCACCTGTTGTATTTTGTTTATCATTTTCTGATGTGTATCTTCTATAACCTTGAATTACATTTGGATGCTGAAGATTTGTGGGGTGAAATTGGTCTTTGGAGGTAGCACAAAATGAGCGATAATGACTCGGCAGCAAGTTTTACACCACGCCGATTTGACTTCAATGGAACAGAAAGTCGGGCAGGGTGTAAAACGTGTTCGCTATCGCTCGTTTGGGGCTACCACCAGAGACCAATTTCACTCCACTAATGCTTCAAATATGACTGGAACACGTATAACATCTCAGCGTCACGGCCTGGAAAATAATCAAGTTTTATTTTGCTATCCTATTCTAGTTTTTGGCTTTATTAAACATTACAGGCATAGAATCTGGAGTAGTGAATCCATGAAAGATTCATCAGGCTTCCTCTCAATTTAACATCTTGACCTTGATTCTATGAAGCGTCTCTTGAGACCAAGTAATTTAAAAAATATTCCATTATACTTAATAATGCAGATATATTTCATTAAATGATTCAGAGAACATCCTGGCTTAAGAATTTGAAGCATGATTTACGATGATGCATTGATGACAGCCAATATGTCTGCAGATTTCTCGATTTAAAAATATTTTTAGTACATAATATTGCCCTTAAATACATAATTTTGAGTCTGTAGAACTGTTTTTGCTTCTATCTTGCTAATGCACATCAAATTTTCAGAAGACATAATAGAGCCAGATGATACACACTCCTGCCTCAATAACAGGTTAATTTGTCACTAATAGCCTGGGGGAAATCAACTCTGTAATTGGCTCCTTTACAATTGATTTGCCAGTTTATTTCCAATAAGGCTAAAGCTCCACTCTATGACTATAACTGTGAGGCTTCCTATTGGCTGAGTGGGCGACTGTGCCATGTGGTGTGGTAATGAGCCAGACAAATGAGCGAAGTGCCTTGTTTGTGCTAGGTTCGCTCTCAGCCAGGCTATTGGTGGATGCCACAGTTCCTCACAATCTGATAGGGTAGAGATGGGTACAACTAGCAAATTGAAATATTAAAATAAAACCTTTTCTTTGATTCTGCTGCCCTCAATGCTCTGACTATGCCATTCCGTAATTGGCCACTAGGAGGTGAGCAAGAGGAGTCTGTATATCTTGTTTATGGAATTTCTATCTTGCAATTGGGAAGTTTTTTTTCTGACAGCCTCACCACAAATTTTCTGTGTAACGAAATTTGGATGCAAACATATGCCTCAGCACTTTGTGGTTAAAAAAATTGCACCAACATGCTACATAAATATACTCCTTCATTATAATAAAATGAAATGTAGTCCCACAGGTCATTTGTTCTGTTCTAAAGTATTGCTGTTATGAATTCTAAATCGAATATGTAGTTTCACCAGTCTATTTATGAACTCAGATTCCATGAACATCAAGAAGACTGTTCTAATTTGCAATAACAAACTCTGCATTATAATACAACTTTTTCATTGGTAAAACAAATGAATCTTGTGTACATTTTATGAATTCATACTCCTGGCATGGGGCTTCATGCACTGGGAGTACATAGCGGGGATTTGGGTGTGAAAAATGTTTGGGCAATCTTGTATACCCCACTGTTCTCCGCACCTGAATTCCCCATATGCATTCCCGGTGCATGAAGCTCCATGCTGGGATCCTGACTTTTAAAATGCACCCGACAGAGGGCATATTTTCGTAAAGTAGGTCATCGCCATTTAGCAATGTATGAGAGCACCCTGTGAGCACCCTAGATAACGAATGAAAGATATATTACAATGCCAAGACAAATCAGATTTGGAAGCACTATGGCCCGGATTTTGCAGTCAGCACTGAACGAACGGCGTCAGCTGTTCATTCCACTTACAGTTGCCCATAGATTTTCTGTGGGCTTTTGCATTGGAACTTGCTGTGATTAGAAATCCAGTTCGGCGCAGCGCCCGCTACAGGGGATCGATGGCATATGTGAGCATGGCAAGAAAGCGAAATAAAGAGAGGGAGAGAAAGATGGGATTACGAGAGCGATAAAAGAGAAGGAAAGAAAAAATCTTAAAAAAAATCATTTGCATTTTTTAAAATCTCCAACAATAATTAAAATCTGAAGGATTTAGACGCCTCACTTGTAAAAGTTAATTTTCAGTGCTAGAGAGTAATTAAGACTTATCACGCCGTTAAAAATCCACTTACACTGAATGGAGAAGCCCTAACTTTTTCTGGCGAGTTTAATGGGTATCTAGTGGTTAAGTTTAGCAACTTCACGCATTCCATGTATTTCAATGCCGAGTCTCTGGGCGAGATATTGTTATATTAATGCTTCTGGAGGAGCAGGGCAACTTGGATAGCAGCTTCCTGATTTCCGCGTTTAACTGTGCATGTGCGATCGCCGGAAGTTGCTGTCCGATTTACTCTTTAATAACGGTGAGCGCTGATGGCCTCACCGGTATTTTTACCGCAAAATCCGATCCATTAAAAAATTCAAAGAGACTCAGTGACTGACAAGGACGCAATAACATCTATGAAACAAAGCAGTTCTGGCTTTGTTACAAATTCTGTGTGAAATGCAAGATAAAGGAGGGAAAAGGGAAAAAACAGCAGAAAAGGAGTACAGGGGCAACGTTTTCATGAAAAAGTGTTTGCAAACCTTTTACTGTTTGAGAAGGAAGACAAGCCACATACCAGTGATGTCAAGTGAAAATGAGGCAATGATGCTCTCTGACAAATACTTCATGAAGATGCAGACCTGGCTAAACAAGAATCTGGCCTCAGCAGAATTAAAATGTCATATTCTCTGAATATAAATTTAAAGGGTGAAGTACTCTAGTCAGCATGGAAGTAGTTCTTGATTACAATTCCAAAACTGGATGTCAGGCAAGCAGTCTAGACAGCACAGTGGAAATGGAGGGGTTGAGACTGGTGGTGCAGAAGTACAGCTGCCTGTCATTGACATACATGTAGAAGCTAACTCGATGTCTGTGGGTGATGTCGCCAAAGGGCAGCATGTAGATGAGGAATAGGAGGAGGCCAAGGATCAATTGTTGGGGAACTGCAGAGATGACAGTGCTGGAGTGGGAAGAGAAGCCATTGCTAGAGATGCTGTGGCTATGCCTGGATAGGTCAGAGTGGAACAAAGCAAGGGCAGTCCCATGATGCTGGATGACAGAGGATAGGTTTTCGGGGAGGATCAGATGATTGACTGCAATCAACTACAGTAGTTCTCTGTGGAACAACTTTGAAAAGAAGAAATACAATTGTTTAAGAGACAAATGCGGACAACTGGCTTTACAAAGTGGAATGCTAAAAGGAGTTGACATTCATGATTAGCGCAAGATCTCACAATCTTTACTAATGTCATGGTAACTTATTTTATCTGAAGGCCTCCATTTTCCAAGTGTACACTGGCAGTGAGGAACTTCACCTGAAAATTGTGGGCCCATGATTTTCCATCTGTTGATTTCAATGGAATGAAAGTTGTGGGCATCACGTCTAATTTTCCAAACTGTCCTGGGAGTGGGTGAGGTTCCTCACTGGCAGCGCATACCTGGAACATTTAGGCTCAAGTGTTATCTCTTGGATTTCAGTAAAACGCAACAGTGAGCAGACGAATGTTATATCCACGAAGTAGAGTATGTATTTTTTCAACTGCTGCAGCTTCACTTTTCATTATGATTATTGCTTAATAACGTGGATATCCACTGTATTCTGAGTCAGCTGCCTTCTAAGCAGTAAACTTGCTCAATATTGCAACTGCCAGCAAAACCTCTCCAAAATTGGCAGATATGACAAATGGTAGGTTTATGCCTCACTGGCAATTATTGTCCTCCCCCTGTCATTTACTCACATCCTGACAGATTCATAGTAGCTGAAGTAGTGCTCAGTATTTTCTGCCAACACTTTAATTATGCTGCATCGTGTTAAATTAACAAGGCAATGTTGTGTTTTAATTTTCCACAGGAAAAAAGTCATAAAATCTGACCTCCTGTTCAATATCAAGTATAATTTGCTTTAAGCAGAAATTAAAGGGTCTCTGTATTCTGGTCTAATATATTAAAGAGGCATTCCATCACAATTCTTGCACTCACAAAATTTTGAGCCCTCTGACAAACAAAATCACTTTATGGCAATGGAATTTTGAAATTTTAATGACTTTCTTCTTTGTCAAAGTTTATACAGATCAACCATGATCTAATTGAATGACAGAATAGGCTTGAGGGGCTGAATGACCTACTCCAGTTCCTATGTTCCTAAAGTTGCACACGTGGTGTGTATGTGTTAGGCCGAATGTAGGATGGTGTGCCCTGGAAATGCTGTTGCTCAGCTTGTGTGTGGGAAACCAGTGGACTGATATCATCACAGCTTGTCATCTGTGACTGCCTGCCAACCATGCAATCCTAATGTAAATAGATAGTGACTGTTTTTGTAATGAAATATCCTGGAATTTTAGCCATGATAATTCAAAAATGCAATGAATTTGAATCACTTCTTTTCGGGGACCAGATATTTGGAGTACAGTTGGTCTTTTACAACAAAAACATTGGGCTGGATTTTATCAATGGGGATGCGTTGGGGGCGGGACTACTGCTTGTCGGGTTTCAGTCCCGCCCCCAATGACGTCCGGCCAACCCACACTATTTTCCCTTGATTGACCTTGTTAAGCCCGCCCATGTCTGTAAAGACGACTTTACAGACACGGGGCATAAAAAAAGAAATCATATAAATAGAAGAACACTTGTGTAAAGTACAAACCTCCAAACTGTGAAGAAAATTACACTTCCAGCCATCCTCGAGATCCCGGAGCTGGCGGGCAACACGGTGCTGGACAACAACATCATCCCCACCACCCACCTGCAGCTCGCCATTCACAAAGAGGAAGAGTTTAACAAACCGGCAAGAAGGGCTTGTAGCAGTCAAGGAGTTCTAGAGGTCTGGGAGCAGAGGGGGGCGGAGTGGGGGAGGGGGAACTGGAGGCAGCGGGGCTGCCTGATCCAAGTCGCAGAAATCACGAAAGGACTTAATGACAGACACATCACGAAGGTAATTGCATGTTAACCAGGTGTGAACAGCTGCTTGAACTGCCCGAAATAGTTGTGGCGTTTAATACGGTATAAGTGTTGCATTTTTAATTGTCATCTATGGTCATGGCAAAGAGTCAGCACCATTTGCCTGATACAGGCGGCTGTCTGGGAGAAGTGGGCACAGTGTAAGTGGTGGCAATTGTACCTGCATCATGGGATGTTGCATTCAAAAAATATTCTAACAACAGTTCTTTGTGTCAAATAGATGCACACATGTAAATCCAAGGTGCTTTTGGGATTTATGAACAATAAATATAACACAAATTTGTGCAGTGTTGTTGTGTATGCTTCATCATATATGATTATTTAATAGATTTAAATATTTGCTTTGAAGACAGAAATAATTATTGCTTACCTAGGCCATGCCTGTGAGTGGACATTGGTGGCATTATGGACCAGACCTTGACTATTGGGTTGTAGCATTCAACAGTGTTGGATGTCTTTAATCCATCTCTCCCACCAACAACATACAACTTATTGTCAATCACTGCCACGCCAAACTGCAGCCGTCTCCCATTCATCGTGCCGACTTGTATCCAGGTGTTTGTCCTGAGGTCATATTTTTCAACTGTTGTGGCACCTGTAGAAATATGTAATGGTACATCAGAGAAATGCTGACAATTTTTGATTGCAGGGTTGTAAACCTCAAAGTTATAAATTCAGTAGAATTATCAAGCCCTAGCTTTCAAAGAATGAAATGACTCGTAACGTTGCTGGTGAAACATAGCTGAGTTGCTTGCCTTCCAGATACTCTGTACTGCTACAAAAATGTCTTTATTGTCTAAGGTAGTAATTCATAAACAAAAATGCGTTTATGGATGGATAAAGGACAATAGAGCCGAGGGGTGGTACAGTAGAACAAGATATAGGAATACTTTTCTGCAAACACAAGTGGCAGGACATGGGGCTGGATTTTCATTGACCCGTGGAGGTGGGTTTGGAGGCGTGTGGGGGGGGGGGGTTAAAATTGCGAAAACTGGCGGGCAGGCACAAGCCCGCCTCCATCCCACCTCCACGCAATTTTCATTAAATCGTGTCTGCTGGTCCCGACTCCATCCCGCCTCCAAGAGGCGGGATAGGCTGTTAAGGCCTTTAACAAGCACTAAATTGCCTCTATAATGCCATTTTGAAAGGCCTTTGTGATTTTAACCCTTTTTCTACGTGAAGCACGGCTGTTCTGAACCACGAATGTGAAACCTGGCGGGAGCACATTTGGATAGCTGACTATCAGCTGCAGGTCCACTATTACAACGGATATGTGATGAAGGAGGTAGTAGTAGTAGTAGTAGTAGGAGGAGGAGGAGGCATATCTGGGAGTGGTGGTGCAAAAATATCTGGGAGCAGACTTAGGGCTGCTGCTGCTCATTTTGCCTCCAGGTCCTCTCACAGCAAAGGCCAGGCAGTCTTTGCAGACCTTCAATGCAGCAGCAATGATGACATCATCAGAGGCGACTTTCAGACTGAAAACACTAATTGGTTCATGGGTTCCCACATGCTGGAACTCAATTGCCTAATTAGGTTAAAATCGCATCAATCTCCCACATCAATTGCAGTCGGGTGGATAACACGAAAAGTGGATGACATGACCCCAGCCCGCCCCAGTATCAAAATCCAGCCCATGAGTTCTTGCCTGAAATTTCCTGCAGAAGGTCCTAATCTCAACTGTGGCCTATTGTGGAGACATAGAATGGCAGCCAAGGATTTGATCAGAAGGAATGTGGGAGAAGAGAGCAAGGTCTCCCAAGTCACTGTCATGGAACTCCTGGAGGGTGACTATGAAATAGTTTTGGTGGAAACTGGGACTCCAGTTTCATCCCCTCAAATGAGGAAGGTTCATGGAAACTGCAGAAGAGGATGGAGGGAGAACATAAAAAACATTTTAAAAAGAGCAGGGAGGAGGACTTTGTCCAGATTTCCACTACCTTTTGTTTGAAGAAGTGCTTACTAATTTCACTCCTAAATGGCCTAGCTTTAAATTTAAGATTATGCCCTCTTGTTCTGGATTCCCCTACCAGAGGAAATAGCTTCACTGCATCTACTCTATCGTATCCCAAAGTGTGACAGGTAAGCATAAAGGCTGTCACCAACAAAATCACAAAGAAAGCTACATCTCTTTACAATAAGTTAATAATATCATCACCTTCAATACATGCTTCAAATGCCTGTTCAGTCTTACCCTTGGTAGTATCCATTCCTCCTACTGCATAAAGTGCTCCTACTGTAGACTTTCGAGGTTTGGTTCTGGGACTTTGCATCATGGGTCGTCGCTCTGGCAACAGATGATACCTCATAGCTTCCATAAGGAGTTTTTGACATTCCAGGTCATTAGCAAACATTGGATTGTTTTCCAAATCGGCCAAAAGCTATTCAAAAATAGAACTCATCAGTCATCATTTATCCACATAACAGTCATTACACTTCAAAAAGTGTTTCATTGTGTATTTTGAGATAATTCTATATGAACAATCCTACATAAGTGCAAGTATTATTGTTAATAATTATTAACACATTTTTAGAAATGTTCATATAAGTTTTGGCAATTTAGCAGCTAAAGGTATGTGATTAAGTCTCGGGATCCGATTTTCAATTCAGCTGGTTTAGGGATCTTTAACAGCGCTAGTCAGAAATTCGCCCACTACTCCTGAAATGAGACCTGGGCGATTTTTAAATCCTGGGCCTCATTTAAATCCCGCCAGCCAGCTTCCCACCTGTTCCAGTTGGGAAGTCGGTGGGAAGCGATGGAAAATTATGCAGCCGGATGCCCCCTGTCAACACCAGGTGGGCCGGGGGACCGGCTGTAGAGCCATCTTGTGGGGTTCTAGATATCAGAAAGGGGAGGGGGCAAGGCAGTAGTAGGAGAGACCTAATCTTGCCTTGTGGGGCCCAGAGGAGAACTCCTGCTCCTCCTGGCCCCACAAGGAAAGTAATAAAGAACTTACCTGTTTGTACCTCTTCTAGCCTCACCCAGATTGTCAGGTTAAAATTGAGTTTCATCCCAATGACATCATCAGGATCCAACATGCATATGTAAAAAAGGATCCTGCCAGCTTTGGGCGGGTATGTTTGCCACCTGCTCTAAAGGAGGTGAAAATTGGAAATGGTCGGCTCCCAGCGACTCCAGGACAGGTAAGTAACCGAGCAAATTTAGCACCCTGTTTCCGTCGGGTGGGTAAGGTTAAAATCACCCTTGAGGTTTCATCAGAAACAAATAAAAGATTAAGTACTGGTATCGAGAATATTACATGAAATATTTCAATGAAGATAATGGGCCAGAAATTCGGCTCTTGTTGGGTGAGTACGCGCTGTGTATTCACCCGTAAGGCCACCTGAAGTCTCGGTTTCACGCATGCACTGCGCATGCGCGGGAAACCGGAACTTCGGTTCCCCTGAAGGAAGGGGTTCAGAAGTCGAACGCGTGTGCGGTAGAGGTAGCGCGCACGCAGCGAACTTCGGGTTTTTTTTCAGGTTTCTCTGGGAGGGTAAGTATGGAGAGCTGCACTTTTAAAAAGGAGGCGCAAGCCCTGTTTTTAACAAGGTATGTGGTTAATTAATTACAATTTAAAAAAATTCTCAACAGGTTTATCTTTTTTACATACTTTAAAGAAAGGTAAGTTTATTTTTAGCACCGTTATAAAGTATAATTTTTTTCAAAAATTTAAATTTTTGTTTAAAGTAGTTAATTTATGTAACTTACAGTTATTTTAAAAATGTGATTTAAAAAAAAAATTATTTGAAGTTTAAGTGTGGTTTTGGGGCCGATCTCTATTCATAGATTTGACAGGTCTTCCTGTCAAATCTATGAATGAAAATGCCCTGCTCCAATTGGCTCTCCATGGCCCACGTGATCCCAGGGGACGCTTCGATCTAACTGCACCCCTGGGATATGCAAGCACTGAGCGCCAGCAGCTGCAGGAGGCCCAGGAGCCGAAGTCCTCATGGGCCCGAAGCACAACGGCAGGTAGGTAAGTACGCGCGCAATGCTTGCACCCGCAGGAAGCCGGAGAGCCGAATTTCTGGCCCGTTATATTGATGTAGTAGCAAACTCCTATTAAATACTGTATGGAAAAGTCTGTGGACCCAAATTGCTATCCATTTACCTGTGGGGAGAGTAAAGGTAGTCTGATGTAAGACAGGAGCATTGCAAGGTCCTGTTGTCTCTTCTGTAAATCGTGTTTTACCCACATCATCAAGGCTTGGAATATGGTCTCCTCATCAGGAACATTAATGTCATCACTAGCAAGGAGCTTCTCAATCTCACTGGCAGGAAGCAGAAGGAACTCCTGGTTCTTAATCACTTCCATGAAATGTTCCTGCACAGCAATTCAATGAAACACTGGTTGGTGACAGCAAATATTTTTTGGCATGATGTATTGATGAAATTGTAAGATTCTCTTTACGCGCATAAAATAAAACATGAGTTGGCCAGGAATTTCCTGTTGGAGCACTGTGATAAGTTTTACTGAACATTGCTTCAATTTCTCAAGTGTTAGTCCAGGATTTTATTGATTTCCAGAGCTACAACACAAAGTGCACTAAAACGACTTCACAGCGGCCCATCCAATGCATGACAGGATCAATCAGCATAGACAATATCAGCTAATAGCACTAAGCGGTGATTTAAACATCTGCAGAAGAGCCCAGGGCAGCTGTTTACTGTGCAATTTTGATGTGCAATGGAGGCTTTAAGGTGGAAACAACACAGGTTTAATGATCCGGCAATTGAAATGCTTCTTGAGGGAGTGAGAAAGAAAAAAAGAAAGACTTGCAGTTACATAGCGCCTTTCACAACCACTGGATTTTCTCAAAGTGAGAGAGAATTTATGATGGGGATGGCTACACCCCCACTCCATAGCCAAGTGCCTGAGTTCCACAAGTATGGGGCAAAATAACTGATCAGTTAAATCCTATCTCCTGAGGTCACAGTGCCTAGAAGGATGTAAGGAAGTAGATGTCAGATCTGAAGAAAGTTACTCAGAGAATCCAGAAGTGCTTTTATACGCGATAAGCACCTGCCGCAGGTAGACATAGAAGAAAGTCTGTCCAGCTGCATGTTTTAATGTTTTTTTTTCTGCTAAGCCATGCTAACCAGCAAGTAGAGTTAACTATTGCAGTGCTGGCATGAGAAAACCAGCACAATTAATAATTAGCATGGATAGAAATATTTCAGTATGGCAGAATAACAGGAACTGCACTTCTCAACTTGTGTGCACAGCAAGAATTCTTTAATAGGCGTTCACACAAGGAATATTTGGCACTACAACTGGCCTACAATTAACTAGTCGTTCATCTCATTACTGTTTATAGAATGTTGCTGGCACAGAATGGCTGCCTATCGTTCCTAGCGAACAGTCACTGCACTGTGAAGCGCATTGAGACATTTATATGTGATGATGGTTCTATATATCCAGATATCATAAACACCAATATAATTTTACTTATCCTTGAGAAACATCTGCTTTTGATTTTTTGACCGATTTTGATTGAATAGCCAAGTCAATTTGCCAATGGATGAACGAAGATGTACACAGAGACAAACATATGGAACAGTTCTTTCAATTTACTGCATTGGATTAGAATCATTTATATGCAAGAGTTCAAATGGTAGGCCTTAAATCTTGATAATGACCAGAGATTAACCAAAAGCTCTGCTGTATGTCTGTGAGAACCAAACACTGAAATATTTTCATGTGCGGTTGCCCTTAACTAGATGATGCTATAAAAAAAGCCAATAACATTTTGGGTTTTATTAATTGGGGCATAGAGCACAAGAATAAAGAAGTAATGATACATTTCTACAACATTGGTTAAGCCACAGTTGGAATACAGTGTGGAATCTGGGCACCCCATTATAGAAAAGATATAGAGAGCATATACTATAGCAGTAATGCCAACCCCACCGTCTCATAAATCATGAGACAAATTCTTAAAAATCATGAAATTTGGTAAGAAATCATGAGTTTTTTTTTTGGTTTATAAGACTTTATTTAATCTCTAACAGGTCACAGCTCTTTACAAAAACTATTCCCGGAATGTTGCCTACCTGGGCAGGTCTGGTGCGGCTGGTGTCCGTGGCGGGTCCCGACCCCGCTACTGGCCCCATCCCCCTGTTGAAAATGAACTTACCTTAATGGGGCCTATTAAGCCCACCCAGCACATTACCCGGCCCAATTAGATGGAGTGGGTCTGGTGACGTCATTCATGACGCGTTTTCAGCCTAGATCCTGAAAGGGACCCTGGCCACATTACATTTGAAGTTTAATCTAACAAAGTGGGTGTTGAATCTTTACTCTACAATAATATAATAAAAGTTATATATGAGTGACAAAGAAATATTTAAATAATATCATTAAGAAATATGGCGCCATCTACAAATATGATCAAGAACATAATTAAAAAAGTACATTAATTGGGAAGTTATTGGTGCTTTAGTCACAAATCTATAGACTTTTGTATCAGTAACTGGTACAAAAACAAAAATGTGCGTGTATAGGTAATATATAAAATTAAGCAGATTTTAAATGTAATTTTAAAGGGGTGGATTTACAATCTTATGCAAGTTCAGCAGAAGAGCTGCGGAAACCCTGTCAAACAGTGTAATTGGTACTTATGTGTTTCTGGGGTTTCTGCAAGCTCTTCCATTGAAGTTAACAATGGACAAGTGAGAGAACCTCTGCAGAAATTCACCCCAAAGTCTCAAACTGAAAAATTAAATTAGTTATATTCAGGGACTGAAAGGAAATTGAACCAGTGGAATGAGTGATGAGACTGAAATTGTTATTGTTGATGACTTGATTTAATGTGTAATTGGACAATCACAGTATACTGTGAGAAAAACCTGACCAGAAACAACACAAAAATGTATTTAAATGGTATATGTCATTGTTTATGGTGCAGATCAATTCACTGCAACTACTGTTGAGTTGGAAGGCAAGAGGTGAGAATGGCCAGTGAAAAATGTATTTCCCTCACCATCCAGGGTAGGAGGGAGCCTTCAGGAATTTCTGAATTAACATTTACCAGTAGCTTTTCAAGTAGAACAGAATCTCCATCAATCTGTTAGCTGATGTAGTCAACATGGTTTTATTTTGGTTTGTTTTTTATGCTGTCAAGTAATAAGCTGGAGCAATGGCCATGGAACTCCCGCCTCAGGTTGACATACGTGGTTCCCGAGCTGCGTGAATCCCATGGCCATGCAGGGAAATTTAAAAAGTAAGTGAAAAAAAGCTCTGAAATGCCTGTAAACTACCTGATAATTATCTCAATTGGGTCGCCCGCCACTGCCGGTTAGATCGGCTCCGCGATGACATGCGCCTGGGGGAAAGGCATGTGAGAGCGAGATGACAGCAGGTTCCCGACCCGCTGTCAAAAATAACAACTTTCCCACCCGACCCACCACCGATCTCACCCGCTACCACCCCGGAAAATTCAGCCCTATATTACTGCATCTGAAAATGCTTTACAAAAAAACTTTAAAAAATCCTACCCATCATCACCACCCTTCCCGAGTTGCGGTAAATTTTCATTAAAAATCGCATGTCTCGCGATTAAAGCGCAAGAGTTGGCATTCCTGTTAATTCCTTTTCTTACTACCATCTCAGGTACATTTACCCAATGAGCAATCAGGGAGGCCTATATGGTCTCTGTTAAAATAAAAACAGAAATGGCTGGAAATATTCAGCAGGTCAGGCAGCATCTGTGAAGAGAGAAACAGAGTTAACGTTTCAGGTCGATGACCCTTCATCAGAACTGGAAAAAGTTAGAGATGTAACAGATTTTTAAGCAAGTGCAGGGGCAGGGAAAGGGGGGAGGAGAGAAAAGAACAAAGGTGAAGGTCTGTGATAGGGTGGAAGGCAGGAGAGATTAAAAGACAAAAGGGATGATGGTGCAAGACAAAAGGAGGTGGTAATGGGACAAGTTAAGAAACAAAGGATGAGTCTAGATGAGGTGTAAATGGCAATGGCAGAATCACCAACAGCTGCCATGTGAAAAAAAATAGGGGTCATGATGCGGAGATGCCGGTGTTGGACTGGGGTGGACAAAATTGAGAGGTCGCACAACACCAGGTTATAGTCCAACAGTTTTATTTGAAATCACAAGCTTTTGGAGCTATCGATTTGCTCCTTCCTCAGGTGAAGTAGCTACTTCACCTGAGGAAGGAGCAAATCGATAGCTCCGAAAGCTTGTGATTTCAAATAAAACTGTTGGACTATAACCTGGTGTTGTGCGACCTCTCAAAAAAAATAGGGTCAGAGGTTATGGTCTGAAATTGTTGAATTCGATGTTGAGTCCAGAAGGCTGTAAAGTGCCTAATCGAAAGATGAGGTGCTGTTCCTTGAGCTTACATTCAGCTTCGTTGGAACAGTGTAAGAGGCCGAGGACGGAGAGGTCAGAGTGGGAGTGGAGCGGAGAATTAAAGTGACAGGCGACCGGAAGCTCGGGGTCCCCCTTACGGACTGAACGGAGGTGATCCACAAAGCGGTCACCCAATCTGCATTTGGTCTCCCCAATGTAGAGGAGCGAATACAGTATACTAAATTGCAAGAAGTACAAGTAAATCGCTGTTTCACCTGGAAGGAGTGTTTGGGGCCCTGGACAGTGGGAAGGGAGGTGATAAAAAGGCAGGTGTTGCATCTCCTTTGCTTGTACGGGAAGGTGCCGTGGGAAGGGGAAGGAGTGTTGGGGGTGATTGAGGAGTGGATCAGGGTGTCGTGGAGGGAGTGGTCCCTTCGGAATGCTGAAAGGGGAGGGGAGGGGAAGATGCGTTTGGTGGTGGGATCACACTGGAGGTGGCGGAACGTGGAGGCTGGTGGGGAAAAGGTGAGGACAAGGGGAACCCTATCGTGGTTCTGGGAGGGAGGGGAAGGGGTGAGAGCAGAAGTGCGGGAAATGGAACGGACACGGTCAAGGGCTGTGTCAAACATGGTAGAGGGGAATCTTCGGTTGAAGAAAAAGGAAGACATATCGGAAGCACTAGTATGGAAGGTGGCATCGTCAGATCAGATGCGACGGAGACAGAGAAACTGGGAGAATGGAATAGAGTCTTTACAGGAAGCGGGGTGGGAGGAAGTGTAGTCCAAGTAGCTGTGGGAGTCAGTGGGCTTATAGTGAATGTTTGTCAATAGCCTATCCCCAGAAATGGAGACAGAGAAGTCGAGGAAGGGAAGAGAAGAGTCGGTGATGGACCACGTGAAGGTGAGGGAAGGGTGGAAATTGGAAGCAAAGTGAATGAAATTTTCTAGTTCAGGACAAGAGCAGGAAACGGCACTAATACAGTCATCAATGTACCAGAAAAAGAGGTGAGGGAGGGTGCCTCTTCAGGACTGGAACAAAGAATGTTCCACATATCCTACGAAAAGGCAGGCATAGCTAGGACCCATACGGGTTCCCGTAGCAACACCTTTAATTTGGAGGAAGTGAGTGGAGTAAAAGGAGTTGTTGTTCAATGTGAGAACAGGTTCAGCCAGGCGGAGGAGGGTGGTGGTGGATGGGGACTGGTTGTGCCTCTGTTCAAGGAAGAAGCGGAGCACCCTCAGGCCGTCCTGGTGGGGGATGGAGGTGTAGAGGGATTGGACATCCATAGTGAAAAGGAGACGGTTGGGGCCAGGAAACTGGAAACTGTTAAAAAGGCGGAGGGCGTCAGAAGAGTCGTGGATGTAGGTGGGAAGAGTCTGGACAAGGGGAGAAAAAATAGTCAAGATAGGAAGAAATCAGTTCAGTGGGGCAAGAACAGGCTGAAACGATGGGTCTACCAGGGCAGTCCTGTTTGTGGATCTTGGGAAGGAGGTAGAAGCGGGCTGTGCGGGTTTAGGGAACTATGAGGCTGACAGCCATGGAAGGAAGATCTCCAGAGGAGATGAGGTCAGTGACAGTCTTGGAAATAATGGCTTGATGTTTGTTAGTGGGGTCATGGTCCAGTGGGAAGTAGGAGGAGGCGTCAGAGAGTTGGCGTTCAGCCTCCACAAGGTAGAGGTCAGTTCGCCAAACAACAACAGCGCCACCCTTGTCAGCAGGTTCAATGACAATGTTGGAGTTGGATCTGAGAGAACGGAGTGCTGCAAGTTCAGAGGGAGGTAGGTTGGAGTGAGGGAGGGGAGCAGAGAAATTGAGACGGCCAATGGTATGCCGGCAGTTTGCAATGAAAAGATCTAAAGAGGTTAAGAGGTCAGAGGGAAGGGTCAGGTAGAACGAGAATTCTGAAAATGGGAGAAAGGGTCAACTGTGTGGGGGGGAAAACCCCTGGCCAAAGAAGTGGAACGAAGATGAAGGCGATGGAAAAAGTGCTCAGCGTCGTGCCGAGCTCGAAATTTCGTTGAGATGAGGGCGTAAGGGGATGAAACTCAGGCCTTTGCTGAGGACTGATCAATCGGGGTCAGAGAGGGGTCGCTGTTAATATACAACAACAGCAAAACCTGATATTCAGCGAGGAGAAGAAGTATTGTTGTATCATTCAACTGTCAGAATGGTCGAAAGCAATCTGGATAGACCTTGGTCTTTCTACGTCTAGCAATTCCTATGCATCTGAGAGGATACATTATAGAGGTATACAACATAGTTAAGAGAATGGAAACACCTGGGGGGAAAATTCAGTTGGTTGCGCCTCCCGTTAGCGCCTTAAGAGGGCGCTAATGGGGCGCAAAGCAACTAGCGCCCGTGCGCGGCGATCTTTGCGCTGCTCACGAAATTAACTAGACATTTTGCGGCGGCGCTAAACACTACCGCCACGAACGCCTGCGCCGGCCGATCGTAACGTCAGTCGAGAGTGCAACGCCCCGGTAGCGCCCCGGACCGGATGTTGAGTGGCGCCCCCTGTCTTACCGCCTGCCGCTAGCAACAACAGGTTGAGGGGAGCGTTTTGCAGTCAGGAAGGGACTGGGGGAGCGCTATTTAAAGGCGACCTGCTTCCTGCCTTTTTTTTGTCGGCAAAATTTTTGCACCACGCATTCTGAGTGAGAGAGAGAGAGACTGCAGGAGATATTCAAAGCTGTGTTGAGGAGTTTTGGGTACTGAGCAGCACTTTGCAGGTTCTTTCTGGTTTGATCTTCCTTGCATCGATTTAGAAGAGAATATGGGGGCTGCAGTCTGAGCTCTTTCCCTGGGTCTCTCCATTGTTCTTCCCAACAGATTTGATGTGCAGGTCTCTCCAGGCCGAGATTCAAGGCTGCAATGAGCAGGGTGTGGATGTAGAGCAAGATCGACCCTCCCCTTTAAGAACTGGCCGGTGCCAGTGTGTCTGCGTTCCATTGCTGACTGACATCACATGAGCTTCGCCAGAGCTCTGAGGTAGCGCCTCGCTCCTCGGCCTTTGCGCCTTAAGACAGATGTGTAGCGCCTGATTTAGCGCTCCAATCACCTCCACGGGCGATAAAAGTCAAGTTTGCAGTCGGAGGCGATAATTAGCGCCAGACGCTAAACTTTGCGCACGGCCGATAATGGCGCCCCAAACGGGGCGATACTGAATTTTTCCCCCCTGCAATTCTCTTCTCCCTTCCTCGATGATGCAAACTGCAGACATTACCCCAGACCAGACTCCCCCAGTGGCCTAGGTTGGAACTGCAGCACCTGGCACAGTGTGGGGAGCCACACAGGGAGGTCAGGACCCCGTGGTCAAGCCCATAAGCCTTCACCGCAGTTTAAAATGAGCCCAAATAACCCAGAACTAAATGGCTGCCAAACCGGGCAGCAGCAACAGCGCCTCCTCACACTCCCATCCCCGCTTACCAAGCAGATAAGGTGGTTAAGAAGGCATACGGAATGCTTGCCTTTATTAGCCGTGGCATAGAATACAAGAGCAGGGGGGTTATCCTTCAACTGTATAAAACACTCGTTAGGCCTCAGCTAGAGTACTGCGTGCAGTTCTGGTCACCACATTACAGGAAAGATGTGATTGCACTGGAGAGGGTACAGAGGAGATTTACAAGGATGTTGCCAGGAGTAGAGAATCTTAGCTATGAGGAAAGACTGGATAGGCTGGGTCTGTTTTCCTTGGAACAGAGGAGGCTGAGGGGAGACCTTATTGAGGTGTATAAAATTATGAGGGGCATAGATAAAGTGGATAGAAAAGACCTATTTCCTTTAGCAGAGGGGTCAAAAACTAGGGGGCACAGATTTAAAGTAATTGGGGGAAGGTTTAGAGGGGATTTGAGGGAAAATTTCTTCACCCAGAGGGTTGTGGGGGTCTGGAACTCACTGCCTGAAAGGGTGGTAGAGGCAGGAACCCTAACCACATTTAAAAAGTACTTGGATGTGCAATTGGGATGCTCTAACCTGCAGGGCTACGGACCAAGAGCTGGGAAGTGGGATTAGGCTGGATAGCTCTTTGTTGGCCGGTGCGGACACGATGGGCCGAAATGGCCTCCTTCCGTGCTGTAACTTTCTATGACTCTATGATACCTCCTACCCCAGCCCAAGGCTGTGGCCTGAGTCCAGGCCCAATCCCGGCTCCTGCAGTTTCCCTGGCCACCGACAGCCAGAGCAGACGGGCCTTGGCCAGGAACCAGTCCCGCTCGCTACCGGCCACCACTTGGCTCCTCATCAGCACCAGCAGAGACCGAGCCAACATGTACAACGTCAGCATGAAACCCGCCGCACCATGGCAACTCCGGCTCCTGTTCCCGGGGCAACTGGTGACTGACAGGTGGTAGCTGGCACGTGCCGCTCACCCTTCCCCAGAGTCACTTCCGCAATCAGTAGGATGTTGCATTTTGCAGCAGCGAGAATTGGTGCGAAGCAGTGCATTGCAGCAAATGCAGTTCTCGCTGAGCCGGACTTGCGCGACTCCAGACGGTGTTATGACGAGAATGGAACGAAATCTCCCAGCATGCCTAGCGACTTGGACTCCTCCACATAGTGTGCGGCGGAGTGCGCAGTTCCGGTTTGCTCAGCCGGTCAACAATATTGCAGACGAAGTTTAAAATCGTGAGTTTTCTGAGGTCGCTCGCGAGTTGGGCTGAATTTTCATTAGAAAGCACGTGTCTCGCGATTAAATCGCGAGAGTTGGCATTACTGCTACAGATTCACCTGTATGAAGCCAAGGATGGTAAACTATTGTTATAAAGAGAGGCTTGGGACTGCTTTTACTGGAGCAGACGAGGCGAAGAGGAGATTTGATGGAGGTTCTTAAAATTATGAAGGTTCTGATGAGGATATGTGTATTTTAATCCATGCCTTGTGTATGGTGTTGACTGCACCTAATATAGAACAAATAGCTATTATTAAGTTATTATTTCAGCTCATTGTTATTTGTCTGCTATCCATTTCTTTATGTTTCATGTTCACTGGAACCCCAAGTGTGACAAACACAGGAGAGAGTAGGGAAGGAGATCCAGTGCAAGGCTGTATGAGTAAAGGAACAAAATTGGGAAACGTTGGATTTAAAATCAGAGACAGTCCAGTAACAAAGAAAGCGGAGCAGATGTCGGGAAAGGATATAGTTCAACAGGTCAAATACAGAGAAGGAGATTTAAAATTGGACAAACAGATCTACATTCTGATTTCTCTGAACATTCAATCCAGTTTACTGGATGTTAATATTGAATTCAATAAATAAACAATAGAAACTGCTTTGCAGTGATGCAAAAGTCATAGTATACCTGCAAGGCTAGACTTGTGTGTCGTGCTCACAGATGAATAGATATGGTTACATGGTGAGTGCGATTGACTGTATTAGTAAATGATACTTTAAATCATTAACCTTGAATGGGCAGAAAACCTAGGCTCTGGTGGCACAACAAAAACTCGGAAATAACTAAAGGTGTGTATTGTTTAAATGGTACTGCTTAGCATAGGAGTACATCAAAACGATTTCAAGTCACAAAAGCAAGCAAGTTATACACAAGCAGAGCAAAAATCAATGGCAGGGTTAAGTATGGAAATATTTTATGCCTTAACTATTGAGCAGTGCTTGGCTGCGACCTTTCCTTCTGATAAATAATAGAAGTGAGTACGTGTCAGCAGCATTTTATGTGGTTTCTTTAACAAGTTTCTAAATTACAGTCAGGAAACGTAGATCTGACATCTGGGCTAGAATGAATTCGGACAGCATATTTCTAATTCCCACTTCACTTATTATTTGGGTGATTAGATGCCTTTGTTATTCTGCAGAGTTGAATTCCAGGCCCGTATTGTGAAGAAGAAATCTTTACAGTAAGATTTGGCTTTTATAAACCAACTGTGACATACATTCAGATTACAATCTGCACTGGTCTTGATAAACCCTCGAATGAGAATTCCAAAGTCAACATCAATCTATTTTCCATAGAACTGTGTTAGTTATTCAGAGTGTACTCCCAGCAGAAATTTGCAATATGTCACTGGGAATGTTCATTGTTAAGGTTGTGGAGACCCACAAAAGCATTGGATATCAAAGTCTTCAACTTCTTCCAGACAAACTTCTGAACACAGTTATGTTTATAGACCAGAATATATTTAATAATAATTGCTAACAATGATACAAGCCAGTAACTACAACAACACTTAATCTTCCATCTCTCTCTCTCTCTCTCTGTCGACAGAACATTCTAAGCTTTGCTTTGTGTATCCAACTCCCTCTTATCCCAGGGGTAGGAAGAGCTACAGCTTCACCTTTCCACAGCTGATCGCCTCAGAATCCTTACAAGATCCATTCTCACTGTCCACATACACAAATTTTTGACCTTTTTCTATGCATACATTGTAATTGTGCCTGAAATCACTAGTGATGTGTACAAGGCATAAAAGGCCTGTATAAAGGACAGTGCCTTGACTCCTTGCTTACAGAGGCCAAAAGAATGTGGGGCAGGTCATTTGGAATTCACACTTGTGCACCTCCTAAAGGCTGTTTTAAGAGAGCCATTGGAAAAAAAGAAAGACTTGCATTTATAAAATGTCTTAGCATGTCTCTCAGAAATGTCTCAAAACACATTAAATATTGGCCCAGAAATTTGATCTCGCTCTGTTCCCGCGGGGGTAAGCCTTCCCCGCGATGTCTCACCTCGCTTATGCTTTTTCTGATCCAGCTCGCACGAACTTGATGTTCCAGACATCAGCTGTGCTGGGCTTGCGTATCCCAGCGGCGCAGTTAATTCGTGCGAGCTGTGGGATCACGTGACTCAGTTAGAGCCAATGGCAGCACACCATCTTCCATTCATAAGTCTCACAGCATGGCTGTGAAATCTATGAATCTTACACCCCCCCAAAATAACAGCTAAACCTCAATTAAATTTAAAAAAAAAACCATCACATTAATAAAATAAGTATAGTTAATTAAATTAACCATTTTAAATAAAAAATTAAATTTTTGAAAAAATTTAAAATCTTTTAAAAAGTTATAAAAATAAACTTACCTGTCTTTAAAGTCTATAAAAAAGATATACCTGTAAAAAAAAATTCAAAAAAATACTTAATTCACTACTTACCTTCTTAAAAGCGGGTCTTACTCCTCCTTTTTACATTTCCAAAATCTTCCGTACTTACCTGCGCGTCCAAAACATGAAGTGCACAGCGTGCGCGCAGCCTGTAGCGCGCACGCGATGCACCCAGGCCCCGCCCCCTTTTCGGAAGAGCAATTGCCGGTTTTCAGCGCATGCGCAGGGCATGCAGAAAACCGGCAATTGGAGTGGGAATACGTGAGAGTATGCAGTGCGTACTCTCGCACACCGGGATCAATTTTCGGCCCATTATAAATTTGAAATACAGTGACTATTTTTATGCAGGCAAAAGTGGCCACCATTTTTGCACAGCAAGATCCCAACAATGAAATGAATGATCATTGTTTTTGGGTGGTGTCGGTTAAAGGAGAAATGTTGGCCAGAACACGGGGAGAACTCCACAATGTTCTTTGAATAGTGCCGCCATGGCTTCTTAAATATCACCATGAACCACAGAAAAGGCAGATGGTTTCTTGCTTTAACATCTGAAAGCCGGGAGGAAACGAGTCTGGAAGCAGTTGCCCCACTCTTGCCCTCTTCTGTGAATTGCAGAATGGGGGACAATCTTCTTTGGCTTAAACGGGGCAAAAGCACATTTTAATAAACTTTCTAAAAGACAGTCACAGGACTAAGGGCTCCATTTATCCATTCCTTCTGTTAACACAACAAGAAGTTACCCAATCTCAATTACATCATGATTTGACTGTCTCTGGGGGCTAAACTGAGATCACGATTTCGGCATTACAGAAGACCAAATGGTAAAGACTTTATCTCCACTTTCTCACATATGAAAGTGTCGCCATATGATATGGTTTATGGTGCTGGACTATCGACCCAAAGGTCGTAAGTTCAAATCCCACCATGGCAAATTAAATTCAATAAATAAGGTAATTGGTAGCTAGCGCCACCTGTTGGATTGCCATAAACATGCAATGGTTCACGAATGTCCATCAGAAAAGCAATCCTGCTACCCATATCTAATCTGACCTACATATGACTCCAACGTAGGTTTACCACAATGATACCCGGACTCCAGGGGTGAAATTATGAGAGACTACACAAACTAGGGATATATTCCTGGAATTCAGAAGGTTAAGGGGTGATTTGATCGAAGTTTTCAGGATATTAAGGGGAACAGATAGGATACATGGAGAGAAACAATTTTCGTTGGTTGGGGAGTCTAGGTCTAGGGGGCATAGTTGAAAAATTAGAGCCAGACCTTTCAGGAGTGAAATTAGGAAACACTTCTACACACAAAGGGTGGTGGAAGTTTGGAATTCTCTTCTGCAAATGGCAATTGACACTAGATCAATTGTTAATTTTAAATCTGAGGTTGATAGATTTTTGTTAACCAAAGGTATTGAGGGATATGGGCCAAAGGTGGGTATATGGCATTAGGCCGCAGATCAGCCATGATCTCATTGAATAGCGGAACAGGCTCGAGGGGCTCAATGGCCTACTCCTCTTCCTATGTTCCTAGTCCCATACTGTGTAAATGCTTCTTACATAAGAACATAAGAAATAGGAGCAGGAGTAGGCCATTCGGCCCCTCAAGCCTGCTCCACCATTTAATGAGATCATGCTGATCCGATTTTGGCCTCAACTCCACTTTCCTGCCCGCTCCCCATAACCCTTGACTCCCTGTTGCTCAAAAATCTGTCTATCTCAGCCTTGAATATATTCAATAACTCAGCTTCCACAGCTCTCTGGGGTAAAGAATTCCAAAGATTCACGACCCTCAGAGATGAAATTCCTCCTCATCTCCGTCTTAAATGGGCGACCCCTTATCTGAGACTATGCCCCCTCATTCTAGATTCCCCCACAAGGGGAAACATCCTCTCAGCATCTACCCTGTCCAACCCCCTCAGAATCTTATATGTTTCAATAAGATCACCTCTCATTCTTCTAAACTCTAATGAGTATAGGCCCAACCTGCTCAACCTTTCCTCATAAGACAACCCTTCCATCCCAGGAATCAACCTCGTGAAGCTTCTCTGAACTGCCTCCAATGCAAGTATATCCCTCCTTAAATAAGGGGACCAAAACTGTACACAGTACTCTAGGTGTGGTCTCACCAGCGCCCTGTACAGTTGTAGCAAGACTTCCCTACTTTTATACTCCATCCCCCTTGAAATAAAGGCCAACATTCCATTTGCCTTCCTAATTACTTGCTGCACCTGCATGTTAACTTTTTGTATTTCATGTACGAGGACACCCAAATCCCTCTGTACCGCCGCATTCTGCAGTCTTTCTCCATTTAAAGAATATTTTTCTTTTCTATTCTTCCTTTCACATTTCTTTATGTCCTCAGTGGTCTAACAAGCTAACTCAGTTGTACAAACCACCATTAATTTCTCAGGGCACTTAGGGGAAGCCAATAAATGTAGCCTTGCTAGTGTTGACCATATCCCAGGAACCAATTAAACAAAGACCGGGATTTTACTAACCTTGGCGGGTCGGTGGCTGGCGGTGGTGGGTCCTGACCCCGCTGCTGGCTCCAGCCTGCTCTGGAAAATGAATTTCCCTTGATGGGGCTTGTTAAGCCCGCCCAGCGCATTTCCCGGCCAATTAGAGGAAGCCGGTTTTCTTAAAGGGACCATAGCCAACTTTAATTTGACATTTGTATTGTCAGTGTTCGACAGTATTGAGGTGCTGCAAACACTGACAATGACTGCACAAAGGCACAGGGTTGCACCCAGGCTCTCCCATGACTCCCTCCATATGCTTATGGAGTGAGTCACAGCATGCAGGGAGGACCTCTTCCCTTCCCATGGGCAGAACAGACCTCCCCAGGAGATCAACACAGCCTGGTTTCACATTACACAGCAAGGATGTGGTCAGGAGGACCTGGATGCAGTGACGCAAACGTTTCAATGATCTCAGCAGATCATAAAACGTTAGTACAAAGCCACACTCAATCTCATCCTGCTGTGCCTCTCATCACATCCCCATCACTCTGCCTTCACTACCCTACTCTTGCACATCCTTACTCACACTAACTTACCTTGCACCTCCACCCATCTCTCTCTATCTATGTTATCACATTCCCATCTCACTAGCCGCCCATCACACTCATCCTAGTGCAATCATACCAACTAACAACACACAAGGGTAGGCACTTCGGTGTTTTATGCAATGTTCACGTAAAGTTTCTGTTAATGTAGTGTCAAACATTGAAACCTTTATTTTCAACACTTTGCGTTCTTGGACAGATTTGTGTGCACCTTTAGAAATGGCTGGGTGAGTTGCAGTGAATGGTGAGACATAACGGTACACCCCGCAATGGTCATGAGTGTGAAAGGAATGGCTTGGGCATTGTAGGGATGCTTTATGGTGCTGGTGTGGGGTGGTGCCAACCTGGTGCATCATGTGGCAGCCAGGATGTACAGCATCAAGTGAAGTAAATGAGTCCATCCCTGGCAATGTGGTCGGGTGCTGATGCCCTGTGCAGCATCAGGTGATTGAGGAGTAGGTTAGTGGTGGTGTTGTTGGTGCTGGTATTGGGGCTGATCGTGGTGGGATTCTGATGACCAAGCTGAGAGTATAAAGGGAACCCATGCTGATGGAATAGATGACAGGTGAATTAGAGATGATAAAAGCGATCTGTTAATGGTGAGAGAGATAATGAGGTCAGACTGGATGGAGACTTGTGTAAAGACTTGCAACATGGTGAATCTGTTGTAGAAATGCAGTTTGGAAGAACTTGTGGGTGAGGGAAGATATCTCTGTCAGGTGGGAGCTTTTACTGTACATTTGAAGCTGTCAACTCAACAGCTGATTCAATGGCCACTGAACTCCCGCTTCAGCGTGACAGACGCGGTCTACCCCATGGGCGAGCACGTAAAATCAAAAGGTGAACTCAAATGTATTCTTAATGATCTCTAAACAAGGTCATAATTACCTGAGTTGGGTCCCCCACCGCTGCGTGTTGGGTCTGCTCAGTGCTGACAGACCCGACATGGGGAAAGGCGCATGGCAGCGTGTTCACAGCGGGGTCCCGACCCACTGGGGAAAAAAAACACTTTCCCACCCGACCCGCCACCGATCGCACCCACTGGCCCCCCCCCCTCCCCGCAAATTCTTGGCCAAAGTGTTTATTAGCAGTATTATTTTAGACAATTACTCTCTGGCTATGTTTAAGCTTACACCTGGTGGTGTAGCACCCTTGTGTAGTTAGCAAGCTCAACATTCAGCAAATGTGACGGATATAATGGATGGACACTTGAGTTATTTTTGTGCTAAACTGATGTCTTTCATCTCTTTTCGTGGTTTGTTAGAAAATGAAAAGTAATTGCAAAACAGGCAGAATTAAAAGTGCTGATTCCAAAAGTAACAAGGGATGTGAGCCGTTATCCATATCCTATCGCAACCTCTCACTGTGTTTTTGTCTGGAAAATAGGAACAGGAAGCTAAATCCATTTCAGTTTACAAAAATAGGCAAAACTGTTTATCAGGATGGTCTTCGTGTGTGTGAGAAAGATACTGAAGCAGGAAATTGTTAATAAGATCTGTACTGTTGTATCCATGACTGAAGGGATTAAACAGGATGTCCTTAGATTTTACTAAGTGAATTCATTTTTAAGTCGCATGCTTCAATGAAGATTCTACGAAAACTATGCAGAATAGCACTTACAATTAAAATATGATTTTGTCCTATCTAAAGTCATGAACTGAAATACAGCTGAAAGTATTATCATAAGTTCCGTGGGTTGTATTCCAATTTTGTTTTTCTGATGTTCCAATGGTTTAAAAATACCAATTTTGAATAAACAATTGTATCTGGCTATCTCATCCGAGGGGAGGAGGGAGCAGGAAGGGGGAAACCACAAGCTCGAACAGATTCAGCATTGAGTGGGGAATAGCAGATTAAATCCTTAAAGTCTGCCTGCACTACATCTGGAAATTCCCATTTGGAACATATTTACAACTGATTTACATTGCAATGTAGTGTAACCTGCACAGAGTTATTTGCTCTGTTGTCTTATCCCTGGTTTTATAACTGTGCTGCAACACAGCACAATGACTTGTACTTCTTCACTTTAGTGTGGTGTAAGTATGAAGCAGGGGTTTACTGGCAGGTTGGTGTGAATTACTCTTGTGAATCTCCTGCAAATTTAATAAGGGAAGAACTTTCATTCATGTAGTGCCTTCTCATGTCTCCCAGTGCTTCACATCCAATGAATTAAACTTTTTTGAAGTGCAGTCATTGTTGTTATGTGGTAGCTCGGGCAGCCAATTTACACATAGCAAGATCCCACAAACAGCGGTGCGATGAGATGATTGAACAATCAATCTGTCTTTTTCCCGTGGTGTTGGTTAAGGAAGTAATATTGGCCAGGACATTGTGACTACTACCATGGGATCTTGTACGTCTAGCTGAATCACTGGAACAGGTGGTTTAACGTATCATGTGATTTACGGGCAGCACATTTAAATTATAACATCCATAAGCGCTATCTCAGATGATAGGTTTCCAAGTTGTGTCTGGAGGTAAAGTGCTGCTATTATAAATGTGTGTTAATATTGGTGGCACTGGATGCTGGTGGTTGTCCCTCTGTTCTGGCCATGGGTGGGTTAAGCTTTCAGCATGCCATTAAAGCCCAGCAAATACAGTTTTGCATTGCTGGCTTGCAAATGTGACTTTTTCACTTAAGCAGTTGCTTCAGTGTCGCCACCAGTGCTGTGAATGTGACAAGCAGCCTTTCACATAAATGGAATATAAATGGTCAATTCAAGGTTCAGTGCTTCTGTGGGGTAAATAATCTCATTCAATTTAATACCACCTGGTCACAGTCTAAAGTTAAAATTAACATAAGAACATAAGAAATAGGAGCAGGAATAGGCCACTTGGCCCCTCGAGCCTGCTCCGCCATTCAATAAGATCATGGCTGATCTTGGGCTCAAAGCCACTTCCCAGCCCGCTCCCCATAACCCTTCACTCCCTTATCTTGCAAAAATTTGTCTATCTCCACTTTAAATGTATTTAATGACCCAGCCTCCACAGCTCTCTGAGGCAGAGAATTCCACAGATTTACGACCCTCTGAGAGAAGAAGTTCCTCCTCATCTCAGTTCTAAAAGGGCGACCCTTTATTCTGAGACTGTGCCCCCGAGTTCTAGATTTCCCCATGAGGGGAAACATCCTCTCTGCATCTACCCTGTTGAGCCCCCTCAGTATCTTATATGTTTCGATAAGATCACCTCTCATTCTTCTAAATTCCAATGAGTATAGGCCCAGCCTGCTCAACCTTTCCTCATAAGTCAACCCCCTCATCTCTGGAATTAACCTAGTGAATCGTCTCTGAACTGCCTCCAATGCAAGTATATCCTTCCTTAACTAAGGAGACCAAAACTGTACGCAGTACTCAAGGTGTGGTCTCACCAATACCCTGTACAGTTGTAGCAGGACTTCCCTGCTTTTATACTCCAACCCCTTGAAATAAAGGCCAACATTCCATTTGCCTTTTTGATTACTTGCTGTACCTGCATGCTAACTTTTTGTGTTTCATGCACAAGGACCCCCAGGTCCCTCTGAACTGTAGCATTTTGTAATCTCTCTCCATTTAAATAATAGTTTGCTTTTTTATTTTTCCTGCCAAAGTGGATAACCTCGCACTTTCCCACATTATACTCCATCTGACAAATGTCTGCCCACTCACCTAGCCTGTCTATATCCCTTTGCAGATTCTTTGAGTCCTCTGCACAACTTGCTTTCCCACCCATCTTTGTATCATCCGCAAACTTGACTACATTACACTCGGTCCCTTCATCCAAGTCATTAATGTAGATTGTAAATAGTTGGGGCCCCAGCACCGATCCTTGTGGCACCCCACTAGTTACCGTTTGCCAACCAGAAAATGACCCATTTATCCCGACTCTCTGCTTTCTGTTAGTTAGCCAATTCTCTATCCATGCTAATATATTACCCCCAACTCCGTGAGCTCTTATCTTATGCAGTAACCTTTTATGTGGCACCTTATCGAATGCCTTCTGGAAATCCAAATACACCACATCCACTGGCTCACCCTTGTCCACCCTGCTTGTTACATCCTCAAAGAACTCCAGCAAATTTGTTAAACATGATTTCCCTTTCCTAAAACCATGCTGACTGTTTGACTGCAGTATGTTTTTCTAAATGCCCTGCTACTGCTTCCTTAATGAAGGACTCCAGCATTTTCCCAACGACAGATGTTAGGCTAACTGGTCTATAGTTTCCTGCTTTCTGTCTCTCTCCTTCTTAAATAGGGGTGTTACATTAGCGGTTTTCCAATCCGCTGGGACCTCTCCAGAGTCCAGAGAATTTTGTTATATTGCAACAAATGCATCCACTATCTCTGCAGCCACTTCTTTTAAGACCCTGGGATGCAGGCCATCTGGTCCAGGGGACTTGTCATCTTTTAGTCCCATTATTTTACCGAGTACTATTTCCTTAGTGATAGTGATTGTCTTTAGTTCCCCACTCCCTGTGGCCCCTTGATTATCCATTATTGGGATGTTGTTAGTGTCTTCTACCGTGAAGACAGATGCAAAATATTTGTTCAGAGTCTCTGCCATTTCCCCATTATTAATTCTCCAGTCTCATCCTCTAAGGGACCAACGTTTACATTAGCTACCCTCTTCCTTTTTATATACCTGTAGAAGCTCTTACTATCTGTTTTAATGTTTCTTGCCAGCTTACTCTCATAATTCATCTTCTCTCTCTTTATTTTTTTTTAGTCATCCTTTGCTGGTTTTTAAAAATTTCCCAATCCTCTGGTCTCCCACCAATCTTGGCAACATTGTATGCCTTCGTTTTCAGTTTGATACCATCCTTTACTTCCTTAGTTAGCCACGGATGGTGCTCCCTTCTCTTAAAATTTTTCTTTCTCACTGGAATATATTTTTGTTGAGAGTTATGAAGTATCTCCTTAAATGTCCGCCACTGCATTTCAACTTTCTTACCCTTTAATTTGTTTTTCCAGTCCACTTTAGCCAGTTCTGCCCTCATGCCATTATAATTGCCTTTGTTTAAGATCAGGACACTGGTTTGGGATACAACTTTCTCATCCTCCAACTGAATTTGAAATTCAACCATGCTATGATCACTCTTTCCTAGAGGATCCTTTACTATGAGATCATTTATTAATTCTGTCTCATTACATAGTACCAGATCCAAGATAGCCTGCTCCCTGGTTGGTTCCATTACATACTGTTCTAGGAAAACATCCCGGATGCACTCTATGAACTCCTCCTCCAGGCTACCATGGCCAATTTGATTTATCCAATCAATATGGAGATTAAAATCACCCATGATTATTACCGTACCTTTTTTACAGGCCTCCATTATTTGTTGATTTATACTCTGTCCAACAGCATTGCTACTGTTCGGGGGCCTGTAGACTACACCCACCAGAGACTTTTTCCCCTTATTATTTTTTATCTCCACCCAAACCGATTCTACAACTTGATCTTCTGAGCCAATATCACTTCTCACCACTGCACTGATCCCATCTTTTACCAACAAAGCCACCCCACCTCCCTTTCCTTTTTTTCTATCCTTCCAAATTATCATATACCCTGGAATATTCAGTTTCCAGCCCTGGTCGCCTTGCAACCACGTCTCTGTAATGGCGATCAGATCATACCCATTTGTATCTATTTGTGCCATCAACTCATTTATCTTGTTACGAATGTTGCGTGCATTCAGATATAGAGCTTTTAACTTTGTCTTTTTACCATTTTTCCTTGTTTTGGCCTTTTTTTCTGTTACACTCTTATTTTTAAACATTCTATCCCTTCCTGTCACACTCTGGTTATTATTTCCCCCATCTCTAGCCTGCTCTATTGCTTTCTCATTTCTCATTGACTTTTTATTTTCCCGCTCACCTGGATCCTCCCCCCCACTATTTAGTTTAAAGCCCTCTCTACAGCCCTAGTTATTCGATTTGCCAGGACTCTAGCCCCAGCATGGTTCAAGTGAAACCCCTCCAAACGGAACAGCTCCCTCTTATCCCAGTACTGGTGCCAGTGCCCCACAAATCGAAACCCATTTCTCCCACACCAGTCTTTCAGCCACTCGTTCATTTCTCTGATCTTATTTACCCAAAGCAAATTCGCTCGTGGCTCAGGTAGTAATCCAGAGATTATTACCTTTGTGGTTCTGCTTTTTAATTTAGCCCCTAGCTGCTCATACTCTCTCAGCAGAACCTCTTTCTTTGTCCTACCTATGTCATTGGTACCTACGTGGACCATGACAACTGGATCTTCCCCCTCCCACTCCAAGTTTCTCTCCAGCCCAGAGGAGATGTCCTTAACCCTGGCACCGGGCAGGCAACACAGCCTTCGGGACTCACACTCTTGGCTGCAGAGAACAGTATCTATCGCCCTCACTATACTGTCCCCAATCACTACAACATTTCTTTTTGCGTCCCCCACTTGAATAGCTCCCTGTACCACGGTGCTGTGGTCAGTTTGTTCATCCTCCCTGCAATCCCTGGCCTCGTCCACACAGGAAGCAAGAGTCTCGTACCTGTAGGATAAGGCCAAGGGCTGAGGCTCCTCCACCACTACCTCCTGGATCCCAATACCTGCCTCGCTTGTAGTCACACCCCCCTGTCCCTGACCATGGGCCAAATTTGAATTAATTATTCTAGTCGGTGTGACTGCCTCCTGGAACATAGTGTCCAGGTAACGCTCCCCCTCCCTAATGTGTCACAGTGTCTGAAGCTCGGACTCCAGCTCATCAACTCTGAGCCGAAGTTCCTCGAGCAGCCAACATTTGCTGCAGATGTGGTCGCCCTGGACCTCAATGGTGTCCACCAGCTCCCACATACAACAACAACAACACATTGCCTGGTCTCCCATCTCAATTAATTAATTAGTTTTAAAATTTGGAACACTTATATCTTTTAATCTACACCAAGGTACTTAAATTTAGACGCTCAAGTTTGGGAAAAAAGTGAGAAATAGAGAAATACTCACCAACCAATCACTTACCTGCTTTCTGGTGACGTCACACTTTGATTACTTTTTACTTCTTTACACTTTATCTCAGCGTGCTCCCGCTGCTTTTGAACTCTCCCGGGTTTTGGCGCTCTCACTCTGCTCCCGCTGCTTTTGAACTCTCCCGGGTTTTGGCGCTCTCGCTCTGCTCCCGCTGCTTTTGAACTCTCCAGGGTTTTGGCGCTCTCACTCTGCTCCCGCTGCTTTTGAACTCTCCCGGGTTTTGGCGCTCTCGCTCTGCTCCCGCTGCTTTTGAACTCTCCCGGGTTTTGGCGCTCTCGCTCTGCTCCCGCTGCTTTTGAACTCTCCCGGGTTTTGGCGCTCTCGCTCTGCTCCCGCTGCTTTTGAACTCTCCCGGGTTTTGGCGCTCTCGCTCTGCTCCCGCTGCTTTTGAACTCTCCAGGGTTTTGGCGCTCTCGCTCTGCTCCCGCTGCTTTTGAACTCTCCCGGGTTTTGGCGCTCTCGCTCTGCTCCCGCTGCTTTTGAACTCTCCCGGGTTTTGGCGCTCTCGCTCTGCTCCCGCTGCTTTTCAACTCTCCCGGGTTTTGGCGCTCTCGCTCTACTCCTGCTGCTTCATAACTCTCCCGGGTTCAAAATAGAAAATTGCTCCAAGTTGGGAAATTTTAGACACTTTTTTTTGAAGAAAATATTGTTTGCTGAAAGAATTATACCTAAAACCTTAATAATTTACAGTGATGACTCTGTGTTTGTGTCTGGTTTGCCTTACTTTCTGTTGTTCTGTTCTCCAGACAGCAAATGCTGACCTCTGATGTAAAATGCAGACAGACACGTGGCCAAAAGCCCTGAAGCGATCTTAGAATATGGTAATACTGTCAGTTTTGCTCTGCTGTGACTTGTTTCCACTCAACAATGATGCAGAAGTGGTGATATAACTGAGGAGTCAGATCAATGAGCGGTGTGCATTAAAACAGGAGGGGTGAAACCCCCCTTCACCCTGTGGTTTTAAACTCGTTTTCCAGAGTGTAGGCGGCAGTGTTAACTCTGTCCTGCTGGATATTGGATGTCAAACTAGATGTAGATGGCGTCAGGAGTACCAGAACCAATTTACAGTTTGTTTTGCCCCCCCCCACAGAATTCAGTTGCTTTGCTTCGAAATGGAATCCATTGCTTGCTTGCTTCTCAAATTTAAACAGATTTCCAACATACAGTGCGTGACGTGTGCATCCACAGATGAATGATCACATGTCATCACGCTGACATCCATGCACATGTCCTTGGCCCAAAAATGACCTTCCTATCACTAAAAGGAATGCAGTAGAGCTGAGTCGTAATACAGCTCAACTCCCTCCACTCACTGCACAGAGAAGCACGTACCAGTAAGTCCAATGCGACTGCAGATTTAGTTAAAATTATAACCAGTGCTTTTTTTAAAAAAAAAGGAGCCAATAAGAGGTATAGAGCATTTACCCCTAAAATGAATGCAAGTTTATACCATGCTCCTGGATGTTTAAATGAGTCAGGGTGGCCCTCACTATAAACTTGGAGCAAGACACTACATTTTGACCAGATCATGACGTCAAGTGAACCTGGAAAGCATAAATAAAGCTCTGTAGTCGAAACTTTGTTTACAGAATTTCTGAAACAAATTCAAATAAGTAGTCAGAATGGAATGTTAGCATTGACCATCCACTTCTTACATTATCGTCACTAACCAGTGCGTGCATGTGATCCTAATTTGTTGCTGCCTGACTCCAAATCTATTTTGGGGCAGGACAGTAATATAAACAACAGAGTGTGTGCGTGCATGTGTTTTTGTTATAAGTACTGCCCTGATTATTTCAAGAGTTTATTCAGTGAATAATTTAGTGAGAAAGTTCGAGATTTAGTCCCCAGTCTGTGCTGAGTTAATTAATCTCAGCGAGGGGGGCACTATAACTGTACTCGGTATCTCTTAGGGAGGGGGATATCGGCCGGGTTTTCACTGCTGGCTTCCCAGTGACCCCTGCTGGAAGTGTGAATCTGAGGATATTGGGTAGCATAGGATTGACTGTAATACCACTGCTCGGCAACAACTTAAAATAGTGACATATTTCAATTATATAGCACGTCTCAGGTACTAAAATGCCCCAAGGTGCTTCACATAGGCAAAAACTGACACTGAACAGTAGCATGAGGATAGTTAAGGAAAGTAGTTGAAGAAGTGGATCTCCTGGAGGAGATTAGCTTGATGAAGGCTGTGGGGAACAGTTACAGTGTGAAGCAAAGCCAAGTCTGAGTAGGAAAAACTCAAATATCTAGTCGTCACTCATTGTGCAGGCTCATATAAATAATAGTCACTTGGATGAAATGCAATAATCAATAATAGAAAACTATTCAATATATCAATTCCAATGTAAAAATCTAGTTTAATCCCTTTGTTCCCGAATTTATTGTTTTATTTCATGATTCAGGACTATTTGGAGGAAGAAAATTGGGATCTAATTGTTTATTCATATGTTCGATGACGATGAATGGTGGAGAATGTTTGTAAGGTTACAATCTAATTGTCAAGTTTAGAAGATTCTCTAAAACAGCAAGAATGAAACTAGTGTGGTTTGTAAACATCATCTGAACCCACAAATTAGAATAAATTCTTGAAATCGCCTTTCTTGCTTATTAGTAAGAATACTTATTGACTGAAAGCTGTGAAAGGTAAGGAGCCTTTGGAGGTGTTTGTTTATTGTCAGGAGTTGGTAAATTCTTTAATCCCTTGTAGATTTGTGCTGTGAATGGACAGCTCAATTTTGTGCAATATAACTTACACTGAAAGAGTTTGAAAGAGTGACACGGTTACTGCAGGTTAATATGAGAACTAATATGATGATATAATTAAACTTATTATGTGTCTTCTCAGCTCTTGAGGTCACTGACTCCTTGATTTTTGTACTTTGTATCACGACTGATGATACACCTGCCCATTACATCACATTATTTACTCTTATTCTTGTTTCTCTGCCTCTTGGTCTATTTCCATTAACTTTTGTAGACAGTAACAACTACAACAGCTTTCCTTGTGACTCCCAAGTAATGTGCCCACAGTATGGACGCGATTTCACTTACCTCAGCGGGTCTGTGGCAGGCGATGTTGGCGGCGGGTCACGGCCCCGCTGCTGGCTCCGTCCCGCTCTGTGAAACAACTTTGCGTTGATCGGGCTTGTTAAGCCCATCCACCGCATTTCCCAGGCCAATTATAGGAAGCGGGTCTGGTGACATCATTCATGATGCATCATCAGTCGGTTTCCTGAACGGGACCTGGCCAAGTTTCTCTTGACATTTCTGCTGTCAGTGTTCCACAGCATTGAGGTGCTGCAAACACTGACAATCACTGCACAGATACACAGGGCTGCACCCAGGTTCTCCCATGACTCCATCCATATGCTTATGGAGGGAGTAACAGCACGCAGGGAGGTCCTCTTCCTTCCCATTGGGCAGAAGAGACCTCCCCAGGAGATCAACACAACCTGGTTGCACATTGCAGAGGAGGGCACAAGCAGGGATGTGGTCAGGTGGACCTGGGTGCAGTGGCGCAAACCTTTCAATGATCTCAGTAGATCACAAAACGTTATTACAAAGCCACACTCAACCTCATCCTCCTGTGCCTCTCATCTCATCCCCATCACTCTGCCTTCCCTACCCTACTCCTGCACATCCTTACTCACACCAACTTACCTTTGCCCTCCACCTATCCCTCTCTATCTATATTATCACATCCCCATCTCACTAACCACCCCTCACACTCACCCTCATCTAGTGCAATCATACCAACTAATAACACAGAAGGGTAGCCACTTGGGTGTTTTATCCAATGTTTATGTAAAGTTTGTATTAATGTGCTGTTAAACATTGAAACCTTTATTTTCAACACTTTGCGTTCTTGGACAGATTTCTGTGCACCTTTGGAAGTGACTTAGTGAGTTGTAGTGAATGGTGAGACATAACGGTACCCCTCGCAATGGTGACGAGTGTGAAAGGAATGGCTTGCGTCTGCACTCACTCGGAGGTCGAACTCCAAACCATCGTCGACACCTTCATCGAAGCGTACAAGAGCATGGGCCTTACACTAAACATCCGTAAGACAAAGGTCCTCTACCAACCTGCCCCCGCCACACAATACCGCCCCCCGATTATCGAAATCCACAACAAGGCCTTGGACAACGTGGACCACTTTCCATACCTCAGGAGCCTACTGTCAACAAGGGCAGACATCGATGACGAAGTCCAACACCGCCTTCAGTGTGCCAGTGCAGCCTTCGGTCGCCTGAGGAAGAGAGTGTTTGAAGACCAGGACCTCAAACCTGGCACTAAGCTCATGGTCTACAGAGCAGCAGTGATACCCGTCCTCCTGTATACCTCAGAGACATGGACCATGTACAGCAGGCACCTCAAAGCACTGGAGAGGTACCACCAACGCTGCCTCCGCGAGATCCTGCAAATCCATTGGCAGGATAGGCGCACCAACGTCAGTGTTCTCACTCAGGCCAACATCCCCAGTAACGAAGCTTTGACCACGCTCGATCAGCTCCGACGGATGGGTCACATCGTCCGCATGCCCAATACGAGACTCCGAAAACAAGCGCTCTACTCGGAGCTTCGACATGGCAAGAGAGCCCCAGGTGGGCAAAGGAAACGCTTCAAGGACACCCTCAAAGCCTCCTTGAAAAAGTGCAACATCCCCACCCACACCTGGGAATCCCTGGCCCAAGACCGCACAAAGTGGAGGAGAAGCATCTGGGAAGGCGCCGAACACCTCGAATCTCTTCGCCGGGAGCAAGCGGAAGCCAAGCACAAGCAGCGGAAGGAGCGCGCGTCAACCCAAGCACCCCACCCACCCGCCCCTTCAACCACCGTCTGCCCCACCTGTGACAGAGACTGTAGGTCCCGTATTGGACTCATCAGTCACCTGAGAACTCATTTTTAATGTGGAAGCAAGTCATCCTCGGTTCCGAGGGACTGCCTAAGAAAAAGAAGAAGAAGAGATGAGTGTGAAAGGAATGGCTTGGGCATTGTAGGGATGTTTTATGGTGTTGTTGTGGGGTGGTGCCAACCTGGTGCATCATGTGGCAGCCAGGGTGTACAGCATCAAGTGAAGTAAATCTGGCCATGATGAGGCCATCCCTGACCTCCCGGGCAGCAATGTGGTCAGGTGCTGATGCCCTCTGTCCTGTGCAGCATCAGTTGATTGCAGAGAAGGTTGGTGTTGTTGTTGGTGCTGCTGGAGTGCCTGGATCTGTTGGTGTTGGTGTTGGGGCTGATCGTGGTGGGGTTCTGAGGACCAAGGTAAGACAGTAGAAAAGGGCACCCATGTTGATGGAATAGATGGCAGGTGAAGTAGAGATGACAGAAGCATTCTGTCAATGGTGAGAGAGTTCTTCCAATGAGGTGATACTGGATGGAGAGTGGAAAGCCTGCAGAATCTGTGGTGGAAATGGATTGAGAAACAGCGTGTGGCTGAAGAAATTGGTGATCTGTCAGGTGGGAGCTTTTACTGTACATTTGAAACTGTCAAGTAATCAGCTGGAGCAATGGCCACTGAACTCCTGCCTCAGGTTGACAGCCGTAGTTCCTGAACAGCATGGTTCCCGTGGCCATGAAGTTAAAGTGAAAACGTAAGTGAAAAAAGCCTGTTAATGATCTGTCAACTAGATGTTACTGAGATTAATTGGATCCCCCGCCGCTGCCTGTTGGGTCTGCTCAGCGCTGAAAAACCCGACATTGGGAAAGGCGTGTGGTGGTGGGTTGACAGCGGGGTCCCAACTCATTGTGGAAAAAAACACTTTCCCACCCGACCTGCCACTGATCCCGCCTGCTGACCCCCCGGAAAATTCCGGCTTATGCTACTTCTCTCATTATAAATGAGCCTCATCACTTGCACTAATTCAAGTTAAGCCAACTAATTTTCAGTATACATCTGTACCATCATAAGTTACACAGCACAGGAACCTTACTTCAAATGTGAAAATTGGACCCTGAATGCTGAACAATGCTGTTGATGACACATAACATTTAAATGTTCTACTTCTTACCATTTTAATTTTACAGTTGCACAGAAATTCCTTCAAGTTGTTAAATTCTTCTTTTGCAGTTACTATTTTCTGTTTAACCTCTTTTGTTTGTTATTTGTGGCTATCTGATGTCCTTAGATGACCCAATTAAACAATTTTGTCTACTTTCTCTATTTCCATATTGTTCAACATCAACAATACTATATTAAAAAAGGAAAGACTTGCATTTATATAGCGCTTTTCACAACCTCAAGTTGTCCCAAAGCACTTTACAGCCAATGAAGTACTTTTGAAGTGTCGTCACTGTTGTAATGTAGGAAAAGCAGCAGCCAATTTGCGCACAGCAAGCTCCCACAAACAGCAATGTGATAATGACCAGATAATCTATTTTAGTGATGTTGGTTGAGGGATAAATATTGGCCAGGTCACCGGGGAGAACTTCCCTGCTCTTCTTCAAAACAGTGTCATGGGATCTTTTAATGTCCACCTGTTAGGATAGATGAGGCTTCAGCTTAACGTCTCATCCGAAAGACAGCACCCCCCTCAGTACTGCACTGAAATGTCAACGTAGATTTTGTACTCAAGTCTCTGGAATGGGCTCTAGAATAAGAAAAAAGTCCAAGCCTACAAAGACTGATAGAACTGAGACCTTATCACCAATTTACTGACATCACTACAACCACTTAATAAGATGGCTTACAGAAATACAGTTAACCTGGATGTAGTTTGAGTCCCCAGTTGGACAGTACTTAGATGTTTCCAAAATGGCACCATGAATGCAAGAATTGTCACACACTTACCTCTTGAAAAACAACGAGATATTGATGCATTTTTGTACGCATTACAGTGAAGGATAGAGTCCTGAGGAATTATTTTTTTTCCACATATTGTACCACTTTAGGAGCACTTCCAGGTGAGACACTGCATGAGTTTCAGTGCAAGTTAAAACTCCCTTTAGCTGTGTGCCTCAATATCAAGTGGCATTCCCCTTCCCGCAGTAAGCACCCTTACAGCTGTCTGAATGAAGTTTACAGACTAGTGCCAATTTAATAGCAAATGCCTTGGGAGTTGGAATCAGGCTGCCTATTTCATACTGACCCTGACAGTGGGAAATGTCGAAAAAAAGCAAAGCAAAACTAATGTCTTAAAAAATAGTTTCCAAGATATAAGCTGCAACATTTAATGTACAAAAATGTTTATATGTAATAATTCTAGGGAGTCGCTTCACGAATGACCATGCTTACAGCAATTTTGTAGTCAAAGACTTGGTGACTGTCTCACTTGATAAATACTGTACAGTCATCAGATAGCCAGGCAAGGTGGTGATTTGCAATAATTTCCTGCTGTGAGTTCAAGTTTTAGGACCTTGCTTTTCTCTTCACTTGGAAAATTCCAATTTGGAATTGCATCTAGAAACAGTGACAAAAGCTATATATTAATCTGTGAAGTCCTTACCGTGGTATAGCTGTGAGCCACCTTAAGCAGATTCATGCAGCCTTGAGCATCAGCGAAGGACCTTATTCCCAAGCAATTTGATGGATGGAGCTGTTTCATGAGGAAGTTGCAGCACACCTCCACCACTTGAGAGAGCTGAAGAAGACATGCTGCAGCCAATAAGCTCTCTATAGTTTCCTCTTTCAGCTCCAAGAGACCTGTGAGACAAACACCAGAACTCGTCAACAGCAAAATTGTTTCTTACAGGGGAGTAAAAGATATTTTAAACTTGGCAGCTGAAGGCACGGCCAAGTGATAAAATCGGGAATGCTCAAGAGGCCAGAATTAAAGGAGCACAGATATCTCTGAGGGTTGTGCGCTGCAGGAGATTACAGAGATAGGGAGGGTCGAGGCCAAGGAGCGATTTGAAAACAATGATGAGAATTTTAAAGTCGAGGCGTTGCTTAACCGGGAGCCAATGTAATGCAAGGCCATGCTCCTCAATGCTTTAGCTTGTGTTACAATTAAAATATGATGTAGTATTTACATATTGGTGACATCTAGTGGAAGAATATCAATACTATATGAAGCACTATAATTTTATACTGAGAGGCCCTCCTATTTGAACACCTTAGATTCTTTTTATTGAGTCTCAACTCTCTCTCCAGTGTACACTTGGTTTTGGCTCAATACGATTGGTGCAGAAGTGACATCATTGAAAAAAGTTGTTTTACTGCAAAGTGATTAAATAGATTTTTTATTATAATCTGTGCAGAAAATTTTAAATCTGTTTTTTTCCTTCTAATTTGTTATTTTCTATTTTGTTATTCACCAACCAGATTGCAACAGGAAATCTAACAAGTGCCATTGCAGCAAAGAATCTGCCCAGTTACAATTCAGTAAAATGATTTTTTTAAGAAATGCAACCACCATGACACTTTTCACCCAACACAATGGGCTGAAATTTGCAGTCGGAAGTGTACCTCCGGAGTACGCCTCCGACCCGAAAAAAAAAATACAAAAGTACCTGGTGGCTCCTGGGCTTCGGAGTCTTCGGGTCCTGGGCCTCCAGGCATACACCTGCCTAAAGGCCCATGGATACCAGGGAGGAAGGCAGTTCGGAAGCATCCCTGGGATCACATGGGCCAGGCCAACCAATTAGAAAGGGGGATGCCTCATAAGCTCATGAGAAATCCCCAAATAAATAAATGATTAACGCAATTCTAATAAAAATAAATATTCCCAGGTTCAAAATTAATTAAAAGTCCCTTTGGTTAAGCAGTTAAAATAAAAATTTAATTTTTTGAAAAATAATAAAACCATTTTAATCCAGCCCAAAAGTTACATGAACTAATTTTAAATGTTTTTGTATGTTTTAATCATTTAAAAAATTTTAATTTAACATTTATTTTAACCCTTATGCTGGTAAAAGCAGGCCTTACCGGGCGCAAGGGTTTCATGAGCATTCGCTGGGCAGTAGTTGGGCAACTCTGCGCCAGCGAAAGTGTTTCTGGGGCGCATGCAGAAACCCGGAACTTGCGGGGCCATTCTGAGGGCTTACGACGTACGTGGTCATCGGCCCCGCAAAATCCGGGCCATTATATCCTCTTAAGGTAAACTTGATCACATAATTAATACATAACAAAGTCAATCATTTAAAAAAAGTTACAAACTTCCACATCCCTCCTTCCAATTGCTTCAACATCCCCCCGGATGAGGTGGACTGAGGTGGAAGCTGAGTCATGTAGGAGGCCCTGGGAATTAAATTCTTGGACTGAGGCGGGAGCAGTGTAATCTAGGCGGCCCTCGGAATGATATTCCTGGACTGAGGCCAGATCAGTGTAATCACATCGCAGTAGCCTCGGCCCTGATTCCTCCCCCATTTCCCCAGTCACAAGCAGGCAGACAGCACCTCTGTAGCACATACCCCTGCACTCCAGGGCTCAGTTCATCTCAGACCCAACATGAAGAATACACGGGAATGCACAGCAGACTAAAGACATGCATATCCCGGCTTTCCTCCATTGCCGACCCTGTCCTTCTCGCTCAGTCCCTTCTATAGCACCCGTAGCTTCTAGTTTCAACAGCTCCAGTCCCGTTGTGAGAAATTTATGGAGAAAAAGGCAGCGGTTACAGATCACTGAAGGAAAAGGATGCAGTTGGCAGAGATTGCTGGAGTAACAGAAGAAGCACTAATATCAGTGAGAGAATTAAAGGGAGATGAAAATAAAGAGAAAAGGGGACAGTAACAGGGTCAGAGGAAAAATAATAGAAAAAGAAAAAGGAAAGTAATAGAAACGATGCAGAAAAAACAGAATGTTCTGTAAGCAGCAGCAGCAGAATGAATTTGACCTCAGTCATGCCAGTTCAAAATAGAATTCCACTCTCCTTCCCCATCTGATAGATAAACTAAGCCCTTGAAAGTCAATGGCAAGAGCTGGGTGAAAAACAAAGTGGCAACATCAGTTCAATACAGGTCACATACAGAACAAAAGCTTCATCTGAGCAACGTTATGGGTGATCTATGAGTAAATACAATTATTTATCATTTAAATCCAACATTTTTGCAAACTCTTTGGATTGATATCCTTAAATTTAAAAAATACAATAATTTTTAGTTTCATTATTTGGATCACGTGGCTCTGTGCCATCCATGTAGGATTGTTAAATCGCTAAAAATAAGAAAGGACTAAATATATATCACACTCTTGATCCGCGTGTGCTTGTGCGCAGAAACAACACTTGAGCACTTGACAGTTTTCCAAAACAGGAAGCATAACCCAGTTTTAAGTCCTCCACATAAGTACAGTATTTTAAAACAAAACATTCAATGCACATATCCTCTACCTTGAAACACGTTCAGAGTCAAGACAGTTGACTCAGATGTATTGTGAAATGCAACTGCTGTTTCCTTTATTGAAAATCTGAAATGGAGGTTGACCTCCAATATAGACATTGCTACTGAACTGATAAAATGTCCTCTATAAATATTACAGTACAAGTCACCTGTGTAAGCATAATGAACGAGTGCCTTAAGTGCATCTGGGTCTACACCCTCCATTTTAATTTCTTCTTGCTTGGCCTCGCGTACATCATTTGTAAACATGGCAGCAAAATAGTCTGAAACAGCGCTGAGGACTAGCCTGAAAACAATGGAGATAACATCAGAGATAAACAGAAAGCTTCTAAATAAATACCACAGCACAAATGTTCTTGTCAACTTCATTATCCCGAAAGCCACACTTTAATCAAATATATTTTTATATGTACATTTAATGCTTTTCTACAGCTAGCAAATCTTCACACCAGGCAGTTATTTAAGTCTACTGGACTACATTTAATGGACTTGCAATCTGCTATCAGGTAAACATCATTTTGATTACTGGTCAAGACACAATACATTGTAAATTATGCAGCATAATATAAAATACTGAAATTTAGATTTATAATTTCCATCAATTCATTAATGAAAACCATGAACACACAAATTAAAATTTTGTCCAGTGATAGGTGGTCCCACAGGAAGTATTAATTATGTAAACATTAAGAAATTCTACATTGTTATAAGTTTTTAATGAATATTAATTTTGTTCTGCAGAAATAGGATTCAAACTTTGATTAGGCTTTGTGTAAGCACTGGCGTCTTGAGAAATAAGCCAAAAAGCTTTTAATCACCACCATCTGGCACTCCCAAGAGTTCAAAACAAGGACTGGGGAGAAATGAGGACAGTGATTTCATGTTTAATTCCTGTTGTTCAGTTGTGGCCCATGTCTGTGAGAAGTTGCAATTTTAGTGGACTTCATTGTTGATTTATTAAAAATTACAAAAATAAAGTCACATTAATTTCCTTTTCTCCAGGGTAATTCTAAAAATACTGACACAATTTTGTCATTGCCCTCAGCAATACTTTCTTTGTTGAAAGTGATTCTTAGTGGCAAGAAGATACATTGGTATTTTATAGGATGACACACAAATAGGTGGTGCGTGATGAATAACTAAACCCACAATCTAGATGCTTTCTTGCCACAATATTACACCTCTTCCTTTCCTCTGTGTTTTATGACATCACTGATGCTGATAGAAATTCCTGATGTCAAGGGGCTAAATTGGTATTTTATTTAACAGCAGGACATATAGATATATGCCACCAGATGAATATTTGAATTCTACTATTCCTGTTGGCAGTGCTGCAAATTGAATAATAACTTGCCAACCATGTCAATAGTCTAGATGACCCTTCATATTCTTCACTTGTCCATTTTAATAGGTTTTTAATACACCTGAGTTAGCACAGGCTTTTGGGTTGATATGAAACAGTGTAGTAAAACTACTGATAAGTTGATAGACCAGTCTTTACTCTAATGTGTTGTCATTAGGTCATGATGCGGAGATGCTGGTGTTGGACTGGGGTGGACAAAAATGAGAAGTCGCACAACACCAGGTTATAGTCCAACAGTTTTATTTAAAATTACGAGCTTTCGGAGCGCTGCTCCTTCTTCAGGTACAAGTTGTACCTGAAGAAGGAGCAGCGCTCCGAAAGCTCGTAATTTTAAATAAAACTGTTGGGGGGGAAAATTCAGTTGGTTGCGCCTCCCGTTAGCGCCTTAAGAGGGCGCTAATGGGGCGCAAAGCGTCTAGCGCCCGGGCGCGGCGATGTTTGCGCCGCTCGCGAAATTAACTAGACATTTTGCGGCGGTGCTAAACACTACCGCCATGATCTCCTGCGCCGGCAGATCGTGACGTCAGTCGAGTGCGCAACGCCCCGGTATCGCCCCGGAGCGGATATTGAGTGGCGCCCCCTGCCTTACCGCCTGCCGCTAGCAACGACAGGTTGAGGGGAGCGTTTTGCTGTCAGGAAGGGACTGGGGGAGCGCTATTTAAAGGTGACCGCTTCCTGCCTTTTATTGTTGGTGACATTTTTGAACCACGCATTCTGAGAGAGAGAGAGAGAGAGACTTCTGGAGAGATTCAACGCTGTGTGAAGGAGTTTTGGGTACTGAGCAGCACTTTGCAGGTTCATTTTGATTTGCCCTTCCTTGTAACGATTTAGAAGAGACTGTGGGGGCTGCACTCTGAGCTCTTTCCCTGGTACTCTCCATTGTTCTTTCCAGCAGATTTGATGTGCAGGTCTCTCCAGGCCAAGATTCAAGGCTGCAATGAGCAGGATGTGGATTTGAAGCAAGATCAGCCCTCCCCTTTAAGAACTGGCCCACGTCATTGTGTCTGTGTTCCATTGCTGACTGACATCACATGAGCTTCGCCAGCGCTCTGAGGTAGCGCCTCGCTCCTCGGCCTTTGCGTCTTAAGACAGGTGTGAAGCGCCTGATTTTGCGCTCCAATCACCTCCAGGGGCGATAAAAGTCAAGTTTGCAGTCGGTGGTGATAATTAGTGCCAGGCACTAATCTTTGCGCCCGGCCGATAATTACGCCCCAAATGGGGCGATACTGAATTTCTCCCCCTTGGACTATAACCTGATGTTGGGCGACTTCTCATTTTTGTCATTAGGTGTTTTGGATTATTGGTAAAATAGCTCAAAGTGAACCGTTTTGGCTTTTATCAACTGAACAGCACTGGTGATCCCATGTGACCCGTGGAATATATTTCGCTAACACTGAGTGAACTAGTCCTATGATGCACTGAAATGTCACTTGAACCTTACCGATGTGCAGGAATCTTGTGATCTCCAGCAATCAGGAGAACATCACACAGTTGCTTGTGCTGGAGGTAGTTCTCCATTTTCCGAAATGTTTGCTCTGCATGATTCATTGACTGGAAGAACTCATCCGAACTGCCGGAACTCATCCTGTTAGAAGAACCGCTGTTCAAAGGCAGCCTATGGACAAAGGAAGAGAATGTAGATTTGTTAATGAAGCATTAGAAGCCAAACCTGCAATCATAAACACATTTTCCACTCAAGGTGTGCTTCAGAAAGCTGCTGTGAAAGTCAATACTTAGTCAGTCTCTTTTAATATAAAACAAACAGAAAGCTAACAAACACCATAGTGCTTTGGATCTCTCTTGGGTTGAACAACATAAAGTTGGTTAAGCAGCTAATCAGTACTTAAGCAAAACTGATGAAGACTAGGATTGGCTAGTTGTTTTAAGTTTTACTCTAAGTCTGCAGAAGTTCATTTCTTAAAATTAAGTAGAACTGTCATGAGAAAAGTTATGCTGTTATGCTTGAGAAAAGCAAGTCATATTGGACTCTGCATACTTCATTAACATTACAACATTAGTAAAATACCAAGGGGGAAAAATTGGGTATCGCCCATTTTGGGGCGCTAATATCGGCCGGGTGCAAAGTTTCACGCATAGCGCTAATTATCGCCTCCGACTGCAAAATTTGCCTCTCTCGCCCCTGGAGGTGATTTGAGCACTAAATCAAGCGCTACACACCTCTCTTAAGGCGCTAACGTCGGGGAGCGAGGCGCTACCTCAGAACACTACCGAAGCTCAGGCGATGTCAGTTACCATGGAAGCCAGACAGACTGGCGCCGTCCAGTTCTTAAAGAGGAGGGGTCATCTTGCTGGCTAGCCACGCCCTGCTCATTGCAGCCTTGAATCTCGGCCAGGAGAGACCTCTAAAGCAATTGTGTTGGAAGCACTAATGGATAGGCCCAGGGAAAGAGCTCGGCGCATAGGAACCTCAAAAGTGGTGCTGAGGACCAAAACTCCTTAGGACAACGTTAAATCTCTCCAGACGTCTCTCTCCCTCTCAACCTGCGTGTACCAAACATTTTGCCAACAAGAAAAAACAGGAAGCGCATGCCTTTAAATAGCGCTCCCACAGCCCGTTCCCACCTTGAAAACGTTCCCCTCTACCTGTTGCTCCTAGCGGCAGGCGCTAAGGCAGAGGGGGCAACTCAATTTACGGTCCGGGACACTACCGGGTCGTTGCACGCTTACATGACGTCACGATCTGCGGGCGCAGGAGATCGTGGCAGTAGTGTTTAGCGCCAGCGCAAAACGATAGATCAATTTCGCGAGCGGCGCTAAAATCGCCGCGCTCTGGTGCTAAGTTGCTAGCGCCCCATTAGCGCCCCCGGAGGTGCCAACGGGAAGCGCTAACCAACCGAATTTTCCCCCCCAAAAGCCCATCCTTCACCGTGCTATATTCTCTGCCTCTTTAGATTGTGCCTACTTTACAAATAGTATCACTGAAAGTTAACATGCAGGTATAGCAAGCAATTAGGAAAGCAAATGGTATGTTGGCCTTTATTAAAAGAGGATTTGAATTTAAGAGTAAAGAAAACTTACTGCAATTATATAGGGCCCTGATGAGACCACACCTGGAGCATTGTGTACAGTTTTGGTCTCCTTACCTAAGGAAGGATATACTTGCCATCGAGGGAGTACAACGAAGGTTCACCAGACTGGTTCCTGGGATGGGATAGATTGAGTAGTCTAGGCCTATATTCTCTAGAGTTTAGAAGAATGAGAGGTGATCTCATTGAGACATACAACATTCTTACAGGGCTTGACAGGGTAGATACAGGGAGGATGTTTACCCTGGCTGTGGAGTCTAGAACCAGGGGTCACAGTCTCAGAATAAGGGGTCGGCCATTTAGGACTGAGATGAGGAGAAATTTCTTTATTCAGAGGGTGGTAAATCTTTGGAATTCTTTACCCCAGAGGGCTGTGGAGGCTCAGTCGTTGAGTATATTCAAGACAGAGCTCGATAGATTTTTGAATATTAAGGGAATCAAGGGATATGGGGATAGTGCAGGAAAGTGGAGATGAGGTAGAAGATCAGCCATGATCTTATTGAATGGCGGAGCAGGCTTGAAGGGCCAAATGGCCTACTCCTGCTCCCATTTCTTATGTTCTTAAATCCAGTTCAACTGCAGGAATATAATAGTTTTAAATGTATATAATTAAGAAAGCTCGCAAGCATTAAGCATGTATGATGTTAAGAGCTGAATTTCATTGATCACATAAAGACCAATGAGGGAACACGTGGCAAATCGATAACATTCTGGGCTTAAAGGGTTAAATTATGAGGACAGGTTGTATAAACTTGGCTTGTATTCCCTTGAGTTTAGAAGGTTGAGGGGTGATCTAATCGAGGTGTTCAAAATGATAAAGAGATTCGATAGGGTAGATACAGAGAAATTATTTCCTCTGGTGGGTGAATCCAGAACAAGAGAGCATGATCTTAAAATTAGAGCTAGGCCATTCAGGAAGCACTTTTTCATGCAAAGGGTAGTGGAAATCTGGAACTTGCTCTTCCAAAAGGCTGTGGATGCTGGGTCAGTTGAAATTTTCAACACTGAGATCGCAAGATTTTTGTTAGGTAAGGGTATCAAGGGATGTAGAGCAAAGGCGGGTAAATGGAGTTGAAGTACAAATCAGCCATGATTTAATTGAATGGGGGAATGAATGGCCTACTCCTGTTTCTATATTTCAAAGTTCATAGCAAAGTTCACAGCAGAAAATATCTTGACAAAGTAGTTATGTGTTTATCATAATTCAACTGTATTGTCAAGTTAATTTATAGGGTTACTGTGCTTCTATTTTATGCTTGCATCCTGTAACCATTTTCAGCAGTTAATTTGTCATGGTTACCCAAAGTCGGGAATCCTCATTGCAGCATAAGACGGAAATTCTAGTCATTTAAGTTGTCAGCACTTTGTGTTGTTTTTATAAATGAAGGCAAACAATAGGAGGTTACACAATGTGAGAACAGTGGGACTGCAATCATTTATTTCTTCCCTTCAAATCTCACCAAACATTCAATTATCCAATATCCTACATGATCAGGAGAAATAGGCAAGCATTTCATCAGGTATAAACATTTTGTTTTTATTTAAAGTTTTCAAAGACTTTTAAACTTGCAAAACAAAAAAGTTGTCCATTAGTTTTCACACTATAGTACTAGTGCAATAGGGCACTTACAGAAGGGTACATTAATGGTTTATTTGTAGCATCTTTGTACGGTGGGGGGCGGGGGGGTTGGGTGAGGTAGCACAGCCAATCAGGGACTATCTCACCTGCTCCAGGGTGTTTCTGGGCTGGGACAATTTTTCTGTGAAGCTGCAACCAGTGGTGAGAAAAAAGTCAATGGTGTAACACTGTCCATTAACTCTTACACTGATAGAATTTTTTGAGGCTTGCATTATGATTCTCCTTTCACTCAATCAATAATACAATCGATATGTAGCTGAATGAGACTAATCATATATCCCAGGCAAATAATAAAGCAACAATAGTTCTGTATAAACTGCAGTAAAATTAATTTTAAAATAGCTAATTAATAGCAAACTCGAAGCTAAGTGCTTTGATATGCTTTGGTGAACTGGCTAATTCTACATTCGACAATTGGGACATTTTGACAGTGTAAGTATATTTTTATGCATTTAAAATGTCTGCAAATTTAAATTCACTATAATTAATGCAAATGTTCTTTCAACAAAAGTCCTGGCAGCCTCAGCCTGCGTGAAACAGTCTTTGCACTATTTCCCCATTTACATCGAATCAGTATTGGGGCTGTAAACTTATATTAATTTTGCAAATAGCCTCCATTTGTCAACTGCTTTTAAACAAGCAAGATGATGAAATGATTGCATTAAATCACATGTACATCTGCCTGATTTTTAAAAAGAAATATATCATCTTATTTGAGCAAACATTGCAGTAACAATCTTGGGAAGTTCTTACTGTAGCTAATTGAAGTGTTGAGAAATAACAGATGACCATCTGCCACAGTGAGAAAGTAAATTATACAGAGGTGTTGTGTCTATTTCTTTGACCATCTTTTGAATTTAATATTGAAGTTTATGTCATTCTATAATCTTTATGACCATGAGTATATCATCAATCTTTTGGTAACATGCAATTTATGCTACCCCTTCTTACTGCTTGGCTTGCACCATGTACGTTCTCTCCAGCTTATAAAAAATAAACTACTTGATAGTCAAACCCATTGCTGCCTGCTTATGTTTTGCATTGGTCTGTACGAAGCATTTAGCGTAAAAGGTCACCGATGATTAGAACAATTTACATAATAACTGATTAATCTCCTCTGCATTTGGTTAAACCTTCAGTATATGTTACCAAGTATATTGTTCATACAAACTGTTGAGACAGTTTTAACCTGTGTCTGAATCAGTGACAGGCTGCTGTATTATATTCTATCTGGAAGACCTATGGCCTTTGTTTCATAAGTAGTCCAGAGCACCTCTGTTAAATCCTGCAGGAGTCTTGCACTCACAGGCCAGGGAAGACAACCGGTAGAGATGTGGATTTGGAATGACATAATCAGACTAGTTGGAGCCCCTTTGCTCCCAAGAATATTAGAATCTCATAAAATGGCGCAAGTGAGGAGAAAAGACAGCATGATAGTTTCCCGGAGCTATTGCAGCTTCAAATTACTTACTGCATATCGACGAGGAATATTTCAAAAGCTGCCAATCATCTAAACTAATGTTGACACACTTTTGCATCTTAGTGCGATACTGTACGTTGTAAAAGCTTGGGGGAAGTGATAAAAATTATAAATACACAGTACCTATTACCTATTTGCTTTTAATTTCTTTTTGTAAACTCAGAATAATTAGCAGCTTCTATTTCTAAATCACAGTTGCAATTAGCAGAGCAGAGCAGAGCAGAGCTGCCAGTATATATTAGATTATACATGCATCTTTCACATTTTCATCAGGATTTTAATTTGCTGCTGAATTTTCCACCCTGTCCCAATTGACGACTATTTTTAGCACTTCTTTCTCTGCAGTAGGGGGAAATTATAGGCTTCTTTCCTTATGAATCAGCTTAGTCGAACACGTTGCAGCACAGATGGGGAAATTGAAGATTGGCAGAATAGGATAACATTTCTAATCCATTCTATCTGCCCCTCCCCCACCCCCCATAGTTGCTAAAACAGCCCTCAATGCCATGAAGGTTTGGTGTGTTTAATGTCAGTGCAAGAACAATGTGCTGTCCACTAGGGTTACCTCTGCATATAATTAGACTGGAAATAAGGCTCGTGTTGAATTCATTTTAAAAGCAAACAAAAAAACTGTGTTGGCTTGAGCGTTCGAGACTTTATACTGCTTACACACCTCTCCTGAGAAAGTGTGTGGAGCCCCGGAGGGAGTGATGTTTGGTTCTCTTTCTCCTGCAGGCAATCATCCAAGTGTCCTTTGCAGTCTGGCGAGTAAATTGCGCTCCCGCGAAACTGTTGCAGTTGAATTAAGGAGCGCGCTAACAAATGGATGAGTGAAGAAATTGTCCCTCAATGCAAGATTGATTAGGAAGGGTGCTTTAGTAGTCATGTTTTTCAAGTTGAAGCTAAGAGCATCGTTATTTGATCTCCTGCTTATTATGTTATGCGAACAGACTGTGCAGTATTGAGATTCAGTTAGGATAACTTCTAATGTTATGCTGCAGTGCTTGATAATGGTATAAAACTGAATATCTAGCACTTTATTAGGGTTTAATTGATAACAGCCACCAGGTGACTGGAAAAAGATAAATCAGGACTGCAATGGGTGAGTCAGAGCCATCTTGGAAAAACGTTTGAAGCTTGAGACCGAGTACATTCTGTCTAGATGTGCTGAAATAAAAGTACTAAATCTTGATACAGAAAGTACTACAAAAGCTTACCAGTCTATACAGTTATACAGCCAGTATTTTCATATCCTGGCTTGTGTCATCTTGCTTTTCAAATTCTGAATACATTCAATTACTTACTTTGGTCAGTGGGTAAAAATTACTAATATGTGAGAATGTACCTCATTTCCAGCAGTAGTGTTACACTCAGATGTTCCAAATAACAATGTAGTCACAAACCTATGCACTGCATTCCCCAGCCTGTGGCACCCTGTCCTATTTCCATTATTCACACTTTCAAACATTATGCCCGTCAAAACTCTGAGTGACAAAGTGCAGCTAGGTTTATGCTGCAGCCATGGGTCCACTGGGACTCCGTTGGCACTGCCTGGCTTCTTTCACTTCTGACTCACAACATCTAACGGGGAAGAAGTCTGTTTTTAACTATTCTGTCACAAATGCAATTGAGGCACTTGAGTGGAATGGTTTCAAATGGTTAAATAATGATGAATATCCACATATTGCAAGCAAAGCCAAAGTTTAAATTCAAAACAGGCAGCTATGATGGAACACCATGCCGTGAATCAACTGATGGGCACTGAAAGAAATGTCTCGGGTCAGTTAAAGAAATGGGAAGTAGAATCCTGCTGAAGAGCTACTGCAGTTAATTAGCGGGTGGGACTGACTCTGACTTCTAAAATTAAGATTACATGAATATTACAATTTGATATTATAGGTAATATCTTGAAATATTTTGCTTTGTATTTGCATATTTGTAAGAAAAGGGACTTTTTAGTGAACACGGGGTTAATGAGGGGAAAGGGTGAAAACAGGCACTAAGTGGGTGCTGTACTAATAAAACGTGCCTGTTTAAAAGTCTGGATTTAGCCTGCAACCTTGGGACTAATTGCTGTTTACCATGATCTAAACGTGCCTGGAGGCGCTAAAACGGAGACCTGTAGGTTTAGCCGCCACGCACGCACTTCCACTGAAGGTCTGGAGTGCGCTGGCTGACAATGAAACTGACGGAGCAGGACAACGGCTCTTCTCAGGATGGCTCACGGACCGAGGGAGGGGGCTCACAGGTTCTCAGAGGCGGCATTGGAGGTCCTGGTGGAGGAGGTACAGCAGAGGAAGGATGTCCTGTACCCGCAGGGGGGAAGGAGGCCACAGAGGCAACTAATGCGGCAAATGTGGGCGGAGATCACTGAGGAGGTCACAGCCAGGAGCACTGCCCCAGGACATGGTCGCAAAAAAATGTAATGATTTAACACGAGTGGTCAAAGTAAGGCCCCATCTCACAAACCCACATCTCAATAACTGCACCACCACCAGCATAACAATATCAACACATTGCATCCACCATCTAACTGTACACTGACATTCACACAGCCCACACTATTGCATCCTTCACAGGCACTATCCACACCTCAAACATATCTCACAGCTCTTCAACCATGTGAGCCATCACACACACACAAATACACCTGCCAATACACTCATTCACAATCACCACTCTTTCTCTTCCAGGACAAGATAGCACATAACAGGCGCCAGCAGGACCTGACCGGGGCAGGGGAAGCACAACTCCATGACATCACTTCCCTTGAGGAGGCAGTGCTGGCGGTAATAGGGAGGGGAGTGGCAGACGCCATGGCCACAGGCAGAGTAGGGGACATATTGCATAGAGGTATGTGGCCACTCCAGCTTCCTTACATGTCCACAACTATCCTGATCCCTAATCCCCCAAACCTATGCTCACTCACAAGCTCCATATGGTCTCATCACACATGTACTCCTATAATGGCCACATGCGCCTTTCTAGCTTTGTCATTGCAGGCTCCTAGGAGCAAGGTGCACCTCGCCCACCGGAGGAACGGAAAGAGTAGAAAGAACCACCTCGCCCCCTGGAGGAAGAGAAGGAGGAGGAGGAGTGGAGAGTGAAGAAAAGGCAATGCTTCTATCGCTACCACTGTTGCAGGCACCAGCTCAGACACCGGCACCCCGCATAACTTAGAGGCTAGGGTAGAACAGAGATCATCACAATGGGATGCACCGGGCACTAGTGGGCAGTGGCCACCGCCGGGTGGAGGGACACCATAGGTGCCACCTTGCTGGGTGGGGGGGGCAAGGTCACATACTAGTCCTGCTGCAGAGGAGTCAGATGAGGACTTGCAGGGCTAAGCTTCAGAAGAAGGCTGATGGGTTTAACAAACCAAATGCTTGGTGCAATGGACAGCCTGCCTGAAAGCTTACGGATTGTGGCTAGGGGGATGGAGGAGTCCGTCTCCAGCTTGGCCCATGGCTTGACGCAGAGCCTGGAACCCATCCTCTCCAGCGTGGGGAGGCTGGCCAATTCCATCCAGCGACCTGTGGAACCCAACATCATGCAGTGACTGATGACTCAGACACAGGTCACAGCTTCCACTGTAGTCATAGCAGCTTCCATAGAATGCCAAACATCTTCCATAGAACACCAAACATCTTCCATAGAGCACCAAACATCTTCCATAGAGTGCCAAACATCTTCCATAGCGCGCCAAACATCTTCCATAGAATGCCAAACATCTTCCATAGAGCGCCAAAGATCTTCCATAGAGCGCCAAACATCTTCCATGGAATGCGTAAATGCTACAATGGAAGCTCAGGCAGCTGCAATGGTTGTTCTGGGCTCCTTGGTTGAAAGGGGCTTGCAGAGAGTCTCAGCTGCTCAGAGATTGGTCCTCCACCAGATCACTGGGCGGGCTGAACAGACACCCCAAGGTAGTGGCGTGAGAATCATGGAGCAGGAACCTATTGACCTCTCTCCAGATGCCAGCATTGCTGCTCTCTCCCCCGCCACTCCAGCATTGCCCTTGCAGTTGCCTGTCAGCCCAGACTGCTCAAGCCCATGCCAAGATGGTGCAGTCGGAGGCGGGGCCATCACAGCTCACAGCCTCTCAAGGGCGTCCCAGGAGGACATTTGAACTGCCCTCTTCAGAATCTCAGCAGCCATCCACCTCGCATGCTGCTGCCACTTGGGTTGCACTTCATAGAAGCACCAGAGTATGCAAGAGCACTTATAGGATAGCTACGAAGGGTAAGCACCAGGGTGAAGAGTTTAAGTGCTGTTGGTTGTTGTAATGTTTTCATTGTTTGTTTTGGTATAGATAAAGAGTGATTATGGTAATTGGGTAGTGGTGGAATTGGTGGTCTTTTTATTGTGCTCTTTATGGGATAGGGGTTGAAAGGATTGAGTGCAGATGGTGGACTTCTTGATAGATCCTCAATCGTGGAAGGTAAGGCATGTGGCAACAGTGCTCCGACGCCTGATGGTGGAGGACATCTCTCAAAAGCAGTCTTCAATTAGCTGGCGGCGAGCATCTCTGCCAGGTGCGGGCCATTTACCTGGAACTTTCTGTTGCTCCCCCTGATCCCTCACATCTTCCTCCTCCTCCTCAACCTCTTCCACCTCCTCCTCCTCTTGTGGCTCTTGAGCTTGACCCTCTGATACAATTGCTGGTGGTAATGGCTGGTCTCTCATGATTGGCAGATTGTGGAGCATGCAGCAAGTCACCACGAATCTGGAGACCTTCTCAGCCGAGTACTGCAGGGCACCTCCAGACCGGTCAAGGCATCAAAACCTTTGCTCAATGATATGCCTGGTGGCAGATGGCTCTCATTGTATGAGTGCTCAGCTGGTGTCTGTGGCTTTCTCAGGGGAGTCATGAGCCATGGCATCAGAGGGCATGACCTTGTCACCTTGTAGCCAACCATACACATTGCGTTGGGGCTCAAAGATCTGTGGGACAGATGACTGTCTCATTATAAACGCATCGTGGCAGCTCCCTGGATAGCAGGCATTCACCTGCATAATGTGCTGCCGATGGTGGCAAACAAGCTGCATATTGGGGGAATGAAACCCCTCCTGTTCCTGAACACCTTTGAGTTTAAATGAGGGGCTCGCATGGCCACATGTCAATGACTCCCTGGACCATGGGGAAATCTCGCAATCCTGTCGAATCCTAGAACTCTCTGCCTGTGGTCTTCTCTGGCAATAGGGAATGATATATAATCATTCCTCAGAGCATATAGAGCCTCAGCGACCTGCCTTATGCAGAAGTGCACAGAGGATTGAGATATGTGATGGCTATCACCTGTGGCAGCCTGGAAGGTTCCAGTAGCAACAAATTGAGTGCTACTGTGACCTTGACTGCCACAGGCAATGCAGTCTTGGCTGTGCTGTGAGGTCAGTGTCTTCCTTCCAATAGGCTACAGATCTCTGTGATACCTCCTTGGTAAAGTGCAGGCTCCTCATGCACTGGTCTTGGGTCATGTGAATGTAGGAGTAGTGCTCTCTGAAGACCGTGGGTGGTTAGGGCCTCCTGCTGAGAGCCCTTCTCGCCCTCCTGTCCCTCCTCTCCCTCGCTCCTCCGGCAGCTGGTGCCTGGCCTCATCTCTTCCTCCCATTCCTCCTCCAGACCAAGGGGGACCACTAGCAAGATCACCATGACCAACCACTCCCTTTCTCCTGGTGTCCAATAAGGTACAGTAGCACAGCACTCAGCTCTTTTTAGGTGACGTCCTCAGAGAATTTCCAGAAAAAAACTTGATGGAGTGCTGGTGAAGTCTTGACAAAGTGCCCCAGAAAGTGTATCAAAAGTCCTCTTCAAACGCAGTGTAGTCAGTCGATCCCAATCAGCAAGTGAACAGTGAAAGCTGAGCATGGCTTTCAGTAGTGCTCACAATCCTCACCAACTACTTCTTTACTCCTACAACAATAGCAAAATACAGCGGATGCTGGAAATCTGAAATAACAACAGAAAATGCTGGAAACACTCAGCAGATCAGGCAGCATCGAGGAGAGAGAAACAGAGTTCTGACGAAGGGTCCTCGACCTGAAACGTTGACTCTTTTTCTCTCTCCTCCTTTTTCCCACATTACAACAGTGACGACACTTCAAAAAGTACTTAATTGGCTGTAAAACGCTTTGAGACATCCAGTGGTCGTGAAAGGCGCTATATAAATGCAAGTCTTTCTTTTTTCTTTTCTCCTCAATGCTGCCTGACCTGCTGAGTGTTTCCAGCATTTTCTATTGTTACTTTTTCACTCCTGTTCGGCTAGTCACTGTTAGAAGATGTCGTTCATTGCAGCGCTAGCCAGCAAAATGTCATGCAGCCTCTTTAAGGAACGTTAGGAGCTAATCAGAGGCATAATCATCCTTGGGGCGGCCGTTCTTAGAGCGCGCTTAAAATCCTTTACCAAGATGGCATCTTGCGCTAAAGGCAGGCTAACCTGGTGCTGCAGCTCAAGAGCCTATCTTGGCCGCCTCGGAGGCTCTTTAGCACCTAAACTACTGGCACTACAGCGGAGAAAATAGCCCCACAATAATTATCTAACAAATCAATGCTTAACTGACCAGGACCCACAACAAAGTTGTAAAATACTGATTAATATATGGAATGCAATGTCAAATATTCTGATGAATATTCAATCAGATTTTTCAAAAATAGCTCATATTCCTATTATAAATCTGATTAATATATGGAATGCAATGTCAAATATTCTGATGAATATTCAATTAGATTTTTCAAAAATAGCTCATATTCCTATTATAAATCTTGAAACAATTGTGTTAGCATGGAACAAATACAAATACATTTGTTATCCTGCCTGGTTACCACAACTGGATTTAGATATAATTATTTCATGCATCAATTTCCAGAATTGTCTTGAAACTACATTTTATGTTTCAAAATTTGCCTTTGGGTTCCTGCTTAACATTCTAGAAGTACTATTTGGTTAAGAATGTAAATATATCAGACCGACCTCAGGTGTGTTGTCACGTTCATGTAAACCTCATATTATTTGAAGGAGTTAAAGCACAGCATGAAATAAATCAGTGGTGGGTAGAATACGGCCCGCGGGCTGTATCCGGCCCACCAAGTCATTCTATCTGGCTCGCTGGACGGGACGGAAATAGAGCGTGAGCCGGAGCTCGGGCTGCACATTAGTCTATCCATTTTCACTTCTTGTGTGTCAGAGACAATCCCAAACTACAGCCAGGGAACACAAAGTAATGCTTAATTCAACCTATCAATTCGCAAAAGCGATTCTCCCCGGCCCGATCTTAATAGGATCCGTTCCGCGATTCTGGGTCCCAATGGCGGATGTCCGTACCCAGAATGCAATGTGCACTCGAATATGCCCTGTCCATTTTAGAGTCGAGTCATGACTGCCCATCTCCATGACTCTTTTACCGAAGAAAGAGACCGGTGCTGCTTCTTTCCTCTCCCGGTACCCAGAGTACGACAGCAGGGGGCTTCTCACCGCTGTCTTAGACTCGGGAATGGATCCCGGAGCACAAGGACTCCAGGTAACGCGATTGTAGCTCAGGTATTGTGAAGCCTCGGGCTCCCGTACTCAGCACACTAAAAAGAGAGCACCTCAAGTCAGAGGCCCTGCAGACTCAAGCCACGTAAACTTTCAATACAACATGTAATCGATCGACTGATCATTTCATTCATTTAGTAACAGAAGATTTTACTATTTTACACTGCATTTTGTGTATTTAAGATAGTATCGGACTACAATTTTTTTTCCGTGCACGACCCCTTTAAAGTTGCTGCGCGGTCGTGCATGCACATTATCCCTTCCACCGGCAGGAGCTGGCGAGCGGCCTGTGCGGGACCTCGCGATTTGTGCGTGACTGCGCGCCTTAGAGGGAACATTGGTGTGCAGTCCTCAACAGCTCACCAAAACTTGTTAAGTGGCCGTGCAGCCCAAATAAATGGCCACCCCTGAAATAACTGGACCAAACAATGTGCAGGGAACTCAGTGTCTGAATACCCCATACGCATTCCCATCGGACAAAGCTCCAAAATGCTTTAAGAATAGATAAGAAAACATAAGTGGAGAAGGCCATTTGACCCATCAAGCTAATTCGTTCCACAGACCATGAACAATTTGACCAATCATGGACTCCGACCAATTTATTTCTTCTCCTGACGCAGAGTTGTGTAAAATTTCTCTCTGCCCCCTAAGGTAATCAAGATAAACTGCAGAATACTTATTAACCTTATAACCCCCATTATTCATCCCTAGCATCTTGCTTTCTACAGATAACAATCCCATGATCCCATCAGCGCAGGAGCCATTGTGTTCCATGGAGTATTTGATCTTGTCTGTCCATTCTTATCTTTATAACCTTCAAGCCCAATCCTAACCTGATAACTATCTAGCTCATTTTCAAAAGAGTTAATCAACAAAGCACCAATTGTTTTTTTCACATGCCTTGTGGGGAAACATTCTAATCTCCAGCTTAACTTGAAACTTGCGCATTTTGTTTCTCTGTCCTCTAGTTCTGCACTCGCAAGTTAGATTGTTTGCAAATTATATTAACCATGAATCTCAGCGTAGAAAAGGTTAGCTTTATGTCTACTCCAGCTCTTCAATTCACCAAAGAAAACACTTCTGAATCATTCACCAACAACAACTTGCATTTTTAAGGTACCTTTTTACACAGAAAAACGTGGCAATACTTCACAGAGAAGAAAAGGAGTAGAAACCGAATCTTTGAGTTAGGGGCGGTGACTAAAAGCTTGGTCAAAAAGAGGTTTCTAAAGATGGATGGGGAGGTGGAGATGTATTGGGGAGATTGGTGTTGGAATTCCAGAGAGCAGGGTCAAGGTGGCTTCATGCTCTGCCTACCGATGATGGGCAAGAGGCTGCACAGGAGGCCAGAGTCAGAGGACTAGGAGGGGATGCAAGGCTGTTAAATATCTGAGGTATAATGAGGTGAGACCATTAGGAAACTAGAAGTTGATGTAGCTCAACAAGGATGGGGGTATTGGCTGAGTGGGGTTAGAGCAGGAAGAATGATCACATTGTTGTTTGTGGGAGCTTGCTGTGTGCAAATTGGCTGCCACGTTTCCTACATTACATCAGTGACTACACTTTAAAAAGTAGTTCATTGGCTGTAAAGCGCTTTGGGACGTCCTGAGGTTGTGAAAGGTGCTGTATGAATGCAAGTCTTTCTTTCCTTCTTTCACAGAAAAAATTGGGGAAAATATTCAATTTTGGGCCCAAAATAGGCACGATATCGACGTTGCGTCCCCCCAAGGTCACGGTCGAGAGTCCTGGAACATTTTCAGGTTCAGGCCTCGTTTAAATTTTACTGGCGAGCTGTGACTGACAAAAGGGAGCTCCGCTGCAGGAGGCCGGTTTGGTCCTTTGGGAAATTGTCCAGCTTTAGCACGGAGCCGGCCAGCAGGCAGGGTCTGTGGGGGGGGATGGGGGTGACGCAGATCCTGTGGGAGGTGGTGGGGAGGAGCGATAACCAGCCAGCAGCGAGCCGCATGAATTTTGTGGGGCCAGTACAACAACAACAACAACAACAACTTGCATTTATATAGTGCCTTTAACGTAGTAAAACGCCCCAAGATGCTTCACAGGAGCCTTATCAAACATAATTTGACCGAGTCACATAAGAAGAAATTAGGGCAGATGACCAAAAGCTTGGTTAAAGTGATAGGTTTTAAGGAGCATCTTAAAGGAGGAGAGAGAGGTAGAGAGGCAGAGAGGTTTAGGGAGGGAATTCCAGAGCTTAGGGCCTAGGCAGCTGATGGCACGGCCTCCAATGGTGGAGCGATTCAAATCGGGGATGCGCAAGAGGCCAGAATTGGAGCAGCGCAGATATCGCGGAGGATTTTAGGGCTGGAGGACGTTACAGAGATTGGGAGGGGCGAGGCCATGGAAGGACTTGAAAAAAGGATGAGAATTTTTAAATTGAAGCTTTGCTTAACCGGGAGCTAATGTAGGTCAGCGAGCACAGCAGTGGATGATTGGGCCTTGGTGCGAGTTAGGATACGGGCAGCAGAGTTTTGGATGAGCTCAAGTTTATGGAGGGTGGAAGGTGGGAGATCAGCCAGCATTGGAATAGTCAAGTCTAGAGGTAACAAAGGCTTGGATGAGGATTTCAGCAGCAGATGAGCTGAGGCAGGGGTGGAGACGGGCGATGTTCCGGAGGTGGAAGTAGGTGGTCTTAGTGATGGCACAGATATGTGGTCGAAAGCTCATTCCGGGGTCAAATATGACACCAAGGTTGCAAACAGTCTGGTTCAGCCTCAGACAGTTGCCAAGGAGAGAGATGGAGGGCTGGATTTTGATACTGGGGACATGATGGAGGCGGGACTCCCACTTTTTGGATTGTAGTCCCGCCTCCATCGACTTGTGGCCAACCCACTGCATTTTCACTTGATTGACCTTGTTGAGCCCGCCCAGCGGGCTCAGCAGGCCAATTAAGGGCCACCCGGCAACAGGTGACGTCACAGATTGACATTTCATCTGTCAAGAGCTTTTGACAGATGAAAGATCCGCGTTTGACAGCTCTGTAGAGCTGTCAAACACTGACAATCTGTCTTCTAAATGAGTCCTTCCTCTCAGGCTGAGTTAGAAATCATTCCAGCACAGAAAGCAGAAGGCTGCAGTTTTTGACAGCACCACAGCCATTGTGCTTTCTGTGCCGGTGAGATTTCTGACTCCCGAGACCTGAAGGGCTGACACCTGCAGGAGGAAGTTAAGGTAAGTTAAACTTTTTCCCACACTTTACACTTACCTTACACACTTACCTCTGCACACATGCACCCATCACTCACCTGCCCACCAGACATATCGACCCCTCCAACCCCTGCAGACCCACGGTCCGCCTCGCTAACTTGGCGTGGTTGGGACCTGTCGGGAAGCCCACATTTCAGCTTTTAAAATAGGGATTAGGCAAAAAACTGCCTGTTTACTACCTGTTAACAGGCAGTTAATTGTCACTAATCCCCTTCCCGCCTCGGGGAGGCGGGTCCCAGCACAGGTCGGGTACCTGCCTCCAGCGAAACTGGCATGGAGGCGGGTTGGGGGCGGGATGGGTTCGGGACCCCCGAATCTGCAACTTTAACCCCCCACACGCCTCCAAACCCGCCTCCACGGGTCAATGAAAATCCAGCCTGGAGTCTCAGTAGGAGCATGGATGCACCTCCTGGCTGCACAAGAATCTTTTACATATATATATATATATATATAAAAAGAAGAAAAACTTGCATGTTCAGAGTGGCCTTCAGTTGTTCCTTTGCAGACCACTGTTTAGGCCTCTCAATGGGCTGGATTTTCAATGACCCATGGAGTCGGGTTTGGAGGCATGTGGGGGGTTAAAGTTGCGGGGTCGGGGGTCCCGACCCCATCCCGACTCCAACACGCCTCCACGCAATTTTGACAAAATCGGTCGTGGGGTTCCCGACTCCGTCCCACCTCCAAGAGGCGGGAGAGGCCATTAAAGCCCTTAACGAGCCCTAAATTGGCTCTGTAATGCCATTTTGAAATGTTTTAGCTAGTTTAACCCTTTTCCGACGTGAAGTACGCCTGATGTGAAACACTCCAGTGAAACCTGGCGGGAGCACAAGTGGATAGCTGACTATCAGCTGCAGGTCCACTATTACAATGGAGATGTGATGAAGGTAGTACTAGTATTAGGTCTGAAAGTCGCCTCTGATGCTGCTGCATTGAATGTCTTCAGAGACTGCCTGGCCTTTGCTGTCAGAGGACCTGAATGGAAAAAAAATTCTCATTCTCTCTCTCTCTCTCTCTGAGATGCTGCTCATTTTGCATCCAGGTCCACTCACAGCAAAGGCCAGGCACTCAGTCTCTTACCTGCAATGATGACATCATCAGAGGCGACTTTCAGACTGAAACCACTAATTGGTTCATGGGTTCCCACATGCTGGAACTCAATTGCCCAATTAATTTAAAATTGCATCATTCATCCACATTACTCTGGAGTCGGGGGGGGGAACACGAAATGCGGATAACACGACCCCAACCCGACCCCAAGACAAAATCCAGCCCAATGTTTCATTCACTTTGTATGCTCCACCCATTTCCCAATAAAAATTGCAATCAGGTTTCCTACATCTGGTGTAGGACCCCAATTTGCATACTTAAACAGCCTTACACCTGTTTTAGGCAGGAGTGCTTCGCCCAATTAAACAGACTGCCTGAAGATTATTCAGATGGGCAAATAGGTGTACAAGGTCTCCACCAGATTTTCCTCTACCGTTCGCTCATTTTTCAGCAGTTGAAAATCCCCCCCGCATTGTGTCTAGAGGGAACAAAAGCATGATTTTTAGTATTAGTAGGTGTACAATAATGGTGGAAATGGGCAATTTGGAGGTATGTGGGTATAGTAATAGATAGGATATGGGGGTTTGGAGCTGATCTCTGGGTCAACCAGAATGATGAGGTTGCCTGCAGTCTGGGATGGAGGTGTAATTTATGATGAGGGTGCAAAATTTTTTGGCAAGGTGGAAACCAACGGCTTTGTTTTTCTCAGTATTCACTTGGAAGAAATTCTGGCTCATTCATAATTTAATGTCAAACAGGTAGTCTGCCTGCATAGAAGTGATCGTGGGTTCGAGGTACTTACTAGGAGAGAAATTTTGCTGGGTGCCATTGGCATACATTTGTTTTATTCATTCTTGAGATGTGGGCAAGTATTGCCCATCCCTGGTTGCCCTTGAAAAGATGCTTGAACCACAGCATTATATATATATTGATGCATTGATACAACTGAATGGCTTCCTAGGCCATTTCATAAGGCAGTTAAGATGTAGAACTGGAGTCACATACAGATCAAACCTGCTAAGGACAGCAGGTTTCCTTCCTTAAAGGATATTGGCGACACAGTTGGGTTTTTATGACAATCTGACATCTTCACAGTCACTTTTACTGATACCAGTTTTTTTTATTTCCAGATTTTATTTTTAATTAATTAAACTGAATTCAAATTCTCAAATTGTCATGGTGTGGGACTTGAACTCACGTTCTCGGATTATTAGTCCAGGCCTCTGGATTACTAATCCAGTAACATAATCACTACACTACTGCACCCCCATACGTGAATGGTGGCCCGATGTCTGCGGATGATGTCACTGAGGAGCAGCATATAGATAATGGAAATGGAAGACACCAAGAATGGATCTTTGGAGAATTCTGGAGGTGACCAATCAACAGCTGGAGGAGAAGTAATTGCTGGTGATGGGCCGGTTGAGTTGAAACAAGTAGAAGTGGAACCACACAAGGTCAGTCCCATGGAGGTGGACCACAGTGAAGAGGCAGTGGAGGAGACCAGCATAATTGAATATCACTAGAGAAGTCAAAATAAGATGGAGTGATAATGCACCATGGTCGCAGTAACTGAAGGTATCATTGGTGGCTTTAACCAGGGTGGTCTCAATGCTGTGGGCAGAGTACAAATTATAGAATCATAGAAATTTACAGCACAGAAGGAGGCTATTCAGCCCATCTTATCTGTGCTGGCTGAAAAAGAGCTATCCAGCCTAATCCTACTTTCCAGCTCTTAGTCCGTAGCCTTGTAGGTTACGGCACTTCAAGTGCATATCCAAGTACTTTTTAAATGCGATGAGGGTTTCTGCCTCTACTCTCCTTTCAGCCAGTGAGTTCCAAACCCCCACCACCCTCTGGGTGAATAAAGTCCCCCTCAACTCCCCTCTAATCCTTCTACCAATTACTTTAAGTCTATGCCCCCTGCTAAGGGAAATAGGTCCTTCCTATCCACTCAATCTAGGCCCCTCATCATTTTATACACCTCAATTAAGTCTCTCCTCGGCCTCCTCTGTTCCAAAGAAAACAACCCCAGCCTCTCCAATCTTTCCTCATAGCTAAAATTCTCCAGTCCTAGCAACATCCTTATAAATCTCCTCTGTACCCTCACTAGTGCAATCACATCTTTCCTGTAATGTGGTGACCAGAACTGTGCACAGTACTCTAGCTGTGGCCTAACTAGTGTTTTATACAGTTCAAGCATAACCTCCCTGCTCTTATATTCTATGCCTCAGGTAATAAAGGAAAGTATCCCGTATACCTTCTTAACCACCTTATCTACCTGTCCTGCTACCTTCAGGGATCTGTGGACATGCACTCCAAGGTCCCTCTGTTCCTCTACACGTCTCAGTATCTAACCG